>CM075778.1:2769166-4147500 GCA_037974665.1 Ehretia macrophylla
TTCTTTTTGGGTAATTGTAGCAGGGAAGACTTGAAAGGCATTAGAGTTTTCAGGTTCCTACGTGCATGCTAGGTAGTTGTAATACTAATATGCTTGAGGTACTATCATATAATTGAGATGTTTAAATTTACTGAAAATGGTTTGAGCATAATATACAGAAAAAATCCTATCTTTGTGTCCTGTGACTTTGACCGAATTTTATTCCAAAAACGGGTTGAATGTCTTCTAACCCTTGAGGATACGCTCACATGCATATCACCCACTTTTGGTTTCTTCGGAGATGTTTTAGATATGAGTTTATATGATATAGGAAGCAAGTAACCACATGGCTTTCACCTTTAATAGTTAAAGCTCTAAGAGATATGTGCAACCAAAAGAATAATAAAAGGGTTGAAAGTAGCCAACTAAGTTGATTTCACTGTTCACATTTTTCACCTACTGTGGTTACCCTCTTCCATAATCCATAGGAAACAAGAAAATAGCTTTACCAACATTAAATTCTTTACAAGAAAAGAGGAAAAACAAAAGAACAGATTGATGGTAATTTTGATGAAATACAAAAGTCTAGATAATTATAGTCATAAACAAAATCTGGCTCTGAATCCTTTGTCAAGCATTCAACGGATTGACACCATAACTACGTCTGTTTTTCTTTTTTGAGGAAAAATGAACTCGAGAAGGCCTTGTTGAAGATATCAAGATGCTAAGTTAAAATCATCCACATTTATCTTCCAATCAATTGTAAAGAATGCATACCTTTTCAAATTGTAAATGGCCGATGAAAGACAGATAGATCATATTTCCATAATACGCAGAGCATTCAACAACATAAAGTATTCAAGGATTAAGTGAATGTACCAGTTCATAGTTTTTGGCATGAATTCTACATCTTGAGTCGATAGACAAAGTTGCAAGATACTCATCAGCAGACATAGAGTTTATCTTCCTAGCTTCTTCCAATTCTACACTATTTCATGCCGAGAAATAGTAGTACAAAAATATAACACATCAGAAAACGTGAATACAACCATATTAACCATAAAACAACTATATAAGATGTTGAATATGAAAAAGTAGGCATCATTACAATTTTGAAATACGTAGTGTCTGAATTTATACAAAAATCTTTCCATGCTACTTAAATTCTCGTATGCAGTACTACTTTTCACTCTCATACTCCTAGGGATGGCAACGGTCCGGATAACCGCAATTTTTGAAAAAATCGAAACCGAAACCGCTTAACAAAACCAAAAACCGAAACCGTTTAACAAAACCAAAAACCGAAACCACTTAACAAAACCAAAAACCGAAACCGAATGGATTTAAAAATTAATAACCAAAACCGAAACTATAACTTGGTTATCCGAACCGAAACCGATTAACGTTGAAAAAATTATAAAAGAACAATTTGAACAACAAAATAAACTTAAAAACATAGAAATAATCAATAACATATAATATAAAAAGATAAATGAATCATCAATAAAATAACATGTAAATAAATATATTGAGATGATAAAACATATGTACGATGGAGCGATGACTAGCGTAAGGACGAGGGGAGGAGAGTCTAGTCTTTTCCCGATTACAATAGGACTACATCAAAGATCTGCCTTGAGCCCATACCTTTTCACACTAGTTACAGATGAACTCACTAGTCAAATCCAAGATGCAGTACCGTGGTACATGTTATTTGCGGATGATATTGTTTTGATAGATGAGTCTAGAGAAGGTGTAAATACTAAACTAGAATTACGGAGATCTACATTAGAATCTAAGAGCTTTAAGCTAAGCAGATCAAAGACAGAATATATGGAATGTACGTATAGCAAAAATAAGTCGATAAATGCGATAGAGGTAAGATTAGACTCAGAAAGAATACAAGAAAAATAGAATTTTAGATACTTGGGCTCTATGGTTCAATAAAATGGGGAGATTAATGCCGACATTGATCATAAAATCAAAGCAGGATGGACAAAGTGGATAAATGCGTCAGGAATCTTGTGTGATCGAAAAATACCACTTAAGCTAAAAGAAAAGTTCTATAAGATAGCCATTAGGCCTGTTATGTTATATGATTCGGAATGTTAGGTGGTGAAATATCAACATGTTCATAAAATGTCGGTGGCTGAAATGAGAATGTTGAGATGGATGTGTGGCAAAATTAGGAAGGACAAGATTAGGAACGAGGTGATACGTGAAAAAGTAGAAGTGGCCCCGATTGAGGATAAGATGAAAGAAAATCGTCTGAGATGGTTTGGCCACGTAAGGAGACGACCTGTTGAGGCGCCTGTTAGAAGGTGCGAAGGTTTAGAAATAATACACCAGAAGAGGGGTAGAGGTAGACCTAAGATTACTTGGACGGAGATAATTAAACGAGGCCTCGCATGTATAGATCTCATAGAGGAGATGACTCTCGACAGGAAGGAATGATGTCGCATGATCCATATAATCAATCCCACCTAGTGGGACAAGGCTTAGTTTGGTTTGGTTTGGTTTGGTTTGGTTGGTTAGGATTTCACGACTCCGCCGTCGGTCTGCATTGCGAAATTGAAACAACGGAGCTTTTTTAAGTTATGTGTGCTTTTTTTGGGTGAAAGAACTAGAAAGAAATAAGAAGAGGGGTGGAGAGAGAAAGGATTAGATTTTAGAATTGGGGTGGGTGATCGGGATAGGTGAAAAACAAAAAAGAGAGTGAAAGAGAAGTTGAAATGTTGGAGAAAGAGAAAGATAAAGAGATGAATGGAAAAAGTATGAGGGAGAGAAAGATAAGGTTGGGAGAAATGAGTAAGAAAGAGAAAGTAATATGTGAAATATATTATATTATATTGTGTGTGTGTATATATATATATATATATATATATATAAATATTTTATATATATATATATATATATATATATATATATATATATTAATAATCGGGTTTCGGGTTTCGATTTTTTTTAAGGTTAAAAACCATAACCTATCGGTTACCACTTATAAAACCCAAAACCTAATGAATTTCCTATCGATTTTTGTTATCGATTTTTTATAGGGCGGATACCCGTCAGTTTCGGGTAAAATGGTTCCCCGTTGCCATCCCTACATACTCCTAGTACTGGTACATGAAGTGCCATTACTTGCTGCATCTTACAGTGAGAATAAGTCATAAATTTTTTCAATATGATATTTAGTAAATTTTAGGTCTTCATAAAGCATCTTTCTTGCTCAGTGATCAGCCAATGAAGTCATTCTAGATCCCTAACTCGTCTCATTCTGGGCCTTTGGCCTGTTTGACATTGAGTCAAATCTGTCTGGGTATCGTCCCTTCTCTTGATCTACTTCGGTTACAACTCGATAGTGAATATTGAAGGCTAAGTAAGGGATTAGGTTGAAAGAGGGATCAGAGTCTTGCTATATAGGAAATACTTAATAGTTAATGATCGTATGGCATTTATCCATCCATGCTGAAGTTTTTGAGACTAAGGGCTTGGATCGTGGTCCTAAAAAGCGTGAAACACAGTAAGGACATTGATGAAGTATAAGACCTGGTGAAAGACGAAGGCGATAAGCGAAGTGAACTACACCAGTCCTCCGTAAGGAAGTCGAAACCCATGTTCAAGTAAAGGAGATATTGATTTATTGATGAACTTTTACAGGCAAAATGCCGCTAACAATGTGTTGAATTGGCAGGTTACCTGATGAAGAAGCTGGGAAGGTATCAACCAATGTATAAAAAGGCGTAAGGCGCACTAAGGCGCTAGGGGGTTCTAGTGCCTAGGCGCAAGGCGAAGGCGCGCGCCTTAGCGAAGTGAGGCGTATTCTATATTATGAAACATAAGCTATATTTTAAAAGAATTATGTAAGATAGAAACTTTAATTTGATAATACTTTAACCAAAAAATATCTAAAAGATATATATATCCATCAAAAAGCATTACATTACAAACTTGGAGACAAACTTGCATGCAAAGGTACAAACTTGCATGCAAAGGCCCCCACCATAGGTAACTTTGTCACTGTGATGAGCGAGTCGCAACAAGCGCTGAGGGCGCGCCTAGGCGTTGCCTTTTAATACACTGGTATCAACTGCCTGTGTGGTGTTAAACCAAAATGCTAAAGAGAGAAAAGGGGAAATCATGAACTACGTTTCATGCAATGTAGTACATTATAAGAGAGTTAGAATACTGCAGTGGACACAATTCAAAAATCACCTTAAAGAAAGCGCTTATATAAATAAATATAAATTCAAAACAAGTTGCATACTCGTGACCCGGGGTTAAGCTGACTCCACACCAACCGAGGACAAGTTTATGGGGAATTCCCTAATCCATATATAATTTTACTGTCATAATGAGGTAACAATATAGCAAAGGATCTGTTTGAGGACACAAATCCTCCTTTTGATCAGCTAAAAATTAAGGCGGGACACCATATTACACATCAATAAGGGAGAAAAGGGAATGTACATAACTCACCAGCTTTCTCATTATAGAAACGGAACCCATTTTTCCCAAGCAAGCTGGAAGCTGCGACTCCTGGAAAAGTGATACCAATAGCAGTTTCAAGTTTAGCATACCATGTACAAAAATTTTCCAACATTAGAGGAGAAACAATGCATAATATCGTGTTCCTCATCACACAATGTTAGATAATGTAGATGCCAAACAAAGGTGAGAGATACTTGAAATCAAAAGTTGCTTCTTTCATTTCAAATTGAAAGTCCTTGTCACATTGTGGCCCATTCCAAAATATTATTATTTAAAATGGAATAGGACCTTTCAAAATATCCTCTTAGACTCTTACTAGTATGTCTTAAAATAAGAACCCAGTTAACACTTACTAACTAAATAAACATTCAAAACTTTCACATAAATTGTGCAACCAGCCAAAGACACTCAATTTGGAGAGAACGAAGAGTACAGGAATTTTAGAAAGTCAAATCCTCCATGCCTAGTAAACTATAAAGGGATAGAATGAGAAGAAGGTGATCTCTACAAAACCAATAGCATCAACTAGTTTGCCAAGTGTTGGACAAGCTAATTTCTGGCAGGTAGAAGCATCATGGATACAAAGCTGCATATTTTGCATCTATTTCTTTCAACTAGTGCGAATGTCTAAAACTGAAGGTAGAAAAAAAAAAGAAGAAGAAAGAGAGAGAGAGAGAGAGACATTTCTTTCACTTTCTAGAAAAAAAAAGAGAGTCATTTCTTTTTCACCCGAGCAAGGATGGAGCCAAGAGGCACTTCAAAATCACAAAAATAAAAGTAAATTCATGCTTCTTAGCAAGTCTAAAACTTTTAGCATTTGAAACTGTTATCTTAGGTTGCTATCCTAGCAAAAGTAGACCTATACTATAGTTTCTATAGACTTGCAAAGCTTGCAAATAGTAGGTAACAAGCAACCCTAAGAGCAAAGTTGGAAGAATCTCTATTGCCATATCCGATGATGCCAGCGCAATCAGAAGAACGGGTCTAGTGGGAATTGATTCGTTTAAGTTCCCAAAGTAAGTTCAACCTAGATTAAGGTTTTCGCATCTTCTCTATAGAGGCACCTCTCTCCAACACTAAGCACAAATGGTAATCAAATATTAGCAATTGACTAGCAAGACCAACCAAATGGAAAAAGTACGATGTTGTACTTTGGCCACGCTGCTGATACAAATGCAAAAGTAACTGAAACAATAATAAAAGATAACAGCTACACACTAAGAACATGAGGCAAGGATTATACATAATGATACAGGAACATCTTTCTATTATCCCTAATGCACAAATTTGAAAAACAGCTATCAGAAATCAACAAGGTATTACATACTCGCATATATCCTTCTCTACTTCAGGTATCTGCAAAGATAAGATTTCTCTTTACCGCCTTTTGCTACTTTTTCCATTCAAAATTAAATTAAGCTAAACATAACCTCGTAGAGAAAAAGAGAGATTATTTTGATCATCGTGTGTGTGTATAGATATATGTGTGTATAATCCAAATAAAAGAAAACACAAAGTTAAGCATACAATCTAAGGCAGAATACATTAATTAATTTGCAGCAAAAGATAAAATAAAATTGCAGAAAATCATTGGGATTACAAAACCTGCGTAAATTAACCAACGATTACGACTATAGTTACCCATGTTTCCAGACCTAATGTTGCAAGAAACCGAAGAACTAATTACACGATGCGGAGCTTTATATATATATATATAACAAATTAATTGGGTTGGACTATAACCCATACAAAAAATATGGGTTGGTCTGGATTCAAATTTTAAAAGGAAAGAAACTCAGCCCAGTTCACCCACATAAGAGCCCAATCCAGCTCAATTCAATAATTTACCCCCGCTCATTTCAGTAAATCAAGTCAACTTGATTCGGTAAATCAACCCAATGCAATTTATCCAGTTTTCTAACAAATATAAATTTTATTATTTGTAATTTTACCTTCAAAACATGTTATTGGGATTGAAATATTAAAAGGAAAAATGAATAAACTATTTACGGCAAAAAGTAAAGACAAATGTAGGGATGGAGGTCAAAGTATAAAGAAAAAGACATTTTAGAGGGGCAAGTAAAAGTAAGAACGGATTCAACTCACCTAGTAAAGATTTTAAATATCAATTATTAAATTAGTTTGAACATAAATTTTTTGTTTTGATTTTTGTATATATTATTTCTCACATCAATTTTTAGTTTTTGTGTAAGTTCAAATTTTTAATTTAGTCACAATTTGAGTTATTTTTAAAATTTTGTATATCCTCAATATTTAGCAATTGATTGATATATATAATTTGTATTTAGCAATTCATTTAACTCGAGTAAAATTAATAGACTGAGTTGATGTTTTTTTTTTAATCTCAACCTAGCTAAGCCCAACCCGAATAATAACAAACTGGGTTAACTCAGTCCAGTTATTAACCGGACTAAATGAATTCGTGGGTCGAATTTGTCCACCTCAACTCAAATAACATGTTGAAATTTACACACGTATGAAGAGAATGTTTGGCTTACCCTTGAAATGACTGCTTAGCCACTAGGGATTTGGTATAGTGGTATTAATATGCGAGAGATAGGGCCAAATGCTAAAAGTGCTAGTTAAACAAAGCCCATGTTGTGATATTTAGGTCCAAAAAAAAAAAAGAGATAAACACTTTGAAATGATGTTTGCTAGAAGCCTGAAACTTGATCACATCATTTTTTAGAATGATACATTTGTTATTCGTAATGTTATCACATTATCAAACAATGAGCCTCATTGGTCAATTAAGACCATTGTTAATAATATTTTGTTCATTGCAACTAAAATCGACCAGGTTAAATTTCAGTCTATTAAAAAGTTTGCAAATGAAGCTACAAATTGGATTGCTAAACATTTATTACATAAAAGTTAAGAATTGAATGAGTCTCTAATATCTCTTATCCTTTAAAAGATATTTTTGTACATGACTTACCCCTACGGGGATTGGCTAACTTATTGTATCTTCTTCCGTTTCATTTTAATGAAATGGTTGTCTTCAACAGAAAGAAAAAAACAAAAACAAAAAAAAGAGAGAATTAAAGTTCTCGTTAAAACAAAATTCAAGTTAAAATAAAAAATAAAAATGTTCCCACAATTACCAAATTCAAGCCAACATCATAATTAAAGTACAAATGAAAAATCGTTAAACTGCAAATGAAAATCTTAAATTGAAATTAAATTTCATGTTCATAAAATTAATTTTGAAATTAGTTCCTTATGATATTACAAACTGAAATGTATATCTATATATTACAAAATGAAAAATTAAAATTACATCTATGCACATAACTATGTGTTGGACACAATTACAAAGTCAAAATTACAAACTAAAAATGACTTCATATGCCTTATAACCAGTTATGCACATATTCAAGGGTAGACGCAATTCAGCAAATTATGCGGAAGCAACAATAATATAAGTAAAGTTAGTACCATAAAATAAAATTACATTTACGAATTTTTTTTATTAATTAATTTTGATAACGTTCGTTATGACAAAAAAAATTACAAATTCACTCATAAAAAAAATAAAGAAATTTATTTTTTATGACTTAATAAAAGCTCACACTAACCTTCTATTATGTCAATTTCAAATTCACTTAATGAATTTGAAACAAAATTCAATTACAATTAATAACGAGTTTCAAGATAAGAGCCGCTTATGTTATAGCTGTCATATAGGACCTGAACGACGATACCAAGAAAGTCATCCAATTGCGAATTTCAAAAAATAAAATAAAAAAGAAAAAAAAACACTGCGTCATGAATTGTTCTATTGATGCTAGGAAAATTCTCCAGTGCGCTTACGCCGAGTGCGCCGAAAGTCAAGGGCTGTAATGAAGCCACGTTGAACGCCATGTAGGCACAGATTGGCAGTGGACCCACGTAATTCCATGGCATTTAATTTTTGCAGCACACATGACACGTGGGTCCCGCGTGTTTTAAAGCCATCTGACATATGAGAGAGAATGTGCAAAGGAAAATGTCCATTATGGCCTCAAATTATAGCTGAAATGTCCATTATGCCCTCATTATATATATTATAAAATGCTGAAGAGTAAAGACAAAAATGAGGCCAAATTACGGAAAAGGACATGCAATAAAAAAAGAAGAAATGTGCAAATACCCAAATTGGACACATGAATGAAGACAAAAGATAGGTGGAAATGACCAAAAGGGACAAATGATGAAAAAAATTACCTAAGTGAAATATAAAGTTTTGAATTTCTGTTTCCACTCAAATTTGAAGTCATTTTTTCAATTATAGAGCAACAAAATAATATATTTTAAGTAAAGTGTCACCTGTGTTTATTATTTTTCCAAATTAATATTAGTGATATAACCCTAATCGTATGTTAGGTCCAAATTAAAAATTATAAACTCATAAGTACATCCAAAGAGCATGAGCACGCATGATTTTGTCGTAATATATTTTGTCATTTAGAAAAGTAAAAAAATTGAGTGTTTCTTGTAAATTAAAAGAAAAAGTAACTAAAGTAAATAATTATGAATCCAAGCTTAATAATCATTTTAAGCCTTAACATACCCGAAACTAATTTCATCTTAATTTGTATGAATATAGGATCTTAAGTAACTACAATTATTCACCAAATGGCTACATATATTGTAACGCCCCAATCCCTCACGGAACCGGGACCTCTATTAAACATACTAATCTCAACCCAATTCCAAACCCCGAGCACGAAATTTAGGAAAAAAACAGACGGAGTTTCTCCTATATATAGGACTATCTATAAACCTGCAAACATCAACATACAACCACAAGACCATAGTCCACAACCTCAATCCAAATCATCCTTACAACCATGCAAGTCAACTAGACAATAAAGTAAGGATTACAAATTAATAAAACATTACAAGCCATTCATAACTATCACTACATTCTAAACTTAACTTTACAATCACAAAACTGAATTCAATGACAATTCACGTAAGCCAACATAATCAACACGAAACTCTCGAGCCTTATTTTCTACCTCTGATAGCACTAATCCTGAAATGTGTTAGAAACGAGGGTGAGTATACAACATGTATACTCAGTGAGGGAGGTGATGCAACATACCGAAGAATGCTTTCATGAGATGCAACAAGGACAATAACATATACAACACAAAATAACAAAGATAAATAGACAAGTATTCAACCACGTATAAAAAGGATACGGTTCTACGTTTGTCTTCAATTACGAGCCACGAGCCAAGATCTTCAAGCAAGTGCTAGCAAAACCCTTATTTCTCAAAAAAATGGGGTACTCTGGATGTACCCCGATCCTATGACCCTTTCTCTTAAGGTAGGTCTATATGCCCAATAGGTGAACCGCGCCTCTAGGGTAGTGGAGTATATTCAGCGAGAGAAAGGGAATAGGCACCATGATAGTTGAGGGAGCACAGCAAGCCCAATACCACCCGTGTTTCTCGACGCTACCATGTCCGAAAAGGTTGCGCAACCTCGAACAAGATCAAGAGAGCCAAGAATATCAAATCACGTAAAAGGAACGACAAAGTAGGCCGCCCTCACAATTAATCACAAATAACAAGAAAAGACACAAGATAGCAAGTAAATAATACATATAAACTTTATCAATTACCAAATAATATAATCTAGAAATAATAAAATAAGTTAAAATGCACTGAAGAGTTGAAGACTTCCTCACCTCCGGAAGCCACGAACTCTCCCAATCTTTTCTCTCGTGTTCAAAACTAAAAAATCACACAGGATTCGTAATTTAGTTCAACACAACACAACTATACACTTTATAACAAGTAACAACATAACATTTGATAATCATGCAAAGTCACATACAAGCAACCCGATAATCATTAGAACAACATGAAAAGTAGCATTCCAGGATATTTTCAACATTAGGCTTAACTTTGACACTTATTCCCTTTGTCTTTTGGCACAATTCAAAGCATATCCAGCATCTAACTTTAATCCACTTAAACTCGACATGCATATAACTAACTAGTTTTACACATAGACAAAAAGGCAAGCTTGAAAATATTCATTAACATCATGAGGGGAACCTAGACTTGATTCAATGTTCATTAGCATGCAAAATACTTCAATTATTTTAACTACAACAAACATTAACTTTTATCTACTTAAGCTAACTCCACAATTTATTACAATCCTATTCGATTATGGCACAACACCTACTGCAACATTTAGAGTTTAATCTACTTCAATGAATCAACTCAATTAACCACGAAGATGCTCACATACCAATTCAAACAAAGTTCTTATAAGACTAACACTAATAGCTCGTGGCAACTAAATCTCCCAAATACTAATCAACTCATTTATTTAACACATAATATAACTCAATAGACACCTCATAACCGACAATTAATTCAAATAACCTCATACTCGAAACAAATCAAGGTAGAACTTCATAAAAGCATATACTTTTTCCATTCCTCTAACAGAACCCTAATTTAATCAGTTTAGTTACTCGTGCTAATGATCTCCAAAGTTTCTGATTTTTATATGTAAACGTAGATCTTTGAGTGTAGATAATTTTAGCCTCAAACAGATCCTAATTCGGAGCTATATTCCTCGAGTTATAGCTATTTTCGTGCAATTACGCATTACTGTCTAGTTCTAGCGAGATTCATGCTACATTTCAGAAATTGCTTTGTCAGGGACTTAAAACGTTAGAATTAGCCTTAGCCTTAGAAATCAACATTTGCTCTAAACTACCTAATCTAGCTGCTGCATAAATTTCATTAATTTTTTAGCACTTTTTCTAGGTCAAAGAAGCTTCGAAAGATAGGGGCAGATGACTGACCCAAAACAGAACACACTCACACAAGCACCTAGTTGAATTCTACCTTGGTTTCATGCTTTGCTTGCTAGCTTTAGGCTTTACTTTGACACATACAACACTTATCCAATCAATTAATGAGTCAATTAATAACAATTATCAACATAGTTCATAACTAGCTCCTTTAGTCCTCTTTCAAGTTTATACTAAACTAAAGCCATGCAAACCAAACAACTTAATTCATAAAACTTCACTACTATGATACGTACCCTACACAAAGGCATGTAAACATTTAATTACTCAATTATAAAGCAATTGTCATGAAATTAACTATGCGAACACAAAATGGTCAATATTATACTTATCACAATACTTAGCCAAAAGCTCACACATGCCTTAGAATTGCATTTAGACACGCGAGGAGCAACTACAAAGCAATATAAGTACTAAAGCAATTAATTCATTCATTTTCCCTTTGTTCAACTAGGCTATTTAGCTTCTTACAGGAATTCAAGGATCAAGTTAAACAAGATAGTTATTCTACCAATCCAAGGATACCTAAATACATCTTTTAAAACCTTCAAATCATAACCTAGAGTTCAAATACCCGAAAATACCGAAAATACCTCTTTGTGGGTTTTCACTACAAGTACCAATTCTGGAACCCAAACAACCTCTTTGTGGGTTTTCACTACAAGTACCAATTCTGGAACCCAAATAAGTGAAACGAAGGCACTTCTAAGGCTTCAATACTTAATAAAGACTAGCCATAATCTCGAAACATGCCCGGATTTGAGTTAACGCCGAAACCCCTTTCTAAAATGACCTATTTTGATCAAATTACACAAATTTCGAGCCTAACAAGCGCAATTAACATTTTTTTCATGTTCATAGACCTAATTAGCATCTACTAGAAGCCTTGAATCGAATTAAATTATAACTTTTTTCGGAAACCCTAATTTGACATTATTCATCATCTTCTTCATGTAGATTCTTGCTAAAAACTTAGTTACAAGCTATACCAATGCATAAAGATGTTCTCTAGTGTGTAATAATACTATATCTAGTAGAATCAAACAATTTATTACACAAAAATAGCAAATCCGAAAATTATAAAAACTTGGCATAAACTTTAAACTACCTAAAATGATGCATTCCCTCACCTAGAGGCCTTGAGGAAGGTGGAAAGAACTTTTGGAGAAGTGGATAGGGGCCTAGGATGAGAGCTCTTGAGCAAATTTGAAGAAAATATTAAAACTTCTCCTCTTTTTTCCTTCTTTAAGGTCGACGGGTTTGGGGGGGGGGTAGTTTTAGGGATTTTTCTTTTTGTTTTTGATTATTATAATGTATACTAGTTAGGTTTGCCAGTGCAAATGCACGGGCTAAACCCAATGTATATTGAAACAGATGTTGTATATGAAATTTTTAAATGAGATATACATTATACAAGTTGCAAGTTTTTTTTTTTTAATTGTGATTACCTTTTTTAAAAAATTATAATAAATGTTTTAGAATTTAATACAATAAAAATTAACCTGTATTGATCAAATGAAATTGTTGAATAAATAGTATTATCCATATAATCGTAAACAACTTTAAGATACAATAACATATTAGCACATGAACACATATATAAACACACATTTACAGCAGAGAAGGCACAAAAGAAGCTACCCATATTATAATCTGCTTGAATTGCATTTGCAAAATATTATTTTTATTGTAGTGTATCACAAATCAAATATTAAGATACATATTCGTAATACACATTCACAAAAGAATATATTAAAATACAGTAGACGCATACGTGCGTGAATATATAGATTAACACACATTTACATCAGGCGTGCTAGACAATTAAATTGATTAGGATTTGATTGTTAAGGCAATTAAATTAATTGAGATTTGATTGGTTATGTTTTAGCAAAACTTTTGTTATTTCCATTCTTGTGTTTTTACTTTTTATATTGTGTAGAAAAAATCTTATGGTAACTTACCAAATGAGAAGAAGATTTGTGTTGATTAAGGAATGTCATTTATTGCATATTCATAAGAAAATGAAGAATAGAGTTTGTGAGATGAGGTTTTTCTTGCAGCCCAAGACGTGTTGATATGAAGGTAGTTGGGTATAAATATGAAGCAGAGGTTGTAGCAAAAAACAGAGGCAGACAGAGTGCAACGAGAGAAAATACAAGAGAATTTTATGTCCAGTGTTCTAAGTGATGTTGCAACACGATTTGTGTTTCAGTTTTTTATTGTATTAAGTGTTACAACTTTGTTTGTTTTGACAGTGAGTCATGAGCAAATTATATGAGTCTTTGAGTGATTAGACTATTGTCTTATTTATTTATTTTTTGGGATAAGAAGGTGTTGTTCTCGGGTGAGGACGTTGCAAGTTGAGGGGAGTTCACCAAACCGAAGTTCGTTAAGGAGTTCTTCATCTAGGCGTCAAAGGTCAAGAGGGAGTCTTTACTTGTGTAAGTCCATTGATGTTGTAACTCATTATATTTCTTAATGAACAGGTTTGTTCGACCAGGGAAGGTCCCGTGGACGTAGACCGCACGGTTGAACCACGTTAAATTTTGGTGTCTTTGTTTCTTTTACAAGCTTTATCTTTCCGTTGTTGTTTACTGTTACTACTTATGTTTGAACATTAAGTGGAACAAACTGACAAAACAAGAAACAAATTGCTAACTGTCTATGATTGAATTAATATTTCAATTAATGTTGCAACATCACATATAACATAGTTGTTTTTCACTAAGTAGTTACATCAGTCGTTTTCATTTGTCACAGAGTTCTGTCAATTGAACAACTTTACTATTTTACCTTGAAATTAATCCATACTTATGATACACAACTTCTAACAAGGCGGAAAGAACAAAATAAGTCAACTAAATGGCACTTAATTTGCCTTGCATTTTACTACTTTACGCTCTATATTGCGAACAATGGAAAATAGATATATGGATTGAATTAATTGATCTACCAATATGAATTTAATTGATAAAATCTCCTTATGACTGTGCATGCAATGTTTATTGGGTACTTGAATCACACCAGCAACGTCCTTCTTTTAAAAGGAAATACCAAACACTTCCTTGCTTGTTTTTGTCACAAACTGTGCTCGTGTTGTCAATGTCTATATGGTAGGTCTCCTCTGGTTTTCTTTAGCTATCCAAATCAATCTCAATAGTTTACTTCTTTACAATTTGGAATGATGGTTATCAAACCATAGGCCCCACATGATGTTGGTACGATAATGTTCTTGTAATTCTTTTTCTTTATTTTATTTCACTATATTGAATCAAGTACTTTTGGAAGTTATGCATAAAAGTCGTATATTAGAAGTTAATATCAATATAAGTTGCGTTTGAAACAATCTGAAAACATGTCAATATGAGAACTTAAGACATTAAAAAAAAAAAGTGAAATCACTATCCACAAGGGAGAACATTAATAGCAAGGATAGTCAAGGTAAGCCAATATCAAGCATATAATATGCAAACTACTCAAAATAAATATCTTAAGAGGTATATCTTCCAAGCATAAACCATACGCTTTTCCTCCATGTCTGTGCTTCTCAACCTATGACGTTAAGGATTTAGATTGCTACTTTGTGCCAATCAACAGATGTTCAACTATTTTCACTTTACCAAATTAACCATGACCAAGAGTTTTCCCAAGTCTATAGTTCTTACGACAAAAAATCTGCAGTACTAATGCCTCTGCTGTCCATGATCCTACAATAATAAGATCAAAACATAAGGTTCTTATAAGAAGATTAGAAATATATAACATGAAGATACAAATCATGATAGCAATACACTGATACTACTTATATTTGACCCTTTAGTTTTGAGAAGACTATATTTACCAGAACCATATCCCAACTAAAACGTCATCTCTTTACGAATGGTTACGTTCCACGGGCATGAAGTAAAGTCAAAGAATATTGAATAAAATCTCTCCATTTAAAAGACCCATGATTATCATTACAATGAGATAACAAATCCTTCCACGCAGACATTTTAATAAGCTTTTACAATCCTTCAACCAAAAAGTTGAAGTAAAAAGTTCTCCATCAGTTCCTGCTAGTGACCAAGGTTTAGCAAGTTTTAGCAATTTATCACACACTTTATCCTCATAATTGTCATTACACCACTCAAACATTAATAGTCAATCTAAATAGTATGTGAAATGCATAAGGCAACACTAATTGCATTGTTTTACTTTGTGTTCTTAGTTATGATTCAAATGAAAAGAAAGTTATGCCACTGAAATTTGCTACCTGTTCATATGAAAAAAATAGTTGACAAATTGTAATGTTGCAATAATATGTTACTACTCAGTACGATTAGTCAGAAAATACATACGATTTCCTCTGATGTTAATAGTTAAAATTGATTAATTAAGCTTAAGTTTTAATTTGAGATTTGAAAATTTACCTTACCAAAATATTTTCAAGTACCTTAAGATATCAACCAGAGAACATGGTTAAAGGTCATAATAAAGACATTGGAAGTAAATCCACATTATCGTATATCACAAATATAAGTAGTAATACCTTAAAGATGCACATGGATTGAATGATTGCTGGCTTCCTGTAACCTAATGATTTTACTAATCTTGAAAATCTCTCTGAGTAAGAAAATTCCTTAAATACTGGATCAAGCTCATGTAAAGCTGCAAAATAATGGCACAAGAAAACAAAAATACCATAAGTAGCATTGAATAATGAACTTCTACATAATTACAAACCATATCTCCAATAATTTAATTCAAAACTCATAATAAGGAACAACACCAAAAATACAGTTTCGAGTCAAGAATAATTGTATCATAACATGAATTTTTCTCCAAACTTCTTATTGAAAGGACTGAGTGGAAGCATACCATGCCCAACTTTGTTGATCGAGAGTTGTTTTGGTTGCTTTAGGTTGCCTTCATTATCAAAAGCTTTCTCTGTCCACAAACCAATCATAAGCCCATATACTTAGCATAGAGTTAAATTTTGCAAGATGTAGAAACATAATATAGAAAAGTTGAACAAATTCCATGAAGCTGAATGTACCAAAACATTAAGAGGCAAAGAGAGATAATGTTGGCTGGATTTATTCAAATAGCACCCTGTAGATGATGATACATTATGTAAACCATGTTGAACAAACCAAGTGATTCAGCAGAACCTACAACAAGCTAAATGAGAACACAACACATGAAAGCTCACGAGATAAGATTTATTAACGTGTCAATCAAAGTTAGACCCACTTCTACCAAGAAATCCACACAAAAATCAAAAAAAGATAACGATGTATCAACTCTAAACCAAAATTGAACCATTATCCATTACACTCTAAAACAATAAAATACAATAAGCAAATGAAAGGTTTCTTCAAGCTCACACATCCTCGTTTTCATTAATCTTAGTCTTTATAATTAGTAAACAATAGACCAGGATCTGTCAAGTATTTTTTTTTTCTTTTTTCTTTTTGAATATCATATCGAGTCTTTAGCAACTTATTAAAAACTCTAATCAATCAACTAATAGTAAAAAAGCTGATACAAAGAAATAAATGGAATTAATAAGTGAGTTAAAACTAATAAACCAAAAGTACCTTCGAAGAAATAGGAAATATTCTCAGCATTCTCGAAGAAGTCGTCATCAATTAATTGTTGCTGCAAAAATAAGGAGACTTAAATAAAAAGAAATGATAAAAAGCTATCTAACAATATTTCAAGTAAAGGATTGACTTCAAAACGCAATAATTGGTTCTTGGTGGAGAAAATGGAGGCAGTAGAAGAAGGGTCAAATTCATCAAGCAACTTCTTCATTATCTTCGTCATGGCATCTATCTCTTTTGGGCTTGCAAATAATTCCATCACCAAGTACCCTTCACCATTGATGACTGTTGTTGTCAAAGGAAAAAGGATGTCTGGTAACACTCATTGACACCACTAACACCGCCACCTATCACCGATTAACACCGCCACCAATATCACCACCATCACCCACATACACCGTGAACACAGTCACGAGATGGGAGTTTGGCGCTTTAATGAGAAAAAGAAAAGGAAGAAAAGTAACTACATAGCATATAGTGTGTATGAGTGTGTAGAGAGAGAACTAAAGAGAAAGAGAGCTTACCAGAAAGAGAAAAATATGGAGAAGCTTCCAGGTCGATCTGTCTATTTGTGAGAGAGAACGTGTGAAGATGAAAGATGTGGTAAGATTCCACTAAGGGCAATATGGTCATACAATGAACTGTATAATATTATTAGCACACGGTACAATTCGTTTTTTGCATTGACAACCAACAAATATGACCGCTTGGACGAATTTGTCCCTGGACATTATGGTCCTAGAAAATAAAAAGTACAATAATGTTAAAACATAGTACAAGCACTCTAAAGCAGTGACGACCTACAAATATGCATGCTTAGACAATTTTAACCCTTCATATTCTTTTATGTATTATTAAACATATGTGTGCTATGTTGAGTATATATATGTATGTGTTTTAATATAGTAGGTCAAATGCCAACATAAACTTGGTCAAACTAAGATAAACTCCAATTAAATGACAATTAACTAAAAACTAATGTTACACTTATGTAATACTATTCAAACAAAGCGAAAAATATTTTTCAAACGCATACTCCCGGTCTCTAAAGTCCAAAACAACAAGTTTTAGATTCCTTTTATAAGTTATACTATCTAGGAAAAATAGTAAACCAAGCAATTTAGACAGTAAATTTTTTTATGAATAGTGACCATCAAATAAACATTTAAACTAAAATAAAACACATTAAAATGCACAAGAAGATATGTTATAGTTATTTATGAATATGATGAAAATTCTCGGGTGTCACAGTAAATGTCAAAATAATATTTAAAATATTTTACTTGAATTAATAGTATTGGTCCCCTTTTTAAAACAAATAAGAGAATTAAAAAGGAAGTGAAACTACTAGTTAAAATCTTAAATGCTAAAATAAATACTTTCACACATATAACACTTAAGCTAGCACCAATTTATGTGCAATTAAGTATATTATACTACATGCTGGGTCTGGGCCGTCACATATATATTTTGATTGTATATTCTTATTACCCTATAAGATATGCAAAATTATTATTATGAACAGATTTATAATGTGCATAAAGACCAAAACAATGTGAAATTACCAACGTGGATAGCTAAAGCACTAATGCAAAATATTTTTGTTTCTTGATAATCTATAAATAACAAAACTACGATCAACGAATACAAGTAATCAACACTACAAAATAATTGTGGGTATAGGCGACACTCTAACCACAGCTAATTAGTGAAATAAGATGACCAATTTGCGTTTGAAAATCAAATCCTACTTTACGGCTCATTATGCTTAGCGATATGTTCGTGAATTCATTGCATAAATACTTCAAGTTGAATTCTTTATTGAACTTTGATTTCTAATCATTTCGTCATGAAGATAATTATTTAGGTTTGGGTGTCCACAATAATTGTAATTTACACGAACCAATTAAGAATAGTACATTTACCAAGTAAATTACATAGATTGGTTTTATTGTTTTGATATTGGGAGTTATATGTTATAGGCCGCTCATCATGCTTTGATTAAACTATTTGTTAGGCATTAATACAACACGAATATTCACATAAACACTTGTTAAAATAGACAAAAATCTTTAAGTTGTTTAATTAGTATAGACTTGTAATACAAAGTTTTTGGGATGTATTTTGTTAAAAAAAATTGCAATAAATGAGCTCAATTATTTAATAAGTTCAAATCTCATTAATTCTGTTTCTTTGAAGCTCAATTACTAAATAGATTTGTTAGTTGTATTCATTCATCAACTAAGTTAGAACTCTTGGACAAAATCACAATTTAAGTTAGAACTAAGTTTCCTTTATAGACTGTTTGGAACAAATGAATTCCATAAAATTTTACGGAATTCATTTGCAAATCCAAATTTTTATGTTTGGAAGCAGCACTTTTAAAAATTGAAAAATCCAATATTTACAATTTTTGGATTTGCTCAAACTTTATCCAAATTTTTGTTCAAGAGGTGAAATTTGTAATTCCACATTTTTTAAGTTAGTTGTTTATCTTTTGAAGACAAAATTGCTCTATGAGTTCTTTTTACACTTAAGATATTAACTTTGGCTCAAATAGAAAAATAAAAATAGAAATTAAAAAATAGACCAAACCCCTTCTCTCACCCTTCCTCTTTCGATAAAACACGAAGACAAATAATTGATCAACAAGTTAAGGCATGAAAATTATTTTCTTGCAAGATTATTTTACAATATCTAACATGAATGAAGATTGATTCAAAATAAGAATAAGAGGTAAGTGGAGTTTATTTTTCTGTATAGTTGCTAAATCCTATCACTTATTGATTACATGGTCATTATCCATGTTTGATTGATACCATATTGGCCTTTGAAATTATTTTGTGGTAGTCATACCAGAAGTTTCTTTTATTTTTATTCTAACAGTTTGTTTCAATTTTTCTTGCAAATTTGTTCATAATTTGCTCTTTTATTTGGATGATTGTTATATGTCTTATCAACAATTTTTAGTCAATACTTGATGTTAATATCTTTTCGTTGGATAGTTGTAAAATTCTTGTTTATCATTTCTAAATTTCAATAATTCCATTAGAATAAAGGAAGACTATTTGAGTAGAATATAATTTTAATTCCTATTTCACATGTATTTTAAACATAATTTTATTTGTAAATGACATAATTAACTTAATGTTATTTTACAATTCTAAACAAGAGAATTCATTTATAAATACAAATCCTCATGGAATTCATTTATAAATCAAATGACTTCCACAGTGTAAGTGCTTTTAAACAGTATGTTACATAGAGGAAATTATAACTATGGACTTGAACTTTGGAGTTGAATAAAATCTTTATATTTGCTTAACTAAAACAAAACAAAAGTTCAATTTTTTGCAAATTATCATAAAAACTTTAACTTTTCTTTACATGTACTCTATTTCATTCAAATCCATATATCCTCATATATAACTTTTACAAACTCATATGCACTTTTCATTAAAGCTATTCTAATAACTTCAATTTTTCTTTACCTATATATTATTTATGTTTAAAATCCCCAATTATTCATAACAACTTATTTTTTTTAATTCATTTTTAGTTTTTGTTATTCCGCAGAGAAGGGGATACCAAAGACATAGCTAGTGATTAGAGTGAAATCGTAACGAAGTAGCCGTACTGAAAGGACGGCTGGATCACCTCATTTTTAGGAAGAGCTAATGCCCCCAAAAAGATTAGAAAATACACACAAATGGTAGTTCAGTTATCATAATAATTTCAATCTTTCTCTGCATATAAACTATTTTTGTTCAAATATGTATTTCATTTATTAACAACTTTCATTAATTCATTCCCAGCAAAAAAAACTTTCATTAATTCATATGTCTTTTTTTTACTTTATTCATTAACCTATATACTATATCTTTATATATATCGGATATTTTTGACTTAGACCCCTTATATTTTTAGAAAATGAGACTCAGATCCCAAGATCTTTTATATATGTGACTTATACCCTTTTTGTAAAGGGATCGGTTAGTTTTTCCGTCAAACTAAGGATAATTATTTCATTTACTAATATTTTTGAAAAATAAAAAGTAAAAATTGACAAAGTCTATTATCTTCTATAGATTTTTTTTCTTCATTTCTTTCTCCTGATATATTCTATTCTTTATCATTCATCTTTTTTACACCTTTTTGTTCTTTTTTTCACTCTCTTATCGACACGAACTCTAGGCTCCGTTTGTTTGCCGTAAAATATTTTCTCAAAAAATATTTTTCAGAGTTTACGATGTTTGGTAACACATGAAAATTGGTCAACTGTAAAATATTTTTTGATCAACAATTGCGGCTACTTTTTCTTAATTTTAATATGTTTGGTAACACCGGAAAATTAGTCAACTGTAAAATATTTTCCGGTCAACAATTGCAGCTAGTACAAAATTCTAAAAAATGTTTTCATTTCATTTGGGAGAAAAAAATATTTTACGAAACTCATGGTACATCCAAACACTAGAAAATATTTTTCAGTATTCTATTTTTCAGAAAAATACTTTCCCCCAATAAGTTATTTTACGGCAAACAAACAGAGCCCTGTAAAATATTTTATTTTTCAGGAAAATATTTTCCAAGCACAAGTTATTTTACGGCAAACAAACGGAGCCCTAATCTCATCTCACTTTCCCTCTTTTTACACTCCAACCATAGTGCGTGCCAAGCGTTGTGTGTCAAGGGGGCATTGTGGCAGCGGGTTTGAGTTGTATCTTGGTGTTTGTGTTGTAGCGTGAGATCTGCAATATATATGTGCTAATGTGGGTGTGATGGTGTGTGTGGCAGTAGGAACTGTGGTGCATTGTGTATGGCTGTCGTTTGCTTGTGCCTGAGTTATGTGCCTGTGTCATGGGGGGTGTTTGGGTGCCTTTGGTATTCCTATAGCGGTATAGGTGTAGTGGTGTGCCTTTTTTTTCTTTTTGGTCAAAGGTTGTGTGCCTTTTGGCTGTGTGATTGGTGTGTTCCGTTACAACTTGTTTGTGATATGGGTAAAAATGGCCCAAGTATCTTAATGGCCCAAAGCCCATGAATGATGAAAATGGCCCACAGAGCAAGACACTTGTCAAGGAAATAGTATGCAAAGACAAACGGGGACCACTCCAAAAAAGGCAACTATGTGACGACCGAGAACCTCATTATATTCATTTTAAATTGTTGAATGTCATATTTGAGCATTAAATGTGCATTTATTTAATTTTTAGCATAAGGCACTATTCATAAGGGAAATTTATTGTTTAATTTTTCTGAAACTGTATTTTTTTTCCTGTCACATATCATGTAGGAGGAATGTGAAAAATATTATTTTATGTGTTTAATGTTAGGAGTGTGCATTTAGAAAATAGTTTTCGTCATGAATGAATAGTGTTGCGAAAGAATAGTAACTTTTTGTAGAATTTGTATTTGGGCCTTTAGAGATTTTAGCTAACCTTGGACCTTTGGTTACCATTTTAATTAATTCAACGAAGCCCATTTAGCAAGCCCAAGCCCATTGTAAGTCATTAGTTAGCTTTTATTAGTTATTTGAAGACCAAAAATCAAAAAAAAAAAAAAGAGGAGAAAAGCTGAAAACACTGTAGCAAATCCGAAAATGGCATAGGAGGAGAATTTCTTCATCAAACCTTGGAGTTGAGCTATTGGCTTGGTCTAGGAGGAGATTGGAGCACTAGGGAGCATTTACAACTTGTCTTCATCTTCAATATTGTGAGGGAATTGCATATTTCATAATTTTAAAGTTGATGCATATATATTAAATTTATTGTCTTGTTGAATTTAGCTATTTTGCTTGTTATAAATGCTTGTTATATGATCTTTGAAGCCTATAGAACTCTCTTTTGGAGCTTGGTTGCAATTGTAATGGTTTGATTTTGAGAATCAAAGTTGTAGGAGAAGGTGAATAGTGTAGTGAATAGTGAAATCTGAAAATTTAAGGTTTTTGATATAATTTGTTAATTAGCTTGAATTGAGACTTCAAATAGATGCTCTAGGCCCTAGTGAAGCTAGTTGAAAAGCCACGTGAAGTTGAATCAACCGAAACCGAGCTAAATTGCGTAATTAGTCGACTTTAAAAAGAGGACTTTTCTCGTTGTACAATCCGGGCACATTTGGGCTATGATTTGGGTATCCTTGGGGTATGGAAGCACTATTGGTGCTTTCGTTACAAGAAATTGGGGTTCGGATAGTATCGTTGTAGTTAAAAATCGCTTGGGGCCTTCCCGAACTTTTGTTTCTAAAACAGGATTTTATAATCTTATTAGGTGTCTTTTGGCTTAACTAGGAATGTAGTATGATTAAAATATGGTTTGGTGACCTTGATGCACACTTAGGAGAAGAAAAGCTTGGTTAAAGAAATGAAGAATCAACCTAGGCCTTTGCATTTTATATGTTTTAGTCTTTGAAGGTGAGAGAATCATCTTATATGTATTTTATTTTGATTATATTGCTATATTTGTGCATGCTTTGTTAGTTTCACAAGTAGTTGTTGATTTGCTATCTATGAACAAAATTGTAGACTAGATGTTTGTTTAAAGCCTTCAATGAAGTGTAAATGCTAAGTAATGGCAAAAAGTAGCTAAAAGTGTAGTATGCAAAATGAGCAAATATCTGAACAGCCTACTGCCCGTGAGTTCTAGAGCCATTTTGACATAGTAAACATGCTCTAAACTTAACGAAAATTTTACAGCAGCTAGATTAGGAAGTTTAGAGAAAATGTTGATTTCTAAGGCTTAGGCTAATTCAAACGTTTTGATCATCCGATTTAGCAATTTCAGAAATGTGTCTGGAAATTCACTGAAGCAGGGCAGTTTGCGCAGTTGCACGAGTAAGGTCCTAACTTGTGGAATTTAGATCGGAATTGAGTTCTTCTTGAGGCTAAAATTAACTACACTCGAAGAGGTTTCTTTCTATGTCAAAATCAGAGGATTTGGAGATCAATAGATTAGGTTACGGATTTGCTAAAGTTAGCTTCTGCTAGAAAACTTAGACTGTTTTCATTAATTTGTTATTTGTATAGTCCATTGTTGTTGCTAAATAATTAAATTGTGAGTTTTGCCAAGGTATAATGTTATTTGGTGCACACTTAGGAAGGCTAGTAAAGATATTTGGGAGAATGTACTTAAAGCTCTTGAACCCTACATGCAAGGTTAATTGCAAAATGGATGATAAAGCATATTCTCGTGAAGTAAACTTGTCAGAATGCTAGATAAGTTAACCACGAAGATCTCGTATCAGTTGAACTGTAATTGATTCTAGGTTGTTCATAATTATAAATTCTAGTTAAATTGCTTCTAACTTGGACTGTTTACTTCATATACATGCTAAGTAATGTTTTACTTGCATTGTGTTATGCTAGTTTAAAGGCTAAGTGTTATATTTATATGAGTAGGCTAAGGTTGCACATTTGAGCTAATTCAAGGAGATTTGGAGTAAATCTAAGCGATTCTCTTACATAATTAGTCTAATCCAAGGTGAGGGAGTTACATTCTTTTGTGCATCTTAATTTGTTTTACTGCTCATGAATTGTATAGTTTAATATAATTGCTTATAATTACGTGTAGTTTGATATGAATAGACTAAATATACACTTGTCTTTTATTTATATTGTTATATGGCTTATTTATTGTAAACTACGTGCGAGGGCAACCTACTTTGTTGTCTCTCATTTATGTAATTCTTGAATTATATTGCCATTGCTTGAATTATTGTGATCGAATATTGGGTTGCGCAACCTTTTCGGACATGGTAGCGTCAAGAAACACGGGCTGCGTCGGGTTTGCCGTGCTCCCTCGACTACCATGGTGCCTATTCCCTTCTCGCTGAGGCATACTCCACTACCCAGGCGTGGTTCACCTGCTGGGCATGGACCTACCTCAGGAGAAAGGGTCGTAGGATCGGGATACATCCGGAGTATCCCAACTTGCTGGAGTAAGAGGTTTGCCGGCACTTGCGTGAAGTTCGTGGTTCGTGGCTCGTTATTTATATTGGATTGCCTCCTGTGCGACCTGCTTGCTCTATCAGTGTGTAAAACATGGAAGAATGTGATCATGATATACTTGTATTGTATTTGAGACTTTGTGTTCATGTGTGTATTTATGTTATACCAAGAATGTAATATTAAAGTTTTAGTTTGTTTGATAATTAAGTACTAGTGGGCTTGTAATATCTTTTATTTGCTTTACTTTATTACATAGTAGTGCATGCTTGTGTGGATGATGAAAACTAGTTAGTTGGTTGGACACAAATTATAAGAAAGCTTGATTGATAGTATAGAGTGGTATGATAAGTGGAACAAAAAGATAGAACTTCAATAGATTTAATTTTGCATGCTTGTGTGATATGATGTGGGGTTCCAAGGCTCGGCTGGCCTTGAGGAGCTGGTTGACTTTATGAATCTTGAAAGTTAGGTTGTATGAATGATTGATTGTGATTCAAGACTTGTATGTGACTGTTGGCAGGTTTCTAGATAGACCTACATATAGGGAAAACTCCGTCCGTTTTCCCTAAAATTTTGTGCTCGGGTTTCGATTTGGGTTGAGAATAGCGTGATAAATAGGAGTCCCGGTCTCGTGAGTGATATGGACGTTACAAACTACACTACTATAAATAGCATAAGGAAATTGAGCAAAATGTAACAAAATTATTCCTTACTATTTCCAAATTTGTCAACTCAAATATACCCGAGCCAAAAACTATTTCTCTCGCCTAAGGAGAAACGCGGGAAATAACCCCCGGTATTTTTTTTCTTTTCCTTGTGCAGGTCATCAACTTGGGTCAAAAGATTGCACAAGGTCCTCGGGTCGGTAAAATTCACGCTCAACAATTGGCGCCGATTGTGGGAACCACATCTAAACTCATTGAGATCCACAATGGTTAGTAGAAGAAGCCACAACAACCTAACGATGGATTTGCAACCACCCGGGGCCGTAGAACAAAACGCCCGACCATCAAACCCGATGGCACCTTTTTCCAACACGGAAAATCCCACCGCACAGGCTAACCTTGCATCGAGCAACCTCCCAAATCCAATGCAACCGCAAGCCAACTAGAGAATACCCTTACAAACAGCTCAAAACCCTCCGACGCCAGATATGAACACAATGTATCTCATGATAATGGAGATGAGAGAGGCCTGACAACCAACAAACCCAAACACACCAAGCACCACCACCTATAAATCACTAGACTACCATCCCTATAAACCAAGGTCCGACTACTCAACCCAATAGCAGTCCACAGGTAGCCCAGGAAAGAACCGAGCAGGTCAGATTCCAAAATCATTTGGAAGACGCTAGGGCTCATCAGGGCTCGTCAGTCGTCCCGAGGTGGCCAGGGGGAAGAGGCCCGTAACTACAATCTATGAACTGCCCCGGACTGTAGGAAACATCTCTCGAACCATAGCGGGGTTGGATGCTAGTCTACTAGCTCCAGAGATCCGAGGTGAATTACTTCCGGATAGAACCAAGTTGTCGAGCATAACACCTTATGATGGAGAAAGCGATCCAGAGGACTTTTTAATGACTTTTAGTCGGAACATGGTGTTGTTCGACTTCTCGGATGCAGTGAAGTGTAAGGCATTTCTAACATATTTGACATGGGCCGCGGGCCAATGGTATGGAGAATTGGAGGATAGATCGATACAGAGTTTTTGGCAATTGGCCGAGGCTTTTGTTGCTTGGTTCACTAGTAGCAAGAGGCCGACCATACATACAACGGTTTTGTTCTCGGTCAGACAACAGAATGATGAGTCATTGAGGTCGTACACTCGACGCTTTAACAAAGAAAGTCTCAAGATCCCAAACTTAGAAACCTCGGTGGCGTTGGCAGCTTATACCAAGAGGCTCAGATCTCGACCGTTTCAAGCCTCATTGGCTATACAAAAACCCACGACCATGGGAGAGTTGATGAGCTGAGTAGAAGGACACATATATGCCGAAAAGATCTTTAAGGCCCAGAAGGAGGAAGATAAAGCCCGAGAAGGGGGTAAGAAGGAGGAAGTAAGCAGAGCAAAGCCGATGGATGCAGGGAAGAACAAAGTGGAGTCTAAGGGAAGACCAGAACAAGGACGGGCATACCAACCTAGGTACACTGAGTATGCACCTCTGAAAATGCCTCAGGGAGAAATTATGATGGAAATTCAGAGTTAATATGATTTGAAGAAGCCGCAGAAGATCTTCACCCCGTCCAAAAAGAGGAGTAAGAAGAAGTATTATCGATTCCATGATGACCATGGCCATGACACCAATGAATGTTACTAGTTGAAGAATAAAATAGAAGCACTCATTCGAGCAGGTCATTTGGGAAGGTATGTCCAAAGAAAGACCAACCAAGGGGGCAGGTTGTAGAGGGAAAGAGAACGAAGTCCTCGAGAGAATAGAGGAGAACCGAGGAGAACTGAGGAGAGCATTCGATGTTATGATCGAAACTATTGTCAGTGATTTAGCAGCAGATGGAGAATCCTCAACTGTAAGGAAGACGTATGTTCGAGAAGCCGGGGAGGAGCCGGCGTGAAAGGTCCTGAGGAGAGGAGAAAGGTTGACCTTCATAGACGAGGATCTAAAAGGGCTCATTCTCCCCCATGATGATCCATTGGTGATAAGTGTGATAATCTCAAATTATGAAGTCCGGAGATTGATGATTGATACTAGGAGTTCGGCGGATGTGCTGTTCCTGAGCACTTTTCTGAGAATGGGTCTGGATAGGAGAAACCAGATGCTTCTGAGAAGTTCATTGGCTAGTTTCACTAGCACGAGGTGCGAGGCTGAGGAATATATCAAGTTGCCATTAACCATGGGGTATGATAATCGGAAGGTTATTGTGATGACAAATTTCATCATAGTTGATTGTAGCTCGACCAACAATGCTATCCTAGGCCGAGTGACATTGAACAACTTCAGAGCGGTCCCATCCACTTACTACTAAGTGTTGAAGTTACCAACCCCAGAGGGAGTGGTCGAGATCCGAGGAGATCAGATGGCTGCCCGAGAATGTTATGCAGCTTCCTTGAGGCTGAAGTATAAGACGGATTGGGGCCCCGACCTGTTAGACGAGAAACGAGATGCAAAGAGAGGGACTCCTATAAAAGAATAAGAGACTGTACAACTGTCTAGTCAATGCAAGAAAGTCAATGTGGGGAGTGAGTTGACAGAGCCCCAAAGGAAATGAGCTAAAGACCAAACTGGGCAAGGCATGAGGACAATGGGTAGATAAGCTCCTTGAGGTCCTATAGGCGCACCGAACCACACCGAGTACAGTGACAGGAGAAACACCATTCTGCCTAACCTTCGGGATGGATGCTGTTCTTCCTGTTAAGATCGGTTCCCCCAGTAGCTGAGTCCAAATGCACCAAGAAGAAATAAATGACCCATCCATCTGAGAGGAGTTGGATTTAGCCGAGGAGCTAAGAACAAAGGCTCTAATCCGTACCTTGGCGGGGAAAAGATCTATGGAGAAGGTCTTTGACAAACAAGTCAAAGACAAACAAATCAAGATAGGGGACTTAGTTCTCAGAAGATCCATTTTTCTGTCGACAAAGGAAGGGAAGCTCAGACCAATATGGGAGGGGCCATACAAAGTGATAAAGGAAGTCTGGCCGGGGACCTATCACCTGGAGGACACTGAGGGAAAAGAACTAAAAAATGCTTGGAATGCCGAGCATTTGAAAAAATACTTTGTGTAAACTGCTCCTTAACAATTAATGAAAATCTATTTTTTTCTCGGCACTTTGTGTACTTATATCAAACATTTATTTTTTTCTTGCAAATGAAGCATAAAAAAGGCCAAAAGAGCCGACGAATAGGTCAAGATAGACCGACGAAAGTCCCAAAAATGGAAAAAAGGCCAAAAGAGCCGACAAATAGGTCAAGATAGACCAACGAAAGTCCCAAAAATGGGAAAAAGGCCAGAAGAGCTGACGAATAAGTCAAGATAGACCGACGAAAGTCCTACAAATAGGCAAAAGGCCAAAAAGTTCCGACGAAGGGTCATAAATGACCGACGAAAGCTACATAAATGAACAAAAAAAAAGAAGGAAAATTTTTATCATTTTCAACTAACCAGAGACTGAAGTTATCCTAAGTGTCAACTCGGGCGATTAAAAGTAAGTGTCCGAGTTCGATAAAGGAGAAAGGCAAGGTTGTCTCGGTTGACTAATGGATTGCCTGTTCAATCTGTGTAAAACTTGTGATTTATAAGTTTAAGATTGAAATTATTCTAAGTATCATCTCGGGCGATTGTACGGATGAGAATAGAAACAATAAAGTAGTGATATCCGAGCTGAAAGTTTAAAAAATTTCATTAAAAGAAAAAAATTATACAAAGAAGGCCAAGGTTCAAAGGCCGAAGACCATTACAAAAGATCATAAAAACTCTTAAGGCCTAAGTCTGCTGGCTTGAAGGATCTTTGGGGTCATCTGCGGGCTTGTTTGTCCCATCTTGAGCTTCAAGCGTTGCCTCGGGAGTTGGGAAGAAATAAGCATTGAAATATCCCACATCGGACGCAAAGGGTTCTGGGCTATTGAATATATAGAGGATTTTCTAATATTCATGTAGACGCGTTTTCCCGTCAAGGTTCAAGCCTTGGCGGGAGAAATAAAACTGTGAGGGAACGCTTAGGACTTTGATCCTGAGGTGTTATAGAGCAGACAATATCTGCATAGTAGTTTCCCTTGAGCCTTTGAGATTTCAGGTGCTATAAAAGTGGTATCAGAGCCGCCCGTTCGGTTGTATCAGTGACCCCGCGAGGGTGCTGGGTCCCCAAAGAGGGGCGGATGAAATATCCCATATCGGACACGGAGGGTTCTGGGCTATTGAATATATAGAGGGTTCTCTAATATTCGTGCAGACGCATTTTCCCATCAGGGTTCGAGCCTTGGCGGGAGGAACAAAACCGTGAGGGCACGCTTAGGACTTTGATCTTGAGGTGTTACAGAGCGGACAATATCTGCATAGTAGTTACCCTTGAGCCTTTGAGATTTCGGGGTGCTACAAGCATAATCAGAAAGGAAGTCCAATTCCTCGACCTCTCTAGGCTGAGTAAAGAGAAGATTTCTCAGGTCGGTTTGAGGGAACAAAGATTGGGCCTTCCTTTTGGCCTCATCCGACCCTAAGAAGGTCCCTATTGCCAAGGCAGTGTTGAAGACACTTGTTGAAGACTCGGCCACGAACTTTGCATACTCAACCGAGACTTTGAAGGCTTCGATGGCTTTTTCTCCTCGAGGTCTACCTTCTCGATATATTATTTCAGTCGAGTCTCTGCCTTTTGCTTAGCCGCCCTTTCCTTTTCAAGGCCCTCCACCGCTTGGGTTCGAGCTTGGACATTCTCAGCCAAGGACTTCTCATAGACCTCGAGCTTTCACTGCACTACCTTCAGATCGACCTCTAACTTTTCTCGGGCCTCAATGACCGTCTTGAGCTCCGCTTCAGGTTTGTCAGCTCTCTTCTTCTCAAGGGCCAATTTTTTCATGGCATTTTTCACATTCTTCAGAGCATCCTTATTAGTGTCCTCGAGCTTGGAGTGCTGATGATCATACCTCCTATTCAATTCGGAGTACATCCTTCCGAGAACGCCCATATTGGATTGAATGCTAGAAGCATGAAAAGCCACCTAAAAAAAAGAAAAAAGAAAAGGATTAAACTCCGTTTCTTATGACTAAGAAATGGTAAAACCAAATGAAGGAATCGGAAAACTCACCGAGGATGCCACTTGAAGAAACTCTGCGAGCATGGCGGTGGATGAGAGTTTATTCACAACTACCTCCTGACTCTTGTCGTCCTTGTCTTGAATAATCACGCACTCGGGAGGTGGAGGAGCCTTCCCCATAACATTTCCAGTCTTCGGGTTTTTGGCTGGAGTGGTAGTAGCTAAGGCTTTAGAGCCTTTGGAGATGTTGGAGGGGGAAGTATCGGCATCAATCACAATAGTGGCCGGCTGAGATTGAGCCCGAACAGGCATCGAGTCATCGCCCTACGATGGGGTCTTCCTCTTCTTGTTAAGGGGAGAAGTCTGTTGCTCCTTTGAGATCGAGGTAGAAGAAGCATCCCTGGTCTCCTTTTGTTGAAGATTCCTTGATGGAGGGAGAGTTGCGGCTTGGCTCAAAGAAGAGTCCTCAGCCCTAGAGGATTTGCCTTTTGACTTGCCAGCCGCTACCCTCAGAATACTCATAGGGTCCATATCTGCAAAAATCGAGCCAACAGTTAGCAAAATAAAAGAGAATCACAAATATACACAAATGGAGGAAGTCCTAAGGTTGAACCTACCCCTACTCCTCTTTGACCCTCTCTTCTTTTTGGAAAAAAAAAACCTCGACATCGAAAAGACATGGATGAGGATCGGTCGAAAATGGATAAGGAAGACCTTATAGCCCCGATCCCTATATTTTATCCCATGTAATAAACTTCGAGGCATCCAGGCCCCTATCGCCATGTAAAGCAGTGAAAGCGTCCCTCTCAGAGTTGGATAAATAGAGAATATCATTCTCATCATCCTCGATGATACCCCATGAGGTTGGAACGTGCCAAGGCCGAGGACCCGTCACGAAATAATATTTATTATGCCAACCTTTGGGGGAGGACTTCTAATTCTAAAAAATAAGGCATCTAGACCGAGCCGAAGCGTAGTACCAACCCTTGCTCTGAGGATTAGATTTGAAGGTGAAGAAACGACGGAATAAGGCCTCGGTGGGGATAAAACCCTTTGACTGAACAAAGACGTAAAAGGCAACCATCATAGCCCAACCATTTGGATAAATTTGGCCAAGACTAATTTCGAAATGGTTAACTATGTCAGCTATATAAGGAGGGATCGGAAACTTGAAAAACTCAAAGCCCACATCATATATACAAGTTTCATTTTCCCGAGGGAGGCACGCAATTTCATCTACGGAAGGGACCCTAACCCTATGGTCATGAGGAATAGACCAACTTAAAATCCTTTCATTCGCCATCTTGGGCATAGTGAAACAAGGACGGTCGGGACAGGAGAATAATTTATTGCTAATCCCGTGTGTAGCAATGGTAGCAATTGAGGACTCTCCTACAGCAGCACCCGACCCCTCAGCGGCCTGGGAAGAATTAGTCCTAGGGAGGGGAAAAGGGCACTCTATGGGTTCAGTGTGGAGTTCGACACCTCTAAGGTTTGCAAGATGAGACTCGCCCGAGCCATGGTACTCATCTACATCAGTAAAACCGGCTAACTCTAGATGATCCTCGGGGGCAGGATACCTAGTCTTTCGACCATCGTTATTTGGAAAAACCTCTTGATCCTCAGCCTCATTAGGGGAATTTGTAATTGACATGACCTCAGACTCGAAACTAGTAGATTCGTCGGCATCCCCGCCATATGACCGAATAGACTTATGTTAGGAATCCTCACCACTACTCGACCCAACCATGACTCAAGTAAAAGATAAAAGAAGAAGAGGGTAGATAAGAAAGTACGTACCTAATGGTTTTAGGGAAGAACCGAGCAAGAGAAGGAGGTAAAAGGTAAAAATTTATCCGAGCTGAACTAAAGCTAGATAAAATGATGCGAAAATGAGAAGATGTGAGAAGTAAAGAGAAGGAAAAGTATGAAAATAACACAAGGCACCTATATTTATAGGATGTGAACGATGCAAATCTCAGAGCACGAACCATCACGGCCTTTCGTTCCAATAGTCACGAAAGCATTACACCAAGTTAAGGGTGCGGATATCAAAGCGTCATGGGTGAGGTGACCCGTCAATAAAAAAGAATAAGTTATGCAGACCCCCCGAGCACGATCCTCAGCCTCGAGGGTTTGGGGGACAAATGATATAGGTAAAAATGGCCCAAGTATCTTAATGGCCCAAACCCCATGAATGATGCAAATAGCCCACAGAACAAGACACTTGTCAAGGAAATAACATGCAAAGATAGACGGGGACCACTCCAATAAAGGCAACTACACTACTATAAATAGTATAAGGAAAGTGAGCAAAAGGTAACAAAATTATTCCTTATTATTTCCAAACTTGTCAACTCAAATATACCAGAGCCAAAAACTAATTTTTTCGCCCGAGGAAAAATGCAGGAAATAACCCCTGTTGTTTATTTTCTTTTCTTTGTATAGGCCATTAGCTTGGGTCAGGAGATTGCACAAGGTCCTCGGCTAGGTAAAATTCACGCTCAACAATTTGGATTCACATTTTCAAAGGAAAGTAAAGGAAATGAAGGGATAAGGAACCCTTCCTTTTGTTTGGATTGCAATTTTGAAATAAGTAAAGGATATAAAGGGTACGAAAATTCTTCTATTTCTTTTAATTGGATGAGTTTTTCAAACTTTCTAATTTGGGTGTTTGGAGGGAAAAAGAAAGGCTTCACCACAAAATATTTTTTTTGTCCCTACATATCTCATAGTTATAAAAATAAAAAATAGATAGTTAAATAATTTTGCATTTAAAATTATCATTTTCCTTTTCTTTCCTTCTCCAATCCAAACAATTCTTTTCTATTATTATTGTTGAGCATGAATTTTACCGAGCCGAGGACCTTGTGCAATTTCCTAACCTGAGTTGATGACCTGCACAAGGAAAAGAAAAGAAACAACGGAGGTTATTTCTCGCGTTTCTCCTCGGGCGAGAAAATTAGTTTTTGGCTCGGGTATATTCGAGTTGACAAATTTGGAAATAGTAAGGAATAATTTTGTTACCTTTTGCTCACTTTCCTTATGCTATTTATAGTAGAGTAGTTGCCTCTTTTGGAGTGGTCCCCGTCTGTCTTTGCATGCTATTTCATTGATAAGTGTTTTACTCTGTAGGTCGTTTTCATCATTCATGGGCTTTGGGCCATTAAGATACTTGGGCCATTTTTACCCATATCATTTGCCCCCCAAACCCTTTGAGGCCGAGGATCGTGCTCGGGGGGTATACTAAACTCTTTCCTTTTTGTTGATGGGTCACCTCACCCATGACGCTTCGATATCCGCACCCCTGACTTGGTGTAATACTTTCGTGATTGTTGGAACGAAAGGCCGCAATGGTTCATGCACTGAGATTCGTGCCGTTCCCATCCTATATATATAGGTTCCTTGTGTCATTTTCACACTTTTCCTACTCTTTACTTCTTGCATCTTCTCATTTTCGCATCATTTTATCTAGCTTTAGTTCGGCTCAGATAAATTTTTACCTCTTACCTCATTCTCTTGCTCGGTTATTCCCTAAAACCATTAGGTACATACTTTCTTATCTACCATCTTCTTCTTTTATCTTTTACTTAAGTCATGGCTGGGTCGGGTAGTGGTAAAGATTCCCAAAATGAGTCTGTTCGGTCATATGGCGGGGACGCCGACGAATCTATTAGTTCCGAGTCTGAGGCCATGTCAATTACAAATTCCTTAATGAGGTTGAGGATTAAGAGGTTTCTCCAAATAATGATGGTCGAAAGACTAGGCATCCTGCCCCCGAGGATCAGGTAAAGTTAGCCAGTTTTACTGATATAGAGGAGTACCATGGCTTGGGCGAGTCTCTTTTTGCTGACCTTAGAGGTGTCGAACTCCACACTGAACCCATAGAGTGCCTTTTTCCCCTCCTTAGGACTAATTCTTCCCAGGCCGTCGAGGGGTCGGGTGCTATTGTGGGAGAGTCCTCGGTCGTTACCATTGTCATACATGGGGTTGACAAGAAATTATTCTCCTGTAAGGATCGTCCTTGTTCAGTCAAAGTATCTTACCCCCACCAAGGCCTTATTCTATCGTTTCTTCACCTTCAAACCTAATCTTCAGAGCAAGGGTTGGTACTACGCACAGCTCGGTCTAGATGCCTTATTTTTAAGAATTGGAAATCCTCCCACAAAGGTTGGCATAATAAATATTACTTTATGAAGGGTCCTCGGCCTTGGCATGTTCCCACCTTATGGGGCATCATCGAGGATGGGAATAATGATATTCCCTACTTATCCAACCCCAAGAGGGACGCCTTTACTGCTTTACATAACGATAGGGGCCCGGATGCCTCATAGTTTATTACATGGGATAAAATATAGGGATCGGGGCTATATGGTCTTCCCCATCCATTTTTGACCGATCCTCATCCATGTCTTTTCGATGTCGAGGCTTCTTCTTCCAAAAAGAGGAGAGGGTCAAAGAAGAGTATGGGTAGGTTTGACCTTACGATTTCCTCCATTTGTGTATATTTGTTATTCTCCTTTATTTTGCTAACTGTTGGCTCGATTTTTGCAGATATGGACCCTATGAGTATTCTGAGGGCAGCGGGCGACAAGTCAAAAGGCAAATCCTCGAGGCCTGAGGACTCTTCCTCGAGCCAAGCCGCGACTCCCCCTCCATCAAGGAACCTTCAACAAAAGGAGACCGGGGATGCTTCTTCTGCCCTGATCTCAAAGGAGCAACAAACTTCTCCCCCTAGGAAGAAGAGGGAGACCCCATCGTTGGGCGATGACTCGATGCCTGTTCGGGCTCAATCTCAGCCGGCCACTATTGTGATTGATGTCGACACTTCCCCTTCCAACGTCTCCAAAGGCTCCAATTCCTTAGTTGCTACCACTCCAGCCAAAAACCCAAAGACTGAAAAAGTTACGGGGAAGGCTATTCCACCTCCCAAGCACGTGATTATTCAAGACAAGGACGACAAGAGTCGGGAGGTGGCTGTGAATAAATTCTCATCCACCGCCATGCTCGAAGAGTTTCTTTGAGTAGCATCCTCGGTGAGTTTTCTGATTCATTCCTTTGGTTTTACCATTGTTTGGTCATAAGAAACGGAGTTTAATCCTTTTTTCTCTTTTTTTCAAGTGGCTTCTCATACTTCCAGCATTCAATCTAGTATGGGCGTTCTCGGATGAATATACTCGAATTGAATAGGAGGTACGATCATCAGCACTCTAAGCTCGAAGACACCAATAAGGATGCTCTGAAGAATGTGGAGAATGCCATGAAAAAATTGGCCCTTGAGAATAAGAGAGCTGACAAAGCTGAAGCGGAGCTCCAAACAGCCATTGAGGCCCGAGAAACGTTAGAGGCCGATCTGAAGGTGGTGCAACGAAAGCTCAAGGTCTCTGAGAAGTCTTTGGTCGAGAATGTCTAAGCTCGGACCCAAGCGGTAGAGGTCCTTGAGAAGGAAAGGGCGGCCAAGCAAAAGGTAGAGACCCGACTAAAATAATATATCGAGAAGGTGGGGCCTCGAGGAGAAAAAGCCATCGAAGCCTTCAAAGTCTCGCCCGAGTGTGCGAAGTTCATGGGCGAGTCTTCAACAAGTGTCTTCAACACTACCTTGGAAATAGGGACCTTCTTAGGGTCGGTTAAGGCCAAAAGGAAGGCCCAATTTTTGCTCCCTCAGACTGACCTGAGGAATCTTCTCTCTACTCAACCTAAAGGGGTCGAGAAGTTGGACTTGCTTCCTGGTGATGCTTATTTCTTCCTAACTTTCGAGGCGACACTTGAGGCTCAAGATGGGACAAACAAGCCCGCAGAGGACCCCAAGGCTCCTTCAAGCCAGTAGACTTAAGCCTTAGGAGTTTTTATGATCTTTTGTAATGGTCTTCGGCCTTTGAACCTTGACCTTCTTTGTATAATTTTTTTCTTTTAATGAAAATTTTCAAACTTTTAGCTCAGATATCACTACTTTATTGTTTCTATTCTCTTGTTCATGCATCCAATCGCCCGAGACGATACTTAGAATAATTTCAATCTTAAACTTATAAATCACAAGTTTTACACAAGTTGAACAGGCAATCCATTAGTCAACCGAGACAACCTTACCTTTCTCCTTTATCGAACTCGGACACTTATTTTTAATTACCCGAGCTGATACTTGGGATAACTTCAGTCTCTGGTTAGTTGAAAATGATAAAAATTTTCCTTCTTTTTTTTTGTTCATTTAAGGAGCTTTCGTCGGTCATTTATGACCCTTCATCGGCACTATTTGGCCTTTTGTCTATTCGTGGGACTTTTGTCGGTCTATCTTGACCTATTTGTCAGCTCTTCTGGCCTTTTGCCCATTTTTGGGACTTTCGTCGGTCTATCTTGACCTATTCGTCGGCTCTTTTGGCTTTTTTTCCATTTTTGAGACTTTCGTCGGTCTATCTTGACCTATTCGTCAACTCTTTTGGCCTTTCTTATGCTTCATTTGCAAGAAAAAATAAATGCTTGATATAAGTACACAAGGTACTGAGAAAAAAATAGATTTTCATTAATCGTTAAGGAGTAGTTTACACAAAATATTTTTTCAAATGCTCGGCATTCCAAGCATTTTTTAGTTCTTTCCCCTCGGCGTCCTCCAAGTGATAGGTCCCTGGCCAGACTTCCTTTATCACTTTGTATGGCCCCTCTCATGTTGGTCCGAGCTTCTCTTCTTTTGTTGGTAGAAAAATGGATCTTCTGAGAACTAAGTCCCCTATCTTGATTTGTTTGCCTTTGACTTGTTTGTCAAAGACCTTCTATATAGCTCTTTTCCCTGCCAAGGTACGGATTAGAGCCTTTGTTCTTAGCTCCTCGGCTAAATCCAACTCATCTCGGATGGATGGGCCATTTATTTCTTCTTGTTGCATTTAGACTCGTCTATTGGGGGAGCTGATCTCGATAGGAAGAACAGTCTTCATCCCAAAGGTTAGGCAAAATGGTGTTTCTCCTGTCATTGTGCTCGGTGTGGTTCGGTGCGCCCATAGGACCTCGGGGAGCTTGTCCACCCATTGTCCTCATGCTTTGCCCAGTTTGGTCTTTAGCCCATTTCTTTTGGGGCTTTGTCTGCTCACTCCCCACCTTGACTTTCTTGCATTGACCAGGCAGTTGCACAGTCTTCAATTCTTTTGTAGGAGTCCCTCTCTTTGCATCTCGTTTCTCGTCTGACAAGTTGGGGCCCCAATCCGTCTGATACTTCAGCCTCAGGGAAGCTGTATAACATTCTTGGGCCTCCTATCCAGACCCATTCTCAGAAAAGTGCTCAGGAACAGCACATCCAGCGAATTCCCGGTATCAATCATCAATCTCCGGACTTCATAATTTGAGATTATCACACTTATCACCAATGGATCATTATGGGGGAGAATGAGTCCTCTCAGATCCTCATCTATGAAGGTCAACCTTTCTCCTCTCCTTGTGACCTTCCACGTCGGCTCCTCCCCGGCTTCCCGAACATACGTTTTCCTTGCAGTTGAGGATTTTCCACCTGCTGCCAAACCACCGGCAATAGTTTCGATCACACTATCGAACCCTTTCCTCGGTTCTCCTCTATTCTCTCGAGGACTTCGTTCTCTTTCCCTCTGTAGCCTGCCCCCTTGCTCGGCCCTTCTCTGGATATACCTTCCCAAATGACTTGTTCGAATGAGCTATTTCATCCTTCAACTGGTAACACTCATTGGTATCACGGCCATGGTCATCATGGAATCGACAATACTTCTTCTTACTCCTCTTTTCGGACGGGGTGAAGATCTTCTGCGGCTTCTTCAAATCGTATTGACTCTGAATTTCCATCAGAATTTATCCCTGAGGCATATTCAGAGGTGCATACTCAGTGTACCTAGGTTGGTATGCCCGTCCTTGTTCTGGTCTTCCCCTAGACTCCACTTTGTTCTTCCCCGCATCCCTCGGCTTTGCTCGGCTTACTTCCTCCTTCTTACCCCCTCCTCAGGCTTTGTTTTCCTCATTTTGGGCCTTAAAGATCTCTTCGCATTTATGTATCCTTCTGCTCGGCTCATCAACTCTCCCATGGTCGTGGGTTTTTGTATGGCCAATGAGGCTTGAAACAGTCGAGATCTAAGCCCCTTGGTATAAACAGCCAACGCCACTGAGGTTTCTAAGTTTGGGATCTTGAGACTTTCTTTGTTGAAGCGTCGAGTGTACGACCTCAATGACTCCTCATTCTGTTGTCTGACCGAGAACAAAACCGTTGTGTGTATGGTTGGCCTCTTGCTACAAGTGAACCTATTAACAAAAGCCTCGACCAACTGCCAAAAACTCTGTATCGATCCATCCTCAAATTCTCCATACCACTGGCCCGTGGCCCTTGTCAAATATGTCAGAAATGCCTTACACTTCACTGCGTCCGAGAAGTCGAACAACACCAAGTTCCGACCAAAAGTCATCAGAAAGTCCTCTGGATCGCTTTCTCCATCATAAGGTGCTATGCTTAGCAACTTGGTTCTATCCGGAAATAATTTACCTTGGATCTCTGGAGCTAATGGACTAGCATCCAACCCTGCTATGGCTTGAGAGATGTTTCCTACAGTCCGGGTTGGTTCATAGATTGTAGTTACGGGCCTCTTCCCCTGGCCACCTCGGGACGATTGACGGAATCTGACATTTTCTGTTCTTTCCTGGGCAACCTGTGGGCGGTTATTAGGTTGAGTAGTCGGGCCTTGGTTTATAGGGATGGTAGTCTGGTGATTTATAGGTGGTAGCGCTTGGTGTGTTTGGGCTTGTTGGTTGTTGGTTAACCTGGTCATCGCATCTCTCATCTCCATTATCATGAGATACATTGTGTTCATATTTGGTGTCGGGGGGTTTTGAGCTATTTGTAAGGGTATTCTCTGGTTGGCTTGCGGTTGAGTAGAATTTGGGAGGCTGCTCGATGCGAGGTTAGCCTATGTGGTGGGATTTTCCTTGTTGGAGAGAGGTGTCATCGGGTTTGATGGTCAGGTGTTTTGTTCTACGGCCCCGGGTGGTTGCAAATCTGCCGCTGGGTTGTTGTGGCTTCTTGTACTAACCATTGTGGATCTCAATGAGTTTAGATGTGGTTTCCCAAAGACGGCGCCTATTGTTGAGCGTGAATTTTACCGAGCCGAGGACCTTGTGCAATCTCCTAACCCTAGCTGATGACCTATACAATGGAAAAAAAAAACAAAAAACAAAAGGGATTATTTCCCGCATTTCTCCTCGGGTGAGATAATTAGTTTTTGGCTTGGGTATATTTGAGTTGACAAATTTGGAAATAGTAAGGAATAATTTTGTTACCTTTTGCCCACTTTCTTTATGCTATTTATAGTAGTATAGTTGCCTTGTTTGGAGTGGTCCTCATCTGTCTTTGCATGCTATTTCCTTGACAAGTGTCTTGCTCTGTGGGCCATTTTTACCCATATCAATTATTTTTTTACAATCCAAACAAGGTAATTCACTTCCTTTCCTTTCCTTTAGTTTTTTTCCTCCATTTTACTTTCCTTTTCATTCCTTTGTGCAATCCAAACACTATGTTAGTGTCGTTTCTGGGTATTGTATATGCTCTCTTGCCATGGCCACACACTATCTGTCATACACTCATTGATAGGGCAACTCTCATCTAGATGTTTGTGTTAATGTTTCTTTTCTTGCCCACATTGGTAGAATCTTGCTGTCTTGTGTAGTTACAACTAAAAGATTCAATATTGAAGTTCAAACCCTGTAACAAGAATTATTAGATTTATTAGTAGTAATGCCTTAAGTTAACGTTTAAGTTATGTGAATAGTATGAGTGTGTTTAGCAGGCAAACAAAAAGTAAATCTCCTAATGGCAATGCCGAGCTTGCTCATTTGATCACACAAATTGGTAAGCATTCGTGAAAATGTGTGGAACTGGTCAAGATGGTGAAGAGTATGAGTGTGTTTAGCAGGCAAACAAAAAGTAAATCTCTTAATAGCAGTGCCGAGCTTGCTCATTTGATCACACAAATTGGTAAGCATTCGTGAAAATGTGTGGAACTGGTCAAGATGATTACTTTCATGGCATCATTAGATTTGACTAATGAAATTTAACAAGGTAAATAGCGTATTACCCCCTTGTATTTTGCTAAAAATGCATAATACCCTTCTGTGTTTTAAAAATTAGCTCATGTGTTTTGCTAAAAGTGCACAATACCCCTCATGTGTTTTAAAAATTAGCTTATTACCCCCCCTGTGTTTTATAAAAGTAGCTGATTACCCCCTTGTGTTTTATAAAAGTAGCTGATTACCCCCTTGTGTTTTATAAAAGTAGCTGATTACCCCCTTGTGTTTTATAAAAGTAGCTGATTGTCCCCCTATATTTTCTAACAAAAGCACTAATTTTTAAAAAGCACAGGTGGGTAATCAGCTACTTTTATAAAACACAGGGGGTTAATCAGCTAATTTTTAAAACACAGAGGGGTATTGTGCACTTTTAGCAAAACACAGGAGGGTAATCAGCTAATTTTTAAAATACAGGGAGGTATTGTGCATTTTTAGCAAAACACAGGAGGGTAATACGCTATTTACCCAGTTTAAAATATTGCTATGCATGCCTCTTCATTGTATATGAATGTGACGAATGTGTGGAGTCGGTATTGGATAGCTGGTGCTGCTTATGTATAAGTGAGCTTTTTCTGGTTCATTTGTGTCTACAATAAATGCGCGGGGGTTAAAATAGGTATTTCCTTCATTTTAACAGAAAAATTAACAGACTCCTTGACAGAAGACAAAAAAGGTCTGAATCACATATATATATAAAAAAGCTTGGGATCTGAGTCTCATTATCTATCTATGTTTTAGATTGCCATTCACAATTTGCATTCCCTCCTTTTGCTTATATTACCGCCAAATGCCAAAAATTTTGCCCCAATGTCATTCCGTTCGTGCGCGCTCTCTGTCACACACGCATTAACGCTAATTTATCCCTTCTTCCTCATTTCTTCTTCATTTCTTAATTTCTCCTCTCTCTTTGACTGCGCCACCACATTTCATTCCTCTCGTGCTCGCCCTTGCCCAACAATTGAATCCGGTGAGTCAAGATTGTACCTTGTGTATAACTTTGTGTTCTGTAACTTTATTTCATCGTTGCTGCGCTTGTGTAGCATTTTACGGGCTAATATTGTTATTAATTAGTTATATTCACGTATTATAAGAGTTTGAGATCGTTGCTAGTTTATTTCCTTGTTTCTTTGGTTGATTGACTAGCTGGTCTTATGTGCTCCTTAGTTTAATCTTCACTATGTCATTCACAAGAATGTAGACTGAATTCTTTAACGTTCCAAAACAAAGATTGAATTTCAAACACTTTTCCTAATTTCTTTGCATTTTCAGCACCAAATTAAAATAAAAAGTGAAATATACTATGCCCCTGTGTTTTAAAAAAATTGCATAAAAAATCTTAGTGTTTTGGAGAGTGACATAAAAAATCTTATGTTATCTGTTGCATACTCGCACCTTTGTCTGTTTCAGTTAACGGCAGAAGCGAAATGACTTCTTTGCCCTCGTTTAAAAATAAAGCTATCGTATGCCTCTCTCATTATCATTATTTCCGTCCATTAACTCTAAATTCTAGAGAGAGAAAGTTTAATTTAGGGTTTCAAACTTGATTCTTTTATAAATCCAAGAAAATTCAAACCAATTAAACTTCAATTCCAAGCACATTGCGTCTCTTTAACTGGGCAAAATCTTTACTTTGTTGGCTTAAAATTTCCAGTGTTTTTTCTGAATTTTTTTTTCCATTTGAATTGGAAAAAAAAATCAAATCTTTAGCTTGAAATTGATTGCTGTTATAGTTATTTGATCTGATACTGAAAAGGGTCTTGATCTTTGAGAAAAATAGATGAAATATTAGCTTAAAATCAATTGCTGTTGTTGTTATTAGATCTTATCTTTTTAAAACTAAAAATAATACAGTGAACTCATAAATTAATTAGTTTAATAACTACATTATTCACAGTAAATATCCTCTCCATTACAAATGTAAATATCCTCTCCATTCTAGAAGGCATCCCAGAGCCTTTCTTTGAACTCATTCTAACTCTCTTGGCACAAGATGTTTCCTACAAAGCGGACAAGTTTTGTGATCATAATCCAACCATGGATCTAAACAACTCTTATGGAAAATATGCTTGCAGTTTATCAAGCAACTGATATCTTCACCACCTTCAAACTCATACAAGCACACTGGACAACTCTCCGGCGAGTCATGTCCCTCGATGGCGGCGCCGAAGCTGGAAGGCGGCAGCTCGGAGAATTTGATCACAGGGTGAAGTTCCCGGATCAATGCGGCGGTTGCGGATGGATTGATAGGTTTCTGGGTCGAATTTTCTTGAAAATTGCGGATATATGTGGCGTTGGGTCCTTTAGTCTGGTGATATTTCGGAAAAGATTTGGAAATGTTGCTCCCTTCGAGCATTTTCAGCTACCAGATGATTGCCCATCCACTGCAAACAACAAGCCATATATGAAGTACATTGAGCCTTTGATAAACGGAAAGTCGGGACAGCTTGAAAGAGAACTTTCATATTTGCCTAATTATATGAATATATCATCAAGGGACAGATTGATCTATATCATTGTTGGTGTTGGGGATTTTGCGCATCTAAATATGCCGAAACTGATCAAGCTTTATTTTCCCATCCAGCCTCAAGCTTTCAACTTGTTCATGGTGGATCATAACCCTTCTGTCCTCTCTTCTCATGTGACTAATCATAAGCTTTCAATTTGAGATTTTGGACTCCTTTAATTAAAAAGTGTAACATTTCAAACATAATTATCAATTCAAAAAAAAAAATCCTTAAACAATTATGGCCAAACTTACAGTGGAATACAACTCCTTTGCTTTCTCCATTTTCAGATTCGTGGTACTTGAAGTCATTGTTAGCTTGGAAGTTTAGCTTGGTTAGCTTGTAAAGAGAAAGAGTAAAGATTTTGATGTTAATGGGTAGTTGAGAATAGATGTAAAAAGGGTATAATCAATACACAAGGATAATTTCATCACTTGGAAGACTTAAAAAAAAGTCGTTTACCTTCTCATCGTGCGATTGTGTTGCACGCTCAATTAAAATTAACGGACCAGTGATCGATCTTTTATCACACATTTCAAAAAACACAAAATTTATTATGTTATTTTATAAAACACACAATTTTTTACATTTTTCAAGCCAATCACAAAAATTATTGTACCATTTACCCTTAAAAGAAACAACGAAAAACCTACTTTTTTTAGGAAATCCTTTTGCAATTGAGGTTCCCGATCCCTAAAAAGCACAGGTAGGAATATCCTTCTTTTCCCTATTCATTTGTATCCCATGACTTGGTTTATCTATTACTCAACTTAAACTTTGACATGTTTCAAGTCCTATACAACTATACAAGCCTGACATATGTATTAGTTTTTTTTTTTTTTTTTTCTAAAAGCAGGCGAATTGTATTAATTTAAAAAATATTTACGTCAATTTATACAATTTTCAAAATATGTAATCATTTAACTTCTAGGCCTTACAAATAATTACAAATATCCTGATTCAAAGGTGAATATTTAACTTTTCTAACTTGACATATTTTTATACAAACGTCAAAATTAAATGTTGTTGATGATTTCTTCTTCAAAACGAAATTTAAAATTGTAAAACTGTCTATTACGCTCCTTCCAAATGTGATACACAAAAGCTCTAAAAAAACATTTCATAACAATTAATTAGAAGGTGGAGAAATAACAATATGTATAAACTATTCCTCAATCTTGGTCCAGTCCAACACCACAAGTGATCCTTTATAGAGTTTCCAACCAATTTTTCAAATTCTTCTAGAAAACGAATACTGACCAAACAAATGGTGTCTATCTTCAATATGCATCTTGCAAAACATACAGCAAGGGTTCACTGCCAATCCCCATCCCATCATTCTATAAAACGCCGGTAGCCTGTCGAGCCAACATAACCAAACACAAAAAGCATGCTTTGGAATTGACTGCTTAAACCAAATTGAACCACTCCAATTCACACTATCAAATTTTGGCTTGATAAGTTCCATGGCCCATTTCATTTTATACTTACCCGTGAGGGAGTTGATCCACACAGGTCGATCTTCACAATTTGAGTGTGGTATGATATCACCCAAATGCTCTTGAATAACATTGAAGATAACGTGCTGGTTTGGCCAACTCCATCTATCGTTTTCAATGAAATCGACAGAAGCATCCAAGTTTGAGCCATTAGCAAGAATATTCTCCTCATTAAAGACATCTCTCAAGATCCCCAAAGGGTGCCGTGATCCTTCCAAAATCTAGTATTGGCTCCATTACCGATTTTGTGGATGATGAAATTTCACGCCAAATCTCTGAGTTGTAAAATTTTCCTCCACGCCCCCAAAAGTTGGTTCTTCGAAGGTAATTCGCATAAATCCACCCGCACCACTCTGATTTCTGCTTGGTGTGAATAATCCAAAGCTATCTCAAGATAGCCGCTTGATTAATATCATGGAGACTACTAATATCGAGACCTCCCTCTTCCTTGCTTCTACACACTGTATCCCAGGAGACTTTAGATTTCTTCCCTTGGTTACTGGACCCAGACCAAAGAAAGGATGCCAATATTTGCTCAATCTCCTTAACAATACCCTTCGGCAGGATGAACAAACGAGACCAATATGCATGGATGTTACAGAGAATGGATTTCACAAGCTGAAGTCGTCCCGCAAAAGAGAAAGAACTATCCTGCCATTTTCCAATTCTATTGGTGATACGATGAACAAGATACTTGCAATGACTGATGCGGAGTCTTCCAGAAATAAGAGGAACCCCAAGATACTTGATTATCGAATAACATTGAAGATAACGTGCTGGTTTAGCTTTTTTGATATTATTTTCTACCCTCTTCTTTCCTTCCTTCCCTCTGCCATGAAGACTGTATCTTACCATAATGAAAACGAGTTTGACTCTTTTTTGGCAAATCAGAATGATGATCAACTATTTGCTTTTGTTCCTTTGCGGTTGTCATCTTTACTGTTTTATGAATTTAACTAAATCCTACTGTTACATTATTATGAAGATTCCTTATTTTTAATTATCCTTGGCAAAATTCGTATTCAATTTCATACTTGGCATATTGACCTTTTTTTTTATAAAAAAATTATTATTATTGAACCAATTCCAACTTTATACTTGCATATCAGTTGCCACATTTCAAGGAAGATTTAATTCCATTTTTCGTCATAATGTTTGTGTGTTAAAGAGTCTATGTTGTTTCGATTTCGGGGGGTTTCCAGTTTGGCTGAAGTATGTTCCTGGAATCAGTTTTTGAATAGATAATGGCCCTTTCAAGATTAGGCATCTAACTGCTCTTGTGAATTTTCCAATTTTTTGTTCATGTTTCGTGTTTAACATCCATTCATGTGATTTGTTTCTAATCTTTTGCTGTAATGTTTGGTTTCATCAAATGTTGTGATAGGCTGCAATGGAAAAATTCACAATCAAGATTGTGCATATGATGAAAGCAGAGAGGTTATTTAAATCTCAGGGTGGTCTGATTATTCTATCACAGGTATTTTAAAATACTGCACTTTTACTATTTTACATCTTTCTCTATGATCTTACGATATTAGTTCAGCAAAGAAATCTTGGAAAGTTTCTTTCTTTGTAACTGTATGTGACAGATTGAGAATGAATATGGACCAATGGACTATGAAATTAGCGCACCCGTTCGAGCTTATACGGAATGGGCAGCTAAGATGGTTGTGGATCTTGACACTGGTGTCCCATGTGTCATGTGCAAGCAAGATGATGCCCCTGATCCTGTTGTAAGTGTCACCACTTCATGCCAATATATTTTTTAGACTTGACATTTTGTCATGGTCTTATTCTCACTCTTGATGGTATTCAACTATGTTCCCCATTCTTAGTGGGCTACCATGTAACAGTTCTTGTCCCCGAGCACAGATGATTTTGAAAGATCCGAACTCTACACATGGCCAAAATTCAATTTTTTTTCTTCTCTCCTATCTCTTTGTTTTGTCTTTATTGTAAGCACTGAGCACTAGATCTTTGAATCCCTAAGTAAAAATCATCTTCTATTCTCCATGGAAGTTCTGTTTCACCTTTCGACTAGGAGACTTTGGGTGTGGGGACAAAATCAATTTATACTCACTAAGCTTCTGACTTCATTATGGATTTTAGCTTCCATTTGTTATGTCTCTTTCAATATCTTCTTCATTTTTTCTTAACAGGGTTCAAATTGTCCTGGTCTATTTTGGGGAGTCTTTAAGCCAAACATGGTATTGTCCCTTCCCTTAATGGCTCTTTTGGAGTACAGTTCCTATTCCGTATCTTTAATCTAATTGTGGAAGATCGAGAAGAGTTTTTGTTTCTAAAATCTTTAAAACTAAAAAAGGTCTGAAATTGTATATTTATGTCATATGAAAAAATACACTTATCTATATACAAGTTTGTTAGTATCACCAAGTTTATTTGTTCTTACTATGTAAATGTCTTCTCCTTATTTATGCTAATTGCTGTATTTGTGATCTTGTCACCATAGCAAGGCTTCTGAATGCAACTCTTGTTGTTCCAGAGATTCAAGAAAGTACTTAGTCAAAAGGCATCAGGTCTTACCTCTTAATTTGTAGCAACATCTTGGATTATATTTACTAATATGTTGTACCTCGCCTAAAACAAATATGGTAATCTGACAAGGTTTTTAGCTCACACCTTTTCTACCAGGATGATAATATGTTAGAATCAAAGATTCTTTTTTTCTTGTTGTAGTTGTTGTTGTGTAACAGTGTCAGGCGTATTAAATTCTTTGAAAGTACTCTGTCCTCACAATAGCAAATGGAAATCGAGGGAGACTACAATTTCAAAATAACTGCAATGGATGTTGAAGGTGACTCACTGTGGGAAAAAGGAAATATTTCCGATCTTTCTTCCTCCAACTTGCTTTTCAAGCATTTTATGTGAATAAATTGTTGAATGATCTCTTATAAGGTATCAAGATTGATATACCGATGTAATCTTTCTCAGACAACAATTATAGTCCAAATGGAACCCTGTGGGTTTACATCTCTTTTTTGAGATTTTAAATTGATGACTGACGGTCTCTGTCTTCAAAATATAGTAATTCTAATTTGTTGAATCTGGCTATAGATATTTATTCTAATAATTGTCCGACATTGTTGTAACTGTAATTTTCTCTTTCATTTTACATTCGTTTGTTTAAATGCTTTGTAGCGTATATAACATATCCCAGAATTAAATACTAAAACTCATTGTAGGCTTAATCTGATATTTTCTTTATATTTATTAAATATAGGTTGAAAACATTGTTGGAAGATTTTGATAGCTCTTTTCACTTGGACATACTACGAGAAGCAGTATTAAGTGCAATTTGTGATATTGATGCAACATTCGCCGGCATAAATAAAATAAATTCATTTCTACTAGTTTAAGTCATTAAGCTTTTAGATGTGCAATACTCAATAAAATAGAATTCAGCTTGCATGTGAGATGTGAGGTGTTGTGTTGAAGAATAAATTTTACAAATTGAATACAGTGAATACAGCTATCCCTAATAAATTAAGTTGTTAAGCTTTTAGAGGAGTTGGAAAATTTTCACATTGTAATTGTTTGGTGTACCACGATAGAGTAAGTTTATTGAGATGTGAAAGAACTAATGTTTTCTATTTGCTTAACTAAAACAAAACAAAAATTCAAATTTTTGCAAATTATCATAACTGTTCTTTACCTATACCTTCAAATTTGAGGTGGATTTTGTTCCTTGATGTTTGTTTCTTCTTTTTTTTTTTTTCCTGTTTTTGTTTCCTTTTTTGAGAAAAAAATTCTGTTTTTATTTATTTATGTATTTAATAATTGGTGTAAACAACAGATCTGATCTCTCTATTTATACAACAAAATTATGTTGTTGGTATGTTGGATGATTTTTTTTTCTTTTTTATGTTGGATGAATTGACCGTTGGTGCTGTTGTGGAACAAAATAGAGATCAAACATTCATTTTTCTTTCGCATTCCACGGAAATCAGATCGCTGCCAGTTTATTCCTTGTTTCTTTGGTTGATTGACTAGCTGGTGTTATATGCTCCTTAGTTTAATCTTAGGTGAGCTGGTTGTAAGGAAGTTCTCAGAAGCTTCGTAGCAGATTTCTCCTTTAATACATAACACAAATGCTGAATGGTCATTGCAGGGGCAAATACAAGCCACCAAATGCACCTGCTGATGGTGGAAAGCCCGTCTCTTCACTTCTGCTGGATCACATGTAAGCAGTTCTCTGCCACCCATCTTTATCTATCTTCTTCTCTAGCTTTCTATATTCTTAATAGCTTGATTTTAATAATTTTGTGTTGGCTCTGCATAATGTACTAACTGAATAAATTTGTAACTGCGATTGAGGTGCACAATTTATGTATTCTAATGTGTATTTCCATTCATCGGATTTCAACTGTATATGTGGAGTGCATATTTTTGGGATCTTGACATGAAGCGCAAATAAATCAAATTTAGTGGTAATAAGTTCATGTTTGGGTTGCATTATGGTTATGAATGGAAGTTTCTACAATGTGTAGTAGATCACCTGGAAGGATCTTGTAGATATCTAATACTTGAATGAGTCCTTGGGTGGCCGTATGTTCTTGATTGACTGTGCATTAGATTCTTAACACATTTATTTCAATACCTGATCTTTAAAGTTCTGGTATCTTGGGTTTAGTTTGGTTCAATACTATATATATTAATGTACTTTACACCATATTAAGTTTGCATCATAGTCAAGATGATGACCACATAATAGAAGTAATTTGTACTCTGAAACTTTTCTTCATGTAATATGCATATTAATAGCGATCAGCCTACTATTTTGAGAGCACTGGGTACTCATCTTGTTGATAAATTGGATTAAGCAAAAGAGGTGTAACCCTGTGACACTGGTGCTTAGAGAGTGATCTGCTACTTAAGGGTATAAAATCTATTAAATATCAGAGCTTAAAAACGTATCAAGTGGTTCAATTGGTTGATATCTATATAAAGCTTGTCTATCTGGAGAAAGTTTGTCCATCGTACTTACTGCCTATTTGTGTGCTATTTTGTTGGAAGATGTTAGAAACCCATTTTGTAAGCTAGTCCTATAGATAACTTATGCACCCATTTCTGGTCTGATTTAATTAACTGGCATTGAGACTTACAAAGTTTGAGTTGTCGTGGTCAAGACAAGGATGGACTTCAATTGATATCTGCATTTTCATTTATTTAGAAATTTATCAGATTATCTGTTCTAGTTTATACTTTGTTTTGACCTATATCCTAATGTAGCATAGGACTTTCAGAATAATTTTTTAAATTAAAGATATCACAACCCTATTGTTTGTGCTTGTTATTGCTTTTCTCTTGTTATTTTGGTGTTAGCTGCAACTCTTTTTTCCTTTTTATCACTTATCATTAGATTGTTGGATTTGACTTGATTGTTGTATATGCTTGCACAGTTGAAAAGGTCAAAATACTGCATTGCTGGATTCTTTCTCACTGTTTCCCCAAAGCCGATTCAACCTGTCGCTGAGCACTCAGCTGCAAAAAATAAGGTATGACATCTGCTAAACAATATTTTTCAAGAATTCCCTTAAAAAATACTTCATGTTATCAAACAGTAATATCTGAATGTCTGATTGGTATTGTTTTTATCTCCGCATGCAATTAATTAAAAGTTATTGACATTAACATGTACATCATCCTGATCAGATTAATGCCTGCAATGGTTTCTACTGAGACTACTTCTCTCCAAGTAAGGCTTATAAGCCCAAGATGTAGACTGAAGCCTGAACTGGCTGGTAACTTCACACTCTTCTTTCAGTGATGTGGCCGAATCTCTGTTGCTAGGTTTATACAGAACCGGGGTGCTTTGATTAATTATTTATATGGTAAGATCAGTCATTGTTTGATCAGTCCTATTCAGTATTTGTTATAAATATGCAACTGAACTTATTTTGTTTTCCTTGCATTTTGTTTTTGCCAATATCATGGAGGAACAAACTTTGGCCGGACATCTGGTGGTCCATTTATAGCCACTAGCTACGACTATGATTCACATAATACTGGTGTACCATTAGGAGTTGCAATCTTGAAATATGAGTATGAAATTTCAAAGTGTAATGCTTACTGGGAAATTTTATTTTTTTCATTAAATATTGAAAAATAGTTATACTCACATCTTTATTCTTAACTGTTGACGTGAAATAAAAAGTGGCTAGTTTTTTATGACATTCCAAAGTTAATTTCGCCAGGAATTTGTTTTCCAATTACATTTGTATTTCTGTTCCAGATAAAGAGAAAAATGTTTCTTTTTTCTTTTTTTTTTTAAAGGGCTAAAAGTTATCTGGCCATTGGGTGCTGGTAATTTCTCACAAACATTACAACACATTTTAATATATAGGTGGCCATTGAGGATTGAACTAAGACACTTACCGCTTGATACCACGGTATGCTTTATTTGAACCGACTTTAAGTGACTTTTTTAGTATTAACAATAAAGAGCAAAAATGCATGACCTAAACAATGCCTTAGGCTAATTTAAGTTTGTACTAAATTCAAGTGCAAATAAAAATTGAAGAACCCACTTTAACAAAATTCAATTGCAAATGAAAATTTAATTTTTTGCTATAACCATATTCAAGTCAAAAAATTTCAAGTTCGTGCTAGTGAAATTCAAATCAAAATCAAAACCCAAGTTCTCACAATAAAAAAAGTAAAGTGAAAAGGAAAACTCAAAGTTTCCACATTCACAAAATACAAATGCAAATAAAAAATCACTAAACTACCAAAAAGAAAATCAGAAAACTGAAACTAAAATTCATGAACATAAAACTTAAATTTGAATTTAATTCCCATAATAACAAAAATTCAAGTCAAAACCAAAATTTAATTTCCCGCTATAAAAAAATTCAAGTCAAAGTCAAAACTAACGTTATGAAAAGATTCAAGACAAAACTAAAACTTAAGTTCCCGCTAGAACAAAATTCAAGTTAAAATCAAGAATTCAAGTTCCCGCTAGAACAAAATTCAAGTTAAAATGAAAACTGAACAAGTTCCCGCAATTGCCAAATTCAAGCCAACATCATAATTTAAGTACAAATGAAAAATCAATAAACAGCAAATGAAAATTTTTAAACTGAAATTAAATTTCATGATAAAAATTAATTTTGAAATTAGTTCCCCGTGATATTACAAACTGATAATGGGTATCTATATATTACAAAGTGAAAACTTAAAACTACGTCTATGCGCATAACCATGTGCTGGACACAATTACAAAGTCAAAATTACAAACTAAAAATGGGTTCATATGCCTCTAACCAGTCGTGCACATAACCAAAGCTAGATGCAGTTCAACAGATTCTGCCGAAGCAATAATATAAGTAAAGTTACTATCATAAAATAAAATTACATTAATGTAAGCAAAAGAACATCATGAAGTTTTTGTAAGGACACCACTAATAAAAGCACAATAACAACACCTAATTAAAGATTCAATGGACCCCTATATTGATAAAATGGACTAGAATACCCCAAAAAAATTGGACATGATATCAAAATAATCAAGGATGTACATGAAAAAGAGCAACACAATGGTAAAAGGAAATTCTTCAACACATATACATGAAATTTAAAGTGCACAAAATAATCAAGGATAAAGTTGTTTATGTTACCTCATAAACTTATGAATTAATTTTCTTGTCAACTTGTTATTTTCCTTTTGAAATTCAATAAACAATGGCTTTTTCTTTTTTCTTTTTTGAAATTCAATATATGTAAAGGAATGTCCTGACCACAAAGATAAAAGCTTAAACTTGATTGCACGGTAACACTTTGCTATATGTAGGAAGAATAGAGTTAGAAGATCAAAGCAAAATCAATACACCAACACAGATCTAGACATCTAGCCACTGCAACAGTTTCTCCCAAGGTTTCATAGAGTTAAACATGAGAACCATTTGCTACCTCCCCTTTTTTCCAAACCGAGTGCCCACTGAAATATGACACTGTTAGATACAAGTTCAGCACACTTTCCATAATCAACTAACGAGTACCCAGTGTATTAAAATTTTCCAGAATCTATTAAGCTCATCATAAATGATTTAAATGCATTTACCTTATTCATCATGTCAATATATGCAGCACGAATCGAGTAAAATTAGGAGAACTTCCACCAAAAGGAGAGAATAAGGAAAAAGATTCCTAAAGCAATGCACAACTCCAAGTGTTTTACAAACCTAAAGCCACGGCCTGATTAGATCCCAAAAAAGCAATGAACAAATTATGTTTTGTCAAGAATGAAGCTGTGCCATCCTCAAGAAACTCCTCAACACCATCCCTTCTTTTGACAAAGTCAATATCAGCAATGGATGCAGCAACTGTGCCTGAAACAATTTTATTGTTAAAATAACGTAGTACTGCTAATATATGCACTATGCAGAATGACACTGAGTACCAACCTCCACTGAAATAGGTTTTCCCCATCAATTTGGCAGCTTCTATTTTGATTCAACATTGAGATAGAGAGAGGGAGAAGAGACGATGTCAGTTACTCTATAAAGACAACAAGAAGAGAACATTGCACAACTTGTTAACCAAAAACAAGAAGAGAACATGGAGCCAACAAAAATACAACTTTTGTGCAGCATGTTGTCACCTTTGTATTGCCCCCTTCCCTCCACTCCCAACCAAAACAAAATTTATTATAAAGAACAACTAACATATAACAGAAAAAGAAAATCACCTCTATAACCTTTTTATCTAACCCATAACATGCACTCCACCCAAAAAGAATTTATATAAAAACAAAATTGAAAAAGAAACAGAAAAAATAAAATCGGTGACCAAGAGAGGAGATTAACACTCTTAAAAACCGCTATTACCATTTCGAACAAGAAGGGCACCAAGGCCAGTTGGATAGCCAAAAATCTGGAGAAGATTAAAAATTCGGGCTTAATATCATTCTTCAAAAGACCAAAAAATATTTCAACATTTAACTTGGACAACCATAAAATTCATAGGTTAACACCTTGTAGAATGAGAAGCCACATGTGAATGCAAAACGAGACTTGGAAATTCACCGTTGCAACTTATCATCAAAGAAGCCTAGAGTATGACAATATGTTGCAATCTAAGGTTATGTCACATTCACCAATAAAATCTCCTTCAAAAGCAAAGATAACAATCCCACAACTAAACAGGAAGACAATGTACTTCGTCCTCTGTCAATCTAAGCGCGGCGACCGTGGACGAGTTAGTTGTGAATTATATGAAACAAATTGGTAAATCTTGTTCACCTGTGATATTGAGAGCCTTCCAACAATCTTTCTGAATCCTCCCTGATAATCCTTACTAGGTCGAGGTTGAATCTTACTCTAGAAGAATTGCACTCCGGGGGAAATGCAAATAAGTTGTATATGTTAACTGCAGTGAGTAATAGAAGTTGAAATAAGTTCATAGTTTCAAGGTAAATGGTCAAGCATACTCATTACGAGATGAATATAGCTATATAGTAAAACACACCTACTTTCTTAAAACAAAAACCAGTGGTGATATCTCAAGAAAGGACCACTGAGTCCCATTCATACATCTTTCAAGTCATTCATATTAATTTCAAAATCACATCCTTTTAGGCATCTCTTCTATCTATTTTTCCTTCTACCCTTTTTTGGGGAGGATGGAGGGATTTAATCTGATTTTCCTTAATACTATACATTGATTAGCTTCACGCATAATATGATTTTATAGAGAGTTGACTAGTTTAATTAAGCTCAGCAACTAACCACCTTCAAGAAGTAGACAACTGTCTTATAAAGAAGTTTATGCAAACCACTCCTATCTTTAGATAACTTTGGGAGCTACCTGTCTCTCCATCTGGAAGGCCAGCTTCACTTATTCTCTGTATCTTATGCTGCAAAATCTTAATGGCAGATTCAGGACTGCAGGATTTACCATCATTTCTAGCCTTTTGCATGTCCCCCGCAAAGGCCCCAGCTCCTTTATTTAGTGCATATCTAAGAATTTTGTTAAGGAAAAGGGATAAAATAACTACTAACTTAGACAATAAAATACAAACTGAACACCACTCTCAGAATTGTCAACCTTGTCAAAACAAATGATTGCACATTTTGGTACTTTCTTTTGTAAGGAAAAGGTTCCATTCATATACAAATAAGAGAAATCGCAAAACTCTAAGAATTGTTTAGAAAAAAGGTATACATGACATAACTGAGAATTTAAGACAAAAAGTAGCTACCATACTGGGAATTGTCAACTCTATTGAATAAAGATTGGCAAATTGTACTTCTTTTGCTTGGATCCATTAGAATAAAACTGCACAAGCCTATACTTCGAGATATTAATATGAAACAATGAGCATTAACGAAAAGCCTAGTTCCCAGATTCTTTGCCCAAAGTTATGTTCTTCTTTGCTTTATTAGAGGGCATTTGGCTTGGGAAAAATGAGATTACAAGTTCTTCTAGTGCTTATACTTTTCACAGCTCATAAACTACAGAAAAGAAAAAAAGTAATAATAAATAAGTGAGGGTAAAATGAATTTTTCAGTCAAACTAGCTTAAACTCCAAGAGCTTATAAGCTCAAAAAATAAGGAAGAAGTGAGCAACTTCTAAAGTAAGAGCATTTTGATTAAGAAAACAGGTTTGACTAACCATGAAGGTATAAACATTATTTCAATGGTCATTGGCAACAAACAAATAAAATGATTCCACTCGACATAAATATTTTGACAACAAGAAGTAATTGACTCAAGACAAGGATACTCTCTGATTCCAAGTATACTGTTATGATTCTCCATTGTATACATAAAGCTGCTCCCTCTGCTCCATGGAAAAGTTTCTCCAACAAGTTTGAGTGTTGCAGTTGCTCCAGAAGTGAATATGTAACAATACTCTTTCGGGGATGCATTAAAGAAACCAAGAACCTACAATGACCATTAAATGGAGAAAACATCAATATTCCAGCAGAGATGAATCCACAGAAGAATTATATCAATAGATTACATATTGGCTTAATAGCTTAGATAGAAACAGAGGACAGACTACTTGAGCAAAAACACAGCTCTTCATAAAAAATTCAACTTATCTTATACTACTTTATTCATAATTAGATCCATTCCAATGAACCAAGAGGCAAAATCCATAATTGGAATTAACAAGTTCAAACAAAATGAGGTCCTCTAATCCATAAGATAGGCAGCCTATCTAGCACAGCACGTTACCTTCTGAAGAGCTTCGTCAATACTGTTACTAGTAGTCAAGCTGCAGTTGCTTTGGCTATCTGTGGTCCAAAAATTTTAAGGAAGACATCCCAAGTATCTGACACAAAGTGTTAAAAAGAGAATCATGGTTTGCATCTCGCTTCCTTAATGTAGCAAGTACAAAATTTTATGTAAAAAGATGCCCGCTTGAGGAATCAGATAAACAAAAAAATAATTAGAAAACAATTAGAGAAAAAACAAAATTTGTTTTATACATAGAGTAGAATCATAAGTATGACCTAGGTAAATGCAGAAGAAGTAACTAGCTACCAGCAGTTGAGATCAACCAGTATCTCGTACACTGGAAGTTCAAAGAAAGATAAGGAAAGCACTAAAACCTAACCAGTCCTCATTTCATGCATCGATAACATTTCAACTAAGCAAATGCACTAAAATATGTCGCCTTTATACACTCATACATACGTGTATACAATTTGGTAATTGATGTAGTGATATATATTGTTCAATCATTAAGAAACTAGATAAGCTATTGATATTCACACAATATAATTCATTCCTTAATCAACCTTCCTCTGTGGTACCAAAAGAAAATCTGGTTTCAGGAAAGGCAGACAAGATAGTCAAAACCTTTTTCTTACATATTACTATCCTTCAGAAGAAAGATCGGATTGCTAGAGAAATAAATGGGACTAGTAGAACTGTTCTTACACGGATAAGTAAGCTTCCCTGATAACATGTAGTTTTAATATTCAAAAGAGAAATTCATATTTAGTTGATCGGAAACAAAAACACAGTGCAAGGATACATGGGTTTCCAAAAACAGTTGAATTCAAATCCTTCAAAATTGCTTCCATTTGTGACTTGGAGTACAAAGTTGCCCACAGCATGGTCCAAGTAAATTAAACAGGAAAATAGTGCAGATAGTCCCTTTTGTTTTCAACTTTTTCAAGTTAGTCCCCATTGTTTAAAGTCATCCAAAATGGTCCCTAATATTTTAAAAAACAGTTCCAAAATGGTCCTTCTAGTTAAAAACTTGTCAGTTTTGACAGAAAATGTTTTAAATGACCAAATGACCCTTGCACATTTTATTAAATTACCATCGTACCCTTCTTAGATAAGCTTTGCCCTTTTTCTTTTGTTTGCTGAATCCACCCTTTTTTTCCTAATCTCATTTCAGTCATATTTCATGTTTAAATACAAGTCTTTGCAATTATAAATTTATTGTTGGCAATAAAATATCAGTTTTTTTTTACCAAAAAAAAAGGAGTATCATGTTTGGATGCGCTTGCATTTTGTAAGGGTTTTTTTTTTCTTTTCAAAACATTAGGGATTTATGAGATTTTCTTAAAAAAATTAGGAACTGTTTTGATTTTTTTTATATCATTAGGGGATAAAGTGAATTTTTGGTACTAAATTAGCCAAAAAAAAAAAAATACTGAATTGACAAAAAAATAATAATTTTTGGCGAATTTTCATTTTTGCCCTCAAATAATAGTCAAACAATGTTGACTTTTCTGTTAAACTTGACAGAGTTTGATGGTGGGGACTATTTTGAAACTGTTCTTTAAAACATTAGGGACCATTTTAGGTCACTTTAAATAATGGAGACTAACTTGGGAAAGTTGAAAACAAAGGGGACTATCTGCACTACTTTCCCTACACTAAACCTATAAATGTGCACATATTCTCGATTTTAGCATCTCAATAATGTCAACAACATTTAAGAATTGAGAATAGCTTCGATAGTTTGGTAATAGTCTAATCCGGTCAAGTATAGGAATGGATACCAATCATTTCTTTTTTTTTCTTTTTTCTTAATAACAAGAGATCTGTAGGATTATATTGATCTATTTTAAATTATAAATCTTATAATATACTATCACGTTTTAACCGTAATCAAATCAATTAAGGACAAAATAATATTTATAATTATTTTCTAGATGATTACAATATTTATAAGTAAAGGACATAAATTTGAATACTTATCATACCACTGGACATTTGGTCTAGTGTTGTGCTTCTTACTTTAGAACCAGTGGCAGAGCCAGACACTGGGAGTTAGGGGGTGCACTACGCGATAGAGTCAGTAACCGGAGTAAGGGACACTCATTTATGCAAATTTATTTTATATAGAAAAAAACCTATTGTCTATATACCTACAATCATGATTTTAATGATAAACTATTACAATATTGAAAAATAGAAAATTCATTGGTATTTGAATTTGAATTATTTAATTAAAGACACAAAATAATCAATTAGAATTAAAAAAAATCTAAAAATTATTCAGAAAATTAAAATAAAAATAATCTAAAAATTATTTAGAACCAAGAGATCTTGAGATCAATCTTGTGTTTAACATTCTAAGTATAATAAAATGGCTTAGACGTCTCTTGAATTAAATAAAGAAATAAAAAATTGATTCTTATGTGGCTCGGATATTTGAGAAAGCATGCTTGTTGTAAAGTTAGATTAGCAATAAGAATTGAAAATTAATCTAATAGGCTAGTTGACCTTGGGAGTTACTACCAACAATTTTGCTAAACTTATAGCTCTCTAGAAGGGTCTTAGACGAGCTAAAAGAATGGGAATCCATTATTTCCATATTGAATCTGATTTCCATTTGATGATCCAGCTTATCAATAGCAACAAGCTTCACGTCAGTCATTTCAAGCCTCTTTTAGAAGATTGTAAAGCTATTCTCTCATGACACGAACGCTACAAAGTCTCTCATATTTATTGTGAAGCTAACAAGAGCGCCGATTGGCTCGCCAATTATGGGATTACTCAAAGTTTAGGCAGTCACTCCTTGGATCATCTCACTCACCAACTTTTAGTTTTTGTGGAGAAGGATAGAGCGGGTGAATCCTCAATCAGAACCATCTCCGCCTAACCCGGCTTCACCCTCCCCCAGATGCAAAAAAAAAAAAAAAAAATTACAACTGGGTTTTTAGAAGGGACATAGAGTGTCAAATATTGTTAGGTAGACCTTTTAGAAGCTAATCCAATTTTGAATCCTAGAAAATAAGATCCAACATTTTAAGCCCAATAAATTTTAAAAGCAAGAATAGAAAAAATAAAAACATAATTAAATAAATCTAGCATCAGAAACTCAATTACCAGAAACAACGATATCCGATATGGTCATTTTGGGAAGAGTAGATTGGACTACAAATCAAATTGAACCAAATCATAAAGAATTTGAAGTGATATGTTGATTGTCAACTATTTAACATCACTCGTTCATTATTCAATTTGAAACCATCAATACTCAAAAAACTATCCTTGATATAAATAGGAGTCATTGATCTGAAAACTACCGCATCTAACAGTTACGCTCTTTAGCTCGAGGTTTGTATTTCTTTATTGTGCTACCCTTGACTTCGGCTTGACTAATGACTAAATTAACTTCGTTGGAACTCATATTATAACTAGCATTTGCGGCTACTAAATAAACTAATTTAAAAATGGGATAACATGCTCGATAGGGCATGAACTCTAGTAACTTAAGTATTCTCTAGTAGGAATGTTGCCAATTTCTCACAACAACAAATTTCAACCTTCAAGCCATTAATTGAATAATACCTTTTTTTTTCAATTATAAGGGTTAAGAAAGGTTTTGAATATATAATTTATAAGAGTGATTTGGATCAAAATGAGTGATTTTATTTCAAATGATTGTTCAATGCCTATAGTAAACCTAGTGATAAAAAGAAAAACAAAGTAAGACATGTAAAAAAAGGGTAAATACATCATTTAGTTAAAATTTAGGAATTGGATCTTATCCATAGGATAATGGGAAATCATAAAAACATTATCTCTTTGAAATTAACCATAAAAACAATGATAAAAAGTAGTAACCTATAAAATCAAGTAATTTTAAATATATGAACATATAAATGTTATGTCCTTTTTTCTTTTTTTAACACTTAAACATTATTAAATTTTACAAAAATCAAAAACTAAATCTACAAAACCAATTATATGCATTATAAAAGAAAACAATAGGTGGAAATGAAGATAAAAAAGAAAACAAATATATGCATTATAAAAGGGCAAAACTGTTATTTAATAGCTTAAAAAAGACATGAAGGGGGTAGTGTGATAATTTTTTAATAATACATGACCGTTCTTGAAGTTTTAGAAACACAGGGGGGTAAGGTGATAGTTTTACATATCAAAGGGGGTAACGTGATATTTTTCCAAAAATCAATAACTTTTATCTTCAAATTTTGTGTGTGTTTTTTTTTTCGGATTTGGTTTCGTTTTTGCTTGATTTTGTTTTTGGGATTTCTTTGGTAGAAAGTTTTGGGTTTCAAACTATAAAAATTTGGGATTTCAAAATTTTGGGTCTTTTTTCTTTGGTGGTTGGAGAACTTTTGGGATGTAGTCTACATCCAGCGAGCCCCCCTTGCAGAACAGGGGCTCCCAATTGTAGGGAGCCCCATGTAAGGAGCCTGTTGGAGACAGTCTAAGTGGACCTCTGCTGTTGGGCCGTCTCCTTTGGTTCATCAGATGCGTGGTTCCTTAAATAACACATCTTCATTTTTTTGTTTGTTTGGTGTTTTTTATTCATTTTTTGTTTGACTGTTTTTTTTGGTTTTTCTTTTTAGTTTCCTGCCTCTGTTATTGTTTATTTTGCTGTTTTTTTTTTAACATTTCCAATAGTTTTTTCATTCATTTTTGTTTTGTTTTTCCTATTATTTCTGTAATGGCTTTTACATGGTTCATTTACATTGTAGATTTTTGGACATGTTTGATTTTAGGCTTCGTGACTTGTGTTTTTGGATAGGTTGGGCGTTGATTCTGTTAACTGGATTAAAATATGGGTTTTGGACTCACCTTTTTACTGGGCTTTTTGGATGTTACTGGGCCATTGTCGTGTATTCTTAATACTCTTTTTTGGGCTCGTGTCTGTGATGTACTGGGCTTCCTATATGTTACGTGGCCTAACCAAATGTCATTTAATCCTAGTAGACTTTTTGGGCTAGTTTATACATCTTTTAAGTGTCTTATCTTCAATATATATTAATGGATTCTTTTAAGTACATTATAAAAATGGGCTCTCTAGTTACATTTTTTACAAGTTGTCTCTGTATGATACTGGACTAAACAGTGGATTTTCCTCTTGCAAGTGGACCTCTGCCTTTGCCTTCTTATTTTCTATACAACACGTACGACTCGTGTGTTGTGTAATGTAGATATTTATTTCGCCATTTTTATTTTTTTATCCCGTTTTCTTTTTTTTTTCTTCTATTTGTTAAATAGTTGTTTTGTTTTTATTTTTACTGAGGAAGTTAATACATGACGGACTATGATAATTACACAGCTAGTCAATTTATAATATTGTGAAACTGTTTGCAATTGTTGGTAATGTAATTATACAGTAACTTGTGTTTATTCTCTCAGTACAATAATTATTTATTTCTAGACTGATTTAATACATGTGTTGAAATATGTGAATACATTACAAAATTTGTAAATTTTTATAACAATCTAATATGATTTTCTTACAATAAAGATGAATCTAAGTTGACTGATTCGAAACAATGTGTAGAAAGATGTTGATACATTACAAATATATTTCAGATGAATCTTCTATGATTTTTGTATGATAAATTTATCGTCATTAAAGAGATAAGGTTACCCTCCATGTCTTAGGGGCTATGAGCTCTTACCATTAGATTTGCTTTAAATTGAAGCTGCGCAGACTTGCCCATTGATCCCATCCCCTTAGTTTTGCTACATGCTATGTATATGTTTTGCAATGCTTGTAATCTACGGTGTATTGCTACAGAAATTATTTAGTGAATTTTATTTTTTATTTTCTGTTTTTCTTTTTCTTTTTAGTTGTCTGCCTTTTGTTCTTGTTTATTTTGTTTTTACCTACTAGAATTCCGCAAAGCTAATTTGTAATGGTTGGGTGATATACATCAGTACGATGGTTATTTATTTATGACGTGTGTTGAAATATGTTTAATACTGTTAGCAATTTCATATGGTGAACTAAAGAGTAAAAATTAATGAGTTATTAATAAATATGTATAGGCTCAAGACCCAATAACTTAAGCTTTTGGGTCAATAGTTGAAATCTATACATATGTGTTAAGACCCATTTATTCTCTGATTTTTTGGGCTCGTCACAACAAGTAGTATCAAAGCCGATGGTTTGACGATCTTGACCCAGCCTCTCGAAGAATTATGGTACACTGTCGTGACGGACTCTCCACTTGGGCTCGGAAGATGGAGTAAGGTCACGATAAGCATAATTCTTGGGTTGTACTCTCCAAGTTGTATGAGGTTACAATAATGCGATAGAGCAAGGCATGGTTGATTTGGGTGATCTCAAGTGAGCTCGTATGAGAGTTGGTTCGCGGTGCCTCATGGTTGATCTGCGTGCACGGGGAAGAACTACTGGAGCCACCACGGTGGCTAAGGTGCAAGGAGATCTAAAAGCTTGTGAGGGTGGTAAAGATAGATTAATCGGCAATGAATGTGGATCAAGGGAGAGTTAAGGCCCAATTGAAGTTCACATGTGAAAACGGGGAGATTTGTTAGCAGTTTCATATGGTGAACTAAAGAGCAAAAATTAATGAGCTATTAATAAATATGTGTAGGCTCAAGACCCAATAGCTTAAACTTTTGGATCAATAGTTGAGTTGTACACATATGTGTTAAAATCCATTTATTCTTTGATTCTCTGGGTTTGTTACAACAAATATATTACAAAATTTATAAGTTTTAGATAATTTAATAGGATTTATGTACAATAATGATGAGTCTTAAGATTATTTAGTTGTTGGCTGGTAGAAATATTTTAATACATTACGGAATTTATGAATTTCAGATCAATCTAATGTATTTTTTGTATGATAAATTTATTGTCAATAAATATGAAAAGTTACTACCCCCCATCTCTTAGGGGTTGTGAGCCCTTACCACTAGATTTGCTATAAATGAAAGCTGTGGCAAGTCCTATCCCATTAGATTTGCTACATGCTATATATATGTTTTGCCATGCTTGTAATCTTCAATGCATTGCTACAAAATTTTTTGACTGAATGTTTGGTTTTGTTTATTGTTCTTGATTGGGAGAATAGCATGAATAGTCCTTATTGTTTTTAAAAAATTCAGTTTAGTCTCCATTGTTTCAAAATATTTAAAAAGGTCCTTAATATTTTTTAAAAGATTCAGTTTAGTCCCCATTGTTTCAAAAAGTTCAAAAAGATCCCCAATGTTTCTCAAAAGATTCAGTTTAGTCCCCATTGTTTTAAAAAAGTCTCTAATATTTCTCAAAAGATTCAGTTTAGTCCCCAATATTTTTCAAAATGTTAAAAAAAGTCTCCAATATTTTTTCAAAAGACTCAAACTGATCCTCACAGTCAAAACAACCATTAACTTTGACAGAATAGTAGCCACGTGTGTGTCACATGACTAGTCTTTGAAGGACAATTTCAGTAAAAGAAATAATTTTTTTTAAAATTTGAATCACGTGACCATTACAGATTATGAATTCTCCTTGAAAATTTTATTCTAACGAACCAAATTTTATAAAATTTGGACAATAATTGAAGGAGTTACGATTTTTTAAAGATTATGCATAATCTGTATTTTTTTTTCTCATGGCATGAGGAAGAAGATAACTCATATAACGTTGTTTTGCATATTAGTAGCAAACCAATTAAATTCTGCCACGTGTCAGACTGTATTATAAAAAAGAGGACCATTTTGAGTCTCTTGAAAAGTATTGAAGACATTTTTGAACCTTTTGAAACAATGCGACTAACTGAATCTTTTGAAAAATATTAGAAACCTTTTTAAACATTTTAAAAAATATTAAAGACCTTTTTGATCCTTTTAAAATAATGAGGACTAAACTGATTTTTTTGAAAATAATGAGGACTATTTATGTTATTCCCCCTTCTTGACTTTCCTAAAATTCATGGGTGAAGTTTGTTTGTTTTGTTTTTCTTCCTTACATTCTGAACATTTTTTGTTTTACTTTCTAGTAGTGGTTGGCTATTTGTTTGTTTTGTTGTTGTTCTTCTTAAATGTTGTTTTTTTCTGTTCTAGTTTATCATCAATGGCTCGTATGATGACGGCTGGGGCTGCCTGGAAAATTTTTAAGGGCTGTTTCTCGAAGGTATTCTTTTTTTTTTTTTTTACTGATCTATATATTTTTAAATTTTTTTTTTGGTTTTGGCAGTGGAAATCACAGAAGAGAGTTGTTGAATTACTTTTGAAGACTGATGTCCAAATTTGCCCATATGTTCCTGTGGGCCAAGCATTGGTCAAATGTTCAGGCAAAAATCATTTTGGTTTTTGAGGTTTGGTATAAAGTTTAAATTGGTCTTTGAAATTTGTAAAAAGATCAAACAGATCCCTCCCATTATTTATGACTTAATAGTCAAAGATTTGACCAAATAAAAAGACTTAAATGCCCTTACTTTAGTGGTTAGAAATTTGGAGGGAAGGAAAAAAAAGATTGGGACCATGCAACAAGCACAACTATTTAAGCACCCAAGTCATTTTTTATCGTCATTTGAAAACAAAAAAGAAAAAATAATAATAGATGAAAAAAAAACAAATATTAAATGTAAAAAAATAATTCACATGTAACGAATTCCTCGTCTATTATTATTTTTTCTTTTTTGTTTTCAAATGATAAGGAATTCGTTACATGTGAATTATAGTGAATTTATCACAAGGTTATACATTCTATTATCTAATATTGCACCTCAATACATTTTTCAAGTTAGTTAAAAGTCAGACAATATTTGTAGTTGGAAGACATATATCCAAAATTTAAGACTTTAAAAGTCACAATTAGTGGCTATCCGATACTAAATTCAATTTTCGGGGACAAAGTAGTGGTTATAGATATACTTGACTTTCTCTTTAATTTATATTTAATTTTACACTATTATAAATATTAAAAATTACAGACTATTCAGTCATAATATTTCTATAATCTTAAAATGATGAAGGAGATTACATAGTTGATCAAATACATCAGATATCAGTAATTCTATAAACTCACTCAAAATTAAAGGAACAATAAACTAAACACAACCCAATCAACATTACAAAAGAAAGAGAAAAAAAAGGTGTATTTTAAAAAAATTAAGAGCCAAACTCTTTTAAGTAACAAGAATTTTGTTATTGTTGTTGTTCTTATTATTATTATTTTTGGGTGAGAAATAGCATGAATTGAAAGTGAGAAAAAAAAATGGCTTGGATGTTTAAATAGTTGTGCCTGTTGCATGGTCCTAATCTTTTTTTTTTTTCTTCCCTCCAAATTTCCAACCACATAAAGCAGGGGCATTCAAGTCTTTTTATTTAGTCAAACCTTTGACTGTTAACTCATAAATAACAGGAGGGACCTGTTTGGTCTTTTTACAAACCTCAGAAACTAATTTGGATTTTATACAAAATCTCAGGGACCAAAATGGTTTTTGCCCTTTGTTTTGTTGTTGTTCTTCTTAAATGTTGTTTTTTTCTGTTCTAGTTTATCATCAGTGGCTCGTATGATGACGGCTGGGGCTGCCAGGAAAATTTTTAAGGGCTGTTTCTCGAAGGTATTCTTTTTTTTTTTTTTTTTTACTGATCTATATTTTTTTAAATTTTTTTTTGGTTTTGGCAGTGGAAATCACAGAAGAGAGTTGTTGAACTACTTATGAAGACTGATGTCCAAATTTGCCCATATGTTCCTGTGGGCCAAGCATTGGTCAAATGTTCGGGCCGCGATTTCCCTTTTGGCCCAAAAGGAGGTGTAGCAAGCTCTGATGGTGTGATTGATGAGCTTGTTGATAATGCAGCAGTTCCTCCCGTTGTTGCTTCGACTATTGAGATTGGAATGCAGGCTGCTGCTGTTACTGATAGTGTTTCGCGTGTTGGCTTTCAAATGATAAAATTCATATTTGTTCCCTAATATATATGATGCAATTAAAGACCTGAAAAAAGAACTGGTTTTGGCTTTCAAATGAATAAGAGGGAGTCGTCACGGCAGAATACCAATTACCATCAATTGGTTTTGTTGAGCTTTGGTTTCTTTCTGTCAAGTCACAAATTTGGTCTGCTATAATTAGGAAAATTCTATCGAATGGCTGAATACCAAATTTAACAAACACATCACTAGGTCAGGCCTGTTGATTAACTTCCGAACCATCCAAGTTTCTTGGCCTATGAGTTACAGTAGCTAACAGCACCTTCCGCTCAGCTTTCGTCGTAGGCAAATAAAAAAAGGAACATTATAATTTGGTTAGCATCATGGCAAACATTAAAAGAATTTTATAAAATATTTGTTAGAGATTGTTATTCAACCAGTATGAAATGATATTAATTGTGTGAGAGGAAAGGTTCACTTACCCTCTCACGCATTGATGTTAACCCAAACTAGCGGAATGATTTGTCCTTACTTAGGAAGACAGTGTGCTTGACAGGACATCGAATGCGCTCAACAAATTCTATGCTTTATGGTTACCTGCGACAATGCTAAAAAAACATACAGTTGACCTCACTTTTGTTAGAGGCACATGCACCCCACATAAGGGATTTTTCCCGCACTCGAAGCAAAAGCAAATTCATCTGATTCAGTTTTGATTAGTCAGTCATATTCGTTAGCAATAAGGACTAAACTACTCTAGAGAAAAACACGAGGATGGTGAAGAGCATAGATTGTTGCCTAAACTCCAGTCACACTGAACTTCTTCAAGTTTGAAATAGGAAATACTGTTCAAAATTAATCAATTTAATCTTTATTATTTTTTAAAAAAAGAATAAAGAAAAATTGAAAATTTTTAAAAAATAATAAAAACTGAATTGTCTAATTTTGAAGGACAAGTATGGACTTGAAATGTTTTTCAAAATAATAATGACTAAATTCATTAACTTTAAACACCAGAGATAAATTTGAAAGTTCAATAAAGGGTCTATTTTTACAATTTTCCCCACAAACCTCGGTAGGTTTTATATTAACAATAGGCCCAATTAACTAAAAAAAGTGAATATTTTCATGAGTTTGATATGTCAAGTGACAAGTGATATGCTGACAGGGTACAAAAATACCGTTCTCTACGTATGACAATTTGCCCTTAGATATCTGATGGAGTCGAAAGAGCAACTAAGAAAAGCGAAAAAACCATAAAAAGAACCACCATGTATCTATACTCAACATAGAATAATAGTTATTGTTTCACAATATAACGATGTGTACTGCCTAAATCATTACAAAACAAGGAGTACCGCATGTTAAATAATATGGATATTACTAACTCAAGTTTCCTTTTTCGATTTGGAACTTTTAATCGAGCTGATGGCAAGATTGATTTATAGAAGTCGAAACTACCCTGTCCCCATGGGCAGAAATCGGGGGGAAGGACACAGGATCATTAGTACAGCATAAAAACATTCTTCTTACTGTGTAATGACAATACTAAAAAAAAATATTTGCCTAAAATGTATGATTCTTTCTTGAACTTCATAGTTTTAGAGAGTTTGCTTATATATGGAAACGACTCACACAACTTAATAGACCATGAAATCGAGGTTATATCACGACCTTTATCCTTAGAATCAGCAAAGGATAAAAAGGAGATAAATCTCCACATTTTTTTTACTTTCAGAAACCTGATTTTTTACTTCCACTACAAAAAAAAGAAGTGACCTTGCAACTTTCACTGGTCAGCTTACTTCTCAAAAACGAGTCTGTAAACCTAATATAAGAGAACAAAGGAAAAAAAAATCGTAAAACACAAAATGAATCCTCTACATTACACGAGAACAACTTTTTATTGTTGTGCTAACGTGACAAGCAATAATATTTTATTAAAATGTAATAATTGACTAAATACTCATCAAAACCTACCAGTATTAAGAAAGAAAAATATGACCCCACAAAATGCCCTTAAAACCAAAAGTAACCAAATGTAACTGTCTAGGATATACATTAGTTTCAACCTAAATAATCAACTTGAATACGAAATGTAACAATTATGCTGCCTATGAATTCTATATACTATGTACAAATGTATGTTGCAAGTCCCAAACTAATATTTACAAGGTGATAACAGACATGAACTAATTATACTTACCTTGAATGGAAGCTTTGAAGCATAATTATCAATTTTGCTTATAATTTTGAACCTGGCAACATCAATAGGGTTTGTGTATCGACTAAGAATAGTCTGATACTTCCAAAAATCCCCAAACAAGAAAAGCAGGATAAGGGAGGGAAAAAAACTAATGAGAACTACTTGAAATCACTTTACATCCCAAGCATGAAGGAAGAGTCATAAGTATAATATATCTCGATCTGATAAGAATAAAGGTAAAAATATATTTCAAATGTTTTCATCATATTCACGTACAACACCATAACAGAGAAATACGCTTAAAGTTCCCAAAAATTAAAAAATATATCACAATCCATCAGCCATCACCCAATGAGCAGGTCCAAGTTTCCCAAAGACAATTAAGCATGTGCAAATTGAGTTCATGATTTATATCATAACGTGTTATAAATTAATTTATGGATCCAAAAGAGTATACAAAATTAACTAACTAATCCAAAAATTTGTCCTAAAGTTAATTGCAACAATACTCTCATTGTTTCCCTATGATTCAATTTAATCTCATTGTTTTAAAAGGTGCAAATTAGTCCCCAATGTTTTTCAAAAGATTCAATTTAGTCACTACCGTTAAATCAATAACAGAAAATATATAAAACGTCTGAACTACCCCTATTAAAATCAGAAAATTTACCAATTTCTACCGCTACCTTCTACCCTATCCCTGAACCACCCCTTTTGCTCTCATCAACAAACAAACCCTTCACCCCCAAACCCTAGCACCCCGCAGACATTACCTCTCAACCCTTAGCAAACCCCCTACCCCAGTAACTGTGTGTGTTCATTTGTATAAGACTTAGATGTGTCCTTCTATGTGTTTGATGGTATGTGTTCGACTGTGAAAGCATCTATGTGTTTGATGGTGTGTGTAAAATTCACAAGAACTGCGAATAAGTGAAGTGAATGTACCCTTTCATAGATTCGAAACAAAAGTCTACATCTACGATCTGTAGGCATACTTGCACAGTACTCTTCAGGAGACATAGACAAGATCCTCTTAGCTTCTTCAGAATGGGTAAAGTTAGAAGGTGAAGGTCTTCAAAACGGCTGTGAACCCTACATTACACTCTGGCACGTAATTAGATGGGGTTCAGTCAGAGCCTCATAGGACATATGGAATCAAGAAACTGAAAAAGAAAAAGTAATAGAAAATATTCCCTAGGAAGGTTCTAAAGGTTCTTATATTATTTATTTGATAATACAAGCAATAAGAGTGAAGAGAAAATATACATAACTCACAAGAATCATCCTCAAAGTGAGGGACACCATTTGAGCGAAACAATCTGGAACGTCCTCCTACAAAAGTGATACCAGATAGTAGTTTCAAATTTTAGTATACCATGTACAACATCTTGCCAACAATATAGGAGAAAGAGTGCATAATATTGGGCCTCATTAGATAAGCTGGAAGTTTGTAGGATACTTTAAATCTAAAATTGTTTCTTCCATTTCAAATTCATGCCTTTTTTTTACGTTTTGACCCATTTCAAAATAATATAATTTTAAAAGGGAATACTTGACCTTCCAAAATATCATCACTTACTAATATGTGCTAAAAAAATATATGTACTAAAATTAGAACCCGTTGAAAATTACTTTATCAGTAAATATACCTTCAAAACATTCACCTAAATTGTGTTACCAGCCAAACTGAGACCTCAATTTGGAGAGAGACGAGCATAAATCTTAAGTTATAGGATGAGAAGAAAGTGATCTCCACAAATCCAATCGCCAAACATCAACTAGTTTGCCAAGTGTCGGACATCATAATTTCTGACAGTTAGAAGCATCATGGGTAGCTTTGCAAAACAAAGAAGCATCATGGGCACAAAATGTCTGCATATGACTGTCATAAATTCTACAATGTAAATTTTGCATCTATATGTTGTCAACCAATGCAAAAGTCTAAAACTAGAGGTTATTTGCTCGTTAACTTCAGGACTCCGTGGGATTAGTCGCTCAAATCTCAGATACCAACGGATTTACCCAAAGACAAGGAGGGAAAAAAAATAACAAAATAAAAAAACTGCCATTGCTTTTTGAACTGAGCAAGGGTGGAGCCAATAGACAATCACAGGAGTAAATACAAGTAAATCCATGCTTCTTTGCAAGTCTAAATTTCTTTCGTGTCTTAGGTGGCTATCCAAGGCAAAACTAGAGTTAAATTATAGTTTCAATGGACTTCCGGAGGTTGGAAATGGTAGGGAACTTAAATCACCCAAAAGCATTGTTAACAACCAATTATTAACAAATGATCCGCGTCTAAAGAAAACAAAATGGAACAAGCAGATTACTATACTTTGGCCACGCCACGACTACAAATGCTTAAGTAACTTACTGCTACACCCTACTTACATGAGGCAACGATTATATGTAACAATACATACATCTCTTTCCATTATCCATCAGAAAATTAATTAATTATTTTTTTTTAAAAAAAGAAGAAGAAGAAAAAAAAGGAAAAAGAAAAGCAATAGCAATTAGCAATCAATAGACCACTGACTCAAAATCATGTATCCATAACCAGAACAATAGAAAACTATTGCCCCTAAAAAAAGAGACAATAATGTTACGCCCAACTCAACTCCACTTATGATCAGTCAGGACGCAATAAAATTTCGGCAATATAACATCTGTAATATAGACAACAGAGCTCTAAACCAACCCTTTATAACTTCATACAACCAATTCCAATTTCAACAACAACTCCACAATCATTTCAATATCACACAACACATCCAACACCATATATTAAACAACCATACAACATCCCAACCATAAGTTATATGCCTTTGTTTCAACAACAAACCATAAGCTATACCATACACATGCATAATATATATAAAGCTAGTCTAGCAACCTATTCATTTTTCAAAAGTAAGACAACTAAACTAGCATAATACTTTTCACTATCATTAGATCATCTTATACAATACAACCTTTAAAGCTTTAAACATTACAACATATTTCATACTACAAAACAACATAGAAGCATTCCTATTGGTCCTTAATAACCTAAAAGGGGGGGTGAATTAGGTTGTTTAGGCAAGGTTAAGCAATTTAAAATTTCTTAATATGGAGAGAATGTCAAGTAAGGATTGAAAACAACACTAGAAACTCTTGTAGGCGATTTATCAAACACTTGGTGAGCATATGAGTATTTAACACTAAATATGCAATTAGAATTTCAAGGTAGAATTTCAAATAGATATCTCAATAATTACCAAGCAATTAAGATGAGCAATGTCCACACGAAAGTAAATAACTTGAAAATAAAGAGAATAGAGTAAGAGAAATCAAACACGATGATTTTCAAGTGGTTCGCACTCCCGGAGGCCTAGTCCACCACCTAAGGTCTTCTCTTCCCTTAGGATTTTAGTAACACTTCACTATGATGCTTCTTCAAATGTTGGTGAAGCAAGAACCAACTACAATTACTCTTGAGTCCACAAGAGTTACACAAGCTCCTTCAAATGTAGGTGAAGCTTAACCTACTACTCTATCTTCCTTTGAGTCCACAAAGGATTACAATACTTCTTCTCACAATGATTCTCTCAATCTATGTGAAAGAATGTATTACAAAGATTATGTGATAGAATAAATGACAATTGCAACTCCTATTTGAGTTTGATATTACACTTTGAAAAATGGCTTTGAATGCTCAAAAGATATGATAATGATAGCTCAAGATTTCTCAATAGGAATGATATGAAAGCTCTTTTCAAAATCTGAAAATTCTGGCCTGGAGAGATGATTTTGAAGGTGAGAAGGCATGGCTTAAAAGAAGGAAAGATTAGACAAAAATCGGATTTTAAGCAAGATTTCCGGATTTTCCCGATAACTCATCTGGGCGCTAAGGCACTGATCCGGGCGCCCGGAAATAGCGTGTATCACCCGGAAAGGACTTTTCTTCCGGGCGTTGCACCTTCTATCCGGGCGACCGAAAAATGCTGGTAACGCCCGGATGCCAAAAAAAAAATGCTGAAAAGGTATTTTTAGCCTAGAAATATTTGGGCTTATTGAAAAGGAGATTTCTTAGCATTTTTTTAGCATCCCAAAAAATTTCAAACTAGCTGAAAGGTAAATTTTATAAAATGATTTCAACAGCAAGAGTTTGAAATAAAATATATATATATATATATATATATATATATATATATATATATATATATATATATATATTTTACGAAAGATTTTGAAATAAGAATACATTTTTTGAGAAATTTTGAGCGATACAAATCATACTTAGGCAAGCGACAACTTTTAAGGCCGGTACCCCTTATGTCACCACTTCTCCTTCCTTGTGACTCCCTCTTTATCTTCGAGTCAAAAACTTGAATACTTTAGGGCTTGGATACAATTTGATAGTGCTTGGTCTTTGATCCAAAAAGCTTTCTACTCTTGATTAACACAACTTGATCTAATGTTGATGTAGACTTTCTTTGGAATGAAGGTCTCACAAAAAAATATGTTAAAGCACAATTAAGATATTTTGTTATTATCAAAATAAAGATTATAGACTTTTTAGGCCAACAATCTCCCCCTTTTTGATGATGACAAAACATTGAAGTTAACAAGTATGAAATAGTTAAAATTTAAAGAATAAAGCTTGAATTGAGGTCTCCCCCTCAATTTGTGCTGATAAAATTTAGTCTTGATCCTGTAAAGCAAAAAACTCCCCCTGAATAAGTGCAATGATAGGCATATTTACTTCAATACTTTCTCCCCCTATTTGTCATCACAAAAGAGCATCCAATAGCAAATGAAGACAATAGTAGGCGACAACAGGCATAAGACAAGAGATAAGCAAAAAAAATGCAACGCATTAATGACAAGAAGGCAAAAAAATATCCAACCAATGTTAAAAGATAAGGGAGAAAAACAGCTAAGGAGTGTTTGAGGAAAGATCCAACTGAAAACAAAAAATAAATTGTTTGAGGAGAGAACACAACTTAAAGCATCCACAGACTAAGAACCAATGTGGTGATCATATAGAGCCTTCAGCATCTGCTCCATTCTGTCCAAACGATCATCTTGAGCATGCAAGTGTGCACGAATTTCATCAAGGGAAGAGGAGTGAGAGGAAGACGGTCTAGCCCTTTGTCCTTGAGAAGTGCCAACACCACTGCTGCCTTGCCGTTCCATAGGATCTCTAAAAGTGGTGGGGTCAACATCAAGGGATTCAAATACAAGAGGATCATCACTCGTATCATCACCGATATTGAGAACTCGAGAGTTATGAATTTTCAGCTTTTGGCGAGTGAGGCTAGTAACATTGAGAAGATAGGATCTATCGCTAATGGCCTCAAACTCGTGATCTCGTGGAACTTCTAAAGACTCAAAAAGGTGAGTTAAGGGTACCCCATAAGCAAGTTGATTTTGAGCCTCCTTGGTATGGATGATATGGTTAATGATGATGTGTGGAAGATTGATACGTTTAGCTTCATACATCAAATACATCAATAGTGCAGTGAATTTTGGAATTGAACCATCCTTAACTTCCCGTGGAATAATGACCTCATGAAGAATGTAAAATAGCAGCTTCTTTTCTGGAGTGAGATCCTTAGTCTTAGGATATCCTAAGGAGTTTGTTCCTGTTCCTTCCCACATAAATTCTATAACATTGGCTTCTAAGTTTTCAAGAACACCTTCTGGCATACCTCTATATGAATAAAGTTTGGTGCCTTGATTAGGAATCCCAAAGGCTCTAGCAACAATACTTGCAGTTAATTCTAGTTCCTTAGACTTAACTTGACTATTCAGTTTCATGGTGGTGAAGTCTAAGTTAACATAGTAATAGAATTCTCTAATCCATGCAGTAATGCCTTTGTTTTCAAACCTTAACATAGGTAGCCACCCTTGAGCATCTAAAAGCCGATAAATTCTAGTACCATTAAGCAAGGTAGGAGGATCTAAAATCTTACCCCATAGGATGTTTTGTTGTGGAAAAGCATCTGGAGTTACAATGATCTGAGGGCCTGAGGATGAAGATTCTCCTTGTTTGCGTTTCCTGGAGTCAGCCCTTGGTAGTGCCATTGGAATTTGAAGGTTTGAAGAAGCTTGTTAGAAGAAAGGCTTAGTTGAGGAATTTCACCGAACACCTTGTATACAAGGTTTTTTAAGGATTGGATGAAGAGGATTTTTAAAGCTTTGATGATCAAAATATAAGAGTTTGATGATTTAAAGAGTGTTTTGATGAAAACAATGGTGAGTGATGGTGAAGATGTTGGTGATTGAATAGGAAAAATTGAGAGAAGAAAGAGTTTATATTTGAGAAGATGTGAAAAAGTGAGGAGAGAGGAAGGAGATTTCGGTTTTTCAAACAGCTCGATCCGGGCGATAAGCCCTTTTTCCGGGCGCCCGGATGAGGGCAGTAACGCCCGGCAGAGAGCGAGGTTCCGGTCGTTACATGCTTCTTCCGGGCGCCCGGAAGAAGGCAGTAACGCCCGGATCACTATTTTGCCGAAAAAAGCAATATTTCGTCAGGTTAAGTGACCCAAAGCATTCCTAGTTCCCTTCTAATAGCACAAAATTGATTATTATGCAATGGTTTTGTAAAAATATCGGCCAATTCATGCAAAGAATCAACAAAAACAAGTTCAATATCCTTTTTTTGCACATGATCTCTTAGAAAATGATGACGAATTTCAATATGCTTAGTTCTAGAATGTTGAATAGGGTTCTTTGATAGACTTATAGCACTTGTATTATCACACCTGATAGGCACATGATCATATTCGAGACCAAAGTCAAGTAAAGTTTGTTTCATCCATAGAATTTGTGCTGCACAATTACCTATAGCTACATACTCTGCTTCTGCTGTTGAAAGAGCTACACTATGTTGTTTCTTACTAGACCATGAGACTAAGGCATGTCCTAGAAATTGACAACTGTCGCTAATGCTTTTTCTATCGATCTTACATCCCGCATAATCGGCATCGGAGTATCCTAGAAGTTCAAAATATGTGCCTTTAGGATAAAAGAGTCCTAGATTGATGGTACTCTTAAGGTATCTAATAATCCTTTTTACAGCATTCAAGTGTGATTCTTTCGGAGAAGATTGAAACCGAGCACATAAGCATACAGAAAACATAATATCAGGTCTTGAGGCAGTTAAATAGAGAAGGCTTCCGATCATACCTCGGTATTGTTTTTCATCAACAGATTTACCTTTTTCATTTTTGTCAAGTTTGATTAACGTTCCCATAGGAGTGCTCATTTCTTTTGCAGTTTCAAGCCCTAATCTTTTGATGAGTTCCTTAATGTACTTGGCTTGATTAATGAAGATCCCTTCTTTTGTTTGTTTGATTTGAAGTCCAAGGAAGAAATTTAATTCTCCCATCATGCTCATTTCAAATTCTTTGTGCATACATTCAGAAAAATACTTGCAAAGGGATTCATTAGTAGCACCAAAGATAATGTCATCAACATAAATTTGAACAAGCAAGATGTCTTTAGCTTTTCTTTTTACAAATAAAGTAGAGTCTAGTTTACCTCTAGAGAAGCCGTTGTCAAGTAGATAATTACTTAATCTATCATACCATGCCCTAGGTGCTTGTTTAAGTCCATAAAGAGCCTTTTGAAGTTTGAATACATGACTTAATAAATTTGTATTTTCAAAACCGGGTGGTTGTTCAACATAAACTTCTTCCTGAAGATATCCATTTAAGAAAGCACTTTTAACATCCATTTGATAGAGTTTGAAGTTCATAAAACATGCATATGCTAGTAACATTCTAATGGATTCAAGTCTAGCTATTGGTGCAAAGGTTTCTTCATAGTCTATTCCTTCTTCTTGATTATATCCTTGAGCAACTAATCTAGCCTTATTTCTAGTTACATTTCCGGATTCATCTAGTTTGTTTCGAAAAACCCATTTTGTACCAATAATCGGGTAATTACTAGGTCTTTCAACTAAGGTCCAAACTTGATTTCTTTCAAATTGATTAAGCTCTTCTTGCATAGCAATAATCCAATCATCATCCAATAATGCTTCTTTGACATTTTTAGGTTCAATTTGAGATATAAAAGCCACATGTTCACAAAAAGTATTCAGATTAGAACGAGTTCTTACACCTTGTGATGGATCCCCAAGGATTTGATCATTTGGATGATTTTTGACAAATTTCCAACATTTTGGAAGATCTTGATTTGTTGATATGATTTGATCATTTGAAGTTGGTTGTTCTTCCTCTATTTGAGTATCAATTTGATTGCTTGTGGATGTATTGCCTTCTTCACTTGTCGGAATAGGTTGACTTTGTTCTTCAACTTGTTGAAAGCTCATACTATCGTCTTCATCATTTCTTGACATAAATGGGTTAGTTTCATCAAAGTTAATATGGATAGATTCCTCAATTACATAGGTTCTTTTATTGTAAACTCGATATGCCTTGCTTCTAGAAGAGTATCCAATAAAAATACCTTCGTCGGACTTTGAATCAAACTTACCAAGATACTCCTTATTATTTAAGATGAAGCATTTACATCCAAAAACTTTAAAATGTGAGATATTTGGAGTACGTCCTTTCCATAATTCATATGGAGTTTTCTTTAGAGAAGGCCTAATTAAAACTCTATTTAGAGTATAGCAAGCCGTATTGACAGCTTCTCCCCAAAAGTATGTAGGCAAGTTGTTTTCTTTCAACATTGTTCTTGCCATTTCTTGTAAAGTTCGGTTTTTCCTTTCAACAACCCCATTTTGTTGAGGAGTTCTAGGAGCCGAAAAATTATGCTCAATGCCATTTTGTTCACATAATTCCACAAAAGATGCATTTATGAATTCCGTGCCTTGATCACTGTGAATGCATGAAATATAGTATCCTTTCTCATTTTGCACTCTTTTACAGAATTTTGCAAATTCATTGAAAGTATCACTTTTGAAAGCAAGAAACATCACCCATGTGTATCTAGTATAATCATCAACAATAACAAAAACGTATCTAGATCCTCCTAGACTTATTACATCCATTGGTCCAAAAAGGTCCATATGAAGTTTTTGTAGAGCTTTTGATGTAGACACATGGCTAATGGTTTTGAAAGATACTTTATGTTGTTTTCCAAATTGGCATGCATCACATAAATGATCTTTTTCAAACTTGGTCTTAGGAAGGCCTCTCACAAGATCCTTTCGAGAAAGTTTACCAAGTAGATCCATACTAATATGTCCTAATCTTCTATGTCATAACCAATAACTTTCATTTGTTGTGATTAAGCAATCAATATTTTGGCATGATATACTTTCAAAGTCAATAATATAGACATTTTCATGTCTATTTGCAGTAAACAACACATTTTTCATTTTGTCAAAAATGGTGCAACATGATGATTTAAATTCAACTAGATAATCATTATCACATAATTGGCTTACACTAAGCAAATTATGTTGCAATCCTTTCACAAGTAGTACATCATGAATGGATATTTTATTTCCAATGCTACCTTTACCAATGATTTTACCTTTTTCATTATTTCCAAAACTCACAAAACCTTTGTAATTTTTGATAGGCTCATAGAAAAGAGATGGATCATCGGTCATATGCCTTGAACATCCACTATCAATGACCCAATTTCCTTCATACTTCATCCTTAGGGTAACCTATATACAAAAACAAAATTTAGGTCCCCAAGTTCTATTGGGTCCTATATTGTTAGTATTGACTTTTAACACTTTTGATAATCCATTTTGGTTTAAGCCAAGAAGGAATTTTGGAGTCTCTACCTATCATATTTCGAAATTTACAATGTGATGTTATGTGGCCTTGTCTTTCACAATAGGTGCATGTTTTTTGAAATCCTTTAGATGTTGATGCTTCATTTGTAGATGATGATGCTTTAACAAAATAGCTTTTTAGAGATTTTTGTTTTAAAGAAGGTTCATATCTTAATCCACTTTTATCAAAAGCCATTTTTTGAGAGCCAAGCATTTTATCAAGGTTTTCTTTTCCTTTTGTAAATCTTACAAGGTTTTTATTTAATCCTTGATTTTGTTTTTCAAGCTTTTCAATTTTTGTTTGAAGATTATTATTTTCGAAATGAATTTTAAGTGCTTTTTCATGAGCAAAATTTTGATCTTTTTCAAGTAATTTATTTTCTTCTTTTAAGGTATTATTTTCTTTTTGAAGTTCATGTATCTTAATAATTGCAATTTCAAAACTATCATGCATTTTTGAGAATTCATTTTGTAATTCTTCAAAAGAACATTCATTTTCAATTAATGAGCTAGAGGTGTAATATTCGGAGTTAAAAGAAGAACATACCTCATCATCTTCTTTTGTCATAAGACAAACGATGTTTGCCACTTCTTCATTTTCACTTTCCTCACCGGTTGATGCATCGTCATCAACGTATGTTGCCTTCAAGGCTTTTCCTTCCTTGGTTTTGTTTAGTTTTGGACAATTTACTTTTATATGACCCGTCTTGTCACAATTGAAGCACCTTCCTTCTTCTTTTGATTTGTTTCTTCCTTTGTTCATAAACTTATTGTAGGGAGCTTTGCTTACCTTTTTGAATTTAAGAAATTTCTTAAAGTTCCTTGTGAGAAGAGCTATCTCATCATCATCTTCTTTGTTTTCATCTTCTTCATCACTTGAGTAAGCCTTTGATGCAAGAAGCGCAAGTGACTTTTTATTATTCCTTTTTTCTTCTTCTCAATCTTTCCTCTTCAACTCATGGCTCATAAGAGATCCCATAAGTTCACTAAGAGTGAGAGTTTTGAGGTCTCTAGCTTCTTCAATAGCCGTTACTTTAGCTTCCCATGGCTCGGTTAAGCTTCGGAGAACTTTTCCTACCAATTCTTCATTAGAATACTCTTTTCCAAGAGATTTTAGAGCATTAACAATATCAGTAAATCTAGAAAACATTTGTTCTATATTTTCATCAAAAGACATTTTGAACATTTCATATTTATGAACAAGCATGTTTATTCTAGTTTCTTTGACTTGGTTGGTGCCCTCATATGTGACTTCTAATTGATCCCAAATTTCTTTAGCACTTTTGCATCCGGAAATTTTATTGAACTCATTTGAATCTAAAGCAAGATATAACATATTCATAGCTTTATAGTTTCTTTCACACATTTTGAAGTCATCATCATTATAATCTTTTTCCGGTTTGGGGGTAGTGATACTTTGTTCTCCTTCCTTTTTAGTTAAAGTAGGATTGATTGGTCCATTTTTTATCACATTCTAAAATCTTATGTCATTTGCTAGAATATAGATTCTCATCCTAGTTTTTCAAAAAGAATAGTTTGTTCCATTAAACAATGGTGGTCTAGAGGAAGATTGTCCTTCAACTATATTAGACATTGATGAGCTTGCCATAGTGATCCTCTACTAGATGTTAAGCTATATGTAGAGTACTAGCTCTTGATACCACTTATTGGTCCTTAATAACCTAAAAGGGGGGTGAATTAGGTTGTGTAGGCAAGGTTAAGCAATTTAAAATTTCTTAATATGGAGGGAATGTCAAGTAAGGATTGAAAACAACACTAGAAACTCTTGTAGGCGATTTATCAAACACTTGGTGAGCATATGAGTATTTAACACTAAATATGCAATTAGAATTTCAAGGTAGAATTTCAAATAGATATCTCAACAATTACCAAGCAATTAAGATGAGCAATGTCCACACGAAAGTAAATAACTTGAAAATAAAGAGAATAGAGTAAGAGAAATCAAACACGATGATTTTCAAGTGGTTCGCACTCCCGGAGGCCTAGTCCACCACCTAAGGTCTTCTCTTCCCTTAGGATTTTAGTAACACTTCACTATGATGCTTCTTCAAATGTTGGTGAAGCAAGAACCAACTACAATTACTCTTGAGTCCACAAGATTTACACAAGCTCCTTCAAATGTAGGTGAAGCTTAACCTACTACTCTCTCTTCCTTTGAGTCCACAAAGGATTACAATACTTCTTCTCACAATGATTCTCTCAATCTATGTGAAAGAATGTATTACAAAGATTATGTGATAGAATAAATGACAATTGCAACTCCTATCTGAGTTTGATATTACACTTTGAAAAATGGCTTTAAATGCTCAAAAGATATGATAATGATAGCTCAATATTTCTCAATAGGAATGATATGAAAGCTCTTTTCAAAATCTGAAAATTCTGGCCTGGAGAGATGATTTTGAAGGTGAGAAGGCATGGCTTAAAAGAAGGAAAAATTAGACAAAAATTAGATTTTAAGCAAGATTTTCGGATTTTCCCGTTAACTCATCCGGGCGCTGAGGCACTGATCCGGGCGCTCGAAAATAGTGAGTATCGCCCGGAAATGACTTTTCTATCGGGCGTTGCACCTTCTATCCGGGCGACCGAAAAATGTTGGTAACGCCCGGATGCCAAAAAAAAATGCTGAAAAGGTATTTTTAGCCTAAAAATATTTGGGCTTATTGAAAAGGAGATTTCTTAGCATTTTTTTAACATCCCAAAAAATTTCAAACTAGTTGAAAGGTATTTTTATAAAATGATTTCAACAGCAAGAGTTTGAAATAAAAAATATATATATATTTTTTACGAAAGATTTTGAAATAAGAATACATATTTTGAGAAATTTTGAGCGATACAAATCATACTTAGGCAAGCGACAACTTTTAAGGCCGGTGCCCCTTATGTCACCACTTCTCCTTCCTTGTGACTCCCTCTTTATCTTCGAGTCAAAAACTTGAATACTTTAGGGCTTGGATACAATTTGATAGTGCTTGGTCTTTGATCCAAAAAGCTTTCTACTCTTGATTAACACAACTTGATCTAATGTTGATGTAGACTTGCTTTGGAATGAAGGTCTCACAAAAAAATATGTTAAAGCACAATTAAGATGTTTTGTTATTATCAAAATAAAGATTATAGACTTTTTAGGCCAACAATTCTAGCAAAGGCATCAAGGACAAGACTCTTGCACATTTGACTCGTCCACATAATGCTCGTACTCAGTCTCCTGAGGCACGTACCCTAACTCCGGCTCAGTTACACCTGACCAATAAACGAATGAGGGTGAGCTTATATATAATAAAGCTCAGTGAGGATTTGAAAGATGTTTTGAAACCCTTTACTTTACCACTCGGGAAATCATCCTATGAACAATAACAATCAATAAACTTCATCATCAACACTTATTCAATTAAAACAACACAAATAACCATTCACATTAAAAGGATACACTAGTTGATGTAGCTCCATACGCTATCACGATCTCAACCAACTTTCTTATAACACCCACTGATACATTTTGGAAGTACCTCAACTAGCCCATACACTCTATGGCACTCTCCGACCACACGAGATAGGGGTAACACATGATAGCTGTGCCGGCAACTTGGCAAGCCCGATGCCGCCCGAGGTGACACAACACTATCACGGCTTTCATCAAACAACACTTAACATTTAACATTCCGAGAGATCAACAAAGTAGGTTGTCTCCCGTCATCTCAACAAGCATTAATACCTTCTACAACATTATAACAACTCAACAACTAATCAAACAATTTAGACACCCAAGTTAGATGACAAAGTAGGTCACCCAACTCAATACACATCTGAACATGCTTTCAAACCCGAACCTACTCAACAACAACCCAAGAAACAACTTCACAACCACAACCAATCAACCAAGACAACATTTTAACATTTTAAAGAAAGACTACACAAACTTCCAAAACTCATAACTTACAATCCACTAATCAAACCAACCTTGAACCTCTTCCTACCCCTCAACTACACATGCAACTACATTAATCCCCTCGGAAACCAACTAAAAGCCATCCAAAACAAGCCTAACAAGCTAAAAATGGCAATGTACACTAGGCTGAATTTTTGGACTTTTGCTATGGCATTCAAATTGTAAATTTGGAATTACAACATTACTACACAATAATTATCAAACCTATAAAAGCAACTACAACTCAATTTCAATTACTACAACAACATTTATTCAAATATAAGCCAAATAATCAATTTAAATACCTGAAAAATAAAAATACATGCTATTACCGTTCAAAATGGCTAAAAATACATGAAGTTGGTCATTGGCATCTACTAAGCAATAATCTAACATCAATTTAACAAAACAACAACTATAATTGCATCAACCAAAAACTCAACTCAACTTTAAAATAATGAACTATATTTTTCCCTCACTTTTGATGCAAAACAATGGTAGTAATGTGTGCAATGGATGCCCAACAAGCAATTTCAAGCTTTGAATGAAGTTATTTTGCCTTGAATTGCAAAATCTATGAAAAATTTACTTTAAAACCTAAGCAAAATGTCTTCTTTTTTTTCCTCCTTGGATTTTCGACCAAGTGTGTGTTTGAGCTTATTTTTATGTAATATGTATGTATATTGAATATATATAAGCTTAGTCAAAGTTTTGCAAAAAGTCAAGGTTGACAACATTTAGTATTTTAGTTGTTTTAGCCTATTTTGCTTGCATATAAATATAACTAACATATATACTATATTTAGTAGTATATTTCTAGTTGACAGCATATGTATGTAGGCATATGTAAGCATATATATACATATAGTTAAAAGAAAATGCTTATTTTTGCAAAAGAAGATGAAAAATCATATTATTTGTTTTCAAATGTCTTTTGAATGCACAATTAGTTTAAAATCATTTAATATCATATATAAATTAATTTATATTAATATATAATAGGTTAACGAAAGTCAACGCAAGAATCGAGTTTAGCAAAAATCACTATTTGGCTAAAAAATGCTATTTTTCGCCCGAAAAGTCTATTTAAATTCCTATTTTGTTTCAAAATCAATTTTTATCAAACACGGGTCTATTAATAACAGAAGACTAGGTTTTCAAACGTTTAGAAGGCCAGTTTCAAAATTCTAGCGGTCGTATCTTCAAACACTATTTACAAAAATCAACGATAAAATTTTCAATGCAGATTTCTATGAAAGTTTCATGAATACTCATATATCATGTAATAGAAGTAATAATCACTTAATTAACATATTTTAATTCAAATAACATATAAACAAGTAAAAATACGTAATTGCAAATAGGACAAATTCGGGGTCTCACAAATAAAAACCCTAACATTTTTCAAGTTTTCTTACCTTCAATCACAAAAGAACTAATAACTGGTTCATTATCAAAGTTATGATCTTTGCATTGAATGGCACTGGTGGTTAGGTTGAATTAGATGTCACAATGCAATAACAGTTCAGAATTAGACATTGAGTTACTGTGTTGTGTGAACACTTCAATTGGAAAGTAAAGAAAATGTTCTCTTCACCATTTTCATGGTGCACCTTTTGCTACCTTTCCAAGAAAAATTAAACTAATATATAAATTTAAATGCGTGTCCATTAAAGATTATTAAAGCATCTAATAAGCTACTTCAACTTGACAATAGTATGTATATAAATATAAAAAGAAATCCAAATGAAATAAAACAAAAAGTTAAACATACAATATGTGAATTAATTTGCAGCTAAAAATAAGAGAAAATTATTAGCATGGCAAAACCTGAGTAACGTCCTGAACGACCACCGTAGCGACCCATGTTTCCAACTCCAATTTTGCAGCAACCGCAGACCTTTTTTTTCCTTTTTTCTTCTCTTTTTTTCTTTTTCTACTACACAAGGAAATCAAATGGGTCACTTGCATGTTGACCCACCAAAATAATAGCCCATTGTAACAATTTTAGTTGCAAGACTAAAGCTCGGATAGTGCAAATTGGACAATGGATTGATTAACAATTGGCCCAACATAAAGGGTGGGCATGTCAACAATTCATCAAAAGGCCCTAATTTCAGACGTAAAAGTCCCAAAAAGTATAGGCCCGTAATACAGTAGAACCTGTCCTAGACCAATCAAATCCAACGATTCTATTTATAGTATAAACATGAATTGCAAAAATTGGAGGACTTCGAAGAAGACTGACTAGATAAAATATGGTACAGGGTTTGTTGATTTGGATAACTAAGACGACAATGTCATTGGTCGAGGGAGTATTCCTCAAATATAAATGATTGAGGTTGGACCTTAGATGTCAGTTACTTGTATAGGTTTCTTAACTTTAGCCCTCAACGAGCATTGCTCACGTTATTTGATCCTCACAATAAAAAAATGAGAAAATAACTTCAAACGTGTTATTCTATTGCAAAATTAGAGACATAATAAATTTGTTCCTATGGGAGACACACAAATCATTGTTAAATATTAATATGGATTTTGGAGTAACATGTCCAATCGAACCAAGGTGAATAACAGGAACCAATAACCATAATAATAAATTTCATGAAAATATACAATATTTCTTCTCTTATTATTTTTTTAAATTTTTTTAATTTGGAGAGATAGGGGTTTATTCAAAATGACAGAAACCATCATAATAAATTTCATGAAAATATACAGTATTTCTTCTCTTTATTTTTTTAATATTTATTTATTTATTTTTTTTTAGAGAGGGGGGTTGTCCATATCGAATATTTCATTCAAAGCACAATGAGATTCAACCCAATTACTTTAATTTTTGGACTTCCGATGTATTGCTAAGCTGATACTAAAAATAATTTCTTTTCCACATCCAAGCCCAAGAATCATGTGTGTGTGTGTGTGTGTGTGTGTGTGCATGTTATATCTTACTTATATAATTTACATTTCTAGTCTTAATCCACAATATATATCGCAGTCTCAAAACGAATCTTTTCTTCTTGAAATGTCAATACCCGAAAAATGCAATCTACACATCTTCTGCAAATTTTATCTTAAGACTAGGAAATTAATAGCTTCTATGAAAAATCTGCTTAAAAGGAAGAGAAAGAAAAACTTAGGCATCATATATAATCAATCTTAAGACAAAAGATATTTTGTTGCTTTTCTCATGGCCCGACATATAGTGCAATAATTTTAAATTGCCCTTTCATCTAATCCTTGTCATAATACCCTTCCCTTTCACTGATACAACTGAGATTACTATTGTTGCAAATATTTGACTAGTATACATCTCTATCAAAAAAAGTTGTGATTTGAAAACTTCTATTAGTTTTGAAGATGAAACTTTATTTATATTATTTCAGACCTTGATCCTGAAACTTACCTTTTTTCAAGTAGTGATTATTTTTGTTTTAATATTTTATTTTCTGAAGAAGAATTTCTCCAAAAAAAAAATATAATAATCTATTTGGCTTGACTTAATCTTATAGTTTATTACGTAAATATCATTCTATCACCATATATTCTTTTTATACATTGGAATATGTGTATTGACATGACATGTATTGAAATTTATTAAGCCGAAAGTAAAATATCTCTTACTAGTGTAGAATGGTGTAATTTTCACAAAATCCATTTTGATTTTTAATCACTATTCACTTCCAAGTATAATAACATAAGTATTCATTTTAAGTGCTAAAGGTCTCTAGATCGGTTCTCAAAGTGTGCAAGATCTTATGATATAAAATTTCTTAGCTTCAATTAAAATAATAATAATAATAATAATAAATGTTAATAGTGTTTGTTTACGTGAGAAATTTAAGTATTTTTAAAATGTTGTGTCATATGTATAGGTATTCTAAATACTATGTCATTACTAAAAGTAAAACAAAAACAAATATAAACACCTATTTTTTTAAAAATGTTACAATAAACACTTTTTTACATAGATCAAACTTTCAAAAGATACATGTATGTATCTCCTTTCCCCAGGTTGTTGTATCCTATGTTTTTTTTGTTTTGTTCTTTTTAATTTTTTTTTCAAATAGAAATAAAGGTGTTTAAATGAAGATAAGATAGAGTCCTAAAATACATAGAATAGAACCCTAAGATATAATCATAATCTAATTTAATAAATCAAGATTTTAGTTGAAAGTCATTTAAGCATGGTCCAATGTAATGAAAGTTCCTTGTTGGACCTCTTTTCAATGCAATTTTATTTTTACCAAAAAAAAAAATCAACTTTAGACCTTTTTTCAATGCAATTTTATTTTTTACCCCCCAAAAAAAAATAAAAAATAAAGGTCACATGTTGGACCTCTTTTTCAATACAAAATTCATTGTTTACCAAAAAAAAAGTTTCACATTAGACCACTTTTTTCATGCAATTTCCTTTTTGACTAAAATAAAATAAAATTTTCACATTATACTTCTTCTTGAGCAATTTCATTTTTTTTACCCAAAACAAAAAATTCATGTCTAACTTCTTTGTCAGTACAGTTTCATTTTTAACCAAAAAAAAAAGTTCCTTGTTGGATATCTTTTCAGTATAATTTTATTTTTTATCAAGCAAATTAAAAGGAAGTTCAACTTGGACCTTTTTTTTTAATGTAATTTCATTTTTTATCCAAAAAAATGGACGAGTTCAATGTTGAATCTCTTTTTCAATCAAATTTTATTTTTGAAAAAAACTAAGAAAATTTCCACATTGGACCAAACCTAATCATTGCTACAAAACTAAAGAGATGACAAAGAAAATCATAAATAAGTAAGAAAACATGACAGATGAAGATAAATATAATTCCTTAATATATGTCACCTAAATTTGTTTTCATTTCAACATTATCTACGTGTCATTTAACACAGAAAATGGCAAGTAAAGACAAATATGTATCAAATATTTAATCTTTTAGATATAGTAAGATTCTTTTTTTTTTGTGAGCTTTATTTTTTTAAATTAATCAATATTTTAATTAAAGCATAAATCAATTTTTATGAGGGAGGCTTTGTCATTTAAAAAATGAATGTCAAATTTTTTTCCACTTATTTATGGCTCTTTTATGTAATTTTTACTATATAAAATTGATTTTTCTAAATTAATCAAGCTTTTAATTGAAAAATAAAGTAATTTTATAAGGGAGGTTTTGTCATTTAAACAATAAAGGCAAATTTTTTTCGATTATTTATGATTTTAAATTTAAATTTCAATATATGAGTCAAATGTGTAATTTTTTTAGATAAAAGTAAAAAGAAAGAAAATTGACATTTTTCTCGATTAAATTTTATTTTTGATAAAAAAAAGAAGAAAAGTTCCACATCTAACTTATTTTTTAATGCAATTTCATTTTGGACCAAAAAAAAATATAATAACAATAACAATAGCAACGTCTCACTAGAGAACAATTAAACAAAGGAAGGTAAATAATTTTATTTTTAAGTGACTAATGCATATGAACACTTGAATGAGAAGCAAAAAAGAGAGAAAAAGACTACAACTCATGCAAATTCACAATAATTTGATTCAAAAATATAATGAAGTTGTGTGTATAGGTTTTGTTAAATAAACTTCTACAGATAGAGATAAAAGAAGTTTAAATGAAGATAAGATACATTCCTACGATACTTAGAATACAAACTTTAGATATAATATAATTTAATAAATCTGTTGGTTAGTTTTGTATATGAATTTTGTTTTATTAGATGTATTTAAGATCAAGATAGTGCAAAATTGAAAATTTTGACAAAATCGGATAGCATTTTTTTTAGTAGGGGTATTAATTTGCTTAAATTTAATCTAATGGTTGGTTGTATGTTTGGATTTTGTCAATCCAATAAATTCAAAATTATAAATATTAATTTTTTTAAGGGTGCTAATTTATTTACTTATACGTCACATGATGACTTTTTCTGGAAGGATGTTCTTTTGCTTATACGTGACAAGGTGATTGTCACTTTATAATGTTGATAGATATATAATTTAATAAATTAAGATTTTAAGCAAACTCCAACATAAAAAAAAAAAATTCATGTTAAACCTCTATCAAATTGGGACCAAAACTGCATGGTCTAAAATGAAGATATTATGACCCAAAAAAAAAAAAGAATGAACATAGCATCCTAGAAAATATCGAGCCAATTGTATCAATTGATTTATGACAATTTGGTCTCTTGAATGATTTCCATAACTAAAAATTAATATCTATAAGGAAAAAAATTGCTCATTTTTTAAAATATTTTTGTAGAAATATATTGGTTTCAATATGTAGGAAGGTGCCAAAAAAACATTGACCAAAAAAAAGAGAAAAGAATGAACATAATATCCTAAGAAACACTGAGCTAATTACATCATTCGATTGATGACGATATATGGTATCCTAAATGATTATGATAATTAAAAATTAATATCTACATAGGAAATAATTATTGCTAATTTTTTTTTCTATTTCGTGAAAAGTTTATTGGCTTCTTGGAAAGTTTATTTCAAAAACATTCTCCAGAAAGATCGACAGAAACAATTTGTAATATTATACTGAAAAATATCAAAAATAAATTATAATATCGAAATAAAGTTCAAAAATAACTTTGTAGTAGATCATAAATATCACATGATATATAAACCATCAAACAATAAAAATTGAACAAAATTTATGAATGACTTTTGAATACAAATCTTTCTCTTCCTCTTACTTGTTTTAGTAAGGTGCATTTCAAATCCAATTTTATCATTCTCTCTATCTATTGCATGTCCCAAACCCTCTTCGAGGATGTGACGCAGGAACTTGAACCCCTCGGCAACATTTTCAAAGCATTGGGATATTATACCAATTTCCCACAGCATAAAATAACATTAACAGTGATGAGTAAAAATAATAAGCAAACAAAATTAGTATTAGTAATAATTATGAAATCGATTCAACTATTATTATATCAACAATCATCTTGTCAGCAATGTTTGCAGAACTTAATCCAATTGCAATAACATCAAATAATTTGACAAAAAATAAAAACCAAACTTAGCAAATAAATAAATTATAAATTAAATAATAATAACTTGGAGTCATTGAATAAAAAGACACTAAGATTTATTTTATGAACAACTATCACCTATTTTACAAATGCATAAGAAAAAAATTGCAGATCATATATGTGACACCCCGATCCCTCTCGAGACCGGGAGTTCTATCAATCAAACTAATCACAACCCAAACCAAATCCGGCAAAATTTTCAGGGAAAACGGACGGAGTCTCCCTTGTTTATAGGCGAAATGCAAAACCTGTAATAGCATATAAATGGACCACCACCGTGTCCAACCATACAAAACTTCCTCAAGGCCATCCGAGCCTCGGTTCTCAACAATTTAAACTCAGCAAGTATACATACATTTCCAATTTAAAAACTAACCTATCTTTTCATTTTGACAAGTACATTCAATTTAGGCAATTAAACCATACAAAGCTACTGCATAAAATAAACTATCATGCCATTCTAATTCTTTTCCTTTGGACATTACAGCCATGCATTGAAGTTAAGCTACATTAACTATATACATAATCTAACTTATCAAACCATTCCAACTACATAGCTAGATTTATATTACATTTCTTTTAACAATAATTACATACAACATAAAAGCATACAACTTGACAACTTTGACAACTCAAGTTACATAGGCACTCAAGACAACTCTTCAAGCACGGACTTTTACGAAATCACGAACTTTCCAGCTAACAGGGCATTTCCTGAAATGTGGTGGTGAGGAGTGAGTATACACAACACGTATACTCAGTGAGGGCGAGACAGATATCGAATTGGAGAGAAAGAAGATCGTGCAATGCAAATAGGTACAGTTAAGCAATACAATCAATAAAAGGCATTCAATATAAACAACAATACAATTAAACAACTAAAGAAAGCATTAACACAACCAATCAAAGCTATACCACACTTTGAAGGCTATGGTTCACTCGAGCGAGTAATGTACCGATCACGATTTCGATGACTTTAACGATGACGTGCCGGCCCAAACCACCTTATAATACCAGTTTGGAATACCCCGGAAGTATCCATCAATCCTACGACCCAAATCTCCCTGGGAGGCAACCCAAGCAAGAAAGGGAATAGTAGCGGAGCTAGAGCAACCAACACTGGCAACCCAAGGCTACCTAGAGAGGCCCATCACTCATGCGCGAGACACTATGCAATGCAAGACTCGATACAAGGCGATAAACAAGCGATAAAGCCACACGTGAAAGAATAACAAAGTAGGTTACTCTCGCACGCAATAGCAGCAATTTGATAAGTAATTCAATCCAAAACAACTCAAACAAGTATTCCAAGTAATTCTAAACATTCTATAAGCATAAAGACAAGAAAACACACAAAAACACAAATCGGCCCCAACTATCAAAATGCTACCATTTCCAAATGAGCCAAGAGTTCTGGAAACCGACTTCGCCAACCCTCCTAGGTCACCATAAGGCACGTCTAAAGACCCCGAAACCTTACTTTACCCTAGAACTCGCGCAAAGCCCCGATTTCCCCCTTTCTCGTTTGAACTACAACTATATCAACCAAACACCCAACCAACGCCATAATCGCACCAAAAGTGCTTCCATGGCCTCCCGAAGCAATGCCAACACGCAAAATGAGAAAACGTAAAAGTCGACCAAAATGACCCCAACTTTTCCAAAGGCTTAATTCTCGTTTTTTCCACTACGCAACCCAAACAAACCACACATTTTAGCATTCTAGCATACCTAGCACGTTTCTACATCAACGGAAAACATAACAGCGCAATTTCAACGTTTCAAGGTTTTACTATTCATAAAACACTATTCATTTCACAATTTAATTTGCAATCACAACATTTAACTGCAGAAAATATTACAAAGCTATAAATACATGTTCTACAAATGCTAAGGAACATTCTAGAAGCATCAAATCGCTTTAAATAATGATCTACGGATAAATCTAAAAATTGACAAAGTTAACATATACAACGTATAAATGCGCAAATAACATGCTTCCCTCACCTTAGACGCTCCTAGACGCTAGGAAAACCTCGTAGAGTGCCTCGGAAACCACCCCGCACAAGCCCACGCGAAGAATCGAAGATTTGAAGTTGAGATTTTCTTTTTTTTTCTCCTTCTTTTCCTCATGGTTTCAAGCCTTTTTCTCTCTGTTTTTTTCGTGCACATTCTGCTTATTTAAAAAAATAATGTCAAGAAGTCAAAGGTCAAAATTCGGTCAACCCGCTAAACCAAAACAGCTATGCGCGACCTCACGAAAACGGCCATAACTTCTTCTAGAAAACTCCAATTCACGAACGGTTTGAACCCTCATAAACTAGACTCATAGAGCTTTCCAACCATATATAATTTGCTACCTAACTCTTCCCCAATTGGTTCAGATTTAATTCCAAAGTTGACCCAAAATTTGACTAACTTAACATTGCATTTTTTTTATTTCTAATCCCAAGTTTGCCTTTTATTAAACATTTCAAAAATTTCCACCTTGTCCTAGTTGGTCAATGTAGATGAAAAGTCAACTAGTTTGGTCAAAGAAGGTGAAAGGTCAATAAAATGCAATTTAAATGAACTTAAAATGCTATTGAATACATGCCAGGTTCGGGGTATCATAATATATATACACATTAGGGTCATGTGATCTCTACAGAAAAATGAGTTTAAATAAAGATAAAATCTATTTCTAAGATACACAGGATACAAACTAAAGATAGAATTTGATTTAATAAATCTGCAAGTTAGTTTGAAATATGGATTAGGTTTTATTAGATATAGTTTTGAATATGGATTAGGTTCTATCAGATATATTGAAGATAGTAAAAATAATTTTTTTTGCATCACTTATTCAAGAATAATAATATTTTTTAGAAAGAGTAGTTATTTGCTTACACATGACATGATGGTTATTACTTGAGGGATGCTTATTTGCTTATACGTGGCATAATAGTTGTCCCCTTGTAATACTAATAGATAGATATAATTTAATAAATCTAAGATCTTAATAATTGAGAGAGGTTTATAGAAACTCTAGTGTAATAAAAATTTCCATGTTAATTAAAAATTAATATCTATATAGAAAAAACTATTGCTAATTTTATTTTCAAAATTTTTGTATAAATATATTGGTTTTAAATACGTATGAAGGTGCCAAATAAATTTTGACAAAAAATGTGCCAAAAACTAAGTTCATGATTTATCTAAGTTTTGTAAAAGTATATCAAAGATTAAGTCATAATTCAGCAATTTTGTTTTTCCAAAATTCATATAGAAGTATATTGGTTTTTATATGGATGTCAAAAAAATTCAATCAAAAAAAAGTGCCAAAAATTAAATCCATAATTTAGCTAAGTTTAGTAGAAAAATGTCAAAAATTAAGTCATAATTTAACAATTTTGGTATTCCAAAATTCATATAGAAATATATTGGTTTCTATGCCAAAATTTTAGTTCATAATTTAGCTCAATTTTGTAGAAATGTGTTGAAAATTAAATTATTCAAATAAATTTTTATAATTTTAGTAGATAAATATAAAAGTTTGAATAATTAATAAACAGATAAGACGATTGAGAAAAAAAATGATTGCTTTCAGCTAACTTTTTAAAATTTTAGTAGATAAATATAAAAGTTTCAATATGTAACAAACATATAAAATGGTTGAAAAATAAAATTATTTCTTTTATTTGTAAAATTTTAGTTGAAAAAAAAAAAGAAAATTACACATGGCATGATAGTGAATTTATTGGAGGGATGCTCTTTTGTTGACACGTGGCAAGATGGTTGTTCTCTTAGAATATATAATGAAATATAATATATAATGAAATATACAGTAGAACCTATTTAAATTAATAGTGTTGGAACCACCAAATTTTTATTGATATATTTTTAATTTTTTTGGTTTTATAGTAAATATATTATAATTATGATGTCTTTTTTTGAAAAGTAACTTGTATTTTTTCGGTCCAATTTGAAAAGATAAGTAATGAGAATAGAAGATAAAATTTAATTTAGTAAGATTAGAACAAAGTTTCTCTAATCTCGTATCCAAGTTCTTGTAGGATTAGGATGATAACTAATTTCTCTAATTTTATATCCTAATTCTTGTAGGATTATCTCAATTTTTTCTCTTTAAATAATTAAATATGAGATTCAACTAGATTTGAAGTTCAAAAAAAAAGAAACTAATTTTGATTTATATTTTAAGAAAATTTCATAATCAATTTATTATGTACTTTTTAGTTAATTATTAATTTATGAAATATTTGGGTCAATAAAATACAAAAAAAAATGTATTATCTTATAATTTTATCGAATTTATAAACTTTTTACACTGGTCCCAAGTCGGGACCGAACATTTTTATTAATTAAAATAGATTATTAATTTATCGAATATTAATTTAAGGAAATTGTACTGTATAAAGGCATCCTTAATGAAGGCTTCAAAACACAATAACTACAACTTTTTAGTAAATATAGAGACTTTAGAGGAAAAAAAAAAAGTAACACCAATGGTGTTACGCCCCGATCCCTCACGAGACCAGGACTCCTATTTATCATGCTATTCTCACCCAATTCCAAACCCCGGGCACAAAATTTTAGGGGAAAACGGACGGAGTCTCTCCTGTTTATAGGACTAAACTGGTACCTGTACAAGGACACCCATGATGCTAGATCCACAAACAGCAACTCTTATAACCAATCCTCTAAGATTTTTATGGGCCACCCGCGATCACAAGGCCATCCGAGCCTTGGAACAACAATTACATATAACACACAAGCAAGCAAAGCATTTCTAATTTTAACTATAGGTAGTTAGATACAACAATAGCCAAGTTCTACTTCCAAGTTTGTTAATCACACAAGCATGTAAAAGAATAAGTTTACTATGGATTATTACATGTCATTTCACTTTATATCCAACATACAAGATTACAAATTATTACATTCACCATTTATACTCAAGACCCCAAGGTCACAAAAAAGCAATCAACAACAACTCCACGCAAGCTTCTCATTTTAGACAACCTTATCACACAAGAAGTCATCGAAATTGTTTAACTAGCACTTCTTCCTCTTCTTCTATCAGCTGAGGATTCACCTCAGCTTCACCTGAAACATATTAAATGAGGAATGAGCAACAATGTTGCCCAGCGAGGGAGGTGATGCAACATGCCAACGTGTAACATGATATGCAACACAAGAAAACATATATAAGCCACGTAAACCAACAAGACAATAAGCCAAGCAATTAATCACTTTAAAAAGGATACGGTTCCACTTCCAATTCTTCGATCACGAGCCACGAACCACGAGCATCACGAACATGCCGGCAAACCCCAAACACCAATAATTGGGATACTTCGGATGTATCCCGATCCTACGACCCTTTCTCCCGAGGTAGGTCCATGCCCAGTAGGTGAACCACGCCTCTGGGGTAGTGGAGTATGCCTCAGCGAGAAAGGGAATAGGCACCATGGTAGTCGAGGGAGCATGGCAAGCCCGACGCCGCCCGTGTTTCTCGACACTACCATGTCCGAAAAGGTTGCGCAACCCGATATTCGATCACAATAATTCAAGCAATGACAATATAATTCAAGAATCACATAAATGAGGGACAACAAAGTAGGTTGTCTTCGCACGTAGATTACAATAAATAAGCCATATAACAATATAAATAAAAGTCAAGTGTATATTCAGTCTATTCATATCAAAGTACACGTAATTATAAGCAATCATATTAAACTATACAATTTATGAGCAGTAAAACAAATTAAGATGCACAAAAGAATGTAACTCCCTCACCTTTTTAAAAACAAGCTTGCGAGAATTTAGCCAATCTCTCCAATACTCTCCGAAAGCACCAATCTCTTTAATAACCACTCAAAACCACTACCTAATACAACAATGCTATTCAACTTAAAGACAACTCATTCACATTAAAATAGTTAATTTATGTGCAATAGTCACATTTTATATAATCATCAAAATATAGCTCGATTAGTATGATCTAAGAACACTAAACATGCATATTTCATGCTAAGGCTAAATGATGTGCTTACTTTAATCAAAAGTTAATTAACAAGCTTGAAGGCAACATTAACTTTCATAATTCCATTAACCATGCACTAGACTACTTTGAACTCCTAAACACGTTATTAGGACACTCCAAACCTCTTTGAATCCACTCAAATGTGTAACCCCTAGTTATTCATATAAGTATAAATCTTTCATTATCCATTGCAATTCTATTATCATGATTAGCTCTAATATACATATAGCCTAAATATACAACTTAACTCATAAGATAGCATGAATCACACAGTCTTCAAGTTAAACACTTAATACACGCTATTACGCTTAAATACTAAGCATTATTCAATTACTAAACATGTTAAAAGAACTCTAATATGCATTATCCAAAGTGAAATCATGTACAAGATTATCTATTTTTTTCTAAGATCATTAAACATACACTAACTACTTTAGATTACAAGACATGTTAAAATGACACTCTTATTAACACTAAAACACCATAAGCAACAAATTCACATTCTTTAATCAAGTTACTATTCATTTTCTTCTTCAATTCACTTATACACACAAACTCATTTTTCACATGTAATTAAGCTAGAAAGTTCACTCTACCACCTCATTAGTTAGCATAGAAGGCATTAGAAGCATCAAAATATCATTAAGTTAAGATTATAAGCTATAAATTTCAATTACTTTACTACAACAATCAATAGTCATCTAACTAGATGAGCTAACTTTATAGTTTACTTGATTAACAATCAAATGTAGCAACTATAGCAATTCAAATAACTAATTATGCAATAAGACTAACTATTTGACAAGAAGTCCAACATATCTCTTTCTAAATACTCACAAAACAAGCTCTAAACTTCACACAAGATAATGAACCTCAAATCTAACTATACTACATCTCTAATGACACTTTATGGCACCATTTAAGCCCTTGAAATCTCACTTTAAAGTACAATTACCCCAAAAGTCCGAATTTACCTCTTTATGCATTACACTACAAGTACTCTAATCGGAGCTCAACTAAGCGAAGCGAATACATTTCTAGCACCTCCTCACTTACTAGACACTAGCCCTAATGCCCGAACGCACCCGAATTCACTTTCAACCCAAAACCCCTTTGTCAATCTTTGCTATTAAGCTCCAAACCGAAAGGCAAGGTTCAAGATTTCCAAACGAGTTATCCTATTCTTCAAACCACACCTTATGGCACCCCAAGGACCCTCGAGTTCACCCGTTAAATCTCGTTTACCATTAAATCCCCGATTTCCTCTTTGTGCGTTTATACTACAAGTACCAATTCCGGAACCCAAACAAGCAAAACGAAGGCACTTCTAAGGCTTCAATACTTAATAAAGACTAGTCATAACCTCAAAATGTGTCCGGATTCAAGTTAACCCCGAAATCCCCAATTAAAGTAGCCTATTTTGATCAAACTTCTCAAAATTTTCACATGACAAGTATAACGAATATTTTTCACACGCTCAAGGACCTAATTAGCAACTACTAGAAGCATTGAATCAAATTAAATTGCTCAAATTTTCGGAACCCTAGAAATTACACTATTCATCATCTTCCTCAAGTAACACTTTGCTAAAAACTCAACACCAAGCTATAATATTGCATATGGATGTTCTCTAACATGTATACATACTATATAAAGCAAGAAACAAGCATGTTATAGCTCCATAATAGCAAAATCCAAAAATTTAAAAAAACTTGATATAAACTTTAAACCATGAAAATGATGCAACTCTCTCACCAAAAACGTGCAAGGAAGCTAGGATAGGGCTTGGAGAAGCTTGGAACCACTTGGAGAAGACTTGACAAAGCTTGGAAGATCAAATTGAACAAAATTGGCAAGAAAATCACTATTCCCATAATGGCTTTTTTTGGCTGATTTTTGGCCTTTTTTGGCTTATTTTAGTATTTTTTGTGTTTTTTTTTTTGTTTTGTTTGGTATATATATATATATAGGATAATTATATGGGTTGATGGGTTGGATATTGGGTTTGGGTTGTGAGTTAAAATGAATTTGAGTTTAGGTATATTATAATAAATGCAAGAAAACTTCTTTAAACCCCAAAATAATACATAGTTTTCCTATTTATATAATATCAATATATTTTTGCAAATCACTCGTCATATATGCAATGAATATAATTTTTGTGAACATAGGTTAATTATAAGTTAAGTAATAATAAAAAAATATGAAATTCGGGAAATAAGATAATAAAATTTTTAGTTCGGGCTCTTATTATATTATATAGGTAATAGACTAAGGAAATAATGAGTTATGTTAGTAAATGGGGTCTAATTAAACATATTTAAGAGTCTAATAAAAGTCCAAAGTCTAGCTAATTCACTAGAAGCCCAAATAAAAATCATACAAAAAGTTACTATTCTTTCGTAACACTATTCATTCAAGACGAAAACTATTTTCTAAATGCATACTCCCAACATTAAATACACAAAATAATATTTTTCACATTTCTCCTACATGATATGTAACAGGAGAAAAATACAGTTTCAGAAAAATTAAACAGTAAATTTTCTTTATGAATAGTGTCTTATGCTAAAAATTGAATAAATGTACATTTAAAACTCAAATAAGACATTCAACAATTTAAAATGAATATGAAGAGGTTTTCGGTCGTCACAAATGGTACATATAGAGCCCTAAATCCAGATTTTTGATGCAAAATTAACATAAGATTTGCATGTATTGGTTTCAAAAAATTAACTTATTGATAGATTTGAATATAAAAACATAAATAATTCTCACATTAAACATTAGATATAAATAAATCTCGCATTCAAAAAATTTCTCTTTTTATTCTTGGCCTTTTAGTTTTTTGTTCTTGGGCCTTTCAATTTTGGCCATTTGGTCTGCTTAGGCCTCCCCTTAAACCCAACCGTCAGTGATTTTTCTTTTTTTACTAGGCATTTTATTCCTGGGACTTTTAGTTTTATGTTCTTGGGCCATTGGATTTATGCCATGTGGTTTGGATATGCCTTCCCTAAGCCCAATCCAAACTTTATTTGGACTGTGATATTTCTCCTTTTATTTGTTTTTTCTTTTTCTTGGCCTTTTAGCTTTTTGTTCTTGGGCCTTTCGATTTCTGCCATTTGGTTGGATAGGCCTTAATTTAAGCCCAACCCTAACTTTATTTGGACTTTGATCTTTCTCCTTTTACTGGGTTTTTCTTTTTCTTGACCATTTAGTTTTTTGATCTTGGGCTTTTGATTTTTCCCATTTGGTTTGGATAGTACTTCCCTTAGACCCAACCCTAAGTGATTTTTCTCCTTTTAGTGGGCTTTTCTTTTTCTTGGCCTTTTAGCTTTTATTTCTAGGCCTTTCGGTTTCGGCCATTTGGTTTGGATAGGTGTTCTCTCAAACCCAGCAAAAGAATATAAAAAGAGTACGAAGAATAGTAAAATAATCATGACAAAAAATGAGTAAATAATAGAATAATAATTTATTAACTAAAATGGGATCTGTGGACAACTTTGTTTTTTTTTTTTTGGCTAAATGCAGTCACTTTTGTTTGGTCAATAACATTTTTAATTTTTTGATACCATATTATGACCAGCCATCATAAGACATGTGGTGAAAGGCTATGATTTTATCTTCTTTATACTTTTCGACCGTGAATAGGAAAATAGTCGGACCAAAACTACTCTATATATGGTAGGATTATGTGGTCTTACAATGTTATGAATGTTGTGAAATAATTATCAAAAGGTAATAAGGAAATAAAGAAGGAATGTAATAGCTAGAAAGAATAGACAATAGATAGAGAAGATTTCATTGAATTTTTGTTGATACATTTTCATTTTCTAAACATTCACTATTTATAGAATTTTTAGACCCCTTGATGACAGATGCAATGACATCATATCCCATACATGGACTTCATTATTATATGAAGGCATAGTTTCTTAAACAAGTATCTTATGAATATCCATCATTTCATATTATCATAACACTCCCCATTGGATATTTATCTTTCAAGAATATACCTCGTTAAAATCTTGTCAAGAAAAATCCAATGGGATAAAAACACGATGAAGGAAAAGAGTACAATATTTTTTGTATACGCTTCTTGTACTGCCTCATTAAAAACCTTTATAGGAAAACTCATTGGGATAAAACCTATGCTAAGGGAAAAAGAGTGCAGTTCGTATAAGACTCCCCCTCATGCGAACGTATCAATAATGATCATAAAATTGGCATATGCCAATCTTGATAGTTAGTTCATTGCGGACAATGCTTTTGTGGACGTTCTAGCAACATTTTCACTTTATTGAATTTGATGAGAATTAACGTCACTTCTCTCTTGAATTTATGGACAAATATAATTTCAGTGTGACATATTTGTATTTGGTCTGCCTCGTTAAAACCTTACCAGGAAAAACAAAGTGGGAAAAAACCTTGGTGAAGGGAAAAGAGTACAGCGCACAAATACCTTCTTCCCGTCATTGCAACATGACTCATTGGTGACAAATCTCAATTATATACATTCTCAACCATCCACATGAATTGTCATAATCTCAGCATGATTTCAAGATGAAGTATTCATGATCTGTTTCATGGATCGCTACAATATATTTGTCACTTCAAATGAATACATAGGTTGTCAGTGATCTTACTTAGTGGGGTTCAAATAAATGATCAGCATCTGTAGAGCCAGGATACGATGATTTCAATGTTCTTGGATAAGATAAGTTCATACGTGATATTCCACATATATAGCACGATCTTTCAAATTGGAGCTGCATTACACCTGACTAACAAATTAACTCAAACACAATATACTATATTGTATTATCAACAAGCTATATTAGTGCATTAATTGTATTCAAATATGGTACTCCGGGACCAATGACTCTTGGTGAGTCATTATTTATCAACATATATAACAAATGCATATGATAATCAGAAGCAAATATGTCATGATATCATTATATTCTAAGAAAATTCTATTACATTCTTCTAGAATATTTTCTTCCATACAAAGATCTTTGTAATCAAATAAATTTCTCGAGATTTTCATTCATATGCTTTTAAACATATACAGTCCTTCCAGGACTTCAATATAAATATTATTATCACGTGATTATATGCTTCAGGCATATATAGTCCTTCAAAGACTTAAATATCATTATCACATGAATATATGCTTCAAGCATATAGAGTCCTTCTAAGACTTCAATAATATTATCATGTGATTTATATAGGTAAATTATTACCATATTCACAAGACGCATACGGAGTCATTTTTCAAAAATTACTCTGCTAATATCAATATGATTTTCCCGGAGAATATACACCAAGGTATAATCACACAACATACTAACCCATTCCTTATTTCCCTTATTTCCTCATTGTTGTCCCCTCTTTGAAAGAAAAGAAAAGACATATTTTGTCTTCTTTTATTTCTTTTTGTTTAATTATGCATATGTGGTCCATGGCAAGTTGACTTTCTTGGAAAACAAAGAATATACGTATATATATACATCATATATATATATATATATTGTGTAGTATTCTTCCACTAATGTAATAATATACATATATATACATCATATGTATAGTGTGTAGTATTTTTTCACTAATGTAATAATATACATATATATACATCATATGTATATTGTGTAGTATTTTCCACTAAATCATTTAAATATTCAACCTAATCACCATTAGTTGAAATTATGAAAATAATATTTTCATATTTCTACATTAGTCCCAACACTTAATAATAATTGCATATTGGTCCCAATAACTTTTAAAGGTCAATTACACTATTGTTAACTCCTTAACAAATCAAGAAAAATAAAATGCAATTGTTAACAGTTTAACAACTCAAAAGAAACTAAATCAAGCTCAATAGAAAAATCATTCACCATGCTCTATTGTGTGTGACTTTCTAGATTCACCACTATATAGCACTGAAAAAACGTTGAACACTTTCAATGTTAATCAAATTATTCGATTTGTTAGAGAATGTCTCCCGTCATTCTCAAAACACTCTCAGAGTTCTTGAGTGACGTTCTAGCTACTAACGTATCAAAACAATTTATAAAGCAATGAATTCTTATTCAAGTGAATTTATTTATGGTCGTCGATTATCGTGCAATCCAATTCTTCCATTAATTGTCCCGTCGAGCAAGAACCATGATTCGATTAAGTTCATAAACTCGATACCATGCATAGATCTAATTGGTGTAATGAGAGATGACACATGGAAAACTCTTTCTCCATCATTCACACCTTAGCTAAAGATTTCCTCATTAAACAACCAAGCTTAGATCACATAGGACATTGCCTCACACTGGAGGTTAATGGATCCTATCTTGACCACTACTTGTCAATCACTATACCGAATAAATGAAACTGCGAGATGACGCATCTCATCTCGTTTGTCGAAACAATCATTGTCCAAATGCTATAATCAAACCCCAATATAGATTACAACCATAATGTCTCAAGTCCAAGGATTACATGCACAATCACAACGAATAACAAATTATTAATCCGAAGTCATGTAATTTGTTATTCACGTCACATTCAGTGAATTATTCAACTAATAACCACCCACATGTTTGTTAGTCGCACCCCTATGCTATTATGGCACGTGGCTCACCATCCTTTATCATTAACATCCCTATGTTATTCAAAGGTAACAACACATGTGATAGTCCGTAATAGATTATTGAAGTCCCGATCAAATAATCTAAGGATTATGAATAATTCAAGTATTTATCATATTAAGGAAATACGCCAACATATTCTAAACTCTTTTAGAATACATTCCTCTAATGAGAATACTAAGAACTCATTCATACACAAAAAGAAGAAGAATATGAATGTCCTAAATATGTCAATATGAAAACACATATATAGACATGAATGCCATAAGTAAATATCAAAATGCCCTAAAATATGTCATCCAAATATATAGCATTAGGGCATATCTTGAACAATGTTTACCACCTTTTCGGTGTATAGTAGATGCTATTTCTTTATTTGTTTCTCAATTGAAATATCAATTCTGATATATGGAGCATTAAAGCTGGTATATGTGACTTTAATCACAATATTTGCATCTGGGAATGCATTTGATATTTATACGAGGATCAATATGATAAACTTGTCATAGAAGTATTTATTGTTCCATCTTTTATTTTTCTCCCCCTGATACTGAGAATATCATTTCATTAATTGGCAAAATATGCTATTGAAACAGATCCCTTCAATGTCCCAATATAATATTTGATGGGATTTCATAGATTCTCAGTTTCTTTTATCAACCATCTTTAAGCGCTTGTGGGGGAATAATAGAAACATACATTGCGCAAAACTTCCTTAGATGAGATTCGAATAATGGGGAGTATATGATTCAAACAGTTGACTTTGTTTGAATAAATGTTACAGCATATGATACCCATGTCCTCAACAGGACCAGACTTAGTCAGTAATAATACTGGTCTAGCAATTAGCTGCAAGTATTTAATAAAGGTTTCAGCTAGACCATATGTATGTGAGTGACATAATGCTCAACACAAATTCCTATAAACACTATCATTAAATAAGTAGGATGTAAATTTTTCTTCATTATCAAGATGAGTTATCTTGATTGTATTAATCGAAAATTGTGCCTATAGTGACTATGCGGTTACCTTTTACGCGTCACTGTTTGTACAGTACCTGGCACGCCACTATTCAAATAGTACTATTCACGATACTGTTCACACGGGTTACTATTTGTCTTCCAATAATGTATTATTGCATACCGCATTCAAAGTAGACAATATTCCCACATGTGATTATCATATTAGGGTATCGATTAATACCATAAAATATCAAAATGATCCACATGATAGAATAATAGGCTCGCATATATCCCCTTGAATCATTTCTTGAAATACAAAATTTCTGATATCAATTTTAATAGGGGATGACCTTTTAATCAATTTTCTTTGTGTGAGACCCGGTCCTAAACCCTCGAGCCTTAACATTAATTATGTGTAATTACGTAAGAAATTGATGGATTATATTGCATATATATGTGTTGTAGAGTAAGAAATTGATGGATTATACAAGATTAGATATTGTATGCATGCAGAATTGTTGTTACAGCAGTTTTATTTTATGAATTGTTTGGGCAAGTAATTATTTTGGGAAAAATCTGGAAAAATCACATATTAATCAAGACTCGTAGAGGAACAACTTTTATGTTGGACTAATTGTGGAGAAGAATCATTTTCTTGCTCAAAAATGCCAAAATCAGTGAAGTTTGTAGTTGAGCTGGTGCAAGACAGTTTTGCTTGCCTGAATTTTGTGGTATTTTTGGCCTAGAAATACTATCTGGAAATATTTTGAAAAATCAGGGTAGGTATTTTGATCAGTTAGGAATAAACTTTTTTTAGGCTAGAAAATTAAGAAAAATCATTTAGGGCTTCAAAAACATTAAAAATCAAAGGCTGACAAAAATTGTGATCAATCTGGATAGTTTGCGCACCTATTTTGTTTTGGCCATATCTTGATGATTTTAGCTCAGAATTAGGTTCCGTTTGATTCTAGAGTTATCTAATTTAGAAGAGATTTATATACATGTAAAACCAGATTTATTGGATATTATTTGCTTAGGTAAAAATGCTTCCAAAGTTGAGCCACTGTCAAGATATTGAAACTGTTGAGATTATTTGTTTTGTGCTCTTAATGTTTTTTAAAGTTAAATAATGTTTTATAAGACATTTTTGTTAATTGTTACATGATTCAAGCTATGTGAAGTTATTTAATATGTTGAAGGTGATGCTATGCATATTATGATATGATTTCCCTATGCGTGATATAACTTATCATGTGAACTATGTGCATTGCATAAATTAATGTGTTAGAGAGGTTGCAACCTACTTCTGGCGTGGTAGTGTCGAGAAACTCCGGGCGGCATCGGGCTTGCCGATCTAGCTCGGCTATCATGGTTACCAATTCCCTCTCTCGCAAAGGAACTTTACTACCCTGGGAGAGTGGGTCGTAGGCTTGGGTATATTCGGAATACCCCGTGTTGGGAGATATAAGGGATTTGAAGATCAATTGGCCAGTCACCTCATGCGTTGCGATGCGATACGTAATCATATTCTTACCCTTATATGTGTTAAAAGCTTGATATAATGTGATGTGATGCATTACTAACTGTTCTATTATGTGCATTGCATTTCACAGGTTTTCTAACAGGTTTTGAAAGATAAAATGATTTCAAAAACCCTATCCCTACACCCCCCTCGCTAAGCTTATGTGTGTTATAAGCTCACCCCGTTTTATATCCTCCTTTTAGGTCAAAATGAATCATGCAATATTGACAAGGGTGATGAGGTTACTTATGAATGTGATGAAACCGACTTCTGTCTACTGTAATCGGAAGTTTATTACATGGATTAAAACTGAAAATATAGACAATGTTTGTGATGTTGGAACATGAGTGATGTAATGAACTTTAAAATCAAACTTAGTGTGTACTATGACAAGTACTTGTATACAAGTTTAACTTGGGCCTATTATGTATAGTTAGCAATCTATTTTGAGGCTTAGTTAAACTTTTATGCAAGTATTATATGTGGTCAATTTTGTTTTTGTTTTGGCTACATGTCGGAAGGTGAAGTCTTGATCTTTAAAGGAAACTTATGGTAACTAGTGGTATGATATAAATAGAAGCTAATTATGTTGCCTTTAACAGAGTTTAAACTAGTTATATATTATTGTATTTAGTAGATGATTTGGAATACTTATGGTTGATTGTGAGATGTTGGGGCATGTGTTGCTATCTTGATTTACTAGCGGTTGTTGGTTGGTAGTTGGTAATGGAAACGTTGGATTGGTTATGGATTTTACTTTGCAGATAAAGAATGTTAAATTCTGAAAAACAGAAGAGACTCTGTCCGATTTTTCGTTACGCTCGGACTTGATCTCTTTAGGTTGGGTCGAGGCGTGACAACTTTAGTGGTATTAGAGCATAGTGAACGTAAGCCGAGTTATGACCCTTGGATAGCTGAGGTAGAGGTCTCAGAGTATAACGTGTTTTGGATATTTATGTGTATTAAATGACTTATATGGAATATGTGAATCTTGTGTACCTTTTGTGTTTAAGTGATAATTTGCTTAAGTCTAGATAATATGTGCAAGATATATATTAGGATTTAATTGTTTATATATAGTAACAAGGCACGGATATCATTTAATGTATAACATGTAATCTAACGTTATAACCTTATGAGATTGCTTTACTTATAGATGTCCAGTGATGGAGTGAGGAGCAGTGGTGAGACCCAAGGGTCAGAAGGTGCAACTTAAACTCATGCTAGGGATCCGGTTATTTACCAGATGGTTGCTACTATGGATAGAATGGCTCAAGTTTTGGAATAGCAAACAGGAAGGGGTATGAGAGGTAATCATAATAGTGGTATTGGCAGTAGTAACGAAGGGAACGGAAATGGAAGGAATGATATGTTGCAGGCATTCCTAAGACATGGACCGGTAAAATTCTATGGTGAACCGGATAATGAAAAAGCTGAAGAGTGGCTCTAGGATATTGAGCAGATCTATGAAGTCCTTGATTACACAGACGAGAAGAAAGTGTCCTTTGCGTCCTTTTTGTTTAAAGGGGATGCACAACAGTGGTGGAGAATGACCAAGTTACAATGGGAAGCCCAACGTACCCTTTATAACTATAAGAATTTTGTGAAGTCTTTTAAGGACAACTACGTTCCGGAGGTTGCTCGGGAAAGGCGGGAGGAAGAATTTATGAACCTCCAACAGGAAAATATGACCGTGGTACAATATGAAGCACGACTCAACAAGTTGTCCCAATATGTAGTAGAGTTGGTCCAGCCGCTAAGTCGGAGAATTAAGAGGTTTGTGTGAGGGTTAAGGCCGGAGATACATGACCAATTGTTATCACATCGATTCACTGTGTATGCTGATGTGGTGGATGCCGCTACTCGGGTGGAAAACAGGAAGTTAAAGACAAATGTTGGGGCCAGTCAATAAAATAAGAGGCCGTTTGTATCCCAGACTCAGCAGAGGTTATATCAAACCCAGAGCCAGGCTATCCAGAGTCAGTATAAGCCAGCTACTCCTAGACCGCAACCCAGTGCATCAGTGGCCTCATCAGCACGTGGACCTATGGGTACAACTGCCACTTCCCAGGCTATTACTTGTGGATTTTGTAATAAGAAGGGACACACTGATGCCGAATGCTGGAGGAAGACTGCGAAATGTATCGGCTGTAGGAGTGATCAACACAAAGCTAAAGATTGTCTGAGGTAGCAAGGAGGCCAGTGATAAACTACAGGTAAGATGGTTCAAGGTAGACTCGCAGGCAATGCTCCAGCCCAAAGAGTTCCAGCTCGAGTCTATGCGGTGGATCAAGAGGAGCTTCCGGATGAGGCAACATTTGTGGAAGGTACTTTTCTGATTTCAAATCAACCAGTTAAAGTGTTAATTGATATTGGTGTTACTCATTCTTTTATAACCCCCTATCTGTGCAACGTATGAATTTGAAAGATGAATTGTTACAAAGAGCAGGAATTTCTGGCTGATCTTATAATATTTCCCTTCTGGGGTTATGATGTTATCTTAGGGATAAACTAGTTAGCTAAACATCATGCACAGTTAGACTGCCGGACAAAGATTGTGAGAATTCAGAGGCCAGGACAACCTGTTGTCGAAGTGAAGGGCAAGGATAATCGTCCTGGTAAGCCTATCATCTCAGCTACAAATGTCATGAAGATAGTAAGGAAGAGTTGTAAGGGGTACCTAGCTTACTTAATTAACAATCCTTCTGATAAAGTCAAATTGGAGGAGGTACCTGTGATAAAGGAATATGCAAATGTGTTCCCGGAGAAGTTGCCAGGGTTGCCACCAAAGTGGGAGACTGACTTTGTGATTGATGTGTTTCTAGGTACACAACCGATATCAAGGGCTTCTTATCGAATGACACCCACAGAGCTACAGGAGTTGAAGATCCAATTACAAGAATTGTTAAAGAAGGGGTTTATACGACCTAGTTCGTCTCCATGGGGTGCCCCCGTCTTATTTGTGAAGAAGAAAGACGGGACATTGAGGTTGTGCAGAGACTATCGGGGACTGAATCGGGTAACTGTCAAGAATAAATATCTGTTACCTTTAGTTGATGAATTATTTGATCAACTCCAGGGGGCCAAGATTTTTTCTAAATTTGATTTGTGGCAAGGCTATTACCAATTGCGAATTAAAGAAGAAGATGTGCCTAAATTAGCTTTCAGGACCAGGTACGGGCACTACGAATTTGTGGTAATGCCTTTTGGGTTGACTAATGCACCTGCTGCTTTCATGAATTTGATGCATAAGGTGTTCTAACCGTATTTGGATCAATTCGTGGTAATCTTTATTGATGATATCCTGGTTTACTCTAAGTCTGAGAAAGAGCATAGGCAGTATCTGCAACTGGTATTACAAAAGCTTCAGGAGTATTAGTTATATGCCAAGTTTAACAAATGTGAATTTTGTCTACAACAGGTGGCATTCTTGGGGCATATTATTTCCCAGGAGGGAATTGCAGTTGATCCGGCCAAGGTTGAAGTGGTGTCATCCTAGAAGAAACCGGAGAATGTTACAGAAGTATGAAGTTTTCTTGGTCTTGCAGGGTATTATTGGAGATTTATATAGGATTTCTCCAAGATTGCTGGACCTTTCACAAAAATTACTCAGAAAGGACGAGGTTCACCTGGGATGATAGGTGTGAGAATAGCTTCCAAGAGCTGAAACAGAGATTAACTTATGCGCCCATCCTTGCCTTGCCAGAAGGGACTCAGGGATTTGTTATTTACAGTGATGCCTCTAAGGAAGGTTTGGGTTGTGTTTTGATGCAAAATAACCAGGTGATTGCGTATGCCTCCAGGAAGCTGAAGCCTTATGAGATAAATTATCCTACACATGATTTAGAATTGGTTGTGATAGTCTTTGCTCTAAAAAAATGGAGACATTATTTGTGGGGTAGTAAGTTTGAGGTGTTCACTGACCACAAAAGTTTAAAGTATTTGTTCACCTAGAAGGAGCTTAATATGAGGCAAAGGAGATGGATGAAGCTATTGGATAATAATAACTGTACCATCAATTATGTGCCTGGAAAAGCGAATGTGGTGGCGGACGCTTTGAGTCGAAAGATGTGTGTTGCAAATGTTAACTTACAGGTACAACCGATATGGCTAACAGAAATTAAAGAAGCTCAGCAGCGGGACCCCTATTTCCAAAAGATTAAAGATAACAGTCTGGATTTCAAGAAACAGGATGACGGACTATGGAGGTTCCGAACACGGATCTGTGTGCCTAATAATCTTAAATTGAAAAGAAAGATCTTGGAAGAAGCTCATACTATTAAGTACACCATTCACCCAGGAAGCACCAAGATGTACCAAGACTTAAAGCAGTATTTCTGGGGGAATGATATGAAAAAGGAGATTGCGGGATTTGTGGCTAGGTCTTTAACATGTCAAAGGGTAAAAGCAGAACACCAAAGACCAGCAGGTTTGTTATAGCCCTTGGAGATACCGCAGTGGAAGTGGGAGCATGTGACTATGGATTTTGTGACGGACTTGCCGAGATCTCCACGGGGGTGTGATCCTATATGGGTTGCTGTTGATCGTTTAACAAAAATGACATATTTATTCCTATGAGTATACAAGATGATGTGGGAAAATTGGCAGAAATATATGTAACACACATAGTCAAATTACATGGTGTGCCAGCCAGTATTGTATTGGATCGGGATCCTCGGTATACATCTAAACTTTGGTAGAAGTTACAGGCCGTTTTGGGTACAAAGTTGAATTTTAGTACGACCTATCATCCTCAGACGAACAGACAGTCGGAAAGGACTATTCAAATATTGGAGGATATGTTACGGGCTTGTGCGTTAGATTTTGGAAGAAATTGGGAGAAACATCTACTGTTGGTCGAGTTTGCTTACAATAATAGCTATCAGACCACAATTGGCATGGCTCCTTATGAAGCATTATACGGGCGAAAATGTAGATCTTCGTTATACTGGCACGTGGTCGGGGAAATGAAGGTTGTAGACCCTACTTGGTTGCCAGAACTTATAGAGAAAATAGAAAATGTGCATTTGATCAAGAGAAGGATGCTGACAGCCCAGAGCCGACAAAAGAGTTATGCCGACAAAAAGAGATGGGACTTGGAGTTTGAGACTAGAGATTGGGTGTTCCTAAATCTCTTCCCTCGTAAAGGGTTGGTATGGCACGATAAGGGTGGTAAGTTGAGCCCTAGATACGTCGGACCATTTGAGATCATAGAGAAAATCAGTAAGTTGGCATATCGGTTGGCGCTACCTCAGAATCTCTTGAATCTTCATAATGTGTTCCATGTATCCATGCTAAGGAAATATAATCCTGATCCATCACATATATTGGAACTGGAGCCGTTGCAACTGCAGGAGAATTTAACATACGAAGAAAAGACGGTTCGGGTGTTAGAAGAACAAGATAAGGAGCTGAGGACCAAGAAGATCCCTATGGTCAAGATTCTATGGAATAACCATGGAATAGAAGAAGCTACCTGGGAGTGCAAGGATCAAATGGAGCAACGGTATCCCGAGTTATTTATGAGGTAAATAATTTGCGAGGACGCAATTCTTTTAAAGGGGGGAGGATGTGAGACCCGGTCCCGAACCCTCGAGCCTTAACATTAATTATGTGTAATTATGTATATTCGGTGTTATATATATATATTTAATTATATATACGTTATGAGCTTTAGAATTGGTTAGAAACCGAGTTAGAACAAGAATTAAGTAAAATAGCTTTTAGGGCAACTTAATAGTTATTAGAATTTTAGGGGCTAAAAGCGTAATTACCTAAAACGTTGTGTTAGACACTAGTCTAAACCTTGAATTAGAATTATAGTTGGCCTAATCTTACCTAGCCCCCATGAATTAGGAAGAAAACAACTAGGCTCAATTGCAAACAAAATATAAAGCTAGGGGTTAAACTAGAATTAATAAAAAGTTGACTTTTTCTCCAAGAATTTAACTTAAATTAAAACAAATCCTACACCTAACCCCCCCAAGACCCCGTGGCTGAACTTGGGCAGCAAGAGAAGGAGAAAATTCTGCAGAAAAATAAAGAAGAAGGAGGAAGAAAAAAAAAAAGAAAAGACGAGCAATAGCTAGAAAAAGTCCATCTTTTGGCTTAGTTGCTTAGGATTTCTTCAACCTTCCAACAATACAAGGTGAGTGGATTTTTCTTAAACAGATTTCAGAAGTTATATTGCATATATATGTGTTGTAGAGTAAGAAATTGATGTATTATACAAGATTAGATATTGTATGCATGCAGAATTGTTGTTACAGCAGTATTATTTTATGAACTGTTTGGGCAAGTATTTATTTTGGGAAAAATATGGAAAAATCAAATATTAACCTAGACTTGTAGAGGAACAACTTTCATGTTGGACAAATTGTGGAGAAAAATCATTTGCTGGCTCGAAAATGCCAAAATCAGTGAAGTTTGTAGTTGAGCTGGTGCAGGACAGTTTTGCTTGCCTGAATTTTGTGGTATTTTTGGCTTAGAAATACTATATGGAAATATTTTTAAAAATCAGGGTAGATAGTTTGATCAGTTAGGAATAAACTTTGTTTAGGCTGGAAAATTAAGAAAAATCATTTAGGGTTTCGAAAACATTAAAAATCGAAGGCTGACAGAAATCGTGATCAATCTGGACAGTTTGTGCACCTATTTTGTTTTGGCCATATCTTGATGATTTTAGCTCGGAATTAGGTTCCGTTTGATTCCAGAGTTATCTACTTTACAAGAGATTTCCATACATGTAAAAACCAGATTTATTGGAGGTTATTTTCTTAGGTAAAAATGCATCCAAAGTTGAGCCACTGTCAAGATATTGAAACTGTTGAGATTATTTGTTTTGTGCTCTTAATGTTCTTTAAAGTTAAATAATGTGTTATAAGATATTGTTGTTAATTGTTACATTATTCAAGCTATGTGAAGTTATTTAATATGTTGAAAGTGATGCTATGCACAATACGATATGATTTCCCTATGCGTGATATAACTTACCATGTGAACTATGTGCATTGCATAAATTAATGTGTTAGAGAGGTTGCAACCTACTTCTGGCGTGGTAGTGTCGAGAAACTTCAGAAGGCATCGGGATTGTCGGTCTAGCTCGACTACCATGGTTACCAATTCCTTCTCTAGCTAAGGAACTTTACTACTCTGGAAGAGTGGGTCGTAGGCTTGAGTATATCTGGAATACCCTGTGTTGGGAGATATAAGGGATTTGAAGATCATCTTGCCAGTCACCTCATGCGATGTGATGCGATGCATAAGCGTATTCTTACCCTTATATGTGTTAAAAGTTTGATATACACAATGTGATGCGTTACTAACTGTTCTATTATGTGCATTGCATTTCACAGGTTTTCTAACATGTTTTGAAAGATAAAATGATTTCAAAAACCTTATCCCTACACCCCCCTCGCTGAGCTCATGTGTATTATAAGCTCACCCCGTTTTATATCCTTCTTTCAGGTCAAAATGAATCAGGCAATATTGACAAGGGTGATGAGGTTACTTATGAATGTGATGAAACCGACTTCTGTCTACTGTAATCGGAAGTTGCTTACATGGATTAAAACTGAAAATATAGACATTGTTTGTGATGTTGGAAAACATGAGTGATGTAATGAACTTTTAAATCAAACTTAGTGTGTACTATGACAAGTACTTGTATACAAGTTTAACTTGGGCCTATTATGTATAGTTAGCAATCTATTTTGAGGCTAAGTTAAATTTCTATGCAAGTATTATATGTGGTCAATTTTGTTTTTTGTCTTGGCTACATGTCGGAAGATGAAGTCTTGATCTTTAAAGGAAACTTATGATAACTAGTTGTATGATATAAATAGAAGTTAGTTATGTTGCTTTTAATAGAGTTTAAACTAGTTATATATTATTGTATTTAATAGATGATTTGGAATACTTATGGTTGATTGTGAGATGTTGGGGCATGTGTTGCTATCTTGATTTACTGGCGGTTGTTGGTTAGTAGTTGGTAATGGAAACATTGGATTGGTTATGGCTTTTACTTTGCAGATAAAGAATGTTAAAATCTGAAAAATAGAGAAGACTCTGTCAGATTTTTCGTTACGCTCGAACTTGATCTCTTTAGGTTGGGTTGGGGCATGACAACTTTAGTGGTATCAGAGCATAGTGAACGTAAGCTGGGTTATGACCCTCTGATAGCTAAGGTAGAGGTCTTAGAGTGTAACGTGTTTTGGATGTTTATGTGTATTAAATGACTTATATGGAATATGTGAATCTTGTGTACCTTTTGTGTTTAAGTGATAATTTGCTTAGTCTAGATAATATGTGCAAGATATATATTAGGATTTAATTGTTTATATATAGTAATAAGGCATGAATATCATTTAATGTATAACATGTAAGCTAATGTTATAACCTTGGGAGATTGCTTTACTTATAGATGGCCAGTGATGGAGTGAGGAGCAGTGGTGAGACCCAAGGGTCAGAAGATGCAGCTCAAACTCATGCTAGGGATCCGATTATTTACCAGATGGCTGCTACTATGGATAGAATGGCTCAAGTTTTGGAACAGCAAGCAGGAGGGGGTATGAGAGGTAATCATAACAGTGGTATTGGCAGTAACAACGGAGGGAACGGAAATGGATGGAATGATATGTTGCAGGCATTCCTAAGATATGGGCCGGTAAAATTCTATGGTGAACCTGATGAAGAAAAAGCTGAAGAGTGGCTCCAGGATGTTGAACAGATCTATGAAGTCCTTGATTACATAGACGAGCAGAAAGTGTCCTTTGCGTCTTTTTTGTTGAAAGGGGATGCACAATAGTGGTGGAGAATGACCAAGTTACAATAGGAAGCCTAGCGTACTCCTTATAACTGGGAGAATTTTGTGAAGTCTTTTAAGGACAACTACGTTCCGGAGGTTGCTTGGGAAAGGCGGGAAGAAGAATTTATGAACCTCCGACAGGGGAATATGACCGTGGTATAATATGAAGCACGCCTCAACAAGTTGTCCCAATATGTACCCGTATTCGAAACAGAAACGTTTTTATTAAATAGGTAAGTATCCACTGATAGTTTTTTATTAAAAATGGAAGTGTTTATTATATAAAACCATTTTTTTTAGCTTTTGAAAACAAAACTTTATTTCTATTATTCCAAACATTGTTTCTGAAACTTACATATTATTAGGTATTGAAAATACTTAGTTAGATATTTTTTTTTGTGGAGATGAATTTCTATTAAAAAAAATTGAGTATTTGTTTCCCATGATTAATTTCATAAATTATTGTGTGAATATCATTTTTGAAATGTGTGCATTGGCGTGACATGTACCCGAAATTTGTCAAGCTGTGAGTATAATTTTTCATTCTCTTACCAATCTGGAAAAAAAAATCACAAAACCCGTTTTCATGGCCATTTATCTTTTACTTCCAAATATACAATGCCAAAAGTCAATAAAGGAATAACGAGTGTTAAGGTTAAAATCTGGCTTTTGTGCTCATTCGAGATTTGTCATCTTGTTACCTGCAAAACAAGTGACTTCGGGGTAGTTCTACGGGCGTCCTCCGACGCTCAAGTCAGTTATGGAGCCCAAATTACTTATGTGCAAAAGAGAGAGTAAAGGGGGGAAAGAGATAAAGTTTAGGGCAAAAAATGTTAATATTGCGTATTTAGGTGAGAAATTTGGGTTCCTTTAAAATAGTGTGGCATGCGTTAATTTTGTCCAGCTAAAATAGAAGTTTATCCAAACAAATTGAATGGATAACATGATAAAAAAGAATTTCTTAGTGGAAAATTTGAGACTGGAAAGTAGTTATTAGGGGATTTGATTGATTTATTTAGCATGCACCTACGTTGTAATTTCAACCTATGTTGGATGTGACAAATCCTGTAAAACAAGGAAAAAAGCTTTTTACAAATTTATTGTCGTGGGACGTAATTTGCACAACTATTTTATATTTTAAAAATAGGGTAATAAATGATATTTTTGCAACCAAAAATAAAATTCTAATAAAAATCTATTAAATAATAAATTAAACTAACAGAGTGATAAAATAAAATAAAAGTTTGTTTTAGTGAATCAGAACCAAAAAAAAAAAAAATTGATGATTTAAAATTTTGTGTAGCTTTAGTGACTTGTAAAATAATTTAATAGAAAAAATATGACATTGATCACGTAGCACTATGCCATCCCGTTTGTACTAATTGTCCTTATGTAGGCCTGCGATTACATTTTTCCATTATGAGGTTTGGCTTAATGATCTTGCATAAGTAGGATTGGCGCATAGTCTCACTCTTGTTCGTGTTTGGCCAATGAGTTGGTGGCGTTGGTAATTTTCACCTTTCAAAATGTTAGACCGATGCCTAGTTCTTTTTTTTTTTTTTTTGGTCGAAACTCAAAAATGCGATTTTATATCAAAAGTGAAAGTACATCAACCTATAACGGTAAGTCTTTACGAATCAGCTATAGATACAAGTAGTGAAAGCCCTAGGGGAAGATGGATGCCTAATCGTATTTAATTTAATTATAAAAATTAATTAAAATTATCAATAAACTAAATAATTATTGATTAATAAAAATAATTAATAAGTAACTAGTAATTATCTCATAATAAATTTACAATTTAATACTAATAGAATAATAATAATAATTAAACAATAGTAATTAATTATTTAATTATTTTAACATTCAAATTATTAATTAATATACAAAATTTTAATCAATTAGTTGATATTGACTTATTATTATTAATAATTTAGACTAATTATTTAATTAATTTTTAAGAATATTTTTTTATTAATTAATTTCGATAACGTCGGTCACGACAAATTTGCAAATTCACTCGTCAAAAGAATAAATAAATATCTTTTTTATCACTCGATAAACCCTCACAGACCTTGAATTATGTCAATTCTAAATTCACTTTATGGACTTGAAACAAGATTCAATTACAATTAATAACGAGCCCGGTAACGACGTAAACAAGACAGTCAACCAATTGCTAATTTCAGAAATAAAAAAGAAAGTAAAAAGCAAAAACTGCGTCATGACGTTTGAAAGACCGTGCGGTGAACTTAAAATCATATTCAATTACCGTGAATTGCGAATCTCAAAGAGCCGTGTACTTGATAATCTTTTAAAAAGTTAAAAAATCTAGATGTAAGATTTAAAGGATGAGTGCTATACAACTGTAAGGGCAAGCTTAATAGGGAGTTTTAAAATATAAATTTTTTTATTTTTAAATATTTTTATATTTTTTAGAGCCTCATACCTTAAAAAATAGTACTATTTATAAAAAAAATATGTGAAGTCCACCATTTTTAGATTAAAAGATGTCAAAATAAAGTCCCAGACTCTAAAATATTCAGCAAATATTCCATAAATAGTACTACTTTTTAGAGTATGAGTTTTAAAAAAGTACAAAAATAACAAAAAATAAAAAATTTTACATTTTAAAGGAACGCCATGCCACACACTTTTTGGATAAAAAATTCGTTCGAGTAAAGAACCTATATTACAAGGATTCATTAATTGTAAATCTGGAAATTTCTACTAGGGTGGTGGGTCAGAGCAGATTCCCTTGCTTTAGGGCAGGAATAGCGGAATGGTTAGGGGGCTTGTCTTTAAGCAGCTGGCTTCCACGTAGCTACAGCTGCAGAGGATAGTCTCTAAAAGCTAGAACCATCTCTTCTTATTATTCTCCAAAAACATACCTAGGTTTTGGCAATCACTCTACTGACAGAGAACCTAAGAACTACCAATAAGCCTTTAGGCAGCGGAAATAGAAACTGCCGTCTTTCTTTCCTCTTCACCATATGAAATTCTAGTTCACCCTCAGATCAGGGGATACCTTAAGTCAGCAGCTTCCTTTGAAGATAGGGCATTTACATAAACTCCGAAGCCGTACCCAGGGAGCTTACATCAGGAAACTCCCAAGCTTGCCGAGGAAGGAACAAAACATAGATAGACACCGAATAGCTACACTAATTGGGATTAAGCACTTTACAATAACACAACCTTCTTTATATGAGCACACAACAGGATCTCTCTGCTAAGGACTCTATGAATGCTCGAGAATATGCAGCAATAGAGCAGACTCTTGCCATTGAGGTTTCCTTGGGCTAGGAACATTAAGATAGGGGAACCCCGGAAGGAAGAAAGATAACCTCGAGAAAGACACCGTCCAACCGCTTATATATGTACGCGTACCATTTTCGTCTATCTTTGCACTCCTAGCTCCCTTAGATCATTGGTTACCAGAAAAACTAGAACTCAGGAACATCAATATGGTTAGGGATCAAAAAGGTACGGCCCTTAGCCTATTTTTTTCTGCCTTTTGAGCGAATCTAGAACCTCAATTAGCAGATTCATTAGAAACCTTTCTTGGAAGACTCAATTCATTAGATAAGCCTAGTACATAATCACTGATAAGATCATTCCTGAAATTCACAAATCAATTAATAGGCACTTTAAAGCAAGTTGATCCTAGAAGATTAACCTCGTAGCTCACTTAGATCAATCAGTTCAAGCATTGACAAACCCGCCTTCCTTCTGTGTTTAGGACGGAGACTCTTTCTGCCTTTGTCGAACTGCCTTGACGCTTTGGCAGGCTTTGACCTGCTTTCCTTCGCTTACCGGAGAGAAGATTCTTTCTTACTGACTTTTCGCGGTTGATTGAACATTGCACCTAAAGGAGTCGGTCCTTGTGAGAAGGAGGACTCTTCTCTTGCCATCAAAATTGCTTATTCATGGTCTATTGTGCAGTTGATGATATCATTCTAGACTAGTTTCCAGGCATACACCAACCATACATACCGCTTTCTCGTTCAGGAATTTCTTAAGATTAAGGTTCGAAAGGACCAGGCGGCGATGAAGTATGAGTCTAAAGCACTATATGCAGAGCTGCCTTAGCTCAATAGATCAACGAATCCGGAGATGACTTCTTAAACGTTTGCAAATGGAAAAGAGTTGCTTTAGGCACGGACCACAAACCCACAAACCTAATAGTTGGATCCATGAGGAGACAGGAGAAAGCCATTCATTCCGGTCATTGAGCCCAGATTGAGGATTGATTGACCTAAACCAAAGACTTTATTATATGAGAAAGTCATTCTCATACCCTGATACCGCTTTGTGGAAACCTAGAACAGAAGAAAGTCTCTTTAGGATGGCTCTGTCATAGCTAGACCGAGTTACAACTACTTATTATATTATAGAAGACTCAGGCATACTTCCCTATACTTCTCCTAAGTGACATCAAAATCCTCTTTCAGTCGATTCGAAAGCAGCAATAGATGAGATTGAATCAGACAGAAGGTTCACCCCTCACCCTTCAAATGGGGGATTTGGGAGTTGAGGCTTCCTTGCTCTTAGGCCCGCTGTAAGGCCAATAAGATCAGGAAGAAGGTAGACCCAACTTTCTAATGAATGAATTTCCTAGGCGGAAGCTGCTTAACTAGTCTCATTTCCCTTCGACTTCTTCTGCTCACATCCTTAGGGTGGCTGTTTTTTGTAAGTAGGTTGCTTAGGATTATTTGCATTCTATGCAGAGTGCGATTCACTCTTATCAAGCTTATCATTATCTTGAAATGACTGATTTCGACTATCATCTTTTGACTTCTGATTATCTATATAATTTATCAAACTAGCTTCTTCTGACTTTAAATTCTCTATACTCTTTCTCAAACTAGCTTTTTCTGACTTTAAATAAGTCATCTCACTTTTCTTAGATAATAGCTCTAGATCATGAAGATGTTTATATACTTCTTCATATTGCTTCTCTTTATATGAAAGTATCCTATTAGCTTGACCAGCATAGTCTGTTGCTTCTAAAGGAAGAGTATCCACCCAAACATTATTTTCATCATAGACAGGTTTCCTCTTGTTACCAATATTAATTCTAAGTCTCACTAGCTTATCCTTTTTGAAAATTTGCAGTTTATCCCAATCAATATTGAACTTTGTTTCCAATGTTTTTCCTCTATTCTAGACGGATCCACGTATTGTAACTCAAACCATTCTTCATTGACCAATTTATGGGCAAGACCCTTGTGCTTAATGATTCGACTGTCTTCTTGAGTCAAAATGGAATAACTCTTTGGTGCTAAGAATATACCAGTTTTTACAATGTATTCTAACTTAAACTTTCCTAATTCACTAGAAGAGATCTCTTCTTCTGGAAGAGGACTACCAAGAACAACAGAGTCCGTATCTGTGTAGTAACTGTCATCTCTTGAGATGTATGGATACATATAAATCCGAGCACAAGCAGTGATCGCTACTGCCAATTGAACGACGGATATCTTAGGTGGATTCTACTTAAAGTCAGAGGTCTGTCTGGTATTGCTTTTGTAAAAGATAATATAGTAATCCTCGCTAAGCTTCTCCGCATCCATTAAATCATCATTCTTTAACAAATAGTTATATCGATCAAGATTGCATACCTCTGTTACAGTACTTTATGGGTTAATACCAAATCTACCATAGACCGAGTTCATTAGAATTTTATATACATAGGACAAAGCCTCATTACCTTTTTTCTTAGCATCTAGTATTCCCTTATATAAGTAGGTAACATAGTCCACGAAAGGGCTGCTATCCATTTTTTCAAACAAGTACCCTTGTAGAGGAGTTATTTGGTAGCCTATGTCGTGAGCATACTTCAACTTTTCGCTATAATATATACCCACAAATTTACTGGTTGGAAAGATGAGAGTCCCAGCATCCCGATAGGGTAGGAAAGGTCGAGAGATCGTATTAGGACATACTACATATGCCTCAATAAAGCCACACATCTTGTCTAAATCTTGATTTTTTAAATTACCATTCCAGACAGGCTTACCTCCAAGCATTGGAAATTCCTTCATTACAAAGGGATAGAGAGAGTTTACATCATAGTAGTATAGGTTCTCGCCATATGGCTTGTATGTATATGTTTGACCACCGTAGTAGGCACGTCTTAGAAAGCTGTCTTCATTCTGGTTTGGGATGTGGATTGGCCAATTAGAAGCATTGTAGTATTTCATACGAAAGATGCTTAGAGCCAGTGAGGAAAGAGTTATCTTGCTTTCTATGTCCACCTTGTACAGCTTCCAATATATCTCTTGAGCCTTTATCATAACACCACCTAATAGACGAATATCTTGTTTCATATATTCTAACAAACCCTTTTTCATACTAGCCAGATTGGACTCTGTCACATCTTCATATGGGATAGAGCCTTTCGGGCCTAGTCCCAGGCATAGATTCTTAGCTAGGGCGCTAAGTTTTCCAGGGAGTAGATTCAAGGAGTCTCTGAAGCGGAATAACAGCTTCTTACCTGAATAGACAGCTAATTCGTAAACCTTACGGTTCCTCATCAGTGGTTTTAGCTTATAGCTCTTGTGATGACATGCTAGGTGCTTAAGCAAGAGAATTCCATAGAATTTAGAGAAGTTGTGGAAGTAAATAGTTAAAGGTTCTTGTTCTTGTCTAACAATCGTTGAGATCCTTAATACCAAGTCATAAAGTACCTTAGTACTCCTTTCTTCAAAGGAATCCAAGATTATATAGTAGTTTTCACTAAAGTAGGTATCAATCATAAGATTATTGATCTGTTCACCGGGACGAACCATCAAGAGACCTGCAGCATAAGAATGATGAACGCCATCTTTCTGTAATGGTGTAGTCTCAATATCGGCAACTATGAATGGTTCCAGCTCAGTGTAAGATGGTTTGAGTGTTGTGATATGGGTTGGATAGCTACGCTTACGATTTCGGATCTCTCTTGCTATTATTGGCTCGATCTTACTCAATCCGCCTTGAATGATTGATCTAAGTGAGCTATCTATCTCCTCTGAAGATAGGGCGGGTATATCCATCTTTTTGCCTTCCATATAGACTCGGATCATGAGTTGAAGAACATAATCTTCGTCATAGATTTCTTTATATATAATAATATATCGATATATAAAAGCATAGACCTCACTCTTTGGAATTAACTTACAATCTTGATAAGTCAAGGGGATAACACTATTTAGCATAAATGAGATTTCCACTTCGCAAGATCGCCTCATGGTATATGAAATTGTGAACTTACTGTAACCATATAAGAATAGGCAAGCAAACTGGATTAAGAGATCCATGGTCGCAAGACTGAGTAGGTCTAAATTGTTAACAAGAGGGTAAGGCTCGAAGAAGTGATGTGAAGCTATGATTAACCCAGCATACGGATCTAGCCGTTTTGTTCGTTCAATCTTTTGATACAAGCAATTCAATAGCTATTCAGTAGTTGTGCTATCTATGGTGTATGCCATCATCATCATCATTTTAATAGTGCACACTGTTATTGGTCATTTCCCTCTCTACTAACTTTAACTTGAATTTCTGTCACTTATTCTCATGAGCTAGTTAACAATCCCTGGATTTTAAATCACCACATACAATATGAATATAGTTCTCGTAAGAGGTCAGTATTACCAAGATCCTTTCTTCCCAAGTTTTCATCATCTTCTTGCTTATGTTCGTAGGTACATTAGCCTTTAAGTAATAATGAAGAAGATCTTTTGAGATTACCTTATGCTTAAAGTCTTGCTCTGTAGGTACTTCAGACTCCATTTTTCAATTAGATAAATCAGATTCATATAAATGAACTCGTTGATGATTGAAAGTGGAGGACCCATGCTATGAAAGATTCTGCTACAAATCCTTGGTATATTATGGCTATATAAAGCAGTAGTTAGAAAGTTGTCGTGCATTGTGTATATAGGCGCTTGTATTTCATGAAGAATATGATCTACTATACTCATTGCAATATATGCATCTTTCTGATAGATGAAGTTTACGAAGGTAGAGACTAAAGTCTTCCTACAATCTCTCTTAGAAGTAGGAACTTTGAAACTCACCCGACGCCTCTTCTTAAGAATATTATTATGAATTGTAATATTTTCGGTAATCATTATCATATAATCCTGTACCGTGGTAAAGTAAGGGGCTCTATAGAAAACAAGGCTATTCCGCAAAGACGCGATCCAGCCTATATTGCTGATCAATCGGATCAGGCTTTTTAAGCCCTGATATTTAGTCCTCCAAAACTTAAAGCAGACAGAGGCAACATCGAAGCATTCCTTATCAGTGATGAAGTGAGATAGATGGTCTTTTATATCGCTGGCCGTGCTATTTAAAGTTTTGCCATAGATAATAGGCATAAAGATACCTTTGACTAGCTTACGAGTGAAGTGATTGCAAACTATTGTTGATAGATTCTCATTTTCCAGTTCTGCTTTCATGAACACCTTGAGCTCTTCGAGGATTGAAGAATAAACATCTTGGATTTTTCCATCCGGAGAAGGGGTGAGATTCGTTCTCTTAGCCAAGGTTTCATCCATCAAAAAGTAACTAAAGATCTAATATGCACTCGCTGAGGCGTTTTGGATAATAGGAATGCTCGAAAGAAGGTCCCATTTCTTATAGATGAAATCCCTTAGATTGGCCGTGAATTGAAAGGGGTGTTTAGCATCCCGACCATTCACGATAATCTTATCATCTAAGATCTTTAAATTCTCATGGCTATCAAAATTATCATCATTTATACCTAAAAGATTTATTGACCAGTTAATTGCCCAACCTTTTTCCTCCTTGGTCGAGTCTAAAGACTTGTAATGGAAGGCAACTACTGCAACGAATATATGATTTTTGATATTCTCAACGATAGGACTGCAATCAGCAAAGACGATCAGGCTTCTTGTTAGATCACGCTCGTAGAAATACAAGACCACACTGCGGTAGATTCGACCTCGGAAGTCGAGAAAGGCTGACAAATAAAAATGAAAACCATCCAAGGCAGTAGCCAGCTTGATAATCAATTGCTCAAAACGAGCACGCTGTATGTTCTTAGATAAAGTATTTAGTATCTCGTTAAAGCTACATATATTATTAATAACATTATCCTTCATGTAAAACTCCCTAAGTAAGAGGAATACATCTTTTAGATTCATAGAGGCTAGAAATTTAGGCATGAGATAGCCATATGATACAAATAAATCATCATTATTTAGAATCTGATTCAACCAATCACTGTATATTTTAAAGGCCTGACGCTGCAGCGTGTTCATTACACGACACAGTTTCTTGCAATTACCCTTTTCGGAAATATCTATATTAAAATAATTTATGTTACCGGTACTTAACAGGCGGTAACGATCATACATTTCCCCGGTAGGCCGACTTAGGTAACCCCCAGAGAGTTCGGACGGATTTCTAGGGCTTTGACCTGGCGGGCAGGTACTCGACCAATCTAGAGGTTTGCATACCATTGGCAGGTTGAGCTTGATCGGCAGTAATGAGATATCAAAGTTGCAGACAGCGTAGAGATTGCCAATTATGTTTTTTCATGCCCCTTTGATATGTTATTAGTCAAGCGTTAGCGCCCCTATAGAGTAAGGGTGTATTCTGCTATCAATGAAAGCGAAAGAAAGAATAAAAAACTAGTGCCTTTCGTATAGATTGAGACTTGTAGCTTGATTCTTTACTCATTCCATACTGGGAAGAATTGCAAGAAATCGTTCGATAATAAGACTTCTTCCTATTTGTTTCTCAATGATATCCGACGATCAAGACAATTCCCGTGAAACTCTTTAATTTCATAGAAGTTCATTCTTATTCTTACGAAGCAAATAGCATTTCCTATTGATTTGTCCCCTGGACTGGACCTATTATGATTCTTAATTATCTGTCGCTACGTTGTTCCGAAGGACTAGCAAAATCGAAATAGCAAAATTCTTGGGTTATCTCAATGGGTTCAGAAACCACACGTTTCTCTGGATCATCATAACGTACTTCTACATATCCACTCAGAGGAGGGTCTTTTCATAATGGATGACCCTCGAAACTATAATTTGTTGATATATAACGTAGATCCGGATGATTGATGGAAGAAACACCAAACATATCCCACATTTCTCGTTCCCACTGGTCGGCTAATGGAAATGGACTGACTACCGAAGATATTCGTGTTACTTCGTCTACACTGGTTTGTACACGAATGCGTGAGTTATACCGAGTACTTAGTAAATTATAGACCACTTCAAATCTTTTTTTTCGAGAGGGATAATCAACTCCACAAATATTGATCAAAACTTGAACCCTTGTATTGGTATGCAATTTCAGAAAGCACAACAATGGAAATGGGTAGTCTGTATTGGTATCAGATCTATTCCCATGTTCTGATCTTTCCATTTTTTTGACCGATTTCTTGGGTAAAGTCTCCCAACTATATTTGAAAATGAATTGGTTATCCATAAAGATCAAGAAAGTTTTCTTGTAGTTCCGCTTCTTGCTCTAAAAATGAAGAAAGACTTGTCGAAAATTGCCGGTTGGGTTGGTCCGACCAAGAAATGCATGGGAGTCTTTGGGCATTGCTTGAGCCGAGTTAAGTAAAAACTGGCTACCTAGCAACTAAACAATAAATATGAAAACTTCTCTTAACATTACTAAGAAATCATTTTTCTAGTTTTTATTTCATTCTCGATTTGAGACTCTAGTTCTCAAGAACATATTAAAGCAATCCTTGGAGTCCCTATAAAAGAGACTTTTTCTGTCATATCGTTGGTTGTGCTTTTTGATCGTGCCTAGCTTTTCCAGACCATACTCTTATTCGAGCATTTCGATGATTCGTTGAATCTTATTAGATGAGCCTTATATGTTCAGATTTTCGTAAGTCGATAATAATGTTAGCTACCTTATTTTTCAAAGAGGTGAGCCTTCACATATGTGAGACCTTGTTAGCTTAGCTCCACCTGTTGGCGCCGGTTGCTCCTGCTGCTCTTCTAACTCCCTCCAGATGTCCTCTTGGTTGACTTCAGCAGCTTGGATTTCAAAGAAAGGAGGAACAGGCTCTTGAGCTAGTGGTAGTGGCTCAGAAACTTCCCGCACCGGGGGTAGGGCCGATCCCCGTATGCTAGAGGGAGGACTAGAAAGTTTGTGTTAAGCATATAGTAGGTTTTTGCCTTGTTTAGGCATTTGGTGCCCTCTCTGCTGGCCTGCTTAGTGACAGAGCCACCTTCTTTGGGGTCAGTGAGGAAGACAATCCCCCACTCCGGGGGTTTCTTTCTTTACAGCCGGATTGTACCCGACCCGGTTCTATTTCAAACAAAAGAAGCAAAGAAGGGAAATCTTCGTAAAGGCAGGAAGGGCTTTTGCCTTCGAATTGAGTAGTAATTATTCTTTCTACTCTACTTTTGTAATTGAAACTCTAATCGAAAGTAGACTCAAGCCTCACCCCTTCTTTTATGTATGTGAATTTTTCGAATCTAGTTCTAAATACTGGACTGATCTTTCTCCGCTTCAAAGAAGGTCTATTTTGATAGATAGAGATAGACAGGAACTAAACAATAAGAACAGAATACCAAAGGCTTACTCCCATTTCTCTCTACTATACTTTATCTATTAAGGCTATGAAAGAATTCATTCATAGAATGCTTTTTGATTTCACTACTTTTTGAAAACAATCGTACGGGATAGACTCAGCAGAGGAGATTGTACCAAAGGAGACCCTTTTTACCGATAGTTTGGTTAGATGTATCCTTAGTCGCCCCGGAGAAGCCATACCCTTAGGAAGCTTACCCAACTCATTGCTTAACTCTCAAGAAAGGCCAGTAAATCGTGCATAATTTAAGAGGAAAGATTCTCTAAAAGCCGGCGCTTTCTTTGTGTTAAGAATGGATACTTCTTGGTCTTTGCCAGAATTCCGACTTGGGGATACCTTTGACCGATTGCCTACCCCTTCATTATTATTACATAGAGAAAGGATTTTTTGACGTCCATCTGCCATAGACGCCAGGACTTACTTGTTGCGTCAGAGATGAGCACTCGCACAGTAGTCATCTTTGCCACTGGACTAAACGTCTCGTCGTAGTCAATCCTGTACTGCTGTGATGTGAGAAAGCACGAGCAACCATGTCCCTTCGACTGATCCATCACTTCGTCGCTTCATCTTGTATACCCACTTGCAAGAAATTGGCTTTACTCCAGTAGGAAATGGAACAAGGTCCCATGTCTCATTCTTCTTTAGAGCGGAAATCCCCTCGCACATTGCGTTTTCCCACTCGTCATTACACTTTGCGTCTTCAAACGAACTCGGTTCCCCGATCTCGGACACAGAACACTGTAAGAGCAGGATAGCATCTGCAAAGTCGGCTTACATATACTTCGGATTAGACTTCTTGATCTGCAAAGATCTTCTCAGACTTGGTTGATTTTCAGTCGTGATGTCTTCTATTGGTAGTGGTCTCTTCTCTCGACTATCTCGCAACTCTGTTCGTGAGCTACTCTCACCACTTCTTGGAGAAGGATTTTCCTGGCTTATGGGCTTTGGACTTTGAACCTTGCGAATACCTGTCTTCTATCAAATGGGGCTCAAAGAACTACCAGTTCGTGAACTAGATTTTGGCAACTCTACTGGTCCTGAGTCGCTCCCGACAGAAACCTCATACCGCTCTGGTAATTGCGCTTGTATACTTGTGTCTAAACTCTCCGAGTCTGGCAACACTACATTCTCGGTAGACCACCATGATGATGCCTCATCAAAGACAAGATGTGGCAAGACGTATGCTCTATTGGTGGTGGGATCAACACATCTCCACCCTTTCTTCTGCTCATTATACCCAATAAAGATAGACCGTATCGCATTCTTTTCCAACTTTGTCCTCAACTGGTCGGGCACAAAGAAGTAGCAAAAGCACCCTAATACTCTAAAATGTGAAAGAGCCGACTCTCTCTTGTAAATACCTAGTATGGCGAGAGAAAACCAAGCTTCGCTTGAGACAATTTGTTGATGACATGGGCTTCAGTCATCATGCATTCGGCCCGGCTGCACATTCTTCGCATTCATCATGCGGTTTCGCCAAGATGTCAATTCTTCCTCTCCGCGACTTCTTTCTGCTGTGTAGTATAAGAGCAGGCAAACTATCTGCGAATCTCGTGCTTTTCAAGTAAGCACCAACTTCTATGATGTGTATTCCCCTCCAGAGTCTGTCCTCAAACATAGTTTTCTTTGCCTTTACTTTCTAAAAAACATTCTCCACACTAATCTTCTGAACTCCATGAACTTTTGAAAGACTTTCGGACTTCTCTTCTAAGAAATAAACCTCGTGAGTCATCATCAATAAATGATTGCATATAACGCTTACCTAAGCATGATGGAGTGGAGACTCTGCCAAAGACGTCTGCTTGAATGAGTTGGTCAACTTCACCCCAGTTCTGTACATGCGCAAAGAATGTCTGAGTCCCTCTTCCTTTCCTGAACCTGTGAGAACACTAACAGAATATGTCAGCAAAGATCTCATTCAAGACTTGAGAAATTTCATCAATCACAATAATGTCCTTTTTCTGTGGTTGAGTAATAGGGCGTAGCTTCCCAAGTTTCTTTTTTTTTTGGAATAAACGATCTATCTATACATGAAAAGGATAAAACAAAAAGAAATAATACCTTAATGCCTTATCAATGGAAATGTCTTCGAAACTATGAATCTTTCATCTTTTCCCCTCCCGCGATAAGGATGTGTCTAAGGATGCTACTTCGGGCGGGCGTGCTTCTTTCTATAGGCGCGCACATCACTTTGGACGTGCTTTACCGGCAGATGCATGAGTCGGAACCTAATAGCTAGGCACGTCGTGGGAGGAAAATAAGCAAAATCTGTTGCATAATCCAAGTAAAAGTCAGCATCTCGCTAATCAAAATCATCATCACGACCAGTAGCTAATAAAACAGCTAGTCGATCTACTGGATCAACTTCTGCCTACCCCGCCCGGTCAAAGATCGTCGGGAGTGTTTTTTCGTCAACAGGAGGCCAGCCCTATGGGATAGGATACTTGGCTCCATTTGTGCTTCCCCTCATTCATCCCTTCATTCCAATCCATCCAGACATATATGGCAACCCGTACTAATTTCTCCAACCATAAAAGAAGGGATTGGACTCAGGTGGGCAAGGCAAGATCTCAACCCATTTCTCCCATCGAGCAAGCATCAGAGTCAACAGGCTTTGTATCTTTCTCATCCGGGATAGGCCCCGAAAAAGAAAGAGCTGCGAAATAGGAAAGACTAGCACAAAGAAGTGATGACTTTCTCTTCTCGGGCTAGTAACCTTCATTCGATGCGTATAGTTTTTGCTAAAATGGGCGACGGTGTCCCTCCCTCAAAGCGCGGTGGAGAGATGAGTTGCAAGATGAGTCGATGTTCGCGAAGGTAATGATTCCTGTCCAAAGAGAGTCCGGAGTGGCATATTCGACGCAAGATGAACCTCTATCCATCAACTGATCTGTCTGGGGGCGGGAAAAAGAGTACCGATCTCCTTCTTCCGTCCATGTTTCTCATTCAAGGGCGAGTCTAGTATTCCGCCCTTTCTGGTCGCTTGCTTTCGATTCCCTTACTTGACCCGATTCAATCCCTCTTGCCTTCCTGTTGCATCTTTCTGCATGATGAACCTTTGGGGGGAGTAGCGGAGTTTTCACCTGTCCCTCTAGATTAGCCTTTTTCATCGGTGGGGGATAATCCGTCCATATCAAAGGTAGATCATTCCTCTTGATTCGCCACACTTTGTTCCTAAAGATCCCCTTTTCATCGGGATTGAACCTAACTAGCAGGTCTCATCTGACTGTTCCCATCCTCGGGATCGGCAGATAATTCGACTCTTGTGCAAAAAAGTCTGGAATGCCAAGTGCAAGTATTTTACCTGCATTCTTATCAATGAAAGGTCTAACTGTTGGAATAATGATTTCCATTACTATTTGATACATTTCGATCAGTAACATTAGTTAATTAGGTGAAGGTACGAAAAGATAGGGATTCAAACCCTCGGTAAATAAAAGCCTACATAGCAATTCCAATGCTACGCCTTAAACCACTCGGCCATCTCTCATACATAATGATTATAACCCAAAAACTGAGTGAATAGCGAGTCATTCATATTCTATTATTTGATAGGTACGACCAATCAATTCTAACTAGAAAAATAGAAAATTTTACATTCCCTTGCTAAGTCTTGTTTGATCTTTCTTTTTTGAATATCCTCATTCCTTGGATTAGTACTGGGACGCATATATCAAAAGCTCAGTGTGCAATTTGAATGAGATAGATTTTTTTTTCTAATTCAAATTAGTATAGTAATTAAGGTTAGACAAAATAGGAGCCAGAAAAGGAAATCGTTTTTTAATATGGAAAAGTATTCTATCAGGGTTCAATTCATTTTGTATCGAACAAGAAACGAATTCCATTTGTGTATGTGCTCTTGGGGAAAAAAAGGTACTTTTATTCCATTATATGGATCGGGTCGAAAAACCAGACCCAGTCTCTCTTGGAATCCTGAATATGCCAATAATAAATTGTACTAATCCACATATGTCTCTCTCCCATCAATCAGTACTAGTTGAAGTAATGAGAATTTCCCTATTTGTTTGATGAGAAATGCGAAACGAAAAAGGAAAGAAAAAATAAAAAAAGATCCCCCGTTAGGAATGAAATTCTGCTCCCTGTCCCCCTTTTCACAGAAAATAGAGAGATGAATTGATGTATTTATTGAATCCGTCGGGACTGACGGGGTTCGAACCCGTAGCTTCCGCCTTGACAGGGCGGTGCTCTGACCGTTTGAACTACAATCCCAGGAAAATTAGGTGTACAGCCTAAAAATTCTTATTTTTTCTCTTCATTCGAACCATTTAGTTTCACCGTTTTGTAACAGAGACACGAATGATATACTATATTATTATATAAATCTAATTAATATGCAGTAGACTCATAGTAGGCTACTTCATGAATTAAATCAAATGCGCCCTTATTAACTAAAGAGTCACACTCTTTAAACGCCCTAAGAAAGAGGCTTAAGTCATCGCTTCAAATCCAATAAAAGGGCTTTTTTTTTCCACGAAACTCCTGTCTCTCTTATTTATAAGAGATTTTGACGAACCTTAGTGTCTTCATTTTTAAGCAGAGGATATAAATATGAAAAAAAGTAACCGCCTAGCTAGTCTTTTTTTTTCGTTTTTAAGTGGAATGTTCATTATGATGATAAGTAGTCGATTAGGAGAACTGCTATACTGCTATGTCACTACAGGGTATACTCTTCCTCATGTTTCATTATTCATATTTTATGTCCTGGGAAAGAGAAACCTGCGGTTACTTCGCTCAATGCGCCTTCTTTCTTTGAATGCTTAAGCCTAGCAAGATCTTGCTTGCTGGTTGATTTATCCACTCATCCTAACTAACCCCACCGTAGGCCGGAGAGGCCTACCCTAGCTCCAACATCGAGGCGAGGTCTATAAATCTATTTTCAAAAAGAAAAACGTAGTTTTCAGGTCTTTACGAGTACTCTAAGAGCTTGATTCAAAGCGCTTGTTATTCACTCTTCAAAGGGCAAGGAAGAAGTCATCTCCCTTGTTGGAGGAAACTACATTTCTATCGTTTCCCACCCTCCTCCCATATTCAATGTAGGAGTCTTGTCTCGTCAGGATAAACCAGGATAACATGCGTTCATGTGGTCCCATGAGTGGTTCAAAAAGAGTCCAAATGTAGGTCCTTTTCGGGTAGCTCCTATATATTCTACAAGAAGGCTTACGTTTTTCTTCTGTCGGGCGCATGATCTCTGGCTGGGCCAACTTCGGTCCCATTATATACAAGTCCATATATTAGGCGTACTCCTTGGGCTTGGCAATCAAAAATCAAATCCAAAATTGGGAAAAGGATACCCCGGACCAGGCATCCTTAGACCTTTCGTTCGTCCCTGCGGATAAACTGATCAAGTTAAAATGTAAAAAATGATATTTATCCCTTTCCTAACAACCAGCCTTGATGAAGCATCTAAGTAGTTCTTATCAGGAACCATTGTAACAAAGTAGGTAGACCATATTGGGGGCCTCTTCTTCTTTCTGAGAGATTAAAGAAGAAAGAAAGGTGCTTTTTTCAATTGAAGAGCTCGGTCGGACAGTTCAACTGAATCAAGAACTGAAACAGCCATCATGGAGTGATTCTGCAACTTCCAATCCACAATGATGGATAAAGAAATGAGCTAGCCACTCCTCAAAAAGAAAAAAACTAGGCCATACTCAGCAGCAAGGCAAGGAGATTTGAACCCACTTTTAGAAAAGAAGAAAGAAAATGTGTCAATGTCAATGCATTTGACCAACTGATTGGATTAATTACGCTCCTTAGAGATAGAGATTCACTAAGCAGAAATGTGGATGCGACCAATTCAATTTGACTACTTTGCAAGGCCTAAAAAATATTTAAGCATGGCGGCACTGCTAATGGATTTGAAAGAACAGCAAGACTAATAGTAAGACTTTATGTATGAGATGGCTTGGCTTAAACCGGAATTTCTTACGAAAGAAACATAGGTTATTACGAGCAAGTCCTAATAAAAGACGACTCCGACGATTGAGACTCAACTGAAGAGAGCTCAACTGATTGATAGAGGTAAAGGGCAATTGCGACCGCTTTGTATTGTAGCTTCCGTCAATCCCCTTAGCGTGAAGGAGATCTTAATAGGCTAGCTTTTTACCCCATCTTTTTTTTTCTATGGCGGATGACAGACTTAATGGTAGTTGTCTGATGCCAAATGATTTGAATCACTCCCCAAATTTATTACATGGCAGGAGTGATTAGATTGCTATATGAACTCAAATTGCAAGACTTTTTTATTTGGAATCGATTCTTTATCAATGTCCTACCCTTTCTTTGAACCTTGTCAATGATCGAACTTAAAGATATGAACTGAGTGCCATTTGATGAGTAACTGAGAACAAAGGAGAATGATATAGAAAGAATGAAGTAATAAAAGAGGAAGTAATTGCTAGTAGTAATGACTTGTCACGATCCATTGGTTCATATAGAATCCATGTCGTAGGTGTATCAAAAAATATTTTTTTCGCTAAGCGTATATAATAAAATAGAGTGAAAGGGTCCACCCCGAATCCAAATGGGTACTAACTAACAGCTGAGTCCTCTCCGAATCGCAAGAGATAGTTGCCCATCATACGGTTCACCAACTTCACTTGCCTCTATGGGAGGCTCGCTCCGGGCAAGTTCGGATCACTTACAATACATGACTCTACGAAGGAAGGGGTTGGGTTAGGAGCGTTTTCAATATGATTATTTTCCCTTATTTGTTCGATGAGAAATGCGAGTCTGTTTTGTCTACTTTCTTCAACCCCTTTATCAAAATGGTCAAAAAGGGTCTAAATGGAGCTGCTTATTCCCGTGTTTGATCTCTTCCATCTCTGTCTCGCTCGTTGACACCTATGTTGAAGAAAGGTTTGGAACCTTGTAGAGAATGAAGAGGGGCCAACTCTATTCCTCTCCCTATCGGTCGAGTATCTTCAAACCTCCCAACAGTGCTTTTCGAGGCTCCACTCTCCCCCTGAACAAGTAAGGCCTTGTTAGCCTGGACGAAGATGGGGATAAAGAGTAAGGATTGAAGCCCCCTTAGCTCTGCCAGGCACTGGACAGGGGTTAGCTCTGTAAATGTGTAGAGCCAAGTGTAGTGTGGTGTAGTAGTAGGCATTTCTTGGCCCCTTCCCGGCTACTGGATTACTCTAGTGCTTCGGGTTACGGACCTTCTGCCATCTATTGCAGCAGAGCCGTTTCATGAGCGGGTGGGGCTGTGACACCCCGATCCCTCTCGAGACCGGGAGTTCTATCAATCAATCTAAACACAACCCAAATCCAAACCCGGGCAAAATTTTAGGAAAAACGGACGGAGTCTCCCCTGTTTCTAGGCAAAAAACAAACATGTGACAGCTTATAAGTGGACCAATACCACGTCCAAACATTCAACCGCCTCAAAGCCATCCAAGCCTTGGTTCACAACAAGCAATCACAAGCAATTACACATTCATGCTTAGCAATTAAACCACACCAACCTATCGCATAAGTTAGACTATCATATCTTTCTATCTCTTTCTTTTGGACAATACAAACATGCATTGAAGTTAAGCTACATTAACTAGATACATAATCTAACTTATCAAACCACTTCAATAATCTAATGAAACTTAAACTACATCTCTTTTGACATTAAATACATACAATACATAAAAGCATACATCTTTACAACTTCGACAACTCAAGTCACATAGGCACGCAAGACAACTCTTCAAGCACGAACTTTCACGAAATCACGAACTTTCTAGCTAACATGGCATTTCCTGAAATGTGGTGGTGAGGAGTGAGTATACACAACACGTATACTCAGTGAGGGCGAGACAGATATCGTATTGGAGAGAAAGAAATTCGTACAATGCAAATAAGACAGTTAAGCAATATATCCGATAAGTAAGCAATCAAGACAAACAATTAATACAATAAGCAATTACTGAAAGCATTAACACAACCATTCAAAGCTATACCACACTCTGAAGGCTATGGTTCACTCATACGAGCAATGTACTATTTCACGAGCGATACATCAATCTCGAGCTTGATGTTGACAACGATGACAATAAGCGCGCAACCACCTTATAACTTCAGTTTGGAATACCCCGGAAGTATCCATCAATTCTACGACCCAAATCTCCCTGGGAGGCAACCCAAGCGAGAAAAGGGAATAGGACACGGAGCTAGAGCAACCAACACTGGCAACCCGAGGCTACCCAGAGAGGCCCATCACTCACGCGCCTGACACTATGCAATGCAAGACACGACACAAGGCGATAACGAGCGATAGCACAACAATACAGAATAGAGGTGATAAACAAGATAACAAGCATTTACAACCAAATAAGTAACAAGAACAACACCAACAAACATTATCAAGCAATAACAAGTATTCTATAGGCATTATAAGCATTCTATAGGCAACATAAGCATTCTATAAGCAATATAAGCATTCTATAAGCAATATAAGCATTCTATAAGCAATATTCTATGAAAACACACAAAATCACAAAAATGACCCCAACTTTCAAAACATTACTACTTTCAAACGAGCCACGAGTTTTAGAAACCGACTTCACCAATCCTCCTAGGTCACTATAAGGCACGTCTAAAGACTCCGAAACCCTACTTAACCCTAGAATTCACGCAAAGCCCCGATTTTTTTCTTTGTTTGTTTGAACTACCGCTACCCTAACCAAACACCCAACCAATGCCATAATCACACCAAAAGTGCTTCCATGGCCTCCCGAGACAATGCCATCTCACAAAATGAGAAAACACTAATCTCGACCTAAACGACCCCAAATTGTATCAAGGCATTTTTCTCCGTTTTTTCATTACACAATCTAATTAAACCATACATTTAGGCATTCTAGCATATCTAGCACCTTCCTACATTAACAGAACGCGTAACGGAGCAATTTCATCGAAACGGGGGTTTATTATTCATAATTTACTATTCATTAAACAATTTATATTTCAATTATAATATTGTTAAAAAGCTATAAATACATGTTCTACAATTGCTAGGGAACATTCTTTAAGCCTCAAAATGATTAAAATAACGATATACGGATAAAATCCAAAAATCAAAGTTAATACACAAAATATTCAAATGCGCAAATAAACATGAAACCCTCACCTTAGACGCTCCTAGACGCTAGGAAAACCTCGTAGGGTGCCTCGGAAACCACCCCGTGCAAGCTCACGTGAAGAATCGAAGATTTGAAGTAGAAATTTCTTTTTTTTTCTCTCCTTATTTTTGGCCAGCTGCTCCCTGCTTTCAGATTTCTTTTTTTTATTTTTTGTGCTATTTTAAGCTATTTTAAAAGATGGCAAGAAGTCAATTTGGTCAAGGCTTGGTCAATGCTCACTTAAGTTGGTCAATCTAGCTTATTTTATACATTTTAACGCTAAAACAACTATCACAAATCAAATTCAAGTTAATAACAACTAAACTACTAAAATTAAAACATTAAACACTAGTTTTCACTATTTGCTGAGGACTAGAATTCATTTCCTAATTAAAGCTCTCGAAATGTTATGCACTTTGCGACAATAAAAGAATAACAATTAAATCTCAAAGAATTTAAGAAATATATCATTTTTGGAAAGCATCATAGTTTAAAATTTACTCCGACTCAGAGCTACTTTTCATTTAATTGAAATCCAAACATTAAGGTACAAGAAAAATAAAGCCGATTAACATGAATATGAAAAGTAGTTGATATTCCGTTAAAATAATTAGCTCAAGTATTATTTTAATTACTTCTAAAAGGAATATGAAAATAAAGCTACAAAGAAATGTTTAACTAAAAATAAACACATAATTCAATGCTAACATTTATGATAACACTTAATTAAATGCAATTAAATGTCATTAATTGCATGCCGGGTTTGGGTTATCACAGGGGCTAAGCGCGGTTCTTTGAATCAAAGGTTGAATGAAATCGATTCTTTTTTAGATATCAAAAGAGAAATCGGATAGGATAGATATATGGATCTATCTTTCTATTCATATATATTACTAAAGCAAATGATATAGTTAAGTAGCGTAGCAAGAAGTCCCAAATCCTTGATTTGGCCAGGAAAGACTGCATTGCTTTGGGCCTAAGAAGCGAAGGGAATGAGCTTGGCTACTTCTCCTCCACACTTATTTTTCTTTGTGCCCGTTCCGCATGCGTTTTGCACGCCATTGGCGCTTTGCTCTCCTCTTATTCTTCATTGGATGGTTTGGATGGACTTCGCCGTTGTGAAATCCCAATTTTTTTTACCTCGATTTGCGTGATTTGACCTGTTTATGTGTTATATGGGTTAGAATGTGCTAAATATGTGATTTATATTCCTAATACATGTTATATGTGCATTCATGAAATTTTCATCAAAATCGGTACCATAAATTTTATCATCGATTTTTGTGAATAGTATTTTGAACGCACGTCCGCTAAAATTTTTACACGGGTGTTTTAAACATCTTAAAACGTAGTCCTCTATTATTAGTAGACCCATGTTTGATAAAAATTGATTCTGAAACGGAATAGTAATTTAAATAGACTTTTCGGGCGAAAAGTAGCGTTTGTGAGCCAAATAGTGATTTCTTCTAAACCCGATTATTGCATTGACTTTCGTTGACCTAGTATATATTAATATAAATGTATTTATGTGTGGTATTAAATGATTTTAAATTAATTGTGCATTCAAAAGACATTTGAAAACAAATAATATGAGTTTTCACATTCTTTTGCAAAAATCGAGTTTTTAACCGAGTCGGTTGTAAATCATAGCATGTGAAACTTGTTGTCAACTAAAAACATACTACTTAAAAATAGTTTAAGTGTTAATTGCATTTGGGTGAGCAAAAATAGTCTAAAAACAATTAAAAGACTAAAAATACTAGTTAAAAGACTAAAACTACTAACTTTGACTTTGCAAATTTTGTTGACCTTGAGCTTATATCATCAACTCACATTAAAAACCAAGCAAACACACTCACAAAATACACACATTACCGAAAATCCATGAGGGAGAAGAAAGAAGGCATTTTCAAAGCATTTTTCACATAAATGTTGCAATTCAAGTCCAAATCACTTCATTTAAAGCTTGATTTCACTTGTTGGGCATCCATTCTACATATTTCTTGCATCAAAACACATCAAAGGTGAGAGAAAAATTCTAGATCTCAAAATGTCATTTTTATGTTTTTGCATATAATTGAATTTTGAACCGTTAGAATGTTGAATTGATGTTATATTATTGCTCAGTGCATGCTAAGGATCGTTTATATGTGTTTATATAAGATTTGAACCGTTGTAGCATGAATTTTATTTTTCGGGTATTAAAAGTTGAGTTGTTGGCTATTTATTGAATATCTGGAGTTGTGGTGGTTGGAATCGATTGTTGTTAGCTTGTAAAAGTTTGTTAAATACGTGGTAGTAATGTTGTAAAACCAAAATTTTGATTGCAATGTCGGTGTGAAAGTCCAAAAATTTCAGCCATGGTGCATTAGGGTTTTAGGGTTGTTGGGCTTGATTTGGATGGATTATGGTTGGTTTCCGAGGGGGCTAATGTTGTTGATTGAGTGGGTGAGTGATAGAAACTGATTTGGAAGTTATCGGATTAGTAGAATATAAGTTATGACTTTTAGAAGTTTGGATTGTCTTTCTTTAAATGTTGAATTATGCCTTTGGTTGTTTGGGTGGTGTTTGAGTGATTGAATTGTGAGTTGTTGATGGTTAGACTAGGGTTTGGCTGTGTGTTTAATGCATGTTGAGTTGGATGGCCTACTTTGTTATCTAACTTAATTGTTTCATGATTATATAGTTGTTGATTGTTAAATATTGTTTAATTGATTGTTGAAATACAGATTAATTGATTATTGATTATTGATTGTTGTTACAGAACCATGAGGAACACGCTCGGGGTTAATCCGGGGTGTTACATTGTTAACTGATTGTTATTGTTATTATGAGTCGGGAGTCGGGCAACCAATGTTGTTGACTTCTCGAATTGGAATTGTTATTGTTATTATGAGTCGGGAGTCGGGCAACCAATGTTGTTGACTTCTCGAATTGGAATTGTTATTGTTATTATGAGTCGGGAGTTGGGCAACCAATGTTGTTGACTTCTCGATTTGAGTCCCATTGTTGTGAGCTTTGATAATGTTGTGTCACCTCGGGAGGCATCCTGGGCTGCGGGCACAGTTATCATGGCTAATCCATATCTCGCATGGGCGGAGAGGCCATGAGGTGTGGGTCTAGGTCAAGGTACCTCAGGTTTGTGTCATTGAGTTTAGAGGAGTTGATGAGTATTGAATTGGTGTATGGAGCTTCATCAGCAAAAGTATTGTATCCTTATTGTGTGTTTACAGTTATTGCTATTGTTGCATTTATAATGTTATTGATGTTCATTGTATGTCTACTGCTCAAAGGATGATTTCCAAGGAGTATAGTAAATACTGTTAGAGATCTGTCGAATCTTCACTAGGCTTGTTTTATATAAGCTCACTCTCAATTATTGCATGCATACAGGTGCTACCGATTCAGATTACGGGTACGTGCCTCCAGAAGAGGATAATGTGCTATATGTGGACGAGTCCTATGTGCCGGAGTCTTGTCCTTGATATCTAATGTTGTACTCTATTGTTATCTTGTATATTAAAAATAGTTGGTTTGTATTTACTGAGAAGTTTATGATATATAAGATGTTGTAAAGATAATGGATTAAATATTGCTAGTTTAGTGGTCTTGTTTTGGAATATGATTTGGCTACTAGATTGGTTATAATATATTTTGGGAATGTATGTTATATAGTAAATGTATGATGTTGGAACGGAGGCTTATAACCTATGGATGCAATGGTAAAAGAATGTTTATTGTATATTGTGGTTGTGTTGTTTAATTGTTGAATTGTTATGGAGTTGGTTGTATGAGTTTTGAAGAGGTTGGTTTAGAGCATCGGTGTCCTAATTACTGTCGTTATATTGTCGAAATTTCGTTGCGTCCTGACTGATCATAGGAGGGGTCGAGTTGGGGCGTGACAGCCATTCTTTCCCAACTAAAATAGAAAAGGTTGTATCACATCAAGATGTCGATTCGTTTTCTGCCCCCAATGAGATGGAGAAATTGTAACCCCCTATTTAGACTTTTGGGCCCTTCATATTTCTAAATCGAGACCCGGCTCGCGTCGTTCCAACAACCGGCGGGAAGCACCTCAGTATACGATCACGCGCAATAACTGGGAGTCCTATTACACCTAAGGCCAACTTCAATTCACCAAACGAAGCTTCATCTCGTGTAGTGATTGTGGACTCGTACAAGGATATTGAGTAGACGGTTGACGTATCAGACTCGACCCTATCTTTCGTAGCATGCATTCCCATCCGTGTTGCAACTGATTCGATAAGCTACGTATCCGGTGCACGGAGAACTGCCTTCGGTTTCCCAAACTGACTTACTCGTGGCAACCTTCTGGCCGCCCAACGACCTATAATGCTAGTCACTACTCCTACTGGGGCTAGGAAGTAAGCCCCACAACCCAAAGCAGCGAAGAACAAATAGAATTTGCTACAAAAGTCGGCTAACGGGGGTATTCCTGCGTATGAGAACATAGTAATGGAGAAGGTAATAGCCAAAATAGGATTCGTTTTGGCTAGAGCGCCCAAATCAGCTATATATTTGACACGGGTTTGCCGTAATGTTGAAACTATAGCGAATGCATCTATCGTCATTGATGCATAAATAAAGATACCAATTAGTAGTGATTGAATTCCTTTTATGGTTCCACATGAGAAACCAGTACGAATATAACCTACATGTCCAATTGAACTATGAGCTAGAAGTCTTTTGACTTTCATTTGGGCCATGGCGGCGAGTGCTCCTAAGATCATAGAAGCAATGCTGCAGAAAAAGAAGATTTGTTGCAATGTAGCTCCATAAGAACCATAAATAGAAACACGTGAAATAGTAGCAAAAATAGAGATTTTAGGCGCAATAAAAAGGAATGTTGTAACCGAGGTGGGTGAACCCTCGTAGATATCAGGTTCCCACATATATAGAGTCAAAAGAGATATGAAGTTTGAAGGGGAGAGGGGTTTTCTTTGGGGCTCGAGAGATCGAATAGATAGGGCCCCACAAGTTTAGAATTCGCCACTGGGGAATTCACACAACAGGGAATGAGAAATTCTCAACGAAAAAAGTGCTATCTGAACCGAACGTGAAAGTCGTTTTCCATCAGACGGCTGTTCCCGTAACTCTACTCTCAATTTGGATTATATATCCAAAAAGGTCCACTCTCGGCTATTTTACACGCTACCTAGCAGAGGCGTGGTTATCTGAAGTGGATTCTCTCTTTGGTAGTAGATGTCGAACCTGCTGTGCCCCATTGACTAAGAAGGGGGCGGGTGCAGCAGCTACATGGACCCCTTCCTTTCTGTTGTTGCCAGCACTTTCCCAGGCCGAGCCGAAATTATTATAAAGGGAAGGCAAAGCCCGAAGGCTGCTATCCTAATAGGCCAGTGGGAGGAACGAAGGGAGGGCCCGGCAATCATACCACGGCTGCTATCCTCGACTTTCTTCGTTTTTAATTAAAAACAAAGAAAATCTCTTCTCGATCTCTGAAAGCCTTTTTCTTCCCCCGCCGCATCTCCCTCCCTTCGTCAAGCCTTTCCTTTAATGGTTGGGGGAAGCATTCCCTTATCTGAACTTGGCGGCCATTTTTTCCAGCGTTAGTCAAATCAAGTAGGGGGTGGGTTTGAACATAGACTTAAACATGATTTGAAGGATCCTAGCTACGCCATGCGTTCAATACAAAATCTGGAAAGTTGCAGGGATGACAAAAAAAGGGCGATTTCCTGTGTTGGACTGAAAAAAAAGGACCTAAGATAAAAGCGTCTTCTCTTAGCTTTCTTCATCCCGCACCCGTCGCCTGGCCCGTGTTAGAGGGGAAGATTAGCAAAGCGGGAAAAGACATAGGGAGGGGAGCAGCATCTTATTCTCTTCACGAGAACTTCCAGATCGGAGAAGTATTCGGAACGGGCTCCGCGTTCATTTCATTGGCAGAAAGGATCCAGGGGCTTTGGGGAACCCAAAAATGAATTTGACTTGATAGATAGAATCAATGATAGATAGACAAGAGATAGATAAAGGATATATAAATTTCACTAAAAAAAAGGAATAGAATAGACATCCCTTTAGATGTCTATCTATCCTTTATTATCTCCCGATTCTTTTTTCTATCGTTATATCTGCTCTCTCTAAAAAAAATTGAGAGATAAAGAGCAGATGGATCATATCCCCTATATCGAGCACTCATTCATATCTATTGATAGAAAGATCTTCGTCAAATACCGGACTTTGCCTTTTTTTAGGAATTCCTCATATCCAAGGCAGCTTATCACAAGCACCCTACCCCATACGACTAGTTGGGGGGGGGGGGCTATTCGCCTTTTGAATCAAACAAAGTAAGTAGTAGGGGCTTCATAGCTACTTTCATTCTAAAGGAAAATGAAGAACCAACCTTTAGTCAATAGGAGCCCTACTTCCCTCTTTGCGACCTCATCACTTCAATTCAAGGGCAAACCCATTTCTTAGTCATCAGGCTGAGCGCACCTTTGGTACTTCAATAGGGCAAGCTCTTTGATAGTGACTTCTTTCGTTTGGTAGGGCGACGAAAGGCTACTTCAATGATGGAAACAACCGGAAACTCGAGAGGGTCGCCTTTGGAAGCGTTCGCCGGTAACCAAAGCGTCACTTCTTTTTTTTGATTATGTCGTGACGCTGACTGAATCCAATCCATAAACCCAGAAACGAAACAAAGTGCATTCCCTTTCATCAAGTAGGTAAAGTAGGCATACGAACCACTTTGCCTTAGACTCTATTAGAACAAAGCAAAGAATGAGGCATAATGGAGAAAGGAAAGGGACAAGGGCAGTCTTGCTTGGCGCGAAGGCTGCTGGTTCGGAGGTAGAGTACAGTACTAAAGGTCCTCGGACTTCTAGGTGGTTTTTCTTTTGAGCAGCTGGTCACCGTTGGATCTCGCCAATACAGCCCCCTATAGTTTTCGTTACCGAGATATCTTTTTTTTTCATTGTTCCCAGGGATTTTTTGGGTAATCTGCTCCCATGCTGCAAACAGTCAAATATGAACTTAACCTTGTCGCTCTTCTTTCTTTCCTTGCTAGCAGGAAGCACACTAGCAGCGTGCGTTGCATGATTCTACAGTGTTTTTTGCACTTGACTAGGTGGACAGTTGACCGGAAGAGAACTTCGATTCGCCCGGCCAGTAGGCGGGCGGCGTGCTTATCTTGTGTGACAACACTACAGAGCGAGTGGCTCTTCTAGGCGGGCAGCTGTGTGACAACACTACAGAGAAAGCGACGCTTTCGTGTAACATGCTATGGTCTCAACGCCCTTACGAGGTAGTGATGAGTTTCACGCGCTCTAAGCCCGGCCTGCTAAGGCTAGGAAGATTGGCTACAATCTGAGTGGTACCACCCACCCTACCCTACCACCTATAGGTGGTTGTCCATCTTACAGCTGTTCGAAAAGGAATTGCAGTGATCTTGAATAGGAATCCTACAGCGATAAATAGAATCCCCATAAAAATACCACTAGATCGAGCACCAGTGATTTCATATTCGGTCAAAATCTTGACTAATTGATCGAAGTGGGTAGCTCCAATAGACCCATAGATCATGGAACAAATAATGTGGGTAGGCCCAAGGACCACACTATACGTATAGACGCGAACCCCCCTCATTACCGTACGTGCGACTCTTACCGTATACGGCTTGCACAAAGACTCTTAAATCCATCCCGAGCTTATTCTTCCATCTCTCTTCTCCAATCCTCGATCAAACTTGCGTTCCCCAGGTGCTATGAAATGGGGGTCTTTCCTTCGCCTATCGTATGTATCGGCTTGGCTTCGTCTCGAACAAGGAGGCATTCTGGCGAACACATGCGTGTAGGAAGGCCGACGACTATATAAGCTAAAAGACTACGACTACAAGACAAGCCGGAAGCGACTCGCTTCTATTCTCGTTGGGATTGGATATAGATGGGGAATCTATAGATCGTAGTAGTTCGCCAACCTCTCTAACTAACATACGATACAATTTCACTTCAGGCCAAAAAAAGAAAGAACTTTGCTCGGTTGGCCTTCCTACGCTGACGAATGCCTCTTTTCTCTTCTCTGAAGTTTACAACAAACAAGTGGGAGAGGCAGGATTCGAACCTACATAGAAAAACTTCAACAGTCTGTCGTTTTTAACCACTCGGCCACTCTCTCCTTCCCGGGCCAAGGCCCCCCACAATGGGTTATAATTCTAAGAAGAGGGCGGCACCCTGAATCAATCAAAAATATTTTTGATTGATTTAATTGAAGGGAACTAAGACTATTAGCTTAGCTAGAATTCCGGGAAAATCTAGTCATTTAGTCAGTTTATAACAATCTCTGTAAAGCAAGGGTAAAGCTTCTACGATAGCTTCTCCCTCATATAGTCGTCGACCTTTCCCAGCCCTCCTTCATCGCTTCTGGCGAAGCTGCGAGCCTACTTAAATTAAATAGCTTACGGTTACCAAGCCTAATCTACTAAAATAGGGCTATAGCAAGCAAAGCAAGCTTTCCTCCTTTGTTTATTGTGGGTCGCGCCTCACCGTAGGCACTGAATGAATGAAATGAGTAGAGATCTTCCTTCCCCCTTGCTAATTACCAAGAACTTCGTTGCCACTAGTGGTGAAGAAAAATTCGACCATTCCACCCAAAAACAACTAGGAGCCTAAAGAGAAGAGAGTTCAGTCTATAAGAAGCTGGCAGAGCTTTAGCCATTGGGCCACATCCATCTATCCTACCTAAACAGTAACCCTTTTCTTGTCCGTTCTTCGAATGAGGCTAATGGAGACTAATTGCTTCCAGCTAATGAAGATACTAGTCCAGTCTTCCCAGTGGATCCTTCTTATCCCTAAGAATTGAGCAAACCAAGTTCACCTATACGAGAGTGAGGAATAAAAACCAACAATCAACTTCCCACTTTTGATGTCCCACGATTCTGCTAGTTTAGAAACTAAGGAGAATGACAGGGGTCACTAGGTCAGAAAAGCGATAACTCAAAATTCTCCCCAAGTAGGATTTGAACCTACGACCAGTCAGTTAACAGTCGATCGCTCTACCATTGAGCTACTGAGGAACAATAGACTTAAGGAAGCCGACTCTCGTTCTTTGGACCAACCTATGACCGAAAAAAAATGAGTTCGTCACTCTTTTTGACATATACCGGGAGAAAGGGTTATGATAGCAAACCTCTCCTCGGCCGGAGAGCCCCCAAGAAAAGGAGGCAGCGATCAGCCATCCACTCATGAGATTCATATTGATCAATTGATCTCCGCATCCTGCCAGTTTGCTAAGTAGACTCACTCTATCGAGGGGCAACAAAGGCTGGAACTCTTCCTGCCAAAAGGGACCTACTTCTCATCCTAGGAGTTAGCAAGAAAGAGTCCCCTCTCTGTCTGTCTCTCCGAGTTTCGACTACTAAGTAGCACTTCTGCTATTCAATCATAGAATCGATTCTGATCAAGCTGAAAAAGATAAGCCCTATATATGTTATTAGTAAAGCGCTAACGCCCTATCTATAGTAAGGGGCCCTTTCTTACTCGTTAGCGCTCTTTTTTTATTGCAGCTAGGTCAAACCTCTCCCTATCGGTCGAGCATCTTTAAACTTCTTTCTTTCTCAAAGTCAACTTTCTCGCTTGTTAGTCAAGCTTTGAAGCCCTTAATGGGATATTTGAAGAAGGGCAGGTTTGGAACCCTATACCTATACAAGGGGCTGGTCTCAATCTCGCTTGGTGGTACCCCTCTCGATGATTGTTGACTCAACATTGATTTTGTGCTTGAGTTCTATTTCATACCCTCTATCCATCAAGTCAAGTACTTCGCTATTGGAAATTATTTTGCCGCCTATCTTATGCCATCCTTCTTCTTTTTTCAAATCGGTTCCCAGTGTCAATCAATCAAGATTCACCCTCAAGAGAGGGAAAATCCTTTACTTTAGGTTAGGCCGGTCTTATCATTCACGCTTTTCCCCGTCCGAGAACCTCTATCTGCTTTAAGTGGGCGTGAGCTAGAATCCTTATGTCAGCTTGGTTGTTCAAAAGACTGTCTCTTTACCCTTTGCATCTTCATCTTTTCGAAAGCCCAGACCCATTCTTCTGGATCTTAATCCTATTTCAGGTGCAAAGCCTCTTCAATAAAGACCTCTTTCTTTTCTTTCTCCCTCATTTCTCATTTTGTTGATTGAAAGAGAATAAGCGTTATCCATTGAGTAAAGGGAGGGTTTGCTACAGTGATTTGGGCGGTTGGTGGCCCCTTCGAGAGTTGCGGGTCCTTGCCGCTGCATGAGTGGTAGCTCAAGCTCAAAACTCCTCCGACACGAGTCTTAGTCGTTGCGCTACGGTCCATTTCCCGGCTTCGCTTGTGCGACTTGTACTTCTGATTGGTTCCATCCATCCCCAACCCTAATGAATGGACTATTCAAGGGTCAGTCAAGCAGTTCAGGTTTTTGCTCGGTTCCCGCTTGCCTGCCCCCTCATAGTCCATTAGTGGGTAGGGTGGTAAACTTAGAGGGCGCCCGCCTCCTCTTCAAACGTGTCTTCTACAACCTGGCGGTTCTTTGGTCTCCGCTTTTGGGGGCAGGAGCGCTTGGTCGCTGGGGTTTCCTTTTCCTCAACCAATTCGGTTGTGTTAGCCCTGAGATTGGTCTAAAATTTGGTAATGAGCTGGCTGGACAAAGATGGATTGAGGTTCAGATAGATTTGAGTTCAAGTGGCACAGGACCCTCGATCGACCATAGGGCGTATTCTACCCTTACCGAATTCATTCTATTAAAGTGTAACGTAAAAAACTCCTTCTCATCTTGCATTTCTTTGGTTTTGAAGTTCCAGAATGCTGTATGTGGATTTCTAACAAAGGAAAGCCCCCTTACCCTAATACTATGTTATTTGATTGATTAAAGTTTCGTGCTGCTCACCAATCCTCGAGGCCAAAGACGGGGTCGAACAGTCATTCCATGATTTGTAGTCCGATACATTTCCATTATGTTACCTAGCCAAACCCGCCACCTCATGTGCCAAAGCCAAACAGTTGCTCCTCCTTCTCTACTCCCTCTTTTTCTACATATGTGGCAGCGGGTTACCAGAGAAGGAGGGACCACTTCTTTCTCCTTTGCCTTGTTAAATCTTCCTTTTATGATTGAAAGTAGCAAGCCACTCTACTACTGGTACAGAGGCTAGATAGGAGGTTATTCATCCAGCCCTGCGGATCCATTGTTTATGCGGCAGTGCAATGCAGCTAAAAAAGGGAAGCCCCTTTTTATTAGTAAGGTATAAGTTGGGAAAAACTCCAAAACTAGGGTTCCAAAAAGCTTACCTTATATTATAGAAAAGTTTTCGAAAGGGGCACCCCTACTATACCCCGAAACTACAAGCTAGAGCGCAACGGCTTTTCAGCCGTTGTTGCTTGCTGCTTGCAGGCTCGTAAATCTCTCTTTCGCCTCTCCTTCCTGTCTAAATTCTAATTGATTAGCTTCTTCCTTTGCGAAAGTGCTTGGTTCGCCCCCTTGTTGTGTTGCATTTTGTGATCCTTCACCTCAGTCTGCCTTTTTCGGATAGCCGGGACCTGACGTTGATTTCCGATTTGAATGTCAGCTCCAGGTTTTGGGCGGCCCATCTGGTTAGTTCATCTATCATTGTTGGAAGCCTCTGCGGTTGTTCGACTGCGTACTCCTCGTCTGCCTAACTCAAACTCCCAAAGCATATTTGGATTTTATATTTCATTTTCTTTTCCTGCATCTTTCTTTCTATCCATAGATCGCCTTCGTGCAGATAGATCTTTGCCGAGGAAGATTGGTGCTCCTTAAGGTATGCCCTTCTGGTGGCTTGTTCCTTTATCTGTCGTTTCCATCCAGTGCCGCACTGCGTCAGAAAATATTCATCTTCGATCTCTCTTCGCAACGCAATAAAGAAGTCTAACAGTTTCTCTCGACATCTGTCTTTTAAGTCATTGATCTCATATCTATAAGCAGGGGGTCTGCGTTCACTATTAAGCCTATGCCCGTCCATTCCTTTCAAGCTTGATCCTGCTATGTCACTCGTTATCTTGTTCGACTGAACTCGTTGGCTTCGAGCTCTATTCGGTCGGAACCCGGTTCGAAAACCTTCTCTCATAGATTCCCTTCACCAAGTCATCGCCAGCAATCAACTCTTATCCCTTGGTGTCAAAGGGTGAGTTTCTTTCTTGTCTTGCCCAAAAACTTTCTTTATTCTCATGTTCAAAAGACTCTCCTGCGATAAGGTTTTACACACAGGGCCAACTGTTTTCTTTATCTCATTTGTCATTAGTCCGTCTAGTGTCTTTCAGTTGGGGTCCACCCCGGGGGTTAGACCGCTTGGGTTATTTTTTCAAGTATTGAAGGCAGTCAGCGTGTCAGCCATTCTTCTCCCATTAGACTTATAAATCCTTTGCTCTTTTTCATTCTCTCTTCCAGTTCTCTCCCTCTACTTTATTTGACAGGGGCGGGGAATATCACTCTATCAATAACAATAAAAAAGTAGCAATTCCGTTTCAAATGGTTTGAGCTTGGAAGCAACCTGTTATCTATCGATAGGCGAGAACAGACTGCTATTGACTGCTTCGCCTGTCTATTCTATTATGGCCGGCTTGGAGACATCAGAGGAAGACCATTATCTTTATCCGGATACGATCATAGCTTTATTCATTCGTTGAACCTTGGGGATAACCATTAGCATTGAGGTCAATCACCACACCACCTCTATCATACATACGACATTACATGAAGCGAGGGTGCATGGTCAACACATACCTAAAGCGCCTACGTTCCACTTGCAGCCAATACAACCACAACCTAACTTGCACGAGATTCAAGAACCGAAGTTACTGGTAGTCCTAAGGGGACAACATCCTCCTATAATAGTTAGCAGTACTGAACAAGTGAGCCATCTGTCCGGGGAAAGAAAAAGACCGCCTTTGAAAAAAAAAAGAACTCGCTAGGCCTTCAGAACAAAGGTGATTATGTTCATGCTTCAGACGATCTGGCTAATTCTATATACTTATATCTAATTTTCTTCTATTAGAAAGGCGTAAAGGCGAACCTATAGGCCTGTTTAGTGCATTTCCAAAGTCAACGCTACTAAGGTCCGGGTGAAGAATGAAAAACGTCCGTTAAGGCCCACGGGATAAGGTTTACAGATGCGATCATGAATCAAACCAGATTGAAACATTCAGCTGTCAACGGACAAAGCCGAAATGTCGACTGCAAAAGAAGAATGGCCAGGCCCTTGTTCCCGGGGTTAGGGTATTCCCTATTATGAGCCTACTCAAATCAGAACTAAACTAGTTGATTCTCTTTCGCCTATCGGCCAGCCGGCTTTAAGTAACATTCACATTTACTTCTAAGATCCCAAGTCTCCAAGTGGGCCCTCTTGGCCACCCACGACTTTGGCTTTTTAGAGAATCCCATTCCTGTGTCGTAGGACTTGTAGCTCGGCAGTCCACTGGGTGGATTTGTTTATTCTTCCAGTTTCGAGTATCTTCTTGGATAGTTATAGCGGCCCATAGGCACAAGATGTACCTTGTGGGAGGGGGAGGGGGAGGGGGAGAGGGAGGAAGGGGGGGAGGGGGGGCGACGGTCCCCTGGACATAGTTCTTTCAAGCAATAGCCGTTTAGTCCATGGTCCATTGGATGGTCGGTGCAAGGCCAGAAATTAGAACACATTGATTCCGCTCGTTCCCGTCCTTCGCTTTAGGGCCTGTCCCTCGGTGTGGTCAGTACTTCAAACTATCGAGCAGCAAAGCTTATACTTGTTCACTAATTATGACGGTTCACCAGGGCCTCTTTCCTCCTCCCTTTTCTGCTGACTCGTAGGGGTTCGGACCCCCACAAAGGGGGAGGGAGTCGATTGAACATCTCAGCCTTTGGCAGGAATTTCGCCCGCATCTGATCCCTAATTCTTGTTCACCCCAGATGATCGTGTTTGGGTAAATTGTGACCTCGTACGATCGTGTCGGGTGAGCAAGAGCCGCTTCGTCACAGTATTTACTTATGGGCTAACATGTCATACTTTGGCCATGTATCCTACAAAGAGACTCCCGAGAGCCATGAGTATTAAAGGAATGGCCATAGAAATGGGCGCATTATGACATCGTAAGATATCTCGCCCCAATGAATTAGTTGGTAATAGAAATGTTAGAAAAAGTGAACAAAAAGAGTAATAAGAAGTGAAAAGGACAGAGACACTTCCCAACCAGAAAGCAAAGTTCCCACTGATGGTATACTTAGTGTAAGCGAGCTCTAAGATTACATCTTTGGAATAAAATCCAGTTAGAAAAGGAAATCCAATTAAAGATAAGCTGCCCATGAGCATCATGGCATAGGTAAAAGGGAACAAAGAGGCAAGCCCCCCATCTTTCGCATATCTTGCTTATCCGACATGGCATGAATCACCGAACCTGCACTCAGGAATAGTAATGCTTTGAAAAAGGCGTGACTCATTAAGTGAAAGACGCTAACCGAATAGTTAGAGATGCCGCAAGCAAAGATCATATAGCCTAATTGACTGTGAGTTGAATAAGCTATGACCTTCTTTAGATCGTTCTGTAATATTCCAGTGGTTACCGCAAGGAATGACGTTATAGCTCCTGCAAAAGTAATACAGGGGCTTGATTCCGAGGTTGAACCGGATATGTAGGTAAGTTCAATACAAAAAAGAAGTTGGACCCCAGCCCCGCAGGTGTATATATGAAGTCTCAGTCAAGATGAAGTAAGCATGTCCACAAAGACTACTCGTTCTCTTGCGGATTTAGCTTCAGTGTCCGTTTCGACTGATTCTTTAGTTGAAGCTACTGATGCCCTCCTGCCCCATTCCTTATCTTTAGAATGACGTATGATAAGCATTGTTTATTGCTTTCCTATGAGAGTGAAAGCTGCTCTCTTTAGTAAGAGGCTATGCCTTTGAGGTACTTTGGAATCCCTTGCGATTGGAGGAGAGGAATTTATTAGCTCGACTGATAAGGAGAGGGTGGAAGAATGGGTTGCACAATTGAATCAATAGAAATAGTAAACCACGCACAGATGCTAGGTAGGAATGAAGCCAGCCAATGTCCCTTATAAGAATATCACTAGTAGAAGAAGATACCCACACCCACGGCCAGAGAATAGGCGAATAGGGGCTGCACATGAATAGGGCTTGGACAAATAGGTGAAAAATACAATAGGTTTTACAAGTGAAACCTATTCTTGCGACAAGGAGGAATTTTCCTCTTACTCACGAGATGGCATGAGCTTGTTCGGAGGCTAATGTCGGCGAATCGGGGGTAATCGTCTTAGGACTAGGAATTGGCAATCAGCCTAAAGATGATATCCCTATCAATCTACTTGTAGGACTGGTTCATCATTCATTCAGAGGTCCCAATTCACTCCAGACGTGGATGAGACATTAGACTGATAAGCCTGAACCAGATCGAGAAAGTTGATCACGTCTTATTTACTATGAAAAAGATGGCGGCTTAGAGATAGAGTCTGAATATATTCATATCAACTCTATCTCATTCTCTCTCTGAGTCTCTTCAAACACTTACCGTCCAAGCATCATTACAGTAGCTTGAGGATTGTCCCAGGTGATACACTAAACACTGATCCATCAATAACACGAAGTGAACCAATTCCAATGACCCTAAGGTCACGATCAACCACCTTCCCCACCACGCAGCGCCTATGGTAGTGCCATATGGTGTTCACCATCCAGTGGCAGAAATTCGCCATCTGAACATAGTTTGTTTGGTCAATAAGCAAGGCAGGCCCTTAAATCTTGACCTCCCCAACCAGTTTCTGAACTTGAAATCATTCAATGCCCTACTTCTGAGCACGTCCCCTAATCTTGCGCGTGCCATTTACACATCGTTCAACATCAATTGGGTTGGTGAAGTAATTGAATCTAACAATGGGGTTAAGATTGACATCTGTTGAAGCCAGACGCAATAAGCCACTCGATCGAGACTGTCCCTACAATCTTCTCAATAAGGGTATCCACTGTGAGATAAAGAGGTGAAGATGGTGTGTGGATGAACACAGAATGAGCAGGGAAAGCGAAGGGAATGACATTTGAAGCTGTTTCTATGTGAGCCCCTGAATCTGTAATCCCCACAACTTGAATCAGTGAGTGCTCAAGTGGGATTGAAGGGACAATAGTAATCCCATTACAAGGATTATCATAGAGGAATTTCCCAACATAGGGAAGATGATGGGCTACTGGAATCCCCTATGATTCGAATCTTGTCCCCGCCTAATCATTTGAGATGCTGGGGGTGCCCTAACTTACTCCTTTGAGTCATTTTTTTCTTTTTTCAAAGAAAGCCTGGTCTTTCTTTCGTCTTGCATAACGTATGCAAGACAGACTTTCACACGGCCTAAGAGAGAGAAAGAAAAGTTAGTGACAGCAGACCTTGAAGTCACTAGAGGCATTCTACTTCCCAGTTTTTTTACCAGCCAGCCTACGGCACCTAAGCATATGCACGACGTTCTCATATGATCCTATGACTAGGCTGGGCCTAGGCAGTTCAGAAGAAGGGTATCGTCAAGACCTCCAGAGAATAAACGAAGGAGAAAGACAGTTGATGAATGGCAGAAGGCTTTGCCCAATTTAGAACTTAGCCTTCTATCTCAACGGCCCTTGAGAGTAAGAGTAGTCTCAGAGTATACTGCAGGGTAAAAAAAGACTGCTGCAATTAGCTCATTCAGCCACTGAATCGAAAGAAAAAAGGCTTTGTTGTGATTGGATAGCTAATCAAGAAAAAGAAGAAGAAAACGAGTTGCCACCGTCTGTTCTGTAAAGAGGAGGCTGACAAACAAGTCAAATGTCAAAAGAAATGGTGCTTTCAGTCTCATTTGATTCAAATCAAAATTAGGGAGTTCTCGTCCCATACTCAAGTCTGACTTCGATCATCGTCTCCCGTTTGCGCAAGATGGATTTGACTTCGGTGATTCACCATTTGAAAGACTAGAGAAGACAACTATTAAAGAAAAGGTGACTTCTAGTTCCTTTCAAGTAGCAGCGACTGGAATCGATCTGAATGAAGCTTCAAGCCTAGTTCCGGGGCTTCTCCTATACCCCTATATATGGACGAGAAGATTAGGTAGGGAAGGTCATAGTGAAAGCAGCAAGCTGGAAAGTAGCTGTTGATCTACTTCCTTCAACTTTGATTGAGATTGCCCTGGTGTTCGTAAGACCTCTCATTGCCGAATCGACTGTTCACTCTTTTCCCATGAAAGCATGAACCGAGAATTGTTGTTCTTTCATTCGTTGAGTTTGGTTCTATTGTAACGTAACTAAATAAGTAATTGATCCTCTTAAAAGATGTTGAGTAAGGGCAGCCTATGAGAAGTCAATTCCGCAAGAAAGTCAAAAGGAAAAAGAAGAACCGGAAGTCGGAACATGACCTTTGGTAGATGTCTTACGCGGAAGTGATAGTATAGCACAATCTCAGATTAGGGGTGGCCCTTGGCGGAGCACCAAATACTTCTTTTTTCTAATAAATAGTAGAAGTAGCTGCCCTAGCTCCATAGCTCGTAGCTCAACTGATTACAACTAAGGGGGCCGGTCATAAGCTTCTTTACGCTGTTGATACCTGATGTGGTTTTTACTCCCTTCCCCCTGGTGTAGTGTCTTCTATTTTTATATAGAATACGTCTAACCAATCTCCACATGCCCGATCACGAACACAGGTCGCAAAAACCAGGCACAAGTATAGGACCAAACCAGGCTCCATAGCTCGAGGTCCTGACTCAAGGAAAAGAACATCTAAAGGACTCCCCGGTCTATGCCAAAAAAGAAGGTAAAGGGCCCAACTCTCACATTTCAATTAACACTGACGAAGAAAAATGACTTGATACCAATTTGACCGAGTTCCATTAGTGAAAGCAGTTAGACTCGAATATCTACTGATCTGTGTTTCGTCCTGCGGGGGTTCCATTTAAAAGTAGATGTTCCGTGAATAGTAGCAGTTGGAGCTAGTTCTTTTTTTACTTTATGGTTCTTTCGTGGAAGTACTGCCCGGGTGGAACTAAACTTAATTTCCTTGTGTGATTTCCCCATTTTGGCCAGGGAACACGAACTATAGACCTCAATCCACCCCCTTAGGCGGGAAGGTCGTAGGACGAGGGGAATAGATTTTCATGCACTGGCTTTCCTGTAGCGACAAAGAGCCCTTCTTACTTCTTAAAAATGGGAGTACCAAACCACTAAGAAGAAAGTAGGAGCGGCTACTCCAGCAGAAGCAGAGGTTCAAGAGTGAAAACTATTCATATTCCGGTTGCTCGAAGTTGAAAGCAATAAATAGGCGAAGGTAGAGCTCAAGGCTACTCTACGAGAAAGATATGAGGGAAATAGGGTAGCACTATGACTATTGTTGGCAAAAAGGGCCTACTATGGCTGGCGAGAAGCTTCAACCCACAAAGTTAAGAAGAGACATAGTATGAAGCCGACACGTAAGCCAGCTCAGATGAATCATCGAAGTTTCCATCGGCCGTTTTCAGTCAATGAATGGTAGCATAGCAGCGCTCTTCATCAACAGATGCAAGAACCACATTCATGATTGATTCACATCCTTCACCGCCTCAGCCTTTGGTTGAGCCAACTCTATTCCCTGTGAGTGGTGAATGTAGAGCCTTTGAGTTGGACTTTCAATTAGTCATCTATCTCTCCTCTTTCACCAGTGAGTGGTGATTTTTCTTTTTTTTCTAGGTAGGTACCTCTTGGATTCGGAGTTTGTTCCAAGAGCTGCCATACGTGAGATCCTGATTGTCTTCCTCCCAGTGTTATTGCCTGTTAGGGAAATAAAGGAAAGTAGGGCTTCCTTCCAAGACCGGAGAAGGTCAAACTCTGGGCAGGCTGCCAGGTTTCGCCTACGCTACGCTTTCACAAGATTGAACCTTATTTGTTCAACCGAAGTTAAGGAGTTCCAGAGTACGAGGGAATGGACTTTTATTCCCGGGACCGCCTCATCTATGTATTCAGCGCCTTTCCCGATTGCTTGAAGATGCGCGCGCAATACGATAAAGGCCCCTGGGAGAAACCAATGGAAAGCCAGGGTAGAGCCTTGGAGCCGGCCCAAGCGAAGCTCGGCACTCGAAGGCTTGAGGAGCAGCCCAAAAAAGGAAAATCTGTGGAGACGGCAGACTCGCCGGTCAGGCACAACGTAAGGCTGACTACAGCAAAACAGGAGGTTACAATTCCTATTTTCCTTTTCAATTTCCGGGAGTGAATGTAGGAAGTTCAGACAGTGGATCAGGTGTGAACATTCAACCAAAAACGTCTTGGGGATCGGCCTAAGCATTGTGGCCATCATAGTTCAAGCTACATATGGCTGGCGTACAACTTACGGGCTTCTTAACCAAAAGAAAAAAAAAGAAATTGGATATGATGACTTGAAAAGAATCAATAGTTTGGACAAAACTATGGTCATGCAGGAGAGTTTCTGCTTCTGCAAAGGTTGTATCTTTGATTCTTAGAGAAGATTTATTGAATTCCACATGACAGCACCATTGTCATCTCTTATGACCCCACCCTAATCCGAATTCCCAGAGTAGCCTTCCCTACTCCTTCAAAGTTCATCTTGATGTGATTTGAAGAGAAAATTGCCACAAGATTGAGATAGATATGTTTGAATTTCAATTCAAAAAGAAAAGTAATGCAATAAGACCTCGTCATGTTCATCTTTACTAACATCCCATACAAAAAAGAAAATCTTTTTATGGTCTGGATTTTTTCAAAAACCTTAACGAATGAGGTAGACTTTAACCAAGCCAGCCCTTCTTATGAGGTGGCTATGGATATTTCCAAAGGAAAAGAAAAATCCATGGTGCTCATATTTGGCTGCTAAGTACCTCTCCAATGGCAAAAATGGATTGACCAACCCACCTCTTAAATATCTTGCATAACGAAATGTATTATTTGATACAGAGAGACTTTCAGGCAGAACTTGGGCAATGGTAAGTTGATTCGCTTCTGGGATGATGTTTGGCAGCGCCACTCTCCTCAGAGATGAATGCCATAATTTATATCAAATCACAGGGTTCTCATGACCTCAAAGTGATAGATTACATTCAATATTAAGGAGAAAAATGGATTTATCTCCCTCTTCAACTACCCATCCAAGAGCATTTGGCTTCAGAATACTTTTTTTTTTCTATGGACTGCTCTTTCAAATAGAATTTTGGCCTACGGTAATGTAATCGGGATTTTATCTCCTAAATTCTTTTTTTTCTATGAAAGCAAGAGATGGAAAGTGTTGTTATAAATTCTGCCTTATTCCATGAGATCTAGAAGCACTTCTGCAACTTTCTCTCTCTCCATTTCTCTAGCGCTCTTTTTTTACTTTTTTTAAAGGGCAATGAAGGCCTTCTTTAGAAGTTGTCGCTCGATCGAAATGATATAACATATACGAAACCTTAGCTTCACTGACTTTCTGAGGTATAGCCTTCGCCATGAGATTAGTGGCTTAGCTAGCTCTTCGCGCTTCCCGCAGGCTTTTTTTATAGAGAGAGAGTAAGGGGGACGGTACGGAAAATTGGTCCGCTCCGAAAAGCTAATTTTTTTGATTTGCTCCCCCTACGTGGTTGGCCTTCTTACCAGTCTGCCTCATTTCTCTTGATGGAATATATCAATACCCGAGCTCCAGCTTTGCATGCATTCTTCACCGGCGCTCGTCGGATGTATCACTCATCCCGCACTTAAGGTAAGGAGTATTCTGTGTATTAGAATCTTTACGGGAATGAATCGCATATGTTGGTTAAGAATTGCACGGGAATTCATTGATAATGACTTTGCCAGGTTCTAGCAGGGCTACTCTTCTTTTTTGTCGATCGAGCCGCCCTCCCTCATTCCACTCGTCCAGCCCTCTTCACGAACTTGTACAATCGATGCCACAAAGATAACCAACTCTATTATCAAAGAAATAAGAAAACGGGCGACAATTTGGCACCAGATATCCGGATGTGTGGAAAGAGCAGCTGTGAGAAGCAAAAAAACCATCAAAAAATGACAATTGTTCATAGAGGTTTCTACAGAAAGACCCCTAGGTTCTAGCAAATGGATCACAATTATAGGTACCTGGGAGCATACCGATGGAATGAACGAAATACGAACAGTTAACATAACATGGTCATAGATCTTAGGTTGTAACTTGATCATCAGCGAATTTGTTGATGTTGCACCTATGAAGTATAGAAAGTGCCAAAGATTAGGAACTACCCAAGGAGGAGTTAGGAACAGGAACAATTGTATTTCGTCCTTTGTTCCCCATAGCAACTGGGGATCAAAAAGCACCAAATTTGATGACTTATTAAGGGAAAGACGAAGTAAGAGCATGCTATTAAAGACGTTGCAACAAATGTCGAGAAGGCCTCCGTTGATTGTGTACAAACAAAATACGAGTCCAAAGGTAGGGTAAGAAAGGGTTTAGCTAATGGAGATATTAACTCTTCCGGGAACCAGTAACGCGTAAACTATGTCAAACCAAGACCAATCAATATCCGAACGGAACGGATTCGAACTTCTCCTAGAATAGTTTCCTGTGCGAAATGAAATTCATAGGATATATATGAGTAATTCAAAAGATAAATATAAATATTTGATAGTATTTGATTCATTTTAGTAATGAACAAAACAAATAGGATTGATTATGTATCACAATTTTATCACTACATCGAAGGATTTTTTGTAAATATATTGATAAGATAGGTTGGTATCCAAACTAAATTGTATCAATAATTATGATCCTTATTGTGTACAAAATTCGTGTTAGGATCTACCAAAGAAATTGGGTGGGTATAGGGCATATAACAAAAAAATGTCCATTTATATCGGTCATAAAATCAAAAAAGAAAAAGCAGACAGGAACAGTTTTATTCTCTAAACAAGCAGGTTTTGGGTTATTGTTTTAGCACCCAAATTCTATTGTTGGCTTTGATACCATGAAAAAAAAAGATAGAAAAAGACCTTCAAGAGAATAAATAAAACCATTTTCAAGAGAGAAACTCTAGTGAACCACTTTCCCCCCATTCATTCCCCTTTGAATGAAGTAAAAAAAAAAAAGAATCTAAGGCTCTAGTCTAATTGAAGACTTTCAACGCTCATGCTATTTGAAAGAGCTTTCAACATGGAGTGGAGACTCCATAACATACACAAAGAGTAAGCGATCTATGAATATCATCCTAATTCAGGTCTTGTTCTGCACTTAAATGGATAACTAAAACCCTTACCTTGACCAGTTTGTAGTGGAAAACCTCGATGACATAATCATTTATAGTCACTCACTGAGGCTTTGGAACTCTGAGTATAGTCTTCCAAGTGTAGCAGGAAAAGAGGCTGTACGTGAAAGAGTACTCAGACAAAAGTGCTATTTCTTGTCCATTGGATTAGCAAGGGTGTGATTCAGATGGATCAAGAGAAGATCAAGTCTGTTGTGGACTGGGAAGTGCCGAAGAAGGAGAGAAGAGGCAACAGTGGTGAAGCCGGATGCTCAAAGCCATTTTAGATACAGCAAGACAACTTAGGAGAAGTAGAAATTTGCCACAACCTAGGAGGGGTTTATAGGAAGCCAGAAAATGTGAGCCTTTTTACAAACTTCTTAAAGTGGGAGAGCGCTAAGACAGCTTCAAGGAGAACGTCGAGACGCCATCAGTTTGAAGAGCGAGGCCAGCAGAGCTTTCTGCAGAGAAGATCCGGTAACTGTTATGAATGTAGAAGAGTGGGGCATTTTTCTCGTTACTGTTCCAATGTTCAGACGGACGAATGCTGCTGGGGGAGTATAGAATAGACAAGCCGAAGATGGAAGAGTGAACGTTGTGGAGCCTAGAGCCCGGGAAGCTCTAAAGGTAAGTTCAAGTCAGAAACATAGCGGGGGTTCTGAAGCTTAGGAGAGGAGACAGTTTCGCTGTCATTAGATTGTGTGGCAACGTGAACCAACGTCAGCAGAAAGGAGGAGGAAACGGAAGGCTATATTCCAAATCTATGTCAGAATTGGCCAATACAAAGATAATCATTGATGCTGGGAGTTTGGATAACATAGGGTCTACGGAGATGGTAGGCTTGATACGGATACAGCTGCTTATCACCCACCTTAGAATCAACTAGTTCAGTTCAACTATACCCGCCTTAATTCCCTCATTCAAGACAGATGGAAACAGGTTATGGATCTGTTCAAGTTGGTCGATCAATCCCTCCTTTCTTTTCCCTACCTCCGGACACCTTAGAATAGATTTGATTGGAAGGAGGGTGAGGTTTGAAGATGCTCGACCATTCTTTGTAGAAAAAGAGAGCTCAGAAGACCTCATTACGTAAAAACACGACCATTAAAGCAAAGGGTCGATCGGAGGATCCTCCATACGCCTCTCACCGGCTTTTACGACAATAGGAACGAAGCCTTTTGTTTGGTTCGAAGGGTGGATTAAGTTAGTTTTAACCCCTCTCCTCACTCACTGGTTACCAAGTCGAGTTCATTCAAGATCACTGATCCCTGGAGCGAAGGCCGTCAATTAAGCCAGTCAAGCAAACAACCAACGCTTCGGGCTACCACACCCTTACACATCAACCGAGACTAAAAAAATTGACATTATATTCTTTCGAACGAAAAAGAAAAAGTGATAGCGTCAGGTTCTCTTGATTTTGTAATAGGAAGAAGAAGATGGGGAATATCACAGTTTAGGCAGACAAGCACGAACATAGTTAGCTAGCTTCTCCTAATTCCCTGATAGACCATATTATGAGGACAATACAGGTGGAGATGTGGACGTGGATAGTGCTTACCCAGGAACAGTGACTTTGCCCCTCCTGCTCCTCAATGAACCGGATCAACCACTTAGGCAGGGTCTACTTCTACTGGTGTTGGATTCTGCTTGCATACATCACCATCAATGATTAAAAATAAAGCTTAGTAGAGTTTTTTGTATTAACCAACCGAACGAGTGTACGATCGAATACAGAACCAACTGTTGTAGTCGTAGGTTCAGTAGGAATTCCTACCTAATGCAGGAACTTTAGTAGGTCCATTTTCGGTAGTACATGTAGGGGCTGGTGTAGAAATCGCAGGAATATTGATTGGGAAAACAAAGCGCATTAAACCCAAAGGGAATGTCAATGAGTGTACAAATCTTATGAAGTTGGCGAGCGAATGACATACACTCTTGATGAGCCTTTTGTCCATTTTTTTTCGCTTGACCAGCACGACCAGGGATAGAAAGCCTTTGTAAAAGGATAACTAGGATTCTATTATGTACTTTGACTTTTGCCACAAATATTAGTAAAGATAAAAGTATTTTCTCTCCTATTCACCCTTTACCAATCGAGAAGTATTGGCAATCTCTCTTTTAACTAGTTACTCAGGTTATTTCACTCCGTAATTAGTCTTTACCAGCTTATTGCGTGCTCAGATGAAGTCTAATTTTCGATAGTTACCTCTCCGTGGGAACATCTATCGATTATGCTATCGGGAAAGTCAGGCATGGAATCACGCTAAGGTAAGGTTTGTAATCCATCTAGAATAGGATCTACTTTAGATATTCGATTTCCCACTTATGCCTTTTCAAGCAAGGCTGACTTCAACAAGGAATGGAACTATAGCTCAGACTGATTGATGATCCTTCTCTCTCCTGAGGTCACCCAAGGTAGACAAAATGCCCCAAACCCGAGAGTTCGATCCAAGTACAAACCTTGCTTCAGACATAAAGGAATTTCCAATGCTTAATTCATGTCTTATTTTCGTTCTTTTCTTAGAGTTCGATCCTAAAGCTTCCCTGACCTTGGATGTTGCAAAGAGTGGATCGATCTCCTGCTTCCCAAATGCCTTGATTTACTAAAGACTAGAATTGGAATGAACCATGCAATTCATAAGGAATGAGATTCGGTATCTACTCTATCTATTCGATTGACCATAAAGCTAGGCATGCCAAATCTGTCAATCCCAGTCTTTTCATTGCGCTTATGCGCTTAATAAGTCCATCTTCACTTCACTATTCACTATAAAGTAAGAACAAATTTCCTCGATTAAAATCATATACAATCTTAATCTTCCTGCTAAGCCAATCCCCAGTACAAGCAACTAAATCCAGTTAATTCCCAACTAATGGTAATGGCAAACTTAACTAGGAAAGAGAACTTCATTTACTATCGGGATTCCTCTTTTATTGTTTCACGCTCTATTTTATACTGGAATTTCCCATGCCATGCTTTACTTTAATTCCCCATTCTTTCAAGTTTAAGTCCAGTTTCAGATTTCTGAGCATTTGAACAAAGAGGAAAGTAGTAGCTCCCAATGGACCAATCTACTCTTGTTTTTATTTGAATTGTATGGTAAGGTAAGCATTACTCTTCCTTAACCTTTTTTCTACCTTTGAAGATGGAAAGGGCATTGAAACAATACCTATCTAGGGGGACCAATCATTAAAGCAAGTCAAAGCGCAGATAAGGAGGATAATAGGTAATCGGAGTAGTAGTATTCTCCTTCTAGTCTGCCTTTCTTAGCTCTTAGGGATAGATCTTCCTCCCCCTTCTATAACCTTAGGCAAAATAAATCTTACTAAGAAGTTTCCTTTTCTTTTTATTGAATTGAATCCTTCATATCTTAGTGTGCCAAGCATGAAGAGATGTCAAGTCAATAGGGTATAAGCAAGAGTTGTGCTTACTGTGAATCTGTCTCATAGCCTTCCAAGCAAGAACAAGCAGAAGCTATGGAATAAAGTCTTTATTTGCCATTCATTAATTAGGTAAAGCAGTTAGTAGGCTAAATAGGCATCTATGCTTTATCTTATTGCCTTTCAATTCTTCCTTTTAGTTTTAGAGGAGTCTTTACCACTTATTTGAATGCAGTTTAGTCTATGAATGATTAAGAATAAGTGGTTTTTAATAGTTGAATGGTTGTGTAAGATCTTTAGCTTTTTAGTGAGGGAGGAAGATACATAGTCAAACTGCAACCGATTTGAGCTCTTAACGAATCCTTGTGGAGGCAGTCTTAGAAGTAGGCATTGGAGGAAAACTAAGCTCTTACAGTTCTTATAAAAAACTGCTTTAAAGGAGAGAAATCGAAGGTCTGCTATCTATTAAACTTTTATTACCTTCCCAAAGTAATAAAAGAATCCTTGATTAACCAACTCGTCAGTCTGATAAGAGTTCCCACTAAAGGCAAATAAATGACTCAGGAGCAAGATCAACAAGTGGTGGGAGGAGAAAGGTAAGCAAGGTCCAAGCCAAGAGCTTCACCACGGAATCGAAGAGAGAAGGTGGGAAGGGAATAATAAGAAAAATATCCCTCTACTAGAAAGTGGTCGTGAAAGGAGACTGCTTTGAATGCTTACCTAAGCCAAGTTTTTTGACAGACTCGGCTATGAACAAATCCTCTCTTAGAGAATCGACCATTCGACGAGAAAAAGTCTTATTAGTCTTCCGCTTGAACAGTGATATCTATAATAAAAAAAGAATACATGTCTCAAGCTAAATGATACCGGCTGAATATAAGTAAATTCTTTATTTTATGAAAGGAATCCACTCTTTCAGCTAGTATTTTTTTTTTTTAATAATCCGATGTAGTTAGCAAGAGGTTCAGTTCGAAAGGAAAGGCAGTTCAATCATCTGCGGGTAGAAAGACTAAAAAAGAAAAGAAAGTATGCTATCTCTTCTAGCCTTCTTTCTTGTTGTGATTCCATTTCCTGCATCAAGCCAAATTAGCTCATCTTAGGGTTTTTTCTTTTTAATAAAGGCTTAAGTTCTTCCTTTATTAAGGTAAGGTCTGAGAGTAACATGGCTATTTTGTCAACTCTTCTGACTCTGTTTTCCATGGTAGCTAGGCAAAGTCCAGGTTATATCAAACCAGACTACTTCCAGGTGGTTTAGTAAGGGCTTTAGGAAAAGGCATAACTGCTCTTGTCGGAAGTGCAGGGCTATTATACTAGATGGGAAAGATATCTCATACCTGGACCAGGCTAACAAAGATGAGTCTTCTCTTTTCGGGGTTAGACTCTATAGAACCAGAACAATAGACTGATTAACTGTGGTCAGGTCAGAGCCCTCTGTTGTCTGTTGTAAGAGATTGATTAGACTTTATATTGTACCTTACTTAGTCTTCCGCTGGACCTGGATTCTCTAAAGCTTCTATAGAAGTACCCCTCGGGGGAGGATTGAATAAAGAATTGACTTATCTCAAAAGGAGATGAAAGTCTTTCATCTGTATCTGGCACTACTTTACTTGGCTTATCTAGTAGACTATTTTTAGCTTTCACGTGTCGAGGAGGATACAACATTTAGCTTTAGCAAGTACTACTACTCCTATATTTTCGTATAGTATAACCAACGATATGATGTTCTTTTTGCTCTTGGAGTAAGAAAATTATGTGCATAGCGGTAAAGTCAAGAGATTCTGGAATCTCTTTTTCCTGTGCTATCGAATAGTATCTTTACGAAAATTGGCTTTTTTTATTGCAATAATAAGCTAAATAGGTTGTTTTTGTTATAGAGACCTAACCTAAAGAAAGAAAATGAAGTCATGCTTGATTGCCCTTTTTAAGCATGATTGGTAGCACGGTACGGTCTTCTTCCTTGAATTCTGGGCAAGACAGTCATTCAGTGCAAGTGGTATCCTATATAAAATAAATCCTGTCTTTCTTTTCCAATGCCATCGGTTCAATCATTGCAGTAGTATATTTGTTAGGACGGTTGTTAGAAGAGACGTATTAGATATGGAATATTTCCTTGTCTGGTCTTCTAGGCCCCGTAGGCCATGTAAGATTTCATTCTCTTAGTAGGATTTTTTTACAATAAAAAAAATTTTGTTTCGAGTAAATGAACATAAGGAAATAAGGAATGGCTCTTTTAGTTAGGTAAGAGGTGTGATTGAGTAAGATGATTTTTTCCTTAAGCAAAATCTCTAAGATGAGACTTCCTAATAGGTGGAATCCTGTGCGTACAATACCTTCTCGAGCCTGAGAAAGACTTCTTATCTCACTTACTGGTAGAATAAGAATAGACAGATCGGTCGCCTCTTACTCGTCTTTTGAAAGCCATAACATTCACATAGAGGAGTATCTGTATCACTACACTAACAAGAGAGGAACTACGAGCAGAAATCAGTAGTCAATCTTTGACTTAAATAAAGATATTGCGTATAAAGAGAGAGATAGCCAGTCTTGACTTAAGTCGGTCCAAGCTTGACTTAGCTCAAGCAATGCCCAAAGACTCCCATGCCTTTCTTGGTTGGACCAAGCCAACCAACCCAGGTAAAGCAGCATCTATTTGTCATCCCATTTTCCCTGGGGACCAAGAGCAGGAGCATCCTATTCAGGCTTGGTCAATGAAAATAGATTTCACTATTTCTAGGCTGGAACCGTAGCCAAGTGGCTAAGGCATAAGTCTGCTCCACTCCTCTTTGTCCTGCACCAAAGTAGCTTTATATAAGAAAGTGAAAGATCTGATTGTTACAGACGACCAGATCGAGGGAAGGAATCTACTCTACCAAACAATCAAAGAAAGAAGCCAGCTTAAAAGCACCCTGGTCGAAGCGAAGCACATGCGATAAGGGAAGAGAGAGACCACCAATGCAAGTAGATCGACTTAAGCATCGATTTTGAAGGCGACAACATGAAGCATGAAAATAGAACCAGCCAGATCAGGGGTATGAAGGAGAATTCGTCTTCCAACCATCAGGGCATCAATCTCATGCTCATGCATGTGTGCTTTTAGTTATGTCAATCCCTGCTTTTATCTTTGCTTTTATCGAGTCTTTAGCCTAGAAAGCATAGCATTTAGGAAATAGTTATAGGTGTGTTCCAAAAGTTAGTGTTCGAGTATTACTTAAGTAGGAGTCATCTTTGAGAGAGATGCCTATTTATGACCGTGAGTGAAAGCCTATGATATAAGTTGGTGATCATCAACAAGTGTTGGACTATGTCATTCATCAGACGACGCGTATATCTCCGATCGGAGAGTTTCTTAATCGTCTGATTATTTCAATGGAAAAAAATCTATTATATAGAATTAGGTCATTGACCCAAGGTAGAGGGATAAAAACCTATACTCTTCTTACCTAGTCCAGGTCCTGATTCCAAGATAGGTACCATGAAATCAAGACCCCTCACTGCCACCATGTCATAAACCTTCCACATAAGACCGAAACGCACCAACAAAGGATCAGTGCGATCGATCTTCCATTTTCGATTGATGACAGGGGCCTTGAAGAATTCCTCAATGGACACGTGACAAAGTTGTACCGTAGTACCAATGGCAGTATTACAACCAACTCTGCGTCCATGATCTAAGGGTAGACCACTCAAGAAAATCTTTCATCCCTGGCTTGTGTAGCCTATGCAAAGCAAGCCTACACTGGTAGAGAAAATAACTCATCTGATTTGGGACTACTTGAAGATCTGAGGTCCTATTGAACTGGTGCAGAAGATCATATTGGAAGGGCTGATGGGGCTGCCTAGCAATCATCTCCTGTTATTGTGTTAGGCAGTATGCTCTGGGTCAGGAAGAACCATGCCAGATCTAATGAGGGTCCTTGGCTAATTGGCTACTAAGGATGATGGAGTCAGTTACTGTAGTGCGTTAAGCACAAGCAAAGCACCTAGACTTATTTATCGCAAATCGATCACATGCCCTGGATAAGTTGTTTTTTTCCTCACTGCTTAAACAAAATGGATTTAAGAGTGATTCCACGCGCTAGCCAAAAGGCTGATTCAGATTCTGCTTGACTTAGTTGAAGTTGAAGGTAGGAGAGTAGCAAAGTCTCTTCCCTCTACGCCCTAAAAAGAAAAAACGAAGCAAGATAGCTTCTATTGATCATTGAGAGAGAAATCGAGATGTGAAAAAAGAATAGCTTTTATTCAATAGCCATTGCCTGGAAAGCTTTACTTTAAGTAGAGTGGCCAGGCTCTGATCTTCTTCCTCTTCGCGACTATAAATCAATACTGTCGGCATTCAATCATACATATACGAAGTGTGCCACGGGTCACCTTAGAGTTAGAGAAAGAACTTCTAATTATTGCTATTACGAAATAAGGGGTAGAAGGAATTGTTGACTATACGAGAATTCCTCCATTCCAGAATAAACATCCCCTGCAGTTGCAGTTATCTTTAAAAGGAATGATCTCGGGCATCAATCTAAAGAGAGTTTGTTTCCCTTTACACGGGCAATTGCCTTATCTTATTAAAGGAAAAGGAATAACTCGCTAGGCACCAAGGCTTATTTCATTTCACTCCTAACTTCCCTTGAGCCTGGTTAAGAAGGGTCCAATCCCAACTTCTGAAAAAAAAGAGTGAATTGACTAAGCTAACCCTGAGTTCGCAGTCAATTCGGCAACAGAAAAAGCAATGACTACCGCGAGTGACCCATAGCTGATCTACGACTCACTAAAGGCTTCATTCTAGTAACATAATCTAATTCCGTAAAGATAAGATCTTATTATTCAAAAGAATTAAAATTTATAATGCTATTCCCCTGCCCCCCTGATCAACCCCGTTGCAATTCTAACAACTCCATATCATTCATTATTAAAGCGAAAGCAACAACGTGTCGCCCTAACCAACAAATCGATAAACGGAAATGTGTTACCTAATAATGAGATCATGAGCAATGCTGATAACAGAAAATGGTTCCTAACCTCAACAAAATCAGAGTACGGCATATGCGACTATTCGGCAACACGCTTGGATAAGTAAGGCGATGAACCGTACCTCTATCTCTAGGCGCTATGATGTGTTATTGAGGGATGAAGATCTCGATGATTCAGATTATGATCTCGATCTAGTCGACCTTGTTGATTCAGTAGATCCGGCCGGTTGAACGCTTTCTAGCAGCACCAAAACCTGTGGTAGTGGGATGTGAAAGTTAAAGAATTCCCCTCTTCCTTCGCTACTTGAGTTGAGTGCGCTAGGGCTGCGCTGGCTGAGCCTCATTCCGCCCGGTGCCCAACAAAGCTTGGGCTATTATTCTACTACTGATTGACCAGTTGAGACGATAGCAGGGAGCAAGAGTGTTTGTCAGAGAGTATCCCTTACTTAATGATTAGGAAATGAGGAATGACTTTAGCAGCTTGGAACCTCCTACCAAGGGCTTTAGCATTTTAATATATCTTTAAAGAAAGACGCAAGAGCAGATCCCTATCTTCCACCCTGAGGGAAGCAAAACAACAACACTAATGGGGTCACCCGTGGGAAGGTGCAAAGGCCAGAAAAAGAGGGATTCCCGGAACCAAGCTTCCTAGTTCTATACCTTATACCAAAGCGCGGGACTGCACTGTATTGTATGCTAATAAAATATAAAGTCTTCGGTACAACTCTTATTTACTCCGTTAACCCCTCTCCTAACGAAGACAAGTGCCACTCCTAGCGCTAAGCATAAAAAGCTCTCACGCACACTATAGACTCTATCAGACTAGGAAGATCTTACCCTTCCCTAACCCAAAGAGGTTAATCGATGCAACTGCACTCTGTCTTGTCTTTCCTTGAAAGACTAGCTCTTCCTTACTGACCTTTCCTTACTCCTTGTTTAGCTGGAAGAAGTGGAACGGGCGGACAGTTTCAATCACCATTTATTTGTCAAGAAACCTCAGACTAAAGGTGCTTTAAATGAAAAAAGCACATGCCACTAACTTCATATTCTGCTTAATCAAAAAAGGTAGTCACTCGCTTGTTAGAAGAAGAAGGTAGTTTACTGGCTCGACTGAGAGTGGTACTTTCACTAGAATCAATCGAAAGGATTAAGCGATCGCATACTTCCTTTCATGGATTAGAATCAAAGCACCGGTTCCACACCGTTTGCCCGGCCGAGAAAGTTAGCGCAGTTCATTCAATGCCTAGTTTTCCTTTCCCTTTCGTAGGCTAAGCTTCCCACCTTCCTTCATACAGGGGAAGTTCTCCTATCCTCGAGGAACTTTTACTAGAATGAGGAGCAGACTCAGTCGCTTCCTTCTTTCTTCGCCCCAAAGGTCTACTTTCTATTCTATATAGACTTTTTATAAATACTTTACGGTACTTCATATGTCAAATAGCTATTAGCCTTACTTCATCTGCTGCAATAAGACTTGGAAAAAGAACTTCCCCGAGCCTTGGATTACTTTCTAAAATAGGGGAATAGTGAATTGAATCTTTTTCTCTAAAGCACCGTGCCCATGGTATGAGAAATCTTGGCACGCACCGACCAAGAAAGGACTACAACTAGACGTAGGCCCTAAAACACTTTAAAAGCAATTCTTTCTTTCTTTCCTGCCTTCAACTTAGAGTTGAAGTTCAATTCCACAACTTCATGATGACTGACTTCTTGGCTTCCTGAAGTGAATGCTTAATCTTATCTTGCCTTGTTGAATCTGTCTTTGATTCGGTAATAGAGAGAATTTTGTATAAAAGAAGATGAAAGTATATCTGAACTCGATTCCGTGAACACCGGATCTTGCAAATGAGAAGTGGATCTATATTGCTATTTTGCGAGAGAACTAATTGAATTTTATTCTTGTCTGCTAAGAGAATTATTCTTCTGATGCTTATGATTCAATTCTAACAGGGCATTCAATTAACTAGTCTCCCTTGGTCTCCCCGTCGGGAATGGAGGATTCTAAACCTTGTTTTTTTTTCTTTCTAATGTCAAACCGCCCTTTTTGCTTGAAAGTTCTAGCCCTTAAGGCCTTATTAGCCCTTTTAGCATTTGAAAGCAATTACCATGTCTTAGAAGGAAAGTCATCAGGGTTCACCAAAGAAGAAGACCGGTTAATTGAACACTTACATACTCTCTATGATAAACGGATAAGATCCCAAAAGCATATTCTGGTTCACTTCCTCCACCACTGGTTAGTAATGAAAGAGTGGCAAGAGTCAGAGCTGCTACCGATTCAGTTCCCTTTTCTTGTATTAGTTGACTCTCTTTCTAAGAACAGAGCAGGGACAAATATAGTGGTATGCTTTTGCCATGGTAAACTGCCAAAGCTTCTACTTCGAGCCCTTTTTAATACCTCTCTTACCTCTCTCTATCTGTAACTGTCCTATGTTACCTGCTACTACTCCTCTAAGAGCAAAACTAGCATTCTAATACAGATCCTTTATAGGTATAGTCCTGTAATAGCTCTTACCAAGGCCGCTATTCCTACTAAGGAATAGAGTAGGCCTTGACCTTCTATATTACAGTGTTAACAGCGCATCTGCGACATCAATAAGGAAAGGGGATAAGATCTATAGATCCTAAGATGTATAGATCGGGTACAGACTAGTAGTAGTATCGTATGTTTGCTGAGGCCCCTCCTTGGGCCCAAGGAGATATGGTTAGTTGTAGCCAGCTGACGACATAGGGATGACAGACTCCTCTTTAGGAAGTTGTGGGAACCTCCCGATTGGTCACCCAATGGACCTACGCCAGATACTAAGACCAGAGCACAAGAGAACAAGATAACTAGGCCAGAAGAGAGGTTCGACCGCAGTGGGGGGACTGAGACCGAAGGGGGATCTGGATACCCGCCCCTAGCCCATATGAGAAACGGAAATGAATAGGATGGACTAAGCATGGCAAGCTAACGTCAAACACCTCGGTAGTACATCCAGGGTGACATGACGCTGAAGGACGAGACGCTGGACAAACCAAGCGATTGTTGGGACATGCGTTGCCCGGTGAGTGCACTTGGCCTTACACTGATACGCCTTTCGGGGAACACTAGGAAAAAACTTCAAGTAGATCGATCAAAACTCACAATGGAACTAGCTCGTAAAGAAAGAACAGGAATGTCACTGGCTAACAAAGGGGGTAGCCTAATAGTCCTAATCAAAAGAAATCCTGGAAAGCCAAGGGAAAACCATCCAATTCCCTAGTGTAATAACCCCTTATTGTATATAAGAGCTCAACTTTCTTGTAATTGTATATTTGAGCTATGAGCTATTCCCCTCCTAGGACAATGGCAATAGCAAAAAAGGCCAACAAAACTACTCCTACACTTCCTGGCCGAGAACTCCAAAGGGAACTCACACTCACAGGAAAAAGAGACAGCTGGATTGGGGACTGCTACTAGAGAAAGAACCCCATATAAAAGGACCACTCCAACTGCATCTATCCCAATGGCTAGAACAGAACTCAGCTGTACATATGCTCTATATTCTCAATCTATCTTACACTGTCTTGCCTACTCGCTTACCCGTGAAGAGAATCAGTTATCCCAGAGACTACTACTATAAGTATTAACCAAGGACTAGTATGAAGACTGGTGGAAAGCAGAATAGCGATACGGGGACTTCACGTATTGATACCAGGACTACTGTTACGTGGAATACGGAGACAGGGACTCCAACTCAATCCTTATCGAAATGAACTGCAAATGTATTCAAGGGAGCTCGTACTCCAACAGAATTGAAGGAAGAAATTCTTGATGCCCTTATTACTCGAAATGCAAGGGAGTATCTTATGACTCCAACTTGGCTTGGGAGAATCCTACAGCAGACAACAAGAAGAAATCCGTGACTTCCAACGAGCTCAGCTCTAAACATTGACGAGAAAGGGGAAAACTGCCATAACCCATATATATCGGGAGGATACCGCACATAACCCACATACTTATCCTACAGTGACAAAGCCCAGAGCAAAAATGAGAGGCAAATCCCCAGACAGAAGTAACAACAGCCATCTCGGCGGACAGACATAGCATTCCTCACAAGAGAATAACATTTCTTTTCTTTACATCACTAACAAGGGAATACCCTTTAGCCCTTCCATATGAACTTGTAATATAACCTTAACTGGAAGATAAAGATACCCGCAGAAGAGGTGAGGTACTTCCATTCCACTAGTTTTCCCTCTCCTTTTAGTCGGGCTACTTTAGGACTATTTTACTTTGATATTCTCTTAACTTACAATACTAAATATGTATATATCTTATTAGAATCTTAAGATGATATTAATACCCTATTAATAGAATACTAACTAGTTAAGTAATACTCAGTAATACTAAGAAATATAAAACAGTCGAGTGTCTACGAACCTTTCCCTGCTTGCCCAAAAGAGATTGATGGCACTTGATCTAAAACTGACAGCAATGGAATAGAACTCTCAGGGAAATATCCCTTGAAAAGAGAGAAAGATTCTGACTCCCTATAGGAAAACCAGAATCAAGCCCTAGATTCTATCTGTCTTAGGACTAAATGCATAGAGGGCAACGGGATAGAAGACAACTCAACTGTCTGCAAGGAAACTCTCAAGAGAACTTCCAATAGTTGGCAGGGAAGCCGCCTAGAAGAGAACACATTTGTCTTACAATGGAAGGTATGTAGCGTCACTAATGGAGAAACTACTTATTATATAATAATCTGGAAACAAAGGATTATCCAACAAAAACAAGCAAAAAATACGGTCTTTCGTGATCGAATGCGCCCTTTTTCCGGCTTGAAGGAGTCACCCCTTGCTTCACTTCAGGCAATTCATTAACGGCTACTTCTTCATTAACAAAGTCTCGGGTCGCACCTGGGGCTGGTCTTAGCGTATCCGAGGCGTCACAGATTGGAATTCTTCTACCCTTCCCCAAACCTCTAGGGTTTGTTTTGTTTAAAGATCCTATGCTCTGTTATAGGCTCATACTTCCTCGCTCTTAACAGCGATATGCCATCAAGCAGTTCTAATCCTTCCTGGCCTACCTTTACTGCTTCAATCGACTGCTTTGAATTGAAAGACCTTTCGCGATGCCTTTCGCCTAATGGCTCTTATTAAAATCCTTGAGTTGAGAACAAACTAAAAGCAACCCCCTTGCAGATCTCATGTTGCATATAGTAATTGCAGAAATTTCTAATGACTTATTTTGATGTAGTGATTCCAGATAAGTTACCGAAGCCAGCTTTCCGTGGTAATTCCCGAAGTCAAACTAAAACACGAGGTCTAGCGCCCTAGACCGAGGACTCAAAGAAAGCACAACTAGAGGACTAACTACGTAACAACCCATTCCATACCAAAACGGTGGATTAAGTCCCTCATCATAGAATGATACAGGCTAAATCGGGAGGAGAAGGTAGAGTTAGCTTCCGAATGAGACAAGACGGCTGCAATTGTGGAATAAAATGACGGGCTGGTAAGAGCTTTTTTCCACGAAAGGTACCCTTTACGAAAGGTAACTAAAAGTCATGTTCATACTCGATATGACTCCACGCCGGATACATATGGATACCTAGTTGGTTGGCGAATAGATGTTGAGATAATGGTTTTGTGTCACGGTAAAACACAGGATTGAGTTAGTGTAAAGTAGCAGCGTATATGCGACTGGATTAGGATTATGTATTAGTGCTCTCCGAGGGTAGTTACTGTCACGACCCCATTTCTTTAATTTTATAATGGTTCCTAATTCCAAAATAACGACACAGACGGGAATAAACTTAACTTATGAAGGCTTTGAAATCTGAGATCGTGATGCCACGGGCTTAAGAAGATCACTCCTCTTAGGTCCGCAAAGGCACAAGACACTAGTATGAGTTTTGATTTTCCCCGAACCAAACATTAGGTGACATTCAAGTTGTTAATCATTATTATTACACCACTTGTTAATAGTTCAATTCTAATAAATGCATTATACAAAGTTCATTACTAATAATTAAAATTACAACCATCAGATATATATTAAGAAGACCTAGACCTTCCAATGTTCAATAGCTGCCTATCTACAACCCGCGAATCCAAAATAATAATTACAATACATAAAGTTGTTCAATATTAACATAGCTTAACACCCTAAACAACATTAACAACAAGTATGATCACAACAAGCAGAAGTCCGACTTGCCACACATGTAAGTCTTGTACTCAGTTTGAGTCCCTGGCTCGGGCTTATCCTCACCTGAAAGATTGTCATGGAAATAGATGAGCTACACTTAGCTCAGCGAGGATTAAAGGTCTCGGTAGGTTTTTGTAAACATTTTTCAACATTTAGAAAGCCTTTTTTGAAAAGTCATGCCTTGCACATACAAAACAGTTGATAAGAAACAAGGTAAAAACATGATAAAGGACTAGTTTAAGTATTTATAACAAGTAGTACTAGTAGAGAACATGTATCCCGAACCTTTAATGAAAAGATAACCAGACATGTTAACAATGAAATTAAACATATGAATAAGTAATCAACTCTTCTCCCTGAATGAGAGTGGTTGAACATATAATAAAAGGATACGGGCAACGCTTTCCTCTGAGGACCTCAAGGGACCAAGTGAGAATGGTTGCAAATGCTAGAGATGGCCAATCTCGCTGCTTCATCAATGTTATAACCCCATACACCAAATTACAAGGATGAAATCCGGATATACACCCTAATGCCACAGTAGCCTGTCCGTCCTGGCAAGCCCAATACCGCCCAGGCGGTACAGAAACTTCTACCATGGGGTCCATTATATTGCTTAATTATATAATTTATATAACTTCCATCTCTCCAAGGAGAATTCACCAAGCGAGAGTGGATTTCAAAATAGCAAACAGGCTCAGAAGTAACAAAGTAGGTTGCCACCGGTTAGTAACAGTAATCAATGACATATTAGTGTAATCATATTCCAAATAGATTTCATATAATGCATAAACATGCAAGTGGATGTCAACAGGATAGGTTGCCCTCAATGTAGAAATATAACATGTATTAAATTCAAAGCCTTCGCATTAGACCCAACTTAAATATCTATTTTACCTATCTTTCCAAGCTCCAATTAATCTTATTTTGGTTTAGAATTTAAGCTTATCGAAGGTAGATAACTCTAGAATCAAACGGAACTCGATTCGGAGTTGAATTGAGTGAGATATGGCTTCCGGAAAATCGTTGCGCAAAGTTGTCAAACCCGAAGCCTTACCAGCGGACGAGGGGTCCTCCACCAGTCGACCGGTGGAGGGGGGGTAGTCCGGTCGTGTCAATTCTGTTTGTGAATGCTACAGTGCAACAAATGCATGAATTTCCCTTTTCTTGCTACCATTCCTCCCACTTCTTACAACCCATCAAGCATACATAATGTGGTTTATTAGGCACCAAATAATGGTTCAAACATCAACCAAAACCTTCCATACAAATAATCAACTACCAACTTACCAAGAATTCAACATCACACACAACATCAAAATCAACCTCCAAACTTTGAATGCTAACTTCATGCTCCTAACTTTTACATACAAGTTATATACACATTGACACCTACATAGCCAACACCAAGCTCACCTCTATATTTCACAAGTTCATCAATTCACAAATTGAGCAAGTCCTAAATCTTCAACACACAAAATACTCCATCTCATCATTCAAGCTTAGATATGCAAGTTATAACAATATTAATACACATATATAATCACAAACATGCTCAACCTAGCTTTGAAAACTTTTAAGAAAACAACCCTCACCTCAAGAACACAAGAAAATGCTTGATTAGAGTAGTTGAAGGCAAGAGAGTGCTCAAGAGTGGCTTGAAATTCCCTTCTTTCTTCTTCTTTTCCTCTTTTCTTCTCTTCTTCTCTTCTCCTCCTTTGATCGTGTATGAGTATGTGAGTGTGTGCACAGGGATTTTGTGTGTGTTTGAGTGTGTTGTGAGTGTTTTGAGTGGCAAGAATAGTGTATGTTAGGTAAACAAAATATCAAATGGTCAAATGACCACCTTGCCCTCCAACTAAGTTATATATTGCTAGTTTGCCACTTTGGTTGAATTGTAACTAATTAGTTACTAGACTTGTGTTATTAGGATATAATTTATATCTATGACACGTAAAATTCTTAAATGCACGTAATTGAACATTTTGGCACATAAAATGATAAATATGCACGTTAATTAATATTAATGCACGTAATTAATGCCAATGCATATGAAATGATGTAAATGCATTATTAATAGTGTAATTACGCATAGGTTCTCGTGCTGGGTTTTACAGCTACAGTGTCCAATCTAAACTACTAACACAAACAACAAACAAGACCAAATTTGTACCCTAACCCCCTCTTCCCTCTAGGTGGAGGAAAGGTTAAGAGCAATTCTTCTCTTGTTGAGCCAATATCTCTAACATCTTTTGCTGAGAAAACTAGGTATCCGCAGAGGAGAAAGGTGAACGGCCCTCATGCCTAGGCGCTTATCCTGCCTTAAGGCAAGGAAAGAAGAATACTAAAAAAAGCCAAAGACCGAGAGTATAAGGAGAAGTTCTTAGATATGGGTCCAGTGATTTTTTTCTCCCATTAGTCCATGCTTTCTCTTCGAGAGATTGTCTTCCCTGGGGTTTGAGTTGAAGTTGAATAAGGATTGGAGTTAGATTACCTTAAAAGGTAGGAGTCTATGAAAGCCATTAAGCAAGGGAGTTTTCAATCCTGATAAAAAGTCAAATTGAGTGAGCAAGCTTGTTGAGTTTGTGATAAAGGCAGTTTGAAAGCAAGACATTTATTTGGAGTTTCCTTCTAAGGAAAAAAAAACCTTCTCTTAGGTGCAGAAGTACTCTTTCTAATGCAGGATAAGGAGAGTCAGTATCAAAAAGTGCCTCTCCATCTCTTCTGTATGTAAGGGCAAAAAAAAACGTATTCCACCTAGTTGACTTCTTTTCTTTTCCTCTTGGGCCGCCTAGGCCATCTAGGGCCAGATTTACTTTTCTAGTTGCATGCAGGCCAGTTTCTTTCGTTGAATTGGAAAGTCTGAGTAAGGAAAGTCATCAGGGAGGGAATTTATACCAGCAGTAGAACTATCTTAGCCATCCCTCCTTCCTCAAGTATAATGTTGAGCTGCGCCGGTGAATGAATAAGCAGTTTTCCGCTAGATAATAGATTCCGAATGTAGTATTTTTCCTTTTGTTGGCTGGGGCTTGGTTGACACCCTCTGGAGAGGCAGTTCCTATTGATTTCAAGCCAGTTGATGCCTGTGTGAGCTAGATTCCTCAGCAGGAAAAGGAGTCGGTTTAGGAGTAGAAACAAGAGGATAGCTTGGAACAAGGATCAATTTCATCCATTTTGGCGGGTGCTTACTGACCGGATACCTTAATTGCTTGGCTTTTTGGATTAGTTTTTTTTGGGCTCGTTTCTACATCCTTTTAAATGTCCTCTCTGTGATGTTCTGTGCTTCATATCTGTTAGGTGGCCTAATCTAATGTCATTTAATCCTAGTAGTATTTTTGGGCTCGTTTATACATCTTTTAAGTGTCTTATCTGCAATATATGTTAATTGATTCTTTTAAGTACATTATAAAAATGTGCTCTAGTTACATTTTTTACAAGTCTGGACTAAACAGTGGTTTTTTCTCTTAGGTTTCATATGGACCTCTGCCCTTGCCTTCTCTTTTCTATACAACAGGTACGACTCATGTGTTGTGTAATATAGATATTTATTTCGCCATTTTTATTTTTTTTATCCTGTTTTCTTGTTTTTTTCTTCTATTTGTTAAATATTTATTTTATTTTTATTTTTCCTGAGTAAGTTAATAATACATGACGGACTATGATTATTTACTTCCAGACTTGCCTTAGTTTTGCTACGTGCTATGTATATGTTTTGCAATGCTTGTAATCTACGGTGTATTGCTACAGAAATTATCTAGTGAATTTTTTTTTTTATGTTTTTATTTTTCTTTTTAGTTGTCTGCCTTTTGTTCTTGTTTATTTTGTTTTTACCTACTAGAATTCCACAAAGTTATTTTGGTTTCCTGGGATGTTCTATGCCTCTTTTGTTCTTTTTATTTGTTTATTTATTCACTTTACATGTTTGTTTCTTTGGTTTTTCTTCTTAGTTGTTCGTGTTTGTTGCTGTCTGTTTTCTTTTTTTATTTAAAATTTCAGTCGTTTTGTCATTAATGTTTGTTTGCTTTTTCTTTATATTTCTCTAATGGCTTTTACATGGTTCAGTAACATTGTACATTTTTTGACATGTTTGATTTTAGGTTTTTTGACTTGGTTTGTTTGTTGGCTCGTTTGGGCCTCTTGATAATATGGGCTTTATTTTCGGACTCGCCTCTTTTATTAACTGGGGTTTTTTTGGATTTTACTTTGTCTCCGTTTCTACAATGTACGTGGGTCTGATCAAATGTCGTTTTTTCCTTGTAGGTTTTTCTGGGCTCCTTTATACATTTTTTTAAGTTTCTTATTTGTAATGTATGTAAATGGGTTTTTTATGTACCTTAAGAAAAGGGGCTTTAGTTGCATTTTTTCCAAGTGTGTTTGATTTTAGGCCAGACATGTTGTGTTTTTGGATAGGTTTGGCCCTGATTCTGATAACTGGATTAAAATATGGGTTTTGGGACTTTGTGTTTTTGGATAGTTTGGGACTTCTGACATTCTGATTACTGTTTGGACTCGCCTTTTCTCTGGGCTTTTTGGATGGTACTGGGCCTAATGTCGTGTATTCGGATTAGTCTTTTTTGGGCTTGTTTCTATTATATCTTTTTAAATGTCCTATCTGTGATGTACTGGGCTTATTATATCTTAAACAAATGTCATTTAATAATCGACTCTTTTTAAGTACCTTATAAAAATGAGAATAATTCTTTCGGGTCCTTCAGTTTATGCGTAAATCACTTTCTGGTTTCTCAATTAAAAAAAAAATTCCTTTAGGTCTATCTGTCAATTACTTTTGTCGAAAAAAGTAAAAAAATATATATATTACCTATTTTTCCCTTAGACCATAATTCTCTCTCTCCTACATGACAATAATTTCAACTAACTTCTCTTCTATTTTGACCGTTGAGATAAAAGCTTGCATACAACGTTAAACGCCATTTTGGCAGCAACAATGAGCAAAAAAATCACCAACATCTTGAAAAATCAGCAAAAAAATTACCAAAATATACTTGTCCAAACCCTAAAAAAAATTTAACTCGGGAGCTAAATTAACTAATTATTTAGCTCCCAATTATAATTTTTTTATTTTTAATTTTATTTGTTTATTACATAAAAATTATTTGTTGATTACAAAAAAATGCTAATTTTAGTTAATTTATTTCCGGAGTATAATTTTTATTTTTTTGATTTTACATCTTGGATTAAAAATGAAAATAACAATTTAGCTCCCGGTTATAAATTTAATTTTTAACGCCATTTTGGCAGCAACGATGAGCAAAAAAATCACCAACATCTTGAAAAATCAGAAAAAAATAGCAAAAAATTTACCAAAAATTACTAAAATATACTTGTCCAGACCCCAAAAAAAATTTAACTCGGGACCTAAATTAACTAATTATTTAGCTCCCAATTATAATTTTCTTATTTTTAATTTTATTTGTTGATTACATAAAAATTATTTGTTGACTACGAAAAAAATGTTAATTTTAGTTAATTTATCTCCCAAGTATAAATTGTATCTTTTTTATTTTACATCTTGGATTAAAAATGAAAATAATAATTTAGCTCCCGGTTATAAATTTAATTTTTAATTTTTGTTGTTTTTTAATAAAAAATATGGGGTTTGCTTGAATCTGCATGCAAGCCTTTATCGTTGCTATCAACGGTCAAAATAGGAGAGAAGTTAGCTGAAATTATTGTCATGTAGGAGAGATAAAATTATGGTCTAAGGGCAAAATAGGTAAAATATATATTTTTTTACTTTTTATGTCAAAAGTAATTAACAGATAAACCTAAAAGAAAAAAAATTTTAATTGAGAGACCAGAAGATAATTTACATATAAACTAAAGGATCCAAATGAATTATTCTCTTATAAAAATGGGCTCTAGTTACATTTTTTTACAACTCTCTGTATGTTACTTGACTTTCTCTTAGGTTGGAAGTGGACCTCTTGTGCTTTTCTCACTGCCCTTGCCTTCTCATTTTCTATACGACTGGTACGACTTCTGGTGTGTTTTGTACTGTAGATATTTCTGCTTTTCAATTTTTGTAGAGTATGGTTTATTGTAGAAATTTGTAATTGAATTTTTTGTTTTACTGTTGTTTTTTGTTTTTCTTTTTAGTTGTCTGATTCTTTTTTGTTTGTTTTGTTTTTCTTCTTATCATTCCCATTAGTTATTTTATTTTTATTGTTTAAATTTACAAATATGTTAACTACTCAAATTCATCCCAGCTATTAAATTTATAATATTCAGTAACTTGTTTATTCTCTCAGTACAAAGATGATTATGTAGTTTAATGAATTGAAACAATGTGTATGAATATGTTGCTACATTACCAACTTTATAAATTTTAGATGATTGTAATATGATTTTCGTACGATAATTTTCTCGTCATTAAAAAGAAAAGGTTGCCCCCATGTCTTAGGGGCTATGGGCCCTTTTTGATTTGCCCATCGATCCGTTTTACTGTGGGTTTTTGTTCTGTTCTTCTTTGTTTTATTTTTCTTCTCGACATTTCCAAAATTTGAGTGAATTTTGGGTTTTACTTGTTTACTGATTTAACATGTATGATAAAGATGAATTGAAGATCATTTAGTTGTCGATTGATTTAAAACATTGTGATGTAATATGATGAACCATTTTGGTGATGATAATTTTCTTAGATGTGGAAGACACTTTCAACACGATTTAAGACAGTTTTGGACAATGGGACACGCACCAAGAAACGTTTCTGTTTGGAATTCGATTTGGCTGCTGCCAAGGTAATTTCTTTGTGCTTGTTTTAATTTTGATTGTGTTTTTTTTTTTTGGTTATTATTTATTAACTTTTGGCATTCTTCAGATTCAGTGCATGGACCACCTGTGTCCATGAAGTTCTTTCAGATTCTAAAAGAACTGAAAAGCGGTTATGCCGGGAATTCGAACTCGATGTCACTGCGGCGTTGGATGAGTCCCTCAAGGCGGGGAAAGCAATTGTTTATTTAAATCCATCAAATTTAAATAAACTCAGTGAAAAAATTGAAAGGAGAACTTAATTTTGTCTAAGTCGCTTGATTACAACGTAACGAAGAGGTCAGTCTCGCTAAAGACTATTTTTTCGTTTCTCTCAGGCATTACAATTGCTGGGAGCAACGTGGACCTTTTAATTAAGGTGATTGCTCCTAGCAGAATTGCAATGCAGGAGGGTCTGAAAGGTACAAGGAGTTATGTCTTTGACAAATTCAGATTGACCGAAATGGAAGACATAAAGAAAAAGGAGAACTCTCTTTACCGTCTTAAAGCATGTATATCCGAGCTGGAGATGATGAAGAAGAAAAAGTATGAAATCCTGCTTGGGAAAGGTTTGAATTTGAATGGTTTTAAGAAAGGTCGCGATGGCTGTAATGAGAAGGGAGGAGGCAATGGCAATGGCAATGGCAATGGCAATAGTGGCAAGAGTAATGGGGGGCCCGGAAGTAACGGTGGTGTTGGCAATGGGAAGAATGGTGATTGGAGTGATGGTTCGGGTGATGGAGGTCATGGTGGAGGGAATGGTGGGGGCGGTGATGTTGATGATCCTGATGGTGTCGTGGGAAAAGCTGTCGAGACTATGAAAGAATGGATGTTGGTAATGGTTTTTCTTATTTTTACCTTGTTTTATTGGTCTTAGATTGGTTATTGATTTGAAGCTAATTAAGCTGTTTTTTCATATTGCAGGGTGGGAGTTCTGCTTGGTCTACTATTTTGATGTCTTTTATTTTCTTTTGGGTCCACACTTTTTGACTTGGAGAATACTTTTCAACGTAGACTTTATGGAATTCTGGGCAAGGGGAGTTGTGCGGATTTCTGTGGACTTTTTGCAATACTGGACAAGAGTTTTGTAGATTTCTGTTGGTTTTACGTGGATTTATGATGCACATTTGTGTTTTTTTTATATCTTATGCTTATCTTATGTTGGTCTTTTCATATTACTTTTGAGTTTTTTTTTGTTTTAGTTAAAATTATTACTCTCCCGTGTTCGCTATGATATTCATTATTCCAATATCAGATATATGTTTAAAATATGAGAAAGTAACTTGGTTTCTTAAAGTCATGTTGCCCTTCAAATGTGGAAATAATTTGAATAACATACAAAGACAAATAATACCCTAATCTAAAAATAATTTTTTTTTATTTTTTTCGATACAACTTCTCACTCTCACTCTCGTCAGATGATGAATTGCCACCATCTTTCACGGCGGTGGCGTAGCGGTAACTACCAAGACTTCAAAACATCATCAACATGATGGGATTTGATGGGATTTGTTCAAAGATTCTACATCCTCACCTGGTTGATGATTAAGTTATAAGTTAGCGTTTTTACATCTCTAGAATTTATTTTTGAGAAATATTTATAACGTACTAAATAATTTTAATTACATTCATATGAAAAACATTTCAAAGAATGTTAATGTTATTCAGGAGAATGAAAAATCAAATCAAAAACATCGAATCTTCTACTCAATTAACCTTTCTCTTGATGCAATACATCCTCTTTTTTCTTTTCCTTTTTCTTTTAGAAAAGCAAAATTCCTCTTGTATTCATATAAATTTGGAAAATATGATTTTGTTTTGAAGAGATACGGTTCGAACATAAAATGTAAACAAATCTCACATTTAACATTAGACATAAGCAAATCTTGTATTACGCGTACGATCCAAGTTAATTAACATAAGATCTGCATGTATTGGTTTCAAAAAAATTAACTTATTGATAGATTTGAATATAAGAACATAAATAATTCTCACTTTAAACATTAGATATAAATAAATCTCGCATTAAAAAAGTTTCTCTTTTTACTCTCGGCCTTTTAGTTTTTTGTTTTTGGCCTTTCGATTTCGGCCATTTGGTCTGCTTAGGCCTCCCCTTAAACCCAACCCTAAGTGATTTTTCTTTTTTGACTGGGGTTTTTTCTCTTGGGACTTTTAGTTTTATGTTCTTGGGCCTTTCGATTTTTTCCATGTGGTTTGGATATGCCTTCCCTTAAGTCCAACCCTAACTTTATTTGGACTCTGATTTTTCTCCTTTTATTGGTTTTTTATTTTTCTAGGACTTTTTGGTTTTTTGTTCTTGGGTCTAACGATTTTTATAATTTGGGTTGGATAGGCCTTCCTCTAAGCCCAAGCCAAACTTTATTTGGACTGTGATTTTTCTCCTTTTACTGGGTTTTTCTTTTTCTTGGCCATTTAGTTTTTTGTTCTTGGCCCTTTCGATTTGCCCATTGGGCTTGTATAGTACTTCCCTTAAACCCAACCCTAAGTGATTTTTCTTCTTTTACTGGGCTTTTCTAATTCTTGGCCTTTTAGCTTTTATTTCTTGGGCCCTTCGGTTTCGGCCATTTGGTTTGTATAGGTCTTCTCTCAAACCCAACAAACGAATATAAAAAGAGTACGAAAAATAGTAAAGTAATCAATTCAAAAAATTAGAAAATAATAAAATAATAATTTATTAACTAAAATGGGATAATAAATTATATTTGTCTAACCAAAAATAAAAGTCTATTAAAAGTAACTGAAAGAAACTAACAGAGTGATAAAATAAAAGAAAAGTTTGTTTTAGTGAATCGGAACCAAAAAAAAAAAAAAAATTGGTGATTTGAAATTTTGTGTAGTTAGTGACTTGTAAAATAATTTAATAGAAAAAACATAACATTGCTGCGTAGTCTCCCTCTTGTCCGTGTTTGGCCAATGAGTTGGTGGCGTTGGTAATTTTCACCTTTCAAACTGTTAGACCGATGCCTAGTTCTCTTTTTTTTTTTTGACAAAACTCAAAAGTGTGATTTTATATGAAAAGTGAAAGTACATCAACCTATAATGGAATGTCGTGACGAACCAGCTATAGATACAAGTAGTGAAAGCTCAAGGGGAGGATGGATGCCTAATAGTAATTAATTTAATTATAAAAATTAATTAAAATTAATAATAAACTAAATAGTAATTGATTAATAAAAATAATTAATAAGTAACTAGTAATTATCTCATTATAAATTTACAATTTAATGCTAATAGAATAATAATAATAATTAAACAACACTAATTAATTGTTTAATTAAGTTTAATTATTTTAACATTCAAATTATTAATTAATATAAAAAAATTTATTCAATTAATTGATAGTGACTTATTATTATTAATAATTTAATAATTTAGACTAAATATTTAATTAATTTTTAAGAATCTTTTTTTATTAATTAATTTTGATATTGTTGGTCATGACAAATTTACAAATTCACTTGTCAAAAGAATAAAGAAATTTCTTTTTTATGACTGGATAAACCCTCACACTGACCTTGTATTATGTCAATTCCAAATTCACTTTATGGACTTGAAGGAAGATTCAATTACAATTAATAACGAGTTCTGGAAGTCCAACTCTAACACCTTCTGTATTTTTTTCCCTATATGTTGGGAATTTGAATCATTTCTCTATATATAGGGATTTTCTATTTTAAGTTCACTTCAACAGCTTTCCTACATCTTATTTCAGGGAATTCCTATTTCAATTTTCATCTAACAGTTTCTTTATTTTAGATCTCTCCTTATTTTAATTAAACATATTATTTTAATTTAAAACTTTATTATTAAAATTTATTATTTATATTTGTTAATTGTTTATGTTGATTTTTAATTAAAAATATTATTTTAATTCTCTAGTTGGTTTTAGAAATATTTGTATGAATATTTTCATCATCTCTACATGTAGAGATGTTGAAAATTCAATTTAGAATCTCTATATGTAGAGATGGTTGTAGGGATTATGTTGGAGATGAATATCTCCAACAATATCTCCTACATGTAGGGTAAATGAGGATCTAAGGAATGGAAATTCTTGATTGATCCAAGATCATATCTGCGGACATTGTCTTTAGTCAATAAATTTTTGCCACATCATCACAATATCATTGCTTTTATTTTCTATTGCCCAAAAGCTGAATAGGATAATTATGGTTAGATCTAATTAATAAAATATTCTAACTAACCCACATCACTAAATTTAAAGAGAGAAGTTTTGCATAAAACCTTTTGTTGATTCATCTTCCCTCTCAGCTGCAAATTAAACCAAATATTTTTCAGGTGAGTGATGATTCAAAGAATATGATTTTTATGATAAACCATGCTTTCTCATGGCAGAAAAAGAAAACCAACTTTTCTGCTCTCAACAATGAAGGATAACAAAGATTAATTTAGAACCCTGCAAAAAATTTAAAAAAAAAAAAAAACAGTTTGGGTCTGGAAAAAAAGTTTGAAAATCATTATTGTGTATTTCTGTTGCTGCAGAATTTCTAATAATTATATGCAGACTTAGTTGCTCAGAAACGGAGTAGAGACTAGGAAAGAAACTAGCATGATATACCATACAAATAATGTACAAGTTTAACTTACAACAAGAGGTGACAAGTAAAAAAAAAAACCAATCGTCAACAGCACAAAAATTTTAGAAAAAGTATCCAAGAAGCAACAAACAAACTCTAAAATCGTTGGCCTGCTACTGGAAAATCGTATGTGGGTTTGGTTTTCATATTTTCTAATGGAGTATAAAACTGAGAAATAAATATACAAAATTGCAAATAATAAGAAAAAAGACAATGAGAAAATCGTGATTGCAGCTTCTGGGTAATCGTGTTTGTAGTTAAGAGAGAAGATGAACCAAATTATTTAAAGATCGTGAATATAAGGTGTAATCGTGTTTGTATTTGCATATTTTAGGATTTTTAGTGTTGTTATTCATGTGCAACCTATTCTTCTAAGAAGAATATAGGCGAAGAAAAAGACATTGGTTACTTTTTTTGGTTGGTCGATTGGCTGGAGAAGAGATATGAATCGAAGTGAGATTCCATCGTAACATTATGATATGTTAATAGTGATATTCAATCATTATGAACTGTTTAAATTATTTTATAATAATTTTATTATCAATTTATTAGTATTAATCTCGCTTTGAACATACTTTTAAATGGTTTATATTGACTTTAGGCCTCCCAGCGTAATCATAAACCAAAAATGAAAGGAAACTAGTTATTTATTATAATGATTACTTGCACGTTTTTCACCTAGTTTTAATTGTCAGAGTATTTGAAGCATTCCACGAGAAATATTAATGTATGATCTCCATTGACTGTAATAGAAAGTTTTCTATTTTGGTTCCTTAAATTAGATGTCATAAATGAGAAACGAGAATATTAATATGTCTAATTATATCAAATTCCTTTTCATTTTCACAACTAAAATACCAAAGTATTGCAGAAAATAAATACAGAACCATACTCTCTCTCCATTTTTTTTTTCCAAGAAGGGGACTAAGTCAAATTACATTGATATATTACGTGGAATTGTTATACCCTTCATATCCTACTCCAAAAGTACTAATAATTGATCAAAAGTACTAACGCCAAACTCATTGAAATATTACGCGGATTGTCATACCCCCTATTTTAATCCAAAATGTTTAAGAAAGATATTACATGTGGAACAAGATCCAACAAGAAAATGAAAAGTAATCGAAGTGAGTAAAAGTGAAAAAGAATCGAACCTAATGCGCTTGTGGTTGCCTTTTTTTTTTTTCCTAGTGAGATGACAGTAAATAAGAAGAAAGTTACGGCAGGACCAAGAAAAGGATACTGGGGTGTTAATAGGTGAAATAGAAAGGGCTAGGCATATTTGGGGTTAAAAGTTTTTTTTTTTTTTTTGGTCAAAGGGGGTTAAAAGGCAATAGAAACGATTTTACTTAATGAATGCCAAAAAGATGCGTCTATATTAGGCAAATTTGTACAAATGGTGCTTATTGTTTTATCAAAATTATAAATTAGTCTCTATTATTTAATTAACCTATTTAGTCTCTATTACTTTTTAAAAATCTTAAATTCATTTATATTGACGATACCACTCAAGCAGAAAAAGAGTCAAAGTCAAGACAAATTAAAGCGATAGAGAAAATTCCTATTGAGTTACTTTTCCTGGAGTCACTCCATTTAAGCTAAGGATATGCCGACAACAGATGAAATGGCACCAACAGTTGAAATAGCAACGCTCTTAGGGCTAATCCCAATACCCGTACTCAAGAATTTAAAAAAGAAAATAGTGGAGGAGTGAACAAGAACAACTTTTTCTTTCAAAATTAGCCAATTTAATATTTATTATTTTTCAAAAAAAATTAATCTAGCTTCTATTATTTTTTTTAAAAAATTTAATTTAATCCCGACACACGACCACTGTTTGAGGAATATGAAATTTTAAAAAAATAATAAATACTAAATTAACTAATTTTTAATAATAAAGACGAATATAAAATTTTAATAAAACAATAAGTACTATTTGCACAATTTTCCCTACATCTATATACATATATATATATATATATATATATATATATATATATATATATATATATATAGGTTTAATCGATTGGGCTTGTAAACATTTTGGTTGGGCTTCTCTTTGTCTTGCCCAGAGGGAAATTTATATTAACAAGAAGCAACGAAATACAAAAATGGGTATACACACAACCACCCAAGAAAAAAAAGAACAAGAAATAGTTGGACCCAAGAACAAGACCAATAAAAAACCTAACAAAAAACCCAAAAAACATGGGTCAAACCAATAGCCTGAGGCCCAATAAGCAAACCCTAGCATGCAACAACCAAAATTAGAGGAAGAGGTCGACATCACCACCAAAGCCCACACCAGTGAGTGCCAACAACAACAAACACAACACCCGTGAACACAACACCACAATAGCAATCACCGAAAAAGATAACAAGTGAAGAGGGACATCATGAAGTGAATTAGGCTTCGTTTGTTTGCCGTAAAATAATTTGTTTGTGTAAAATATTTTATGTGGAAAGTGTTTTCCTGGAAAATAAAATATTTTACAGGGCTCTGTTTGTTTGCCGTAAAATAACTTGTTGGAGGAAAATATTTTACTGGAAAATAGAATACTGAAAAATATTTTATGGTGTTTGGATGTGCCGTAAGTTTTGTAAAATATTTTCTTCTCCCAAAGGACATGAAAATATTTTACATAATTTTGTACTAGCCGCAATTGTTGACCGGAAAATATTTTACGGTTGACCAATTTTCCGGTGTTACCAAACACCGTAAAATTAAGAAAAAGTAGCCGCAATTTTTGACCGGAAAACATTTTACGGTTGACCAATTTTTCAGTGTTACCAAACACCGTAAAATCTGAAAAATGTTTTCCAGAAAAATATTTTACGGCAAACAAACGGAGCCTTAGACTGGCTTCGGTCGGTTTCTACATAAAGCACATGAAATAAAGAGATGCTCTTTAAAGAAAATATGAGGGAATAGTGGGACCCATCACCATTGACCATATTTAGGTCGCTAAAAAAACTAAGGTAAAATCCCAACCTACAACCCAAACCTAAATCGTCATTGGAGATGCCAGGGGAGGAGGCAGGTAAGGGTCAGTGGGGCTCCTATAAAAATGTTAAAATTTTTATGTATATTTTTTTAAAAAAATAAATATTATGTATTTTTAGTTAAAAATAATTAATTAGCCCTTATTAAAAAAATAAAAGTACTCGTATAGTTCAAAAATTATAGATTTTAGCTCCTATTGACCCATAAAAATATTAAAATTTCTATGTATTTTTTGAAAAAAAATTAGATATCTATGTATTTTTAGTTAAAAAAATTAATTAACTCCCACTAAAAAAAAAGTACTCGTATAATTCAAAAATTATGAATTTTAACCCTTATTGATAAAAATTTCTGGCTTCACCCCTGGGAGATGCCATTCGTATGGCCAGGAGTGTGATATCTCAAGCAGCATGCTGATATTGTATAAAATATCTATGATGAGACTTTGAGTACAACCTTTAAGTATTATCATTAGCCTTAATAAAACAAAATGTATTTAATCCAATAGATATTTAGAGATTCTTAACTAGCATCCACAAAAAATCATAACAAACTATAAATAGAGTCTTCCATTCCATTCCATATCAACAATTCACCTTGCTTCTTGATTCACAAGCTCTTAAAATTAAACTCCTGCAATAATATGAGAATAACATAAGGGATGACACAAGTAAAAAGCGTCCCGAGTTTAATTACTTATTTCTCGAATAAGTAATGAACCATCAATTGAGGGAGTAAAACTAATACATACAAATATATATATATATATATATATATATATATATATATATATATTAAAAATTCAGAGTTATCTCAACGATATAATGGTACAATATGAAGAAGATGATTAGACTTTGAAAGTAGTTGGGGGGTTAGGGCTTTTTTTTTCCTTTTTACAAGGTTGGGTTGTTAGTTCAATGTTCCAATTATGTAAAGATAAAAGGATTCCTCTATTTCAGTGGAATTCTTCAATTGACCCCTCAAAGAGAATACATTTAGCAACTCCAAGCAGGAAAAATAAAAGAAAACAAAGGGACCAAGCAGTAATATTTCATTAAAAATGTAATAATTGGACTGTAGAACTCCAATCCTCAACTAAAAGACAAGAAAAGGTTACTTACATTAATCGGAGAGCTTTGAATGATTATCAACTTCGTTAATAACTTCAAAGTAGCTTTTTGCAAAACGTAGCACTGAGATTACCCCTATGATTTATTAAAAATGTATAAAAACTTCTTGTGGTTTTAAAATTATCATGAAATCCCTATGTGGTCAATCAAAATTATGTAAAAGATTATCCCCTATAATTTATTAAAAATGCATGGAACCTCCCTGTGATTTTAAAATTACCACGAAATCTCCTTATGATCAATCAAAATAGTGTATGTTATTCCCTCCGTCAGAAAAAAGAGAAAAAAGAACGTTAAAAGTTTACTATAAATGAATGTCACGCGTGCAATTAGCCTCTTGGAATGGTTCTGTTAGCCAGATGGAAGAATTTTAATAATGCTCAATCAAGTTTCTATAAAGAAGAGTGAAAAATCAAGATTTTTTTTTAATAATGCACAATCAAGTCTGTATAAAAAATTTGAAAAATTTACACTGAAAAAAGTTATCAACGAATTTTCTTAAGCAATTAGTAAGTATTATCTTTGGTATGTTTACTTTAATTTTTTGTGTATTTATTTATCGTCAGTGTTATTGTTCAGAAAATAAAGGCCCATTTACCAGAGAATATAAATGTCATCCATAGTAGCCTGTGAACCCATTCTCTTAAATTACTTTTTTTATTGATTATCCGTTGGAGGCATATTATTAAGATTTTTTTTTTTTTTATGATTTAAGGGAGTTCTAAAATATTTTAAATTACTTAAAATATTAAACAGCATAATAGACCTTGAAGAGTTGCGAGGATTTAGATTCGGGTATCTTTGGTACTATCCATTATGGGCCTAGAAATTTGTTTTTCAACATGGACCTAAAGTCATTTTTGTTCATTATGGGCCTTCGGATCTAGATCCAAAGCATTTATCGGCATTACGTTTGATTTTTAATTAGTTAGACCTAGAAATCTATAAATCTTTCTTGTTGTATAAAACCCAACAAAATAAATTTAAAATAAATAAATTCTTAGTACTCTGAGTTTTTAACATTTATAATATAATTATAATAAAATAATATAAATAGATCCTTATTCTTTAATTTGGTTGTTGTTCGTCACATGTTACTACAATAAATGTTGTTTGGTCTAATGGTCCAATTGAATACCTATCTAAGCATCTATGTGACTTAATTTTTGGAAAAATTCTTTAAAATGTCCAGTGCTATTGGCCCTTAACTATCATTAACCTGTGATTTTTTTCCACTCTCGTGATTAACTTATCTTCTGGTTATTAATAATTTACACAAAGTTGATCCACGGATTTTCCAATGCGATAAGTGAATATTATCACTTATAAGTTCATTCTTTCTTTCAGGATTATTTTCCACTTAAGTGGGCCAGACACACACAAGGCCCAAAGAGTGGGCTAAATGAAAAATACATAAGTAATTGGGCTAAAGAGCAGAAGAATGTTCTCATATGCGATAGGTCCTGAAAACAATTTTTAGAATAAACAATATTGTTGAAAGTAATATAATAATATTAACTTTCACTCCCAAAAAAAAAGAGCAAAAGATGAACCCGAAAACATAGCCCTAACCCGAAAACACTACTATATATAATTTTGACTTTCCTTTCTCACTTTTAACCTCATTATCCATTTGCCGCGTTACCTTTTGCTTCTTGTTTTACTGCAAGCCCACAAGGTTAGGTTTTCTTTTCTAGATTTCGATTATGGTCTTTCTTTATAAAAAAAAAAAAAAAAAAATTATAACATCTTTTGGCATTTGAGTTGAACCCTTTTTCTTAATTTTAAATTTACTTATCTTAGAAGTAAAAATCACTTCAAACAACCTTTTTTCACTAATTTCTTTTCTATTTTCTTTCATCTCAAAAGTGTAAGACTATAAGTTTTCAAAAAAATTAATTTTCTGTTGTGCTGTGTTTATTTTTACTGGTTTTTGTTAAAATCTCATCCGCATTGCATTTTATTTTTAATCAGATGGTTCGTGGTACTTGGAGTTTTTTCAAGATGTTGTTGAAGGTATTTAGTTTGTTTATAATTTTCATTTTTTTTAGTCTAATTTTTTGTTTTCTTTTGTTGTCAAGTACACATAAAATTCTATTTGTTTTTGTTACGCCCTTTGTTGCAACAAGAGTTGTAATATTGATTGGCTTGTGTTTTGTCAAAATTATTTTTTGTCTAAAATCAATTATGGTATATGTGTATCTGTTTGAAAATTTTTAATTGATATGTTTACCATATTTACAAGAGAATCGAAAAGGCAAATTGACATTTATTTATTTACTTGAAGGTTTGAAGTTTCCTTATTCAAAAGAAAGGTTGCCTTATTCAATATTACTTGGAGGCAAAGTCATTCCATAAAGCTCAAGCCCAAGCACAGATTACCTTTTGAAGATTTAGGCAACTAATTCAACATTATATATAGAGCCTCACACGTCTGAGAAAAATGGAGAGAAAGGAGAGAGAGCTGAAAAAAAGAAGATTTATTTGAGTCTTTAGAGCTATTAGGTTTTGCTATAGCAGATTGATGACGTACTGTAACAAAAGTCTGTAACGCATGAATCTCATAGAGCATGTATTGCTACAGCAAACTGTGAAACATGTAGTTTATTTATGCTTCCACTATGTGTGATACCCCAGACCTAGAATGTAGTAATTAGTGTTTATTTGCATATATTTATGTGTTAATTTAATTGATTGGTTGAATTTAAGTGTTTATTTTAACTTTATATATATATATATATTTAGTAACTTTACTTTTAGTATTTCATTAAATGTGTAATTAGTAATTAATTAAATTATATAAATGCTTAATATCTTATTTTGTTATTTGTAAAATGTGATGTTACTTTTTTATGTCTAATAAATTAGTTTTCATCATTTTAAAATGAGCCCAAGTCCGGGGTGATTTTTGAAGTATGTTATTTTTTAAAATTTTAAATTTTATTTTCATTATATGTTTATTTTCATGCATACATTCATAATTTTTATGTGTATGGTATTTCGGGAAGGTTGGTAGAAAATTGATTAGTATAACAAATGAATAGTGTTCGGGGTGTAAAATTTGACTATTTTATTTTTTTAAAATTTATATTTTTCCTTTATTACTTACCTTATTAGACGTATTTCATCCATTGGAACTATATGCATAACATGTCGAGAACGTGATATATAAAAATATTAGTGTTCTGAATAAATAGTGTTACGAAAGAATAGTAACTTTTTGTAGAATTTTTATTTGGACCTTTAGAGATTTTAGCTAACCTTGGACCTTTGGTTACCATTTTAATTAATTCAACTAAGCCCATTTAGCAAGCCCAAGCCCATTGTAAGTCATTAGTTAGCTTTTATTAGTTATTTGAAGACCAAAAATCAAAAAAAAAAAAAAAAGAGGAGAAAAGCTGAAAACACTGTAGCAAATCCGAAAATGGCATAGGAGGATAATTTCTTCATCAAACCTTGGAGTTGAGCTCTTGGATTGGTCTAGAAAGAGATTGGAGCATTAGGGGGCATCTACAACTTGTCTTCATCTTCAATATTGTGAGGGAATTGCATATTTTATAATTTTAAAGTTGATGCATATATATTGAATTTCTTGTCTTGTTGAATTTAGCTATTTTGCTTGTTATATGATCTTTGAAGCCTATAGAACTCTCTTTCGGAGCTTGGTTGCAATTGTAATGGTTTGATTTTGATAATCAAAGTTGTACGAGAAGGTGAATAGTGCAGTGAATAGTAAAATCTAAAAATTTAAGGTTTTTGAAATAATTTGTTAATTAGCTTGAATTGAGACTTCAAATAGATGCTCTAGGCCCTAGTAAAGCTAGTTGAAAAGCCACGTGAAGTTGAATCAACCGAAACCGAGCTAAATTGCGTAATTAGTCGACTTTAAAACGAGGACTTTTCTCGTTGTAAAATCCGGGCACATTTGGGCTATGATTTGGGTATCCTTGGGGTATGGAAGCACTATTGGTGCTTTCGTTATGCAAAATTAGGATTCGGATAATATAGTTGTGGTTAAAACTCACTTGGGGTCTTTCCGAACTTTTGTTTCTAAAACAGAGTTTTATAATCTTATTAGGTGTCTTTTGGCTTAACTAGGAATGTAGTATGATTAAAATATGGTTTGGTAACCTTGATGCGCACTTAGAAAAGCTTGGTTAAAGAAAGGAAGAATCAACCTAGGCCTTTGCATTTTGCATGTTTTAGTCTTTGAATGTGAGGGAATCATCTTATATGTATTTTATTTTGATTATATTGTTATATTTGTGCATGCTTTGTTAGTTTCACAAGTAGTTGTTGATTTGCTATCTATGAACAAAATTGTAGACTCGATGTTTGTTTAAAACCTTCAATGAAGTGTAAATACTAAGTAATGGCAAAAAGTAGCAAAAAGTGTAGTATGCAAAATGAGCAAATATCTGGACAGCCTACTGCCCGTGAGTTCTAGAGCCATTTTGACATAGTAAACATGCTCGAAACTTAACGAAATTTTTACAGCAGCTAGATTAGGCAGTTTAGAGAAAATGTTGATTTCTAAGGCTTAGGCTAATTCAAACGTTTTGATCATCCGATTTAGCAATTTCAGAAATGTGTCTGGAAATTCACTGAAGCAGGGCAGTTTGCGCAGTTGCACGAGTAAGGTCCTAACTTGTGGAATTTAGATCGGAATTGAGTTCTGCTTGAGGCTAAAATTAACTACACTCGAAGAGCTTTCTTTCTATGTCAAAATCAGAGGATTTGGAGATCAATAGATTAGGTTACGGATTTGCTAAAGTTAGCTTCTGCTAGAAAACTTAGACTGTTTTCATTAATTTGCTATTTGTATAGTCCATTGTTGTTGCTAAATAATTAAATTGTGAGTTTTTCCAAGGTATAATGTTATTTGGTGCACACTTAGGGAGGCTAATAAAGATATTTGGGAGAATGTGCTTAAAGCTCTTGAACCCTACATGCAAGGTTAATTGCAAAATGGATGATAAAGCATATTCTCGTGAAGTAAACTTGTCAGAATGCTAGATAAGTTAACCACGAAGATCTCGTATCAGTTGAACTGTAATTGATTCTAGGTTGTTCATAATTATAAATTCTAGTTAAATTGCTTCTAACTTGGACTGTTTACTTCATGTACGTGCTAAGTAATGTTTTACTTGCATTGTGTTATGCTAGTATAAAGGCTAAGTGTTATATTTATATGAGTAGGCTAAGGTTGCACATTTGAGCTAATTCAAGGAGATTTGAAGTGAATCTAAGCGATTATCTTACATAATTAGTCTAATCCAAGTGAGGGAGTTACATTCTTTTGTGCATCTTAATTTGTTTTACTGCTCATGAATTGTATAGTTCAATATAATTGCTTATAATTACGTGTACTTTGATATGAATGGACTAAATATACACTTGTCTTTTATTTATATTGTTATATGGCTTATTTATTGTAAACTACGTGCAAGGGCAACCTACTTTGTTGTCCCTCATTTATGTGATTCTTGAATTATATTGCCATTGCTTGAATTATTGTGATCAAATATCGGGTTGCGCAACCTTTTCGGAGATGGTAGCGTCGAGAAATATGGGCGGCATTGGACTTTCCGTGCTCCCTCGACTACCATGGTGCCTATTCCCTTCTCGCTGAGGCATACTCCACTACCCCAGAGGCGTGGTTCACCTGCTGGGCATGGACCTACCTCAGGAGAAAGGGTCGTAGGATCGGGATACATCTGGAGTATCCCAACTTGTTGGTGTATGGGTTTGCCGGCACTTACGTGAAGTTCGTGGCTCGTGGTTCGAGTTTAAAGACTTGAAGTGGAACCGTATCCTTTTTAATGTGGTTAACTACTTGCTATTTAATCTTGTTGTTTATGTTATATATGTGATTTCTTGTATCAGCATATTACAATGTACGCCCGGTATGTTGCATCACCTCCCTCACTGAGTAACATAGTTACTCATTCCTCTTTTCAACATATTTCAAGAAAAGCTGAAGATTGGATTGCCTCCTGTGTGACCTGCTTGTTATATCAGTGTGTAAAACATGGAAGAATGTGATCATGATATACTTGTATTGTATTTGAGACTTTGTGTCCATGTATATAATTATGTTATATCAAGGAATGTAATATTAAAATTTTAGTTTGGTTGATGATTAGGTACTAGTGAACTTGTAATATCTTCTATTTGCTTTACTTTATTACTTAGTAGTGCATGCTTGTGTGGACGATGAAGACTAGTTAGTTGGTTGGACACAAATTATAAGAAAGCTCGATTGATAGTATAGAGTGGTATGATAAGTGGAATAAAAAGATAAAATTTCAATGGATTTAATTTTGCATGCTTGTGTGATATGATGTGGGATTCCAAGGCTCGGATGGCCTTGAGGAGCTGGTTGACTTTATGAATCTTGAAAGTTAGGTTGTATAAATGGTTGATTGTGATTCAAGATTTGTATGTGACTGTTGGTAGGTTTCTAGATAGACCTACATATAGGGAAAACTCCGTCCGTTTTTTCTAAAATTTTGTACCAAGGTTTGGATTTGGGTGAGAATAGCATGATAAATAGGAGTCCCGGTCTCGTGAGGGATAAGGGCGTTACACTATGCATATTGTTTTAACCTTTGATAGGAAGAGTTTTTAGTATGTTTATTGCTTTGTAACTTCTTCGGGAGAAGAAGTGGGAAAGTTCTCGGGAAAGAACGTTGTAAATTGAGGGAAACTTGTCAAACGTGAGATTCGCTAAATAGTTCTTTCACCTAGGCGTCAGGAGTGAGAGGGAGTCTTTAAACTGTGTAAGTCCATTGGTGTCTGTAATAGTTGGATACTTAGTGAATAATTTGTTGGACCAGGGATTGGTCCCGTGGTTGTAGACCGCACGGTCAAACCAATTTAAATCTCGGTATTCATACTTTATGCATACGTTTATTTATTTTGTTTAACTTTTGTTATAACAAGATAATAACTAAAAATTAACAGTTTTTGTTTAGTTGCTTTTATGAGACTTGTTTTGTAATGTGATATGCAATAATTGTGTGATGGCAGGTTTTCAATTGTTTGAAGGAGTTTTGGTGTGTAATATTTCAAAAATGCTTCAAAACGTTCTATCTAATAGTGTACTCGAGATATGACACCCGTTTTGGAAACAAACCCTTAATATTTGTGTTATTTGCTGGGGTTGGTATGAATTAAATACACCTTAGCTCAATTGTTCTTTTCTATGTTTTTGAAATGGCAGCTTAATTATTTTTCTCAATGCATGTTAGCTTAGCTTTTTTTTTGAGGTTTTGAAATGTTAGCTTAATTATTTTGAACTGGTTGGTTAATGCATGAAGTAGATTGTGTGATGTAGTTAGGTTGGTGAATACAAGCAAATGTGTAATTTGTTACAGTTCAGTGGGTATGACCATTAATTTTGGTTAATAGGAGTGAAAGGGGACTGGAAAATTTGGGTAAATCCAAAAGCACGGGGAGTTTGGGATATGTTCGGGACATTGGGGTAAGGGATGCCTTTAACCCGTTTGTTTTATAATCTTTTCCAATTACGTCACTAACATATCCCCAGCTCCCTTGTAATTTTTTGATTTACTTGGGTTCCCTCTTCCCCATTCATTTTAACAACAAAACCTTTGCTTGGAAAAGTAAAAATGTAAATTTGTATTGAAAAGGCGAAAATAACCCCCGAAACCAATCCCTTCACTCACCCTTCCCCTTTCACTCCATTAACAAAATGTTTGTTTTGTAATGTTTGTGTGGTGTTGGTGGTGTTTAAAGAACTTTTGGTGTATAATATTTGTGTTGTTTGGTGGTGTTGGGATTTATTAGCTTAATTGTTTTTACTTTTGGTTACTAAAATGACAGTTAAATTGTTTCTTTGGTTTCATGTTAGCTTTTCTTTTTATTTTTTTGTGGGTTGAAATGTTAGCTGTGTTATTAGGTGAACAGGTTGGTTAATGCATGAAATAATAGTTGACTTTGCTATGGCAAACTGGTAACTTAAATAGGAATAGGTGAATAATTAGTGTTCTGTTAGTTGATGACTTTGCGATGGTAAATGTGTAACTGTAATTGGTCAATGAGTTTGACTGTAATAATTAGTTAACAGAGTGAACATAGAAGGGATAATCAGGATAAATTCAAAAATAAAGGGGGTTGGTATGAATTAAATGCATGTTAGCTCAATTGTCCTTTTCTATGTTGTTGAACCGACAGTTCAATTGTTTTTTTGGATGCATGTTAGCTTAATTATTTTGAACTGGTTGATTAATGCATGAAGTAGATTGTGTGATGTTATAATGAAGAATTAGTAATTGGATAGGTGAATAGTCAGTGTTTTGTTAGTTGGTTTGGTGAATAAGGGCAAATGTGTAATTGTAACTCATCAATAGGTTTGACCATTAAATTTGGTTAGTGGGAGTGAAAGGGGACGAGAAAATGTTATAGCTGAGGATAGTCCAACAGAAAGCATGGCGGCCCAAAATCAAGTTCTGGATAATGGTCCACGAAAAGGTTCTCGCATCAGAACAAAGCCCAAATACTTGGACGAGTTTGAGGCTTAGCAGTTTAAAAGCTTATAGCTGAGAATTTGTTATAACTGTTTATTGTATTCTATTAGATGAGCATCATTAACGAAGTGTGTGGCACAACTCTTATATATAGTGAATAGTGTACTATGATGAAATCAATGAAAAATCTTACTCACTATTCTTCAATTTATTTTCTTATTCTTTTGCTACTAGTGTTAATTTCTTGTAACTCCAAACACAACCATAACAGAAAATTTGGATAAATCCAAAAGTACGTGGAATTTTGGATATGTTGGGGACCTTAGGGTGGGGGATGTCTTTACCTTGTTTGTTTTATATCTTTTCCCAATTATGTCACCAACATATCCTCAACGCCCTGGTATTTTTTGGATTTACTTGGATTCCCCCTTCCCGATTCATATTGATAACAAAATGTTTGTTTAGAACTGTAAGAATGTAAATTTCGTAAAAAAAAAAAAACCAAAATCAACACCCAAAGCCAAACCAAAAAAAACTTTAGTCGTCCTCCATTTTCACTCCGTTAACAAATGTTTTTTTTGCAATGTTGTATGTAATAATTGTGCGGTGGCGGGTTCACTGAGGAGTTGCTCAACCATTGGTATGTAATATTTTATGGTGGTGGTGGTGGTGGTGATTGAAGGACTTTGTGTATGTAATATTTGTGTTGTTTGGTGGTATTGGTATTCATTCGCTTAATTGTGTTTATTATAGTTACTGAAATGGCAACACAATTGTTTTTTTGGTTGAATGGTAGCTTCGTTTGTTTTTTTTCCAGATTGAAATGTTAGCTTAGTTATTGGGTTGATTAATAAGGGCAAATGTGTAATTGTAAAAGGTCAACGGGTTTGACTGTTAAAATTGGTTAAAGGAGTGAAAGGGGAGGGGAAAATTTCAATAAATCCAACGACACGGGAGAGTTTGAGATTTGTTCATGGCCCCAGGGGATGTAATCAACCAGTTTGGTGTATAACGTTTCCTTGTGTTCTTCTACATCTTAGTCTCTTAATTTGTTCTTCCTTTCCATATTTTTCTTTTCACTTCTGTGGTAGCAACACGGAAACGGAAGAAATGCTACAGAGAAGTTGAAGACAGAGGAAGAGCTTTTGAATGAAGCCATCCGAAGAGAAACAGTTGAGATGTATGCTGCAAGTAAGAGGCTTCGCAACCTGATTTCCAGGCTCGAAGAGATTGAGAAGAACAAGAAAGTTGAGTAGAGACTGTGGTTCTCTCTGTATATGGTATATAATGTTCTATCTAGGTTAATACTTTTGTTGTACATCTCTTAAAGAAACTAGCACATCAAATATTTCGTTAACTCTTGTTGAATGTTTTATGTCTGGGTAAGGCTTTGGAATGGAGTACAACCCTTTTATCTTCTTTTGTGGCCCTTGCATTTTTGCTAAATTATTTGGAACTTGCCCGGGTTGCTGTTGAACTTAATTATTGGACTGCTCGAATTGATCGCTTCATTTCTAGTCTTAAATCAAAAGTGTCCTAACACAATTCACATTTAAATTCAAGCTTAAGCCATAACTTTTTTTTTTTTTTTGTCAAAAAGCTTAAGCCCTAACTAATTGTAATACATTCATGTAACATAGATATCAGAATTGTACAATTCGTAATTCTTGTGATTCAATTAGATTCGCGAGTAAAAAAATTTCAATCAAAATGTACATGAATTAAACCAAATCATAATAAACTGTACAATTCGTTTAAGATTCACTTTTATGATACATTTGGGTTCACTTCTCAAAAAAAAAAAAAAAAGACATTTGGGGTTGGTCAAATATTTTCTCCTTTTCTTTTTCAAAAATAAAAAACTAATAAAGAGGCGTTTGGATTATGCTTTTGGACTCACCAATCCCCTGCCACATTCTGCATCTTCCATAATGAGCTATTTCACCCGTACTTCACTTGCCCACCTCAAACCTGCCTGCCCCACCACCAAAAGGAAACTCAAACTAGAAAACAACGAAACATCTGACTTTGAATCAAAAATAGGCAATTGTTTTGTGTCATGCGCTTCGGCTCATGTTGTAGTGTTGGTGTTTCTGTTACTGTTGGGCTTGTTGATTGCTTGTTGTGTTTGGGTCTCTTTGGGCCAATTGTAATTATGTTCTTTGTTAGTGTAAAGTATCTCTTTTTTTTTTTTTTCCACTGGCCATTTGGTCATATGGTATCCACATGAGTCTCGTCTTAAGTGTAAGAAGTTTCAAAATCAATTATTCTGTGTAACATTTTAAGTGATACAAAATGATTTAGGTCTTAATTCCTTGAATAAAAAAATACAAGATATACTTGTCGGATGAATTGTTTTCATCACGCTATTTTATGTTTAGATTTGCTTTAAGCTTGAATATTTTAAATTAAAATGCGATTTTTTCACTTTAATTTCAAAAGAATGTTTCTAAATGACTAAATTCCACATATCCTTTTTATCTTTTCGAATTGAGGATAAAGGAGCATAATCAATCTCTTCCAATTCATGGGCTTTTGACAAAAAAGAAAAAATAAATTATGGGCTTAAAGTGCTTGAATTAACTTCCCTAGACTCGCGTCATGGATGGGTTGATGACAAAGATGAAAGATCTTACTATAATTCAAAAATAGCAAATTGACATAATCAAAATCATGTCAATCCCAACCATATGATCTCCACTGGGAGAATCCTTGTGGAACGTGAAGATAATAAAGAAAAGGGGTTGTTATTTTTTACCACTAGGCTTAGTGTCCCTCATTGTGAGGGCGAGAGATCAATTTTTATCAACGTCATCATTGGGTATGTTTTATACGTCTTAGATTTCCTTTAAATTAAAAATAAAATAAAAAATATTATATTTGGTCAAACAAATATAAACTCTTATGTTGACAAAAAATACCCAGCTAGTTAAAATAACTTTATGTACAAGTACAACATGCTCGCTGGCACAACTGCATAGGGAAATGTAATGGGTCACTTTTATTTAGACCAATCAAAATAAGGGTAATTCTTCAATCAATTCAAATTAATCTCATATTTTCACATATTAGGGGAGAGGGGGGTATTGACAGGTAGGGGTAAGGGTATGGGGCGGGGTGGGCTGTTCGGATTGGGGGGTTGAAGGTTGGGTTTTGTTAGCCTAAAAGAGTTTTAAATCTTGGTTTTGATGATTACAAACTATAAATATGTTTAATGAGTTTGTTAAGTGTGCATAAGTAAAGATGAATCAAGATTGACTCCGATTCCAAGATCATCAAGCTAAAGAAGGAAGAAGAACATCCATCAATTTAAGGAAGAAGATTCAAAGAATGAAGATGGAGGTATAAGGATAGAGACGGAAGTCATAAGGGGTACTGGTTGGGACTTGACTGGGGTTTTGGGGCTCGCAAATAGTATATGCTCAATAGTAATTCTCAAACAACGTTTTTGAAATGTGTGTTTTAAACCTTACAAAACTTGTTCAAAAGAATCATTTTAAAAAAATCCAAGCCTGACAGTCTTGGTTCCACCGGATGACCCATCGGCGATCGGTTGACCGGTGGCCAGAGGGTCATCCGCCCGAGACCTGTCCACCAGACGAGGGTCTCTCGACCGGCGGGCCAAAAATACTGATTCAAAATATAGCTGTTTATGAACGTTAGGAGCATTAATTACACCATTTTTTCAGCTCTATTAAGTGCTCTCAACTGAAAAAATTTGATGGCATTGATTCAAAGCATTTACTCTTGAGTTCTTTCATCATCTTAATCTTTGAATCATCATTGAACTATACTTGAGCAAGAATTTGTGAGCAATATTGTGAGAAAACATTCATTGTATTCATCTACCCTAAAAAGATGGTTTTTTATTGTGATTCTCAAACACTTATCAAAAGAGAGAGTTAAACACTTTGTAACGAAGGATTTCCTTGTCAAAGATGTTGCAGTGAAAGCTTTGTATTGAGAAGAGTTGTTTTCTATTGTAAAAGCTTGAACTACCATTATAGTTGGTTTGTGGACTCATCAATATTTGAAGAGCCACTATAGTGAAGATTGTTGAAATCCTAAGCAGGGAGCTTGAGTCGTTGACTTAAGCGGGGGCCAAACCACACTAAAATCGCGATTTGCAATCTCTTTCTCTCAACTCTCTCTATGCATTATTTTCTTCTCACTAAGTGTTTGATAAATTGCCTCACTCACATTTTATATTGCTAAAGTGCACATCTATTTAAGATTTTTATTGATTAATCATCGCTAGTATATTGCCTAATCGAAAAAGTTGTATTATTGCCTATATAACCTAATTCGCCCCCCCTTCCCCCTCTTAGGTTTAATTAAGGGCCAACAAGTGGTATCAGAGTTAGGACTTTGCATATTGCTTAACATCTAGCAAAGAAAAGATAAATGACAAACAATACTATTTCTCCTTATTTTGATGGTTACTTTACTAATACGTCTCCATTGTTTATAGGTACAAAATTCAATTATTGGAAAAACAAGATGGAGACATACATACAATCCGTTGATTGTTCTCTATGGTCACTAGTAGAAGATGGCTCTTATGTTCCAATGAAGGAGGTAACCGTTAAAGAAGCTTCAAGTGCAAGTGGAGTCGAGAAAGTCAAAACCGCTCAAGTGCCTAAAAAAAGGGGAGAGTTCAATGATCAAGACATAATCATGAAGACCAAGAACTTAAGAGCCAAGAATATCCTCTATTGTGCTCTAAACGAAACTGAGTATAGTCATGTAAGTCAATACAAAACCGCTCACGAAATTTGAAAAATGTTACACATGTCATATCAAGGAACGTCTCAAGTGAAGAATACCAAGATTGATCTTCATATTCATGAGTATGAGTTGTTTCGTATGAAGTCTGGAGAGTCACTAAATGAAATGCATCAAAGATTCTCCAAAATCGTAAACAACTTGAGTGCTCTCGGAAAAAAGTATCCAAATGAAGAACTCAACCGGAAGATTCTTATGGCTCTTCGAAAAGGATACAAACCAAAGGTGACATCAATTAGAGAATCAACCGACCTCTCCAAGTTTATGGTGCATGAGCTCATTTGCAACCTTGAAATGGAGGAATATTGTATTGAATCAAGAAAAAATACGAGATGAAGAAAAGAAGACAAGGAAATCACTTGCTCTCATTGCTCAATCTCAATCGAGTGATGAAGACAAAGATGATAGTGATTATGATGAGCTTGCACTTCTTGCAAAGAATTTTAAGTAGTTTTTAAAGTATAAAAAGATGAAGAGAGAGGAGCCCATCAACAAAAAAGTCAAGAGAAGATTCAAAGAAAGATTAGAAAAGACCAAAGAAGAAATAAAATACTTCAATTGTGACAAACCGGGACACATCAAAGCAAAATGTCCAAAATTGATCAAAGGAAAGCAAAACGCAATGAAGGCGTGTGTTGATGATGATGTATCAACCGGTGATGAAAGTGAAAGCGAAACCGAAATGGCCAACTTTGTGTGCTTCATGGCTAGAGATGATGAGGTAACTTCTTCGTCTTATGATGAATCTTCTTCTTTGTCTTCTAATGATTATGAATGTACATTTGAGGAACAAACAAATGAATTTTTAAAATTACATGATAGTTTTCTTCTTGCACATTCAAAAGTAAAGAATCTTCAAAAAGAAAATGATGAACTTCAAAAGGAAATTAAGGAACTTAGGGATGAAAATGATACTCTTACCAAAGAAATGTGTGAATACTATCATTTAAAGTCCAAAAAAAAATTAGAAATTAAAGATTTTGAAAAACAAGTTTTTGGCCTACAAAATGATCTAGCTAGATTTTCAAAAGGAACAAAGGCCTTGGATGAAATTCTTGGTTCTCAAAAATCATCATTCAACAAAGGTGGAATTGGCTATGAGGCATCTTTTAAACCAAAGTCTTCAAAAACTATCTTTGTAAAAGCTTCTCAATCCTCAATTGTCCATCCACCATTAAAAGAATCACAAAAAGTACAATTTGACAAAAAGGGAATCGGCTATAAGCCATATCAAAAAGGGTTGCAAAATTATTTTTTCAATGCATCATCCTCTTGGAATGTAGCCTCAACATCAAGAGGATCGTTTAAAAGATGTACTTATTGTGAGAAGATTGGTCACAATGCATCACGATGTAGATTTAGAAACATGGTGGGAAGAGATTCTCATATTCCTTTATGGCTTAGACCCAAATGGGTTGTTAGATGTGTTAGGACTTCGTACTAACACAAAATGACCCAATAGAACCTTGGGGACCAAAATGAACTTGATTTGTTTCTGTAAATGATAGGTTGCCCTAAAGGTGAAGTATGAAGATACTTGGGTTATTGATAATGGGTGCTCAAGGCACATGACGGGAGATGTATCTTTCTTTTATGAGATTGATAGAAACTTCAAAGGTAAAGTTAGCTATGGAGGAAATGAAGGAGACAAAGTCATTGGTAAGGGTAGCATAGGAGATATAAACTCTCTTTCTATTCATGATATCTTATATGTTAAAGGTCTTAAACATAATTTACTAAGTGTAAGTCAATTTTGTGATAATGGATTTAAAGTTGAATTTCTATCTACTTGTTGCAAGATGTATGATAAAGATGATAAAGTAATATTTGTTGAAGATAGATGTGATAATGTATATGTAATCAATCTTCATGAATTAAAGTGCCAAAATGTGACATGCTTAGTTACCATTAATGAAGATTCATGGTTATGGCATAGAAGACTTGGTCATACTAATATGGATTTACTTGCTAAGCTTTCGAGAAAAGAACTTGTCATAGGTCTTCCTGAGAATAAATTTCAAAAAGACCATCTATGTAATGCATGTCAATTTGGAAAACAATATAAGACATCTTTCAAAACCATTAGCAAGGTAACCACATCAAGAGCTTTACAAAAATTACATATGGATCTATTTGGCACAATGGATGTGGCAAGTCTAGGTGGATCTAGATATGTCTATGTTATTATAGATGATTACACTAGATTCACATGGGTAAGACTTCTTGCACATAAAAATGATGCTTTCAATGAATTTGCTAAACTTTGTAACAAGGTGCAAAATGAGAAAGGCTATTACATAAATTGCATTCATAGTGACCAAGGCACCGAATTTATAAATGCATCTCTTATGGATTATTGTGAAGAATGTGGCATTGAACATAATTTTTCAGCTCCTAGAACTCCTCAATAAAATAAGGTAGTAGAAAGGAAGAATCGAACACTACAAGAAATGGCAAGAACAATATTGAAAGAAAATAACTTGCCAACATATTTTTAGGGTGAAGTCGTAAATACCGCATGTTATGTGTTAAATCGTGTGCTAATTAAACCTTTTCTAAAGAAAACACCCTATGAATTATAAAAATATAGAGTACCAAATGTATCTCATTTTAAAGTGTTTGGTTGTAAGTGTTTCATCCTTAATACAAAAGAACATCTTGGCAAATTTGATTCGAAATCGGATGAAGGACTTTTTATGGGTTACTCCTCAAGAAGTAAAGCTTATAGAGTCTTTAACAAAAGAAATATGCTTATCGAACAGTCTATGTATGTGGATTTTGATGAAACTAATCATTTTGCTCCGAGAAAGAATGATGATGATGTAGGTGTTTCCAAAGTTGACACTAAATTTTACCTACAACCATCGACAACGAGGGAACCTCAAGAGATCCAAAGGAGACAAATGTTGAAGAGGGTCAAACCTCAAAGGATGGTAAAATTCTAGAAAATCCACAAGAAAATATACAACCAATGCAAAATGACCAAGAAGTGACAACAAGTGATGATCTACCAAAATGTTAGAAGTTTGTAAGAAATCACCCAAATGACCAAATTCTTGGTGATCCTTCAAAGGGAGTAAGAACACGCTCTAATCTAAATGCATATTGTGAACATGTTGTTTTTCTTTCTCAAGTAGAGCCTAAAAATGTTAAAGACGCTTTAGATCATAAAGATTGGATAGTTGCCATGCAAGAAGAATTAAATCAATTTGAAAGAAGTAAAGTGTGGCATCTAGTTAAAAAACCTAAGGATTATCCTATAATTGGTACAAAATGAGTTTTTAAAAATAAGTTAGATGAATCCGGGGTTGTAACTAGAAACCAAGCTAGACTAGTAGCTCAAGGGTATAATCAAGAAGAAGGGATAGATTATGATGAAACTTTTGCTCCAATAGCTAGACTAGAATCTATTCGTATGCTTCTTACTTTTGCATGTTTTATGAACTTTAAATTATATCAAATGGATATAAAAAGTGATTTTCTAAATGACTATCTCAAGGAAGAAGTATATGTGAAACAACCACCCGGATTTGAAGATTCCAACTTACCAAACCATGTATATAAACTAGATAAGGAATTATATGGTCTTAAGCAAGCACCTAGAGTATGGTATGATAGGCTTAGCAATTATTTGCTTGAAAAAGGGTTCACTAGAGGAAAATTGGATTCAACCTTTTTTTTTTAAACAAAAGGCAAAGATATATTGCTCGTGCAAATTTATGTTGATGGTATAATTTTTGGTGCTACCAATGAATCTCTTTGTGAGTATTTCTCTAAGTGTATGCACAAGGAATTCGAGATGAGTATGATGGGAGAATTGAATTTCTTTCTTGGACTCCAAATCAAACAAACACTAGAGGGTACTTTCATCAATCAAGCCAAGTACACTAGATAACTTATCAAAAAGTTTGGGCTTGAGTCAGCAAAAGAAATGAGTACACCAATGTCAACATCAATCAAGCTTGACAAAGATGAGGAAGGTAACAAGGTAGATGAAAAGCAATATCGAGGTATGATCGGAAGTCTTCTTTATTTAACTGCTTCTAGACCCGATATTCTATTTAATGTGTGCTTATGTGCTCGTTTTCAATCATGTCCTAAAGAGTCTCACTTAAATGCTATAAAAAGAATCATTAGATATCTTAAGAGGACTATAGATTTAGGACTATGGTATCCGAAAGGTACATCTTTTGAACTTATCGGGTATTCAGATGCAGATTATGCAGGAGATCGAGTAGATAGGAAGAGTACTAGTGGATTTTGTCAATTTCTAGTACATTTTTTAATCTCTTGGTCTAGTAAAAAATAAAATAGTATAGCTCTCTATACGACCGAAGCTGAATATGTATCTGCCAGAAATTGTGTTGCTCAAATTCTTTGGATGAAACAAAATTTACTAGATTATGGCCTTGTGTACGATAGTGTGCCTATTAAATATGATAATATAAGTGCCATAATCTCACTAAAAATCCCATTCAACACTCTAGAACCAAACATATTGAAATTATGCATCATTTCATTCGCGATCATGTTCAAAAAGGGGATGTTGTGCTTAATTTCGTTGACTTCATGCATCAATTAGCTGATATTTTTACCAAACTTTTGCATGAGAATCAATTTTGTGTGATTAGAAGAGAGTTGGTCATGCTTAAAATATGATTGTAAATGCATTTCATGAAGTTTCATAAGCACATAACTACTTCCTGGCAGAATATGCTCAACCGGAAGAGGGTGTGCCCACCGGTCAACCGGTGGAGTTCCCCTCGTCCGGTGGACGAGCCTCGGGCGGAAGAGAGTCTGGCACCGGTCAACCGGCGCTTGCACCCTCGTCCGGTCATGGTACTGACGGATAAAAGCTTTAAAACCTCAAAATTCATTCAAAACTCAATCATTTCTTCATCAAAACTCATCCTAATTCTTTCCCACTCAAATTCCATCATTGTCTCCTATTATCTTCAAAACTCATTATGTGTTCTACAAACAAAACGTAGGCAACTTAAATCTTGACAACCCACTCAAGTGCGTATTTTTCTCTTCAATTCTTGTCAAAAACTTTTCAAAATTTTCTTTGCCCACTAAGTGCTCGATAAAATTCCCCAACCAAACTCTTTTGTATTCTCTTGCAAATTCTCTCGTCTCCTCATGGCATCATCATCTAGACAAGCATCCAAGAGATAAATGACCGCATTTAGGCCTTATACCATTGATACATGGGATCCTATGTACGTCATCGCACCGGGTGATTTTTCTAAAAAGGAAATAATATGGGGTAAGCTTATTGACCCTTCATATTTTTTGGATAACACTCGTTCACATATGTTACTTAGATATCAAAGGTGGCTTCCTCTTTTTGTACTAGAGGACATAAATTGTGATATGTGGGTTCGGGAATTCTATGCATATTTGGTAGAAGGAGAAGATAGGGGTGTGCGTGGGCTAAAGAGTAGGGTAAATGGAGTTAACATATTTGTGGGAGAACGGGATTTGGCTGACTTGCTTGGGATACCAAATAGTGGCTTAAAACTCTATTATGCCGCTAACTTACCAAGCGGATTACACGACACTGCCCCAACGGAGATTTTTACCACTTTGTGGAAAGACTCGGGAAGATCGGAAGAGTTTATGCCCAAGAGAGATCAACTCTGTGCAGAGAAACGTTTGCTCCTCTACATTCTAAATCACTCCATCATGCCTCACATTGTAAGAGACGTGACAATTCTATCCTTCACAGGTTATGTGATGCACCTCATGTACACAAAGGTAAAAATCAACCTTCCCTACATCATGCTTAGTCACATGTTGGTTTTTAAAAAGAAATCCTTGCCCTATGGGATGCTTTTGTGTCACTTCTTCCGTCTTAAGGGCATTGATCGTGTTGGTCAGCTTGTACCCTTAAATGAGTCCACCTACCTTCTTGACAAATACTGCCTGGATAGACAAACCATGGCTCGAGAAAATAATGACATTGTCTACATTCAGCAACGTCAATTCCGTAAGGTTCAATTTGAGGTAGTTGATGATGTAGAAAACTATGACCTTGGGGAAGAGGGTGATGAAAGTGAAGCTGTGAGTGAGAGTAGTGATGAAGGAGATCACGAAGGCAGAGATGTTAATATTGGTCATTCACGCGTTGATATTGGTGGTGCTAGTTCATCCACAAGAAGCAGACTCCGTCCAGTCACTCTTGAAGAAGTCAATACCAAAGTTGATAATCTGACTTCAAAAGTTGATCAATTATTCTTGACTGTTGGTGAAGTCAAGACCGAGATGAAGGGCATGAACAAGATGTTTGAGAAGCTCTATGAGAAATTCATGAAGGATTAAGCCCGTTGCCATGCGATGCTTAGGAAGCTTCCCTTTCCCCTTTCTCATTAAACTTTGCAACTTTCGTTTTCCAACAATCATGTTTTACTTCATGCATTCTTTTGATACTTTTTTTTTTAATTATATTTCAACTCCATTGTTTTGGAAGTTTTCTTTTCTATGACTTGATTTACTTTGTGACTTTGTGTCAAGTATTTGGTGTTCAAATCTAGACATGTTTTTCTTTGCTTGCTAATGTTGTGTGTATGATCTTTATGTTTTGCTAATGACAAAAAGGGGGAGATAATACAAAAAATTGTATAAATAATAGAAGCATATCTAAAAAGAACTCATACATTAAGGGGGAGTTGTTATGTATGCACCTGTTGAGGTGGAGTTTTTTAACAAACTTATATCTTAGGTTCAAACAAACTCAAATTGCACAAAATGCTAAATACTCTCTCAAACTCATTATGCTTACATTGTTATTATTTGAGATAAGTTTTGTCATCATAAAAAAGAGGGAGATTGTTAGCCTAAAAGGCTTCTAAATCTTGGTTTTGATGATTACAAATAATAAATATGTTTAATGAGTTTGTTAAGTGTGCATAAGTAAAGATGAATCAAGATTGACTCTGATTCCAAGATCATCAAGCTAAAGAAGGAAAAAGAACATCCATCAATTCAAGGAAGAAGATTCAAATAATGAAGATAGAGGTATAAGGATGGAGACGAAAGTCATAAGGGGTACCGGTTGGGACTTGACTGGGGTTTTGGGGCTTGCAAATAGTATATGCTCAATAGTGATTCTCAAACAACGTTTTTGAAATGTGTGTTTTAAACCTTACAAAACTTGTTCAAATAAATCATTTTAAAAAAATCCAAGCCTGACAGTCTTGGTTCCACCGGACGACCCATCGGCGACCGGTCGACCGGTGGCCAGAGGGTCGTTCACCCGAGACCTGTCCACCGGACGAGGGTCTCTCGACCGGTCGACCGGCGAACAGAGGTTGACCGGTCGGGCCAAAAATACTGATTCAAAATATAGCCGTTTGTGAACGTTGGGAGCATTAATTACACCATTTTTCAGCTCTATTAAGTGTTCTCAACTGAAAAAATTTGAAGGCATTGATTCAAAACATTTACTCTTGAGTTCTTTTATCATCTTAATATTTGAACCATCATTGAGCTATACTTGAGCAAGAATTTGTGAGCAATATTGTGAGAAAACATTCATTGTATTCATTACCCTAAAAAGAGGATTTTTTTTATTGTGATTCTCAACACTTATCAAAAAAGAGAGTTAAACACTTTGTAAGAAATGATTTCCTTGTCAAAGGTGTTGGAGTGAAAGCTTTGTATTGAGAAGAGTTGTTTTCTATTGTAAAAGTTTGAACTACCATTATAGTTGATTTGTGGACTCACCAACATTTGAAGAGCCACTATAGTGAAGATTGTTGAAATCCTAAGCGGAGAGCTTGGGTCGTGGACTTAGGCGGGGGCCGAACCACGCTAAAATCGCGATTTGCAATCTCTTTCTCTCAACTCTCTCTTTGCATTATTTTTTGCTCACCAAGTGTTTGATAAATTGCATCACTCACATTTTATATTGCTAAAGTGCACATCTATTTAAGATTCTTATTGATTAATTATTGCTAGTATATTACCTAATCGAAAAAGTTGTATTATTGCCTATATAACCTAATTCACCCCCTCTTAGGTTTAATTAAGGGACAATAGGTTTTTTTCTTTTTATTTTTTAGTACGAAAAATAACAATATTACCCTTGTAGGGGTTGAGGTGTGGGTTTTTTGTCATTTTAAGTTCAATTTTACTAAGATGTAAAAAAAATTACAAATAATATGCGTGAGATACACTCGTCGTTATTTTTAATGATTTTCTTAATAGAAAAGGTTCCATGCACTTTTTTGTCTAACCATAGGGGGATAATGTGCTAATTTTAGTAGTACTGGGGGTTCCATACACTTTTGATAAACCACAGTGGGCTAGAAGCAATTTACCCTATATTTTATTTCGTTTTCTTTTCAGCCTATCATATGGAACTCATTGATGGGCACTATAAATACACAACATAGTTCTCAATTATTCGAATATCTCTATTTTTTCCAGTGCTTCAAGGTTAGTACAACATTTTATTTATTTTTTCACGCCTATTTTTTTTTTTAATTCAATGTGAAAAACTTTGTTAGTTGATTTTTTCTTTGTTAATAACATTTTTGTTTTACAAACTTTTTTTTTGTTTTTCTTATTTATTTTCTACCTCTTTTCTTGTTTGGTGGTTTATTTTTCTGTGTTCTTAACATTTTTTGTGTTACCAACTGTCATTTTTTTGTTTTTCTTACCCTTTTTTTATCTTTTATCTTTTTTTCTTTTGTTGGATGAAGAGGGACGTATGAAAATTGCTCTATAAGATGAAGGGAGTCGTTGTTTGGATGGCATCATTTCAAAGGTTAATGTGGTGGATAGAATGTACATGGGTTAAGAATGGCTAATCTCTTACTATATAACCAAATGGAGGGTTAGATATTTGTCATCTCATTAGTTTTTGTATACTATTAAATAGTATATTATATTAAGATGAAAAATGTTTCAAAGAAATGTTAGATGTTATTTTGACATAATTGGGAGTTACGAAATAGGAAGATCTAATGTAATCTAATTAAATTATATGCTTCACGTCGTCTTCTGATGATAATTTTTTGCCATTATAACTTGAACTATATTGGGTTAAGTGAAAATAATTAGAAATAGTCTATTCTCAACTAATATGTTGATTGACTTAAAGAGTCATATATTATTTCAACTTCTCTCTAAAAACTTTCTTATTTTAAACATTTTAGTCATTTGACAATCGAAATTGATAGTGGTTGGGATAGGGGTGGGGTTTAGCTCACTTAAATTTTGGTTAGTTGAAAATTAGTATAAAAATATTAGGGGATCAGATAAGAGAGTTATTTGAGATCAAACCTTCTCATTATACATATAAGAGATTTGACTATTTAGAGAGTTATTTTAGTAAGCATCTTGACCACATGTCCTGTTTGACAAATTTGTGTAGAAATCAGAACTCAATGGTTTTAACATACAATTTAGTGGTACTTCATCCAAAAATTGAGGAGGACAAAGCAGAAGACTTTAGTCAAAATTCAAACTTATTACAGACCTTTTCTTTTTTAGTATATTACGGACCTGAGTTGATACACTGAAACCTATTTCAAACGTAAAGCTCCTTCAAATTAAAAGTTGTTGACTCCAATTTAGGTTATCATGAAATATCACATAGAACGAAGTTATTACATTGGATATGCATTTACAGAAGATCAATTCCCAGATTTTATAAGAAATCTTTTTATCTTCTATTCCCATATTTAGAGGAAGATGCAATTTTTCTTAACTTTATGCCCTCTCCTATTGGTAGAGTAACATAGTCAATGTCTTTCTTCTTCTTCAAAAATGATTTCACCAACATGGTGTCCAAAAATAAAATTGATAAATAAAGTGGTTTTAGTGTCAATTATATAAGTAGAAATGCTAAATGGTGTAACTAATTGGTTAGTTAGAACGGTTACATTCGGAGTTTTGCATCCCAATTAGCTGTATGACCCACAATGGAACTAATTAATTTGCTACACTTGATTTTTGTAAGCACTAGAATTGACTAGTATGCTTCTATCAATATGTTTCGATTTGTTATTGATCCCAAAAAAGGAAAACGAAAATGATTTTAAAGCCAAACCAAACGTGCTATTTGACTAGTTAATTTGCTAAATATTAATTAGATAGGTCAACAATTCAGTGACAATTCGAGCTAGCTATATTGTGAATGTTGACATTCTACATTATAAAGTTATTTTAGTGGAGTAAGGATCTTATCATAATATCAAGATATATAAGCGAAATTCAATAGTTATAAACTATTCATATCATTTTCTTACAAATGTATAAAAAATTCACAAATTTTAATGTTATGATAAGATTCATTTCCATTTTAATGAGTGAGGGTAGTCATGTCAATTTTAAGTGTTTATATTTGTTTGATCAAAACATAACAACATGGGCCTTATTAAACAATCACTTTTTAATAGTTGGCTTATAAGCATTTCCTTTCCTATCAAGTAAGCCTAATTATTTTCCAGCAAAAAAAAAGTAAGCCTAATTACAATGATTGTGTTAATGTAGACAGCACTTGTCTGGCACAGCTAGGTAGTCGTGGGAAGGTGGCGGATGTGATTGTTAATGGTGAATGGGTGTGGTCGGACTTACCTGTGTTCAGGGAGATTAATTGGAGATAATATTCAGTTCATGCCTATCATGCACTGAAACGATCACTGGAGATGGAAACTGACATCAAATGGTATCTTCTCATATGCTACGACATGGGATGTTGTTCGGCCTTTGTTGAGGTTAGATGGCATTTTTGGTGTGAAGCAAAACTAGAATTCCTACGCATAGTTTTCTAACCTTGTTGGCTATTCTTAATAGATTGCCTATCAAGGATAGATTACTAGCGTGGGGTGTTGTTGGAGATAGCATTTGCTGTTTTTATAATATAGCAATGGAGGATAGAGATCATTTGTTTTTATGTGTGATAGGAGAATCTGTGCCCATGGATTAGATATTTCCATGGTGGATGGAGGGATCTCGGCTTTGGAAAATGTGAATTCTTGGTGTCTCAATCACTAGTGTAAAGGAAATGACATCCAGGAGAGTATTGTTAGACTTCTGATTTGTAGTATTATTTATGTGGTTTGGAGATCATTGTTGCTAGTTTATTCCAATCGATTAGGTTTAAATTTTACACATGTAAAAATTTTAAAGATAGTAGCAAAAATAGGATCCTGAATAGGAGATGGAACATTGAGAATATCCTTAGTTAAGTTTTTTGATCGATGAATGTACATGTATCCTTTTGTTGAGTTTAGTGGATACTTTACTTTTCCAGCAAAAAAAAAAAGGTAAGCCTAATTACATACTCTCATGCACACATATATGAAGGATCTCATATATTTAGAGTTATGAACATCATCTAGCTAAGAATCGAGCGGAAGTGAAAACATGACATTCAAAATTTTTCAGGAATTCAAAGCAAATGTTCATATGAAACTCTAATCTTGATATCATATGATTAACATATGCAAAATATATATATAGCAAGTATATATATTGACAAGAGATAGTAGAAGAGTATACCTCTTGTAGACAACTCATGGAAGCCATAGATCTGAATTTTTGCACACTTGATGGAAGACACCTCCTCTTGAAAACACAAGAGCTCTAGTTGGTCCACACGAGCAAAGAATGACTTCTCCATCTTCATGGCTTCTCCATATTCATGGCTATTTTTGTGCTAGATCTACCATGGAAGATTTATGAGCTTGTTTGTGAAGAAGAGAGCAAAACCATTTCCTTCTTCTTCCTTGTCCTTGGCTGCATTTTCATGAAGAAGAAGAGAAGACAAGTTCATCTAGTTCACCTTCATTTTTCAGCCATGGTGCTTTTCTCTTTTAAGAGTTGAAGAAGAAGACTTCTTCATCTCTCAATTTTCAGCAGTGTAAGAGCTTGGAAAGAGAGATGGTTGACAACTTTTTCACATAAAATAAAAAAAGACAAGCCATGTTTCTAGGGTGTCTTGTCTCCCTTTTGAAAGAAAAGAGAAGATAAGCTTTCTCAAATTATGGTTGTGTTGTCTAGCTTTTTTTTTGAAAGATAAAACATACACACATAAATATATCATATATATTGTCTAGTATTTTTTCACTAATGTAATAATATACATATATATACATCATAGGTATATTGTGTAGTATTCTTCCACTAATGTAATAATATACATATATACATCATATATATATTGTGTAGTATTCTTCCACTAAGACATTTAAATATTCAACCTAATCACCATTAGTTGAAATTATGAAAACAACCTTTTTATATTTCTATATTAGCCCCAACACTTAATAATAATTGCATATTGACCACAATAACTTTTAAAGGTCAATCACTCCATTGTTAACTGCTTAACACTTCAAGAGAAACAAAATACTATTGTTAACACTTTAATAATTTAAGAGAAAACTAATTACAATTGTTAACACTTTAACAACTCAAGAGAAACTAAATCAAGCTCAATAGGAAAAATATTCGCCATGCTCTATTGTGTGTGACTTTCTAGATTCACCGCTATATAGCACTAAAGAAACATTGAATACTTTGAATGTTACCAAACTATTAGATTTGTTTAGAGAATATCTCCCGTCATTCTCAAAACACCTTCAGAGTTTTTAAGTGACGTTCTAGCTACTAACGTATCAAGACAGTTTATAAAGCAATGAAGTCTTATTCAAGTGAATTTATTTATGGTCGCCGATTATCGTGCAATCCAATCCTTCCACTAATTGTCCCGTTGAGCAAGAACCATGATTCGATTAAGTTCATAAACTCGATACCATGCATAGATCTAATTGGTGAAATGAGAGACAACACATGAAAAATCCATTTTCTATCATTCATACCTCGACCAAGGATTTCCTCATTAAATAACCAAGATTAGATCACATAGGACATCGCCTCACACCGGAGGTTAATGGATCCTATCTTAACTACTACCTATTAATCACTATACCGAACGAATGAAACTGCGAGAAGACGCATCTCATCTTGTTTGTCGAAACAATCATTGTCCAAACACTAGAATCAAACCCCAATATAGATGACAACCATAATGTCTGAAGTCTAAGGAGTACATGCATAATTACAACAAATAACAAATTATTAATCTGAAGTCATGTAATTTGTTATTCATGTCACATTCAGTAATCTATTCAACTAATAGTCACCCACATGTTTGTTAGTCGCATCCCTATGATGTTATGGCACGTGGCTCACCATCCGTTATCATTAACATTCATATGTTAATCAAATGTAACAACACATGTGATAGTCCGTAATAGATTATTGAAGTCCCGATCAAATAATCTAAGAACTATGAATACTTTAAGTACTTATCATATTAAGGAAATACACCAACATATTCTAAACGCTTTTAGAATACATTCCTATAATGAAAATACTAGGAACTCATTCATACACATAAAAGAAGGAGAATATGAATGTGCTAATTATGTCAATATGAAAACACACATATATAGACATAGATGCCATAATGTACAAGTTAATGTCAAAATGCCCCAATATATGTCATCCAAATATGTAGCATTAGGGCATATCTCTAACAATATATACACATATGTATAACTCCTTGTATATGTAGGCCATTGCGATTGCTGCAAAATTAGGTCTGGGTCATCATAATCGTCGTCGTTCGGGAGGCTACGCAGGTTTTGCAATCTCGATTTTCTTCAACTTTATTTACATAGTATTTGAAATCACTTGTACTGTTGAATGCATTTGATTTATAAATAAATTCATTTGATTTATAAATGAATTTCATGAGAATTTGTATTTGCAAATGAATTCTTTTATTTGGAACTGTAAAATATCATTTAAGTCAATTATGTTATTTGTAGATATAAATTGTGTTTGAAACACATGTGAAATAGAAATTTAAAATTATATTTTACTCAAATACCCTTCCCTTATTCTATTAGAATTAGTGAAATTTAGAAATGATAAACAAGAATTTTAGGACTATCCAACAAGCACTAGCATAAATTAAAGCAAGGAAGACATAAAAGATAATTAACGTCAAGTATTGGCTAAAAATTAATATTGATAAGACATTTAACAATTATCCAAATAAAAGAGCAAATTACAAACAAGTTTGCAAGGGAAATTGAAACAAACTATTAAAATGGAAATGAAAGTAACTTCTGGGATGGTTAAACCACAAATAATTTCAAAGCCCAATATTATATCAATCAAATACAGATAATGACCATGTAATCAAGAAGTGAGAGGATTTAGCAACTCTACAGATAAATAAACTTCATTTACCTCTTACACTTATTTTGAATCGACTCCTTCATGTTAGATATCGTAAAATATAATCATGAAGGAAAATATTGTTCATGTCCTCACTTGTTGATCAATTATTTGTCTTCATGTTTTGTTGAAATAGGAAGGGTGGGAGAGGGGGTTTTGGTCTAATTTTTTTTTCTTTGTATTTAAGTCAAAGTTAAACTCTTAAGTGTAAAATATTCCAAAGGGCAATTTTGTCGGATAAACAACTAACTTAAAAAATGTGAATTTGCACATTTCACCTCTTGAGCAATGATTGGGTAAAGTTTAAAATCAAGATTTGCAAATCTTGGATTTCCAATTTTTTAAAATGTTGTTTTAAAAAATAAGAAATTGGATTTGAAAATGAATTATGTAAAATTTTGTGAAATTCATTTATTCCAAATGCATCACGTGTGTCTTTTTCTATTTTTTTACTTTTTTTCATAAACAATTTAATACAACGTTTGATCAGATTTTTTAATTTTTCATTATTCCTGATTTGTTTGTTCTGGTCCGAAATTATAAACAATAAATTCTTTCTGCCTTTACATACATAATATGTAATTAATATATGAAAATTTCTCTTTTTTCCTGTTTAGGTTCCACTAATTTAATATAGTTGTATAAAGAAATTTCTCATCTAGGATGATATATGTGCATATTACGTACGTAGACAGTAATTTTTACTATTCTCAAGTTACTTTTCACTAATGAATAGTAAAAAATTTCAGGATGGCAAACATTCTCTATTTTGGTTGTTCCGTTTTGTTCCTTAGATGCGGGTAATTAATCTTTGCTGGTATTTAAAACTGTTATATGGTATCAATTTTGCAGGAAGTTTGTTTCACATAAATCATGTCTATGGCTTTGGGAACTCTGGTGAGATATGTTGATTCCCTCTTCTCTCTTGTTGCTAGATAATTTAAGAATTCCTGAATTCATCCGCGTAGTCTCTATTTTTTTCTTTTTACACTTCCATATGTTCTATCACTTGCAAAATCTAGGTTTTTCCCAAGTATTAGGAGTACGACATTAAAAAGTACCGCATATGTAGATGTTTTTTTTTTTTTTTGGTCGAAACATATGTAGATGTTAGATAGCATAGAAATTTCTCCAATCCGGTAAATGACACTTTGGCCCATGAAATAAAAAGTGAGCCTCACATGTTTGCGAGTGGTTCCAAAGATAGTACCGTTTACCGGATAGAAGCACTACACCCTAGATAGCATGCTAGCTTTTTGCGTGACATCAAAAATTTTAAAGATGCCTAACTTTAATAATCAGTGTCATAGTTGCCTTCTTGGTTAGCATGTATGTACTCATGATCTCTGACGTATTTTAATTCTTGCACTATGTTTTCTCTGCCATGAATGTTGTTGAAACTGAAGAAACTGGGGAAATTATTGTGCCCACTTTTGAAGAGCACCTTACAAGTTTGCCTACAGTCTACAGACATAAGATGTCACGTTTTGAGTTAACACTATGAAGTGGTATATTTACTTATCTATTGGGGTTGCTATTCAATCAATTCGGACTGATACTAGTCTTATTACATAGGGTGGGTCTTACACACATGTGAGATCCACTTTTTCTTTTACAAACTAATGTATGTCCGAACTTGTTGAAGAGTTTTCCATCAATAGGATATTATAGGCTGCTGGATGCTCCATTTATTATTCAAAGACAATGTTTGTTGGTTATGACTTAGTAGAAAGACTTGATATTTTTCATATGCCTTCTATCATTCATTTTTCCCGAATAGAAAAATGGAAAAGAAAAAAGAAGATAGTTATGGTGTCAGTTTCTTGGATGCATGTGCACACCCTGGTAACCATGTAAGTCCGCCCCTAGTTGGGTGGAATGGGATAGGAGGGTTTGAGGGGGAAGAGGATAAGGGGGTTCCTGTTGGGGCCGGGGTTGTATAGGGTGGTAGAGATATTATGTAAAGTGGCCCTTTTACCTTTTTTTCCTTTATTTTTTTCAGAGCCTTTTTACCCTTCAAAAAATGCATTTTCTATCCAATTTTCAAATCAATTTGATGGCAAAAAGATAACAGTATAATTTTGTGTGAACATTAAAAATCAACTGCGTAATTTGCAAAACAATGAGAATAAATTTGAGAAAACAAGTAAACCTAGAGGACTAATTTGTAAAATTGCCTCCCTAAATAATACGAAACATTACCCTATTTCGGTAAATGCTACAATTGTTAATTTGTTATTACATGTTTACATACTGAATTTCCGGTTCGAACTCAAGAATAGGATGATAAAAAGCACTGTTTGTCGAAACATAACCATCCACCATCACGATCACTATGTTTGGATTGGGTAAAATCAAGTGAAAACGAAAGGAAAGGAAGTGATAGGGGAATCTCTTCCCCTGTATAGATTATCTTTTACTGATGACAAAAGAAATAGGGCGATTGAAGAATCTTTTAATAGGTCATTTTCAGTTCTCTAAATTGAGGAAAATAGAAGAAAAATAAGTGATAAATTGTTAAAAGTCCAAAATTCCTTTGTCTTTATAAAAAAAAACTGTTTGTCATCTTTCGTCACTCATTGCTGCTCTTGTATATTTTACGATCTTCACCATTAAAACTATTTTGTTTCTCCTATTCTTATCCAATCGAAGGCAAAAATCCTAAAATCTATTCATTTCCTTTTCCTTCTTCGTTTTCTTTCTATTATAATTCTTAGTTGTTGAAGGGCAAAAAATAAAGTCACTCGAAGCTCAAGTTTTACTTCAAATTCTCAATCTCCTCAACAACTTTAGAATATTCTTCTGCAAAAGTGGCACCGAGCATATAAAATGCAGATTTATGAAGACATGCAAAAAACATCACCCACATATATCTTTCAATCAGATGTAAAAATGGATACCTTTTTGAATTGTAAATGGCTGATGAAAGATAGATAGATCATATTTCCATAATACATGAAGCATTCAACAATATACAGTATTCAAGGATTAAGTGAATGTACCACTTCATAGATGTCGGCTTCGACTCTACATCTTGAGTCGATAGGCAGAGTTGCAAGATACTCCTCAGCAGACATAGACATCATCTTCCTAACTTCTTCAGATACTACACCATTTCATGCCGAGAAATAGTAGTACAAGAATACAAACACATCAGAAATCCTGAGTACAACCATATTAACCACAAAACAACTATATGAGATGCTGAATATTATAAAGTTAGGCATCATTACAATTTTCAAAATAAGTAGTGTCTGAATTTATACAAAAAGCTTTCCATGCTACTTAAATTCTCGTATGGAGTACTACTTTTCACTCTCATACTCCTAGTACTCGGAAAACAACCCATGGTCACCTAAAATTTACTAAATATCATATTGAAAAAATTATGACTCATTCTCACATTAAGATGCAACTAGTGGCACTTCATGTACCAGTGATTACACGCGGATGCATGTGGGAGCGAGTGGAGGCTGCAGTCCCCACTAGTCTAAAAACATATTAAAAATTCTATGTATTTTTCAAAAAAAAATATATAAATTTCTATTTATTTTTAGTTAAAAAAATTAATTAACCCCTACTGGATAAAAAAAAATGTATACATATAGTTAAAGATTATGTGTTTTAACCCCACTGTACAAGAATTTCTTAGATCCGCCCCTGAGTGATCACATATGGAATCATGAAACTGAAAAAGAAAAAATTAACACAGAATATGCAAAGGGACAAATCCATAAATTCTTAAATTGTCTATTCCATATTACACTACAATAAGAGAGAAAAGGGAACGTACACATAACTCACCCTCTTTCTCACTATATATAGCAAGAGAAACCTTTTCTCCCAAGCAAGCTGATAGCGACTCCTGCAAAAGTGATACCAATAGCAGTTTCAAGTTTAGCATACCATGTACAATTTTTCCAACATTAGAGGCCAGAGAAAGAGGAAACCGGAAAAGAGGAAAAAGAGAGAGAGAGAGAGAGAGCCAAGTCTTTCACTTTCCAGAAAAAATATATAAAAAAAAAGATAGCCATTTCTTTTTCAACTGAGCAAGGATGGAGCCAAGAGGCACTTCAAAATCACAAAATAGAAGTAAATTCATGCTTCTTAGCAAGTCTAGACTTTTTGCATGTCTTAGGCTGCTATCCCAGGCAAAAGTAGACCTATACTATGGTTTCTATAGACTTGCAAAGCTTGCAAATAGTAGGGAAAAAGCGACCCTGACTCTGGAGGATTGTTAGAATATTTTGAGGGGCAATTGCAATTATCAGTTGAAACATGTCTTTCGTGAAGCTAATTGATATGCGAATTAGATGACAAATTTTGACTTACAACAAGTGTTGAAAGTTCAAGTGTTGGATCATTCCCCAAATGCGTTGCGGCCATTAAACATCCCCTAGATTCGTTACCGCTTAAACTCCGACTTTTAGCCTCTTTCTAAACAAAAAAACAAAAGTTGGAAGAACCTCTATTGCCATATCCTATGATGCCAACGCAATAAGAGGAACTGGTCTAGTGGGAATTAATTCATTTAAGTTCCCAAAGTAAGTTCAGCCTAATTTTAGGTTTTCGCATCTTCTTTGTAGATGCGCCTCTTTCTGATGCTAAGCACAAATGACAATCAAATACTAGCAAATGACTAGCAAGACCAACCAAGTGACCGAAATGAACTTTGAAGTGACCCGCACCTGAGAACAAAATGGAAAAAGTACGATGTTGTACTCTGGCCACGCTGCTGATATAATATAATAATATATATATATATATATATATATATATCTGTGTGTGTGTGTATATATGTATATATAATCCAAACAAAAGAAAACACAAAGTTAAGCATACAATCTAAGGCAGAATACATGAATTAATTTGCAGCAAAAGATAAAATAAACTTGGAGAAAATTATTGGGATTACAAAACCTGCGGAAATTAACAAACGGTTACGACTATAGCGTATAGGCGTATAGCGACCCATGTTTCCAGACCTAATGCTGTAACCAACCGAAGAGCTACTAACTAAACGATACGCTTTTGAGGAAACAACCAAAAAAAAAAAACTACACGATACGCAGCCTTTTGCATATATTCACGCGTGAGGTTGACTCACCGTTGAAGACGACTGCTCATGGGCCTAATACTGAAAGTGCTAGTTTGTCGTGCTGTGATTTTTTTTTTTTTTTGGGGGGGCAAAGTGATGTGATGCGATGTTTGGGTCAAACATTATAAACACTTTAAAACAAGATTACTCTAGCCCATTAAAATAATATATGTTTATATTCAAGGTGAACATCCACACGGGCAAATTTATAATTTTTGTGTTAAAATTATTTAATTTAATATTTATATATATAAAAAAATTTCAGTGAAATTCCAAAATATACACATTTTTATAAAATTTTAAAGTGAGTAAAAATTGCAATCGTCACCATAAATTTGATCTGCGCTGTGTGCAGCTGCACAGGGATATCAAAATAATATAACAAGGCTCCAATTAAGTCCAAAACTAGTCAATAGCCCACCCAAAAGATCCAGTAAGAATAGGCCGAAATTTCGAATGAGAATCCAACAAGTAGTAGGGATAGATAATTAATAATAAAAAAAAAGTGTTGGTCGATCTCTAATATTTACAAATTAAAACCAGGGTTTTTTAAATGATTGATAGGAGAATTTTGAATACGAATGCACCAAAGTCAAAGAAATGAATAAAAATATTTTTCAATCAATTTTGAAAATTAGAATGATGAAAAAAAGACTATTTTGAAAGCCATAACATTCCTATAGAGAAGTAACAACGGAATTATTTTTTCTTAAATAATATATGATTTGTATATGTGTGTAAATACATAAATATTTTTATTAATTTATTTTTATCAAATTACTAATTGGGTTCTCAGATTTTGAATTTTTTTTAAATTACTATTATCAAATCCTATCACACTATCCGTTGGTAATTATTTGTAAAAATCAAACCCTAACAAATACTTCATTGATTTCGTAAACGGATTTATAATCAGGTCGGATACTCGTCGGATTCGGATTTAAACCCTACCCATTACCATTCATTTTTTTTATTTTTTGAAAATATATTTTTCAAAAACAATCATCCAAAATAATCAATGCCAAATAATTTTTTTTTTATTTTCAAATTTTCGAAAACATTTCCAAAAAGGATCAGCCTTCTACACAAAGTTATTTTAGTGGGCTAGGGTTATCTTGTCAATTTTAAGTTTTTTTTTTGTTAATCCAGGAAATATTTCTACTTTAATCAGTTTACAATATATATACCAGATTAGATACTATTAATATAAAGACATTTGATTCCAAAATAGGTTACGCCAACATCCCATGGCCTGGTGTAACTGCTGGTGCTTAAGGGAAGCCAAAGATCCTCTCATAACTCGTGTGTATGATACATATTACATATATAGATACGAGGCTTTCGACCCAAAAAAATAAATAAATTCTTCCTGATATGTTTGTCCTGGTCCGAAATAATAATTAATGTCGAGGTCGGAAATCTCGCAGTTGAGGTTGGGAGCTACTTGCACCAAGCTGAACTTTTCAGGTCGGCCTCCGAGCTGTGTTTTCCTGGTCGGCTACCATACCTAGACAAGGAAAAGAAGGAAAAGGCGGGGTGATGACCCGGATTTTCCCCTCGGGCGTGCGAATGATTAGTATGTCCGAGCTGGCAAGGTAGCTGAGAGCATTTAATGACGAGTTACCTCTTAAGTGAAGAGGGTGGAGCTCTATTTATACTAAATTCGGGTCTGACAGCATTTAATGCAGTGCAGCTTTATGTCCCATCAGTACTTTATGTCCCATCGGAACAGCTAGCATTGAGGTCGGGGTTTTCCGGGGTCGGGTCAGCATTTCGGTTGGGCATTTAGCTGAATGTGCTGGCCTCGGCTCAGATTAGCCCGTCTCAGGTCGGCATGGGTAACTCACCCCAGCTCGGTTACCCCTCGTCAATCCCTCCCTCTAAGTCGAGATCGAGGGGGTGAGATCTAGAGTTGGGTTTTTCCCGAGTTGGAGGTGCCCGACCCCAACAGAGTAGGGATGGCCACGTCAACGGTGCATGCCCTTTAGATGGCTGACACGTCACCTGGCGGTTCTGACAAGACGCGACGTTTGGGCTTCCCGAGGTGATTTTCAGAAACGCCTATAAATAGGGCCTTGACATCCGAGATTCATTTCACATTTCGCTTTCATCCTTCAAGAGCTTTAGGTCGGACACCAGAGTGGTCGGACGTATTTAGCTCGAAAAAAACCTTCTCGGGATTTTCAGCTAGGAGCCAGCTTGGTCGGTCGCACTCCGCAGTCAAGAGCAGTAGGTACGTCCCGACTCCCTTTAGTCATTCCTGTACATTTATATTCAGTCTGTAGACAGGATGGGGAGGTCGGAGTCGGAAGATTCCCAGGCTATGGAAGTAAGGTCCTACGGTGGAGATGAGAGTCCGTCGAGCTCGGAATCTACCTCAAATAGGGACCATGGTGGAGAGAGCACCAATTCGTCTTTAGGGTCGGCTCGAAAATCTGGGCCCCGGAAGAGCGATGATAATTTTCAGGTTATTGGGGTCAGATTGGCACAAGAGGAGGCCGAGGCGGATCCTTTGGCCGACCTGGGAGACTTGGGAGATAGAGAGGATGACGAGCCATTGAACCAGTTAGAGGGGATCGAGATACCACATGAGTACTTAGCCAGAGTTTCCGCATCGGAGTCGACTGCAGCGGTCCCGGTCAGGGCAGTCCGACCCCGGAGCTCAGCTACAACCAGTGGTTCGTCAGTTCGGGGGAAGAGGATAGAGCAGTTATTCGCTTGTTGTAAGCGCGAGTGTCATTCTACCATCGAGATGGCTAACGCTCGGCTAAGAGACTGGTCGGTGGACCGACACCATAAACTGAAGGTCCCAGGTCGGAATGAATCTGCCTGCTATCCTCCGCCCGATCACTTTACTATTTATGACCTCGCCTTTGACGTCGTCCGGCTTCTACTTCCCAGCTTCATTGTTGGCATTTTGAATTACTTTGAGCTTAGCCCGGGTCAAATATCACCAAACGGTTGGGCCATAATGGTGGCATTCTACGTGTTCTGCTTTGAGAGGAGGATAGAGCCGACCTTGCGCTGGTTCAGGCATTTTTTTGTTTGCAAGCCCAACCCGAAGCAGCCAGGCTGGTTCCACTTTGCAGCTCGGGTCAACAACGCCATATTCACCAAGTGGCACTCCTCTAACAAGGGCTGGCACAACGACTATTATTGGGTCGGGTCGGCCGTGAACCCGGGGTGCAGGATGGATTGGAATCTTTCCTTAAAAAAGACTTTGAATGACGACCCTAAGCTTTCAAAAGAGGAACTTGCCGAGGTTAGGGTGCTGAGGCCCGAGCCGGGTATACTAATCGACATCGACAGTGTCCTCAGGTGGGATAGGATCTGGAAATCCAAGTTATTCGGGAGAGAACCCGACCTGAGCGAGGAGCACCCCCACTTACTTCCCGAGCTCGAAGAGAATGCTTACTCCGACTCTGAAGAGGGTCAGTTCGCTGGATCAATGCCCGACCTCCCCGTCTCCTTGTTTGTCGTTGCTCTTCTCGATTGGTACTTGGCCATTTTTCACCTCTCTTTTCCTTTGTTTTTGCAGGCATGGCAGATACGGTAAAGCTCGCATACATCCAGAGAAGGAGAAAGCCCGACACCAGCGGTGAAGCCTCAGCTCGGTCCGGATTGGGCTCTGTCCCTCAAGAGCAGAGGCAGCGGTCCGGGGGCCATGTGCGGGAGGTTGGTGTCGAGGTCTTGTCAGGATCTCCTTTGCCCCAAAGACCGAGTTCGGGTGTGGCGATCCCCGAGCGCTCAGCATCCCGTCCTGACAGTAGGAAGCGGTCCCGGCCCGAGTACTCCGGGAAGGGCAAGGCCACAGAGGTGAGCCCTCCCAATAGGGATTTTGTGGAGGCTGCTAAGGTAGCCCGTGATCCCAAGTTGGCGTCGATCCCGGCGGAGCAGCTTTCTCTCGATCTGAGGACGGCCATAGTCACGGTAAGGCATATCTGGTCGTGCTGACATGGTCTCTTTTGTTGATTACTTTGACTGACCACTTTGCCACCTTCCGCGCAGGCTGAGTCCCATATCCTTACAGCACCTGCTCTTCTTTCCCGGGCCCAGACTTACTGTGTCGAGCTCGAGCAGCGATACACAGATTCCCGAGCCGAGCTGGAGGCCATTAGGGTGGATGCAGCACAGAGGTAAAAGGCAGATGCGACGGAGATCGCTCGGCTAAAGAAGGAGCTTGAGGCTGAGAAGTCCCGGCGCGAGGCTGCGGATGTCGAGCGTTTCAAGAAGGATAAGCGCTTGGCCGAGGCGAAGCTCAAAGACCTCTTGGATCAGGTCGGCCCACGAGGGGAGAAGGCAGTGGAAGCCTTTAAGTCCAGCCAAGAGGCTGTGGATTGGCTAGCCACGGAGGGTGGGGCGATGGCCCGGTACGCCGAGTTGGAATACTACTTCAGAGGCCAAGTTGCAGCTCGTGAGAGAGCGAAGACCTTCTTCCCTGCCACCAAGAATGACTACATCGAGATCTTGGAGGCTCCACCCCAGGAATTCTGAGAGATTCCTGAGCTACCGGCCGACCTGACGTCCCAGGCCAAGGAGGTAATGGAATTTGTCCAGAAGGGTATGGACCAGGTCGGCGACGTAGCCGAGGCCACCACCTCCAACGTTGTTCCTAAGTAACTTTGTAACCGCCCAGGCCGGGCTTTGTAATTTCGCCCGAGTTGGGCTTCTTGTAATCTTTGTTTTTTTAATAAAATGACTGTTTTGCGTTTTATTTGAGTTTGTACGAATGTACTTTTCTCTTTGCAAATTTCTCAAGTAAGAGGGGTCGGACTAATTTTAAATAGGCCTTTCAAACTTAATTAAAATATAGGGAACCGAGCTGGACGTGATTAATGAATTATCATCCTAATCCGAGCTGGTTAACTGGGCAACTATATAATTGTCGCCGATCTGGACTCGTCAGTCCGATTTAAAATTGGTCAAACTAATGTTGATAAATGTTGAGCTCGAGTTTGGACCCCAAACTAACACACCGACCTAAAGCCGGATAATACCGAGTTGGACCTTAATCTGAACTGGCAAAACTTAATCAAATTATTATCGATTATACCCGAGCTGGAACCTTGTCCGAGCTGGTTTATTTGACTATTAGCTCGTGATTAAGCGTGGCCACCGCGTTAATCCGAGTTGGTAGTATCTTTGTAGCTGAGGCAAATGGGGCCCGGGTCGGGCATTGCCTGATTTGGTTGCTTTGGCCCGGGTCGGGCGTTGTAATGTTTTACAAAATGTGTTGTATTGAATTTGTACATGAAATACTTGGGCTCGGGAGCCGATTACAAACAATGTTTTGGCTCGGGACCTTAACAGAAGATTTCAGCTCAGGGCTGTTACAAATGATTTCGGCATGGGGCCGCTAGACAAAATACCGCTTCAGGTGTTCCGAGTGCCATGTATTCTTCAATAGTTTCCCGTTGTTGTCGCGAAGGTAGAAGGTCCCGGGTCGGACTTCTTTCACGACTTCATAGGGTCCCTCCCAGGTCGGGGAGAGCTTGTTACCGGAGCGCGGCAAAAAGATGGCCTTTCTGAGTACGAGGTCGCCAACCTTAATAGGCTTAGGCTTGACCTGTTTAACAAAGGCTCTTTGCATGGCAGCCTTGCTGGCCAGCATTCTGATTTGAGCTTTAGCTCGAAGCTCTTCAGCGAGGTTGAGCTCTTCACGGATCCGTGCTCCGTTTATTTCTGGATCATGGTGGAGGGTTCTACTGGTCGGAGACCCGATCTCCACTAGCAGCACTGCTTGAGTGCCGAAGGTCAGTTCGAGGGGCGATTCTCCCGTTGTCGAGCTGGTGTTGGTCCGCTGAGCCTACAACACCTCGGGAAGAATTGATGCCCATTGGCCCTTCGCTTCCTCCAGCTTGGTTTTCAGGCCCTGCAAAATGATTTGGTTAGTCCTTTCAACTTGGCCATTACTTTGAGGGTGAGTAATAGATGAGAATCTGAGGTTGATCCCGATCTCAGCACATTTGCCTCAAAAGTATGCACTGTCGAATTGCTTGCCGTGGTCAGTGATGATGACCTTTGGCACCCCAAATCGGCAAATAATGTTTTTCCATACAAAATCCCAAGCTGCCTTTTCTGTTATTCTAGCAACACCTTCAGCCTCGGGCCATTTGGTGAAGTAGTCTACAGCTACGAAGGCATGCTTCTTTTGGCCGACACTGGTCGGCAATGGGCCGATGATGTCTAGACCCCACTGATAGAATGGCCATGGGCTTATCATCACTGTGAGGTCTACCGTAGGCTTCCTCTGTACATTGGCGAACCTTTGACAGGTGTCGCACTTTTTTACATACTCTTTGGCATCTTGCTCTAAGGTTGGCCAGAAGTAGCCTTGCCTTAATGCCTTCCGAGCCAGAGCTTTGCCTCCCAAGTGGTTTCCACATACCCCTTCATGAATCTCCCGGAGTACATAGTTTCCCTCTTCGGGTCCAACACATTTCAAGAGAGGCCAAGTGTAGGCTCTCTTATAGAGTTGCCCGGCAATTATGATAAACCTTGAGGCCTGTTTCATGAGTTTCTGAGCTGCTTTTTCATCCTCTGGGATCATACCCCCTCCAAGTAGTCCACGATTGGTTTGGTCCAATTTGGACCTAGATTGAGCTCGGCTACGGCTTGCACCCGCAACTGAATACTGGGTTCAGATACTTCTTCCACATGGACCAGGGCAGGTCGGCTCTCGCCCAAGGCCAACCTGGACAGGGCATCAGCCTTCATATTCTCTTCCCTAGGAATCTGCTGTATCGTGAACCTTCTGAGCCCTGAGGTCAAATCCTTGACTTTGTTGAGGTAGGCCAGCATAGTACTGTCCTTGGCTTCGAACTCTCCCGATATCTGACTAGAAACCAACTGAGAGTCGGTGCTCAGGTCGACTGTCTGTGCCCCGAGCTGAGCTGCAATTTTCAGTCCTGTAATCACTGCTTCGTATTCCGCTTCATTGTTGGACGCCGGAAAGGTGAACTTGAGGGAGTATTGGTGCTCATGCCGGGTTGGGTTGAGGATGACCACCCCAGCTCCGCTTCCGGACTTCCCTAAGCCCCATCCACATGGACCTTCCATACGTCCTCCGGGTCATGCTCTGCTCGGCCAGTACATTCTACCACAAAGTCCGCGATGGCTTGGGCTTTGATGGCTGTTCTGGGCTGGTAGGTGATGTTAAATTGACTCAGCTCAACTGCCCATTTCAGTAGTCTGCCCGATGCCTCTGGCTTGTGCATGATGGACTTGAGTGGGGCATCCGTCATGACCTTAACTGGATGAGCATCAAAGTATGGCTTCAACTTTCTTGCCGTTGTGATGAGCGCGAAGGTGAGTTTTTCCAAGGAGGAGTATCTCACCTCGGCCCCTTGCAAGGTTTTGCTAACATAAAAGACCGGCTTCTGCTCATTTCCTTCTTCTCGGACTAGTGCCGCCGCCACTGCTGTCCTAGAGCATGCTAAGTATAGTACCAGCTCCTCCCCCATCTCAGGTCGGGATAACAGGGGTGGCGAAGCTAGATACCTTTTCAGCTCTTGGAAGGTGTTATGACATTCCGCAGTCCATTCAAAGTTCTTAGGATTCCTTAATATTTTGAACAGAGGAGCGCACTTGTTAGCCGACGTGGACATGAATCTGCTCAGCGCTGCGACCTTGCCTGCTAACACCTGGACGTCCTTCACACAGGTCAGCAGCTCCAGGTCAAGTATCGCCTGGACCTTCTCCGGGTTGGCTTCTATTCCGCGGGCTGTGACCATGAAACCCAGGAATTTGCCTGCCTTAACGCCGAATGCGTACTTTTCCGGGTTCAGTTTTATCCCAAAGTGCTCCATTACGGCGAAGGCTTCAGCCAGGTCGGCTACATGGTCTTTCGCCCTTCTGCTCTTGACCAACATGTCATCTACATAGATTTTCATATTCCGACCAATCTGATTTTTGAAGACCTTGTTCACCATCCGAGTGTAGGTAGCTCCAGCATTTTTGAGGTCAAAAGGCATGACCTCATAGTAGTAGAGACCTTTATCGGTAGTGAAGGCGGTCTTCTCTTTGTCTCCGGGAGCCATCTTGATTTAGTTATAGCCTTTGAAGGCATCCATGAAAGAGAGTAGCTCGAATCCGGAGGTGGCGTCCACCATCTGATTGATCTGTGGTAAGGGAAAGTAGTCCTTAGGGTAGGCTTTGTTGAGGTCGGTGAAGTCAATACACAGTCTCCATCCACCTGAGGACTTAGTCACTAGCACCACATTGGATAACCAGGTTGGGTACTGTATTTCCTTTATATGGCCGGCGTCCACTAATTTGTCCACCTCTTCAGCTATGATTTGTTGCTTATCATAATGAAAGTGCTTGCGTTTTTGCTTTACCGGATAGTGATTTGGGTCGGCATTCAGGTGATGCTCAATCATATCTGGTTCAATACCTGTCATGTCGGAGGCAGACCAGGCAAATATGTGTTCATTCTTTAGGAAAAATCAGCTTTTACCTTTCTTGAGGTTGGCAGAGAGTTCACTCCCCATCTTTGCTCTCTTGGTTTCATCAGAGAGCTCCACCTCCTAAAGGTCTTCGGCTGGGCTTCCTCTCTTAGCATCTCTCTTTTCTTCGGGCAGATCTGGTCCTCAACCGACCTGATATTTGGGTCGAAGTGAGTTTTCATAACATTCCCGAGTTGAGAGCTGGGCTCCGCGAATGGTGGCCGAGCCGGCCGGGGTCGGGAACTTCAGGGCTTGGTGGTAAGTTGAGGGGACGGCCCTGAAGTGGTTGAGTGCCACCCGACCTAAGATCCCATTGTAAGTGGAGTTACAATCCATCACAATGAAGTTGGCTTGCATCGACACCCACTTATCCCCATCTTCCAGCTTTAGCGAAAGGTTGACGATCCCTTTAGCTCGGTGGGATTGCCTGGTGAAACCAGCTAAAGTACCCCTCAATGGCCTGAGTTGGCTCCTGTCCAATCCCATTTGCTCAAAAGTGTTGAGGAATAAGACTTCTGCCGAGCTCCTAGTGTCCACCATCAACCTCTTGACGGTGAAGTTGGCTATTTCAACGCTGATCACCAGTGGGTCGTCATGGGGCAATATCATCCCCTCCAAGTCTTCTGAGGAGAAGGTGAGCTCCTGCATCTCCGGGGCCGGTCCCCGCACTGGTCCATACTCCCTTCCAGCCCGAACATAACCCTTCCTGCTTGCCGAGGTCTTCCCTCCTGACGCCAATCCTCCTGCAATGGTCTCAATCACAGCCAAACGTCCGCCCCCAGCCTGGCATCTGGGTGGACTCCTCTCTCTGTTTCTTTGATCGGGATTCCGGGTCGGCTGCGGATCTACATACTTCCAGAGGTGGCCTTGGGCTATTAGTGCCTCAATCTCTTGTTTCAAGTCTTTGCACTCTTCGGTGGTATGGCCGTAGTCCATATGGTAGCGGCAATACTTGGTTCTATTGCACTTCTAGGGTCGGCCTTTCATCCTCGGTGCTGGAGGCAGGTGGTTCTGGTGTTGGATCTCCATTAGGATCTGCTCCCTCGTGGTGTTAAGGGGAGTGAACACAGTGAACTGTGGGTTCTGCTTTGGCTGTTGAGGCTGCTTGCCTTGGTCGTTTTGGACTTTACCCCCAGGTTGGGCTCGGGAGATCTCTCCCTTCTTACTGGCTTCCTTCTCCTTGTCATCATCCCTCTTCGCCTAATGGATTTCTTCCGAGTGTATGTACCCTTCTACTCATACCATCAGCTCGGATATAGTGTCCACGGGGTCAATTGCCAGGAAGGATGTAAGGGGGCCCGACCTTAGCCCACTCTGGTAAGCCATCAACGCCATGGAGTCCTCCAGATTGGGAATTCGAAGGGACTCTTCATTGAATCTGGCCATATAAGCCCTCAAACTTTCCCCTCTATGTTGCTTCACCAGCAGCAATGTAGAAGTATGGCTGGTGGCGCGCCGGCTCCCAGCGAAGCGGGACAGGAAAGCCTCAGCCAGCTGGTGGAAACTTGCAATTGAATCGGGACGAAGTTTTTGGAACCAATCCAAGGCATTGCCAACTAGGGTGGTCGGGAATGTCTTTGCCTTCATGAGATCTGCATGTCATACAGAGTCATGTGGTGATCAAAATTGAGCAAGTGGCTGGCTGGGTCTCCATCTCCGTTGTAGACGGCCAGGTTGGGCATACGATTGCCGGTGGGTAGTGGCGTGGCCAGTACCTCGGGGGAGAGTGGGCTTACGCCGAGCTGGTTGATGACCTTGGGTATGGCAGCTGCGGTCTTGGCCTGCTCGAGGTCGGCTTGAGCCGCCCTTTTACCTCTCGCCGCGTCGGGTCTCGCCATCGGCTCTAGGAAGCCCTCTTCGTCCTACGTCCGTTTTCGCCTTGAGTCTGGGATGTGGAATTGCGGACGCGAGGGCAACGACATAGCTTCTTGCAGAGCCAGGGGGCCCCTGGCTAGCTGGGCTACCTGCTCCTTAAGTTCCTCGAACATCCTCAACATCATCCTTATCTCCGGTGACAGGCTGGAGTTGAGGTCTTCTTCCCCTGTGGGGTTGGTTTGAGTGGCTAAGTGTATACGTTGGCTCGTTCCAACGTCGGCTTGGGTTGGGTTTTGGCTGGGCACCTGCGTGGTTTCGAGGTCCCCTTCCGGGTTGGGCGAATCGTCTACCGGTGTGCTGTGGCTTCTAGTTTGCACCATAATGGTTTCTCAATGGGTGGTGAAGAGAGTGATAAAAGAACTCGTCTTCCCCACAGACGGCGCTAAACTGTCGAGGTCAGAAATCTCGCAGTTGAGGTTGGAAGCTACTTTCACTGAGCTGAACTTTTCAGGTCGGCCTCCGAGCTGTGTTTTCCTGGTCGGCTACCAGACCTGCACAAGGAAAAGAAGGAAAAGGCGGGGTGATGACCCGGATTTTCCCCTCGGGCGTGCGAATGATTAGTATGTCCGAGCTGGCAAGGTAGCTGAGAGCATTTAATGACGAGTTACCTTTTAAGTGAAGAGGGTGGAGCTCCATTTATACTAAATTCGGGTCTGACAGCATTTAATGCAGTGCAGCTTTATGTCCCATCAGTACTTTATGTCCCATCGGAACAGCTAACATTGAGGTCGGGGTTTTCCGGGGTCGGGTCAGCATTTCGGATGGGCATTTAGCTGAATGTGCTGGCTTCGGCTCAGATTAGCCCGCCTCAGGTCAGCATGGGTAACTCACCCCAGCTCGGTTACCCCTCGTCAATTAATATTTTCTTTCTGCCTTTACATACATAATATGTAAAATTAATATCTTTCTTTTACATACATAATATGTAATTAATATCTTTCTTACCTTCTTCTGTCATATATATTGTCGTGATCAGATAGGTTGTTATTGGGTGCTTTAATAATCTCGAGTGCTGATAATAATTAGGAAATTTGTAATTTGTATCAGCAGTACCACCAAAGTATAGAGATGTGCATGTTCCATTTTGTTCTTTAGGTGTGAGTAATCTTTGGAGATATTTTAGTTGTTAATATGTTTTGTTGGGTAATTTATGTATTCGTCTTCAATTTGAACGAAGGAATTTAAAAAATCTTAAGGCATCAGCCTTGTCTATGAGGAACACAATATTAAGGCGTGATCGTACGTTCTGGTTTCACTTTTGCAGGAAGGCCTTTTGTACCATTGTTGGGCACAAATAAAGTCTATGGCTCTGGAGACCCTGGTGAGATATGTTGATTCCCTCTCCTCTCTTGCACTATTCCGTCGCGTCGAAATTCTATTATATATTTTGGCCCCAAGCAAAAGTCTTTTGTCAAACTAGCCTACATATTTTTAGAACACCAGCTAAATTGGTACATGAAGCTATAATGATAGTCAAAACTTAACTAGTGATAAATATCTAGCACGTTTATTTTCCAAACTCCATGACCATTTAAGTTAGGCCACCGATTTGGTTTCACCATATATAGCTTCAAATTAGGGGGGGGGGGGGGGGGGGGGGGTGGCATTGTAGTTGAGGGATCAATTAAAAAGATATTTATTATGACTTTTACAAATTGTTTTTGTTTATTAGTTTTTGTTGCATGCATTTTCTCTCATATGCTTATATGATGTTCCATTACATCTTCCCTGCGTGAAATGGTATGGTAATTGAAGAAAGCAACGAGTCAGCCAGGGAGCAAGTGGCGCGATTACCATTGGACCTAAGATGCAGAGTTGCAATCGATCTATATGAACGGGTGTGTTCACCTTTTTAGTTGAAATACTTTCTCGATTGCTAGATTTTTCGTCTACTTTAGATATCATTTATATTCTGCAAGCTCTTTAGAATTCAACTAAGCTCACAGTATAATAACTTCTTAAAAGTGCGTAGATGATCAAACCTTGCCAAAGGCTTTCTTTATATGTTTTGTTCACTACTTTTCATATTTGTTTGAAATCCATATCAATTTGAGGGCGTATAATGTATTAGCTGTTAAAAGTGAATTAAAGACGGTTGCATTTGGATATTGACACACAGTTCTATCTGTTGTACCATGTAATCACATGCACACCTTAGCTAGCAAAAACTTTCTTCCCACCTGAAAATCATAGTAAGCCGGGAGAAAGACATTCATATTCACCCAAACACGAGATAAAAGGAAAGAGAAAGTCGAGACTACAAATCACTAATTGCTATAGTATCCATGATTGAACCAGGAGAATGGGATGGAAAATGCTTGACCCCATTTTGTTAATTTATTTGCCCTTCTCTTGTTGTTTGTAGTACACTATAAGAGAGTTAGAGTAGTGTAGTGGATATAATTCAAAAATCACCTTAAGGAAAGAACTTATATAAAATAAAGATAAATTCAAAAAAAAAATACATACTCGTGACCTACAACAACTCATAGGACTAATATTTTATTTTAGAACTACTCTTTTTATTTATTTTTTTCAACTATGTACTTTTCTGAAATAAGAAAACCTGAGTCCTTTCTTTTTTTGGGGGTCGGGGAGGAGCAGGCTGTTCAACATAAGTCAGGTGATTTTGCTGCAGAAACCAAAAATTGGATGGCTGGTTGTCCTGGTTAGGCAAATGACTCTTTAAGTGATTTCCTTCAACATTTTCCTGCTTCTCACACTTTTGTTATTGAATTTTAGATTTTCATCTTTCGGTGTTACTTTCTGCAGAAAGCTATTTCAAAATGATGAACGAAACTGATAAGCGTTCAAAGCTTTCCAGTTAATGTAAGTAGCTTTTTCTTGTCTTTTTATTGCGTTTGATTACAGTTTGGAACCAAAAAGCAGATGTAAGAAAACCTATTTCATATTGTAGATATTTAATCTTGGAGTTTGGGTTTCAAGAAGGAGGTGATTTCAGAATCTATTTATTACTAAGATTATGCTTCTGATTGTTGATATTGTTGATATGGAATGGAAGACTATTTATAGTTTGTTATTTTCGTGGGGGCTTAGCAGGGCTGACCCAAGCTCTGGGTTAAGGGGCATGTACCCAAGGTTCCCTTAACTCATTGACTCCAATTTAAAGAATTTTTTTTTTTTTAAGATAAATGTATATTCTAAAGGGCAAATCTTACAAATAGTCCCTATTGTTTACAAATTTTGGACAAATAGTCCCCATTGTTTGTAAAAGTTTTACCAATAGTCCCTATTGTTTCACAAGTCATTCAGTTAGTCCCTATTATTTGCAAAAGTCCCACAATTAGTCCCTATTATTTGCAAAAGTCATTCAATTAGTCCCCATTATTTGCAAAAGTCACTCAACCAGTCCCCATTATTTGCAAAAGTCACTCAATTAGTCCCCAATATTTGTTGCAAACATTGGAGACTAATTGAGTGACTTTTGCAAACAATGGGGACTGGTTGAGTGACTTTTGCAAACAATGGGGACTAATTGAATGACTTTTGCAAACAATAGGGACTAATTGTGGACTTTTGCAAACAATGGGGACTAATTGACTGATTTTTTGCAAACAATGGGGACTAACTGAATGACTTGTGAAACAATAGGGACTATTTGTCCAAAATTTATAAATAATGGGGACTATTTGTCCAATTTCCTCTATTCTAAACTAGTGTCCTTTAATTGAGGTCAAGAAGGCCTTAGAGTCCGAAGGCCTGCTCATTAAATGAGCAGGCCCTCATCAATAAATTGGTTGGGACTCTAAGGCCCCATTGGCTCCAATTAAAAGAATTTTTAATTTTTTTTAATGATTAGTTAATACTCTATCTTTTTGTTAACTTGTAATATTATGTTATTTTATAATTTTAATTTTGGTTTTTTTTTGTTATTTGTAGTATTATTTTAGTAGAAAATTTAGAGTTTTTTTTATTGAGAAAAAGCCTAATTATTAAGGCACTCATTTGGATGATCGTCCAAGGTTCCCAAATTATTTGAGACGGCTTTGGGGCTTAGTTATGTGAGCAATATGTATATGCAGCTTTCTCTAATTGTGTTAAAATGAGAATGAATGAGTTCCTATTCCGCCATTCACTAACACACTTTGGTACACCTTGTACACTTTGGTACATTTACACTGTTATTGTCTGAGTTTTGGTTATCTGATCACACTCGACATATTTATTCACTTATCGTATTTTTTCCCTTCTCGGTAGTTATTAGAGTAAATACATTGTGGATTTTTTTTTTTGGGTCATATGAAAAATACTATTAATACAACTGAAAATACAAGGGTTATCCTATGTCAGATGAAAGTCTAAACTAAGATGATACATCAATCGGGATGGAATATTAGAGACCTAATCAAGTGGCAAATCATTCCTTAATTTACATTTAGACACCCAATTACAGGGTTATTTTGCAGTCCTCCTCATTCAATGAAGTCGTATATGTGTGGTTTTAGCAACAATTTTTTTTATATCCTTAACGATGCACCTTGAATGTAAATTGCACACAAGACTTGAAAAATTGATTGTTTTAAGTATTCATTCTGTATCACTTTCAATTATGATGATAGGACAACTAACCTGTTTAGCATTCAAGCATGAATACTTGATAGACAATTCTTAAGCTTCAAATGCAATTGAACAGAAAGCAAAGGTTAATGTATACCTTCATAACCTTCTTTTGGTTAGTTGTGTTATTTAATGACTATTAATTATTTATTCTACTTTTTGTTATTTAAGATGTGGAAGGCTCTTTCTCTGCAATTCAAGAATGACTTTGTTTATGAGAAACAATTGAAACATGATGTTTATTCAAAATTTTACAAGGGTGCAGCCAAGGTATGTAATGACTGTTTTACTTTTATTCTGGTGATATTTCTTTGTTTTTGTTATTATTTTTTTTATTTTTTTATTTTTTTCAGATTCGTGATGCATCCGTTGCTCGTGTGAGAGCAATTCTGTCTGCTCCTAAATGGACAGAGAAGCGGATTTGTCGTGAGCTTGACATGACTATTATGCTAAACGATTTGTTAAAAGTTGGGGAAATGATAATTAAATTGGATGTTAATGATTTAGTGAAACTGTGCATGTTTAATCTTTTTTTGTTACTGTCTTGTTGTTATCACTGCTCGTGCAAAATTTTTATTCATTTGTTGAATCATTATTCATAGACAATCAAAGTTGGAGCCTCTTCTATCTCAGGGTATGAGCATTCCCAAAATTTGAATGCACCTCAAGGTGTGAGCATTCCCAAAAATTTGAATGTTCCTCATGGTGAGGATGATGGTGGTGGAAGGAATGGGCACGGGGTTAATAATGGCTAATCTCTCACTATATTACCAAATGGATGGTTAGATATTTTCCATCTCTTTAGTTTTTGTATACTATTAAATAGTATATTATAGTAAGATGAAAAACGTTTCAAAGAAATGTTAGATGTTATTTTGACATAATTGGGAGTTAGAACCTAATAGAATAATACGAAATAGGAAGATCTAATGTAATCTAATTAAATTATATGCTTCACGACGTCTTCTGATGATAATTTTTTGCCATTATAACTTGAACTATATAGGGTTAAGTGAAAATAATCAGAACTAGTCTATTTTGATATGTTGATATTGACTTAAAGAATCCTTATATTATTTCAACTTCTCTCTAAAAATTTTCTTATTTTAGACATTTTAGTCATTTGACAATTGAAATTGATAGTGGTTGGGACAGGTGATGGGTTTAGCTCACTTAAATTTTGGTGAGTTGAAAATTAGTATAAAAATATTAGAGGATCAAATAAGAGAGTTACTTGAGGCTAAACATTCTCATTATACATATAAGAGATTTGACTCTTTAGAGAGTTATTTTAGTAAGCATCTTGACCACATGTACCATTTGACAAATTTGTGTAGAAATCAGAACTCAATGGTTTTAACAAACAATTTAGTGGTACTTTATCCAAAAATTGAGAATGACAAAGCAGAAGACTTTAATCAAAATTCAAACTTATTACGGACTCTTTCTTTTTTAGTATATTACGGACCTGAGTTGATACACTGAAACCTATTTCAAACGTAAAGCTTCTTCAAATTGCAAAGCCGTTGATTCCAATTTAGGTTATCATGAAATATCACATGGAACAAAGTTATTACATTGGATATGCATTTACAGAAGATCAATTCCCAAATTTTATAAGAAATCTTTGTATCTTCCATTCCCATATTTAGAGGAAGATGCAATTTTTCTTAACTTTATGCCCTCTCCTGTTGGTAGAGTAACATAGTCAATGCCTTTCTTCTTCTTCAAAAATGATTTCACCAACATGGTGTCCAAAAATAACATTGATAAATAAAGTGATTTTTTCTTCTCTCTAACTTGGGGGTTTTAGTGTCAATTATATAAGTAGAAATGCTAAATGGTGTAACTAATTGGTTAGTTAGAACGGTTACATTCGGAGTTTTGCATCCCAATGAGCTGTATGACCCACAATGGAACTAATTAATTTGCTATGCTTGATTTTTGTAAGCACTAGAATTGACTAATACGCTTCTATCAATATGTTTCGATCTGTTATTGATCCCAAAAAAGAAAAAAAGAAAATGATTTTAAAGCCAAGCCAAACGTGCTATTTGACTAGTTAATTTGCTAAATATTATTTAGATGGGTCAACAATTCAGTCACAATTCGAGCTATATTGTGAATGTTGACCTTTAAAAAGTTATTTTAGTGGGGTGAGGATTTTATTATAATATCATGATATATAAACGAAATTTAATAATTATAAACTATTCATATTATTTTCTTACAAATGTATAAATAATTCACAAATTTTAATGTTATGATAAGATTCATTTCCATTTTAATGACTGAGGTTAGTCATGTCAATTTTAAGTTTTTATATTCGTTTGATCAAAATATAACAACATGAGCCCTATTAAACAATCATTTTTTAATAGTTGGCTTATAACTTATAAGCACTTCCTTTACTGTCAAGTAAGCCTAGTTACATTGATCGTGTTAATGTGGACAACACTTGTCTGGCACAGTTAGGTAGTCGTGGGAAGGTGGCGGATGTTATTGTTAATTAATGGTGAGTGGGTGTGGCCGGACTTACCTGTGTTCAGGGAGATTGGAGATAATATTCAGTTCATGCCTATCATGCACTGAAACGATCACTGGAGATGGAATCTGACATCAAATGGTGCCTTCTCATATGCTACGGCGTGGGATGCAGTTCGGCATATATGTATATATGTATATATATATGCTGTAAACAGTATCTTTTTCTTTTTGTGGAAACTGTAAATAACATAAAATACTAAGCTTTGGTGCGTGATCTGGCAGTTTTTTTTTTTTTTTTGGTGAACTGATCTAGAGTGGAACGACAAAGAAGAAGAAAAAGATCAATAGGTCTTTTTGTTATTAGTGGCAGTGGTGTAATGTTTGAAATTTGCTAAAGGTAACGTTGTCATTAAAATGCACAAGATTTTTCTTTCCTCTCTTTTGGGGCGATTTGAAATATAAGGAATGTGATTTTAAAAATCTTCTCAAATCTTTTCCACCCTTAAACCCTCAAAACCAATCCCTTACACCTAAATCACTCAATCCAAACAAGCTGTAAGGGAAGCCGAAGATCCTCTCATAACTCGTGTGTATGATACATATTACATATACGAGGCTCTCCACCCAAAAAAAAGAAAATCCGTATACGAGGCTGTGTATCCTCCTCTTCTACAGTTAGCTCTGAGGTTGCTTCAAAATTAGGGTTTGAAACATGGGTCGTTCTGGTGGTCGCCGTAAGTTCTGTAGTCTCGATTCTCTTCAGCTTTATTTCATGTATCACGTCTGTTTTTGTTTCATAAGCAATTTAATACAACGTTTGCTCAACTTTTTAATCTTTATTCTTCCTGATATGTTTGTCCTGCTCCGAAATAATAATTAATATATTTTTCTAACTTTACATACATAATATGTAAAAGGGTAAATAGCGCCACAACCCCCTGTGCTTTAGCAAGAATGCACATGACCCCCCTATGGTTTAAAAAGTGCACCGGAACCCCCTATGGTTTACAAACCGTGCACACGCACCCCCTCCCTAATTTTCCGTCAACAAATTTAACAGAATTGTATAAAAAGACTAAAATGCCCTTCAATTTTTTATTTTTTATTTCTCTTTTTCTTTTCTTTTTTGTTTACACACACACACACACACACAGACACACAGACGCACACACACACAGACACACAGACACACATACACATACACACACAGACACACACACACACATATATATATATATACACACGCACACGCATATATATATATAATATACACACGCACACACGCACATATATATATATATAAAGATTTGCAGGTGTGTGTGTGTGCGTCTGTGTGTGCGCGTCTGTGTGTGTGTGTGTGTCTGTGTGTGTGCATCTGTGTGTGTGCGTCTGTGTGTGTGTGTCTGTGTGTCTGTGTGTGTGTGTGTGTGTGTGTGCATCTGTGTGTGTATGTGTGCGTCTGTGTGTGTGTGTGTGTGTGTGTATGTGTGTCTGTGTGGGTGTGATGGTGGGGTGGGGTGGGGTGGGGTGGGTGGGGGTGGGGGGTTGACTGTGGGGGTGGGGATGGTGAGGGTGAGGGTGAGGGTGAGGGTGAGGGTGAGGGTGGGGGGGGGGGGGGGGGGGCGGTGGTTTGAGGAAGATGGGTTTGGTTTTTTTTTTTTTTTTTTTTTTGGTGAAAATTGCATTGGGAGAAAAAAAAAGAAAAAAAATATATATATGTAAGGGCATTTTTGTCCACTTAAGTAATAATTTAAGCCTAAAAACATGAAAAATCGCATCAAACGCGCGTGTAACACACTCTCCGTTAAAAGTAACGGTTTTTTTAACGGAGGGGTCTGTGGTGCTACACTTTTGAAACCACAGGGGGGTCCGGTGCACTTTTTAAACCACAGGGGGGTCATGTGCATTTTTGCTAAAGCACAGGGGGTTGTGGTGCTATTTACCCTATGTAAAATTAATATCTTTCTTTTACATACATAATATGTAATTAATATCTTTCTTACCTTCTTCTATCATATTGTGGTGATCAGATAGGTTATAATTATTGGGTGCTTTAATAATCTCGAGTGCTGAAAATAATTAGGAAATTTGTAATTTGTATCAGCAGTGCCACCAAAGTATCGAGAGGTCCGTGTTCCATTTTGTTCTTTAGGTGTGGGTAATCTTTGGTGATATTTTATTTGTTAATATGTTTTGTTGGATAATTTATGTATTCGTCTTCAATTTGAAGCGAAGGAATTTAAAAAATCTTAAGGCATCAGCCTTGTCTATGAGGAACACAATATTAAGGCGTGATCGTACGTTCTGGTTTCACTTTTGCAGGAAGGCCTTTTGTACCATTGTTGGGCACAAATAAAGTCTATGGCTCTGGAGACCCTGGTGAGATATGTTGATTCCCTCTTCTCTCTTGTTGCCTTGAATGATTGTATGACTGTATAAATTTTATTTGTTTGAATTTGAGAGTTTGGCTCCACAGGCAACTTCTTGAAAGTATTTACCCAGTATGAAGAAACAGGTCAATACACATGTTTCTCATTTTTTAGGAAAAGATTTTAAGTAAATGAAAGCAAACGATCTGATTATTTTAGCATTTTTAAGTAAATGAATTCAAACGATCTGAAAATTTTAGCCTTTAAGATAGATGCATTTTGCATCTTCTTACTTTTGGGTCTTGGGCAAATTTGAGCCTTATGTTTAGCATCAACAAGTGTCCAGAGTGTTATACTCTTTAAACTTCATTATCAAGTCATTCTCTTGATCCCAAGTCAAGTCTTGTACGCATGATTACAAAACATATATATGCTTAGAACTTGGCCCCAAGCACAAAGTCTTTTGTCAAACTAGCCTACATATTTTTAGAACACCAGCTAAGTTGGTACATGAAGCTATAATAATGATAGTCTAAACTTAACTAGTGATAAATATCCAACACATTTATTTTCCAAACTCTATGTCTATTTAAGTTAGGCCGCCGATTTAGTTTCTCTATTTATTATAGCTTCAAAATAGGGGGCATTTTAGGAGAGGGATTATCCGTCTACAAAAAGATATTTATTATGACTTATACAAACTTTTTTTTTTTATTATTAGTTTTATTGCATGCATTTTCTCTCATATGCTTATATGATGTTCCATTACATCTTCCCTGCATGAAATGGTATGGAAATTGAAGAAAGCAACGAGTCAGCCAGGGAGCATGTGGCGCGATTACCGTTGGACCTAAGATGCAGAGTTACAATCGATCTATATGAAAGGATGTGTTCAGTTTTTTAGTTGAAATACTTTCTCGATTGCTGGATTTTTCGTCTATTAATTTTTAGATATCATTTATATTCTGCAAGCTCTTTAGAATTCAACTAAGTTCACGTACAGTATAATAACTTCTTAAAAGTGCATAGATATGATCAAACCTTGCCAAAGGCTTTCTAAGTTTTGTTCACTTCTCCAAGACAGAAATAAATAGTAAGTATACATGTTTTATCATCCCTTGAATGCCCCAGAAAAGTAATGGGAGACACAGTTTATGTTGATGAGTGTAAATTAGCTATTCTAGACAAACTTTTCATATTTGTTTGAAATCCATATCAATCTGAGGGAGTATTATGTATCAGCTCTTGAAAGTGAATTAAAGAATGTTGCATTTGGATATTGACACAGCTCTACCGGTTGTAATATGCATTCACACACCTTTGCTATAGTATGCTTGATTGAACCAGGAGAATGGGATGGAAAGAATCAACTAATTAAGAAATCCAAGAATTCTTTTTGCATTTGGGATTCATATGTAATTTGTTGGCACATCCTGATTATATTTTTCTGTGGGCAATTCCACTGACATGCTTAATGGTCCAGGACCCCTAGACCTGCTGATTGGTGGCGTATGGTGATTGATTCACAATTTTCTTCTGTAACATAAGATTGGAAAGATAAAGATGAAAATAAATAGAAAGAATATTTGTTTAACTAAATAAAATAAGGAAAAATCTCACATTTAGTCCCTATTGTTTGTAAAGTTTTAATTTCATCCTTATTATTTTTTAAAAAGTTTCAAATTCATCTCTATTGTTTCTCAAAAAAATTAATTTAGTCATTGGATAATAGGGACGAATTTGAAACTTTAAGAAAATAATAAAGATGAAATTTAAACTTTTTAAAAACAATAAGGACGAAGTTGAAACTTTTTAAAAAATAATATGGACTAAATTGAGACATATTAAACAATAGGGATGAAGTTAAAACTTTTGGTAAAACAATAAAGACTAAATTGAAACATTTTAAATAATAAAGACTAAATTGAAACGATTTACAAACAATACAGACTAAATGTGAAATTACCCATAAAATAATTTGAAGTATATGTTACCTTGACACGTATTACGATTGTAAAACCAAAAGAATTGGCAGATTGAAACGTCTAATACTTTTGGCTCTTCCTTTGTACTTGGGGTGGAAAATGCTTGACCGCAGTTTGTTAATTTATTTGCCCTTCTCTTGTTGATTTTCCTTTCTTTTTTGGGGGACTCGGGGAGGAACAGTTTGTCAAACATAAGTCACGTGATTTTGCTGCAGAGACCAAAAGTTGGATGGCTGGTTGTCCTGGTTAGGCAAATGACTCTTTAAATGATTTTTATTCCTTCAACATTTTCCTGCTTCTCAGACTTTAGTTATTGAATTTAGATGTTTCTCTTTTGATGTTACTTTCTGCAGAAAGCTATTTCAAAATGATGAACGAAATTGATAAGCGTTCAAAGCTCTCCAGTTAATGTAAGTAGCTTTTTCTTGTCTTTTTATTGCGTTTTATCACAGTTTGGAACCTAAAAGCAGCTGTAAGAAAACCAATTTCCTATTGTAGATATTTAATCTTGGAGCTTGGGTTTCAAGAAGAAGGTGATTTCAGAATCTATTTATTACTAAGATTATGCTTCTGATTGTTGACATTGTTGAAATGGAATGGAAGACTATTTGTAGTTTGTTATTTTCGTGGGGGCTTAGTTATGTGAGCAATATGTATATGCGGCTTTCTCTAATTGTGTTAAAACGAGAATGAATGTGTTAATATTCCACTGTTCGCTAACACACTTTGGTACACTTCGTACAATTTGGTACATTTACTTTGTCATTGTCTAATTTTTGATTGTTTGATCACACTCGAAAATATGTATTCACTTATCGTATTTTTTTCCTTCCCGGTAGTTATTAGAGTAAATACATTGTGGATTTTTTTTTTTTTGGGTCAAATGAAAAATACTATTAATACAACTGAAAATATAAGGGTTATCCTATGTATGAAAGTATAAACTAAGAAGATACATCAATCGGGATAGAATATTAAAGACCCAATCAAGCAACAAATCATTTCTGAGTTTACATTTAGACACCCAATTACATGATTGTTTCGCAGTACTTCTAATTCAATGAAGCCGCACATGTGAGGTTTCAACAACAATTTTTCTGCATTTTTTTAATACGTGTTTTCTTTTCTAATTGATCTTTTTTATGTTGCTTGACATTTCTTTATTAGCTCTGTTTTCTTCAAAGGCAGTCTTTCTGTCTTCTGTTTTCAAGGTTAACCAATTGCAATGATTGAAGTTTTTATAGAGTAAGAAAGAAACCAAAATGATTGGTACATTTTGTGAATGAAATACAAAAGAATTAAAAGATGAAACATAAATCATGGATGAACTAAAGATATTTTTATTAATTTTCGTACTATTATCATGGACATATTTCACAATTAGGATTATTGGTATGTTTGATTGGTTCAAAATGGAATGTTGTTCCGGACCTATTCTTATTCTTATGCGATTATGCTATGTAGGAAGTATTGAACCTAAGAATCCCAATCCCCAAGTAACTCAACTTTCCCCTATTTAAAAAAATAAAGAAGATATATAGTTGAATTAAATTAATGAGTAAACTTTAACAAAGAGTAGGAAAGAGTAATTGAGCGGAAAATGAAGGAAATATTCTGAATTAAATCAATATGGGATTTTGCCTTGAGATATTAAATATGTTAATAAAACCGTACCAAGAAAATCAGAAGGGCCTACACATGTAATTTTTGACTTGTAGATGGAATTTGAGTTTATAGCCTATTCACGTCGGACAAGGTCTTTTTTGATTTGATTTAATTTGATTTACAGATTAGTTATTTCAGATAAAATACATGAGATTAGTAAATGATTAAAATGTATATAATAATATATGTATAATCCTTACTATTAAGATAGGGCTAGTCATTATTATTATCATTATCATTATTATTTATGAACATTATATATACCCTTTCAAAAAGTAATATCTATATAGAAACAAATTTGTCATTTTTATTATTATAATAGCAATTATATTTATAAGAATTTTCTATTACATTAAATCATTATTATTTTGAAATGATAAAAATATATTTTCAAAATATAGTATGTCTATTATAACAGATATGAAGACTGAGTTTATTTTTTATGTGATTGACGGTAACACTTGCTGAACTTCCTGCTTAGATTCACAACGTGGTACCTTCCAAAACATCAACCCTACGACTGAATCCGAAATGAGTTAGTTATGTTTTTTCATTGGACAAAAAAAATAATTAAGTTTTGGCTATTTATTTGTTTGTATTATTAGTTTTTGTTTATTATTTTTAGTATTAATTATGGTTTTTATTTGTAGTTTTAGCTCTTTTTTAATTTTAGGCCGATGTGGGGTTTGGCCACTGATTGCAAGTTAACATTGGTGGCAGTAGTAATTTCTCTACCTTGTTCTAACTTCTCCCACTTGAACGGCATGTTCCATAGCATGCAGCTATGATATTATGATTTTAGTTTTTGTGATATGAATTTACTTTTTGTGAAGGTAAAACATTCTCATGTAACGAGCAAAAGCTATTTGTAAGAAGCCTGGGTGCCCACTTAGAGACCCATATAGAGACTAAATAGTGTTTTAGAGACCCACTTAGAGACTAAGGCAAAAAAACTATTATAGAGACTCATTTAGAGACCAAGATAAAAAAAAATCTTCAGTGATGGTCTCTATAAAATTGAGTCCCTATATCGTGTTAATTTTAATTTTACATAATAATTTGATTATGTATAATTTTTTCTCGTGTGTTACTTTTTTTTTAATTAATTGTTATTTAGATTATCTCAATTTTTTTAACGAATATTTCAAGCAAAAAATATATAATTTGTGACGAACATAACGTTTAAAAAATTAGGATTACTTTTAATTACATAATTGCATTTTGAAAAAAAACTAATTAAAAATCTCTAATAATAATTTATCATACGTAAAAAAAAATCTTAATTAAAAATCCTCGTGTGTTGCGTTTATATTTTTTTTTCTTCATTTTATTCAATTTGTAAATTAATAAATTTTATTAATTTAATCACAAATCTTTTATCTAAATAATATCCATTTGATTGGATTTTTTTATACTCAATCTCATCCGTTCGTTTGTTATCTCAATATCAAATATCTTATCCATGGTGACATCCATTGGATTGGATTACCTTTCTTCAATCTCATCCGTCCATTTGTTATCTCAATCACAAATCTTTTATCTAAATAATATCCATTGGATTGGATTTTCTATACTCAATCTCATCCGTCCATTTGTTATCTCAATATCCAATATCTTATCCAAACACCATCCATTGGATTGGATTTCCTTTCCTCAATCTCCTCCATTCATTTCTTATCTATTTTTCATTCAATTTCCTATATATATTAAGCCCTCAATCCTTTAACACTCACAACAATTCAAGCATACAATCTCTCTCCATTGAATTGTATTTATTTTCCTCAATCTCATCCATTCGTTTCATTTCTATTTTGCTTTAAATTTCCTAAATATATAAAATGGCCCAACAAGGAACCGATTCCCCCCCATCCGACAACGAAGTCCATAACCATGCGAACGCGATGATGATGATGTACACACAATATCAATCAGTAGTGCAGGCTGCACAGGAAGCAATTACAGATCAACATGGAGGAACATCATCGCGTCGACGATCCATACGAAAAGATCGGGTAGGTGCTCATAATAGGCTAATGAATGATTATTTTGTTGACCGTCCTTTGTATCCTGCTTCTGAATTCCAAAATAGGTTTCGCATGAGGCGCGGAATGTTTTTGAGAATTATCGGAGATATTGTGCATTTTGACGATTACTTCAAACAGAAACCGGATGCAGCCGGAAAGCTTGGTTTCTCACCACATGTAAAGATGACAGCCGCGCTTCGTATGCTTGCCTATAGAAACCCAGCAGATGCAAATGACGATTATTTGAAAATTGCAGAGACCACATGTTTGGAGTCGATGATGAGATTCTGTCGTGCCGTAAATGCAGTGTATGGAGACGAGTATCTTCGTCAACCAAACAATGCAGACATGTATAGGCTACTGCGAAAAGCCGATGAACGGGGATTTCCTGGAATGATAGGTAGTATCGATTGCATGCACTGGGAATGGAAAAATTGTCCAACCGCGTGGGCGGGTACATATGCTGGGCACCATGGTTCTCCTACCATAATCCTTGAAGCGGTTGCATCGTACGACACTTGGATATGGCATTCATACTTCGGTCCACCAGGTGCACGCAATGATCTTAATGTATTATACAGCTTACCTATATTTAATGATGTTCTTGAAGGACTAGTAACGCGCATTCGGTTCACCGTCAACGGGAGACGATACAAACAAGGATATTATCTGGCTGATGGTATATATCCTAAATGGTCCACCATCGTTCAAGCATTTACCGATCCACAAGGTGAAGATAAAATCTTATTTACAAGATTGCAACAGGCATACCGTAAGGATGTCGAAAGGGCTTTTGGAATCCTTCAAGCTCGGTTTGAGATTGTCAGAGGGCCATGTCGTTTTTGGCATGAGGATGATATTGGGGAGATTATGAAGACATGTATAATTCTTCATAATATGATTGTTGAAGATAACCGGATAGAAGAAGGCGATGATTTTGTCGATGATCCGTCTCGTTTTCATGTAGACGAGCCACCTGTTGTGCCCGATCAAGATCCAATTACGATTAACGAATATTTAAACAATCGTGGACAAGTCAGGGACGAAACTGCGTACTTTCTCCTCCGAAGTGACCTTGTTCAACATGTGTGGAACGAATTTCGTGTAGGAAATATAAATTTGTAATCTCATTATGCAATTTGATATCTAATAAAACATATATTTAACTAATTAAAATATGAATTACAAACACATAGCTGATAAATAATACAAATACATCTATTGTTCTTCGTCAAGTGAAGTCATATGAGGATGATAAACATCATTATCAAAGTTAATGGAACGGGATGCTCTTTTTGCCATAATTGCATTTTGTTCCTCAATCATCCACGCTTTACTAGCTGGAGTTTCGATTGTCGAAGTCTTCGTCATCATAATCTTATAATCGTTAAAAGTTTCTATTTCCTATTTGTACTCATTCATTGTTTTTGCCATGTTTTTTGCTTGTTCATTAAGATCATCCGCAACGGCCTTACCCTTTGCTTGTTTTCTAGCCTTTTTGTTTCCAATCGGCCTTGACGATCTCGGGGTTTCCGGCACTGATTCCACGGGATCATCATTATCAAGAGAAAAATCCGTCTCAAGTGGACTCATATTCATCATTGGACTCGCAATATCGATTATTGATCGCCATTTTTTCCCGTGTTGTAAAATTGACCAACAGTGTTCGAGGTTGAAATTCTGACCCATAGCTGTGTATAAGCGTCTTGCGTCATCCATCTACAAAACAATTAAATATCTCTCAAAATTTAATTTTAAAATTTGTTAAGTATTAAAAACAATATACTCTATAAAAATACAATTACTTTGGCTAAAAAACTCACATTGTCAACGATATTTGCTCCGCTCCTTGGTCTCATATTAACTTGAGCAAGACATTCCGCAAATTTTGTGCATTTTTGGTTTATTTGCGTCCATCGAGATTTAAGGCTTTTCGTTGATCTTTTGTCACTTGGATTGTTGGGAGGGTGAAACTCTTCATATTTTTGTAGAACTCTATTCCACATCGTTCCTGATGTTTGGTTTATCCCGATCAAAGGATCTTTGCTAATCGCGATATAGGCCCGGCACAAAGCCTTATCATCTTTATGCGTGAAATTACGTCCCCTCGAAAGTCCGTCTGTGCATTCCATATCTGCTAATCTATAAAGAGGAAAATAATGATAGTTAGGTTGATTTATTTAAAAATATACTAATACTAATTCAATTAAAAAAGCTAATTTTTTTAAAAAAAATATAAGTTCCTAAATTAAAAAATTAAAAAAACAAACTTTAATTAAAAAATATACTAAAAACTTAATTAAAAAAAATTAACCCTAACTATAAAAAAATCATATAATTTCAAATAATTTTATATAAAACTTAAATTAAAACATATAAAATATAAAAGCTAAAAAAAATTTAATTGCAATTAATTAATAATCAAACTAAAAAAACTAAAATAAAAAAACATTAAATAACAAAACTAAAAAAGTTATACAAACCAAAAAACTAAATAAAAAAATTAAAAAACAAACATTAATTAAAAAATATACTACAAACGTAATTTTAAAAAAAATTAACCCTAACTATAAAAAAAACATATAATTACAAATAATTTTATATAAAACTTAAATTAAAGCATATAAAATATAAAAGCTAAAAAAAATTTAATTGCAGTTAATAAATAATCAAACTAAAAAAACTAAAATAAAAAAACATTAAATAACAAAACTAAAAAAATTATACAAACCAAAAAACTAAATAAAAAAACAAAAAAACAAACATCAATTAAAAAATATACTACAAACGTAATTAAAAAAAAATTAACCCTAACTATAAAAAAATCATATCATTACAAATAATTTTATATAAAACTTAAATTAAAACATATAAAAAATAAAATCTAAAAAAAATTTAATTGCAATTAATAAATAATCAAACTAAAAAAACTAAAATAAAAAACATTAAATAAAAAAACTAAAAAAGTTATACAAATCAAAAAACTAAATAAAAAAATTAAAAGACAAACATTAATTAAAAAATATACTAAAAACTTAATAAAAAAAAACTTAATTAAAAAAAAAAAACCCTAACTATAAAACACCCCCCCCACCTCCTTCCCCTCCACTGCAGCGCCTCCCTCTCCCCTCCACAGGCCACTGCAGCGCCCTCCCCCTCACCACAGCGCCACCCCCCCACCCCACTGCCCCCCCTCCTCACCATAACACACCACCCCCCACCCCACTGCCCCCCCTCCTCACCATAACGCACCACCCCCACCCCACTGCGCCCCTCCCCTCACCAACGCGCGCCACCCCCCACCCCACTGCGCCCCTCCCCTCACCAATGCGCGCCACCCCCCACCCCACTACCCCCCCCCCCTCACCATTGCGACCCACCACAGTGCGCCCCCCCTCACCAACGGGCGCCACCCCCCACCCCACTGCCCCCCCCCCCACCATCGCGCCACCACCCTCACCATCGCGCCACCACCCCACCTGCCCCCCACCACCTTCACCATCGCGTCCCACTCACTGCCCCCCCTCCCCCCCCACCATCAACCAATTTTTTTTTTCTGTTTATTTACCTTTTTTTCTGTGGTATGTAATCAAATTTGTTGTGGATGAAGATTTGTGAATTTGTTGTTGATTTTTTCAGATCTGGTTGCATATATAGGTTGAATTCAACGTTTATTTTTTTTTCCAGCTTTTGCAGGTTGTTCAAACGGCTATATTGTCAGTTGATGTCCTTTTTTTTTTGTTTTATTGTCTGATCAAAATTTATTTATTTTTTTTCAGTTCTGACGTTCTGACAAGAACGTCAGATCATCACATGGCAAATTATCAAATTTAGAGACTCATTTTTGTCTTCTTGTATAGTCTCCATTTTGTTCAACAAATTTGTTGAAAAAAATGGAGACTAGGTGCTATTTTAGAGACTCAAAGTTTGAGTGATGTCATTATTTTGTCAAAAACTATCAAATAGTGTTTTAGAGACCCCATTAGTGATGAATTTTGATCAATAGAGTCTCTAAAATAGCAATTATTGCTATTTAGAGACCCTTTAAGGACTCCATTGAGGATGCCCTTACAAATAAAGTTAGATAACAAGGCCCAAACCCAAATACCCAAAACCATAGGCTAGATTTACAAATAAACGAAGGGTCACAACAAAGGCCCGAGAGACCAGGCCAATCTCAGCAAAGCCCGAAACCAAATTGTGGTCTTTCTTAAAAATCATATTATCATCTGCTACTTCTACGTGTAATTAGTTAATGAAGCCAAGAATTCCTTTTCCCCATCAATTTAGTTATCTCACTATTGGGTTGTCATAAAATCACCCTCTAAAACAGATTAAAGAGATAACTTTCGAACATTGGAGAACACATTTCAACTAAAAAACTATTGGGTTAAAGAGCAAATGACATATAATCTCTGTATTGTTTGTCATAATAAGCTTATAACCCTCTTATGTTTCTAAAACGAAGCACAATACTCTGACTCCATTAAAAAATTCATCTATTTGAACCAAAAGTGCGTATCATGTACCCAATATATATGTATATTGGGATATTTTTACTGCTTAAAAGAACTTTTTTTTGGACAAAATTATCCTATATAAAGATTAGCTATATCCTAGATTGTTATATATCTTAAAGAACCAATTTAAGAGTTATTAGCAGTCTGTCATAATGGTAATAGTAATGGTTATAAAGTATTTAACTCGAGTCCAGTCATGGTTGTAGCTTTTTTTTTTTTCTTCTTATGCTTCTTACTTATTTAATAAGTTTCAAACAAAAAGATTTAAATATGTTAACGATCTATAACTCTAACCATCCAAGCTATTACTTTCATTTTGAAAGTTACAAACATACTATTCACGTGGTCAAAAACTCCCTCAGTCACCATTTTCGCCATCTCCAAATATTCTACCATCTTTCATAAGAGTCGAGATAGTAATACACAAGCTGAATCATCTTTGTATGTTTATTTTCACTGCTTCATGTGTGTCATTTTGTATGTTTATTTCAACTGGTTTATGCGTGAGCACAACCCTATCCTACTATTTGTGATCTCCGCCTTTATTTATAAATACGTCAAAAAAAGTCTTTATTCATAAATCATAAATTTTAACACTGTCATATAAGATATCAAATTAATTTACTTGACACTGATTAATTTAAAGATGAAACATTTTAAAAAAATGTATAAGAATACTGGGATTAAAACAAATAAATTATTTTTCAAAAAGATACTGCAACGTAAGACAAAAATAGTTTTAAAAAAAAGATTGCTTATAATAAACATAAGAACAATGTGACAAGTCAGGAAATATTATTTTTTAGGTTTGGTTTGGCTTATCGGTGAAATTTTAGAAATTTTAACCAAGTCTCAAAAATTTTAACAAGTCGAGGCAGGGTTAGATGAACAGGCTTTTCCGTTTGTGATAGGTTAAGTGGAAAGACTACTGACTACATAAGAAGATGCCAAAGGTGATACTTATCTTACATAAAGAATAAATTACAGGTTGAAAAATAGGATAATAAGCCACGACTTTTTTTTTTTTTGTGTGTAAAATTATTCTTTCAGTTCAGACTCATTTTAATCGCTCGTACATTAATAACATTTATACATGCGATTTCACTCATCAGATAACAAAATTGATAAATCAATCTAATTCAAAAGTTTTCCTTCAATAATGAAAAGATTGTTACATTAATCTGAAGTAATCTATCAATTTAAAGATCTTATCAATATGTTAGGTCATCTCCAACTCATTCCCTATTCTCCCTTTTACCCACATGTAGGGAAACCATTAGAGATGTTGGTTTTCAATAACTTTTCTACACCCATCCTCGCATATAGATATGTCTAAATCCAAATTTCAACATCAGCACATGAAAAATTCCCTACACCAATCCCTAAACCCATTTGACACTAAAAAAATGTAAAGAGTTGTTGAAGTGAAATTGGAATAACGATTATCTAACACTAAAAAAATATAAAGAAATTGTTGAAGTGAAATTGGAATAGAGATTCTCTAAAATAAAGGATTGATTAAATGTAGGAAAATTGTTCGAATAAAATGAAATTGGAAATCCCTTGATGTAAAAAATGGTTCAAATTCTCTACATATAAAGAAAAAAATAAAAAAGTTGTTAGAGTTGGCCTTAGTGAGACTGACATATCGAAGATTCTCTTCATCGATAACAATTACTATTTAATCAATCTAGACTCATATCAATCTATATGAGGGTAAACTCCACATACATCATATTTATATTCCTTTTTGCGAATTAATATCAATACGAATTGATAGAAAATTTTTCCCACTGATAAGGAAAATCTCTAAAATTGGATTTTGAGTTATCACATCAAAAGATAGAGTGACTGGGATTTTGACCACACGCACTAAACTAAACCTAAAGCTTCTCAATCTGTTGTGTGCAAAGAAATCTGGGGAACCCGGATGGCTGGGTGCTCGAAAGTTTACTACTAAGGTGGACAAAGGATGTTTTTTATTCCAATGTTAAGTTCTGGCTCTTCCTTATCAAATTCATGATAGTCACTAACAAAAAATTAAGCTAAGAGATTGTGCAACATTAGCTTTTGCTTGTTTTACATGACAACATTTTAGCTTTGACAAAGTTATCGCAAGTCCATTCTAAGACGTACCATTCAGGGGGGTTAAACCTTTTACCAAAAAAAAAATGTGGCTTAAACCGGATTAGTGTTCGTATATTTTCTTTTTCTTGGAGAATCCACGGAAGTTGAAGATAATAAAGAAAAGGTGTGGTACTTTTTATTGATAGTTTTTTCTCTTGATTATAATTGTCTTATTGATGGTCTTTCGGTTAATTCAATATATCTTAAATTTTATTTTTACTTTTTTTTAACAAAAAGAAAATATGACTGTATCTGACAATTCGTAATTTGAGATGATTCACAATCTGACAACTATGTTCTGTAATACTACTTTGCTCAAGGAACTTTTCAACAATCTCAGATTCTCTACTTTCTTCAATTGAATGACAAAAAAAAAGAAAAAATACTTTCTTCAATTGCGACACCATTTCATACAAGAAAAAGTAATGCAATATCGTAAAAGTAAAAATATAGTGCAAATGCAATAGCAGCATTAGCGAACCCAGAACATTTATGAAAAGTTTTGACAACATTATACTTCAAGTTTTGAAACAAAGTGGTTCATAAGTTCTTTTTTGGGCCAATTGGATCTATATTGTTAGGTAATGAAGATTTCCTTTTCTGGCAAAAAGAAAAAGAAAATGAAGATTAAAGACTGTTAACAATTCGAAAGTCAAGTGGAGCACAAGCTAGGCTGGTGGCTATTTTGTTGTGTTGGGCTTCGGCCCATTATGTAGTGCGTGTGTTTTTGTTACTATTGGGCTTGTTGAATGCGTGTTATGTTTGGGTCCCTGTTGGGCTAAGTTTAATTATGTTGTTGGGTAGTGTAAAATTTTCTTTTTAGACAACAAAAATATTGAATATTAAAAAGACGGTTAATAATTCGAAAATTAAGTGGAGTGCAAAGTTTGGCTTACGATATTGGATACATATGTTGACGATAACAGTAGGATTCCACTGTGTACTTGCGCATTAGGTATTAAGCTCTAGTAGTACAGTTTTCGCTTAGTGTTCATGAGGTTTTGAGATTGATTCTTGACAAGTGTATTCAAGAAGGAGATGAGAAGGAAGATTCTTAATTATTGAATGCGTGTCACTATAGGTAGAATCAGCAGATTCCTTGGAAGTCAATGGGTTACTTTCTTCTTGTGGGAGGAATCAGAGAAGGATGGAAATCATGTTGCGGGAAATCAACATGATTAAAGACCGCTTTGCTACAGCGCTTGGGTATATCATCTGTCGTAACCATTTCTACGTCCATCTTCAACAATATCTCAACGAGTTTGTCTTTGCCACTGCCATTCTGCCAATGATTTATCAATAAAAGAAGAGAAAAAATATATTATTTTCCTATGTTACTGTTTATACTATTTGGAAGAAGTGAAACCATAGAATGTACAAGCATGAATTTAAATTTGACAAGCATATAAGGAAGGAGATCGAGCAATTTGTAAAGTTGAAACTCGATGGGGAAAAAAAGTTTAGAAGAAATGGTATTAATAGAGAGATTAATTCTAACTGGAGTATTGGGGATATATTGTTGTAATTAGTTGGGGGTTTCCTGTTTAGCTTGGTTTCTTTTTTTTTTTTGGTTAGACTACTTGCTTATTTAGCAAAAAACAAATACAATTTAGTTTCAAAAATTCTTTTTCTTTTTCTTTACCTTAGAAATTTTTTGAAGAATCTTCCAAGCTCTACCTGCAGCAATTCACACTCCATGTACAATCTAGTTATCCTCTGTTGAGAAGATTAGAGGCAACAATCTTGACATCCAAACTCAGCATCTTAGCAATTAACGGATTTTTCTCATCCATATGTCTCCTCTATAGTAACTGAAAACAATAAACCTGTGAGGGAAAAAAAATTAATTCTCAACAAAAATTAGTTAAACTTAAAAATCAAAACACAACATCCCTAATATTAATAAGGGGACGAACCATCTAAGAAACAGGAGTTGAGAAAACAACAACAAAAAAAATAAGGGCTTTTGGTTTTTGCACCCCATTTTAGTGGCGCCCTCGCCTGGCGTTATTCCCAACCTAGCAGCAGATGGGCATCGACTGAGATAAGACTAACGCTAGATGTAAGCCCTAAAGCACTCTCTTTGTTTGTGGTACACCTAAGATACTTTATTCCTTTCCTTTCAACAAAAAATCAACTATTTCCCCAACTTCAATCTCATATAATCTATAAACACGTGCAATCCCATCTCCAACTAAGACCACTCGATCTCATCCACTTGAAAATTTGTGGATAAAGGTGTGAAGATGCTATCAAAAGATTAATAAAAACTTTAATAGTGAAAAAAGAATAAATGTATAAATAAATAAATAAAATCAACAGTCATAACTATAAAAATTGTTGCAGTTATTCTGAGATAATTGTCAAATCTCACCTAACTTTTTATCTTTCAAGTGACATATGACGGTAAATCTCACAAATAATTCTTAATATTTTTACTTTTTCTCAATGTCATCCCTTTTGTTTAAAAACTGACATGTTTGGTTCTCAATATTTATATTTTTTTCAATTTCGTACCTAATATTTAAAAATAACGCACTTAGTCCCTAGAATATTGCAAAAAGTCTCAATTTTTTTTTTTTGAAAACAAAAACTTCAATTTAGTTCTTAAATATTTTCACTAAACTAGAGTCTTAAAAAATTGTTAAGATCTTTGAGGTTAGGAGAGGATCTGAGCCGATTGTTTAAGAAACCTATTAACTTTTCATTTCTTAATACATGTTTTTCTGTGAGTTATAAATTAAGTATTTATAAAAAATTATGGAACTAAACTGAAATCTATTTAAATTAATATTGAATAAATTAATAATCTCTCGTTTATGCTAACTTGCCCCGTTGTATTTTCTAAGATCCTCTTAATTTTGAATTCAAATTCTCTCACATGTCAATGCCATTTATATTCCTCAAAGCATGGTATAATAAATTTCATAACTTAAAAAAATTTGAACTTTCAGAACAAAATGGCTAATCTCTCGTTGTATAACCAAATGGAGGGTTAGATATTTGAATTTTATGGAGGGTTAGATATTTGAATTTCTTCAAAGTTTACCCAAATTCTTGCTCAAAACGTGGAGTTTGTAAATTCACATTTTTTAAGTTAGTTGCTTATCTTTTGAAAACAAAATTACCCTCTAAGTTTCTATATACTAAAGAGCTTAACTTTGGATCAAATACAATGATAAAAAAAATAAAAATAGATCAAACCCTCTTCTTCACCTTTCTTCTTTCAACAAAACACAAACCAAATAATTGATCAACAAGTCAGGACGTGAATAATATTTTATGATATCCAACGTAAAAGAAGGTTGATTCAAGATAAGCGTAATTGGTAAGTGAAGTTTATTTTTATATAGAGTTACTAAATGATCCATCTTCTTGATTGCATGGTCATCATACACGTTTGATTGATATAATGTTGGCATTTGAAATTATTTTGTGGTTTAATCATGCTACAAGTTCCTTTCATTTCCATTCTAGCAATTTACTTCGATTCTCCTTGTTTTTCGTAATTGCCCTTTTACTTTATAATTACCACACGCCTTATCAACAATTTTTAGCCAAACTTGGTGTTAACTGTCATTCTTGTCTTTCTTGCTTTAGTTCATGCTAGTGCTTGGTGGATACCTCAAAATTTCTTGTTTATTATTCCTAAATTTCACTGTTTTCAATAAAATAAAGGAAAGGTATTTGGGTAAAATATTATTTTACTTTTAGTTCTACATTTCTTGCAAACAACAAATGATAAAATAATTTAATATTATTTTACAGTTTCAAATAAGTGAATTTATTTGTAAATATAAATGCTCATAAAATTCATCTATAAAATCAAATTAGTTCCACATCACAAGTGCTTCCAAATACAATGTTAGTGAAATGGTGAAGTAATACCCATTTAAGAGATAAATGAAAGATTTCCCATTTATGCTACAGATAAGATCCAATTCTTAAATTTTAACTAAATGATATCTTTCCTTTTTTAACATGTTTTACTTTCTTTTTCTTTACTAACACAGCCAGTCTAGGCATTGAACAACCATTCAAAATAAACTCAACCATTTTGACCCAAATCACCCTTATAAATGATATTCAAAACTTAACCAATCCTCCTTCTCCTCCTCCAACCCTTCCCCCAACTATTTAATTAGGTTGTAAATAATTAGGAAGAAATATAAAGTATTAATAAACGTGTTTGAACTATTTAATTAAGTTGTTATGATAAAATTAACCCAAAAATATTGCCAATCTTATCCATAACAAGTATTCCATCGTGGGACACTATTGACGAATGGGTTGAGAGACATTGTCGTGGTCCTGATCTTCAAACTGTCATATGTAGACTTCTTTTTTATAGAGTGGTGTACGAAATCTGGAAAGAAAGAAATAGGAGGATTCATCGCAATAGTTTTTCTACCGAAGAGCATGTGTGGAACACGATTTTTTCAGCTATAAAAAATAGATTATGTATTGGCAACTTTTTTGCAAGAACTCCTATTAATGGAGTTCTTTCGAGTAGATGGCAACTTGGAGAGTAAAGTACGCTTCAGGTGCCTTAGTTTTTGGTTTGATAAATGGAGCTTTGTAATCATTTGGAGTTTGAGGTTAACGATATACTTTTGCTTTTTCAGCAAAAAAAAAAAAGTATTATAGTTACAACCAAAGGATTTGAATCCTCTCCAATTATGGGGTAATTGGAAAATTCTCTAATGACCTTTTAAGAGAATGACACATCATTTCCATTTAAAATAAATGGTCAAAATTGCATCCCTTCAATATTTACTTATATTTAACATAAAAAAACCATAATTTTATACATCTTCATGAAAAGTTGATTTATAATACCCATATATACATATATATATATATATATATATATATATATATATATATATATATGTGTGTGTGTGTGTGTGTGTGTGTGTGTGTGTGTGTGTGTAAAAATTACCATAACTATATTATTTATTTCTAAAAATTTCATTCCAAATATTAAAAATTCTTGAATTATTTTCATAAATGACTATATTTTCAAGATAAACACATTTTCTTAAATTAAATTTTAAAGTAATGAAGGAGGAAGTGGAGGAGATCAAGGGTGGAGCCAGACACCAAACATCAGGGTGTGCCATAAATTTATTTTTTATTTTTTCAGATATCAGGGCGTGCCATTAATTTATTTTTTATTTTTCCCTTTCATCTTCTTCTTTCACTTGACCTCACCATCTACACACAATTACATAGACACACCCATCTATAGTGAAAGACTTGTACAAACAGATACAGATACAAAGAAACACAGTCACATATAGACATACAAGAAAATACATATATAGATATATGCTACTGTTTCCATGACTAGAGGTGTATAGTGAAACCGCCAACCCGTCCAAACCGCCTATCCCAACCCAAACTAACCCATTTTTTCGTGGTTTTTTAAAAATTTCATTGGCTATGATTTAAGATTTTATAAAAATCGATTATATGGGTTGGTTTGTGGTTTTTAGCATTGAAACCGATAAAACCCAAACCGCCCCAAACATATATATATAGGCCCGATACAAGTGCTGTTTTTTTCATTGCTACACTTTCCTTTGATTCAAGTGCTGATTTTTTTTTTTCATTTTGTGTTTGGCTATGTTTTGTGATTTTGGGGACTACTAATATCTTATGGTTATTTTATGTTATGGGAAAGTATTATTTTGAATTTGGGGTCAATGTAAAAATTAGTTTGTGGTATTTTGACATAGACAAATATGTTGTTTTTTTTTTTTTGTTTCTATTTACATTTTTAATATAACCAATTACATTAGCAGGTACCAATCCGACAATCCGAATCAAACCGAGCCAAACCATTCTAATGGTTTGGAACCCGCCCAGCTTTGGATGGTTTTGATAAATATATGGTTTGGTTTTGATTTCAATTTTTTCAAACCGAATATATTGGTTCAATTCGAAAAATATTCTTCAAATCGTCCAAACTGACCCATGCACACCCCTATCCATGACATGAAGAAAAGAAAAAAAAAATTCAAAGTTTCAGGGTGTGCCATTGCACACCACAAGCTCAACGTGGTTCCACCACTGGAGGAGATATTCTAAATGGAGGTGGAGAATCTAGTGATGGTGGCTCATCTTGGACAAATCCTCAACCTCCATTTGGATCATCTCATCTACTTCATTCTCCATTACCTCATTCTCCATTTGAATTCTTACCATTCTTTACATTTACCCGTTCTCAGCCAATTTACGAATAAAGGATTTTTGAGAGTTTAAAAGATGCGGCCTAATCTTTGAAAGGTTGACAAGTTCATACTTACTCTCCTTGTAAGACTTTAAGTCACTTAAGGGTATCTCCAATGGTAAATTTCAAATACAAAATTTATTATTTTTTATTATTTTTAGAGATTCGAGTCTTTAAAAGTTATTATTAATGATTTAAATATATATGAAATCCACTACTTTTGTCAATTTTTAAGTTAAAATAGAGATTCAGTTTACATTTTTTACTCTAAATTTAGAGCCAGAAATAGTAATTTTTAGAGACCCGTGTCTCTATTTTAGCTTAAAAATTAACAAAAATTGTGGACCTCATGTATATTTAAATCATTAATAATTATTTTTAAAAACTCAAATATCTACAAATAGCCAAAAATAATAAATTTGTTTACCATTAAAAATACCCTAAGCTATATTGCTCAATTAAATGAGTTATTCCCTGAAATTTAAACCGTCTTTGAATAACATATTGACCGCAGCAAATGAATTAGCTAACAAACCAAAGTTACCAATCAGAACAGAAATACCAGACAGAAAACCAAAGATACTTTCCCTATTCATAAGCTGTAATGACTGCTCAAGTAACCAAAGATACTTCCCCTATTCATAAGTTGTAATAACCGCTCAAGTAAGGCATTGATTTTGCTCAATCTTTCATTGATTCAACGTTATCAGGATGAGCTAAATGGATAACTTTACCTTTCTTCACATAGTCAGTAGGATCCACGCGATTCTAGTGTACCAGTTATCGTGCTCACGATAAAAAGTCAACATTCTTTAAAACTTTTATCGTCCAAGACAAACAAAGATAAATCAGAATTACTTCATTAAAAATTATAAAATAACATGTAATAAAAATAAATCTACAACACATGATAAACATAATACTAAAATAAGAACAAAAAAAAAACAGATATCTAAAGGTATGAAAACAAAATGCAAAAAAAAAAAAAAAGTAGGAAAAATAGCAAAATAACAAATATCAGTACTAAATATGGAAAAACAACAAAAATAGTATAAACATGAAAATAATAAATACCAAGAACAACAAAATAAAAAAATAACAATCAGCAAAAGTAGCAAAATAAAAAAAATAACAAATATAAGAAACAAAGAAAAGGAGTATGAAAAGCAAAAATGCCAAAAAAGATAGAAAGAAATATCATCTAAACGTATGAAAAGCCAAATGAAAAAATAGAAACAAGTGGCTAGAACAACAAAATGTAGCAAAAAATGTCAATGCTAAGTCGTATTATATAGTATATTAAGCTTTATATTCTATAAGCGATAATAGTTCAAAATAAAATATTAATTTTACCTTCCCAAAGAGAAATTAGAGTTACATACTGTTTGGAACAAATGAATTACATAAAATTTTGTAAAATTCATTTGCAAAACCATTTTTTTGTGTTTGGAATCACCATTTAAAAAATTAGAAATCCAAGATTTACAAATCTTGAATTTTCTTATGTCTTTCCCAAATCCTTGTTGAAAATGTGGAATTTGCAAATCTATATTTTCAAATCTATTGTTGATCTTTTACGAACAAAATTGTCCATAGGTATAAGAGATGGACTTTGGCTAAACTACAAAGATAAAAAATAAAAAAAAAATTATTGCCTCTCTCCCTGTTTCTCTTTCAAAAAAAAAAAAAACAGCAACATTTCTCACACCCTTTTTCTTAAGATTATTTATTCATATTAAACGTATGGTTGAATTTAAGATTATTTTGTCACATGGAATATAGGTTCATTGTGTAATCGTGAACGAATGGTTGAAGTTATGATTGTTTTGTATGGTTTAAATTTATTGAATTTTTTTTTGTGGATAATTTAATGATAATAACAATAATCAATAATGGGATGAGATGATAACCTATGACAAGTCTAATTTAAAAATAATAAAAAAGGGCATTTAAATAAAATAAAAATATTAATTCTAATCATGCATGTATTTCAAACATAATTTATATTTATAAATACAAATTTTTACAAAATTTATTTACAAATCAAATAAATTCCAATGTTTCGAAACACTATGTTATTGTTTCATTTGGAGAGATAGGGAAGAGTTTTGAGAGAGAGGGAAGTGAGACAAAATATAACAGGTTAGGGTTTAAGTTAAAAGTCAGGCCTAAATGTAGGGCTTGTTCTAAAGGATGAAAATAAATTGGGCTAACGGAGTAACCATCATGTTGGGCTTGCCCGTGAAGCAATGAGAATGAATTGGGCACTGCTTGCGGAGAAAACATAAAGGGCAAAATGTTGGGTGAGATAATCTGTGTAGATTGATTTGTTTTGAGTCTTGAGTTAGGGAGAGAAAGATGAGCGGAAGGGGGGTTGGGTTAACCAGATAGTTTTTTATCCCACTTTAGTTAATAAATTATTATTTTATTACTTTATTATTCTCTTTTTTTGTTTGTTTGGATTATTTTATTATTTTTAATATTTGTATTCTTTTCGTGAAAGGCCACAAATTTTCTTAAAAACTGTCATTAAATTACCCAACCTCTATATGATGAAACAACATCTACTTCCTCCAACCAAAAAAAAAAAATCTACTTCCAAAGATGCAATTTACTCAATTCACCTATAGTTTGCCCGGTTTAAATTGAATTTAGATCTGACCAAAACGAATAAATAAATTTAGATTTTTTATATATTATTATAAAAATTAATAATAATAAAATAATAAAGTCATTAAAATGAAATATTTTAAATTATTAAATGTAAAAATTAAATAATTACCTTTTTGCTCTCCGGCTCTCCCATTTAAAATTCAATAAATTACCTCATCGCTCTCCCGTTTAAAATTTATTTTTTTTCTCTTCAATATCCGTAAATCACGTAAACTCTTTTTGTTTGTAACCATACTTTCCAACTACCAACCAATCCCAACATTCTATTCAATTGTGGTTTGAAATCCGCAATAAATTGTAATGAAATCCTAAATCCTGTTTCAAGTCCACATCCTTAAATATTATAAAAATTATCAAATGATTATTATACCAGATAATTTAAATGTAAATGTTGAAAACCCAAGAAAGATTGTTAAACCTGTCCTTTTTTTTTTTTTTGTCGTGCAGAAAGAAGGATTGTTAAACCAAGCAATTGACGCAAATTAGTAGACAACAATTTCTGACGTACTTGAACCAAAAATTAAACGTTAGATTTCAATTTATTTGGAAGAAATTATACGTAGCAATCTTAGAGCTTAACATACAATACAGCCGAAGATAGTAATTGATAATGGATTAAAATGGCAAAATAAAATGCATTTCGCAATTGGACTCAATGATAATTTAATGAAATGTTACAGCCACTAGGGCCTTGGTTTAGTGATATTTAACTCGTTATGTATGCGAGAGTTTGAGATGTCAAATTTCGTTAGTTACATTATATGACATTAGGCTTATCTTCAATTGTGTTTTTTCTTTTTTACTAGGTAAGCAAGAACTTATATTAACAAGGAAAAAAAAATTACAATTGTGGATAAGAATCCAATGTACAAAAAGGTGCTCTAGTTAGCAATATTCATAAACTAGTCCTCTCAAATTGTCTATAAACACAACTATTTCTAAGTCATCTAGAACTATATAATTTGTGTTTTACATCAAAAATAATTCTGTAGAATAATTGGTCTTCATTCAAAATGATACCACCATGATGCAAGGTGTTAAGTCATTCTTCTTCATTTGTTTGGTGGAAGGCATCGAAGTTAGAAATAAGAAGGCGAAATTGTTTATTTTTCTTCATTTGTTTAGTGGAAGGAATTGAAATTATAAATGATGTAACATTAAATAACTTTTTTTTTTAAAGAATATTTCTTTCCATCCTTTATTTTGCTTCCTATTTGCATCCCTCAAATTCTCCATTTCGCCAAACCATACACACATAAGATTGCGACCCAAGAAGTATTTCGTGCCTATCTCAGCTTAAAGTTTTGGTGCTCACACGCACATGTTGCTCGTAAACTTTTAGCAAATTTTGGTGGATTGGGTGAAGGTAACATTGTAAATATTTTATCACCTAAAATTTGATTTAATGGTATACTCTTTGTTTTAATTGTGAGATATTGTGAGATTAATTATTTTTTTAACATTTAAAATGCATAATAATAACGATCAAGATGCACTGAAGTGTGAAAACAGCCTTTAATTTTAAACTTTAACATGTCGTAAAAGCCTATATAAAATTGTGAAGTTGCAGAAATAATACAGCATATTGTTACTTATGAATGTTCGCAAAGAAGAAAGAGAATAGTTATAGCAAATTAATAATGGGCTAAGACCACCAATCTAAACCAGTGGAAAAAGGACCAAACGGGTGCAACAAATCAGAGAAAAGAGACTCCCATCAAATGGCGGCACAAAACAGCTGCGGCCTGAAACTACCAAGCAGCCCAAATATAAAAATCAGACCAGTTATAGACTTCCTTCAAATGGCGGCACCAGAAAAGGGGGTTGGGGTATTAAATATTGTTAGGTAACCGTGAAATTACAACTGAGCTTTTAGAAGGGAGATGGGGTGTCAAATATTGTTAGGTAACAGTAAAACACAATTGAGCTTTTAGAAGCAAGTCCAATTTGAATCCTAAAAAATAAGAGCCAACACTTTAAGCCCAATAAATTTAAAAGCAAGAATAAAAAAAATTAGTAAACAATAAAATAAATATAGCATCCGAAACTCAATTACCGGAAATTACGATATATGATATGGTCATTTTGGGAAGACTAGATCGGACTGTAAATCAAACTGAACAAAATCATATAAAGAATTTGAAATGTCATGTTGATTGTCAACTATTTAACATCACTCGTTAATTATCGAATTTGAAATCATCAATACTCGGGAAAAAATTATTGACATAAATAGGAGTTGTTGATCTAAAAACTACCGCATCTCAAGTCATGTTGCCAATTTCTCACAACAACAAATTTAAACCTTCAAGCCATTAATTGAATAGTTTTTTTTTTCAATTATAAGGGTTAAGAAAGGTTTTTGAATATCATTTATAAGGGTGATTTGGATCAAAATGGGTGATTTTATTTCAAATGATTGTTCAATGCCTATAGTAACCCTGGTAGTGAAAAGAAAAACAACGACAGACATCAAATAAAAGGTAAATATACAATTTAGTTAAAATTTAGGATTTGGATCTTATCCGTAGGATACATGGGAGATCGTCCATTTATCTCTTAAGTGGTACGCTAGATAGCTAAAGCATTATCTCTTTGAAATTAACCATAAAAACAATGATTAAAAAAATTAACCATAAAATCAAATAATTTTAAATATATGAAAACGTAAATATTATTTTCTTTTTTCTCTTTTTTTGAACATGTAAATATTATTAAAAATCACAAACTAGATCTACGTGTCTCTTTCTCCATGAGAAATTTTCTATTTTTCTAAACAATATAGATCATGAGTCATAAATAGAAAAGCATCTAGTTTGTAATTAACAAAATATGTCTATTTCAGTATCATGCTTGTTTGAATTTCTGATAATTTTCACTTAACCTTATATTTGATCAATTTATAATGATAAATAACTATCATATTTAATTTCAAAAATGATGTAAAGCATATAACTTAATTAAATTACGTAAGATTCTACTATGTTTCCTTATTTTGCATTATTCTATTAAGTTCCAACTCACAATTATGTCAAAATAACATCTAACATTTTGTTTGAAATATTTTTCCTTTTATTATAATTTAGTATTTAATAGTATACAATATCTAATGAGATGGAAAATATCTAACCGTGCAAGCTCCCTATATCTAGAGAATTGAAATAGGGAGCCCCTGATTAAAAAAGGGAGTAAAAAAATAAATAATGGTTTGTAAAAACTAAAACAAACAAAAACCGGAGGCGTAAACATTGAAAGCTAAGTAACGAAGGTGCATTAAATAAAAAATATGTAATAAATGTGAGTTGCACCTTAAAAAATTAAAAGAAACAGAAAGCTAAAGTTAAAAATAGTTCAAGGCTGCTTAGAGAAAATAGAAATGAAAATAAAGGAAAAACTCTATACAGTAAAGAAAAAGAAAGACTTTAAGAATAGTAACAATATTATAATATGAACACAGGTTATACCGAAAAAGAATATAGAGTAGTAATTGAATTGCACATATTATATCACAGAGTTAATATATCTATTGTAATTTTCAGACTCAGTTTCTGTAAATGATCAAATGGATTCAAGTTAAGTATTGTTTTACCAAAACCAAGTGAGTCATTCAATACAACAATGATTTAGGTTTTTGGGATTGGGTTAGGGGTGGGTTTTGGGTTGATTGGGTGGGTTGGGGTTGATTAGGATTTTGGGTTTTGAGTTGGTTTGATATGGACATGGAAAGATGAAAAGGCAACTGAGACAGTTGACAATGCTATTAAGAGATAAACAAAAGCTAATTTTCAGATTGCTTGTATGAATGTCCGGTTGATGGATATGTTGGACAAATTGGAGAAGAAGAAATGAGTTGTTTAGGCGCTAGATGTAACACCCACATCAAGACTAGATATAATTTTCAACTTCTTCATACTTTTACATGTACTGTGTCTCTTTGGTTGTACTCGTATTATTTTCTGCTATGATGTTGAATTGTCTGCTTCTATGCGATCTTGTTCTTTGTACTATTAGGAATAATGTTCAAAAGTCAATAAATTTGTATTTTGGAATTATGGATAATATGTTATTTAATTTATTAATTCATTTAATATGGGCAGTTTATTTATTTATTATAAATGTTTTGATTAAATAAATAAAGTCCTTAGAATACTATTTATAGATTCCATCCTTAGGAGTAAGGATATGAGTGACGGAATCTATAACCATAAATATATTCTAAAAGTTGTCCCCAATCATAGGATAAACTAATTGGGCATTAGTTTATCCGGATAGATCAGATAACAGTCTACTAACCAAATTATATGAGATATCAGTTTGTGCGATTTGTCTCATATCGTTGTAGTAGATGTATAAGTACTTATTGTGAATAAGTAACTGGACTTGACCACCGATACAACAAATTATATGGGATGTCGATAATTCGTTGTATCATGTAATTATGCAATTGATCCTTAGACTTGAGACACTACGATTATCTCATGATTAGGAATGTCATAATTTGCTGGTGTAAATAAGCTAGTCCTAATCATAGATTAGACAATGTATTCAGTGGTTGTGATTTATTCCGTCATGCAGAAATGTATGTGTAGATACGGAAACTGTCAATTGGGTGTCCTATGCAATCTGATTAATTGAGTGACTTGAAATCCTTGGCCAAGGTGGAATAGTGGAAATCGTTTCATGATTTATTTATTAGTCACTAATTAATTGGGTTTTGGCATATGATCGAGTAAAAGAGTTTGACAACCCAATCAATGACTCTGGCTTGATCGGGATAGTTGAGACAGTAGGATTTGATTGCATATAAATTACTATTTGGGTTCGCATGCTTGCACTTCATCTTTAATTGGGTAATCGTGATACACTGCTAGATGTTACTCACGATTTGCGAATTAATTAGAAAGAGTTCTAATTTAATTAATTGGTTGAATTAATTATTCGCTACCGATTAATTATGAACCTGAGAGGTCACACACAAATGAAATTTATAGATTAATTGGATTATAGAAAAAAGATTAAATTAAATTTAGGATCATCCTAAATATCAATTTAACTGGGCTCGTAGTAATTAGATGGTAATCTGATTAATATGGAGCCTAAGACTGGTAAGTTTAATACCAGCCCACTTATAACTTAGGTTATATGTGTTTCCTATATATAAAAATATTCTGACAGAGAAAAAGCTAGTACAATTTATCAGTCAGAAAAATATATAGGATTTCTCTAGAAACCTAGTGGGGGTAGAAATCCAATTACCAAGTGCAGATTCTGTGTGGATCAATCTTGGAGGCTTTACACGTGGAGAGTTTGATTCAAATTCTACATCGAACTACGCTTCAAGAGGTAATCCTATTGCAGGTTTAATTTAATTAGATTAAATTATTATATGATTTAGATATGCATAATTAAACATGGACGGATACATGATTAATTTTTTGCTGTGCAATTATTTTTAATTGTCGTGTATATTTCCCAACAGTGGTATCAGAGCCACCGTTCATGTTTCTTATGCGATTTAACGTTTATGACACAATTTCTTATTCTCTTATATTTAGAATTAAAGTTTTTTAATTTTAATAAAATTATAGCCCATTATGTTCTTCCGAATATTATGTGAAAAATTATTTTGCATAATTAGAAATTTTATGAAAAAAAGTTTTTCTAAAAAAATTTAATTGTTCTGTTTTTATTTATTTTTCAACATATTTTTCAGATTCTTTACAAATTTTAAAAATCACTTTTAAAAAAAAAATTATATTTTTGCTCCTCTCAGCAGCGGCGTTTTGGCGCTACTGCTGCGGCTGCACCAAAGGTCGCCTCTACACCTAGCAGTGCTGTGAGGCACTGCAGCGCCGCGGCGCTGCTGTTGGCTGCTGCCATGGTGGTAGCCGCCACGCTGCACAAGGAGGCAATGCCGCTGCCAAGGCAGCCACCATGGCTACAAGGTGCAACCATGGTGGAAAAGGAAAGGGGGGGGGGGGGGGGGGGGCGCAGGGAAGAGAAAAGAAAGAATCTGAATCCAAGTGGGGATTCAGATTCAGATCCAAATCCATGACCCAAGGGTTGGGGTTCATGGGTATGGGTTTGTCTTGTTTTATTTCTTTTCTAAATTTGGACTATTAAAGTTTATGGGCTTTCTTGAGTTGGTTTTAAAATAGTGTTTTAAAAACAAAATTGTAGTCTTTCTATCACTTAAGTTTGTGGTCCAACCTGGATGAGTGTCTAATAAAAAAGGCTACAGTACTGACTAACCTTAAGATCATATTGTCATAAATTAAGTTATGTGACTAATGGGTTGTCATAAAATCACCATGTAATAAATTAAATTAAAGAGATACTTTCCAACATTGGGGAACACATTTCAATCTATAAATCTTGCAAGGTGGTAAGATTTCATCACCATCTCCATTTTCGCGTTCTCATTCAAACACACTTTTGCTCACACTTTGTAAGCAAAAGCAAAAGCTTGTTGTTGCTTTTTCCATCAACAAGTACTTTTTAATAGCAGACTTGTTGCTGATACCAAAAGATATATGGCTGGTTGTCCTGGTTTCTTCAATGCTTTCCTTCAACGTTTTTCCTACTCAGATTTTTGTTAACGAAAGCTATTTTGAAGTTATTAACGAAATTAATAATCGTTCAAAGCTCTCCGATAAATGTGAGTAACCTTTTCTTGTCTTTTAGTGGAGGATTGAAGTTCTACAGTCCAATAATTACATTTTGAGTGAAATACACTTTATTCTCTGTATTTTTTAAAAGTTGCATTGTACAATCTGTGTTATGAAAATTAGTATTTAATTCTTTATGTTAATACGAAACGTTGCATACGCGCCCAACGTTTATCTCCATCAGCTTTGACTAACAACTTTTATTGAAAGACAATTATGCCCTTATATAAAAAATAAGTCACACGCTTTACCAAAATCTAAACATTTTCTTAATATCTTGCAAACCCTAGAAAGAGGTTTCTGGAGTGAAAAAGTGCATATAACACATTTAATCTTCAATTTAAACCGTGAATCGCATGGTGTTAAAGGTTTTTTGTTAGATTATTGAGTAGGGTTAAATCCTCTTACTAATTAACCTTAACCTTTACATCTTTTGACACGTATTATCCCTGATGTATAAAAGTAATGCTATATATTCGACCAAAAAAAACAAAAAGAGTAATTTTATATATCACATATTTTCTTATCACCTTTTTATCACATCCTACGTAAAATCCTACATGGCATACCACTAGACCATTTTTATTTTTTTTCTTCTCTTCAATTCTTTTTTCTCTCTCTTAATCAATATTTACTCAAAATACTTTTCTTTCTTTGTTTAACTATATTAGACCCTTTGACCAATATATATATATATATATGAAATCTAAATATTGGGAAAACAACAATAAATCAATCGACCAAAAGAGAGAACCAGTCTTAAGCAATTTTTTTTTTCTTTCTTGTTATGTGTCGTTCTCAAATAATTCTTGAAGCTCTAAAAAATTCTTCTTCTTTTTTTTTTTTTTTTCTTGAAGAATAATTTCGGCTTTTGCTATCCTTCTGCATTTGCTTTTCATGTTTCTTTCTTTTAGAATTACTATTTGTTAATTGCATTTTGGAGCACTTTTTTGTTTAGCTGCATTTGGACAAGAGCAAAAAGTTCGAAATTAAAGACTAAAATGTTAAACTAATTGGTTCCATCATACGTATAAGAGTCTCATTGTTTCTTCGATTTCCTTTTCCTTTATTCGTTTGTCGTTCAGTTTAGTTGGCTTGGTGGGCAAATATTTAAAACCGCGAGATTGTATTTTGTCACTTTTAAAAATATAAAGTTTAGTGTATAAATTTGAATATTACATTTTATTCGTTCTTTTATCTTGGTCTTAATGAATCTTAAATCATAAAAATCTCTTGATATGAGAACATTAGTAAATAATGTCACAAATAAAAAAAATAACAAATTGTTCAAAATTGGTAACTGGATGAGGGAGGAAAGGGATGGAAAAAAAAATAAAAGGACGCATACAACTATAGATTTTTGGTCTTTGATGCAAAATTAAGACCCATAATCCTTGAAACTCTAAAGACCCTTGCACCTAATCAATATTAATTCTTAAATGAGAATAACGCATAACAAGAAAAAAAATTACTTAAAACTGGTTCTTTTATTTTGACTGATCGATTTATTATTTTTCAATACTCTCTGTGTTATATAAAATTGCACTATATATTTTAAAATTTAACAAATACCCCATTGTGTTACATTAAATATTTCACTCTCCCCAATTTCAAATTAAATTAATGTCCAAGTATATAAACACCGTATTGTCCTTTATTTATTTATTTCTCATTCTTTTCTTTTTATTTTTCATTTTTCTCATCTTTTTTCCAATTAATGGTGTGGCGAAACGTGGCGGTCCTACTGTCCAACGGTGGTGTGACTATCCATCTCCTCCAATTGAACGGCAACACGTGGCACTAGATGGCATTAGATGGCCTTGAGAAAAATAAGAAGAATGATCCCATCTAAAGATTCAAACTCGCACACTTACATAAGAAAATTGATAGAATAACCACTGAGCGACGCACTACACTTGTTTCGTTTGTTGCATAAACCTACATTTGTAATATTTCAATTGAAAAAAGACCTTCACATTCATTTGCCATCTGTTTCTTGGAATGTACTTACATTACCTCAACCAACATCTACGTCACTTATACACAAACAACTAACAGTTATAAACCTTTTCTCAATACACCAATTCTTCATTATTTAAGATAAAAAATTAAGTGATGGTTTTAATAAAATATGAATCTACATATTACGCACACAAACATATGTATGAATGTATGTATGTATATGTAATATTTAAATATGAACTTTCTTTTGCAGATCTTGCTAACTAAATGCAAATCCTCTAAATGATAATCGAAAATGAAATTAAAGAAAAATGAAGAAAAAGAAAGGAAGAAAATGTTTAAAGAAGAAGTGGAAACATTCGGGAACGTGGGTTTGTTTAGTTGGTGAAGATAAAGAAGAGAGAGTAAAAGAAAAAAAAAAAGAAAAAGGTAAGAACAAATCAAGGGCGTTTTAGTCATATAATATTTGTCTGAAAGCTTAATACATCTCCAAATGCATCTTTCGTGCGCGTACTACATTTTCGGTTAATGTTGACAGAAAATTAAACGGCAAAGGATATAATGTAACATTATACAACTTTCATATAACATAAGAGAGTATTATGTATTTTACTCTTTTTTAAAAAATCCGTGACTTTTTGGGAGATTCCATACGAGTGCATCGCCAATTGAAATGCGACTCCCAACATAGGAAAAGTGGCTAACTTCGTGAGCAAGTCCGGAGAGTCTTTTTCGTCAGATTTCACAAGCATACTGGTAAAGTAAATCATGGCCTTCAAGTGTTCTTTGTTCATCACGGTTGAAGGTACAATCTCAACAGTAAGACTCAACACTTTCCCAACCAAATCATTGTTGAAAGAATAATCCACCCATTGTAAACAAAAATGTAAAAATATTTTAATAATAAAAAACTTACAAAAATATAATAACCCATCTGAAAAATACCTTGGCAGATTTAGATTTTAGTATGCTTCAAGCGGCGCCAATGTGAAAAGGACGAACCATGTAAAAAATCAAACTGAACAAATGACAAAATGGATGGAAAATATTGTAGTAAAAGAAAGTTAAAAACTCCTAATCAACCCCCAAAAACCCCAAAAAACCAACCCAATCCAACACAAATCAATCAAACCCCAAAAAACCCAACCCCAAAAACCCAAAACCCAAAACCCAACCTAATCAATCAAAATCCAACCTAAGAAACCCAACCCAAATCCCTAACCCAACCAACACCCACAACAACCCCCCAACCCAACCCCAACCCAACCCAAAACATCCCCAACTAGAAAAAATAAAAAATCCAACCCAACCCTAATCCAATCAATCAATCAACCTTAGCCTAAACCCCAAACCCCAAACCCCAATTCAACCTCAAACCCAATCAAACTCCAAAAAATCAACCCCAACCTAACTTCTCCCCCAACCCAACGAACCCAAATCACACAACACAACGAACCCAACCAAAAACCTAATCATTAACACAAATCCCAAAACCCAAATTCCCCAAACAACCCAATCCAAAAAACAAATATAAAAGCACCCCCTCCCCTTCATTGGAAAAGTTATACTTACTTTCATTGGAAAGCTTCGAACTAGAATTTTCCATCTCATGAATAACTGCTAGGCCGAATATTTCTCAATCCCAAGTAGCAAGGAATATCTTCTTTTTCACTGTTTGGGTCATTGTAGCAAGGAAGACAAAAAAAGCATTAGATGTTTCAGGTTCCTAAGTGCATGCTAGGTAGTGGTAATACTAATATGCTTGAGGTAGTGTCATATAATTCAGATGTTTATATTTACTGAAAATGGTTTGAGCATAATGGACAGAAAAATTTCTCTCACGGTGACAGGATGAATTTATTCCAAAAATGGATTGAATGTCTTCTAACCCTTATGGATACGCCGCCCACTTTTGGTTTCTTCAGAGATGGTTTTTAAATATGAGTTTATATGATATAAGAAGCAAGTAACCCACTTCGAATAGAATTGTTTTCTATTTATTCTTATCTGTTGAAAAAAGAGAGAATTTACTATTTTTTCCTTAAATTCACTAAAATAATTAAAATAGGTGGCTTTCAACTTCAACAATTAAAGCTGTTGGAACACATGCAACCAAATGAATAATAAAGGGGATTGAAAGTAGCCAACTAAGTTGATCTCACAGTTGACATTTTTCACCTCCCGTGGTTACTTTCTTCCATAAGAAACAAGAAAATAGCGTTACCACCATTGAATTCTTTACAAAAAAGGGAAACAGCAAAATAACGGATTGATGGTAATTTTAATGAAATACAAAAGTCTAGATAAATAATTGTTGGGCTATGGCCGTGTTTGTAGTTAATGCATAATTGTCTTATAAACCCACCACTTAAAACCTTAGGAATTATCTATAAATAAATCCTATAACTATTGTAATAGGTGTAGCAAAACAAGAAAGGTGAGAGGCTTTGTAAGAGAGTGCTTGTAACAGTTTCATCATATAGTGAATTATTCTCGTACTGCCCGTAGATGTAAACTTTAAATCGAACAACGTAAATCCTATATTCGTCTTAATTTCACGTTTCTATACGTTATTACCCTGAATTGCCCCAACAATAATTATAGTCCAAAACAAAATCTTTGTCTGTTAATTCTTTTGTCAAGCATTCAAGGGATTGACACCATAACTACCGTCTCTTTTCCTTTTTTTTGGAGGAAAAATGATCGCGAGAAGGCCTTGTTGAAGATATCATGACGCTAAGTTAAAATCATCCACATTTATCTTTCAATCAGTTGTAAAAAATGCATACCTTTTCGAATTGTAAATGGTTGATGAAAGATAGATAGATCATATTTCCATAATACACGGTGCATTCAACAACATATAGTATTCAAGGAATAAGTGAATGTACCAGCTTATAAAATTCGGCTTGAATTGCACAACATCTACTGATAGGCAGACTTGCAAGAAACTCATCTTAACTTTAGTACCTACACCATTTCATGTCGAGAAATAGTAAACACATCAGAAATCATGAGTACAACCATATTAACCAGAACACAACTATCCCAAATTTGCAGCCTATGTGATGCAACGAAAGTTGTGGTCTAACTTAAATACCCAATAATTTTTAAAATGAAGATGTTAGTTATATCGTTCATTAATTTTTTATTATTATAACTGCAAGAGCCTATTTCGCTGGTGTTTGAGAAATATATAGGCCTACTTTTGACAATACACTTTGTCTTGAAGATTAAGCGGAACACAAGCTTGGCAACGTATGGACAATAAGGCTCAGGAAAAGGTATACTTACTTTCCTTGGGCTTCAAACCAAAATTCTCAATCTCCTCAACAACTTTAGAATATTCTTCTGCAAAAGTGGCACCAAGCATAGAAAATGCAGATTTATGAAGACATGCAAAAAAAGCACGAAAATTGACACCTCGAAGAGCCATTGGACTTACCAGGACATTTTGCTAGCTCTCTTTTGAGAGTGATATCTTCATCAGAGTCCACTCCTTGATAACGAACAACCTGCTTATCATCCACCAAATGGGAAGAAGAAGAAAAAAAAAAAAAAGGAATCACAAAAGAGAAGGCAACAAAATTAGCCCACTGCTAGGCTAATATTTCTCAATCCCAAGTAGCAAGGAAGATCTTTTTTTTTTCTTTTTCTTTTTGGGCCATTGTAGCAGGGAGGACTTGAAAGGCATTAGATTTTTCAGGTTCCTAAGTGCATGCTAGGTAGTGGTAATACTAATATGTTTGAGGTACTATCATATAATTCAGATGTTTAAATTTACTGAAAATGGTAATAGACACAAAAAATTCTCTCTCTGACTTTGGCTGAATTTTATTCCAAAAATGGATTGAATGTCTTCTAACCCTTGTGGATCACATGCATACCACCCACTTTTGGTTTCTGCGGAGATGTTTTTAGATATGAGTTTTATATGATATAGGAAGCAAGTAACCACATGACTTTCACCTTTAATAGTTAAAGCTATAAGAAGATATGTGGCTTTCACCTTTAATAGTTAAAGCTATAAGAAGATATGTGCAACCAAAAGAATAATAAAGGGCCAACTAAGTTGATTTCACTGTTCACAATTCACCTCCTGTGGTTACCCTGTTGTGTAGGAAACAAGAAAATAGTGTTGCCACCATTAAATTCTTCACAAGAAAAGACGAAAAAACAAATGAAAAGATTGATGGCAATTTTGACGAAATACAAAAGTCTAGATAAATAGTTATAGTCATAAATAAAATCTGTCTCTGAATCCTTTGTCAAGCATTCAAGGGATTGACACCATAACTACGTCTGTTTTTCTTTTTTCAAGGCTAAAGGCTTAAAGCTCTGTTCCAAAAGGCCTTGTTGAAGATATCACAATGCTAAGTTAAAATCTCCCACATTTATCTTTCAATCGGTTGTAAAAATGGATACCTTTTTGAATTGTAAATGGCTAATGAAAGATAGATAGATCATATTTCCATAATACATGGAGCATTCAACAATATATAGTATTCACGGATTAAGTGAATGTACCGCATCATAGATTTCGGTTTGAACTCTACATCTTGAGTCGATAGGCAGAGCTGCAAGATGCTCCTCAGCAGACATAGACATCATCTTCCTAACTTCTTCAGATACTACACCATTTCATGCCGAAAAATAGTAGTACAAGAATACAAACACATCAGAAATCGTGAGTACAACCATATTAACCAGAAAACAACTATATAAGATGCTGAATATAATAAATTTAGGCGTCATTACAATTTTCAAAATAAGCAGTGTCTGAATTTATACAAAAAGCTTTCCATGATACTTAAGTAGTGGTGAAACACATGCAGAAGATATAGGTGGGGTACTCAGAAGAGGTGTGGAGGTGGAGATGAAGGAAAAGGAGGTAGTTGTTCCTTCTCAGAAATAGAGGATGCATAGGGGAAAATATATTCAACAAACCTCACACTTCTAGAGATTGTAGATTTAATGAGTCTTAGGGTCCAAGCATTTGTACCCTTTAGTGTTAAGGCAGTATCCTAGGAAAATGCATGGCTTAGACCTATTCTCTAGTTTGTGTTGAGTGTATGGCCTAAGCCACGGGTAGCAAAGGTAGCCAAATACCTTGAGAAATAGGTAATCTGGCAGTTTGGAATCATTACAAAAAAAACTGTTTTGAACAACAGTTTGTCTCTTTTTTGTTACTAAAAAGGTGACGAAAAGAAGATAAAACTTTTCATACATGAATAGTGACAATTTTGATACGGTTTGAAGACGACTTAGTCATGTCGTCTCCAAATCATCTCTCAATGGAGACGATTTGGAGACGGAATATTATTGTCATCTCCAATTCATCTCCGATAAAAGACAACAATGAGACGCCATACTTAAAAATATGTTCTTTGTCTCCATTCTGTCTCCATAAGGGTGACATAAAAAGCTTATCTGTAAAGCTTTTTCGTCACCAAATTGGTGACGAGTGTTTTTATTGAAAATATTTTTTACTAAAATGTTTAAATTTAATTTAATTTTGTATTTTAATATAATTTTTTAAATAATTTAATTAATTTTTTTTTTTTAAACTTTTAAAAATTTAATTAAATTTAAATTTAAATTTTTTAAATTAAATTAAATAAAAAAAATTTATTGATATTTAAGCGACGTAAATGAGATGGAATATTTTTAAAAAAATTCCAAAAAGGTGACGGAACCCATGAATCCATCACTGAAAAGGGAAACGGACTCATTTGTTCTGTCACCCATATTTTGAAAAAAAAAATTAAACAAATTAGTATTTAAAAAAAAAAATCCAAAAGGATGATGGATCCAATGGGTCCGTCACTGAAACGGTGACGGACCCATTTGTTTTGTCACCCATATTTTGAAAAAAAAAAATTAAATTAAATAAATTAATATTTTAAATTTTTTTTCAAAAAGTTGACGGAGGCAATGAATTTGTCACCAAAAAATGTTTCCGTTACCCATATTTTGAAAAAAAATTATTTTTTTAAACAAATTAGTATTTTAAAAAAGAATTCTAAAAGGTTGACAGATCCAATGGGCCCGTCACAGTAAAAGGTGACGGACCCATTTGTTTTATTACTCATATTTTTTAAAAAATTATTTAAATTAAATAAATTAATATTTTTTAAAAAAATTTAAAAGGGTGACGAACTAATTTATTCCGTCATTCATATTTTTAACTAATTGTTAATTTAAATTAAATAAATTAATATTTTAAAAAATTCGAAAGGGTGGCAGATCCAATGGGTGTGGTGACGGACCAAATTGGGCCGTCACCACCAATCTTTAAAAATAAAAATTAAATGAAAAAATCTTCAATTTTAAAAACAGCCCCACACCCCCCATTCCCGTGACCCACGCATCCCAGTCCCCTACACACCCCACCCGTGACACCCCCACCAGTCCCCCACCCCGCAACCCTCCCCCAATACCTTACCCCCACTCCCGTGACCCACCCCAGTCCCCTACCCCCACCTGTGACACCGCCCCCCCGGTCCAGAACTACACACACACACACACACATATATATGCTGCTTTTTTCTATTTTTTTGTTTGATTTTGTTTTTATTTTTCAGTTTTAAATAATTTTCGTTTTTTGAGTTGCCTTTTTTGTTTGATAAAAATGTTAATGAGCTGGCTGAGTCATCTGCAATACTGGTTTCACTAGACGAATTCGAGAGCTTATTTGTGAGGTATGTAATTTTCATCCTTGCACATCTTACCACATTCCCATGGACTGTAATTCTGATAGGAAGGCCATATCGTAAATATTTCATTTTGATTGATCGTGTCCATATAATTGAAAAATGCTTCTGTTTGTGCATGAGATGACATTGACCTGAAGGATTGAATTTCAAGTAAACATTTTTGTTTAGTTATGACATTTGATTTCTTAATTGGGCAAATGATATATTTCTATTAATAGTTCTTTTGCATCTCCTTTCATTTGCAAATTAATTTGTCAAATATTTCGGCGTATTAAGAGTCCAAGTCTTCTCCGTATGTGTCAAATTTTAGTAGATACGATGCTTTCTCTAGTCTGTACATAATGGTTGTTGATAATAGAAGAATTACTGATGCATATGGACTTTTAGTATCTAGGTAACTCATCTAAACAGTTGTTCTTTTTCCAGGTTGGAGAGAGATGCAAACTTTGCTAAGTATGTAGCTGGCATATTAGTTGAATCAGGAACTGAAAAAATCCAAAAAGAGTTGAAGGGTAAATGAGGTTGTTTATGATTTATTTAATGTGAGTTAAATTAAAGGGAGGGGAGTTGAAGTTATTGTCATGAGTTTTCTCCCTTGCAGGATTTTCTCCAGACAAGAAGTTTCCACAATCTGAGTAAGAATGAGGTTCTTTATCAAAATCACGATTATGAATGGAATCCTAATGTAAGTCATGACTAGTCCTGGCAGTACATTAAGCTCTTGCATTTTCAGTGTCCCTGAAACATGCTTTGATACTATTGTAGTAAGAATGATAGGCGATTTTGACAGAATCTGAAATGAAATGAACTGTATATATGGTATTTATAATTTCCAAGATATATGTGAAGGCATTATGTTTTCGAATGTTTAAAACCAAAGATTAGAAAAACAGAGACATTGAAATTCTGAAGCAATCTTGGGTTTGATTTTATCATACTAGATAGTTAGGAAGTGGGTTTTCTGGCTAGTGTATTTTGTTCTTGTGGAATAGATGTTAAGTAAACTGTTAACTTTCGAAGCAATTGCCCAACTCTTCTGACCCACAGGTCCATTTTAGCTCTCAATTAAACTGTTAACTAAGTTTATGGCTAGTGATCTCAACTTAGTAGGCGACAACTTTAATTTATATAATCATTCTCGAGTCTCTGGGCTAGGGTAGTGTCTATATGTCTCAATTTGTGAATCTTGCTAGTAAAAGTGATAAGAGTGAAATTTTATATTGTTGGACAGTTAATGGCTTTGTCAGTGTATTAGTATGTGTCTTGCAAAATTTAAAATTAGAAAAGTTGTTGCATTGGGTATGATCATCAGTTTCTCCTCGGCCGTAGATTTCTTTAGAGTTCAACCTCGCAACCAAGAACTTCACTAGTCATCACGCCTTTGTTTATTCTTACTCGTGGCAGTACTTTTTATGAAGATTTGGAAAAGGAATAAGATGTTAAAATGATGAGTGACGTTGAGACTTTGACATTGTTAGAGTTGCATCTTTGAAAAGGTGGAGTCATAATTTTCCAAAAGCAATCTTTGCAGTATAACATTTTCACTTAATGCTCATATTCTTTTTAGGTTAATAACATTTTAATTCCTTAATGTATATATGATATAGCATTTTTTTTCTCTCATTTATTTTGTATTACTCAACTCATTTTATATTATTAGGTAAGTACAAAATGCATTTGTGTACATTTTTTAAATTTCATAACAACAACAATAATGGGTATTTTTGTTAACTAAAGCATTTGATTGTGGAATCAAATGAATTACTTAACTAGCAAAGAAATATTTTCAATTATCTCTTCAGAAACCATTGAACTGTAAAACTAAAACAATATAATTTTGGTGATACTGTTGATAAGCTTAATGGTTGCAGGAGCTTCTTCAATTCTAAAGACTATGTTGGCATGCTTAACTATGGCTCCTCAGCCTTGACTGATGAGGCTGCCTGCAATCGAAAATTTCAAACACCTCCAAGTGAACCTCTCCTAATTAAACAAGCCAATAATTCAGCTTTTGCTAACTATTTGGTTTGTGATGTGCAGCTGCAGTGGTGACAAGTGAGTAATTGGGTATAGAAACTGTTGCAGTTGCTTTGTGCTGATCCATCAACATGTATTTTTCTACTTCTTTTCTCATTACTTGCTCATGTATAGCATTTTACATGGCCTTTATGTTGGTGGATGCAAATTGATTTTGTACGTCTTTACTTGGGAGTTATTTGTTTTGAGAACAAATAATAGAAATAAATTTTTTGTTGTGATATGCATTCTACTTGATTGGTGTATTTCATTTTCTATTTTCAGTTAATAACTATAAAATTGTAACACAGTCACATTTAAAGTGTTCTTGTTTGTGTTTACTTTTAAGAGTATTTCTTCCATTTTTTATTTCATATATATATATAGAGTATATTTTTTTTTCAATTTCAATTTTTATTGCAAATTTGACATAATCAGAATTTTAAAATTTTTTATTTTTATTATTTTTATTTTTATTTTTTTTAAAAGGCGACGAAAATGAGACGAAATGTGAGAGAGACAGAAATGTAGAGGGAGATGGAAAGGTGACGAAATGTAGAGGAAGACAGAAGGTAACGAAATGTAGAGGGAGATGGAAATGTGACGAAATGTAGAGGGAGACGGAAGGTAACGAAATGTAGAGGGGGACGGAAAGGTGACGAAATGTAAAAGGAGACGAAATATAGAGGGAGACGGAGAGGTGACGAAATGTGAGGGAGATGAATTGGAGACGAAATGTGAGGGAGATGGAAAGGTGACGAAAAATATTTTCGTCTCCATTTGAGACAAAATGGAGACGAAATTCAGAATTGGAGACGGTTCGAAAGGCGACGCTCGAGTTTCGTCTCCATTCCGTCTCCTTTTTCAGATTGGAGACAGAAAGGAGACGGAAATGTACCGTCTACATTTTCAAAATTTCTTGTAGTGAATATAAAAGCTGATATGGGGATTTATTATGTAAGATGGGTGAAAGTCTATTAATACGGGAGATAGTTGCAGTTAGGGCTTCCAACCACAGCTTAGAGGGAAGATGTGCTTGATTTAAGAGGGCTAGAGTAGTTTCTATCAAATGCATATGCTTTTTTTCTACTATGCTATTTTGTTTAGGAGTATTGGGGGGCATGATGTTTGGTGAATAGTACCTAGACTTTGTAAAAATAGCTGAAACCAGTGACGGGTGAATTCAGTGCCATTGTCATTTCTAAGAGTTTGAATTGTGGCACTGAATTGAGTAGAAACCATTGACTGAAAACTTAGATAAGCTTTATAGGCATCAGATTTTAATTTTAAAGGACAAAGCTATGAAAACCTGAAAAAATCATCAATGAAAACTCTATAGTATTTATAGCCTTTACAAGATGGATAGGTGGCAGAGGCCCAAATGTCTGAATGAACAAGCTGAAAGGGAAATTTATTAACTGAAACTGAAAGATTAAAAGGCAATCTATGTGTTTTTGCTACACAACAAGATGAACAGTTTATTGTACTAGTAGGTAGCTTGACATTAAGAACAGAAGATAGAAGATGGGAAACATTTCCAGATGGGTGACCTAGCCTATAATGCCATAGGATATTCTGGGATAGGGATGTTGTTGTGGAACTGCAAGCAAGAGCCTGTCTTGTTGCTAAGGTAGATGCCGGTGGACTGGAAGGCAAGGCATATAAAACCCTATTAAAAGGGGTGAACTTCACTTGGTAGGTCGTAGTGTCCACAATAGTCACCACCTCAGAATTAAAAATGATGGAACAATTATTATCTTTTGTAAGTTGATATATAGACAAAAAATTGGAGTATATCTAAGGAACATAAAGTATATTACGCAAGAATAAAGAAGCGAGAGTGAGTAGAGTACCATCACCCACGTTTTGAATAGGTAGAGACTAACCATTGCCAACAGAGACAGTGTTTGAGCCCTGGTAGGGATAGGAGACATGAAGTTGAGCTAAATCATTGGTATCACGGGTGTTTGTATGGCGATCAAGTCCGTAGTGAATTTTTATTTATTTTATTTTATTTTCATTACTAGACATATTTCATGCATTCGTTCATCAAAATTACGTGCATAGCATTTTGGGAACGTGAGATAATAAAATGAATAGTGTAACAAATGAATAGTATTGCTAGTAGATTTTATTTGGGCCATTAGATGAGTTATTTAGCACTTGGGCCATCTTCTATCATTAAACTAATTTAATTAGGCCAAGACCCAAGCCCAAGCCCAACTTAACCCATTAAATAGCCTTATACAGTAGAATCTCTTTAAATTAATAGCGTTGGGACCACCAAATTCTATTAATTTTGCGAGATATTAATTTATCGATAAATTAATAACTATTAGTTTATAAAGATATTTTAAATTTTGTTGGCTTAATAGTAAACATATTATAAATATGATGTCTTTTTTTTTAAACTTGTTTTTTTGGGTCCAATTTGAAAAGATAAGTAATGAGAATAGAAGATAAAATTTAATTTAGTAGAATTAGAACAAAGTTTCTTTAATCTCATATCGAAGTCCTTGTAAGATTAGGATGAGAACTAATTTCTCTAATCTTGTATCTTAATCCTTGGATTATCTCAATTTTTTCTCTTTAAATAATTAAATATGAGATTCAACTAGATTTTTAGTTCAAAAAAAGACAAACTACTCTTGTTCATATTTTAGAAAATCTCATAGTCAATTTATTATGTACTTTTTGGTTAATTATTAATTTATGAAATATTTGAGTCAGTAAAATACAAAGAAATTTTTTTAAATGTATTATCTTATAATTTTATTGAATTTATCAACTTTTTACACTGGTCCTAAGTCGGGATCGGAAATTTTTATTAATTAAAAAAGATTATTAATTTATCGAGTATTAATTTAAAGAGATTTTACTGTATTAGCAAAATGAAGGCAAAATTAAGGGAAAAAAAAGAAGAAAGAGGGATCAGGTTTAAGGAGAGAAGAGAGAGAGTGTGCTTGTGTTTTCTAGGGTTTACAATTGGAGAAGTGATTTGAGCTAATTCAAGAAGATAGGAAGTGTTCTCTAGCAGTTTATTGCATATTTAAGCCTTGTAGGGGTGAGGGATCATGTTAATTGCACTTTATATTGATTATTTTGCTATATGTTTATATGTCATGGTTGTAGATAAATGTTCAAAGTAGCTAGAATTACATGTTAGCTAATGATTTAGTGTTTAAAAGGTTGTAGTAGCTTTTTAATGTATATGAAATGAATGCTAGCATGTGATTATAGTTATGTTATTAATCTTGCATCTATGAACATTTATGAAGAAGTGTTTGTAATAAGTTCTAAATGAAGTGTAGGAGGATTATGCATGCTAGAATAATGCTCTTAGTTAGCTCAAACGCAAGAAAACATCAAAAGAACTCAAGTGTGCACGTGTGTGTGTGTGTGTGTGTGTGGTGTGTGTGCAGCCGAGGGTTGTCCAGTGCCGGCGGTTGCGCCGGCACTGGTCAGGCCGGCAGCCACTGCTCTGGCAGTGGGCTGCCGGCGATCCTTTCCCCTTCCTCTTGAGCTTTTGTGAGTCCTTGCATGCTAGATGTTGAAATGTGTTTAATAGTTGAACTACTTTATATGGTTAAAATGAAGTTGAGCTTGAATAAATGTTTAACGTAATGCATTATGCATTGTGACTTGTTAATTAAGTGATCAAGAAAGTTAGAGCCATGTGTAAGCTATTGTGTAATTAACTAAGAATGTTTTCAAGGCATACAATTGAGCTAGGCTAAAGTAATGCATGATTGAGTTACCTTGAACATGTCAGTTAACTTTAAATTAATGTAGTGCATGTTTAATGACCTTAGGGCATGTTAATGTTTATATGCATGAGGGTGGCCTCCTTCGTCACTCCTCGCGTACCTGCTATTCATGTTCATATGCTTTATGTGCTATAGCGTGACTATGTGCTATAAAGTGATTCAAGTGAACTAACAATCTAACTAGCATTCAGCGTAGCAAAGGTTTCAACCTTAAGCGTTCGGTACGGATGTGGTGGCCATCCACTGGGCGGCATCGGGCTTGTCAGTGGTTGTTCATCCTCCGTGACTATTCCCTCACTCACGGGTCATTGAAGGCTTCGGGGTGTTGGGTCGTAGGATTTGGGGTACATCTGTGCCGGCAGTTGAAGTGTCAAGAGACGAAGAAGAGAAACAGAAGACTTTATACTAGCGATATCCTTTTTAAATGTGTTTATTTAGCGGTTAATGTTTAATGCATTCAAGTTCATTATGTGCAATGTTACCTTCTAGCGTATCTTCCAAGTGTTAGCTAATGTTTATTTGAATAATCTATATGCATTGCACAAAAACGGTTTTCGAAATACTCCCTGTTTATCCCTCCCTCACTGAGCATAAGTGTATGCTCACCCTTTTCATCTACAATATTTCCAGTGTTGCAGAGTTAGACTCTCAGATCTCTCAAGTAGTAGTTGAAGAGGTAAAAGTTGCTGAATTTCCTTGACTAACTTGCTAGTTGAGGTTGGATGCTACCATGTGATGTATAAATGAATTTGATGTTATGGACTTGTGTCAATTTTGAGGTCTTATTGAACTTGTACGTATGTGGTGTATAAAGATTGTAATTAAAGTGCGTCTATCTATTACTCATCGTATTACATATCTATTCTATGAAAATATATTTCTTGTGTCCGCACTGCGCACACACACACCCCCATTGCAAGATTCTAGGAAGCAAGAATTATATTGCTTATTACATTATTTGGATATGATGCTCCAGCTTAACATTCGGCCTTTAAGAACCTTTTAGCCATCAAACTTATTAACAAGACGGCCAGGTTTTAAAGTCTGGTATTTAAGTGATACATATAAATGTTAGTTCTGAGGAATTAAAGCTTGATGTTATTACTGTACTACAACTACGCGTCCTCGTATTTTTCAGTTGCTCTTGATTGTGACATGATGTAGCAGTTTCTTGTCAAAATATTTTCATGTATTGGGTCATCCCTATGTTTCATCACTTGAATTAAGAGCTATGAATTTCTCGAGTTTTCTTTCACAAATTTCAATAAAGATCTAAGCATCATAAAAAATAATCTTTATTTTCATCTATAGAATCATCCCGCATTGTTGTTGTTGCTGTGGTTCTTCTATACCAGCAGTTAGGTGTGGCTGCATTTATGTTATTGATCATGTTCCAATTCAAATGAATGTACTTTTATCCTCATAATAATGTTTATTCAATTTTGTCTTTTATGATATACTTAACCTTTTTGACTCCTCTTGGTGTGAGCGTATTATCCAATTCTTGTATGGAAGAGTCATTTACAGTGCATTTCTTTGAAGGATTTGCATATATGTTTCAAAGAAATTCGTACTTTGAAATGACGAACCAAGTTAGCCTCTGCGACATGAAATTTCTGAGTTGAGGCAATATTGCTTGATTTTCAACTTTTATAATTTCCGGGCAGTATTCAACAAAAACAAAATTAGATATATATATATATATATATATATATATATATATATATGTTCATTTGTTGATCAATTTTTGATTCATAGGTGATATGATGAATTATTAAAGTTAAGATTCATCCTTATTTTTAACCTTGACGTCAGACTTGATTATTATAGGGAAGGGATGGAGGGCCTAGAGATTTAGAGGATGCCCCTGAGACAGACGTCGTCGAAAGAGAAAGGTCGCCAGAAAACTCCCTTTCTCTGTTAAGAATAAAAAAGAACAGCAGCACATTCACTTAAAAGGCAGGCTGGTATACAAAGAAGGCACTAAGCTCCCGCTGTACATGAGTCGCAGAAGTGTTGGACACACTTAGGCGTGTTGTACACAAGCCTTAGTTTACATTTATACAAAATCTATTTTCACGATCTGAGCATTGACAACTTTACTGTTGCACTAGACTCCTCTCGCCGTTAAGTTTCAAATTAACAATAAAAGGGCATTGAGCTAATAACTCACCGTGTGGGCCTCCATTCGGTGTCTGTTATGCCCAAAGCGAGATGAACCCTATTCCTTTCTTTCCTATTTTCTCCCCCATGTTGCTACACGGGGGATATGGGGATGTAAATAAGGAATCCAATCAATTTGTTCCTGACTTAGGATAATAAACTTATGAGCTTGGTCTTATTTAATTGAGAGACAAATGCTCATAGAACAAATAATCCGTATTACCTCTATATAAAAATAAAAAATAAAACCCTATAAAAGCCGTAATTAATTAAGCAAATAGAATTAAAATTGAAAAAAAAAGAAGAAATTAAACGAGAGAAAGAGAAATGATAATGTTGCCTTGGAGGGATCGACTTTCTGGCAATTCTTAACAATGGTGATGACACGGTCGGTGACCTCAGATTTTTCAAGGAAAGAGCCTCGGATTTCATCGGAGAATTGGCGCCTGATAAGCTGAGTGAGTGGGTCGCCGACCAAGTCGATTTTACTGTTAGGGTTTTGGAGGAGAGGTGAAGTACGAAGTCGAATGTCAACTCTCAGGTACTCTAGCAGAGTGTTGCGCGACGCCATAGATGTTCAAGGTGACAGCGATGATGTTTTACAGATTGTTTAGAAACCGTTGAATTCATTTGATTTATTAATAAATTATGTGATGATTTGTATTGAAAAATGAATTCTTTTATTTGGAACTGAAAAGTAGTATTAAGTCAATTATAAGATTTATAATATATTTATTGTAGGTAATTTTTTTATGCTCCTATATTTTGAAGCTTTGTTTTTTTAACTTTGACTGAAAAATATATTCCATCAATATCAGTAATCAGTTTTAAAATTAAATTTAGTTAATTAATATTGATGAATAAAAATATGAATAGATAGATGAGTAAATAGCATGAATAAATAATTTGTTTTTTAAATGCCTAATTAAGTATGTTAAGAAAATCTAAAATTAAGGATGAGTGAATAAATAACTTATATTTTGAAGACCAAAGAAGTTCGGATTAAGAAATATGAAAAATAAATTTATCGTGATGATTCTTGTAAAAAGAATAAGAAAAAATAATTACATAGGAAATGAGAGCAGCAATAAAAAGAAAATAAAATTTAGAGAATAGTTTAGTCTTTAAAAGATAACTGACTAATTTTGTGAATTGAAATTGTAAATTCTACATTTTGAGTAAGGATTTGGGTAAAGTTTGAGTAAATTCAGAATTTGCAAATCTTGGATTTTTAATTTTTTAAAAAGGTGCTTTGAAATACAAAAAGTTGGATTTGTAAATAAATTTCATAAAAACAGTATGTTAGTGAAAAAATGAGTTGAGAGTTGAGACCTCTCACGGAAGCGCAAACCTAAAAATAGAAAATGGTTGATTCCTTTGGTAAAGAAAGGGGAGCTTTATGTTCCGGTCCAATAATAATGGGATAAAATTCATTTTATGAGATTGTAAGTTTAATATTTTTCATTATTGTAGAATTGATGTATATGTGGAAGCGCACTATTATATTTGGAGTTTACCAATTGGTGGTTCTACTGGATAATCCGGTGGTCAAATTTTGCTAATTAATTCCTAAGTCATACAAAATAAAAAGGAGCTTTATGGATTTTGTTTTTCTTTTTGTTTTTTATCTCAGGAAGACCGTAACTAGAAAGTAATTAGTATCTAATCTAAAGAATTTTTTGTCTCTTCTATCTCTATCTAACAGAGGTAGTAATGCTGAAGGAGATTGCCAAGGAGATAATTTAAACCAATATTAAGTAATCACCACAACGATTTGTCTCGAAATAGATATGAGTTATTCTAAATCCAAGGTAACTTTTGTAATATAGGGGTGTAATCTTCAATTTAGGGTGCAAAAGAATGGTTTCAACTCGCATGATAGTATCAACAGTGACACGTGTTAATTCGACGATGAGTTATGGCACACGCGATGTTTCGGCTTTTTTGATATCCTCCCAAACTGATTTTTGAGTTTTTTCAAGTAGTTGTGGTATTTTTCTTTTTTTAGATAAATGCTATATGAAATTAGAAAATTTAAACATTTTGCATTTAGATTTGGATTCTCTTCCTTTAACTGTTTTTCCTAAATGAGTATAATAGTTATTATTTTTTTAAATCATGATTTATAACGAAGTAACCCAATCCTGTTAAGTGATATCTATTTTATCAACTTTGTATATGCAAGATTTGTCAAGTGAAATCTATTTTGTTAACTTTGTGTACAAAAGATTTTATTTATGAGTTTTCATCCAATTACTCTCAAGTTTCAATTTTCGTCCAATTTTCATTCAATTATTTTAGTAAACTACACAACAAATTTCGTCAAATGAGCAGAATTGCAATCCCAAATTCATGATTTTGGAGTTAACCACACACCTAGTTTCATCATTTCAATTGCACTTCCAATTCATTAATAGTCTGCTTTTGTATTTTGGTTTGAATTAACTCAGTCTATTCACACCCAAAATTTCATAATTGTATTAGCAGATTGCACAAACAATTCATTAAATGAGTAGAATCACAATCTTGATTTTGTAAGTTTAGAATTTATTCCACACCTAATTTCATGATTTCAATGATGCATACTCAATTTTATGAAATTGGGATTCCTGTTATATCCATCGTATATTGAAGAAATTATACGTACAAATCTTATAAGGTGACTCCTACCTCCAAATGAATCAAGCAACGAAAGAGTCACAATAACAAACTATACATTGGAAGTTAAAGTCTACTAGTATGTGTAAGTTTATAACAGCTTTAGCTTGCTAATATCTAGTTTAAGATGCATGTATATACTTTGTCAAAGGAAAGGAATGCTTGTATGGTCATATGAACTTACCCCTAACTAAATACTTATTTACTAGTTTGCCATTTTAGTTAAAATTTAACTATTTAGTTACTATAATTCCTAATTGTCTACGTCAATTATTTTCTACGATTCCTACGATTTTTCAAAATGTTCGGGAAGTCCCGAAATTACACGTAAAATGAGAATTATGCACATTAACTAATTATATGTGTCTATTTACATAAGAATGCATTTATATTGATGCAATACATGTCAATAGATGAAATTTCTTATTAAATTAGATGTATGCACATAGCTTGAGATAAATACACGTTAAAGGCAATGAATAAGCTCACTAGCAAATAAAAATACAGTTTTGCACCTATAAATATATTCTAATTATTTTACTTGCGTGTTATTCTCAATTAAATGTACATAACTGTAATAAATGCACATTTTAATGTACAAAAGATATGCAATAGTTAAATAAAAACATGCTCGTGTTCTCGGGCATCATAGTAAATGTCGAAATAGTAGTCAAAATATTTTATTTGAATTAATAGTATCAGTGACCCTTTTTAAAGAAAATAAAAGAAATGAGAGGAACTGAAACTACTAGTTAAATCTTAAATGCTAAATTAAACACATTCATACATATAACACTTAAACTAGCACCAATTTATGTGCAATTAGGTATAATACGTTATATGCTGGGCCTGGGCCGTCACACCCATAACATAAAAAGTACTATTTTTTCACATATAGTTCTCATACATAATGGATTCAGTCATGATTTATTTTAAATACTTAAGATTCAATTACGGTAAATTTATTTTTACTATTTAACTGCATGTATAATACTTAATTAATATTTAACCTTTATTTAAAACATGTATTATATTTATAGTTACTATATATTTTGAAGTTAAGTTGTTCAAATTAAATTTAATATTGTAAGATTTAATGAATAAAAAAAATCAGTGGGTAATCCCCATTCCCCACGGGGATTTGTGGACGAGGTAGGGGGGGATTAGGGCATACAATGCGGGGGCGGGACGGGTGTTGATGGGACTTTTTAAGTGGTGGAGTGGGGCAATGGGATAGGTCCCCCCGCTCCATTGTCATTCCTAGTATATTCAGAAACCATAAAATATTTTCTAATATTTTATTTTTTAAAAAAATAATTTTCTCAAACAAATTATTTTACGGAAAACAAACGGAGTCCAAGAAAATACTGTTTACAAGCAAGTTATTTTACAACAAACAAACGAAGCCTAAGTTGTAATGGAATCTCATTTCAAGTCCATAACTATTAGTCCACAAACGGGAGGTGACAATGCATACAAGAACAGACCCAGAGCAAGTTAATAATGGGCTAAGCCCACCGAGCTGAACAAACTGGCAAAAAGGACCAAACGACCGGGTGCAACAAATAAGAGGAAAGAGACACCATAAAACAGCAAAATCATGTGGGCACGAAACAAATGCGGCCTGAAACTACCAAACAACCCAAATATAGAAACACCTAATTCTAGGCTTCCAGAAAAGGGAGATGGGGTGTCAAATATTATTAGGTGACGGTAAAACACATTTGAGCTTTTAGAAGCAAGTCCAATTTTGAATCCTAGAAAATAAGATCCAACACTTTAAGCCCAATAAATTTAATAGCAAGAATAGAAAAAATTAGTAAATAATAAAATAAATATAGCATCTGAAACTTAATTACCGAAAACAACGATATCCAATATTGTCATTTTGGGAAGAGTAGATCGAACTGCAGATCAAACTTAACCAAATCATATAAAGAATTTGAAGTGTTATGTTAATTGTCAACTATTTAACATCACTCGTTAATTATCAACTTTGAAACCATCAATACTCGGAAAAAAAAATCCTTGATATAAATAGGAGCGATTAACATAAACCATCAACTGTTACTGCCTTCCCAAGTTATGTGGTCAATTGTCAATGTGTTGAAATGATTGGACAACTATTTTTCTTGTGCTCTATGGGCTAAATCAGGTCGGTTTGGAACGCAATTGTCTTATAGAACAAGTTACCGTCTGAAATGTTGTTGCTTGTATTTTTCAGTCTATCAGGTTTAAACTTTTTTTTTGTAAATGTTCAGGGATTGTGAGACAAATAGGATGTAAGAGCTGAAAAATTGAGAACATACTTGGATAAGCTACCCATGTGAGTTTTTGTGTTGATGTAATTATCTTTTTGTTGAGTTTAATGGAAATACTTTTACTTGATTAGAGAAAAAAAGGGCACCGTCTGAAAATTTGATGTAGTGTTGCTCAAGCATCGCCTGATAATCAATGCAACCGTTATCGTCTTCTCTATTGTGAGATATATAGTTACAATTTTAGCTTTTTTCGAGTGATATTTTATTGATGGGTCGGGACGAATTTGTGGCCTTCAACCTATTAATCGAGTGGAAGCGCAAAGTAAATTGGTAGTGGTAGTGATCGTGATTGTAGTCGTGATAGGAAAGGGCGAAAACGGGAGGTAACGTCTGAGGGTTTAGTCCTTAAATTAAACATAAGTTTTGCAATGTACGGTCAAATCTTTTCCATTTACCATGTAACTTATTTTCTAATCTTATGATAACAATAGAAAATCTACTTAGAGATTTACTTGTCCTGCCAATGCAACATTTGTCCTACCAATACAACTGACAGAAAAGCAAAAACATCTAGAAATAAAATGTTAGGCATAATTTTATTCGTTGCAAAATAGATCTTAGTAAACAATAAGACAAAATATTTTATGGTATGCATTCAAGACGAAAATAAATATAAATATACTAATAAGTGAAAATATACTACAAATCAATGACATATAATATGATTTTAGTCCTAAACGGCGACCATTTATAAGCATTTCCGAAAATTCTATCAAACTTACCTTTTACTTTATCAAGATAGCCATGTTAACCTTGCTATTGCTTGTATCGTCTATCAATGCACAACTAGAAATCTGAAATTGGACTTGAACTTGAACGAATGGGAAACTCAAAAGATGGTTCCGCCAAGAAAGTTCTTCAGCTGGACGTGGATCTAATATCAAACTTTCTTAACTTTGTTTTTGTGCGTCAATGTTTTGTTTTTGGCCCATCCCTTTACCCAATCACTTATGTCCTTTTATGTGGTCAATACTTTGGGCCTTGTGCAAGTCTGGGCCACCTGGATGATTTGGACCTCTTCTCTTTGCTGTTTTCTGTATTAGGCCATCTGGCCTATTTACTTTTTCTCAGCAAAGAAAAAGAAAGCCTATGTGATCAGATCACTCTCAATACTAAGTGAATGTCTGGGCCACCTGAAAAATTTGTACCTTTTCACTTTACTTTTTTCTGTATTAGGCCCAGTTGATCTGGCCTATTTACTTTTTCTGAGTGAAGAAATAGAAAGCCCAAAAGTCAGATCACTCTCAACATCTTGTGCATGTCTGGGCCACCTGATTTGGACCTTTTGTCTTTGCTGTTTTCTGTATTAGGCCGATTTGATCTGGCCTATTTACTTCTCCTGAGTAAAGAAAAAGAAAGCCCATATGATAAGATCACTCTCAATACCGCTGACCTTGGATTGGGGGTTTTGGGGAAAAATGATTGGTTTAGGAAGATTTTTAAATATCTCCACTTGTTTGAGTTGGGAGGTTTGAAGAACGTTGGGTTTGGAAATGATTTCGAAAATCCTTTATTTTGGTAATTTTACAATCACCACAAATTGGGGTCAAAATGAATAATTTGGAATTATTGGAGTTTAAATGATTGGTAAATAACTTCACTACCCTTATTTATAAGAAGCGGGATAAAGTATGACATATTAGAAAGGGTAGCAAAGTTAATTTATTTTTAAAATTTACCCCTCTCTTCCATTTCCTCACCAATCCAAACAATATTTAATTCTCTCATTCCTTTCCTGAATTATTGAATTGTTTCCTTTACTTTATTGTTTTTTCCATCGTGAATCCAAACAAGGCCTTAGGCTTTTTTGACTATGAGACCGGAGGCAAGAATTGAAAACAGCTTCAATAGTTTGGTAATAGTCTAATATGGGTCAAGTATAGGAATGGACACCAGTCATTTTTTTTTTCTTAATAACAAGAGATCCGTAGGATTATATTGATCTATTTTAAATTATAAATTTTATAATATACCATCAGGTTTTACTCGTGATTAAATCAATCAAAGACAAAATAATATTTATAATTATTTTCTGGATGATTACAATATTTATAAGTAGATGACATAAATTTGAATACCTATCATACCACTAGACATTTGGTCTAGTGTTGTGCTTCTTGCTTTAGAACCAAGAGATCTTGAGATCAATCCTGTATTTAACATTCTAAGTATAATAAATGTCTTAGCCTCTCTTGAATCAAATAAATAAAAAAATTGATTATTATGTGGCCCGAATATTTGAGAAGGTATGTTTGTTGTAAAGTTAGATCAGCAATAAAAATTGAAGATTAATCTAATAGGCTAGGGTAGACTATTCAATTTTAGAATTAATTTCACTATGAGAAACAGCAATAACAAGACAAATAGTTGTTGGTTTAACCATTAAACTGAACGTCTTATTATAATCTATACCAAATACTAATAAACTAATTGGCAACTAAGTGGGTTTTAAAGCGATCTAGATAACTATTTTTATGGTACTTGGTACAAAATACTCATTTTGAGCCAACAAATAAGAGAAAAGTGACACCCTAAATAGAAGAACACTCAAACAACAGCGAAATCATGTGGGCACAAAACATATGTGGTCTGAAACTACCAAGCAGCCCAAATATAGAAAACCAACCTAATTCTAGATCTCCATCAAATGGCAGCACCAGAAAAGGGAGATGTCGTAATACGTATTGTTAGGTAACCGTAAAATTACAATTGGGCTTTTAGAAGGGACATGCAGTGTCAAATATTGTTAGGTAGAACTTTTAGAAGCTAATCCAATTTTGAATCCTTGAAAATAAGATCCAACATTTTATGCCCAATAAATTTTAAAAGCAATAATAGAAAAAATAAAAACATAATTAAATAAATATAGCATCGGGAACTCTTTTACTGGAAACAATGATATCCGATATAATCATTTTGGGAGGAGTAGATCGGATTGCAAATCAAATTGAACCAAATCATAAAGAATTTGAAGTGTTATGTTGATTGTCAACTATTTAATATCATTCGTTCATTATTCAATTTGAAACCTTCAATACTTTAAAAAAAATTAAAAAAATTTCCTTGACATAAATAGGAGCCATTGATCTGAAAACTAACACATCTAACAACTATGCTCTTTAGCTCGAGGTTTTAATTTCTTTATGGTGCGACCCTTGATTTCGGCTTAACTAATGACTAAATTGGTTTCATTGGAACCCATATACAACTAGCATTTGCAGCTGCTAAATAAAATAATTTAAAAATGGGATAACATGCTCGATAGGGCATGAGCTCTAGTATCTTAAGTGTTCCCTCGTATGAACGTTGCCAATTCCTCACAACAACAAATTTCAACCTTCAAGCCATTAATTGAATAGTACTTTTTCAATTATAAGGGTTAAGAAATGTTTTTGAATATATAATTTATAAGGGTGATTTGGATCAAAATGGGTGATTTTATTTCAAATTATTGTTCAATGCCTATAGTAACCCTAGTGGTAAAAAGAAAAACAAAGTAAGACATGTAAAAAAAAGGGTAAATACATCATTTAGTTAAAATTTAGGATTTGGATCTTATTCGTAGGATAAAGGGAAATCATAAAAACATTATCTCTTTGAAATTAACCATACAAACAATGATAAAAAGAAGTAAGCTATAAAATCAAGTAATTTTAAATATATGAACATATAAATATTATTTCCTTTTTTCTTTTCTTTTTTTTCTTTTTTTAACACTTAAACATTATTAAATTTTACAAAAATCACAAAGTAAATCTCCGTGTCTCTCTCTCTCCATGCGAAATTTTATATTTTCGAAACAATATATGTCATAGTCATAAATAGAAAAACATATAGTTTGTGATCAAAATATGTCTATTTCAGTATCATGCTCGTTTGAATTTCTAATTTTCACTTAACCCTATATAATTCAAGTTATAATGATAAATAATTATCATCTTTAATTTCAAAAAATTATGTAAAACATAACTTAATTAGATTACGTAAGATTATACAATGTTTCCTTATTTTGTATTATTCTATTAAGTTCTAACTCACAATTATGCCAAAATAACATCTAACATTTTGTTTGTAATGTTTTTCCTTTTATTATAATTTAGTATTTAATAGAATAAAAAATCAAACGAGATGGAAAACATCTAAGCGTGCAAGCTCCTTATATGTGGAGAATTGAAATAGGAAGCTACTGAAATAATAATAGATTAAAAATAGAAAGAATGTTGGAGTAAAACTGAAATAAGAGACTTTAAAACTAATGAGGCAAGTCCAAGCTCAAAGAGACTATTGGAGTTATCCTAACAACAGAAAAAGAATCAAGTAGACAAGAAAAAATAAAGTACACAAATAACTATGACAATAAGTTAGCTGGTAACATATGATTAAAAAAAAACATATAACAATATGAAAAAAATAAAAAAGGGTTATTTGAACACGACTCAAGACAGTTTTGGGCAATGGGACACACATCAAAAAACGTTTATGTTCGGAATTCGACTTGGCTGATGCGAAGGTAATTTCTTTGTGTTGTTCTAATTTTGATTGTGTTATTTTTTTGGGTTATTATTATTAACTTTTGGCCTTCTTCAGATCCGGAGTGCATGAACCACCCGTGTCCATGAAGTTCTTTTAGATTCTAAAAGAACTAAAAAATGGTTATATCGTGAACTCTATGTCACTGCGTTATTGCATGAGTCCCTTGAGGCGCGGAAAATAATTGTTTATTTAAATCCATTAGATTTAAATAAACTCAGTGAAATTTTTTCAATTTATCATACATTTCAATTTCAATTTCTTATTGATCCCCCCATCCCCTTCCTCAAAAAAAGAAAAAGAAAAATTGAAACTTGAATTTAAGCAAAGCCAAACACGCTATTGTTTAGTTTTAAACTTAAAGATTGGTGCCCTAAACAATTTAGGGACATTTCTAGCTACGAGTGAATGTTGACCTTCTACATAAAATTATGAGTGAGGTTTAAGAGTTATAAATTATTTGTGTTATAATTGTATTAATAATTTATAATTGTTGAATTTTGCTGATAATATTATAACATTAATGGTCTTGGTTACCAAGTCATGTTAATTTTGTGTGTCAATATTTGTTTGATCAAAACATAACAACATGGGGCATATTAATCAAGTACTTTTTAATAGTTGGCTTATAAGCAATTTATTTCCTTTCAAGGTAAGCCGAACATGTTCTCTTGCACACAGATATAACGCCTTGTATAAGAATTGCCACTGTGGTTACTTCAAGCCCATAACATTAGTCCACAGGCAGGAGGTGAGAATGGATACAGGGACAGACCCATAGCAAATTAAGAATGGGTTAAGCCCAACAAGTTAAACACAAAGCAAAATGGCCCAAAGGCTCGGGTGCAACAAATAAGATAGATGAGACACCCTAAAATAGAACAACACTAAAACAATAGCAAAATCACGTGGGCACGAAACAACTGTAGCCTGAAACCACCAAGCAGTCCAAATACTGAAAACCAGCCCAATGTCAGACCTCCATCAAATGGCGGCACCTAAAAAGGGAGATGGGGTGTTAAATCTTGTTAGGTGACCATGAAAATACAACTATATTTTTAGAAGGGAAATAGGGTGTCAAATATTGTTAGGTAACAGTAAAGTGCAATTGGGCTTTTAGAAGCAAGTCCAATTATTTAAGACTAGAAAATAAGCTCCAACGCTTTAAGCCCAATAAAATTAAAAGAAAGAAAAGAAAAACTGAATAAATAATTAAATAAATATTGCAGCAGAAACTCAATTACCAGAAACAATCATATATGATATGGTCATTTGGGCAAAAGTAGATGGGACTGCAAATCAAATCAGACCAAATCATATAAAGAATTTCAAATATTATATTGGTTGTTAACTATTTAACATCACTCGTTCATTATGAATTTAAAATCAATAATACTTAAAAAAAATCCCTGAAATATATAGGAGTTGTTGATATGAAAATCACAGTATCTAAAGTCACATTGCCAATTCTCACAATGACAAATTTCAACCTTCAAGTCGTTGATTGATTTTTTTTTTTCAATTATAAGGGTTTAAGAAAGTTTTTTAATATCATTTATAAGGGTGATTTGGATCAAAATAGGTGATTTTATTTCAAATGATTGTTCAATGCCTATAGTAATCCTGTTAGTAAAAAGACAAAGTAGACATGTAAAAAAAGGGTAAAGATATTATTTAGTTAAAATTTAGGATTTGGACCTCATCCTCCCGATAAATAAAAATACAGTACAGCATCACAACCTTGACTATGAGCTTGAGCCTACTTGTAACCATCGAGTGGAGCTTTGATAGGCTCTTTCATCAATTTCCTCATCGTACTACCCTTCCCTTTAAAATATTTTAGTAGCAAACATTAGTGAATAAGCCTTCTTTTTTTTCTATTTTGTGGTCAGACTATATAAGCCTTTTAACGTATGACATCCCATACTTTGGCACTGTCCTTGGACTCGTGAGGTAAATGAAAGGGGAAAAAAGGAATTTTGAGAAAATTATCGTAAAGGAAAGAAAAAGAAAACTAGATTTCTTATTTAAATAGTAAGAAAAGGATAGAAATAAAAGAAAATAATTTCACAATTATTTATTTGAAATGTAGGGTAAAATAAATAAATAATAATAATTAAGAGTATAACATGTGCTTGAACAAATAGATACAAAATGATTTAGCTTTCGAGTAATTCGAAAGGGAGATGCTAGTTGGAGAAATTAGTTGTTTGGTTATTTTTTATTTTTGCGGTAAATTATGAGTTTTTATTTTTTTTGTACAAATTATGACATTTTATTTTTTTGTGACTTTTTATTTTTTTGGGATAAATTTTAGGAAAAATCTCACATTTAGTCCCTATTATTTACAAAGTGTCTCATTTTTTATTGTTTAAAATGTCTCAATTTAGTCCCTATTGTTTAATTTCATCCCTATTGTTTAAAGTTTTCAATTTCGTCCTTATTGTTTCTAAAAAAATTTCAATTTCATCCCTATTATTTTTAAAAAGTTTCAAATTCATCCCTATATTTCTCAAAAAAATTTAATTTAGTCATTGGATAATAGGGACAAATTTAAAACTTTAAAAAAACAATATGGATAAAATTGAAACTTTTTAAAAATAATAGGGACGAAGTTGAAACTTTTTTTAAAAATAATAGGAACTAAATTGAGACATATTAAATTATAGGGATGAAATTAAAACTTTGGTGAAATAATAGGGACTAAATTGAGACACTTTACAAACAATATGGACTAAATGTGAAATTACCCCTAAATTTTACGTTGTTTATGCTTAGAATGGATGAATATAATTATAGTTTTTTTTTTTATTTATTGTGGATGATGTGTATTCCTTTTGAGATGATGTGTATTACTTTTGGGATGGTCTGTATTGCCTTTAGAATGATGTATATAACTTTAGGATAATGTGTAATATTTTAAGATAATTTGTAAAAAATATATAAATTTTACTATTTCTACATAAGACCATATTGGTCTTTTGAGTTACTTGAAATATAGTTAGAAGGACTAACATAATATTTTTTAAAGGTGAGAGACAAAAATGGGCTTTTGCGGGACTTATTTGAATTTTAATATTTCTAATATTTGTTTTTTGGGTCCAAGTGATAGTAATACGGCCCATTTCTTGTTGTTTAGTTTTTGCCCACTTTTACTTCGGGCCTTTGTTAAAATATGAGGCCATTGATTTGGACGGTTGCGTTTAGGCCACCTTTCTTAGGCCGAAAAAAAAAGAAAAGAAAAGAAAAGAAAACTGGAACAAAGATGTTCATTGCAAAAAAGGGCGTCCAAGTGTTAGGAATACGACCCATTTCTTGTTGTTTAGTTTTTGCCCTTTTACTTTTAGTGCTTTGTTAAAATATGGGCTATTTATTTTCCACCGATGCGTTTAGACCACCTTTCTTCAGACCAAAAAAACGAAACGAAAGAAAAGAAAAGAAAATTGGAACAAAGATGTTGATTGCAAAAAAGGGCTATTACTAGTTTTAAAGGCCTGGAAGCCTATAGCCAACAAGACATTGGTGGACGTTGTTGCCAAAGGCCCAAGATCCAATAGCTTACGGGTTAACGTATGGTGGTGTCATTACTTGTGGGTCTTCACTAACGGTTCAAGATGAAATGGGCTCGTACTTGTTCAATTGCATGTAATTTTGGTAATAGCGTTATATATCATTAATTAATGCATTATTTTACTCTGTATGTTGTTCGAATGATGCATTATTGTTCTCTAGATTATCATAAAAAATTACACCAAGTTTGCTCATGTAATCCTTCAAGTTTGCAGCAAGGGTGGGGAGTGGGTTGGGTGGAATGGGATGGGAGGGTTTGAGGGGGAAGAGGGTAGGGGGTTCCTGTTTGGGGTTGGATAGGGTGGTAAAGATATTATGTAAGAGCCCTTTTACCCTTCAAAAAATGTATTTTTTTATCCAATTTTCAAAATAAATTTGAAAAAACAAGTAAACCTAGAGGACTAATTTGTGAAATTTGTTTCCCTAAATAATACGAAAGATTATCCTATTTTGGTATACGCTACAATTGTTAATTTGTTATTACATTTTTACAAACTAAAATTTCCGGTTCGAACTAAAGAGTAGGATGAGTCCCTAAACCATTATTATTTTGCAGACGACCAACGAATGTTGTTGTGCTATAATTGTAATGTTGGGGTCAATTGTCAGGATGACAGTGGATAATATTTAAAATCAAATTTGACTGGTATTCAATCAGATTATAAACTCGTTTACAAAACTAATGAGATATCCTTAAAAATTTGATTTTTATAAATGATACAGACAAATAATCCAAGAGTGTTAGGTAATAGCAATTAAAAGAAATTCAAAACCCGAAATCCAATTATTAATTTTAGTAAAAAATAAATAAAAATAGTTATATATTTACATACAAACACATATAACATAATATTATTTCATACTGTTTTATGGAGGTATGGTAACTTTTTACTAGAAAGATTTTGTTGAATGCTTCTATTATATTTCTATTGGTTTAAGCTTGTTTATGGATAAAAAATTTAATTTTATCGAGATTGGTCGTTTATTTATGGACAAATATCGCACTGTGTTGTTTGTTTTGGACTTTGTCATCTTTTCTTTTATTATATTATTTTCATTTTATTTTTTAGGTACATTTAAATTTTAAATGTGCATTTACTTTAATTGCTTTAAAAACATTTTTAGGCTAATTTTTTTATAAAAAATTATTTATTGTCAGGTTGAGTCGAGTATCCGCAAGTTTTTAAATGTGCAAGGTTGTTCGTTTTGCAAGAAACAGGTCGATGAGTCCAAACAAGCCCACGACCGAAGTTTTACTACAATTGTTATAAATAAATCCTCACTTTTTGTGAATATTAAAGATCAACTACATAACTTTCGAAACAATAAAGATAAATTCAAAAAAAAAGTAAATGTAAAGGACTAATTTGTGAAATTTGCCTCCCTAAATAATGCGAAACACTACCCTATTTTGGTATGTGCTACAACTGTTGCTACATGTTTACATACTGAATTTTTTATTCGAACTCAAGAATGGAGTGAGTCCCCAAACCATTGTAATTATTTCGCAAATTAACTACCAACGAATGGTGTGATACTATAATTCCAATGTTGGGGTCAAATTCTTCCTCTTTTGAAGGTAGTGAAGCTTATGCATTGATGAAAGCTATAAATGATGATGCTACTAGGGCTACACTTCTACTACTAACTATTAAAACCTACATAGAAAGCAAAAAACTAAATGGTAATCCCTTCTATATATGCAACTTAGTTTGCTTTCATATATAAACTTGCTCCAACAGCAATGCATGCACTATAGAATTAAGTAACTGAAATATAAACATGAATTTAGTCAACTTCTCAAACTAGGCGATGGTCTCTATATATAGAAATTGATAGACCATACCAAGGAGAAAAAGAAAAAAAAAATTGGAGGAAGAACTTACATCTTAGAACTAAAAAAGAATTGGATCGGAGGAAGAAATTACATCTTAGAACTAGTACTTGAAGAAAGAAGATTGTCAACTTGATTTCAAAATACTTTTTAATTCCTAAAGAAAATTCTCTTAAGTTAAATTGAACTGATTTTGTTGATTTAATAATTAGTTTCATAATTATAACTAGCTAGAATGAAACTATTATGCTTAATTACATGTACAAATACGCCAGCGATCTTAAGGATTTGGAAGCATAATCGTAATCACCAAGTGAAGTCTGTAACCCCCATACTTTAAGATTAAGTAGCTACAACCAGAGAATAACATAAGAGGATGAAACAAATTAAATGAAATTTGATACTATATAAATTAATTGAATCAAACAAGAAATTCAGTGGGGTGGCTTGAATTAGCCTTACTTTTATAATTCTTAATTGACCAAAGAAATAGCAAGCACATAATTGCCCTAAAAACACAAGCAACAGTGTAGGATATACATTGGTTCCAGCCTAACGTATCAACTCTAGTGTAACATATAACCGTTATGTTCAGTATTGACCCAAAAAAGGACCATCATATTGAGTACCATCATAGTGGTACTTCATCCAAAAATTGAGAAGGACAAAGCAGAAGACTTTAGTCAAAATTCAAATTTATTACGGACCCTTTCTTTTTTACTATATTACGGACCTGAGTTGATACACTGAAGCCTATTTCAAACGTAAAGCTTCTTCAAATTGCAAAGCCGTTGATTCCAATTTAGATAATTATCATGAAATATCACATGGAACGAAGTTATTACAATGGATATGCATTTACAGAAGATCAATTCCCAAATTTTGTAAGAAATCTTTGTATCTTCTATTCCCATATTTAGAGGAAGATGCAATTTTTCTTAACTTTATGCCCTCTCCTGTTGGTAGAGTAACATAGTCAATGCCTTTCTTCTTCTTCAAAAATGATTTCACCAACATGCTGTCCAAAAATAACATTGATAAATAAAGTGATTTTTTCTTCTCTCTAACTTGGGGGTTTTAGCTAGTGTCAATTATATAAGTATAAATGCTAAATGGTGTAACTAATTGGTTAGTTAGAACGGTTACATTCGGAGTTTTGCATCCCAATGAGCTGTATGACCCACAATGGAACTAATTAATTTGCTATACTTGATTTTTGTAAGCACTAGAATTGACTAATACGCTTCTATCAATATGTTTCTATTTGTTATTGATCCCAAAAAAGAAAAAAGAAAATGATTTTAAAGCCAAGCCAAACGTGCTATTTGACTAGTTAATTTGCTGAATACTATTTAGATGGGTCAACAATTCTGTAACAATTCGAGCTATATTGTGAATGTTGACCTTCTAAATTATAAAGTTATTTTAGTGGGGTGAGATTATCATAATATCATAATATATAAACGAAATTCAATGATTATAAATTATTTATATTATTTTTTTACAAATATATAAATAATTCACAAATTTTAATGTTATGATAAGATTCATTTCCAATTTTAATGAGTGAGGGTAGTCATGTCAATTTTAAGTTTTTATATTCGTTTGATCAAAATATAACAACATGAGCCCTATTAAACAATCATTTTTTAATAGTTGGCTTATAACTTATAAGCACTTCCTTTCCTGTCAAGTAAGCCTAGTTACATTGATCGTGTTAATGTGGACAACACTTGTCTGGCACAGCTAGGTAGTCGTGGGAAGGTGGTGGATGTTATTGTTAATGGTGAGTGGGTGTGGCCGGACTTACCTGTGTTCAGGAAGATTGGAGATAATATTCAGTTCATGCCTATCGTGCACTGAAACGATCACTGGAGATGGAATCTGACATCAAATGGTGCCTTCTCATATGTATATATGTATATATATATGCTGTAAACAGTATCTTTCTCTTTTGTGGAAACTGTAAATAACATAAAATACTAAGCTTTGGTGCGTGATCTGGCAGTTTTTTTTTTTTGAACTGATCTAGAGTGGAACGACAAAGAAGAAGAAAAAGATCAGTAGGGCTTTCTGTTATTAGTGGCAGTGGTGTAATGTTTGAAATTTGCTAAGGGTAGCGTTGTCATTAAAATGCACAAGATTTTCCTTTCCTCTCTTTTGGGGCGATTTGAAATATAAGGAATGTGATTTTGAAAATCTTCTCAAATCTTTTTCACCTTTAAACCCTCAATCCAGACAAGAGGTATCATTAAATAATCTCCCAAAACCAGACAAGTGGTGTCATTAAATAATCTCTCAAAACCAATCCCTTACACCTAAATCACTCAATCCAAACAAGCCGTAAGGGAAGCCGAAGATCCTCTCATAACTCGTGTGTATGATACATATGACATATACGAGGCTTTCGACCCAAAAAAAAAAAAATTAGGGTTTGAAACATGGGTCGTTCTGGTGGTCGCCGTAAGTTCTGTAGTCTCGATTCTCTTCATCTTTATTTCATGTATCACGTGTGTTTTTGTTTCATAAGCAATTTAATACAACGTTTGCTCAACTTTTTAATCTTTATTCTTCCTGATATGTTTGTCCTGCTTCGAAATAATAATTAATATATTTTTCTGCCTTTACATACATAATATGTAAAATTGATATATTTTTTTTACATACATAATATGTAATTAATATCTTTCTTACCTTCTTCTATCATATTGTGGTGATCAGATAGGTTATAATTATTGGGTGCTTTAATAATCTCGAGTGCTGAAAATAATTAGGAAATTTGTAGTTTGTATCAGCAGTGCCACCAAAGTATCGAGAGGTCCATGTTCCATTTTGTTCTTTAGGTGTGGGTAATCTTTGGTGATATTTTAGTTGTTAATATGTTTTGTTGGATAATTTATGTATTCGTCTTCAATTTGAAGCGAAGGAATTTAAAAAATCTTAAGGCATCAGCCTTGTCTACGAGGAACACAATATTAAGGCGCGATCGTACGTTCTGGTTTCACTTTTTCAGGAAGGCCTTTTGTACCATTGTTGGGCACAAATAAAGTCTATGGCTCTGGAGACCCTGGTGAGATATGTTGATTCCCTCTTCTCTCTTGTTGCCTTGAATGATTGGATTACTGTATAAATTTTATTCGTTTGAATTTGAGAGTTTGGCTCCACAGGCAACTTCTTGAAAGTATTTACCCAGTATGAAGAAACAGGTCAATACACATGTTTCTCATTTTTTAGGAAAAGATTTTAAGTAAATGAAAGCAAACGATCTGGTTATTTTAGCATTTTGAATTCAAACGATCTGAAAATTTTAGCCTTTAAGATAGATGCATTTTGCATCTTCTTACTTTTGGGTCTTGGGCAAATTTGAGCCTTATGTTTAGCATCAACAAGTGTCCAGAGTGTTATACTCTTTAAACTTCATTATCAACTCATTCTCTTGAACCCAAGTCAAGTCTTGTACGCTTGATTACAAAACATATATATGCTTAGAACTTGGCCCCAAGCACAAAGTCTTTTGTCAAACTAGCCCACATATTTTTAGAACACCAGCTAAGTTGGTACATGAAGCTATAATAATGATAGTCTAAACTTAACTAGTGATAAATATCCAACACATTTATTTTCCAAACTCCATGACTATTTAAGTTAGGCCGCCGATTTAGTTTCTCTATTTATTATAGCTTCAAAATGGGGGGCATTTTAGGAGAGGGATTATCCGTCTACAAAAAGATATTTATTATGACTTATACAAACTTTTTTTTTTTAATTAGTTTTATTGCATGCATTTTCTCTCATATGCTTATATGATGTTCCATTACATCTTCCCTGCATGAAATGGTATGGTAATCGAAGAAAGCAACGAGTCAGCCAGGGAGCATGTGGCGCGATTACCGTTGGACCTAAGATGCAGAGTTGCAATCGATCTATATGAAAGGGTGTGTTCACCTTTTTAGTTGAAATACTTTCTCGATTGCTGGATTTTTCGTCTACTAATTTTTAGATATTGAAAGAAAAGCTTAAAGAGAGAGAGAAAATATATGGAAGAAGATTTTATTTCTTAATTGTGAAGTGTGTACAACTGATGTGTATTTATACACATCTGATTACAGAAACTATAGCACATGGCTGAGCTGTTGACAGCTGTTAGTTTGTAACTAACTTCTTATCTAACTATCTAGACAAGTATAGACATTACATCAGTTCAGCAGCAGAGAGAATCTAGTCTAAGCTTAGTTTGCTACATAAGATACTTTATCATCCCCCCTCAAGGTGAGCCTGGTAAAGAGGCCAGGGGAAGCTTGCTCTTGAGATGCTGAAACTTAGCTGTAGACAATGCTTTAGTAAATATATCTGCAGTCTGTTCCTCTGAAGAAATATAGGAGAGTTGCAGAGCTTTGGCCACTACCTGTTCCCTTACAAAATGATAATCTATCTCAATGTGCTTGGTTCTCCCATGGAAAACAGGGTTTGATGCCAAAGCCATTGCAGAGAGATTATCACAATGTAGGACAGGGATAAAAATAGAAATAGACAGATCACTTAGAAGATATGAGAGCCATTTTAATTCAGCTGAAACATGAGCCATTGCTCTGTATTCAGCCTCTGTGGAAGACCTGGAAACAGTTGGCTGTTTCTTTGATACCCAAGAAATTAGATTGTTTCCTAGATAGACAACATAACCAGAAGTTGATTTCCTATCTTGAGCATCATTTGCCCAATCTGAATCAGAAAAGGCATAGAGATGAAAAGGACTTTTCTGAAATAAAAGTCCCTGGCTGAGTGTGCCTTTAATATATCTGAGTGTCCTTTTAAGATCAGCATAGTCTTTGTTGGTAGGTGAGTGCATGTGCTGGCACAAAGAGTTGACTGCAAATTGAATATCAGGTCTTGTCATGGTTAGATATTGTAGGGCTCCCACAAGACTTCTAAATTGTGTGGGATTAGGGAAAAAAGCTTTGTCGTTTTCTGAGACAGTTTTAGGCTTAGAAGAAGTGGGAGTAATGGCAGAGTTGCAGTCAGCAAGACCAGCTCTTTGGAGAAGATCTTTAGAATATTTGGTTTGATGTAAAAGAAGTCCCTGAGGAGAATAATGCACCTCTAAGCCCAGAAAGTATGTTAGAGTGCCCAGGTCTTTCATAGCAAATTTGGTGCTCATGGTAGCAATCAGATGAGAAATAAAGCCTTGTGATGTGCCTGTGATGATAAGGTCATCAACATAGACTAAGACAACTGTGTAATTAGTAGCTGACTTGTGGATGAACAAAGAAGAATCTGCTGAGCTCATATGAAAATGTTGTTGAATCAGGAAAGAGGACAACATTTGATACCAGGCCCTTGGGGCCTGTTTAAGGCCATACAGGGACTTTTTAAGCTTGCAAACATGGGTAGGATTAGTAGAATCAGTGAAGCCAGGTGGCTGTGTCATAAAGACTTGTTCTTCTAAGTGTCCATGTAGAAAAGCATTAGAGACATCAAGCTGTTTTAGAGTCCAACCATGATGCAATGCTAGACTGAGAATCAGTCTTATTGTCTGAGCTTTGACTACAGGACTGAAAGTCTCTGTATAGTCAAGGCCATGCTCTTGTAAGTATCCTTTAGCCACAAGTCTAGCTTTGTATCTTGAAACAGTCCCATCTGCTTTTCTTTTGATCTTGTAAACCTATTTACAACCTATTGGTTGTCTATCTGCAGGTAGAAGTACAAGTTCCCAGGTGTTTTGAGTGATTAAAGCCTGATATTCCTCTTGCATTGCTTGTTGCCAACAGGGATGCTTACAAGCTTCTTTGTAAGTAGTGGGTTCTACAAGAGTGGATGTAATGGTGGTTGAGTGAAGCTGATAGATGGGAGGAGGTAGGCAACCTGTTTTGGATCTAGTAAGCATGGGATGGTTTGAAGAAGGGGCTAGATAAGAGAGGGATTGGGTAGACTGAGTATGATTAGAGAGAGCTGAGGTAGATAGTGATGCATCAGACTGAGTATATGATGCAGTAGAGTGATTCTCTGTTGGTAGATTAGTGGGTGACTGATTGGTAGAGTCTGAGGGAATAGAGGGAGAGTGTGGTGCAGCAGAGATGGAATTAATAGAACTAGGAGGAAGTGGTGAGCTATTAGAAGCACCTGTCTGTGAGGTAGTGGTGATATGGCTGTTCTGAGTGGGAAGTAAGGTAGTTGACGATGTAGGAATGTAGGTGGATGTATGAAAAATTGGAGGAAATTGTAGTGGGGAAGTAGAGGTAGAGGAAACAGAGGAGGTTGAAGAAGAAGAATAAGGAAAGATGTGCTCTATGAATCTAACATGCCTGGAAATGTAGACTTTTTCTGTGACCATGTCTAAACACTTGTACCCTTTGGAAGTTGAACAATATCCTAGAAACACACAAGGTTTTGACCTCTCTTCTAGTTTGTGCTTGATATAGGGTCGTAACCAAGGATAACAGAGACAGCCAAACACTTTTAGAGATGTGTAGTCAGGGATTTTAGCATAGAGGGCCTCATAAGGTGACTTATTTTGAAGAACACTAGAAGGTAATCTGTTTATGAGGAAATGAGCAGTGGCTAAGGCTTCTAACCACAGTTTAGAGGGTAGATGTGACTGATTTAGAAGAGCTAAGGTAGTTTCTATTAGGTGCATATGTTTCCTTTCAACCCTTCCATTCTGTTCAGGAGTATGAGGACAAGTAGTCTGATGAATAGTGCCTAAATGTTGTAAGAACAAACTAAATTTATGGTTTAAATATTCTCTGCCATTGTCTGTTCTAAAAAGTTGAATTTTAGTATGAAATTGAGTTTGTACCATTGCATTAAAACTGAGAAAGGCAGCATACGCATCAGATTTAAGTTTGAGAGGATATAACCATGAGTATCTTGTACAATCATCAATGAAAAGGATATAATATTTGTAGCCCATACAGGAAGGTAAGGGGGCAGGGCCCCAAATATCTGAGTGTACAAGCTGAAAAGGTAAACTAGAAATAGAATTTGACAAAGAAAATGGCAACTTGTGAGACTTAGCTACATGACATGAAGAGCAATGAAGTCCATGTTGTTGCAGCTTGACATCTATGATGGAGGAGAGAACTTGAGAGATATTGGCAGAGGGGTGACCCAACTTGTAATGCCAAAGGAGTGCTTGAGATGGTACAGTTGTCGTATAGTTGCAGCTGAGTAGTTGGCTTTTATGAGAAGAAGTTGAAGTGGAGGCTGGTGGAAGTGGATAAAGCCCCTTGTCACAGGGGGCCTTGTACTTCACTCTGTGAGTAGTATTGTCCACTAGGATCACCTCCTTAGAAGTAAAAGTAATAGAACAGTTATTATCTTTGGTAAGTTGATGTACTGATAAGAGATTGGTGGAGACTTTAGGCACATAAAGAACTTTAGATAAGGATAAAGTAGTTGAAGGAGTAAGAATAGTACCTTGCCCCATACTGTGGATAGGCAAAGATTGTCCATTGCCCACAGAAATGGAGTCAGTGCCAGTGTAAGGGTAAGAGTTGTACAATTGGCTGGGATCATTGGTAACATGAATGTTGGCACCACTGTCCAAGTACCATTGTGCTTCTGAGTTATCAGTTTGTGTTATTTGAGCTGTGTAGGCTTGTTTTGGTGGTTGGGGATCAAAGTAATTTGTAGTGTCAAGCCTATGCCAACAGTTGAGAGCTGAATGGTTAGGTTTGCCACAGATTTGGCAGTAGATTTTGGTGAAGTTTGAGGTGAATTGACTGTTAGAGGAAGGTTGTTGTGGTGGAGTTGGGTTTTGAGGACCTCTACCTTGTGATCTCTGACCTCTACCACCTCTACCCCCTCTAAAATTTTGGTGTCTGCCTCTGCCCCTACCATTAGAGTGTTGTGTAGGATTGAACTTAGAGTATAAGGCAGTGTGAAGGTTAGTAGAGGAAGAAATAGAGAGTTGTCGTTTCGAGAGTTTATGCAGTTCTTCAGAGATAAGGAGACTGCTTAATTCTTGAACAGAGATAGGCACAGGTCTGGTTCTAATGGATGCTATGAATGGATCATACTCATCTGGTAGACCTTTGAGAATGTAAAGAACTAGGTCCTCTTCAGAGATAGTTTCTGCAGCTATGGCTAGGTTATCATTTATAGACTTGACCTTGTCAAGGTAAGTTTGCATGCTTAGAGGTCCTTTAGATAGATGATGCAGTTGTAGCTTAAGCTGTTGAATGTGAGATCTGCTATGAGAACTGAACCTATTAGCTAAAGCTGACCAAACTGAACTAGAAGTAGGTAAATTGAGGACTTGTGGAAGCACAGATGCAGTCATAGTAGCAAATAGGCAGGTTCTAAGATGTTGATCTTTATAGAGCCAAGAGGAATAAGCAGGATTGATAACTGAAGAAGTAGTTGTGGAGGTAGAGATACCTTCTGTTGACTGAGAAAACATACTAGGGCAAGAATCTTTACCAGTCACAAGATCAAACACCTGGTGAGCTTGAAGAACCACTTGCATTTGTGACTTCCATAACACATAGTTAGTGTTATCAAGGTTAATCTTGATAAGATTGTGCAGATTTTGACTCAATTGTTTGAGTCCTTGTGGAAGATCCAGAGGTTCATCAGAAGAAGAAGCCATGGCTGAAGACTGAAGCTTTGCAGGCAAGCTTTAATGGCGGCTGAAGTTAAAACAGAAGAAATACTGATCCCTAGGATTTTGCGATAGTGAGAAGAGGAGATTGTGATCTCGCGAAGCTTCTGTGAGCTTTAAGGATGGAATCGCAACTCTCAACTAGAAGAAAACAGCTTGATTTGAAACTTGTTCTCGAAAAAAAAATGGCTGCTTTAATGGCAGTCAAGGTCAGGACCATGACCTGCTCTAGATACCATGAAAGAAAAGCTTAAAGAGAGAGAGAAAATATATGGAAGAAGATTTTATTTCTTAATTGTGAAGTGTGTACAACTGATGTGTATTTATACACATCTGATTACAGAAACTATAGCACATGGCTGAGCTGTTGACAGCTGTTAGTTTGTAACTAACTTCTTATCTAACTATCTAGACAAGTATAGACATTACATCAGTTCAGCAGCAGAGAGAATCTAGTCTAAGCTTAGTTTGCTACATAAGATACTTTATCAGATATCATTTATATTCTGCAAGCTCTTTAGAATTCAACTAAGTTCACGTACAGTATAATAACTTCTTAAAAGTGCATAGATATGATCAAACCTTGCCAAAGGCTTTCTAAGTTTTGTTCACTTCTCCAAGACAGAAATAAATAGTAAGTATACATGTTTTATCATCCCTTGAATGCCCCAGAAAAGTAATGGGAGACACAGTTTATGTTGATGAGTGTAAATTAGCTATTCTAGACAAACTTTTCATATTTGTTTGAAATCCATATCAATCTGAGGGAGTATTATGTATCAGCTCTTGAAAGTGAATTAAAGAATGTTGCATTTGGATATTGACACAGCTCTACCGGTTGTAATATGCATTCACACACCTTTGCTATAGTATGCTTGATTGAACCAGGAGAATGGGATGGAAAGAATCAACTAATTAAGAAATCCAAGAATTCTTTTTGCATTTGGGATTCATATGTAATTTGTTGGCACATCCTGATTATATTTTTCTGTGGGCAATTCCACTGACATGCTTAATGGTCCAGGACCCCTAGACCTGCTGATTGGTGGCGTATGGTGATTGATTCACAATTTTCTTCTGTAACATAAGATTGGAAAGATAAAGATGAAAATAAATAGAAAGAATATTTGTTTAACTAAATAAAATAATGAAAAATCTCACATTTAGTCCCTATTGTTTGTAAAGTTTTAATTTCATCCTTATTATTTTTTAAAAAGTTTCAAATTCATCTCTATTGTTTCTCAAAAAAATTAATTTAGTCATTGGATAATAGGGACGAATTTGAAACTTTAAGAAAATAATAAAGATGAAATTTAAACTTTTTAAAAACAATAAGGACGAAGTTGAAACTTTTTAAAAAATAATATGGACTAAATTGAGACATATTAAACAATAGGGATGAAGTTAAAACTTTTGGTAAAACAATAAAGACTAAATTGAAACATTTTAAATAATAAAGACTAAATTGAAACGATTTACAAACAATACAGACTAAATGTGAAATTACCCATAAAATAATTTGAAGTATATGTTACCTTGACACGTATTACGATTGTAAAACCAAAAGAATTGGCAGATTGAAACGTCTAATACTTTTGGCTCTTCCTTTGTACTTGGGGTGGAAAATGCTTGACCGCAGTTTGTTAATTTATTTGCCCTTCTCTTGTTGATTTTCCTTTCTTTTTTGGGGGACTCGGGGAGGAACAGTTTGTCAAACATAAGTCACGTGATTTTGCTGCAGAGACCAAAAGTTGGATGGCTGGTTGTCCTGGTTAGGCAAATGACTCTTTAAATGATTTTTATTCCTTCAACATTTTCCTGCTTCTCAGACTTTAGTTATTGAATTTAGATGTTTCTCTTTTGATGTTACTTTCTGCAGAAAGCTATTTCAAAATGATGAACGAAATTGATAAGCGTTCAAAGCTCTCCAGTTAATGTAAGTAGCTTTTTCTTGTCTTTTTATTGCGTTTTATCACAGTTTGGAACCTAAAAGCAGCTGTAAGAAAACCAATTTCCTATTGTAGATATTTAATCTTGGAGCTTGGGTTTCAAGAAGAAGGTGATTTCAGAATCTATTTATTACTAAGATTATGCTTCTGATTGTTGACATTGTTGAAATGGAATGGAAGACTATTTGTAGTTTGTTATTTTCGTGGGGGCTTAGTTATGTGAGCAATATGTATATGCGGCTTTCTCTAATTGTGTTAAAACGAGAATGAATGTGTTAATATTCCACTGTTCGCTAACACACTTTGGTACACTTCGTACAATTTGGTACATTTACTTTGTCATTGTCTAATTTTTGATTGTTTGATCACACTCGAAAATATGTATTCACTTATCGTATTTTTTTCCTTCCCGGTAGTTATTAGAGTAAATACATTGTGGATTTTTTTTTTTTTTGGTCAAATGAAAAATACTATTAATACAACTGAAAATATAAGGGTTATCCCATGTATGAAAGTCTAAACTAAGAAGATATATCAATCGGGATAGAATATTAAAGACCCAATCAAGCAACAAATCATTTCTGAGTTTACATTTAGACACCCAATTACATGATTGTTTCGCAGTACTTCTAATTCAATGAAGCCGCACATGTGAGGTTTCAACAACAATTTTTTTGCATTTTTTTAATACGTGTTTTCTTTTCTAATTGATCTTTTTTATGTTGCTTGACATTTCTTTATTAGCTCTGTTTTCTTCAAAGGCAGTCTTTCTGTCTTCTGTTTTCAAGGTTAACCAATTGCAATGATTGAAGTTTTTATAGAGTAAGAAAGAAACCAAAATGATTGGTACATTTTGTGAATGAAATACAAAAGAATTAAAAGATGAAATATAAATCATGGATGAACTAAAGATATTTTTATTAATTTTCGTACTATTATCATGGACATATTTCACAATTAGGATTATTGGTATGTTTGATTGGTTCAAAATGGAATGTTGTTCCGGACCTATTCTTATTCTTATGCGATTATGCTATGTAGGAAGTATTGAACCTAAGAATCCCAATCCCCAAGTAACTCAAATTTCCCCTATTTAAAAAAATAAAGAAGATATATAGTTGAATTAAATTAATGAGTAAACTTTAACAAAGAGTAGGAAAGAGTAATTGAGCGGAAAATGAAGGAAATATTCTGAATTAAATCAATATGGGATTTTGCCTTGAGATATTAAATATGTTAATAAAACCGTACCAAGAAAATCAGAAGGGCCTACACATGTAATTTTTGACTTGTAGATGGAATTTGAGTTTATAGCCTATTCACGTCGGACAAGGTCTTTTTTGATTTGATTTAATTTGATTTACAGATTAGTTATTTCAGATAAAATACATGAGATTAGTAAATGATTAAAATGTATATAATAATATATGTATAATCCTTACTATTAAGATAGGGCTAGTCATTATTATTATCATTATCATTATTATTTATGAACATTATATATACCCTTTCAAAAAGTAATATCTATATAGAAACAAATTTGTCATTTTTATTATTATAATAGCAATTATATTTATAAGAATTTTCTATTACATTAAATCATTATTATTTTGAAATGATAAAAATATATTTTCAAAATATAGTATGTCTATTATAACAGATATGAAGACTGAGTTTATTTTTTATGTGATTGACGGTAACACTTGCTGAACTTCCTGCTTAGATTCACAACGTGGTACCTTCCAAAACATCAACCCAATCTTCATTCCCTACGACTGAATCCGAAATGAGTTAGTTATGTTTTTTCATTGGACAAAAAAAATAATTAAGTTTTGGCTATTTATTTGTTTGTATTATTAGTTTTTGTTTATTATTTTTAGTATTAATTATGGTTTTTATTTGTAGTTTTAGCTCTTTTTTAATTTTAGGCCGATGTGGGGTTTGGCCACTGATTGCAAGTTAACATTGGTGGCAGTAGTAATTTATCTACCTTGTTCTAACTTCTCCCACTTGAACGGCATGTTCCATAGCATGCAGCTATGATATTATGATTTTAGTTTTTGTGATATGAATTTACTTTTTGTGAAGGTAAAACATTCTCATGTAACGAGCAAAAGCTATTTGTAAGAAGCCTGGGTGCCCTGGGCCACAGTTTAGTAAAACTTCGGGTAGGTGGGTTTAGTGGCAATGATCCTCATCTGTAGTAGTAGGATCTGGCCCAGAGCATGTAGCAAAAACCCCGCCCAAGTTTGCCGATAATGCTAGTCGGTTCACTGTCCCTACTATGGGCCACTAGCCTTCAATTCCATAACCATTAGTCCACAAGTTAATGGGCTAAGTTGCCAAGTTATGTTAATAACGTCAATGGGCTAGGTTACCAAGTTATGTTAATTTTGCGTGTCTATATTTGTTTGATCAAAACATAACAACATGGGACATATTAAACAAGTACTTTTTAATAGTTGGCTTATAAGCTATTTCTTTCCTTTCAAGGTAAGCCGAACATGCTCTCATGCACACGTATATAGCGCCTTGTATAAGTTGGCCACTGCCTGATCAGCCAATCTTTGGGGATATTGCTACCCATTTAGGTGATATCCATCCGAGAAGCCATGTTGGGGATTGTACTGTGTGGACTCCTGATCCTAGAAAAGGATTCTTAGTTAGCTCAGCCTATAATGTTATTCGAGTTAGAGTCAGTAAAGTGGATTGGTGGAAGCTCGTTTGGTTCAAAGGAAGAGTTCCGAAGCACTCATTCTATCTTTGGTTGGCTTTTCTTGATCGTCACTTCACCAAAAACAAGTTGATTAGTTGGGGTGCTAATGTGTCACCTACTTATATTTTCTGCTACATGCAAATTGAAACATGTGACCATTTGTTCTTTGAATGCAGCTTCTCCAAAAGAATTTGGAAACGTTGTTTGAGTTGCGCAAAAATTGTCACTCGGATAACTAGCTGGAATGATATTTTATCATGGACTATGAATGTTACAACCTTCAATTCCCTTCAGCTCCATGTTTTCAAGCTCGTCCTCGGTACAGCTGTCTACTCCATTTAGGTGGAAAGGAACCAACGCATGTTCACTAACACAGCCGAAACCGAAGACCATATTTTTGCTTGTATTAGGAATACGTTACAAATGTCACTTAAATGTAAAAAATACACTTTTTGTGATAGTATGCTCAACAGGTATATTTGTATTGCATAGAACCTTGATGAGGGGATCCTACATTAGTTGAGCTTGCTTTTTGATGTACAGTTTTTTATTTTTTATTTTAATGAATGAGTCACTTGCTTGCTTAGCAAAAAAAAAAAAAGTTGGCCACTGCAGTTACTTCAAGTATATAACCATTAGTCCACAAGTGGGAGGTGAGAATGGATACAAGGACAGACCCATAGCAAATTAAGGATGGGTTAAGCCCAACAAGTTAAACACAAAGCAAAATGGCCCAAAGGCTCGGGTGCAACAAATAAGTGAAAGGCGACACCCTAAAATAGAAAAACACTAAAACAATAGCGAAATCATATAGGCACGAAACAACTGCAGCCTGAAACTAACAAGTAGCCCAAATACAGAAAACCAGCCCAATGTCAAACCTCTATCAGTCCATCAAATGGCGGCACCAAAAAAGGGAGATAGGCTGTTAAATCTTGTTAGGTGACCATGAAAATACAACTGGGCTTTTAGAAAGGAAATAGGGTGTCAAATATTGTTAGGTAGCGGTAAAGCACAATTGGGCTTTTAGAAGCAAGTCCAATTATTTAAGCCTAGAAAATGAGCTCCAACGCTTTAACCCAATAAAATTAAAAGAGAGAACATAAAAATTGAATAAATAATTAAATAAATATAGCAGCAGAAACTCAATTACCGGAAACAACCATATCCGATATAGTCATTTAGGCAAAAGTAGATGGGACTACAAATTGAATCGAACCAAATCATATAAAGAATTTCAAACATTATGTTGGTTGTTAACTATTTAACATCACTCGTTCATTATGAATTTAAAATCAACAATACTTGAAAAAAAATCCCTGAAATATATAGGAGATGTTGCATTGCCAATTCCTCACAACAACAAATTTCAACCTTCAAGTCGTTGATTGATTTTTTTTTTTTTTTCAATTATAAGAGTTAAGAAAGTTTTTGAATATCATTTATAAGGGTGATTTGGATCAAAATAGGTTGTTGTCCCTTAATTATACGTAAGAAGGGGGTGAATTAGGTTATATAGGCAATAATACTACTTTTCGATTAGGCAATATACTAGCAATGATTAATCAATAACAATCTTAAATAGATGTGCACTCTAGCAATATAAAATGTGAGTGAGACAATTTTTCAAACACTTGGTGTGCAAAAAATAATGTAAAGATAGAGTTGAGAGAAAGAGATAGCAAATCGCGATTTAGCATGGTTCGGCCCCCGCCTAAGTCTACGACCTAAGTTCCCCGCTTAGGATTTCAACAATCTTCACTACGATGGCTCTTCAAATATTGGTAAGTACACAAACCAATTATAATGGTAGTTCAAGCTTTACAATAGAAAAACAACTCTTCTCAATACAAAGCTTTTACTCCAACACCTTTGACAAGGAAATCCTTCCTTTCAAATTGTTTAACTCTCTCTTTTGATAGGTGTTTGAGACTCACAATAAAAGCCCTCTTTTAGGGTAGATGAATACAATGAATGCTTTCTCACAATATTGCTCACAATTTCTTACTCAAGTATATCTCAATGATGATTTACAGATTAAGATGATGAAAGAACTAAAGAGTAAATGCTTTCAAATTTTGCAGTTGAGAGCTCTTAATAGAGCTGAAAAAATGGTGTTATTAATGCTCCCAACATTCACAAATGACTATATTTTGAATCAGCATTTTTGGCCCGACCGGTTGACCCCTGTTCGCTGGTCGACCTGTTGAGAGACCCTCATTAGGTGGACAAGTCTCTGGCAGACGACCCTCTAGCCACCAGTCAACTGGTAGTCGAGGAGTCGTTCGGTAGAACCAAGACTGTAAGGGTTGGGTTTTTTAAAAAGATTCTTTTGAACAAGTTTTGTAAGGTATAAGACACACATTTCAAAAACGTTATTTGAGAATCACAATTGAGCATATACTATTTGCAAACCCTAAAACCCCAGTCAAGTTCCAACCGCTACCCCTTATGACTTTCGTCTCCATCCTTATAACTCTATCTTCATTCTTCGAATCTTCTCCTTAAGTTGATGGATGTTCTTCTTCCTTCTTTAGCTCGATAATCTTGGAGTCGGAGTCAACCTTGATTCATCTTTGTTTTTGCACACTTAACAAACTCATTAAATACATTTATGATTTGTAATCATCAAAACCAATATTTAAAAACCCTTTAGGCTAACATAGGTGATTTTATTTCAAATGATTGTTCAATGCCTATAGTAATTCTGTTAGTAAAAAGAAAAAACAAATACAGACATGTAAAGAAAGGGTAAAGATATCATTTAGTTAAAATTTAGGATTTGGATCTTATCCTCATGATAGATAAAAATCCAGTACAACATCGCACCCTTGACTATGAGCTTGAGCCTACTTGTAACCATTGAGTGGAACTTTGATAGGTTCCTTCATCAATTTCCTCATCATAATACCCTTCCCTTTAAAATATTTTACTAGCAAACATCAGTGTATAAGCCTTTTTTCTTTTTATGGTCAGACTATATAAGCCATCGTCCCATACCTTGGCACTGTCCTTGGACTCGTGAGGTAACTGAAAGGGAAATAAAGGAATTTTGAGAAAATGATCGCAAAGGAAAGAAAATGAAAACTAGATTTCTTATTTAAATAGTAAAAAAAAAGAAGGGAATAAAAGGAAATAATTTCACAATTCTTTATTCAAATTGTTGGGTAAAATAAATAAAAATAATAATTAGGAGCATAATATGTGCTGGAACAAATATCTAGAGATCAGTTTAGCTTCCGAGTAATTAGGAAGTGAGGTACCCATTGGAGAAATTAGTTGTTTGGTTATTTTTTATTTTTGTGGCAAATTATGAATTTTTATTTTTTCTACAAATTATGACATTTTATTTTTTTGCGAATTTTTATTTTTGGGGATAAATTTTACGTTGTTTATGTTTAGAGTGGATGACTATAATTGTATTTTTTTTTTAATTGTCGATGATGTGTATTCCTTTTGAGAATTGATATGATGTGTATTACTTTTGGGATGATCTGTATTGCCTTTATGATGATTTATATTGCTTTAAGATAATGTGTAATACTTTAAGATAATTTGTAAAAAATATATGAATTTTAACATTTTTGTATTAGAGAAAATTGGTCTTTTGAGTTAGCTGAAATATAGTTAGAGGGACAAACATGGTATTTTTTAAAGGTGAGAGACAAAAATGAGCTTTTGCGGGACCGATTTGACTTTTTCCCTTGATGTTTTCATGTTAGGATTTGTCTTTTGGGTCAAAGTGTTAGGAATACGGCTCATTTCTTGTTGTTGAGTTTTGGCCCCTTTATACTTTTGGGCCTTTTTTAAAATATGGGGCCATTGATTTGGACCATTTCTTTAGCCCACCTTTGTTAGGCCCAAAAAAAATTGGAACAGAGACGTTGAGTGCAAAAAAGGGCGTCCAAGTGTTAGGAATACGGCCCATTTCTTGTTGTTTTGGTTTTTGCCCCCTTTTAGTTTTAGTGCTTTGTTAAAATATGGGGCCATTGATTTGGACCGATGCGTTTAGCCCACCTTTCTTCAGACCAAAAAAATAAAACAAAAGAAAATAAAATTAGAACAAAGATGTTTATTGCAAAAAGGGGCTATTACTAGTTTTAATGTTGAAAGGCCTGGAAGCCTATAGCCAACAAGACATTGGTGGACGTTGCTGTCAAGGGCCCGAGATCCAATTGCTTACGGGATAACGTATGGTGGTGTCATTGCTTATGTGTCGTCACTGATGTTTCATGATGAATGGGCTTATACACGTTCAATTGCATGTAATTTTGGTAATAGCGTTATATATCATTAATTAATGCATTATTTTACTCTGTAAGTTGTTCGAATGATGCATTATCGTACTCTAAATTATCATAAAAAATTACACCAAGTTTGCCCATGCAATCCTTCAAGTTTGTGGCAACGGTGGGGAATGGGTTGGGTGGAATGGGATGGGAGGGTTTGAGGGGGAAGAGGGTAGGGGTTTCCTGTTGGGTTTTTTTTTTTTTGTTAAATCCTGTTGGGTGTTGGATAGGGTGGTAAAGATATTATGTAAAGTGACCCTTTTACTTTTTTTTTTAGAGCCCTTTTACCCTTCAAAAAATGTATTTTCTATCCACTTTTCAAATCAATCTGACGACAAAAAGATAACTGTATAATTTTGTATGAACATTAAATATCAACCATGTAACTTTTAAACAATAAAAATGAATTTGAAAAACCAAGTACACCTAGTGGACTAATTTGCGAAATTCGCCTCCATAATACGAAAGATTACCCTATTTTGGTATACGCTACAATTTTTAATTTGTTATTACATGTTTACAAACTGAATTTCCGGTCCGAACTCAAGAATAGGATGAGTCCCTAAACCATTATTATTTAACAGATGACCAACGAATGTTGCTGCGCTATAATTGTAATTTGGGGTCAATTGTAGGGATGACAGTGAATAACATTTAAATTTAAATTCAAATTCGAAAGGTATTCAATCAGATTATAAACTCGTTTACAAAATTAATGATGTATCTTTAAAATTTTAATTTTTATAATTGGTTACTGACAGATAATCCAAGAGTGTTAGGTAATAGCAATTAAAAGAAACCTAAAACCTGAAAATCCAATTATTATTTTTAGTAAAAAATAAATTAATAAAAATAGTTATATATTTACATACAAACACATATAACATAATATTATTTCATATTGTTTTATGGAAGTATGGTGACTTCTTACTAGAAAGAATTTGTTGAATGCTTCTATTATATATTTAGATTGGTTTAAGCTTGTTTATGGATAAAAGATTTAATTTATTATTTTTAATTTTATTGAGATTGGTCATTTATTTATGGACAAATATTGCACTGCGTTGTTTGTTTTAGACTTTATCATATTTTCTTTTATTATATTATTTTCATTTTATTTTTTAGGTACATTTAAATTTTAAATGTGTATTTACTTTAATTGCTTTAAAAACATTTTTAGGCTAATTTTTTTGTAAAAAATTATTTATTGATAGGTTGTGTCGAGTATCCGCAAGTTTTTAAATACTTATTGGGTTCAAATCTGGTAAGTAAAAATCAAATCCGCCAAGTATCCACTATGAGTTTAAACAAATAATTTAAACAGTTTAAATCCGATTATATAAATTTTAGCACTTATCTGACTCGTTGTCAATCCAAGCCAAACGCTACCCCTTTTGAAGGTAGTGAAACTGATGCAAAAGTAATGCGACTAGGACTACACTTCTATCAATTAAAACCTACATAGAATGCAAAAAAGTAAAGTGATTATCCCTTTCTATATATGCAACTTAATTAGTTTGCTTTCATATAAAACTTGCTCCAACTGCAATGCGTGCACTATAGAATTAAGTAACTGATATATACATGAATTTTAGACAACTTGTTAATCTAGGTGATGATCGGCTGATCGCTATAGAAATGGATAGACCAAAAAAACAAAAGAACAAAAAAAAAAAAGAATTGGAGGAAGAACTTACATCTTAGAAGTAGTACTTGAACTTGAAGAAAGAAGATTGTCAACTTAATCCCAAAATACTTTTTCTTGAAGAAAATTGTCTTAAAATTAAATTGAACTCACTTTGTTGATTTGATAGTTAGTTTCATAATTATAACTTGTTAGAATAATACACTTGTCACACATTAAAAAAATATAAATTCTTATATCTACTTATATGATTTTAAACTACTCTACTTAACATTAACTAGTCTAAAGATGTAAACACTTTATTCATTTTTCGCGTGTGTCATCTTTCACACATGTTCTTCCACTTGTGACCACACATGTATTAAATCTACTTCCGTGTGTGTTATCTTTCACGTGTTTCCATGCGTGGCTCATTTCAAAATTCATGTTATTCAATCTTTCATGTGTGTATTCAATCTTCTTTAAACACTCTTTCCTACCTTGCACTTAAGCAATTTATTCCCTTTCCTTGACTACATAACTGACTAGAATGTCAGAGTGGACCCACGAAAAAAGTCTGCAAGGTTGTTTGTTTTGCAAGCAATAGGTCGACAAATTCATACAAGCCCAGTTTTACTACATTATAAATAAATCATCACTTTTTATGAATATTAAAGATCAACTACTTAACTTTCGAAACAATAAAGATGAATTCAAAAAAATAAGTAAACGTAAATGACTAATTTGTGGAATTTGCCTCCCTAAATAATGCGAAACATTACCCTATTTTGGTATATGCTACAACTGTTACTACATGTTTACATACTGAATTTTCGGTTCGAACTCAAGAATGAAGTGAGTCCCCAAACCATTATAATTATTTCGCAAACTACCAACGAATGGTGTTATACTATAATTCCAATGTTGGGGTCAAATTCTTCCTCTTTTGAAGGTAGTGAAGCTGTTTTCTTTCGACCAAAAAAAAAAGGTAGTGAAGCTTATGCATTGATGAAAACTATAAATGATGATGCTAATAGGACTACACTTCCACTACTAACTAGTTAAAACCTACATAGAAAGCAAAAAACTAAATGGTAATCCCTATCTATATATGCAACTTGGTTTGCTTTCATATAAACTTGCTCCAACAGCAATGCATGCACTATAGAATTAAGTAACTGAAATATAAACATGAATTTAGTCAACTTGTCAAACTAGGTGATGATCGCTATATATAGAAATTGATAGACCATACCAAGGAGAAAAAGAAAAAAAAAAAAGAATTGGAACGGAGGAAGAACTTACATCTTCGAACTAGTACTTAAAGAAAGAAGATTGTCAACTTGATCTCAAAATACTTTTTAATTCTTAAAGAATATTCTCTTAAAGTTAAATTGAACTGACTTTGTTGATTTAATAATTAGTTTCATAATTATAACTAGCTAGAATGAAACTATTGTGCTTAATTAACCGTACAAATACGCCAAGTGAAGTCCGTAACCCCCATGCTTTAAGATTAAGTAGCTACAACCAGAGAATAACATAAGAGGATGAAACAAAAGAAATTTGATACTACACAAATTAATTGAATCAAACAAGAAATTCAGTGGGGGTGGTTTCACAGAAAATACTTTTATAAATTCTTAATTAACCAAAGAAATAGCAAGCACATAATTGCCCTAAAAACACAAGCAACAGTGTAGGATATACATTGGTTCCAGCCTAACGTATCAACTCTAGTGTAACATATGACCATTATGTTCAGTATTGACCCAAAAAAGGACCATCATATTGAGTATGAATTGCCTCCCGTGTCAAATCACAAATTCATGGAAAAATGCCTACACTTAAACCAGGTGCCTAAACAGTTCTACGAAAGCATTATGTTGGAAATCAAGCTAGCTAGAAAATCACAGAAAGTTTTGGAGTTAAGAAAAATTCAACATGACAGACAATTCTAGATTTGTAGAAAATTCAAAGATAAAAGAAAAGTCGAGATTACACAACTCTAGAATATCTAAGAAAATTATAGTCAAGTAGACAAATTTAAATTATCAACTAAAGCTAGTTAATTCTAAATCAATTTCAGATTATGTTCAGATTATCAGGCCTAGAGAATGCTAGATATGAATTTCCATTATAAAAATGAGATATATGACACATTTAAAATTTGACCCGAACACCACAACACTATGAGCAAAAGTTCCACAACTATAAGCTATAAAGGTCCAAAGAAAAGCAAGAGAGCCATAGAACTCGAATTTACATTAAGGAATTCATGTCTATACATAGAGAATCATGAAATCCATAAAGATTAGAGATATTCTGCTCTAATCAAACATCTCAGAATGCAAATATTGTACTCCATATTTTCTTTTTCTGAGCCATATTTCCTTATAAATGAAATATTCACATTTTCCTCATTTCCGAAAAACCAACAATGGTATCAGAGCCTAATTGGGTCATTCATAATAAATAAGGAATGTAACTTGTAGAAATCACATTTTATATACCATATATGTGTCTATAATCATGCATGTATCAAGAGCATGACTTCAAAATGCAGAGTAAAGAGTATGCCATTCTGAATTAAGCGGAGCACAAGCTTGTGTACAAGCCTAAAGGTATTTATACGATGCACATACCAGGAGTGATGCTTCCTTCACACTTACTTAATGGACTTTTTTTTTTTTTTGAAAAGTAAATTGAAATAAATCTTTAAGTTTCAAAAAATAGCAGAAGGCAACAAGGCTTAGGAAAAGTTATACTTACTTTCATTGGAAAGCTTCGAACTAAAATTTTCGATCTCTTTTTAACAACTTTAGAAAACTTTTCTGTAGAAGTGGCACCGAGCATAGAAAACGCAAATTTATGAAAACATGCAAAAAAGGCACAAAAATTGACACGTCAAAGAGCAATTGGACTTACCAGGACATTTTCCTAGCTCTCTTTTGAGAGTGATAGCTTCATCAGAGTCCACTCCGTGAGCACCAACAATCTGCTTATCATCCACCAAAAGGGAAGAAAAAAGAAAGGAATCACAAAAGAGAAGGTAACAAAATTAGCCCACTGTATTTAATTATATGGACCACAGAAAAGTGAAAAAATATGCATATATTAAAAAAAATATTTGAATCAATCACCTCTAGGAGCCACTCCATTACAGGACCGAATATCACTTTCTTCCATAAAAGAAGAAGTAGAAAATCAGGACCCTGCTAAAGAATTCCTTTTGAATCCCCATGCAACAAGAATTAATAAAGGCTAGACATATGATTGCCTCGTTGTTCTTGCTGGTTAAATGATCCAGCTACATGTGGAAGACTGAAAACTTGGAGGCCCGACACAACTGGCAAATGAACTAAATCGACCTCCAATTTATGGTAACATTTTTAACATTTAATTCGACCTCCAATTATAAATTAATCAATTTAGTCTTGTTTACTAACTACATTCTGTAAACTAGAAAAGAATTTTTTTTTATGGTTTTGACGAAAAATAAAAGTCTAGATAAAAAAATATATAATTATCAACAAAAATTTCTCCTAACATGGGAAAAAAAAATATAATCATCAATAAAAGTCTATCTAACATCTGCATATGTGGTACTTTTTAATGTCGTACTCCTAATACTTGGGAAAAAAAACCTAAATTTTGCAAGTGATAGAACATATGGAACTGTAAAAGGAAAAAAAAAATAGAGAATACGCGGATGAATATAGGAATTCTTAAATTATCTATAGCAACAAAAGAGAAGAGGGAAATCAACATATCTCCCCAGAGTTCCCAGAGCCATAGACATGATTTCTGTGAAACAAACTTCCTGCAAAATTGATACCAAATATCAGTTTTAAATACCAACAAAGATTAATTACGCGCATCTAAGGAACAAAATGGAACAAGCAAAACACTATACATTGGTGAAAAGTAACTTGAGAATAGTAAAAATTGCTGTCTACATATGCACATATATCATACCAGATGAGAAATTTCTTTATACAACTTATTAAATTAGTGGAACCTAATCAGGAAAAAGAGAAATTTTCATATATTAATGACATATTATGTATGTAAAGAAACAAAGAATATATTGTTTATAATTTCGGACCCGGACAAACAGATCAGGAAGAATGAAAAATTAAAAAATCTGATCAAACGTTGTATTAAATTGTTTATGAAAAAAATAAAAATAAAAAAAAACGAGTGATATATTTGGAACAAATGAATTCCTTACAATTTTATAGAATTCATTTGCAAATCTAATTTCTTATGTTTGGAAGCAGTACTTTAAAAAATTGGAAATTCAAAATTTGCAAATTTTGAATTTGCTTAACATTTACCCAAATCCAACTTGCTTAAGAGGTGGAATATGTAAATCAACATTTTTTAAGTTAGTTGTTTATCTTTTGAAGACAAAATTGCCCTTTAGGGGTTTTTTACAATTAAGTTTAACTTTGGCTTAAATACAAAGATTAAAAAAAAAAAATTAGACCAAAACCCTATCTCTCACCTTTCCTCTTTCAACAAAGCACGAAGACAAATAATTGATCAACAAGTGAGGACATAAATAATCTTTTATTTCAAGATTATTTTACGATATCTAACATGAAGGAAGGTCGATTCAAAATAAGCGTAAAAGGTAAGTGGAGTTTATTTTACTGTAGAATTGCTAAATCTTCTCACTTCTTGATTACATGGTCATTATCCGTATTTGATTGATATCATATTGGCATTTGAAATTATTTCGTGGTTTAATCATGCCAGAAGTTCCTTCATTTCCTTTTTAACATTTCGTTTCAATTTTCCTTGCAAATTTGTTCATAATTTGCTATTTTATTTGGATAATTGCTACATGCCTTATCAATAATAATTTTTAGCCAATACTTGACGTTAATTATATTTTATGTCTTCTTTGCTTTAATTCATGCTTGTACTCGTTGGATAATCCTAAAATTCTTGTTTATTATTTCTAAATTTCGCTAATTCTAATAGAATAAAGGAAGAGTATTTGAGTAAAATATAATTTTTAAATTCTATTTTACATGTGTTTCAAACACAATTTATATCTACAAATGACATAATTGATTAAATAATATTTTATAATTCTAAACAAGAGAATTTATTTGTAAATACAAATTCTCATGGAATTTATTTATAAATCAAATGAATTCAATAGTACAAGTGCTTCTAAACACTATGTAAATAAAGTTGAAGAAAATTGAGATTGCAAAACTTGCGTAGCCTCCCGAACGGCGACGACTATGACGACCCATCTTTAAAAACCTAATTTTGCAGCAACTACATTGGCCTACTTATACAAGGAGTTATACATATGTGTGCATGAGAGTATGTAAATTGAAAGGAAAGGAAGTGCTTTAATAGGGCCCATGTTGTTATGTTTTGATCGAACGAATATAAACACTTAAAATTGACATGACTATCCTCACCCATTAGAATAGAAATGAATCTTATCATAACATTAAAATTTATGAATTATTTATACAATTATAAAAAAATAAATAATTCATAATTATTGAATTTCGCTTATATATCATGGTATTATGACAATATCCTTACTCTAGTAAAATAACTTTATAATGTAGAAGGTCAACATTCACAATATAGTTGGAATTGTCAGTGAATTGTTGACCCATCTAAATAATATATAGCAAATTAACTAGTCAAATAGCACGTTTGGCTTGGCTTTAAAATCATTTTCTTTTTCCTCTTTTGGGATCAATAACAAATCGAAACATATTGATAGAAGCGTATTAGTCAATTATGGTGCTTACAAAAATCAAGTGTAGCAAATTAGTTAGTTCCATAGTGGGTCATACAGCTAATTGGGATGCAAAACTCCAAATATAACCGTTCTAACTAACCAATTAGTTACACCATTTAGCATTTCTACTTATATAATTGACACTAATATCATTTTCAAAAATGATATTAGTGGATCATTTTTGAAGAAGAAGACAGACATTGACTATGTTACTCTACCAACAGGAGAGGGCAAAAAATTAAGAAAAATTGCATCTTCCTCTAAATATGGGAATAGAAGATACAAAGATTTCTTATAAAATTTGGGAATTGATCTTCTGTAAATGCATATCCAATGTAATAACTTCATTCCATGTGATATTTCATGGTAACCTAAATTGGAGTCAACGGCTTTGCAATTTGAATGAGCTTTACGTTTGAAATAGATTTCAGTGGTATCAACGCAGGTTCGTAATATACTAAAAAAGAAAAGGTTCGTAATAAGTTTGAATTTTGACTAAAGTCTTCTGCTTTGTCCTTCTCAATTTTTGGATGAAGTACCACTAAATTGTTTGTTAAAACCATTGAGTTCTGATTTCTACACAAATTTGTCAAACGGGACATGTGGTCAAGATGCTTACTAAAATAACTCTCTAAATAGTCAAATCTCTTATATGTATGATTATAACATTTGACCTCAAATAACTCTCTTATCTGATCCCTTAATATTTTTATACCAATTTTCAACTCACCAAAATTTAAGTGAGCTAAACCCGTCCCCTGTCCCAACCACTATCAGTTTCAATGGTCAAAAACTAAAATGTCTAAAATAAGAAAGTTTTTAGAGAGAAGTTGAAATAATATAAGGACTCTTTAAGTCAATCAACATACTAGTTGAGAATGGACTAGTTCTGATTATTTTCACTTAACCCTATATAGTTCAAGTTATAATGGCAAAAAATTATCATCAGAAGACGACGTGAAGCATATAATTTAATTACATTACATTAGATCTTCCTATTTCATATTATTCTATTAGGTTCTAATCCACAATTATGTCAAAATAACATCTAACATTTCTTTGAAACGTTTTTCATCTTAATATAATATACTATTTAATAGTATACAAAAACTAATGAGATGGTAAATATCTAACCTTTCATTTGGTTATATAGTGAGAGATTAGCCATTCTTAACCCTATGCCCATTCCTTCCACCACCATCATCTCCACTACCATCATCCTCACCATGAGGAGCATCCAAATTTTTTGGAATGCTCACACCCTAAGATAGAAGAGGCTCCACCTTTGACTGTCTCAATTATTCCAGCTTCGTACTACATTTAAGGAACAGTGAAAGATCTTGCCTTTTTCTACTTAAATCATAATACTAAGTTAACTTATAGTTGACATAAATAAATTTACCAATTTGTTTGAGACCATTGCTCATGGCACATTTAGTAGGTGTAGACAATTTCGCAGCTAAATCAATATTAGTTGCAACAATAGTCAAGCAAGACAAGTAGGCAAAATCAATTTTAAGGGTGAATGAATTCATCTTAATATCTAGATCCAAAAGTTTTGTCAGAACTGAATTTTCCTTAGAAATTCTAAGTTGCAAATCAGCCAAGTTAGAGGGATTGAGGCTAACTATATTTTTACTGGGGGTACCGCCTCGTTCACCTTAGAATTGATATAAAGTTATCTACAAATTCGCTTATCGATCAAGTCTCTTCGGATCTAACAACACGTGTGAAACACGTGTTGACCAGGATGACGACATGTGTTAAAAAACAAAAAACAAAAAAAATAAAAATAAAACACAAGCAATAAATAAAACAAAGAATTTAAAAAAATGTAAAACCACATTCACCTTTGAAACGATTCCATCCAAACGATGACTCCCTTCATCCAACAGAGCAGATTTCATACGTCCCACTTCATCCAACAAAGTAGCTTTCATACGTCTCCCTTCACCCAAGGCATTTCTGAAACATTATAGGAGAAGGCTTCGTAATGATCTTTGAGAATATAACAAGGTGATCAAGTGGTAGGATAAGGGGGATTGGTAGTTTTTTCTGCAATTTTTCCTATCCCTACCCCATAATAATTCAACGCCATAAATTCAAAACATTTTTCACTTTACCCGAAATAAAAACAAAATAATTAAGCATAATTTTCTAATAGTTCTGTAATAGATTCACTATACAAGTTATGATCATGAAACTATTCTTAAATTAATCATTAGATACATCTTTTAATATACTATCAATCTTTAATTATGTCAATCTAACAATAGGCAAAAAACAAATATTAAAAAGAAAACATAATGTAAACTCCTTACCCTCACCAGTACCCATCCCATGTACGGACTTCCCCAACTTCAATCAAAAAAGCTACTAGGGCTTTGTTCTAGTGGCAATATTACTCGTTGTTATGTAAAAAATTACGAGTTTAAGTCTCATTAGTCACGTTGTACTGTCTTAGTCTTAAATAATTAAAAAAATCAATCAAAAAGAACTTGAGACAGTCAGGTTTGGGTTCCGCATGTTTTCGGTCCTTATTGGATTGAAAATTAGGCTTTTGGGACAACAAAAAAAGAAATATTTGAATTATAGGCCTTTTAGTGGATTGTTGACGCCTTTCTTGGATTAAATATTATTGGCTTTTGTAATAATACTTAGTGGGAAAATGTTAGACGAACCCATTCAATTTCCTTAAGCAAGTGGAATATGTTGGCCTTGTACAATAATGGGTTGGTTTTATTAATTTTATACATTTTTGCAATACTACTTAATGGGCCAATGTTAGACGAACCCATTCAATTTCCTTAAGCATTGGCCTCGTACAATACTGGGTTGGTTTTATTAATTTATACATTTAAGTAAGTCATTTTCTAATCCGACTCGTGTGTTGCTTAGCCTATCTTTAATGAAGTCTTTATAATGTGTCTCTATCCATCATTTTAGAAACTCATAGAGAAACTAAGATCAATTTTAGAGACCCACTTAGAGGCTAAGACAACAAAACTATTTTAGAGACCCATTTAGAGACCAAGATAAAATAATTGAGTCTCTATATTGTGTTAATTTTAATTTTACATAATAATTTAATTATGTGTTATTTTTTCTCTTATGTTACTTTTTTTAATTAATTGTTATTTAGATTATCTCGACTTTTTTAACGAATATTTCAAGCAAAAAATAAATAAATTGTGACAAAGATACTGTTTAAAAAATTAGGATTACGTTTAATTAAATTTCTGCTCCGAAGTGATCTTGTTCAACATATTAATATTAAAAAAACTCGTGTTCAAACTAATTCAATTAAAACATATATTTAACTAATTAAAATATGAATTACAAACACAAATTTTGCTAAATAATACAAATACGTCTATGGTTCTTCGTTAAGTAAAGTCATATTAAGATGACATACGTCATTATCAAAGTTAATCGAACGGGATGCCCTTTTTGCTATAATTACATTTTGTTCCTCAATCATCCACGCTCTTCTAGCCGGAGTTTCGATTGTCAAAGTCTTCGTCGTCATAATCTTATAATCGTTAGAAGTTTCTAAACTCTCTTTGTACTCCTTTATCATTTTTGCCATGTCTTTCGCTTGTTCATTAAGATCTTCCGCAATGGCCTTACCCTTTGCTTGTTTTCTAGCCTTTTTGTTTCCAATAGGCCTTGACGATCTCAGGGTTTCCGGCACTGACTCTATGGGATCGTCATTGTCAAGAGAAAAAATCCGGCTCAAGTGGGCTCATATTCATCATTGGACTCGCAACATCGATTATTGACCGTCATTTTTTCCCGTGTTGTAAAATTGACCAACAGTGTTCGAGGTTAAAATTATGACCCATAGCTGTCTATAAAAGTCTTGCGTTATCCATCAACAAAACAATTCAATATCTCTCAAATTTTAATTTGAAAAATTGTTAAGTATTAAATACAATATACTCTATAAAAATACAATATATAGTATTAAAAACTCACATTGTCAACGACATTTGCTCCGCTCATTGGTCTCATATTTACTCGAGCAAGATACTCCGCAAATTTTGTGCATTTTTTGTTTATTTGCGTCCATCAGGATTTAAGGCTCTTTGTTGTTCTTTTTTCACTTGAATTGTTGGAGGGGTGTAACTCTTCATATTTTTGTTGAACTCGATTCCACATTGTTCTTGATGTTTGGTTTATCCCGATCAAAGTATCTTCGCTAATTGTGATATAAGCCCTGCATAAAGCCTTATCATCTTCATGCGTGAAATTTCGACCCCTAAAAATTTCGTCCGTACATTCTATAACTGCTAATTCATAAAAGGAAAAAAGGAGAGTTATGTTGATTTATTTAAACATATACTAATAAAAACTAATAAATAAAACTATATTTTAAAAAAATATAAGTGCCTATTTTTTTTTAAAAAAAATCATAATTATAAAACCTAAACTAAAAAACATAAAAAAATAACCTAAACTAAATATAATTAAAAAAATAACCTAAACTAAAATAACATTAAAAAAATAAAATACAAAACTCTAAATAAAAATATTAAAAAACTTAATTAAAAAATATAATTAAAAACCCTAACTATAAAACACCCCATCTCCCCCCATATATTTTCCTTCCCTTCCCTGCAGCGCCGTCACTGCCCCTCCTCCCCTCCCCGCGCGTGTAACCCCCTGATCCTTCACGAGATCGGAGGCTCTAATAGCCATGCTAATTACAACCCAATTCCAACCAGGTCACCAAATTTAAAGAAAAACGGACGGAGTTTTCCCTATATATAGGACTATCTAGAAACCTGCAAATATCAACATACCACCACCAGACCATAATCCACAACCTCAATCCATTTTATCCTTACAAACATGCAAGTCAACTAGAAAACAACGTAAAGATTACTAGTTAATAAAACATTACAAGTCATTCATAACTATCAATACATTCTAAAATTAACTTTACAATTACAAAACTAAATTCAATGATAATCCACGTAAGCCAGATACGAAACTCTCGAGCCTTCTTTTCTACCTCAGATAGCACTGATCCTAAAAGGTGTTAGAAACGAGGGTGAGTATACAACATGTATACTCAGTGAGGGAGGTGATGCTTTCATGAGATGCAACAAGAATAATAACATATACAACACAAAATAACAAAGTTAATTAGACAAGTATTTAACCACGTATAAAAAGGATACGGTTCCACATGTCTTCAATCACGAGCCACGAGCGAAGATCTTCAAGCAAGTGCCGGCAAACCCCTTATTCCTCCAAAATGGGGTACTCCGGATGTACCCTGATCCTACGACTCTTTCTCCTAAGGTAGGTCCATATGCCCCAACAAGGTAAACCACGCTTTTGGGATAGTAGAGTATGCTCAGCGAGAGAAAGGGAATAGGCACCATGGTAGTCGAGGGAGCACGGCAAGCCTGATGCCGCCCATATTTCTCGACGCTACCATGTCCGAAAATGTTGTGCAACCCCAAGATAAGATCACGAGAGCCAAGTATATCAAATACCACATAAGAGGAACGACAAAGTAGGCCGCCCTCGCAGTTAATCACAAATAACACGAAAAGACTCGAGATTGCAAGTAAAATAATACATATAAACTTTATCAATTACTAAATAATTCAATTTAGAAACAATAAATCAAGTTAAGATGCACAGAAGAGATGAAGAATCCCTCACCTTTATCAAGCCTTAAGATGTAAAAATAGCTTAGTTACTCCAACTTTCCTTGGATTAGCTTGAATATGAATACCCTAGTTTTCATATAAGTATAACACTTTAGCAATTGACTATAGAAGGTTTAACAACTATCTTTCACATCCAAGAATCTATATTACATACTTTATTTTATTGTAACTTAATTAAACATCATAGCTTTGTAACAATAGAGAAGCATTTACATATATATAAAGTTAAGATAACTATAACTAATCAAAAATGTACTTAACATATAAACTAAATGTCAACTGTACAAGTGGACTCAACTAACATGTATTGGTTAACATCTTTACATTTAACTTACATTATAATTGCTTAGCAAAAAAAAAAAACTTACATTCTAATTAATTCTTCAAACATTAAATACAAGTTTCCAAGTGCAAAGTTAATACCGCAAGCTCAACTAGGACATTTTTCAATTCCTCTAACAGAAGCTTAATTTAATCAATTCAGTTACCTAGGCTATTGACCTCCAAACTATCTAATTTTTACATCGTAGCTCTTCGAGTGTAGTTAATTTTAGATTCATATGGTGCTCAATTCCGAGTTAAATTCCAAAAGTAATAACCTTTACCGCGCAACCACGCATAGCTGGGCGGAACCAGCGATTTTTTTGAGCTACATTTCGGAAATGATGTGATCAGAGGGTTAAAACGTTAGAATTAGTCTTAGCCCTAGAAATCAACATTTGTTCTAAATTTCCTAACATAACTTTAGCTTATATTATCAAGTACCAATTCATAATTATGTAATTTGTGTTAAATAAACTTCTTTCAAGCAATTTCACAAATAATAGAGCTACCACACACTATCATCTTCATCCTCAAGACAATACAACAATCAACATACCACAAATTCCAAGTTAGCTAACCTCAACCCTTCAAATTCACACAATTCATACAATAAACAAGTTAACTAGCTAAATCTAAGTTTAGATCATCTTATTTCAACATTTTCCATGTAGCTTAAAGACAACTCAACCATATAAACAAGTTACTTCACAATTAATTCACTTCAACTTGATCACAAGGTTTCATTAAGCTAAGCATACAATTAGAATACTACATTTTAACCCCAAACATACCCACTATAAAGCATGCTCCAAGAATAATTTCCATATTCCACACTTCACTTACATAAGTTACCTACCACATGCTTTGACAATCTATTTACTTTATGATTTACAAGTCTCCCTGATTATTGATCATTAACATGTATACATTCTCCATTAATTACTTAGCATGCACGGATTTAAGCATCTAGAATCCTTAAACACATTTAATAAACTAGAATTACCAAGTTAACACCAATGAAACACTTAAGATGCTTAACATATAACTTTTTCCATTTTAACAAAACATGCTATCTAAACCTATTATTCACGTAACATGCTCAAAGGTCAAGCAATTGTAAATATTCCACAATAGTACTATCAATCAATAAAGCTATTAACTCATACTTATTTTCATTACAATTAACTCAACTATAAAGCAATTATCATGGAATTAATTATGCGAACACAAAGGGGTCAATATTATACTTTTCACAAAACTTTACCTAAAGCTCACACATGCCTTATAATTGCATTTAGACACGCTAGGAGCAACTACAAAGCAATACAAGTATTAAAGCAATTAATTCATTCATTTTCCCTTTGTTCAAATAGGCTATTTAGCTTCCTACCGAAATTCAAGGATCAAGTTAAGCTAGCTAACCATCCTACCAATCTAAGGATACCTAAATACCTCATTTAGAGCTTCCAAATCATAACCTAGAGTACAAGTACACGAAAACACCGAAAATGCCTCCTTGTGGGTTTACACTATAAGTACCAATTCCGGAACCTAAACAAGCGAAACGAAGGCACTTCTAAGGCTTCAATACTTAATAAAGACTACCCATAACCTCAAAACGTGCCCGGATTCAAGTTAACCCCGAAACCCCTTTCTAAAATGGCCTATTTTGATCAAATTATCCAAGTTTCGAGCCTAACAAGTGCAATTAACATTTTTTCTATGTTCATGGACATAATTAGCATCTACTAGAAGCCTCAAATCGAATTAAATTGTAAATTTTTTTAGAAACCCTCGTTTGGTACTATTCATCATCTTCCTCATGTAGATTATTGCTAAAAACTTAGTTCAAAGTTATACCAATACATAATGATGTTCTCTAGCATGTAATAATACCATATTTAGCAAGAATTAAACAATTTATTGCACAAAAAATAGTAAATCCGAAAATTATAAAATCTTGGCATAAACTTTAAATAGCAAGGATGATGCATCTTATTCACCTAGGAGCCTTGTAGAGGGTGGAGGAGGACTTTGGAAAGGTGAAATGAGGTCTAGGCTAATGATTCTTGAGCAAATTTGAATAAAATAGCAAAAGTTTTTCCTCTCTTTTCCTTTCTTGAGGTCGACAGGTTTGGGGGTAGTTTTAGGGATTTTTTTTTTGTTTTTATGAGCATTTGTATGCATATATAGTATATGATATATATATGTATGTGTTGTATATTTAGCTTAAGTCAATTACCACAAAATCTTAGTCAAACTATGCTAAATCTCAATTTAAATGCCAACTAGTTTAAAAATAATATTTACACTATGTACCACTATTCAACGAAACACTAATCATTTTTCAAACGCAAGTTCCCAACCTCCAAAGTCCAAAACTATAAGTTCCCGATTCCTTTTATAAGTTATACTATCTAGAAAAAATATTAATTCGAGCAAATTAGACAGTTGATTTTTTTATGAATAGTAGCCACTAATAAAACATATAATCAAGAAAAAGAAATGTACATTGAAATGCTCAAAGAGACATGCAACAGTTACGAATGAACGTGATGAGAAATCTCGGGTATCACCCTCTTCCTTTTTCCTTTTTCCCTTCCCTCCAGCGCATTATTGCCCACCCCCCATCCCTTCCCTTCCTTTCCCTTCCCTTTCCCTTTCCCTTTCCTTTTCCTCTCTCACCTCTCCCTTTTTTTGGTTTTTTTTTTTTTTTTGTACACACAAAGTGTATATATATATATGTGTGTTTGTATGTGCTGCGCCCCCCATTGGTATTGATTTTTCCTCAATGGAGTCTCTAAAAATAACAATTATTGATGTTTAGAGATTCCATTGAGGATGCCCTTATGATTCGCCTTTGCAATTATTTTCTAAGTTATATAGTATACAATAAAGTATTTATAAACAGATTTAACATTTATTTTGTAAAATAAACAGCCACTGATTGTAATGTGTATATTTCGACAACATCCAAGTATCAACCTTTTTTTTTTTTCACTGAGATGGTGACTAAACCAATTGCATCCGAACTATGTGAGAGAAGGTGACCCCCTCGTATCTCTATCCAAGAGACTAAAAATATTATCCAATAGGTCAGTGATCACAGCACCCCCAATGGAATGGATCAAGGTGAAATTTGTTAACCAGTCATCACACATATTACCCCCAATGCGATGGATCAAGATAAAAAACTAGAGATTATTATCTTTGAATATCTAGGATAATTAAAGAAAAATTTAGGAAAGTATAATCTTAGATTTTTCCATTGCAACATCTAGTTGATTTAGAAAAATTTCCAGTCAAGGGATTCTGAGCATTAAGTCCTTGTCCAACATTCAAATCTCTAGAAGTCATGGGTAAAAATTTATAAATTTGAGATTAAATCCAAAAGTAAACAAGTCTATAGGCTCGAACGATAGAAAAAAACTTTAAGGCAGCAATCTGAAACGATTCTAGTGAAAATCAATTTATACAAAACTCAAATCAGAACTAGTGCCAAAATTAGAAATTACATCACAGAATATGCTACATGCACATAATATCAATTTAACCATATATACATATGTCAATACCCAAATGCATATAGAATTATAATGTGACTTAACCCAAAACAGTAAGCTATTACGAGTTCTTAATGTCAATGTAATACTATTCATATGGATATCACGCAGCATGCAGTAGTGCAAGAATTTAACAAACAAAATTATAGCAGTAGATAATAGAACGTTCACGAGCTACAACTAAATCAAACATAAATACCTTAAGACTGTTAGAATTATTATGTGTATAATGTATAGCCCGTGATGAACAAGATTCAATAAAATAGTAGTAATTAAATTGGAGCAAAATAAAATTCATATAAAGAATTTAAAAACATATTAGCAGTACTAAACAATTACATATTATTTGTAATATGTGACATGTTTTTAAAAAAGGGGTTTTCATAAAGTGAACCGGAAAATGAGTTTCAAAATTTATTTCTCGTTCCCCCTCGCTGAGTTCATAAGGACTCACCTTCTTTTATCATTTCAGGTGAAGAAGAACAGGTACAGGAACATGAGGATAATGTACCTAATGATGAACCCCTGGAGTGATTGCCTGTTATTGTTGTTTTGCATGAACGTGATTACTTGTGTATTTTGTGCTGCTTGAAGACCATTTATCTTATGTTTCTTGCTGTTGCTAATGTATAAGACCCCCGTTGTAATTTGGGGTCTAATTTTGATTTGTACTTATTTTAGGTAGACCGCTACTAGACATGACACTACTTTGATCGTTTTGCTTTTACTACCGCTAGTATCTATCGCAGGTTATGATGCTTGGTTAAGGAATAGGTAAATGAACTTATCCAATCTCAACAGGTACTCGCTAATAAGCTACGATAAACAGGCATATTTTGAAACGAGAATAAATGGACTAACGAGGCATAGTATTATGCTAGGTTATAAATCAAACGGGACGTCAAAATAACCAATAGACAATTCAATTGATGATTAAGTAGTAAATTCTAGTCGAGAATGAACTTGAATTGAAAGTTTTGAGGCTGTTAGAAAATTTAGGTCAAAACAAATAGCCTAATTATAGCCGTTATGCTGCCGGATTTCTGGAAAAATTTTGAAGTCTAGAATAAAACGTAAGTGTTACAATTTACAAGAGAACACGCAATCGATACAAAAGAAAAGAAACCAAGAATTGAGCTTGGCTTGATTTCTTTAAAGTATTTACACGCAGCTACTGGTGCTCACGGTTCTATCACGAACACCTTTCGAGATACATAGTTGAACCTTCGTAAAAGCAGCATTACAATTTACAAAGCCTGTGAACTGACTGTGTTGAACTCTCTCTAATACTAGATTGTATATGATGACTCGAATGTTGTATAATGCGTAATGCTCTGAAGTTGTATCCAATGAACTAAATGCATGAGGTATTTATAGGCAATGCAAGGGGTAAGATCTGCTGGGCACTTCTCCACTCTCCACGTGAATATCAGCCCATTTTCCCACTCTAAATATGCATAAAATCGTGGGTAACTTCCCTAGTCCACTACATAGGATTGATCTTCTTGCCCACTTCCTCCATGCAGCAAAACATGGGCACAAGAACGGGGGACAAACCGTGGGCATAGTCTTTCTTGAAAATTATTTTTAGTTCACAATTTTTCATTCGCCCAATACTTCATTCCAACACTTTTGATGAGATCAATAGTGATTCCGTAGCTACTTTTAAGGTGACTCAAACTCAAGACCTATAGGTTTCAAGTTAGAGGCACTATCATGAGCTACACCCTCTTATCGATTGGGTTGGGTTTGGGTTGGTTGGTTGGTTTTGGATTGGGTTGGTTAATTGGGTTGGGTTGATTGGGTTGGTGTTGGATTGGGTTGGGGTTGATTAGGATTTTGGGTTTGGGTTGATTGGTGTTTGGTTGTGTTGATTTTTTGGTTGGTTGATTGGGTTTGGGTTATGATTTAGATGATATTGGGCTTGGGTTGGGTTGGTGTTTTTCTGGGTTAGGTTTTAGACTTTTTGAGGTGTTTGGGGATTTTGGAATTTGGGTTAATGATTGGGTTTTTGATTAGGTTGATGCAAAATTACTTTGCGAACTATATCATGAAATTAGGATTGCAACATTAGATAACTTAGATATAAATAACAAATGAGATTACAAAACTACCCTATAACTAGTACATCAGAAAGCAACCTTTTTCCCAAACAAGTAGTTTGATTGTTTTAGAGAAATATTAAAGTCATTTTCTCTCGTGAACATTAAAAGATTTAGTTTATACTTAACTTACTAGGGGTAAATTTAAATTGGATTTTCATATTTAAAGATAAAAAATAATTTGTTGATAAGATGAACCAACCACAAGTCACCACGTGTCGGCATGAGACATTGACCTTCCAAGGCTGTTTCATCTTCTTTTTTTCTTTCTTTTATTTTATTTTCTTTTCCTTTTTTTTTTCTTCCTACTTCCTCCGCTCTTGCCGGCCAATTCGCTGCAATAATAATTTGTATGCAAGTGCTATTCTCCATGGACCCATATATGCATGTTTTCTCCTCTACCTCTCATGACTTTGAACATAAAATTTCGATAAAGGACAATAATCTTTCTACTGTTTCAGCACAAGCGTATGGTTGGACAGGGGTGCGGTGTAATGGGCTAGAAATTTTTTTTTTTACATTATTAGAATGTTACACACGATAAATCATTCGAGACCTTTTACACTTAAACTAATAATTGATTGGTATTCAAATTTGTGTCTTCTACTTATAACTGCTGCTTTATCCTTAATTGATTGACCCACCGTTCTTTTTTAATCTAATAAGCTAGAGAGGACTTGTCAATTTTAGGATTAGTTTTACGGTGAGAACTTAAACAGGAAAGCTTAACTCCACCTTATCTTTTTTACTAGGAGTTCACCCAAAAATGTCTTTTAAGTTTGTGGGTTTAAATCCAAAGAGCCCCAACAAGTTTCTAGAATTTTCTGAGTTTCATTATGCTGAGTTATTATTAAAAACTTAGGAGACTTATACTTTTAAGAGTTATTCTAGAATACATATTTAATGCATGTACATAATAGAAAATTTACAAAATTAAAGGAGTGTTACGAATTTACCCATCAACTTATATATCATTTTAAGTTCTATAATATATATTAAACGTTTAAAGACTTTCATTTATACGCATGAGGTCCATTTTCGGTAATAGCACTAAAAAAGAAAGCTTGATTGAAATTTAAGCAACATTATAGTAATTATAAAGAAATAAGTACTAAAACACATAACAATTATATCAATTATAAACATATAACCACTAAAACATATATGAGGTCTTTCTAAATAGAAAAATAATTAATCTAGAGAGCATGAACAGTGATTACAGCCAAAAAACTAATAAAAAAAATTACAGCTGAATATCAAGTCTCATTGGAATTGCAATAATCCTTTAGAAAAGATTCGTGATTCCAATAGAACATTAGACAAATATAAAGAGATACATCCAATGACTTTTAATCTCAAGATTAAACAAATATTAATTAACTATTTTGTGAACATATTGTAAGTCTAAACCAATATAGCTATTCTCATAGTCTTTTTGTCCATCTTTTTATCTCATAAAGCATAAATTAACAAAGTCCTATAAAATTATATTTGTTTGTATAAAATTTTCTTTTTTAATTTACTCTCTCTAAACATTTTACCAAATACAAATACAATAGTCAATCATCATCATCAATAATCAATTTCACTCTTTTGACTCAATAAAAAAAAATATATATATATATATATATATATATATATACCTCAATTGCGGTGTGAAGTGGCGAGAATGGAGTAAGGGAAAATGAGATGTAAAGTGTTGGATGAAAAGTGCACTTTTTTATTTTTTTAATGGTTTCGTGCAGTACTGCAAGTCAGCAACTATCAGCTATTTTATTTTCTTTCTAAATATGATAACAACAAATTACATATATACCCCTCACTTGTGCATATACCCCTCACTTGGTGCACATGCACCCCCTTGTTCAAAGGTAAGTCTGCAAATTCATGCACCACCCAACCAACTAGGCAGGGATTACATTTATATTCTCTTGCAATTTGGCCTTTAATTTTTTAACAACAATCAAAAGAAAAAAGAAAAAAGAAAAAAGTGAGAGAGACTGAACTTACAAGCGAAAATACTCACTTGTTGCTTTCAAAATTCATTGATCAACTTTATGTAAATTTTTCACCAACCCCTTACAAAATCCCCATTGAAGATTTATCCTTGAATCTGCACGCAAGAAAATCAATTGACCCAAAAAGAGAATGAAAAAATCACAAGCTAATGATAGTTAAGGGCAATAAGTTCAGCTGTATACATGGCCAGGTAGTCACTTGAACCATCAAACCAAACAACATTTATGATACCAACAATATACAATCGTCCAATATCACTCTTTGAATGAGGTTATTGTTTGGTTTGATTTGATTTAGGGATTAGTTATTTCTGATAAAATATATGGGATTAGCTCATTCCCATATTTGTGAGAATGAAGTGAAATGATTAAAATGTCCTTTCAAATAATAACAAAAGCATAATCCTTTCCCAGCAAAAAAAAAGGAAAGCATAATCCTTACTGCTAAGATAAGGCTAGTCATTATCATTATCATTATTATTATTATTTATGGACATTATATGTACCCTTTCAAAACATAACATGTAAATAGTAACAAATTTGTGATCTTTATTATTATAATAGCAATTATATTTATGAGTATTATCTATTACATAATAATACTATTATTACTAAATGACAAAATATCCTGTCAAAAGATAGCATGTATATAATAACAAAAGTACAACTATTGTTATTATTATTTATTAATGTTAATATTATGGTTATATAGTTATATAAATAACATTACTATTTACTAAATAATCAAAATGCTCTTTCAAAACATAATTGTATATAATAACTAAATATCAAAATTCATTCCAAAATCCAAATCGAGACCTTATTCTCAGGCGTGCTAGGTATGTCTTGTTCTTAGGCTTTGTTTTGCTAAGCTTTCTCTTAATCGGCCTCATGGAGCAATTTTTTTTTTTTTTTTGGGGCTAAACGCGAGGATTTTATTAATGCAACTAAAAAATATGTACAATATTTTTTCCCCCATGGGGAGTTTATCTATAATGACTTTCATCTAAATTCTAAACTCTACGTATTGCTTGGTTCAAGAGATTCTTCCTAACTTTCTTAACAGTGCAAAGTTTGATTTTTACTTCAAAAAACAATGTTGTCAAAAATATAATCTTCTGTTAGTGCCTCATTCCTATACAATCGTCTATTCCTCTCTTTCCACATACGGTAAATAAAAGCTCCCAGGAATAGCTTAACAGTTGTGGCTTGAAGAGATGGTCGGCTAGTATCCATGACATACCAATCAACAATCTGTGTCCAATTCGAAATGTTGCATGGTCCTTTGATTAACTTCCATCCTTTCTTCCATATTCTTTTGGCAAATGAGCATAAGAAGAAAGCATGTTCCCTGTCTTCAATGGTGGTTCTGCAGAATAAGTACATAGTATCAACGTCATGTCCTCACGCGATCAATCTATTCTTTGTTGGGAGTCTATCTTTCCAGAACATCCAAGTGTAGAAAGAATGTTTCGCAAAGGGAGTGCTTAAACCACATGATGTGGCACCAGTTCACATGAGGATAGTGCTCTCGCATGAGTTCCCAAGTTGCCTTAGTAGAGAAATTTCCATTAGGCGCATTGATCCAGACTGCTTTATCTTCTCTACTGATGTCATGGGATAAGGATCCCATGTTTTGGTGGATGATGTTGAAAATGTGATAGTTAAAAGGCCAATTCCATCCTCCATTAGCAATAAACTCAGCCACTTTAATATTCCGCCCAAATCCTGCAGAATCAATGTCATTATCTTTGAAGATGTCCTCAAGGATACCCATTGGATGCCACTGATCTTTTCAGAATCGGTAGTCATGTCATTCCCAATTTGGTGAACAATAAAGTATTTGCAATGAGTTCTGAGCTGTAAGATCTTCCTCCATTCCCAAGAGGGGATGTCGAAAACGAGGCTGTAAACCTAAAATCAGAGAACAACAAAAAGAAACCAATGAATTCCGTACTACACAAATTGAATCCTCCAGATTATACAGCGATAATTTTTTCGTTGCACTAAAGCAATAAATAATAATACTTCATTAAAATGCAATGATTGACTTAGATACTCGTCAAATCTGCCAATATTAAGAAAGAAAAATATGACCACACATCGTACTTGGCCTTAAACCAAAAGTAACTGTGTAGGATATATACATTAGTTTCAGCCTAAATAATCAACTTGAATACGAAACATAACCATGATGCTGACTATGAATTCTATATACTAATATACAAATGTATGCTGCAAGTCCCAAACTATTAGTACGAGGTGATAAGAGACATGAATTAATTATACTTACCTCGACTGTAAAGCTTTGAATTATAATCATCAATTTCACTTATAATTTTAACAAAGCGTTCTGCAAAGTAAGATCAAAACATAACCATAGATATATAATGAGAAAAAACTAAGGAGCCGGAAAACTGTTGAAGGAAAGAATTTAGGGAGTATTTGCCTTACCAGGACAATTAGACATCAGTCTTTTGTACCTGGCAATATCAACAGGGTTTTTGTATCGACTAAGAACATTCTGGTCCTTCCAAAAATTCCCAAACAAGAAAAGCAAAACAAGAGAGGGAAAGAAATTAATGAGAACTACTTGAAAACATTTTACATCCCAAGCATGAAGGAAGAGTCATTAGTATAACATATTTCAATCTGTCAATAGTTTTGGATATTTTTAGTAATAATAAGAATGAAGGTAATAATATATTTCAAATGTTCTCATCATATTCATGTACAACACCAAAACAAAGAAGTATGCTTAAAGTTCCCAAAAATTAGAAAATATATCATCCATCAGCCATCACCCAGTCAGCAGGTCCAGGTTTCCCAAAGACCATTAAGCATGTGCAAATTGAGTTCATGAGTTTATATCAGAACGTGCAACAAATTAACTTATGAAGACAAAAGTTTATACAAAATTAACATATAAATCCAAAAGTTTCTCCTAGAGTTAATAGCAGCAATAATTCAATTTAATCCTCATTGTTCTAAAAGGTGCAAATTAGTCCCCCAATATTTTCCAAAAGATCCAATTTCGTCACTACCGTTAAATCAATAAAAGAAAATGTATAAAATGTCTGAATTACTTTATCAAAAAATTTACCAATTTCTACCCCTACCTCTTGCCCTATCCCTGAACCACCCCATTCCCTCTCCCCAACGAACCCCGACCCCCCAAACCCTAGCGCCCCGCAAACCCCACTTCCCAGCACACCCCAGCAACTATGTGGGTGCGTGCGTATGTGACTCTATGTGTCCGTCTGTGTGTTTGATGGTGTGCATCTGCGTGTCTGTGGGTGGGTGTGATTGTATGTGTGTTTTTGTCTAAGTGTCTGTACGTGTTTGTGTCGGTGTGTGTGCGCCTGTGAGTGGGTGAGTTTGTGTGCATGATTGTTTGTTTAGGTGTGTGACTGTATGTTTACTAATATTGTGTGTTAATGTGTGTGATTGTATGTTTTCTAATTTTCCCCTAAAACACTATTCGCATCCATTAAAATTATTGGAATTTTTAGTGAATGGGACTAAATTGAATCTTTTGAGAAACATTAGAGACTAATTTGCATCTTTTAAAAAAGTAAGGACTAAATTGAATTCTAAGGAAACAATGGGGATTATTGTTGCCGTTAACCCTTTGTCCTTTTTGCATTTATGCTTAGTTGGCATGTTAAAAGAAGAATGAAAAATACAAAACTTGGTTAAGTTGTTATCCCAACTCGGCATACACACAAGATAACAAATCTACCACAGAAAAAGGGGTGATATCTATCATTTCTTTTATTATAGGAAGCAAAATACTAAAATTGGAACAGGAGCAGCACAATTTCCAATTTTTATTTTAACTTCTTTTCAAAGACCGATATTGCTATAAAGAGAGAAGATTAAAGAAATTTATACATTGATGAATATATTACTTCTTATCACATCTTTAGCTATTGTATTAAATAATGTGTTTGCCAGATGACAACTTAATTTTTTTGTCGAAGTGCATTATATATTTTATCCTTTACGGTGACCATCTTATGCATGTTACCCACTTTGTTTGAGCAATTATATGAGCAACCATTCTGCGATCCTGACACACTAACATCATGCTTGATAGGCCTCACAAATGCGTTTATTTGGTATTAGAAGCAAACACATATATTTGGCAACAAGTTAAACTAAAAGAGTGTGATGTAAAATCAAGATGAATAGAAAGGACAACAAAAAGTAGCTAAACCCAAAAATTTACCTAAACCTCTTCAAAATTTCTAGGATGCTCAATTATCACCTTCTTTGAAATGAACCAAAACAAGCAGATAATGTTACCACCATTAATTCATTACTTTGTTTTTGCATTTACGAAGACATTTTTTACAAAGCAAGCTAAAAGACAGCAGAGAAAATTGACAGTGATTTCTGATATGCATGAACTATGGTCTAAAATAGCTAACTTGTTGTCCATCAACAAAAACTTTGCCTATCGTTGCTTTTCTGGGCATTCAAGGGATTGTAAACCATGCATAGTCACTAACTTCTTTTGTCAGGGAGAAGTGAACAAGGCAAAGAAAAGCAATCGGAATGGATTTGCGGGCAAGCCTCTGGTCCTTCAGTGAAGAACATCTGTCACTCACATTGTGAGCCTCACATCAATTTGAGTGACAGATGTCCATTACTGATGGACCCAATAGGGTCTCCAGCTATGTTGAATTGAAAGATCATGCAAATTCTATAACCGCAGTATCTACAAATTAACTGAAAAATACAGTAACCAAAAGTACTTCAACTAAAAAGTGAACACACCTTTTCATAGTACAACTTGGTCACATGTCTGCACTTCTCATCCAAAGGTAATTGCGCATAGGACTGTTCAACCATCTCACGTATCCCCATTTCTTCCATTGCACCATTTCATGCAGAGAAAAAGAAACACGAACAAAAAAGTATGACAAGAGAAAATGCACAGCAAAAGCATTAATGAACTCAAAAACCTTTTAGAAGTCATAATAAATGATAATTTTTATGATAAAAACAATCTCACCAACAATGCAGCCCGAAATTTGCAACCTTTGTGATTCAACCAAAGTTGTGGTCTAACTCATGGATTTGGCTTCAAACGAGCGTGGCAATAGCACATCTTTGAGACAAACACATGGGCCCCACCTATGCATGAGGCCCACGCGCCTGAAATGTCCCGCACGTTTTGAAGCCATTACCTTTAACTCATTCATATACCAAATAAGTTCTGAAAAGAATATGTTATATCAGTCAATAAGGTTTCACTGTATATAGTAAAACTTCCAAATACCAATTTAACTAGTGTTCTTAAAATATCTCGGTCTAAAATTGAAATTAAACTACGTCCTGTAGCAAGGCTTGATTTTGAGCCTATATATGTATGCAATTCACATACGTTGAAATTGGGATCAAGAGCACGACATTCTGGCTAGCTTTTAACGGCTTTTCCATAAAATGCACACTGGATTGATACTTTCCTCATTACTGCTTAATGGACTTGCAAAAAGCAAATTGAAACAAATTTTCTTACAGCTTTTTTATGTTATAAACAATGAATTTGCTTCAAATTGTTTGATGTTGAAAACGTCGCTCTCTATATTCACAAAAGATGTGGGGCCCATTACATTTTTAATCCAAACCCTATAAACAATAGTAGAAAGCAACAACACTCAGGAAAAGTTATAATCACCTTGACTAGAAACCTTTGGACTAGTATTATCAACCTTCTCAACAACTTTAGAACACCATTCTGCAAAAGTGACGCCAAACATAAAACACAAAGATTTGATGATAAACATTCAAGAAAAGGCGTGAAAACTGACACATTGATAAGCCATTGGTCTTACTAGGGCAGGTATCCAGTAGCTCTCTTTTGGTAATGGAAGCTTCATCAGGGTCCCAGCCCGGACCAATAACAGCCTGCTTCCCCTCCACCGAGAAAAGGAAGCAAATAGAAGAAAAAAAAAATTATAACAAAGAGAAGGAAAATAAATTAGTCCACAGCCAGGCAAAAAAAAAAAAAAAAACTTTGCAACTCCATGAAAAGTACAGTCCAGCAAGGCCAAATGCCAAGCTTAGAGGGCGTGTGGGGCTCACACTATGTGAGATCTTGATGTCTAGTCATGTCAAACTAAAGAGCTGCCTTAACTTCAATAGAGAAATTGAAAAAAAAAAAAAAAGATTGTGTAAAATTCATAAGAACTCCAAATCAATCATCTTTGTCACCAGTCTATCAATAGATTGAATAGCACTACCTTCCCAAACGAATGAGATAGGCTTTATGGAAAATATCGGCACACCAAGTCAAAATTACCACATTTATCCTTCAAATAGTAAATAACTGATGAAAGGTAGACACATGGTATTTGCATAATACATGGAGCATCCAGCAAGCTAAAGTATCAAATGAATAAGTGAAGTGAATGTACCATTTCATAGATTTGCAACAAAAGTGTACATCTATCATATGTAGGCAGACTTGCACGGTACTCTTGAGGAGACATAGACAAGATCCTCTCAAATTCTTCAGATACTGAACCATTTCATGCAGTGCAAAATTAGTACAGAAGTACAAACACATCATGAATCATGAATACAACCATATTAACCTAAAAAGTAACCATGATGATGAATATAGTAAAGTTAGGCATCCTTCAAGTTTTCAAAATAACTGGCATCTGAATTCATGCAAAAAGCTTCTCGTTCTATTTAAATTATGCGCATGTAGTACCACTTTTGATACTCGTACTCAAAATGCTCATAAAATGACCTGTTGTCCCTACCTAAATTCTGCAAAATGTGATCCCTACCAAAGTTCTGCAAAATATTATTTAGGGGAGTTGTTAAAGGTAAAAACTCCGGAGTGCATCACGAGTCAATTTGCAAAAGGAAACGGTCTATGGGTCTTCCTACGTAAGCACTCTGATACTTGAGTTAGTATGATGTATAGAGTGTATGGGTTACCTTTTTTCTAAGAGTGTGAGTATTATTTATACCTTTCTAAGATAATCTTCTCCTGATTTCCTGGGATTGTGTCAGAGTTAGTTACAACCGCCTCCCCAGGTCTTTGGGACACCCCCGGGACCCGACCCTTGTCTTAGTTATCTGGATGAGGTAACGAGCCTCGAGTCTACGAGACCTCGGGTCCCGGAGGACTTCATGAACTCCTCTAAGGGTAATTTGGTAATTGTGCTCGGGGTCGGGATTTTACCCCACATCAATTGGCCCCCCGATTTTTCGGACTGCGCAGGAGTTAACAAAATCATCATTTAAACTTCTCCAAAATTACCCCAAGAGGACAATTACCCATAACCGTAGACCACTAAACCACGCATTAATGAACTGTAGGTAGTGAATGGAGACGTGGACACGTGGCAACCTACCAGTGGACGAAAATGGATGGTAGGGAACACACGTTCAGGTCATGGTGACCTTTGTTTTTCTTGCTGAATCCTCCTCTCCTTTATAAATAGGAATTTTGTTCAAAATGGATTTACCATTTTTAAATTCTCTCTCAAGGCCTTTCAACCTTCTAAATTCTGCTCTCCCATTCTTCTAAGCAAACGGTTCCCGGCTCGGTTATCTGCTTACCTCGCCTCTAATTCAATAGGTACGTTTTCCTCTACTCTTATCATGTCTAGCGACCAAGAAGACTCCCAAAACCAGCCTATGTATTCTTACGGTAGAGGTGATGAGTCCAGTCCCTCTAGTTCAAATCCAGAGGTTGAGGGTAATGCCTCTTCTGAGCCCACATCTTCTAATCACATGGAGGTCATGGGTGAAGATATCAATCCTACCACTAAGTCACTCCTAGAAAGATCCAGACACAACCCTCTAAATGTAGCCCCTATTAGAGCCATCCGCTATAAAAGGCCCAACCCTGAACCATTACATCATTCTCAAGCTCCCGAGACTTCATCTGCCCCCCAGAACTTTTCTGCCTCGCCAACCGAGGTCTTTCTCATGGCATCCTCATCTGTTGCACCTTCTTCCCCTCCTAGTGAACCCCGAACTGAATGAACCATTCGCAGCTTTGGGTTACGAGTGCTGGACCACACATGAGGAGAAGCATACCCTCGGGGAGACAGGTGCTCTTCCCGAGGGATATAAAGTTCGCGTGCCTGACTAGAATAAAAGGGGTTGCCGACCCCGTGAGGGTGAAATAGCCTTCTATCACTTCATCTTCAAATTCTTCACCCTTCCTATACCTTGATACATAGAACGCCTTCTTCAATTCTTTAATATTAGCCCCGGACAACTTGCTCCCAACGATTGGAGACAAATTATAGCTATTTATATATGGGTGAAGTCTTTTGGTTTGAATCCGACTACAAATCTCTTTCTTGACTTTCACATGATCAAGACTGACCCTACCAAACTATACGGGTGGTACTATTTTAGCCCTCAGTTTGGTCCTAACATCTTCAATGACTGGCCTTCGAATAATAAATGGTGGCATGGGAAATATTTTTTCATAAAACATCCTACCAAGTGGTCGGTCTGTAGGAACTGACACATCATTCCCAAATATACCTTCAAGCTCCTCCAAAAAAAGCCTATCCTGATACCTGCTCAAGAGAGCATCAAAGGATTTCTCCTAGTGCAGCATCGCCCAGTTTCGGGTAAAGAACTCATCGTACTGGACAGAGTCATGTCCTTGGGGTTATATGACCAACCCGAGCCCCCTTATCCTAATGGTGTTGGGTCTTTGCCTCGAGCTCTAGTTCTGGAAGGACATGAGGGTAAACCATTTTCATTCTTCCTTCAATTCTTGATATAAGTGTTGATACACCATATATTAATTTTTCACCCTTCATTACTATCGCAGATATGGACACTGAAGCAATGACTACCAAGGCTGAGCGCGAACGCCAACAAGAGAAAGAGCCCAGCTATACCTTGGCCTTTTTGCCTTCTACCCCCCTACCTCCTTTATAGCCATTCCCTCTACCTTTACCCCTAGTATTAGAGTTATGAGCTGTGTTAATGGAGCTATAAAGTGCAGTGTGAAGGTCTGAGAACAGAGGTTGTTGAGGGGAGGGCAGTGTGAGCCTCTTTTGGTGAAGTTCCTCTGAGATGATGAGGCTGCCAAGTTCCTGGATAGTGATAAGAACTGGTCTGGTTCTTATAGTGGTTCTGGGCTTCTGAGTGTATAAAAGACTAAGTCTTCATCTGAAATGATTTTTTGCTGCTGCTGTTAAACTATCAAATAAAGTTTTGATCTTGTCCAAGTAAGACTGCATAGTCTGTGTTCCTTTAGTAATAGTTTGTAGGTCTTCCTTCAGCTGATGGATGTGAGACCTGCTTAATGAACTGAACCTAGTAGCTAAGGAAGTCCATATAGAAAAGTAGGCAGGTGTATCACCTGAGAGAGTATTAAGGGTGGCACGGAAGCATATAGGCAAGATTTGAGCTACTGATCCATTAGCAGCCAAGTACAATAAGCAGGATTATCAATTGTCATGCCTGCTGAATCTTTGATTTGAGATGTAGGTGTTGGAAAGGTGCTAAAGACATGATCATACAATTGATGAGCTTGAAGTACTTCTTAGAGCTAAACCTTCCACAACACATAATTTGTATTATCTAATTTGATATGTATCAGATTATGGAGGTTTTGTTTGAATTGTTGCCGACCTTGAGAAAGATCTGAAGAAGAAGAAGCAACCGCCATTGTTGAAGAAGCTGAGGAGTTTGAGGAAGTAGAAGCCATAGAATGAAAAAAGTATTTGAAAACTATAGAGAAGAAGAAAAGAAGATTGCTTTGAAGCTGCTTTAATGGAGGAAGAGAAGATTTAATGGAGGAAGGAAGAACTGAAACCCTAGGCTTGGGTTTTGCAGAAAAGTGATGATTCTTGCCCGGCGAAGCTTCCAAAAGCTACAGCAATGGTGTTGCAGCTATTGAATTGATGAAAACAGCTTGTGATCAAGCTTGTTTTCAAAAAAAAAAAAAAAAATGAGCTTTAATGGCGGCTCAGGAACATCTAGCCCTTGATACCATGAAAGAAGAGAGAGAAAAGAAAATATATTTTCTGTATTGCTTGAATTGAGTTTCTGTTACATGAGTGTGGTCTATTTATAGCTGCACTTGCACAAGTCAGTTAGATGATCCAAGATATTATATGTATCCTAACTAAGGCCATCCTCAATGGAAGCTTCAAATTTAGAGACTTTCTAAATTTGGGTATTCCAAGCCTATTTTTAGAGCCCCCAAGCCTAAAAAGCAACGCTATTCATGACAAAAGTACGTGGGGTCCACCACTTTTGGCTTAAAAGATACCAAAATAGAGCCCCAATCTAAATTTTGGGCTCTAAATTTGTTGAACAAAATAAAAGCATCTTTTAAGCCAAAAGTGGTGGATCCCACGTACTTTTGTTATGAATAGTGTTGCTTTTTAGGCTTAGGGGCTCTAAAAACAGGCTTGGAACATCCAAATTTGGAAAGTCTCTAAATTTGAAACCTCCATTGAGGATGGCCTAACTATGCCAGCTAAGCATTAGTTGGCATTCTAACTATCTAGTGCTATATTACATTATAACTAATATAGCAGACTTAGCATTAAGATTCCAGCTGATCATAGGGTATCTTATCACAAGTACTACTTTTCACTCTCGTACTCCTACTTGTAAAACAACCCATGGTTACCTAAAATTTACTAAATATCATATTGCAAAATATTTATGACTCATTCTCACTTCATGTACCAGTGATCAGACATACGGAATCAAGAAGCTGAAAAAGAAAAAATTAACACAGAATATGCAAAGGCACAATTCCATAAATTCTTCAATTGTCCATACCATATTACATGCCAGTAAGAGAGAAAAGAGAATGTACATAACTCACCTTCTTTCTCACTATAGTAATAGAAACCATTTCTCCCAAGCAAGCTGGAAGCGACTCCTGCAAAAGTGATACCAATAGCAATTTCAAGTTTAGCATACCATGTACAAAATTTTTCCAACATTAAAGGAGAAAGAATGCACAATATTTTGTTCCTTATCACACAATGTTAGATAATGTAGATGCCTAACAAAGGTGAGAGATACTTGAAATCAAGAGTTGCTTCTTTCATTTCAAATTGAAAGTCCTTTTTACATTGTGGCCTATTCCAAAATATTATTATTTAAAATGGAATAGGACCATTCAAAATATTCTCTTAGACACTTACTAATATGTCTTTCTTTTTCGAGAAATGAATAAATTTTATTAATAAGCACCAAGAGTGTGCATCTCAAAAGCTATTTACATCAACATTGTAAAGTATTTATACATTCTTGAATACTATCTACATCCACCTTCCAAAAACCTTTTGTCCAAAAACGTATATCATAAATACAATGGCTTTTAACGGACACTAGAGTCGACTCCTCCCCTTCAAAGGCTCTGTGATTTCGTTCCTTCAATAAATTCCAAATGATGGCAATAGGGACCGTTTGAATGATTTTTTTCTTAAGCTTGGATGCTTGGATCCCACTCCAAGTACTAACTTCTTCCTAGAAAAACTTAGAAACAACCCATTGAACCCATAATTAGAAAGGCCATCTCCCAAAGGCTTCTAGCCCAAGAGCATCTAATATGTCTTAAATTGACACTTACTAACTAAATAAACATTCAAAACTTTCACATAAATTGTGCGACCAGCCAAAGACACTCAATTTGGAGAGAACGGAAAGAACAGGAATTTTAGAAAGTCAAATCCTCCATGCCTACTAAACTATAAAGGGATAGGATGAGAAGAAAGGTGATCTCTACAAGACCAATAGCCAAACATCAACTAGTTTGCCAAGTGTTGGACAAGCTAATTTCTGGCAGGTAGAAGCATCATGGATACAAAGCTGTACATTTTGCATCTATTTTTGTCAACTAATGCGAATGTCTAAAAATGGAAGGAACAAAAGAGAGAGAGAGAGTGCGCCATTTCTTTCTCTTTCCAAAAAAAAAGAGCAATTTATTTTTCAACTGAGCAAGGATGGAGCCAACAGGCACTTCAAAATCACAAAATAGAAGTAAATTCATGCTTCTTAGCAAGTCTAAACTTTTTGCATGTCTTAGGTTGCTATCCTAGACAAAAGTAGACCTACAATATAGTTTCTTTAGACTTGCAAAGCTTGCAAATAGTAGGGAAGAAGCGACCCTAAGAGCTGCCATATCTGATGATCCCAACGCAATCAAAAGAACGGGTCTAGTGGGAATTGATTCATTTAAGTTCCCAAAGTAAGTTCGGCCTAGTTTTAGGTTTTCGCATCTTCCCTATAAAGGCACCTCTTTCCGACGCTAAACACAAATGGCAATCAAAATACTAGCAAATGACTAGCAGGACCAACCAAATGAGCGAAAATAACTTCTTAACAACTACGATATTACCAATTGTGACCCGCATATGAAGAACAAAATGGAAAAAGTATGATGTTATAATTTGGACATGTTGCTAATACAAATGCAAAAGTAACTCAAACAATAAAAAAAGATAACAGCTACACTACGTACATGAGGAAGTGTTATACATAATGATACATGAACATCTTTCCATTATCTCCAATGAACAAATTTGAAAAATAGCTATCAGAAATCAACAAGATCCTCACTCAAAATCTTGTATCCTCAATCTGAGCAACAGAAACAAGTAAAACATCACTCATCTCACCAGTTACCTCCCAAACTATTACCCCTTGAAAAAGAGGCAATTTAAACCCTGAAATTGATCAACTTCTCTAACCTTCAATGAGAAAAGATCAAATAACCAGTCCATGATCGAAGTTACAATCTTTAGTCTTAACGTTAATTGGCATCTTCGAATCAGATGTCACAATGCAATTACAGTTCAGAATTAGACATGGCATTACTGTGTTGTGTGTGTAATACATACTCGAATATATCCTTCTCCACTTCAGGTAGATAGCAAAGATGAGATTGCTCTTTACCATCTTTTGCTACTTTTTCCATTTAAAATTAGATTAAGCTAAACATAACCTCGTAGAGAAAATGGAGATTATAATAAACATCATATTATATATATTAATCCCTATATATAGATCATAATAAAACATCATATATATGTATAATTCATTATATATAAAATAAAACATCCTCCATATATATAATCCAAATAAAAGAAAACACAAAGTTAAGCATACAATCTAAGGCAGAATACATGAATTAATTTGCAGCAAAAGATGAAATAAAATTGGACAAAATTATTGGGATTACATAACCTGCAAAAATTATCGAACGACCAAAGCGACCCATTTCAAGACCTAATGTTGCAAGCAACCGAAGAGCTAACTACACGATACGCAGCTTTTTATATACGTATATATCAGACACGTATGAGAGAATGTTCGGCTTACCCTTGAAGACGACTGCTTAGCCGGGCTTTGGTACAATGGTATATAATAAGGTTGGGCCAATTGCTAAACGGTATGGGCCAAATGCTAAAATGTTTGGGTCAAACAAAGATAAACACTTTAAACTGACAAGACTACCCCTACATCATATTTCTGAAAATCAGTCCCACGTATATGTGTATATGATAGATAGAAAGAGAGACAATGACTGTCCAAATTCTCCCCGGTACAGCTTGAAACAGCTCCTAAGAGTCCACTTCAAAGATCACATATTGAGAGGTTCATGTCTTAATAAATAGCGCATTGTGTCCTTCAACATTAGAGCTTATGCAAAGAGGGCAAAACTGTCATAGATAATTGAGCATTATCTAATAATTGTAAATTTTGTGTAAACCTATAATTAGAATTGGGTCGAGTTGAGGACCTTCTTGATCCTTTTTTATTTTTATTTAGTGAGGCCCCAGGGGCTCTTGGAGTGACTTAGTAACTTAGGGCCTGGACTTAGTGCTAGAAGGTCGTATTATGAGAGAGCGATGGCCCTAGGATGGGCCTTTCTCTCCCATGCTTTAGTGAATGTGAGAGCTTCTTGTGCTATTTAAATTTTGTGCATGTACCACTTTTTACACTTGTAGAAAACTCTTCAATCAATTCAAACTATTGTCAATTGATATAATTGTATTTGTAGCACTTAAACTGTGTAATTTAATCTACATTTGCATTACAATTTGAGACATAAATGCTACATTTCATATAAATTTAGTGTAATGTAAGTTGAACGAATAAGTGAAAAAAAATCGACCTAAAACACTATTTCACAATACAAGTCAACAAGAAAAATGAATGATTGACATGGGTTCCGGTGCAAAAATGAGATGCTATAAATGAAATTTGGCCAAATCGAATGTAAAAATAAACTTAAGACATCGAAAAACTTTGAAATTGCTTTGCTCAAATTTTTGATCAAAAAGTCAAAGTCAAAGCCCGATCGTTTGCACCCATTTGTGCAGCGGAATGCATATTTCATTACGTTGCACGCTTGGGAACAGTCATAGGCATCTTTCTGTCAAAGTGCATGTCTTTGTGGCTAGCTTTTGATTTGAAAAATCATCAACATGGTTTAAAATGCAACAAACAACACATGGGCCCACATAATCCTTTAATTATTTAAAGTCATGATTTGGGCGTCATTTTGTACGCAAAAATTCCAGCCAAACTTTGTTAAGAAATGCATAAGAACGTGGACAACATTCTTCTTTCAACTTTGATAATAGTTTATTGATCAAAAGTTAACAACTTTATCAAAGCCAACAATGTCTTTCATTTGAAAATGCAAAAGTGAAGACAACCAGCAAAGATAACGTGCAAGCTTGGCCACTTTTGCCAGAAAAAAAAAACTCCAAATCCAATTTTAATGTCATGCGATGTGGCCAATATAAAGTCGCCTGCCTTGAAGCATTGGAAGGATCAGAACAAGAATTTCAACAGAAAGCCAAGTTGTCTGTTTCTTTGGTTGTTTCATTTATTTTATTTTGTAAATAGTTAGGATTAGATTAGTTCTTCTATTTTTGTAATAATTTAGTTATTTTGGGTGCAATACGGAAGATGTAATGCCTAAATTACAGAATAAAAGAGGAACAGAATCTCATAGTTATGCTCTTGAATCTTACATCAGATTTGTCATTGTCAACATACGAACTTCATTTATGGAAAAAATCTCTTTAATTTCTTTTATATTTGAATTTTGTATTTCTATTTATTATGCTCGTGTAATTCGTGTTTATAATTATGTAATAATGGTATTTTGATTTACCAGTCTCAGATCTGGATTGATTTGATTTGATGTTATATATGGCTTGATTTATTTCTATTTTAATTACCCTTCATTTTATTATACTTGTAGTAAATAATTCGATCGGTTTCCTTTGTATCATATATTCATGCTTTAATAATGAGAGTACTGGTTGTGCCGTACTTTTCATGAAATTATAGGTTGTCCCATAATTATTACATTCAGAATTATTAATTGTCATTTTTAGTTAATTAACTTGGTCACTTTGAATTATGTGGACAAATCTATACTTCGGCTATATAAAGGACACGGTGATAGAATAATCAATGTTAATTTGGTAATTATCTAAATTTAGGTAATTAATCGGATTAAGGGCTTGTAGCCTAATCCCAACATTAAATTAGAAAATCCTATTTTTGAGTCTAGATCATTTGCTCAGTATTAATCCAAGCTTTAAAATATTTTTTCCATATTTGTAATCCTGACTCTAGATTAATTACATTTCTTTCTTTATTTTATTTTTAGTTAATTTATAAACCACCAATCTATCTCATATTTGTTTTCAACACTCGCTTAGACACTTTAATACACTTACACCAAAATATCCTTAGGAATCTCCCTATGAATTCGACTTCGCACTCAAGCACACTAAACTGCATTGATTCGTGCACTTGCAGGTTTAAACTTGGTTAATTTTGCACTCATTTTATTTACCGACCAAGCTACGATCAAGTTTTTGGCGCCGTTGCCGGAGAGGCACGGTATAATTTTTGGAAAAAGTGTTGAATTTGTTTAAGTATTTGTTTTATTTGCTTTCCTTAGTTCGAAAATTACCACCAAAAAAAAAAGTAAGACAAAAAAATCCAAAAGAAAATCAAAAATAATAATAAAAAATTTGATGGGAAAATTTTTTGTTGATTGAAATATGATTCATTTTGATGTGAATAACTTTTTGGATTTACCTTATAAGTCATCCAATCTTTGCGCTTTTAATGTTACAACCGCATCTCTTATCCCGGATACATTTGATATTTGTGCCTTATGTTCTCAATTTGGGCATATTATTGTGAATTGTCTTCAATATCCCGAATTCTTACATAGACATGATTTTAATACCCAAGGTTATTTTTCAAATGATAATTCGGACTTTACCGCATATAACCTGGGGTGACAAAATTATCAAAATTTATTTTGGGATCAAAGAAATTCATATTTTCTGCCTCACAATTTTCAACATGGGGATAATGCATCCTCATACCTAACTTTGATTCTCCCAAATTTTGTGAAAGCTTTGAATATAATCCTTTCAATCAAAATTTTTGTTATCCTAGCTCTGTTGAACTTACATCTCCTGAACCAACCTTCGATGACAAGATCGACCAACTTGTTGAACCTGTCGAATCTAACCACCAATCGATTGATAGGCTACAAGACCAGATCGGTCAATTAGACGAGAGATCATATAGTTAGGAAAAAGACCAACATCTAATTCAACCTGTCATGAACTCACAAGACCAATATAGTTTCATACATCATGAAGCTACCCATGTGAGACCCAAACATGAATTTTATGTGCAATTAATTGTTTTATTTATTGTTGGTACATAATATGTGCATTTACTTACTTTAATTATTATTTAAAAGTAACATGTGCATTTAGATTGTATGTGATTATAATTTAAGGGGCATTTCATTTAATTTGGTAGACTATGACATGTTTGGCATTAGTTTAATTGTTATTGCATAAGTAGTCTTTTACCCTTTAAAGATATTTGTCTACCAATATTAACTTAGCATTTGACCTTTAGATATAATAAAACAAAGCACAAAACAAGAGAAAAAAGAGTGTGAAATCGGGTGAGCGAGAGAAGAAAGAGGGAAAAAATCAAATAGTTAGAGTTTGGTGATTTTGGATGAAATTGAATAAGAAGTTTGTATTTTAGGCCAAAACCAAGTGGATTTTGCTCAACCTTTGCTCTACCTTACTTGTTCTTGCATTAATCTTCAAAATAGGTGAGGGGTTTTCAAATCTAAAATTTTAAAGTTTGCATTTTGGTTATTAACTCATATATTTGTGTTATATTTGTTATTTTTGCATGTATATCTTGAAAGGTAGTGGTTAGAGAGTAACATATATGCATTAGAGCTTGAATGAAACACTAAATGTTGAATGCTAGTTTAATGTGTTATAGTTGAATTTATAGCTTAGATATTTAGTTAATCTTCATTCCTAACTTAGATATGTAGTTCATATGCATATATATATATATGTTCATAGCATGATTTAGAGGCTTGGAATCAAGGTTAGGAAGTGTATTATATGTGTTGAGCTAGCTGGAATTTTCCAACACTTGCACCACCATGGCCAGCGCTACCCAACCATAGAAGCAGTCTTTTGGTTGCCCTTTTGCATGGTTTAAATGCCTACTTTGTTCCTTAATTACTAAATATATGTATGTGTATTTGTATTGCATTGTAGGTTATAAAAAGTGTTGCTAAATATGGTTGTAAATATTGTTAAATGTTGATATTAAGTATTGATTGAATGTTGTGTTGTTAAGTGCTATTGAATTCTATTGAAGGAGTTTGTTAATGGTTGAGTAATCTACTTTGTTGCCCAATATATATGTTTTTGAATGTTAAATGTGGATAAAGGGCAACCTACTTTGTTGTCCTCTCAAAATGAATATGAATGTGTGATACGTGATTGAATATGAATAAATGATCATAAGGTTGCAACCTTTTTACGCAGCATGGTAGCGTCGTGTCACTCTGGGCGGCATAAAGCTTGCCGATGTAATGGCATGACTACCATGATTCAATTCCTTCGCTCGCATAGATGGAAAATGTCTATAGGGTATTAGGTCGTAGGTTTTATTGAGTGGGAGTGATAAGTGGCAGAGTTCGTGATAGAGGTATAAGTGATGTCATCAATAATGAATAGTGTATCCTTCTTGATTGGTTATATAGCTTTATGTGTACTTGAGTTTATTGCCTTTAATTGCTTATTGAATACATATAGTTTTGAATGCATGTTTTCAAATGAATTTTCAAGCTAAATATTTTCCAAAACCTCCCGTACACCCTCTCACTAAGCTTGTGTAGCTCACCCCATTTTATGACATTTCAAGTAAGGCCAAGACCAAGCCACAAAGTGAATGAAAGTGATGGCTTTACTTGACTTGTTTTGGATGATGTATATATTGTTTATGTAGTTGTTGGAGTTATGTTGTAATGAATACTCATGAATACTCTCTTGGTGCTTATGTGATGTATTTGGTCAAGGATGTATATTTTGAAGTCTATGTGACTTTGTTGTAAAGTGATTAAGTTATGTTGGCTATGTTTATGTTGTTAGGCTTATGGTAGCCTATTTTGGGAAAACAATGTAGTTAGTATGTCCATGTTTAAAGCGGGACTTCCAGGTGATTTTGTTGTGTAATCTCCATTGCATGTTAAGTATATTATTGTACAGGTTTATTTGTCATAAGTGGCATATTACATGCGTTATAATGTCTGTGCTCCATTGCATCCAGACTTGGTTCTAGGTAGGGTCGGTTCGAGGCATGACAACCCAAGACCGAGTTGATGGGATGAAAGTGTTTAGCATAGATAATTGGGGTAAAAAGTATAACACTAGGATCGAGGTAAAAATCATGTCTGAGACACCTACCCTAAGATGTCAAAACCATCCACCACAACTTTAGGGCCAAGAAATTTTTTCTCAAAGTTTTGAAAGTCGATTCCCTATACTTTTTCAATCTGAATCTTCTGGTGACCTTGTATTTAATCTTTTCAATCAAAATGCTCACCATGATAATTGGGTTGACTCTGCTCTTCCCGAACCCATGTCAATTGATAAGTTCGACCAAATATCTCAATTTGTCGAATCCAATGCTCACATGCTTCAATCTTTAGATCAGCTAATTGAAGGCGCACTTAGTTGGGTCGAAGATAAGCACCACATTCAATCTATTGTGTACCAATTTGATGAGATAATTTTTTACCAAACTAATGAAATGAGTGATGATGTGACTGTATTTGCAGCACTCAAACCATTGTATTTGTACTACATTTGCATCTTAACTCTGGAATAAATGCAACACTTTGATATTTTCGATGCAATGTAGAAAAATACTGAAAACTAAAGAATCAGGCCCGAAATGATCCAAATTACAAGTCAAGAAGTAAGAATGGGGAAGCATGAGAAGCGGTTGAAGAATGAAGCTCATAGAAAAGAAACTTGGCTGAAACTAGCACGAAATCGGACTCGGAACATTGACCTAGATGATCTCAAATAGTGACCCATGTCCGTTTTTGGCAAATCATATCAGTTTTTCAGGTAGAAACAGCCTTCTGAGCAAAACGCAAGACTATCTTGCGCACGGCGTGATTTTAGTCAAATTCCATCATTTGGAGGGTCAAAACAGTGAAAAACGTCCGAAAATACTGCGGTCAACAATCTGGTCAAAGTCAACAATCGAAAAAAGTCAACTATTTCAGAATTTTGCCTATAAATAGAGCTTCAACCCTTTGAGAATTCATGAGTTAATTTTGGAGTATTATCAATATTTTTGATATAATTCCGAGTTAATTCTATTTAGTTTTAAATTTTAGTTTTAGTTAATTAAGTAGTAGTAAAATACCGGGGAAGTCCCGCCTACGTAGCTCTTATTCGGGGAAATTTTGCCCGAATAGCTACTTTTAGGGAGAAGTCCGACCCAAGTAGTTATTATTCGGGGAAGGTTCTGCCCGAATAGCTTTTAAGAGGAAAGCTCTTATTCGGAGGAAACTCATCCCGAATAGTTCTTATTCGGGGGAAATTAGCTCCGCCCGAATAGTTATTTTGCGTCGGATCTCTGCTCAAATTTTGGGAATCAGAAATACGCGTTCGTCGATATGAGGAAGCCTTCCTTAACTCTCTTTTATTTACATAACTCGTATTCATTTATGTCTGAGTAGATTAATATCTAGGGATGAATATTGTAAATGATAGTATTTTAATATATGGTCTCAAATTTAGTTTATTCAATTCATATTGCAATGTATGGCTTGTTTTAATTCAGTATTTTATACGTAATGCTTTTAAGTAGACATTATGATTGCTTTACTTTCGCTTCATAAATATTATACTTGTGGTTAATTTTATGAATGCGTTACTTTCGTGCCATATAAATATTTTAATCATGAATTTATATGTTGTATCATAGATTCCATGAAACTATAGATTGTATCATAGTTTCTATCTGTAAGGTTAATTCCTTAGTTTAGTTTGCCTTGTTGTACTTGGTTAAAATAAGCTAAGTAGATTAACTAGGTCTATAGCTTTTAGCTTAACCAGGTGTATGCTTGTAGCTTAAGCCCTTGCAGAATTAGATAAACTAGATATCGAGCCTATATTAATTGCCTCATTTACATGTTCAAACCCCTAGATCACCACCTCTCGTATTCCACTAATACTTAGTATAACTTAGATAATTTAGTTTACATTTCTCGCACGTTACTCAAACCTACCTTGCGATTTGTCACTTAAGCGCTTTAACACTTTCACACTACTTCACTAACTTAAACTAGCGAGCTTCCTTGTGGTACGATTCCGCACTCATAGCACACTACACTACGAAGATCCGTGCACTTGCGGGTATTTTAACTTGGTTTATTTTGTGCACAATTTAACGCACAACCCGATCGCATCAAGTTTTTGGCTCCTTTGCCGGGGATGCACAGTATAGTTTACTTTTTGATAAAAGTATTTGTGTACTTGTTTAAGTATTTATTTTATCCGCTTTATTCAAAAATAAAAAAAAAAAAAAATAAATAATAAATAATAATAATAATAATATAATAAATAAATAAATAAAATTAAAAATAAAAACTAAAAAAAATTAATTTAAAAAAAAAATTGTTTGAGAATTCTGATTGATTGAAATATGACTCATTTTAATGGTTCATTTGATCAATGAGATTTTAATGAAACAACCCAACCCTCTATCCCAAATAAATGTGAAATTTATTTTCAATTTGGGCATACTTTTGTAAATTGTCCCTATTATCCCAAGTTTTACATAGTCGTGATTCTACTGCTCAGTGTTATTTTTCAAACAATGATTTGTACTCAAATGCATATAACCCGGAATGGCATAATCATCAAAATTCCTTTTGGGATGAAAATAATGCGTCTTTTCTGCCTCAAAATTTTGAAAATACATCTCAAAACCCTAACTTCAATTCTTCCGAGTTTTGCGAACGCTTTCAAAGTAGTTCTTTTAAACAAAACTTTTGTTACCGTAACTCGGTTGAACTTTCTTCTCCTAAACCAAACTTCAACGACAAGTTCGGCCAACTTGTCTAACTCGCCGAATCCAACCACCAATCCATAGGTAGGCTACAAGACCAAATCGGTCAATTAGCCGAGAGCATAAATGGGTGGGAAAAAGACAAGCATCCTATTCAACCTGTTCTGAGTTCACCAGACCAATATAGTTTCGTTCATCACGAACCTATCCAAAACCAGGTTGTTGAGGAAATAGAAGTGTTTGTGGAAATAATGTGGGTAGAGAATGTAACACTAGGAATGAGGTAGATAACATGTTTGAGACACACATTCCAGGTTGGCAAAACCAGCCATCACCTTGGAGTCAAGAAATTTTTTCTCAAAGCTTTAAAAGTCAAGACCCTGCATCTTTTCAGTCTGAATCTTTTGTTGACCCTATCCTTAATCTTTTCAAACAAAATGATCAACATGATGATTTGATTGACTCTGTTCTTCCTAAATTCAATGACAAGTATGACCAACTTTCTCAACTTGTCGAATATAATGCTCACAGGCTTCAATCTTTAGATCAACACATTCAATCTGTTATGAACCCCTTTTATGAAATAACATGTGAATAGACTAATGATATGAGCGAGATTATTTGGGAGACATCTGATAGGGAAAATGAATTTGAGAAAAATGATGAAATGTCTCGCATAGAAGGAAATGATGACCTTTTTAATGTTATGACTCAACCGGTTCTGATTCTTCTTCAAAGAAGATGAGTATACACACTTCCTTAGAGTCTTCACCCTTTTAGGATGAGTTTACTTTAATTCTTCCATCCTTCTTGACACCTATTGGATTTGACCCATTTCTGAACAATATGTTAGATACTTCTAATCTATGGGTTGACCAGTTGAAATTGGAACACACTGTTTTATAAAATACTACGGCCCTTGTTGACATAGTCGAGAACATACTCACACACATCACATTAGGATGGAAATCGTCACTTTTTCCATGTGACTTGGAAAAGTCATGTTTTGTAGGAGCAATGAACCATCATCTATTGCATGATCATTTTCCTTTCAAAAATTATACTGAAACGATTATCAGGCAATATGTGCCAAAGAGCTTTAAACATAGATGGCTCTAACATTGGCGCCTAGCTGAGGGCGTAAAACTCAGCGCTACTAGGAGGTAACCTAGATTTTTAAAAATGCTTTCTTATTATGTATGTTTATTTTTTGTCTGTTTGATTTTTGCAGTCTAACTGAAGACGATAAACTTAGCGCTACTAAGAGGCAACCTAGTACTCTTTTGTGTTTATTTTTTTTAAAATTCTGTCGTTACATGTACTTTGTGAATCTTTCTCCAGCTTTAGGTGGTTTGGGTTTTGACCCTGAGGAACATTCATAAAGGTACCAATGTTGTTATACTAGTGATCACTGTATGTTTCTGTGTGCGGTTAGCTTAATTGTGTAACTCTGTCTTATAGTGTGAGTTACTCCGCCAGCTTAATGTAGTTTGGGTATGTTGGGTATTACTTGATAAGGTAGTCAAGAGTGTGAGCATATACCAGACGTAACGTCTGTGACGTAAAACCCCACTGTTTTATCCTTGACCCTGTGGAACTAGCTTTGGCTTTAAGTGGCCGAAGGAAAGCACTAGATGTCGTGAGTACAGAAACCTCTGGAAGAGCTAGTCTTTGTAGGAGTATCAACTCTAGAACCCCAGAAAAAAGTCTAAATGGTCTGGGTAGTTAAATTATTTGTTTAATATATTAGTTATTTTCTGTGACCTTATTTCTTTGTGATTTCTCCCCTATATATTTGTTTGACTATTTTTATCCTTAGTATAGCTAACTTTTATTTTTGCTGTGTTGATGATAATCCATAAAATGCTGTGTCTACTAATCTTTAATTGCAGAATGATACATCTTTTGGAAAAAGTTAGTAGAAAGGCTTTGACATCAACATAAAAATGCTTCACATCAGGTGATATCTTTCCTTACTATATTTCCCTTTATACCTGATCAACATGCGTTGTAGAGTAAGCAAACCATAGGTTTGATGATGTAGCATTTGTCATTATGTTCTTTCTTGCATATTACACTCTCACTGTCTTACATTGCTATTTGCTTGAGGACAAGCAAAGTTTCGGTGTGGGGGTGCGTGTATTTCATGAAAATCTTTTTCAAAATATGTAAGAAATATACTATTTGTGTTCATGAGAAAGAGTATTTTGCTATCTTACTTGTTTAAAGGAAGATGATTTAGATGATTTGAGAACTTTTATTGTTAGCTATGTATTGTAAAAAACTCTGAGGAAACTCTGTAAGAAAAACTTTGGGGTATTGTATTCATGAGTAAACCTAGATGTTCTTCTTTTCTTCAATTGATAGTTATGTGATTACGAAAGGACTGAGATAGGATTACCGTTTATTATAAGAATTTCTTGTGATTGAAACCTGAACCCTTATGTCATGTCTATACAGTATGTTATCTTATTTTATTTGTATGTACACTCAGAAAAAAAGAAGAAAAAGAAAACAACAAAGAAAACAATGAAAAAAAATAGAAAAAGAAAAAAAAAAGAGTTGTACATACCTTTACTGTTGAATAAAATTTTTGGTGTAAATATGTTATAAATCTCTAAGCACCATTATCCTAGACATTGCAATTTGGGATATGTGTTATAGTGTAAGGTTTCGAGCCTGGATATCTCGGGTGATTAAGGCACGTAGGGGTCCTTTTGAAACCTGCCAACCTCAGTCATAATGGCGGGGGATTGTTGGCCTTAAAGCCCGCTACATGGGATATTCAGAAAGCAAAGGAAACTGAACACTATATAGAGATATTATTAGTTGTACTTTTATATTTCTGGCAAATATTAAAGGGTTAAGGCATGATCAAGAGTTTGATTACAAATGTATGTAAGAATATCAAGGTCCAATCTGTTTGCATAACTTGAAAGTTGAGAATTGTATGAACTTAATCTGCTTAATTTACTTCTAAATATATACCTCGAAATAATCAATAGTCGATTTCCAATAAGAGTACCTATTTGAAAAAAATTTGCAAAAGGTTCTCTTATCATGTTTATCATTAACTACTGAATAGGTTTAAGATAGTATATTGCATTTCTCATGATTCATTTTTGGAATGTGTTTGACAAAAAGATAGGATAGATTTTTGCATCTGTTTTTGACTTGTAAAAATTATGCAAAAATTCACTTTCATATCTTGCTTGAGGACAAGCAATGTTGAGGTTTGGGGATGTTGATGTGACTGTATTTGCGGCACTCAAACCATTGTATTTGTACTACATTTGCATCTTAACTCTGGAATAAATGTAACACTTTGATACTGAAAACTGAAGAATCAGGCCCGAAATGATCCGAATTGCAAGTCAAGAAGTAAGAATGGGGAAGCATGAGAAGCGGTTGAAGAATGAAGCTCATAGAAAAGAAACTTGGCTGAAACTAGTACGAAATTGGACTCGGAACATTGACCCAGATGATCTCAAATAGTGACCCATGTCCGTTTTTGGCAAATCATATCAGTTTTTCAGGTAGAAACAGCCTTCTGAGCAAAACGTTGGACTTTGTCCTGCGTGCGGCATGATTTTAGCCAAATTCCATCGTTTGGAGGGTCAAAACAGTAAAAAAGGCCCAAAAATACTGCGGTCAACAATCTAGTCAAAGTCAACAAACGAAAAAAGTCAACTATTTCAGAATTTTGCCTATAAATAGAGCTTCAACCCTTTGAGATTTCATGAGTTAATTTTGGAGTATTATCAATATTTTTGATATAATTCCGAGTTAATTCTATTTAGTTTTAAATTTTAGTTTTAGTTAATTAAGTAGTAGTAGAATACCGGGGAAGTCCCGCCTACGTAGCTCTTATTAAGAGAAATTTTGTTCGAATAGCTACTTTTAGGGGGAAGTCCGACCCAAGTAGTTATTATTCGGGGAAGGTTCTGCCCGAATAGCTTTTAATAGGAAAGCTCTTATTCGGGGGAAACTCATCCCTAATAGTTCTTATTCGGGAAAAATTAGCTCCTCCTAAATAGCTATTTTACGTCGGATCTCTGCTCAAATTTCAAGAGTCAGAAATACGCGTTCGTCGATATGGGGGAGCCTTTCTTGACTCTCTTTTATTTATATAACTCGTATTCATTTATGTCTGAGTAGATTAATATCTAGGGGTGAATATTGTAAATAATAGTATTTTAATATATGGTCTCGGATTTAGTTTATTCAATTCATATTGCAATATATGGCTTGTTTTAATTCAGTATTTCATATGTAATGCTTTTAAGTAGACGTTATGATTGCTTTACTTTCGCTTCATAAATATTATACTTGTGGTTAATATTATGAATGCGTTACTTTCGTGCCATATAAATATTTTAATCATGAATTTATATGTTGTACCATAGATTCCATGAAACTATAGGTTGTACCATAGTTTTTATCTGTAAGGTTAATTCCTTAGTTTAGTTTGCCTGTTGTACTTGGTTAAAATAAGCTAAGTAGATTAACTAGGTCTATAGCTTTTAGCTTAACCGGGTGTATGCTTGTAGCTTAAGCCCTTGCAGAATTATATAAACTAGATATCGAGCATATATTAATTGCCTCATTTACATGTTCAAACCCCTAGATCACCACCTCTCGTATTCCACTAATACTTAGTATAACTTAGATAATTTAGTTTACATTTCTCGCACGTTACTCAAACCCACCTTGCGATTTGTCACTTAAGCGCTTTAACACTTTCACACTACTTCACTAACTTAAACTAGCGAGCTTCCCTGTGGTACGATTCCGCACTCATAGCACACTACACTACGAAGATCCGTGCACTTGCGGGTATTTTAACTTGGTTTATTTTGTGCACAATTTAACGCATAACCCGATCGCATCAAGTTTTTGGCGCCGTTGCCGGGAATGCACGGTATAGTTTACTTTTTGATAAAAGTATTTGTGAACTTGTTTAAGTGTTTATTTTATCCGTTTTATTTAAAAATAAAAATAAAAATAAATAAAAAATAATAATAATATAATAAATAAATTAATTAATTAATTAAAAATAAAATTAAAATTAAAAACTAAAAAAAAAATTAATTTTGTATATGTGTTAGCGTAAGTGTTGTCCCTTAACTAAAAAAAAATGTTTATCTTTATTTTGTACAATTTTTTTGTAATAAATATCTAAGCACTACTATCCCTGTTCTACATTCTTATTTTTTGGATATGTGTTAGCGTAAGTGTTGTCCCTTAATTAAACCTAAGAGGGGGGGCGAATTAAGTTATATAGGCGAAAATACTACTCTTTCGATTAGGATATATACTAGCAATACTTAATCAAAAACAATCTTAAACAAATGTGCACTTTAGCAATATAAAGAGTGGGTGAGGTAATTTATCAAACACTTAGTGTGCAGAAAATAATGCAAAGAGAGACTTGAGAGAAAAATATTGCAAATCGCGATTTTAGCGTGTTTCGGCCCTCGCCTAAGTCCACGACCCAACCTCCCCGCTTAGGATTTTAACAATCTTCACTATGGTGGCTCTTCAAATGTTAATGAGTCTACAAACCAACTACAATTGTAGTTGAAGCTTTTATAATAGAAAACAACTCTTCTCAATACAAAGCTTTAACTTCAACACCTTTAACTCTTCTCAATGGTAGTTGAAGCTTTTATAATCCTTCCTTTCAAAGTGTTTAATTCTCTCTTTTGATAAGTGTTTGAGATTCATAATAAAAGCTTTCTTTTAAGGTTGATAAATACAATGAATGCCTCTCTCACAATAATGCTCACAATTTTTTGCTCAAGTATAGCTCAATGATGATTCAAAGACAAAGATAATGAAAGAACTCAAGTGTAATTGCTTTGAATCAATGCCTTCAGATTTTTCAGTTGAGAGCATTAATAGAAGCCAAATTGGGTGTAATAAATGTTCACCAACGTTCAAATAAACGGCCATATTTTGAATCAGCATTTTGTCCTGACCGGTTGACCCCTGTTCGCCGATCGACCGGTCGAGAGACCCTTGTCTGGTGGACGGGTCTCGGGAGGATGACCCTTTGGCCACTGGTCGCCGTAGGATCGTCCGGTGGAGCCAAAACTATCAGGGTTGGGTTTTAAAAGGTATTTCTTTTGAACATGTTTTGTAAGATATTTTTCAAATGTTTCAACACAATATTTGAGAATCAAAATTGACCATATATCTTTCTACAAGACCCAAAACCTCAGTCAAGTCCCAACCGGTACCCCTTATGACTTCCGTCTCCATCCTTGTAACTCTATCTTCATTCTTCAAATCTTCTCTTTGAATTGTTGAATGTTCTTCTTTCTTCTTTAGCTTTGATGATCTTGGAATTGGAGTCAATCTTGATTCATCTTTACTTGTGCATACTTTAACAAACTCATTAAGCACATTTATGGTTTGTAATCATCAAAACCAAGATTTAGAAGCCTTTCAGGCTAACAATCTTCCACTTTTTGATGATGACAAAACTTATCTCAAATAATAACAATGCAAGCATAATGAATTTTAGAGAGTATTTAGCAATTTGTGCATTGTGAGTTTGTTTGAACCTAAGATATAAGTTTGTTCAAAAAAAAAAAACCCCCCCTCAACAGGTACATACATAACAACTCTCCCTTAATGTATGAGTTCTTTTTTAGATATACTTCTATTATTTATACAATTTTTCTCCCTCTTTTTGTCATTAGCAAAAAAAAAATTAAGATCATTGACACAACAATATTAACTTCCTAGGTGACATTAACAAGTAAAGAAAAACATGTCTAGATTTGAACACCAAACACTTGACACAAAGTCACAAAGTAAAGCATGTCATAGAAAGGAAAACTACCCAAGCAATGGAGTTGAAATATCAAAAACAAAGTATCAAAAGAATGCATGAAGTAAAACATGATTGTTGGAAAAAGAAAGTTGCAAAGTTTAATGAGAAAGGGGAAAGGGGAAAGGGGAGCATCCTAAGCATCGCAGGGCAACGGGCTTAATCCTTCATGAATTTCTCATAGAGCTTCTCAAACATCTTGTTCATGCCCTTCATCTCGGTCTTGACTTCACCAACAGTCAAGAATAACTGATCAACTTTTGAAGTCAGATTATCAACTTTGGTATTGACTTCTTCAAGAGTGACTGGACAGAGTCTACTTCTTGTGGACGAACTAGCACCATCAATATCAACCCGTGAAGGACCAATATTAGCATCTCTGCCTTCGTGATCTCCTTTATCACTACTCTTACTCGCAGCATCACTTTTATCACCCTCTTCTACAAGGTCATAGTTCTCTAGATCATCAACTACCTCAGATTGAACCTTACGGAATTGACGTTGCTTAATGTATACAATGTCATTATTTTCACAAGCCATGGTTTGTCTATCTAGGCAGTATTTGTCAAGGAGGTAGGTAGACTCATTTAAGGGTTTAAATTGACCAACACGATCTATACCTCTAAGACGGAAAAGATGACACAAGAGCATCCCATAGGGCAGAGATTTCTTCTTAAAGGCCAACATGTGACTAAGTATAATGTATGAGAGGTTGATTTTTATCTTCTTATACATGAGGTGCATCACATAACTCATGAAGGATGGAATGGTCCCGTCTTTTATATTGCGAGGCATGATAGATTGATCGAGGATGTAGAGGAGCAAACGTTTCTCGGCACAAAGTTGATCTCTCTTGGGCATAAACTCTTCTGACTTTCTCGTCCCATCCCACATTGTAGCACATATTTCCTTGAAAGCATCTGCGTGTAGTTCATTTGGTAAGTTGACAGCGGTATAGAGTCTAAGACCACGATGTAGAATACTAAATAAGTTAGCCACGTCTTGTTCACTCACAAAGATGTTAACACCACTTACTCAACTTTTTATCCCCCGCACACCGGCTTGTTCACCTTCTATCGCATAGGCATAGAACTCACGAACCCATAGATCACAGTTGATGTCCTCGAGTCCAAATAAGGGAAGCCATTGTTGATGACGAAGTAGCTTATGGGGACGAGTGTTATCTAAAAAGTCTGAAGGATCAATTTGTTTACCCCATAGTGTGTCCTTTTTAGAGAAATCCCCCGGTGCTATAATGTGCATAGGATCCCATGGATCAATGGTATGAGGCCTAAATGAGGTCCTTTGTCTCTTGGAGGCTTGTCTAGAAGATGAGGCCATGTGTATGCAAGAGAATTTTCAATAAAGTTTGGTTGTGGAATTTCGTCGAGCACTTGGGGTGCAAAGAAAAACTTGAAGAGTTTTTTACAAGAATTGAAGAGAAAAATATGCACTTGAGTGGGTTGTCAAGATTTAAGTCATCTACGTTTTGTTTGTAGGACACAGAATGAGTTTTGAAGATGGTAGGAGACAATGATGGAATTTGAGTAGGAGAGAATTATGATGAGTTTTGATGAAGAAATGATTGAGTTTTGAATGAAATTTGATGTTTTTAAACCTTTTGCCTGTCAGTGCCACAACTGGACGAGGGTGCAAGCGCCAGTCGACTGGTGCCAGACCTTCTTCTGCCCGAGGCAAGTCAACCGAACAAAGGGAATTCCACCAGTCGACTGGTGAGCACACCCTCTTCCGATTGGGCATATTCTGCTAAGAAGTAGTTGTGCTTATGAAACTTCATGAAATGCGTTTACAATCATATTTTAAGCATGCCCAGCTCTCTTCTAATCACACAAAATTGATTCTCATGCAAAGGTTTGATAAAAATATCAGCTAATTGATGCATGGAGTCAACGAAATTAAGCACAATATCCCCATTTTGAACATGATCGCAAATGAAATGATGTCTAATTTTAATATGTTTAGTTCTAGAGTGTTGAATGAGATTTTTAGTGAGATTAATGGCACTTGTATTGTCACAATTAATAGACACACTATCATATACAAGACCATAATCAAGCAAATTTTGTTTTATCCAAAGAATTTGTGCCACACAATTTCCGGCAGATACATATTCAGCTTCGGCCGTAAAGAGAGCTACACTATTTTACTTTTCACTAGACCAAGAAATTAATGAATGTCCTAGAAATTGACAACATCCACTAGTACTCTTTTTATCTACTCGATTTCCTGCATAATCCGCATCTGAATATCCTATAAGTTCAAATGATATGCCTTTCGGATACCATAGTCCTAAATCTATAGTCCCCTTAAGATATCTAATGATTCTTTTTACAGCATTTAAGTGAGACTCTTTAGGATATGATTGAAAACGAGCACATAAGCACACAGCAAATATAATATCGGGTCTAGAGGCAGTTAAATAGAGAAGACTTTCAATCATACCTCGATATTGCTTTTCATCTACTTTGTTGCTTTCCTCATCTTTGTCAAGCTTGATTGATGTTGACATTGGTGTACTCATTTCTTTTGCTGACTCAAGCCTAAATTTTTTGATAAGTTCTCTAGTGTACTTGGCTTGATTAATGAAAGTACTCTCTTATGTTTGCTTGATTTGGAGTTCAAGAAAGAAATTCAATTCTCACATCATACTCATCTCGAATTCCTTGTGCATACACTTAGAGAAATACTCACAGAGAGATTTATTAGTAGCACCAAAGATTATATCATCAACATAAATTTGCACAAGCAAAATATCATTGCCTTTTATTTTAACAAAAAAGGTTGAATCTAGTTTGCCTCTAGTGAATCCTTTTTCAAGCAAATAGTTGCTAAGCCTATCATACCATGCTCTAGGTGTTTGCTTAAGGCCATATAATGCCTTATCTAGTTATATACATGATTTGGCAAGTTGGAATCTTCAAATCCGGGTGGTTGTTTCACATATACTTCTTCCTTGAGATAGTCATTTAGAAAGACACTTTTTACATCAATTTGATATAATTTAAAGTTCATAAAACATGCAAAAGCAAGAAGCATATGAATGGATTCAAGTCTAGCTACTGGAGCAAAAGTCTCATCATAATCTATCTCTTCTTCTTGATTATACCCTTGAGCCACTAGTTTAGCTTTGTTCCTAGTTACAACCCCTGATTCATCTAACTTATTTCTAAAAACCCATTTTGTACCAATTATAGGATAATCCTTAGGTTTTTCAACTAGATGGCACACTTTTCTTTTTTCAAATTAATTTAATTATTCTTGCATTGCTACTATCCAATCTTCATGATCCAAGGCTTCTTTAACATTTTTAGGCTCTACTTGAGAAATAAAAGCAACATGTTCACAATAAACATTTAAATTAGACCGAGTTCTTACTCCCTTTGTAGGATTACCATGAATTTGATCATTTGGGTAATCTCTAACAAGCTTCTAACCTTTTGGTAGATCATCATTTGTTGTAATTTCTTGGTCATTTTACATTGGTTGTACATTGCCTTGTAGATTTGCTAGAGTTTCACCATCCTTTGTCGTTTGACTCTCTTCAACATTTGTCTCCTTTGGATCACTTGAGGTTCCCTCATTGCCAATAGTTGTAGGTAAGATTTGAGTGTCAACTTCGGAAACACCTACATCATCATCATTCTTTCTCGGGGAAAAATGATTAGTTTCATCAAAATCCACATGCATAGACTCTTCGATAAGCATATTTTTCTTGTTAAAGACTTTATAAGATTTGCTTCTTGAAGAGTAACCCATAAAAAGTCCTTCATCTGATTTAGAATCAAAATTTTCAAGATGTTCTTTTGTATTTAGGATGAAACACTTACAACTAAATACTTTGAAATGAGACACATTTGGTGCTTTACCTTTCCATAATTCATAGGGTATTTTCTTTAGAAAGGTCTAATTAGCACACGATTTAACACATAACATGCAATATTTACGGCTTCACCCTAAAAGTATGTTGCCAAGTTGTTTTCTTTCAACATTGTTCTTGTCATTTCTTGTAGTGTTCGATTCTTCCTTTCTACTACCCCATTTTGTTGAGGAGTTATAGGAGCCGAAAAATGATGTTCAATGTCACGTTCTTCACAATAGTCCATGAAAGATGCATTTATAAATTCGGTGTCTTGGTCACTATGAGTGCAGTTTATACAATAGATTTTCTCATTTTGCACCTTATTACAAAGTTTAACAAATTCATTGAAGGCATTATTTTTATGTGCAAGAGGTTTCACCCATATGAATCTAGTGTAATCATCTATAATAACATAGACATATCTAGATCCACCTAGACTTGCCACATCCATTGGACTAAATAGATCCATATGTAATTTTTATAAAGCTCTTGGTGTGGTTACCTTGCTAATTATTTTGAAATATGTCTTATGTTATTTTCCAAATTGACATGCATTACATAAATGGTTTTTTTGAAATCTAGTCTTAGGAAAACCTATGACAAGTTCTTTTCTCGAAAGCTTAGCAAGTAAGTCCATGTTAGCATGACCAAGTCTTCTATGCCATAACCAAGAATCTTCACTAATACTAACTAAACATGTCATATTTTGGCACTTTAATTCATGAAGATTGATCACATATACATTATCACATTTATTTCCAACAAATAACACTTTATCATCTTTATCATACGCCTTGCAACAAGTTAATCACATTAATCAAAACCAAGTATATAGAATTTATTTTTCACTAGAATGACTTAATTTGATCAATTTGGAAAATGAATATTCTAGCCAAGATTACTATATTAGCATAAGCCTTTTTACTTAATTAAACAATGCATCATCATTTTCAGTTACATATGTAAGAATAACACATAGTTGACTAATCGAGTTGAATTTTAAACCATTCTCAAGAAGCACATATAAATAATTTCAATGTTACCCGTACTTCTTTATCTCAATGATCTTGCCTTTCTCATAAGTTGCATCACAATCTTCTTTGGTGTTGCCAGACATTCCTACAATAAGGCACAATCTAGGTACCCATTTTTAATTGGGTCCTCGAGGGTAAGTTACATTTGTTGTAACTTTAACAATCCATTTGTGTTTTAGCCACCATGAAACTTTTGTTCCATCATCAATTTGTTTCATATCATGAAATAGTGAAACAAGTTGTTCTATTTTATCACAATATGTACAAGCACAAGGTGATACATCATGATTTGAGCTTTTGAGAAAGCAATAATTTAATATCTTTTGAATGAGACATGGTTTATACCCTAACACATTTAATTTGCATATCATGTATTGTGGATTACGCATAATATCCAATTTTTCTTTTTTTATTTCTTCATTCACCTCATTGCATAATTTTCTTGACCATAAGATCTCATTTTCAAATGCTTTATCAATCAAGGAAACACCATCTATTTCAATTATAGTATTTTTCTTGTTAATCTCATTTATTTCAATTAAGGCACATCCAACTTCTTTAATTACGTTTTTATTTTTAAAAATTAAAAATATCAATTCATTTTGAATATCCAAAATGACTTCTTCTAGTTCATCAATTGCAAGATCATTATTCATAAATGAGGAGCAATTTGATTCATGAGATAGACATACATTTTCATTAAATGTACCAATGTATGCTTCATTTTCTTTTTTAACATCTTTTTCTTTCTTTTGATGAAGCTTTTCAAGAAGATTCCATATTTCATGAGCGGATGTACATTCTTGAATTTTTTCAAACTCTTGATCATTGAAAGCACAATAGAGAATATGCATAGCTTGAGCATTTTTGGTCAATTTGGCAATGTTTTGCTCAGTTGACTCATCTTCAACTTCGTATGGCCCATGCTCAACAATATGCCACAATGTATAGTCCATGGATTGAATGTATGTTGCCATATAATTTTTCCACCTCATGAAATCAGTTCCTGTAAACATAAGAGGTCTATCAATTGAGTATCCTTCAATGTCAGGTGATGAAGTAGTATATGCCATGATCTTGACTTTACTAGATGTTAAGCTATATGTAAAGCCCTAGCTCTTGATACCACTTGTTGCCCTTAATTAAACCTAAAAAGGGGGTGAATTAGGTTATGTAGACAAAAATATAACTTTTTCGATTAGGCAATATACTAGCAATATAAAGAGTGAGTAATGCAATTTATCAAACACTTAGTGTGCATAAAATAATGCAAAGAGAGAGTTGAGAGAAAGAGATTGCAAATAGCGATTTTAGCATGGTTCGGCCCCTGCTTAAGTCCACAACCCAAGCTCCCTACTTAGGATTTCAACAATCTTCACTATGGTGGCTCTTCAAATGTTGGTGAGTCCACAAATCAACTACAATGGTAATTCAAGCTTTTACAATAGAAAACAACTATTCTCAATACAAAGCTTTAACTTCAACACCTTTGACAAGGAAATCCTTCCTTTCAAAGTGTTTAATTCTCTCTTTTGATGAGTGTTTGAGATTCATAATAAAAGCCATCTTTTAGGGTTGATAAATACAATGAATGTCTCTCTTACAATAATGCTCACAATTTCTTGCTCAAGTATAGCTCAATGATGATTCAAAGACAAAGATAATGAAAAAACTCAAGTGTAATTGCTTTGACTCAATGCCTTAAGATTTTTCAGTTGAGAGCATTAATATAAGCCAAATTGGGTGTAATAAATGTTCACCAACATTCAAATAAACGGCTATATTTTGAATCAACATTTTGTCCCGACCGATCGATCCATTTTCGCCGATCGACCGGTCAAGAGACCCTCGTCCGGTGGACGAGTCTCGGGCGGACGACCCTTTGGCCACCGGTCGACTGGTCACCGTGGGGTCATCCGGTGGAGCCAAAACTGTTAGGGTTGGGTTTTAAAAGGTATTTCTTTTGAACCTGTTTTGTAAGATATTTTTCAAATGTTTCAACACAATATTTGAGAATCAAAATTGAGCATATATCTTTTTGCAAGACCCAAAACCCCAGTCAAGTCCCAACCGGTACCCCTTATGACTTCTGTCTCCATCCTTATAACTTCATCTTCATTCTTCAAATCTTCTCTTTGAATTTTTGAATGTTCTTCTTTCTTCTTTAGCTTTGATGATCTAGGACTTGGAGTCAATCTTGATTCATCTTTATTTGTGCACACTTTAACAAACTCATTAAGTACATTTATGGTTTGTAATCATCAAAATCAAGATTTAGAAGCCTCTTAGACTAACAGTAAGTTTTCGTGCCTTTGCACTTCGGATGATTAAGGAACGTAGGGGTCCCTTTAAAAGTTGACAACCTCGGCCAGGGCTAGGGATTGTTAGTCTCAAAGCTCGTTACATGGGGTACATAGAAAGTCAAAAGAAACTGAGCACTAAAATGGAGATATTGTGATTTTTTTTTTCATTTTATGTCAATTGTAATAGGTGAAGGCATGATCAAGAGCTTGAGTAGAACTGGGCAAGAATATTAAAGTCATCTGCCTTGAAGCATTGGGAGGATCAGAACAAGAATTTCAATAGAGATCCAAGTTCTCTGTTTTTTTGGTTATTTCATTTATTTTATTTTGTAAATAGTTAGGATTATATTAGTTCTTTTATTTTTGTAATAGTATAGTTATTGGTTTGCCTTCCAATGAGTCATGAAGTACTTGTTTGGAATGAAAAATTATGGTTTGTTCTATGAAAAATATCATGTTGTATTGCAAATCGAAAAAGCAAACAATTATTACTAACTCAACTATAGAGGCAGAGCTTGTTGCATTAGCTTTTACACGTGAAGAAGCAAACTAGTTGAGAGATTTGTTGCATGAGATTCCATTATGGGAACAACCTATCCCACCAGTTTTAATACATTGTGATAGTACCGCTACAATTGGTAGAGTTAAAAATTATTATTATTATAATGGAAAGTCCAGATCCATAAGGAGAAAACACAGTACTGTGAGATCATTTTTTAGTAATGGATCTATTAATGTGGATTATGTCAAATCTACTGATAATTTTGCTGATCCATTAACTAAGGCCTTATTGAGAGAAATGATCTGGAATACATCAAGGGGGAAGCCAATATAGTCATGAGCTACATGTGATGATACCTAACCTAATGATTAAAGATCCTAAAAATTGGGTTCAATAGGAAAAATGAATCACAAGGTGGATGAAAAGTATACACTAAATATTCTCCCTCCCAATGATATGAGTGTATTCATCCTGTAATGTTTTGGAGGTTGAGTTCAAACTCTTGATGAAATTTGTAGCTCTTTCAAGTAAGGTGTCAGAATTACATGAGTATCCTTGACAGATTTCACCTATATAAGTGTTGAAGTTGTGGCTGCTTCATATGAGTTTTTCGCTAATTCTCATATAAACACTTATGAAAACCTGGAAAGCACATGGTTGTAACGTGCTAAGCCGTTAAGCTCATTTCTTTACACCTGGACATTTTGTGTGAACAGTAACTCTTTATGTCCCTCAAATAGTCATAGTTCAAGTCGGAGACCACTACTGACTCTGGAATAGAGGTTAATGTTTCACTAAGTAAAGGTTCAAAGCATGGCACAACTTTATTAAGCATAATGATCCCTTTTGGCTGGAATATCTCTCTTGTGACCTTGATTTAATATTAGAATAAGTGGGGAAATGTTGTAATATTTTAATATTAAATTAATTTATCTTATATATTCAGTGAATAATAAGTATTCATGTCTTTAATTTTGGAACATGAAGAGATTATGTTTTAACTTTATATTCATGTATGTATTAACTTTGGAACATGAAGAGTTTCATGTATTTAGAGATTAATTCATGTCTTTTCACTTGCATGTATCATTATTCATGTCTTTTCACTTGTATGTAATTAATTAAGGAGGTTTTTAGGAGCCTATAAATAGGTCTCTCATTTTTCCTTCCATGGCACTTCTGGACAACTGTAATATTGTGAGAATAAATTAAAGAGTCTATTCAACCAAAAGAGAAAGACGTTCTTGTGAGGAGCTTGTGCTCAACCTTCTAGTGCAAAGTTGGTTTGAGCTATACAACAACAAGTCGTGTTGTTGTATCCTGGATGGGATAAGGTATATTAAAACTGTTGCATCGGTTCTTTCCACCGCAGGGTGAATCTCCTTAAAGATAGCAAGATTCTCGCGCCTCAGTCCGATCGAGTTGTCTTTAACAAAAGTGTTTGTACTTTAATTTTTGTACTATTTTCAATTATTGTTGTACAATTTCACCAACAACAAGAGACTATGATTTACGAAAAGTCACTAACCATGTATCCATACAGAGAGTCACAAAGAGCTACGTATTCATGTAGCCGCACAAAAATTCACAGAGACAAAGTCAAAACTAGTTTCGAATACATGTCTCATAGCATATACGAAGTCACAAAGATTAACTTCTTGAAGAGACCCATAATGAAGGTCAATCATAGTCGACTTGTGTGTAAAAATTACATAAACAATTTTCATAAACTAACTTTCAAAGGCGAAAGATTTACAAAATTTCATTTATGTCATGCCAACAAAAAATTTCAAATCAAATTTTAATGTAATAAGTAATTTTTGCTTTATAAATCAAAATTTTAATTCATAAAAATTAAATTCTCATATCCATTTTAGAAAATCAATTTTTATAAACCATTTGCTAAATAAAATATAATTTTAGAATCACGATTTAAATAAAGATAATTAAGATTTTTCATAAATAAAATTTTCATTTTGAACAAAGATACAATGAACATATTTATTTGGAATAAAAAGCTAGAAAAATTGCAGATACATACATTAAGCGTAACACATGGAAAATTCCACTTGAATTCAAAGAATGCGAATCACCATCTAAACCACAAGCACTTGGCCACAAACACCACCTTTAATCACTGCTAAACCTTTTCAATTCCTCTATTACAATATTATATAAATAAAGATATATAATAAACAACATTTTTAATTTTCTGTTAGGAGTTTCACATGGTGAACTAAAGAACAAAAGAGAATGATTTCTCCCAAATAGAAAGAGTAGGAGAATAATGAGCTATTAATAAATATGTGTATGTTCAATACCCAATAACTTAAGCTTTTGGATCAATAGTTGAGTTTTACATATGTGTATTAAAGCCCATTTATTATCAGACTTTCTGGGCTCGCCACAATATTTTCCTTTCTGAAATGATATTGGTAGTCCAATACAAAGAGTTCATAACCTCCAACTCACTAACTCTCAATTATGATCCATGATGTAAAGAGTATGAATAGTTATAACTCCATGACCCAATAATTCTACTACTATCAATACTCACGTAAATTTTTTTTTTGGTCAAACAATACTCACGTAATAAATGTTTTTCTCCTTAATATTATTTACATATTTTTCTTTTGACGAAAATCTCGAGTATTATAATATGTTGTCAAATAATACAAAAGTCTAAAACTGGAAAAGAAAAAGAAAAAAGAAAGAAAAAAGAGCCATTGTTTTTTCAACTCTGAGAAAGGATAGAGCCAAGGCCCAACAACAATTAGAGGAGTAAATATAAGTAAATCCATGCTTCTTTGCAAGCAAGGGCGGAGCTACATGGATTGTATGCATGTGCATACACTGGACTCCAAACACCACATCTCTAGTTTGTTCTTTTTTTTTTATTTCTTGGTCGGAGATGGAAGAAAATGGTTAAGAAGTATGAACGATACTGACGTTGTTTGTGGTCGTCGTGTAGTGGTCGCAATGGAGTTTGTGGTTGTGGTTTTGATGGTATCCATGGTAGATGTAGTCATGGTTGTAACACCCCGATCCCTCACGAGATCAGAGTCCCAAACCCAAACCCGAGGCACGAAAAACGAGGGAAAACGGGCAGAGTCTCCCCTGTTTATAGGATATTCCAACACCTGTTTCCAGAGGAATTAACACACAAAACTACACATATAACAAAAGTCATTGAAATTCCCAAGATAACGCTAATTATCTAGTCTTAGCAAAATAGTCTATATAGAGTTCTAGGTTAGTTAGCTAACAGTCTTAATGTCCTCCAAAAATATTACAGACCGCTAGCCTAAGTGAACTTAAGCTTAGATACATATTTACATTTATCAAATATCTACAAGGCACACAGGCCTCAAAAGATTTCATATTAACCACTACATTTTCAAGAACTACCACGCAACATTGCACAGGAACTCAAAGAGACTCCCGAGCCTCCTCCATCTCCAGAGGAACTGAACCTGCCTCGCCTGAAATAGTTAAAGAGAAGAGGAATGAGTATACATTGTGAGTATACTCAGTGAGGGAGGTGCACAAATACCCGGAGAGGTTTTCGCAATATTCTCATGCAATGCAAATGAACAAGTGTATCAAGTAGCTCAAGTAACAATAAGATCAAGTGATAAAATCGATTGCAAGACTAAATGCTAACTCAAGGCAATAAAGCTATAAGCTTACTTTAGAAGTTTTAGCTCGGAAGCAAATCATAAACATCAGTAAAACATCTCACACATTAACCAACACTTTGGTAGGAATACAATTATAAGTAGCAATCATATTGAAAAGGATACGGTTCCACTTCCAAGTCTTCATTCACGAGCCACGAACCACGAGCATCACGAACATGCCGGCAAACCCCAAACACCACAATTGGGATACTCCGGATGTATCCCGATCCTACGACCCTTTCTCCCGAGGTAGGTCCATGCCCAGCAGGTGAACCACGCCTCTAGGGTAGTGGAGTATGCCTCAGCGAGAAGGGAATAGGCACCATGGTAGTCGAGGGAGCACGGCAAGCACGATGCCGCCCGTGTTTCTCGACGCTACCATGTCCGAAGAGGTTGCGCAACCCCGAGACAATATCACGAGATAGCAAATAAGCAGTACATACAACCTTTATCTTTTACTAGGCACAGAAATGAGGACAACAAAGTAGGTTGTCCTCAATCACATAACAATAGAATCAGTTATTCATTGAATTTCAACTAAACACGTAACTCAACTATTCATGTAAACAATTAAGTATTACTGAGCAACAACAGCCACATAAAGTGTATGAGTCAAGTCAGCAGTAAAAAGGCAACTATAAGCTAGATGGCAACTAACTGACTGTAGGATTTAGGGTAGCTATTATCCGCATTAGGGTGGTGATGATTCTTGAACTACTTTACTACTTAGGTCAAACGGCTTCCCAATGTCAATTAAATTCTACCTGCATAATCCAGTTAACATGTAATAGTCACCAACTTTATTTCAGCTTGTTAGAATTAATTCTTTAAGCATCTTACTCAATTCCTTAAGACAGTTTAGCATTTCTAATCCAATTACCAGTTAAAAGTATTAACTAGATAACACTAAACGCTCTAAACTACCCCGTAGTTCAACTCATATTTAGCTCCGATAGTACAAATAGTAACATCTTCGTTAAGATAATAGAAGTAATAATCAATTTAATGTTATCGATAACTACTTAAAATTTCTTACTAATAGCAATGTTATTCATAACTACCCAAAAACTATATACTAGCCGCAACATTATTTATTGCTATGCAATCATTTCATGCAGTAGTATGAAATTCTTTAACTAGAACCAATAGACTTTAATCTAGAGCTTAACACAAGCTAACTATTTTAATGAGAGATATACAGTGAGTTAAGCCCTTCAGGCCACATCAATCGAGTAGCCCATTAACACCTAAAATCTTCATATTCTAACCATATTTACTAATCAACTTTACGAGCTTGACTCAAATATAAACTCTTACGTTAAGTCTTACCTATGTAACAGTTTTCCTTTACTTATTTTAAAACCATCTTCTTAACCTTTATTTGTCCACCTAAGAGTTTCACACATAAGAAGAGAAAAAGAAAATATGCAAGACTAGCTACGAAACACGATCTTTACATAATAGCCATAGAGTAATTGGGAAACAAGAAATTGAACAAGGAGATAACCTCCCAACAGCTGCAAGCCGCTGGTAATGACTGTTCGTTGCTGGCGTAGGGACTGCCAACGCGGGGCAGTCTGCTATCCGCATTCCCACACCCCAAAATCCCATTCTTTAAAGCTTTTTGATGCAAGGTTATGTTTATAATGCATGGGTCTTTAGCTTGTAGGTCTGACCAAGTCTTAATTAGTTCATATAGAAGGTACTATAGGTTCTTTTTAGACATTCTAACATGCATATGATCTCCATTAAACTTCAGCCCAATAATCATTGAATATTTCAAATCTTAAACCTAGCTAAGCAATTTCAGCACTTTGTTTCTCAAGAATCATAATCTTCATTATAATCAACTACCAACAACACCTATAAATAATTTAAATGCATGAAAACCAAGACTCCCTCACATGTTAACACCTAAAGAATTGCTCTACTACACTAATCTAGTTAATAAACCAAGTTTCTTGAAAGATTAAGCACACATATTACATACCCACTTACAATCAAGTTTATAGACATATTAACACATAAATATACACCAAAATAGCACAAGTCCCTCATATGAATTACGTCCCTGTCCACTACTTAACAATCTGCATAACAACTGAGAATCAATGAAAAATTTAAGGATTCACAGTGGCCTCAAGGGACTGCCCGCAGCAGCGCCGGCAGCCTCACAACCATCCACATCGGCGGCAAACAACCACACCAGCGCTGGTACTCGGCGCCCACACACATAACAAAATCAATTAATGCAGTTTGCTTACGATAATATGAGGTAAAAATCTGAAATTTCAAGTTAGATCATAAATTAATTTCAATCAACAATTCAAGGCTTAACAAATCTATAATTCCAATTAAACAACAAGATGCAAACCCTCACTTGATTACGCTGCTCCAGATCTGATTTCTACCCCCAGCCGCGCGTAGAGAGACCTTGAGCCCTAGCTAGGAATTTTTCTCCTCTTCTTTTTCGCCAAAGCTGCAGCCTCCCCTCTTTCTCTCTCTCTCTCTCTCTCTCTCTGCCCGACGTGAAAATCGAACGAGAATGGTGAGGAGAGGTTTCGATATGTGGGTGAGGTGCCTGTGTGTGTGTCGCGTGAGAGAGATGAAAAATCAGAAGTTGGTGGGTTTGTATGGCTACGCGCGTGTGTGTGTAGTTGAGAGTAGATGAGAGAAAAATTTTATGTGGCTGAGTTGTTTTTTGCTGTTTATTAATATTATTATTGTTACTAATATTATTATTATTATTATTCTTATTCTTAGTGTTATTATTATTATTATTATTTCCTATTGAAGACCTCAAAATCAACTAATTAGAATTAGAAAATTGGGTGTCTCAGAAATTCGCTCAGTCCTGACCCGGCTTCGCACTCAATTTAAAAACAACCGAATAAAAGTACCTAAGGTAAATTTAAATAACAATACAATTTATTAGGAATAATTAATCCGGAGCCAATTATTCCTTAAATTAATTAAACGAAATTAATGGAATTAATAATTTATTAACTATTCTACGTAAATTTATTATTTATAACTCATATATATCTAAAGAATAATTTAATAACAATATAAGCATTCTCAAATTCGGGATTTCACACGAAATTAGAAATTTAAATTAATTATAATATTCACAAGGTGACTTTTAATAAATAAAATACTAAAGTAACAAAATAATTATTCTCGGCAAGTTAATTAAATACAGTTACAATAATTACAATAATAAAATATTAACTAATTGTTTCTCCTAAATTAATAAAGTAATTGTTTCATGAAATTTTATTACTTAATTTAATAATTATAGTTAATAATGATAAGTAAAATTTTCGGATTAAAAATCTAATTAAAATGCAATTTAATAAAATAAATATGCAATTTAGAAAATTAAATATGCAAATTTCTAATTAAAAATCTATATTCCAGGTCTGGGCATCACAATGGTAGTTGTGGTGTGGTCAACCATCAGAAGATGGTTGTACGATACTACTACTTCTTTTCTTTTTTTTTCTCTTTGGTCAGCTACTCAAGTCTTCTTTTTTTTTTTTTTGGTCAAACAGCTACTCAAGTCTCAAAATCACCAAATCTCACTCAATTTCACTTTCAAATTTCAACAACAATTAAACCCATCTACGATCTTCCTAACACACTTACTCTAAATGTAAAATTATTTATTAATTTTTATTTTAAATTTCATTTGTTATTATTCTTATTTTTAATTTTACTTGTTTATTATTTTTATTTTTAGTATTACTTGTTTAATACTTTAGTTTTAGTTTCAATTGTTTATTTTTAGTTTTAGTTATTATTTTTATTTTTAGTATTTCTTGATAGTTTTGTTAAATATTATTTAATTTTAATTGATACGAAATGATATAAATATGTGTCTTATTAAATGTCCTCATTTTTCTCTTCAAGGTTTTTAATTTTTAATTTTTGGAGATTAAACACATTGTTTCATAGTGTAGATGTAAGAAATGAAGATATATTGTATTTATGTATTTTTGTGTGTATTTAATTGGTTTGACTATATCTTATATAGTTTAAAATAAGTGAAGATAACCTTTTCTTATTTAAAATAGTTTTGTAGCTGAGAAAAGTTATTGGAAGTGAAGAAATACACATATATATTTGAACACTGTATGTATCATCATGTATGTATGTATATATGTATGTATGTATGCAAGCATTGGTCTAATTTTGGATTTTTATACTTGGTGTAATTCTTCAAAGTATAAATCAATCTTGTTAATATCATAGGTGTATATTATATACGGATGCTTACACAGACCATCGATGTCTGACTCCACCCCTGTTTGCAAGTCTAAATTTCTTTCATGTCTCAGGTGGCTATCCTAGGCAAAAGTAGAATTATATTATAGTTTTAATAGTATGGAACTTAAATCACCCAAAAGCATTTGTTGAGGCAATTAATGTGATTAACAATTAATTGGTTATATTTTGCAAAACGTGTGTTATTACCATATTTGTATTTTTACCTTTTGAAGGTGTAGGTAAAATTGTATGGCAACTTACCATAAAAGGAGAAGTCATGTGATTGCATTAATTGTCCTTGTTACTAAAAGGCAAGTAGGGTTTTATGAGAAGAATCTTTTCTTGAAAACCAAGGCATGACAAGTGTATATATGAAGCACAGGACGTGGAAAAGGTATGGCAAGAAAGAGAGAGTGCACGAACGAGTGGCAAAAGAATACATAGGATTTCTATGTTCCATGTTATATTACAACACAATCTGTGTTTCGGTCCTTTATTATATTAAGTGTTGCATCTTTGTTTGCTAAGACAGTGAGTTATGTGTGACTTGTTTAAGTTGTTAAGTGATTAGATTACTGTCATCTTGATTCGTTCTTCGGGAGAATAAAGTGTTGTTCTCGAGAGAGAACGTTGTAAGTCAAGGGGAGCTTCCCAAACCGAAGTTCGTTAAGAACTTCATCTAGGCGTCAAAGGTTAAGAGAGAGTCTTTACTTGTATAAATCCATTAATGTTGTAACTTGTTATTTCTTAATGAACAGGTTTGTTGGACTAGAGGAGGTACTATAGATGTAGACCGCACGATTGAACTACGTTAAATCTTGGTGTTCTTGTTTCTATTACGATTCTATTATTTCTGCTACTGTTAACTGTTATTACTTATGTTGGAACATTAAGTAAGACGTTGTGGTTGTCGACCAAGCTGTTAGGAAATCAGTCTGTTAACAAACTGTCAAAGAAAGCATGTTCCAGTTAATGTTGCAACATCACATGTAACAAATTTTCTTTTCACCAAGTAGTTACATCAGCTGTTTAAATTCATCACAGAGTTTTCGTCAATTGAACAAATTTTTCATATTGCCTTGAATATAATCCATACTTTTACTGCACAAACTCTAACAAGTGGCATCAAGAGCGGGTTACGAACTAATTTGGTTAGATTCTTGGGAATTAGTTGTTTACTTGCAAGAATAGATATGGACACCTTGCGTGAAGGAGGCTCAATCTCTAAACCACCGCTGTTGGATGGTGCGAATTACTCATATTGATAGGCTCGAATGAGGGCATTCATCAAGTCTATTGATAAGAGGGCTTGGAAAGTAATCTTGACTGGCTGGAAAACTCCGATCAAAACAGATGCTCAGGGCAATGTTGCAACTAAACCTGAAATAGAATGGACCAAAGATGAAGATCTTTTGGCAAGCTGGAACTTTAAGGCGCTGAATGCAATATTCAATGCTATTGACTTGAATCAATTCAAGTTGATCTCGACATATGAATCTGTGAAGGAAGCTTGGGAGATATTACAAACAGCATATGAGGGTACAACATCAGTCAGAAGATCAAAATTGCAGATGTTTGCCACCAGATTTGAGGAATTGAGGATGCAGGATGATAAAACCATTGCGGATTTCAATGCAAAATTGTGCGCCATTGTTAATGTATCATTTGCTTTGGGAGAAAAGTATTCTGATGCTAAACTTGTAAGGAAAACCTTGTGCTCTCTCCCACACATATTTGGAATCAAAGTAACTGCCATTAAAGAATCAAAAAATGTTGATGAAATCAAGATTGATGAACTGATGGGTTCACTCCAAACTGTTGAGATGAAGTTTAAGCAAAATAAGAAAGAAAAAGGCATTACACTGAAGGCTGAAGTTGAAAGGAAAGAGATGTTAAGCTCTTCGGATGATGAGAAATCTGAAATCTCTAAATCCTTAGCCTTGCTTACCAAGAATTTCAACAGAGTGCTGAAAAAATGGGACAAACGGAGAAAAGGTTTTAGACAGTTGAATTTTGACAAGAAACCTCATGTTGTAACAGCGGTTGACCCATTCAAGAAGCAAAACTTTAAACCAATTAACGAGAAGAAAAAGAGTAAAGGTATACAATGTTGAGAATGCAAGGGTTTTGGCCGCATTCAAGCTGAATACGCAGACACCTTGAAAAAAAAGAAAAAGGCCATGAAGGTTACATGGAATGATGTGGAATCAGATGAATCTTCAGAGAGTGAAGAAGAGCATACCAGTAACTTTGTTGCATTTACCGTTGCAACAGCACCGCGAGAGATCAGTCTTGACGAAGAAGCTGGTACAGCTGTTACAATACCAGGTGAAACAGACAATGAAATAAGTGAATCTAATTGTATTGAGTCAAATAGTGATGGAAATTTGAATGATGAAGAAGTCATGAAAATGTACAAAGACATGTACAAAAAATGGATGTTCGTGTGTAAGAAAAACCAGGGACTGGAGCTGAAGATCCTTGAATTGGAGAAACAAAATTCTGAACTAAAAAACTTGGCTGAAAAAAGACTGATGGAAGTGCAGATGCTGCAACATGACTTAAAATAGATACAACGAAATATAAAAATGTTAAATTCTGGAACTAAAAAATTGGATCACATGTTATCCCTTTAAAAATCGAGCAGTGATCATATTAGACTTGGTTTTTATGAAGGAAAATCTTTTGGAAAAACTATTTTTGTCAAAAGTTTAAAAAATCCAGAATTTCAGCATAAGGTTGCGACTGCACAGAATAACAGTAAAAATGCCCTAGTTACTGATGTTAGGACAACAACTGCGACATCGCATAAGCAACATAGAAAAAAGAAGAACAGGTTCATTCCTATCTGTCACTTCTGCCTTACACCTGGACATATCAAACCTCACTACTTCAAGCTTCAAAGAATGCAGGAAAAAGGTAAGTCTCTTAATCAGCAAAAGAGATCCTCACACATGTTTCTACAACACAAGGTAAGACAATTATGGGTAAAAAAATCAAACTTAGCTTGTTTTGTTGCTTATATCTCTATGCAATCTTGTACTGCTAACTCTTGGTATTTTGATAGTAGGTGTTCTAAACATATAACGGGTATGCGTGAAGCATTGAGCAGCTACAAGAAGTGCGATGAAGGCCAAGTTACTTTTGGTGATAGTGTTAAAGGAAAAATACTTGGAAGATGAACATTGGATATTAAAAGATTTCTGAGGCTCAAGAAAGTACTGCATGTGGATGGCTTAAAAGCTAATCTTATCAATATTAGTCAACTATGTGATCAAGACGTACATGTGAAATTCACTAGAGATGGTTGTCATGTGTTAGATATTACTAACAATTGTGTGCTTACAGGAAAAAAGGTCTTTTGACAACTACTATATACTCACACCATCTCAGGAACAACCATTGACATGTTACAACAGTACCTGTGACAACGCTGAAATTTGGCACCAGAGATTAGGACACTTAAATTATGATTTGCTTACCAAAATTGTGAATTTATGTGCAGTACGAGAAGTGCCAAAGTTGAAAAACAGACAATCAGGTATGTGTGGTTCTTGTCAAATGGGCAAACAAGTAAGAGCATCTCACAAGATGTTGCAACATGTGTCAACCAAGAACATCTTGGAGCTTTTGCACATGGATCTCATGGGTCCAATACAAATCGAAAGCATCATAGGTAAAAGATATGTGTTTGTCTGTGTGGATGATTTTTCTAGATATACGTTTGTGGATTTCCTTAGAGAAAAATCAAACACATTTGATGTTTTTAAGAAATTGTGCTTAAAATTGAAAACTGAGAAAGGTTGCAACATCTAGAGAATCATTGGAATAAAGAGTGACCATGGTAGAGAATTTGAGAATCATTTGTTTACAGAGTTTTGCAATGCACATAGAATAACTCATGAATTCTCTGCCCCAAATACCCCACAACAGAATGGTGTGGTTGAAAGAAAGAATAGAACAATTCAAGAAATGGCTCGTGTGATGTTGAATGATAAAAACCTCTCTCACAGGTTTTGGGCAAAAGTAGTTAACACTGCATGTTACACCATAAATCGAGTTCTTTTGCGACCAGGTACCACCAAAACTCCTTATGAAATTTGGAAATGTAAGAAACCCTCACTGGGTTATTTTCATGTGTTTGGTAGCACGTGTTACATCTTGAATGATAGAGAACAAAGAGGTAAGTTTGATGCTAAAAGTGATAAAGGTATTTTTCTTGGTTATGCAACTAATAGCTGTGCCTTTTGAGTCTTTAATTTAACCACCACGACTATAATGGAATCAATTAATGTGGTGGTTGATGAATTGCAAAATTGTGCAGGTGAACCGACGGAAGAAACCAGCATCAGCAAACTGAAGACTGATGTGGCAGATGATGTTGTAACACTGAAAGAAGAAGGAATGAAGAAACCTGTCGTGACTGAGCCAGATGCAACACCAGACAGAATAGCTGAGTAAACAGACAATGGTTCACAGGATGTTACAACAAACAGTGGAACAACAGATGAAATCATTAAATAAACTCAAACTGAACTGCCACAAGTTCACAGGAACCATGCTTCAACAGATGTGATTGGTTCAATACATGATAGAATTTGAACCATAGGTAAACCCAAGTTGAACTATAGAGATATGGTAAAGTTTGTTTGTTTCACATCTTCTTTTGAACCCAAAAATGTGACTGAAGCCTTGAAGGATAAATTTTGGGTAAATGCTATGCAAGAGGAATTGAACCAATTTGTGAGAAATGATGTCTGGATTTTAATTCCTAGGCCAAAAGATGCCAATATCATTGGAACTAAATGGATCTTTAAAAACAAGACAGATGAAAATGAAAACATAACTAGAAACAAGGCTAGACTTGTAGCTCATGGATATACACAAATTGAAGGGGTGGATTTTGACGAGACCTTTGCTCTGGTTGTTAGGCTTGAATCTATTAGGTTGTTATTGTCCATTGCATGCATGTTAAAAGTCAAATTGTTTCAAATGGATGTAAAAAGTGCATTCTTGAATGGAATTTTAAATGAGGAAACATATGTTAAGCAACCAAAAGGTTTTGAGGACCCACATTATCCTACTTATGTGTATAAATTGAAAAAGGTCGTGTATGGATTAAAACAAGCTCCGCTAGCTTGGTATGACAGGTTGACAAGATTCTTGCTTGATAAAGGCTACCAGAAAGTGGGAGTAGACAAAACTTTGTTCATCAAAAGGTTTGGTTCAGGTATCTTCATTGCTCAAATTTATGTTGATGACATTGTATTTGGTGCAACATCAAAAAACAAGGTTGATGAATTTGTTAGGCATATGAAGCATGAGTTTGAAATGAGCATAGTTGGGGAACTAATATACTTCCTAGGATTGTAGGTCAACCAATGTGAGGATGAGATCTTTATATCTCAAGAGAAGTATGCCAGGAACCTAGTAAAAAGATTTGGTTTAGAATCTACTAAGTCTTCAAGAACCCCCATGAGTGTGACCACCAAGTTGACAAAAAGTAAGAATGAGAAATCAGTTGACCCTAGCCTATATAGGAGCATGATAGGAAGCTTGTTGTATTTTACAGTAAGTAGAACTAGCATATGTTTTAGTGTTGGAGTGTGTGCCAAATATCAAACAAATTAAAAAAGAATCTCACTTACTTGTAATAAAAAGGATAATCAAATATGTGAGTGGAACAGTAGGTCTTGGAATCTGATTTACTAATGACACTAACACTAATCTTGTTGGCTTTAGTAATGCTAATTGGGTAGGAAATGCTGATGATAGAAAAACTACAACTGGGGGATACTTTTACATTGGAAACAACATGGTGTCTTGGTACAGCAAGAATCAAAGCTCAATCTCCTTGTCAACAGCAGAAGCTGAATACATAGCTGCAGGAAGTTGTAGTGCACAACTTCTATGGATAAAACAGATGTTGGATGACTATGGAATTGAAAATCATGTTTTGACTGTTTATTATGATAACATGAGTGCCATTAATATATCCAAAAATCATGTTCACCACTCTCACACTAAATATATTGACATAAGACATCATTTTATCCGTGAACTTGTTGAAACAAAAATCATTGTTCTGGAACATGTTGCAACAGAAAAACAATTGGCAGATATCTTCACTAAATCCTTAAATCCTTAAAGATTTGAAACTCTAAGAAAAGCTATTGGAATTTGTAGTATATAATGTTGTATCATGATATTCTTTTAACAGGAACTTGAAATAAGCTTCAGAAATCTGAAAGTCTGATATTTAATTCAACTGGTGATTTAATTTATGAACCATATATCTTTTGTACACCTTGAAGTGTAGGTTTGGAAAGTTACTCTGGATAGTCTGCAAGTGCATGATGACTAGGGATAAATGGAGAAGTCTCTCTAAATCCATTCATGTATTCTATTCATCTTCAAGATTAAAAAAAAAAAAAGGGCAGGAAAAAATGTGATTATCAAGCACTGAAAAAAGCTACATAATTCAAAATAAAAGAGATTGGAGTGAAAGCTACCAATTGCAACATAGGCTGAAATAGTAAAGAAAAATATATACATGTGAAGAAACTGTATGCTGCTTCCAGTTACAACATGAGTTGGAACAAGAAAAAAAATATATTGTGCTTTCCTGCAAGATGAATAGATGATCAGGTACATTTGAGCTGATAGGGAGAGTACCTGTACTTTGCAGATTTGAAGGTGATGGCTATCTGAATTCTATTTCTCAAACACACACATGGTTCATTAGTTAAATCCTTAATTGGAATGAGTATTGATGAGTAAAGTTTCTTGAGTAATTTCATGCTGCCTAGATTCATCTAGCATTTCAATTTGTTTTTGTTTTTAATAAAAAATAAAAAAGGGGAGGGGGGAGGGGGGAGGGGGGGAGAAAATCTTGGAGGATATGAGAATTGTGAAACATACTGCTAGTATGTTTTTGGTTGCAACATTATCACTAGATCAATCATAATAAATTGTTATGGCTTATGTCCAAATGTTGCTACTTCCGTATACCACATGGTGTTTTGTCAGAAAGGCAAGATTGTTTTGAGCGGGAATTTTTCGATATCATTAATTGGCAATTGTTTTACTTTTGCAGTTTTCATTTAAATTTCCCAAGATCGTGGGATTGGTTAACTATAATGGGCAGCTACCCAAGATTAGGGCACGATTTAATTGAGCGAATCTGTGACTTTTCATCTTTCAATTGCTCTGCTCTCTTTGTTGCTAACGCTTATCATTTTTTTCCTCTCGTCTTCTCCGTGTCTCTTTGAGTTTTTGTTGCTTACCCACTTTCAGAACACACTATGGTGAGAACAAGATCATACGGTATACATTGGGGAACCCCCAAACTAGGCGCACAAGGAAGTGTTTCAACACAACCCATCACCATTGATGAGCCATCTCCTCCCACAGCAGCTGCAAAGGATGTTGCACCATCATCAAGCGGCACAAGCTCTAGTGGATCTCTTCGTCCACGAACCACCAAAGCTAGGGCTGAAGAACCACCCATTGACCCTTTGTGGACTTCAACAGGGATGGACGTGGTTGTACACACCAAAACGACTCTACACCATACTGAGACGGTGCAGTCCTCGGACTCAGACGCTGAGCCCAAAATGGATGCTGTCACTACAGTTGCAATACCATCTTCTACAATGACAGCGCATGTTGAGGAGAAAATAGATGTCACAACATCCCCTGCCACATGCCATGCTACTACGGATCCACCGAGTGAACAGTCTAAGGATACCCCTGTCTTAGTCACAGGAGATGTTACAACTTCACATGCAACATCTGAAATAGAAGCGGTAGAGGGAACGACCGTTGGTACAAAAGCCACGCTTGCGGATGAACTTCATCAAACCAAGTCAAACAGAAAGAAGCATATTGGAAGCTTCAAACGCAAATGGGCTACACTTCCAGAATCTTCACGACCCAAGCCAACTAAGGCAGTAAAACGACCATGCCTAGGGTATGATATTCCTTCAGTTTTTTCCCCGCAATTCTATTTTTCAGAATCTCAAGATAAGTTTCAATTAATGTCACAATGCAAGTTTCTTGTGGAGAAATCGATAAATTTGAAGTCCTATAGGAACATTGGCATCGAAGACTTGCTTAGGACTAGGAAGTTGTTAACTGCGTTTGATAAATTGAGTTCCTTCTCTGGTAATTTGGTCTATGAATTCTATTCTAATCTGCACCAGAATATCAATGTTGCAACATCCAAGTACTATCATAGGATCTATGTTCGCAAACATGTTTTCACCTTCTCACCTTCTGCTAGTAATACCTATCTTGAGTGTGATCCCTTTGAGGAATTTATTCCTAATATATCTCTAACTGCTATTGCTACTGAGCTTGTGGGTGAACCCTATGAATGGAAACCATATAAAAGGCTACCGAACCTCAAACTCACCTCCAAATATGCTGCTTTGCATAAGATAGTCATTGTCAACTGGTACCCCACAAAACATTCTACAACCTTGAGTGTTGAATTGGGTAAATTGTTGTATTCTGTGGGCACAGGGATCAACTTCAATTTAGGGCAGTTTATCTTTGATTGAATCAATGAAGAAGGGGCAAAAGAGTTTACGAGTCAATACTTGTCATATCCCTCTCTTATTCATGGTTTTCTCTTGTCGCAACATCAGGTCCTACATAAGCAAGAGGAAATGCATCAACTTCCCTCTCCTCTGTTCTTTTCTAAGAAAATTTTGCAGGGTGCCCATAAGAATGATCTCCAAGGGGAACCATCTGGTATTTCCACCCCTTCCACCACAAGGAATACAAGTTCGTCTGCCACTTAGTCTGACATGTTGCAACATGTACAGCAACTCCAGGAGGCTATTGAGGAGTTACGTGAGAAGCAAGAAAATATCCAGGCTAATCAAGACAAAATTCATCAGACTCTTGCTCAACTTCTCGAAGGGCAGAATGCCATTATGGTGCATTTGATGGGATTTCCTTCTAGTTGATGCTATTTCATTTCTGTTGCATGGATGATGGTTTATGTCTATTGCTCTCATACTCTTTTGATACTCTGTGTTTGATCTGCTGCTATTTCTTAGCCTTCTTTTTCCTTTGGTTTGGCAAAAATGGGGAATCAGTTATGTTAACTGTTGGTTTATATTATATTTCTGTTTATTGTCTACTTGGTTATAGTCTCTGTGTTGGTTTATTATTTTCTACTGTAAGTTGCAACCTGAGTGTTAACTTTTGTTCTGATTCTACGGTACTCATATTGTTGCAATAGGATCAATAGGCTCTTAACTTCTACACTTGTGCAGTTAATGGTTTTCAATTGTGTGATAAATGGGTTTTTCCAAAACAAAGCCAAAGGGGAAAATTGTTGAGGCAATTAATGCGATTAACGATTAATTGGCTATGTTTTGCAAAACATATGTTATTACCATATTTGTGTTTTTATCTTTTGAAGGTGCAGGTAAAATTGTATGGCAACTTACCATAAAAGGAGAAGTCATGTGATTGCATTAATTGTCCTTGTTACTAAAAAGAAAGTAGGGTTTTATAAGAAGAATCTTTTCTTGAAAGCCAAGGCATAACAAGTATATATATGAAGCACAGGACGTGGAGAAGGTGTAGCGAGAAAGAGAGAGTGCACGGACGAGTGGCAAGAGAACACATAGGATTTCTATGTTCCATGTTATGTTACAGCACGATCTGTGTTCCAGTCCTTTATTGTATTAAGTATTGCATCTTTGTTTGCTAAGACAATGAGTTATGTGTGACTTGTTTAAGTCGTTGAGTGATTAGATTACTGTCATCTTGATTCGTTCTTCGGAAGAAGAAGGTGTTGTTCTAAGGAGAAAATGTTGTAAGTCGGGGGAGCTCGCCAAACCAAAGTTCGTTAAGAAGTTCTTCATCTAGGCGTCAAAGGTTAGGAGAGATTCTTTACTTGTGTAAGTCCATTGATGTTATAACTTGTTATTTCTTAATGAACAGGTTTGTTAGACCAGGGGAGGTCCCGTAGATGTAGACCGCACGGTTGAATCACGTTAAATCTTGGTGTTCTTGTTTCTGTTACAATTCTATTATTTCCGCTACTGCTAACTGTTATTACTTATGTTGGAACATTAAGTGGGACGTCGTGGTTATCGACTAAGCTGTTAGGAAATCAGTCTGTTAACAAACTGTCAAAGAAAGCATGTTCCAGTTAATGTTGCAACATCACGTGTAACAGATTTGCTTTTCACCAAGTAGTTACATCAGCTATTTAAATTCATCACAGATTTTTCGTCAATTGAACAAATTTGTCATATTGCCTTGAATATAATCCATAATTTTACTACACAAACTTTAACAGCATGGTTGAACAACCAATAACTAACAAATGACCCTAGTCTAAAGTAAACAAAAAGGAACAAGCAGATTACTATACTTGGCCATGCTGAGACTACAAATACAAAAATAACTTACTGATACAGTACGTACATGAGAAACGAAATACACATAACGATACATGCATGTCTTTCCATTATACCTCAAAAAATAAGTTCAAAAATAGCTATCAGCAAGATTCAACCGACCCCTGACTCAAAATCTTGTATTCATAACTGGAACAACACAAAACAACTAAAACATCACTCACCTTACTTGTTACATCCCAAATTCTTACCCCTATAAAAAAAAGGCAATAAAAAACCCTAACGTTTTTCAAGTTTCCTAATCTTCAATCACAAAAGAACTAATAACCGGTTAATTATCAAAGTTATAATCTTTGCCTTGATTGGAATTGGTTGTTAGGTTGAGTCAGATGTCACCGATGCATCAACAGTTCAGAACTAGACATTGAGATATTGTGTTTTGTGAACACTTCAATTAGAAAGCAAAGAAAAGGTTCTCTTCACCATTTCATGGTGCACCTTTTGCTACCTTTCCAAGCAAAATTAAACTAATAAGCGGTCCACTAAAGATTATTAAAGCATCCAATAAACTACTTGACAATAGTTTCGACCCAAAACATGATCAAGATCATAATTTTTTTTTGTCAATGATCAAAATCATAGTGAGATAGTAATTACATAACAAATTTATTTAAATATATAGCAAAAAAATCAAAATAAAAGAAAACACAAAGTTAAACATACAATATATGAATTAATTTGCAGTTAAAGATAAAATAAAATGGGATAATGCGATTTTCCCCCATGAGTTAACCCATAAATCCCAAAGTCCCTCAGGTGTTTTTGATATTATCCAGATTCCCCCATGCCTTATAACAGAGTTAAAAAAAATTGTTAAGTTGAAGGTCATTTAAGTCTTTTACATTTATAAGTAAAAAAATAATATCTAAACAATCTATTAAAAGGTCATTTAAGTCTTTTATATTTATAAGTAAAAAAATAATATCTAAACAATCTATTAAAAAATAACATCCCAACAACTTCCCCATGACTACCGCCGTCTAATAACCCAAAAAAAACCACCACCTTCTACCTCTAACATCCAAATTAACCACAAACCCATATGTAAAAGAAACACCATCTGTACATACATATTTATACATACTATAGATATGTAGATATATCATATATGTAGATATACCCACACGTATATGCCCAAAATAATACCAAATTCCCCATTCCCAATACCTCATTCACTACAACAAAATAGTGTTTCAGCAAGGGACGATTCCCCTCGCCGAGCCCTCGCCGAATGGGTATCGGCGAGGGCCCGATGAGAAGAATCGTCCCTCGCCGAAACGCACGTCGGTGAATTGGGGTCCCTAGTCGGCCTCACGCCATTCGGAGACGGCTCGGCGAGGGACCATTTTGGCGACTACTATACGAGGGTCGTGCCCTCGCCTTTTTCATCCCTTGTCGTGCCCTTGTTTTTTTTGTCACTCGCCGTACCCTCGCTGTTTTCGTCACTCGCCGTGTGACGCCTGAACTTTTTTCCTTGCATTAACTTACTGTTGCATCCCTTATTTGCGTATTTAATTTTGTGCTTTATTTATTGACTTTCTTAGCTACTATTCACTCTATTTTTAAACTGCATTATATTAGTGAACTAGTATTTTTATTAAATCATATTAATTGTTAACGGAATGGGAAAAATGTGCAATTGGGCTAGAAGCGATAGGAACACTCGTTTAGAAAATGCTTTTAGTGGTTCAATAAATAGTGTTACGTAACATAACTTAGAGATTTAATTAGCTAGCCTATGTTTTATACTTTAGGCTCGTTTTTAAGCTTTCTACGCACATTTTAGTAACCCACTTAAGCAACCACTTAACCCCACCTTTTATAAAACTCACACAACACACACATTAGCTCATAAAAACAAAAAAAAGGAGAACAAATGCTGAAAAACCCTGTAGCAGGCCGACAGCCCTCTTTTGCACTTAGGAGATTTTTTGCTTCATCAAATCATCAATTCAAGCCAAGCCAAGCCTAGAGCAAGTAGTTTAGGGTGTGTGCAAGCTTCCTAGATGCTCCTACGTGCATTGGTGAAGGATTTCACGGCTTATTTTCGCATTTTAAAATAGTTGCTATTTTCTTGATTTGTTGAAAATATGACTAAATGCTATTGTATTGATTATCTATGCTATTATACCTTGTTTATAAGTGCTAGAGAACATATTTGAGCCATTTTTTCGCTTTTTAAACGGTTAGAATCGTTATTTTGAATTATGAGGTGAATAGTGACATTTTTTCTAGGGTTTTGTGTAATTGTGCGTATTAGCTCGATTCAACACTTCTAATAGATGCCATAGGTGTTAATAAAGGTAGTCTAATATCCCCATACACTTGAATTACTCTAATATCGCATATAACATGAATTAGCCGACTTTAACAAAGGGGTTTCGGGGTTAAGGTGAATCCGGGTGGATTCGGGCTTTACTTTTAGTATTCTTAGGCTACCTAAGTGCTATAGAAGCTTTTCTAACCCCTATTTGAAGCCCGGATGAGACATGTGTAGTTAAAAGCTAGAAGAGGAAAATTGGGGCTTTCGGGATAATTGCGGGCATTTGGATGGGTTTGAGGGTTGAAAAGGTTCCTTAAAGGTTAGTTAGGAGGTTGGTATAGTTTTCCTTTGAAATTGAATTGTTAACTTTGGTTTGGAAGAGAAATAGCATGAATAACAAAGGGGTTTAGGTGCAATTTCGATTGTCTCGCGCTTCTAAGACCTTGGCACAACTTCTTGAGTGTTTAAATGTGAATTCAAGTTGTTTTAGGGCTCTTGGCATGATTCTATACTTGTCTTGTATATACTCCTTTGTAAAACTGCTTATTTGCTTGTATAAGTTGCTTCTATTCTAACTGCATTGAGGTCAACCTACTTTGTTGATCCTCCTGCGTGTTATTGCTTATATTATTGATATTGACTTGTCGTCGTTAAGTGCATTGCATAGTGGTTGCGCAACCATAGTGTCAGGGGCGGATGTGTTGAATATCGGCTGGGCGGCAGAGGGCTTGCCGGTGGATATTCAAACTCCGTGCCGTAATCCCTCATTTGCCTGGTCCGGATATTTCCAGGCGATTTTGGGTCGTAGGATTATCGGGGTACATCCGGAGTACACCTACTGGAGTGTTTGGGATTATGCCGGCTTAGCGTGATCGTGATCGTGGTTCGTGGATCGTGTTCGTGGATTGAAGATTTGGTGTTGGGGTTAAGTGAAATGTATCCTTTTTAATGTGTGGTTATTTAAGCTATTGTTACTTCTTAAATTGTTTAATTACTATTATTGTTTAACTATTTTACTTGTTGCATTGCACGCCCCGGGAGACTTTATCCCTCACTGGGCAACAGTGGTTGCTCATACCTCGATATATGTTTCAGGAGATGCTGAGGGTAATCCCCAGCTTGTTGAGGTAGTAGTGGAGGAGGAAGAGGTGCAGATAGAGCCTTTTCCCTAGTTGCTGTGTGTGTGTTGTTCTGAGATGGATGTGCCTTCTTGTTGCTTTATGACACTTGTGTATCTATTTTGTGGCCTCAAGGCTGTGTATATGCTGGTTGTTACAAAGTTGAAAGATAGTTAGTTGTAGTGTAGATTTGGAAAACTATGACTTGTAATAACTTATGTTTTTGTTTTTAATCATTTTGCATGCTTGGGAGTGAATGACCTAATGTAGGATGTTTTATCTTTTAAGAATGTTTTAATGTTATCTTAGAATGGCATGGCTATTAGATTATGTTAAAATCAAGTTACCTGCATGCTTGTGTGGTTTTGGAACTGTTAGATACTTCAAGGCTCGGATGGCTTTGAACCTTTAAATATTTAGTTATGAAAAGCTTGTTTTATCTTGTTGAGGATTTATTTGAGAGTTTATAGGTTTCTAGAATGTCCACGGTACAGGGGAGACTCTGTCCGTGTGTCGGGTCCGGACTTAACCTTTAGCGCGGAGTTGGGTCGGGTCGTTATATTAAGTGGTATCAGAGCTATAGATTACATGAAGACGGGTTAAATTTCTCGGTCTGTGGGTAGAGATCTGTTATGTGACCTTGTGATTGTATGAATTTGTGGTCCTTTGATTTGCCTAAGTGGAATTTGAAATTAGAAAGGAACATGCTAGCATGATAATGGAATGCGAAAGGTCTCTAAGAGTTAATGTTTGAGAGTGAAAAGTCTAGAATGTCAAGCATGATTAAGTGACTATGAATCTCTTGTATGTGAATATTCTCCTAATGTAATATGTGACTTATGTGAATTTATTTGAACTTCTTCCTATGTGTTTTACCTGTAATTTATGTAATTCCTGTCATAATACTTTGCATTCTAGCTGTTGAGATGAGAAGAAGGGGCAGACCGGGGAGAGAGCCCTAGGAAGCTCCTAGGCAGGGTGTACCGGGAGAGGGTGAAGGAGTAACAGAGAATGCACCACCGCAGGGACTAGAACCCAGCACTGCACAGATTCTGGCTACTATGGCTACTGCAATGAATACTATTGCACAGTTTATAACTCAGCAAGGTCAGACAGGGGCTCCTAGGGGTAATCAGGCCGTTAGAGCCGAGGGTAGTAGTGCTGCTGGAGCTAATCTATATGACCGATTTTTATATCACGGGGCCTACAGCTTCTTTGGTGAACCTGATGATATGAAGGCCGAATTATGGTTTAGGAAATTTGAAAGGGTGGCTGCAATTCTAGAGTGCAGTGATGAGAGAAAGATCACTTATGCTATATTTCTGCTGGAGGGTGACACCGAGAAGTGGTGGCGTACTATTAATGAGAAATGGGAAGCTGAGGCGGTTCAACATTCGTGGGCTGATTTCGTTCGAGAATTCCGAGATAAATATATATCTGTGGTTGCCCGTGAGAGGCGTCAGGCAGAGTTCATAGCTTTGAAACAGGGAAATATGTTAGTGGATCAATACAAGGCTGCTTTTACTAGGCTTTCCCGCTATGTGCCGGCTTTGGTACAACCTGAGGATATGAAGATGTAGAGGTTCATTATGAGATTGAGGAAGGATATTATGCTTAGTCTGTCTACGAATGATTACCCTAACTATGCTGCAGTGGTCAGAGCCGCCTCGAGGTATGAAAAATGCAAGGCAGACGTGTTGGTGAAGACTAGTCAATCGAGTAAGCGGCAGTTTCAGTCTCAGAGTCAGGGGTACCAGAGGCAGACTATTCCAGTTGGGCAGAGTCCACAGCCGAGGTAGACACAGAGTTATACAGGGCCTGTTCAGATTCAGTCGCAACTAGTCCAGAGTCAGAGTCAGAGTCAAGGGCCGACCCGACCAGCAGTAGTTCGTTTTCAACAGGGTAGTTCAGCTACCTCTACTTACAGAACTCCTTCGGGAGGCACTGTTGCAAGACGTCACTAGTAGTGCAGCTTCTGTCAACGCCAGGGTCATACTGAGGAGAATTGTTGGAAGAGATTCGGCCGATGTACCGGATGTGGCAGTGATCAACACAGGGTTAGAGACTGCCAGAAATTCAAGAATACCAGGGGTCAGACATCTAGTCAAGGCAATCAGACCAGGGGTTCAGTTGCAGTACCAGTACCACGGGGTCAGGCCCGAGTATTTGCCTTAGATGCTGAAGAGCTTCCAGATACGACCGTTGTAGTACAAGGTACTTTTCTTCTTAATGATCAATCAGTTAAGGTCTTAATTGATTCTGGGGCTTCGCATTCATTTATTACACCTATTTGTACACAAAATGCTAAGTTGAAACATGATAAACTATTGCATGATATTGTGGTTTATACTCCTATGGGGCCGAAGTTTGTCACCAAATCTATCTGCAAGGCATGTAATATTTATATTCAAGGTCGTGTTTTTCTTTTCTGATTTAATTATTCTACCTTTCCGCGACTTTGAAATTATATTGGGGATAGACTGGTTAGGTAAATATTATGCCCAGCTTGATTGTAGAAAAAAGATTGTGAAACTAGAAATGCCCGATCTGCCCGTACTTAAAATAGTTGGTAGTAGAAAATCTACGGGGACTCCTATCATATCTTCTATTAAAGCATCAAAAATGTTAGGTAAGGGTTGTGAGGCTTACTTTGCTTACTTGATTAATCAACTTGGTGATCAATTGAAACTGAATGATGTACCTATTGTGAGAGAGTTTCCGGGGGTATTTTCCTGAGGAGTTACCTAGTTTACCGCCTGATAGAGAGATAGAGTTTGTGATCGACTTATTACCAGGGGCTACGCCTATCTCTAGAACTCCGTACAGAACGGCTCCACCTGAGTTGCAAGAATTGAAAATTCAGTTGCAGGGTTTACTTGAGAAAGGATTCATTCAGCCGAGTTCTTCACCTTGGGGTGCACCGGTCTTATTTGTTAAAAAGAAAGATGGATCTCTTCGGTTATGCATTGATTATCGGGGTCTTAATCAGAAAACTATCAAAAACAAATATCCATTGCCTTTGATTGAGCAATTATTTGATTAGCTGCAAGGTGCCAGGGTATTTTCTAAATTCGATCTGAGGCAGGGCTATTATCAGTTAAGGATTAAGTCTGATGATGTTCCCAAAACTGCTTTCAGAACTCGGTATGGTCATTATGAGTTTGTTGTTCTGCCGTTTGGGTTAACTAACGCTCCTACCGCATTTATGGATCTGATGTAGAGAGTATTCCGCCCCTATCTGGATCAGTTTGTGGTTATTTTCATTGATGATATTCTTGTCTATTCTAAATCTGAGGCGGAACATGAACAGCATCTCAGGATTATACTGCAGACTCTTCAGGAGCATCGGTTATTTGCGAAATTCAGTAAGTGTGAGTTCTGGTTAAGACAAGTCACTTTTCTGGGCCACATTATTTCTCAGGATGGAATTTTCGTTGATCCAGCAAAGATTGAGGTTGTCATGGCATTGAAACGGCCGGAGACTGTTACAGAAATTCACAGTTTTCTGGGTTTAGCGGGTTATTACCGAAGGTTTGTCAATGATTTCTCTAAAATTGCTGGACCTTTGACTCAACTCACTCGGAAGAAGACTATATTTGACTGGAATGAGAAGTGTGAGGCTAGCTTCTAAGAATTAAAGAAGAGATTAACCACAACTCCTATTCTCGTTCTACCTGAGGGTACCGATAATCTGGTAATCTATAATGATGCTTCTAAGGAAGGTTTGGGCTGTGTATTGATGCAGAATGGAAGAGTTATTGCTTATGCTTCCAGAGAACTGAAACCTTATGAACTTAATTACCCGACGCATGATCTCGAGCTTGCAGCTATCATCTTTGCATTAAAGAAATGGCGTCATTATCTTTGGGGTAATAAATTTGAAATCTTTACTGATCACAAGAGTCTGAAATATCTCTTTTCTCAGAAAGAGTTGAATATGAGGCAGAGGCATTGGTTGGAGTTGCTTGAGGATTATAATTGTACTATCAATTATCTGCCAGGTAAGGCTAATATTGTTGCTGATGCCTTAAGCCGAAAGGCTACAGTTGCTTGTCTAATCATCAAAAATTGGGAGTTCATGGAGGAGTTATGTTTATGGAGGCCCAACATTTCAGATTCTGGTGTTCAATTTGCAAGTTTGCATATTCAGTCTCTTTTATTATCCAGGATTAGAGAGGCTCAGCAGGCTGATCTGTAATTGATGGAAATCTTAGAAAAGTCAAAAGGGGGAGAGTCAGATTTCAAATTGCATGATGATGGTCTTCTTAAATTCAAAGGTAGAATTTGCATTCCTTCTGAGCCAGCTTTAAAGAAAGAAATTCTTGCAGAGGCTCATAATTCTAAGTATACAATTCATCCAAGCAGTACTAAGATGTACAGAGATCTGAAACAGAACTACTGGTGGAACAACATGAAAAGAGAGATTGCGGACTATGTTGCTAAATGTCTTACATGCCAGAAAGTAAAAGCTGAGCATCAGAGACCAGTGGGGTTGTTTCAGCCATTGGTCATTCCTGTTTGGAAATGGGACCACATCACCATGGATTTCGTGTCAGATTTACCGCGATCTTCAAGAGGTCATGATTCAGTCTGGGTTGTTGTGGATAGATTGACCAAAACCTCTCATTTTATTGCTACTAAGAAGACTGAATATCTGGATCGGTTGGCTGAAATTTATGTTGAGAATATTGTTAGACTTCATGGAATTCCCAAGAGTATTGTGTCAGACAGAGATCCCCGATTCACATCTCAGTTCTGGCAGAAGATTCAGAAAGCTTTGGGCACGACATTGAACTTCAGTACTTCTCATCATCCTCAAATTGATGGATAATCTGAAAGAACTATCTTAATACTTGAGGATATGCTCTGAGCGTGCATTCTGGACTTCGGTAAGAGTTGGGAGAAATACTTACCTCTTGCAGAATTTGCTTATAACAACTATTAAACTACTATCGGTATGGCACCGTATGAGGCTTTGTATGGGCGGAAATGCAGATCTCCTTTATATTGGGATGAAGTTGGAGAGTCGAAATCTATTGATCCTACTTTATTGCCAGAGATGAACAGAATGATTGATAATGTTCAGCTTATCAGAAAAAGAATGCTTACAGCACAGAGCCGGCAAAAGAGTTATGCAGATAGACGCCGTCGTGATTAGAAATTTGCCGTTGGGGATCGAGTATTTCTGAAAATTTCTCCTCGCAAAAGTTTGATTCGGCATGGTAAAGAAGGTAAACTCAGTCCTCGTTATGTGGGACCATTTGAGATAACTGAAACCATTGGGGAATTGGCTTACCGTCTAGCTTTGCCTCCTAGTCTGGGCAGAATTCATGATGTCTTCCATATTTCTATGCTTCGGAAGTATCAGTCAGATCCTTCTCATGTTCTTGAGCCCGAGCCACTAGAGATCAGTGAAACTTTGACCTACACAGAGAAACCTCTTCGAATTGTTGATCAGAAAGTTCAGGAGCTAAGGACTAAAAGCATTCCGATGGTTAAAGTTCTGTGGGATCATCACGGGTTAGAGGATGCTACCTGGGAGAGAGAGGATCAGATGCGAGAGAAATATCCAGAGTTATTCGCCGATTCATGTAAGAATTGCGTGGACGCAATTAGTTTAAGGGGGAGAGGATGTGACGCCCGAACTTTTTGCCTTACATTAACTTACTGTTGCATCCCTTATTTGCGCATTTAATTATGTGATTTATTTATTGACTTTCTTAGCTACTATTCACTCTATTTTTAAACTGCATTATATTAGTGAACTAGCATTTTTATTAAATCATATTAATTGTTAATGGAATGGGAAAAATGTGCAATTGGGCTAGAAGCGATATGAACACTCATTTAGAAAATAGTTTTAGTGGTTCAATAAATAGTGTTACGTAACATAACTTAGAGATTTAATTAGCTAGCCTATGTTTTACACTTTAGGCTCGTTTTTAAGCTTTCTACGCACATTTTAGTAACCCACTTAACCAACCACCTAACCCCACCTTTTATAAAACTCACACAATATACACATTAGCTCATAAAAACAAAAACAAAAAGAGAACAAATGCTGAAAAACCCTGTAGCAGGCCAACAGCCCTCTTTTGCACTTGGGAGATTTTTTGCTTCATCAAATCATCAATTCAAGCCAAGCCAAGCCTAGAGCAAGTAGTTTAGGGTGTGTGCAAGCTTCTTAGGTGCTCCTACGCGCATTGGTGAGGGATTTCACGGCTTATTTTCGCATTTTAAAATAGTTGCTATTTTCTTGATTTGTTGAAAATATGACTAAATGCTATTGTATTGATTATCTATGCTATTATACCTTGTTTATAAGTGCTAGAGAACATATTTGAGGCATTGTTTCGCTTTTTAAACGGTTAGAATCGTTATTTTGAATTATGAGGTGAATAGTGATATTTTTTCTAGGGTTTTGTGTAATTACGCGTATTAGCTCGATTCAACACTTCTAATAGATGCCATAGGTGTTAATAAAAGTAGTCTAATAGCCCCATACACTTGAATTACTCTAATATCGCATATAACATGAATTAGCCGACTTTAACAAAGGGGTTTCGGGGTTAAGGCGAATCCGGGTAGATTCGGGCTTTACTTTTAGTATTCTTAGGCTACCTAAGTGCTATAGAAGCTTTGCTAACCCCTATTTGAAGCTCGGATGAGACATGTGTAGTTAAAAGCTAGAAGAGGAAAATTGGGGCTTTCAGGGTAATTGCGGGCATTTGAATGGGTTTGAGGGTTGAAAGGGTCCTTGAGGGTTAGTTAGAAGGTTGGTATAGTTTTCCTTTGAAATTGAATCGTTAACTTTGATTTGGAAGAGAAATAGCTTGAATAACAAAGGGGTTTAGGTACAATTTCGGTTGTCTCGCGCTTCTAAGACCTTGGCACGACTTCTTGAGTGTTTAAATGTGACTTCAAGTTGTTTTAGGGCTCTTGGCATGATTCTATGCTTGTCTTGTATATACTCCTTTGTAAAACTACTTATTTGCTTGTATAAGTTGCTTCTATTCTAACTGTATCGAGGTCAACCTACTTTGTTGATCCTCCTGCGTGTTATTGCTTATATTATTGATATTGACTTGTCGTCGTTAAGTGTATTGCATAGTGGTTGCGCAACCATAGTGTTAGGGGCAGATGTGTTGAATATCGGTTGGGCAGCCGAGGGCTTGCCGGTGGATATTCAAACTCCGTGCCCTAGTCCCTCATTCGCCTGGTCCGGAGATTGCCAGGGGATGTTGGGTCGTAGGATTATCGGGGTACATCCAGAGTACACCCACTGGAGTGTTTGGGATTATGTCGGCTTATCGTGATCATGATCGTGGTTCGTGGATCGTGTTCATGGATTGAAGATTTGGTGTTGGGGTTAAGTGAAATGTATCATTTTTAATGTCTGGTTATTTAAGCTATTGTTACTTCTTAAATTGTTTAATTACTATTATTGTTTAACTATTTTACTTGTTGCATTGCATGCCCCGGGAGACTTTATCCCTCACTGGGCAACAGTGGTTGCTCATACCTCGATATATGTTTCAGGAGACGCTGAAGGTGATCCCCAGCTTGTTGATGTAGTAGTGGAGGAGGAAGAGGTGCAGACAGAGCCTTTGCCCTAGCTGATGTATGTGTGTTGTTCTAAGGTGGATGTGCCTTCTTGTTGCTTTATGACACTTGTGTATCTATTTTGTGGCCTCAAGGCTGTGTATATGCTGGTTGTTGCAAAGTTGAAAGATAGTTAGTTGTAGTGTAGATTTGGAAAACTATGACTTGTAATAACTTATGTTTCTGTTTTTAATCATTTTGCATGCTTGGGAGTGAATGACCTAATGTAGGATGTTTCATCTTTTAAGAATGTTTTAATGTTATCTTAGAATGGCATGGCTATTAGATTATGTTGAAATCAAGTTACCTGCATGCTTGTGTGGTTTTGGAACTGTTAGATACTTCAAGGCTCGGATGGCCTTGAACCTTTAAATATTTAGTTATGAAAAGCTTGTTTTATCTTGTTGAGGATTTATTTGAGAGTTTACAGGTTTCTAGAATGTCCACGGTACAGAAGAGACTTTGTCCGTGTGTCGGGTTCGGACTTAACCTTTAGCGCGGGGTTGGGTCGGGTCGTTACATGCCGTGCCCTCGCCGTTTTCGTCCATTGTCGTGCCCTCGCTGTTTTCGTCACTCGTCGTGCCCTCGCCGTTTTCGTCCCTTGCAGTGCCCTTGCTTTTTTCGTCACTCGCCGTGCCCTCGCTGTTTTCGTCCCTTGCCGTGCCCTCGTTTTTTTCGTCACTCGCCGTGCCCTCACCATTTTCGTCCCTTGTCGTGCCCTCGCTGTGTCCTCGCCACACTCTCGAATATTTGTCCATCGCCGATTAATCAGAGTACAAAATTTATAAATATGAATTTCATATAAAAATTAAATTAATTAAAATTTGACAATCAAAATTCAATTTAAAATTAATATTACAAAGTTTTTTCATTACATATATGATTACAAAATATTTTAATTACATATATAATTACAAAATAGCTATCCCCCAAATCTAACTTAACCCTATGCATTTGAATCTTCTCTGAAACTATTCACGAGCTTTGAATCTCCAGAAGCTCTTGTCATTGATGAACTTTTGATAGCCTTTCCGATTGAAATTTCACCTCATTTTGTTCTTCCTTTATCAATCAACATGAAAGATCCTAGAGGACTATAATACATATTTAGAAATAGAACTCAAATAAATAACAAAATAAAATTATAAGATAAATGCAATACACAACAATCCATACATTAATGTACCAGGAGGACACTAAAAGAAAACATATAATATATCTGCTATAAAAATTATAGACACACTCAAATCTACCAATTCCACATATTAGCCAAAAGATCAGAGCAAGACACATCTTAAATCATATTTTTGAAGATATTTTCAAACTCATAACAATTAATTTTTTATTGCACAACCAAACTAAACATTCATCTCAAAAGAAAATTGACATGGTAAAGCAAGTTCAAAGAACTACTTGGTGGAACAAAGATAATCAAACCTGAGCTCGCATGTAAAAGAACTACTTAATTGAATATAACTAAAAGCAGATGTTGAACATGATATGGTAAAGCAAGTTCAAAGAAGCACTAGTACAAATGTGACGACCGAGAACCTCTTCATATTCATTTTAAATTGTTGAACGTCTTATTTGAGCATTAAATGTGCATTTATTTAATTTTTAGCATAAGACACTATTCATAAAAAAATTTATTGTTTAATTTTTCTGAAACTGTATTTTTCTCCTGTCACATATCATGTATGAGGAATGTGAAAAATATTATTGTGTATTTAATGTTGGGAGTATGCATTTAGAAAATAGTTTTCGTCTTGAATGAATAGTGTTACGTAACTTAACTAAGTGTTTTAATTAGCTAGCACCTTTGTTGCACCTTAGACTCATTTTTAAACAACCCATGCTCTTTTTAATAGCTCATTTATGCACACAACTTGACCCCACTTAAGCTTACTCAACATAAAACTCTCACAACTCACAACTTAGCTCATAACATAGCAAAGAAAAAAAAAAAAGAGCTGAAAGTTACTGTAGCAAATCCGAAAATAGCATAGGAGGAGAATTTCTTCATCAAACCTTGGAGTTGAGCTCTTGGCTTGCTTAGGGAGGATTCTAGAGCACCTAGGAGCTTCACCACCTTGCCTACATCTTCATACAAGTGAGGGAGTTGCATTTTTATAATTATCAAAGTTTATGTTCATATATTGAAATTTTTGATTTGTTGATTATTGCTATAATACTTGTTATAAATGTTTAATATGTGTTTATTAGAGCCTATAGTATAGACTTTTAAAGCTTGTTAGCAAATTTTATGGTAAAATGCATAGATTGATTGAAAGAGATGATGAATAGTGTAGTGAATAGTGAAATCCGAAAATTTAGGGTTTCTTTTTATATATAATTTGTTAATTAGATTGAATTGATGCTTCCTTTAGGTGCTTTAGACATTAGTGAAACTAGACAAAGACTCACGTGAGGTTGAATTACCCGAAAATGAGTTAAAATGCAAAATTTGTTAACTTTAAAAATGGGACTTTTCTCGTTAAGTAATCCGGGCAAATTTGGGCATTGATTCGGGTATCCTTGAGCTAAGGAAGCACCTTTGGTGCTTTCATTTCGCGGAAATGGGGTTCGGTTAGTATAGTTGTCGTTCAAACCCGTTTAGGGCCTTCCCGAACTTTTGTTTCTAAAATGAGCTTTTATGATCCTAAAAGGAGCCTTTGGACTTAATTAAGAATATAGAAAGACTAGGATATGATTTGGAAATCTTGAACCATGTATAGGAGAAAGAAAACTCGGTTAAAAAAAGGGAAAAAAGTAGTTTTTGGTATATTTGATGCAATTGGCACTTGTATTTAAGTTAACTTGTATTGTATTGGATAATTAGCATATAATTAAGCTATTTGAGTAGATTGTGGGATTTAATTGTGTTGATTGCTTCTTTTGGCATATTTTAGCTAATATCGTGCTTATATGAACTTTTATCGTGTGTATATGTGAGGGCGGCCTACTTTGTCGTCCCTCTTATGTGTTATGTGATATATTGATTGCTTGTGACTTGTCTCGGGGTTGCGCAACCTTTTCAGACATGGTAGCGTCGAGAAACACAGGCGGCGTCGGGCTTGTCGTGCCTCCTCGACTACCATGGTGCCTATTCCCTTTCTCACTGAGGCATACTCCACTACCCCAGAGGCGTGGTTCACCTGCTGGGCATGGACCTACCTCGGGAGAAAGGGTCGTAGGATCGGGATACATCCGGAGTATCCCAATTGTTGGTGTTTGGGGTTTGCCGGCATGTTTGTGATGCTCGTGGTTCGTGGCTCGTGATTGGAGACTCGGAAGTGGAACCGTATCCTTTTTAAAAGTGGTTAATTGCTTGGCTTATTGTCTTGTTGGTTTATGTGGCTTATATATGTTTTCTTATGTTTGCATATCATATTGCACGTTGGCATGTTGCATCACCTCCCTCGCTGGGCAACTTTGTTGCTCACTCCTCATTTGAAATGTTTCAGGAGAAGCTGAGGTGAATCCCCAGTTGTTAGAAGTAGAAGAAGAAGAAGAAGTTCACGTAGATCAGAATCCGTGACTTTGTGTGCTAAGGTGGATCTTATGTGCTACTTGCATGGAGTTCTTGTTGATAATGTATTTTGAGACCTTGGGGTCTTGTGTATACGTTTAGTAGTTGTAGACTAGAATGTTAGAGAAAGATGTTGGATTGTAATAATGGATCCTAGACTTTATTTTCTCTTGCATGCTTGGAGTGTTGTTGTCTATGGCTAAAACCAACTTATCTAGCATGCTTGTGTGCTTAAGTAGATTGTTGTGGTTCCAAGGCTCGGATGGTCATGAGGAGCTAGTTAGCTTTATGAATCTTGTAAACTAGGTTGTATGAATGGTTGATTGTGGTCCAAGACTTGTATGTGATTGTTGGCAGGTTTCTAGATAGTCCTATATATAGGGAAAACTCCGTCCGTTTTTCCTAAAATTTCGTGCCCGAGGTTTGGAATTGGGTGAGAATAGCATGATAAATAGGAGTCCCGGTCTCGTGAGGGATCGGGGCGTTACAACAAATATACCTGAAGATCCCTTTGTTGAGCCAGAAGTTTCATCTTTTGCTCTTTATCTTCTTTTAATCTAATAATGAATAAAACCAATTGGTTAATTAAAAGTCTACAACTTGAGAAGTCTTCATCAAGAATCATCTCTTGACTTAGGAGTCATGTACTTCTTAAACATTATAAATGCCTAACAATCAACAAAAACTCAGTTATTACTCAAATTATTAACCAAATCCTGCCTTCACGAATACATTTAAAATTCTTTGTGATCCCTCAATTTCCCATAGGAAACTCAAGCAAAACAAATATAGTAGCATGATAGAATTCTCACATTCACAAATACCTTGTAATAGAAATGGTCTCAAATTAATCTCGGGTGATTCCTTATGCAAAAGCTAAACCTCTCAAAAACAAATCAATCGACATTCCAAAACTTTCAGGATACATTCTTTCCATGCTTTCATTATAATCAAATTTTACTTCAAATTAGAAAGCGAATGCACCAACATAAAGATCATTACTTGCTTATTCGCTTGCTTGTGAAACTGTTTTGCACTTAATCTTATCATAGTTAACACCAACTTATCCCATAAAAACCTTTTATCAAACAACACATGCTCAACTCAAAAACAATAACTAACATGTTAACAATACCATAAGATGTTAACTCATCCCATAAAAACCTTTTATCAAACAACACATGCTCAACTCAAAAACAATAACTAACATGTTAACAATACCATAAGAAATCTTACAACACTTTTAGATTATACAAAAAAGAGCACCCACATCATAAAACATGTTAAAAATCATACATTCAATTAGTTACGAGCTTTGAATCATAGAGTTACAACATTAAAGAAACTAAACACACATAGTAAATGCAAATAACTCATGAATCCCTTACTTGATTTAGCTTCCCGCATCCGATTAGACTCATATTCCTTTTTGAACCTATTTTGAAAAACAAAACAAATAAAGTTATAAAAATTGAAATAAATCTGAAAATGAAAAAAAAATCTCGGAAATAAAAAAAAATGAAAATTACAGAAAATAAAAAAATATAATAACACATAAAAATTATACCTTAAATACTACAAAACAAAAAAAAAACTATATATATATAGTTATATATGTATACAATATATATATATATATATATATATATATATATATATATATATGTGTATGTATGTACATATATGTAAATATATAACAAACAAAAGAACTAGCCTTGATGCAAAGGATTAAGGGTGAGTTGACGGGTAGGGATGGGTTGACGGGTAGAGGGAGGTGGGGGGTGGGGGGTGGGGAGTCGGTTTGCCACGTTGGGGGGGTGGGGTATACGGGTAGGGGGGTAAGGGGGTAGGGTATGCTCCTCTGGTGGGTGGGGGGGTAGGGGATGCGAGTAGGGGGGGTGGGTACCTGCTACGCAGCGTGGGAGGGTGGGGTTTTTTTTTGTTTTTTGAAAGTGGAGATCAGATGAGGCACGTTGCCTTATTTGATCTCTTTCTGGGTGACGGCCCAGCGTGAGACTGGGCCGCCACCTAGAAACCAATGGGCCTCGCTTGTTGGATTATTTATAGGAGACGGACCTGTTGGTCTGTCTCCTATTTAATTTTTTTTTTCAATTTTTTTAATATTATATTTACAATTTTTTTTTAATATTAATTTGTTTTACATTTTTTTCATCATGAATATTATAATAATTTAATATTACTTTTTCACTTTTTTTTATTATCTTCACTTTTTTTTACATATTAATTTGTTTAACTAAAGAATAACGTAATTAGTATAATAATTACATATTATATTATGTTTTTAATTATGATTTGTTTATTAACTTTGTATTTAAAGTTTTTTTTTTCAATATTAATTTGTTTTACATTTTTTTCATCATGAATATTATATAATTTTAATATTACTTTGTTTTTTCCCTTTTTTTTATTATCTTCACTTTTTTTTACATATTAATTTGTTTAACTAAAGAATAACATAATTAGTATAATAATTACATATTATGTTGTGTTTTTAATTATGATTTGTTTATTAACTTTATATTTACAGTTTTTTTTCAATATTAATTTGTTTTACATTTTTTTCATCATGAATATTATATAAATTTAATATTACTTCGTTTTTTTCACTTTTTTTATTATCTTCACTTTTTTACATATTAATTTGTTTAACTAAAGAATAACATAATTAGTATAATAATTACATATTATATTGTATTTTTAATTATGATTTGTTTATTACTTTATATTTACAGTTTTTTTTCAATATTAATTTGTTTTACATTTTTTTCATCATGAATATTATATAAATTAGGCAAATGTTTGTAATGCATTAACTATTATAATAAAATGCTTTAATTATAATTCTGTTTTGTTGATTACAAATAAGTAATTGTTTATATTTTGCAGTACGTTAAATATGAATATTGCATATAATTTATATTTTACGTGGACAACAATTTGTCCCATAAATTGTTTAAAGGATGTAAACATATTTTTATTTATAGTAAAAGCCATATTTTATTTTGTAAGTAATGATGAATAAAGTACTGTTACAATCAAAGCCGAAATTTTGAAGCTTTACTCGAGTTATGTACACACCAATCCAAAACATTTTAAGAAGGAAAATTATTAGTTAGTAGCTATATGTATAATTATTTAAAACCAATAATTCATATTATTTAATTTAAATTTAATGCTTTTAAAACACTCATTACATTTAATAATCGTAATTGTTAAATATATACTTTAAGACTAATCGACGAGGGAAGTTCTTGTCCATTAATATTTCGGCGATGGAACATCACCTCCCTCGCCGATTCGGCGAGGGAAGTCCCTGTCCCTCGCCGAATCGGCGAGGGCAAGAGTTAGCCCTCGCCGATAAAGCGTGGGCAAGATCGGCCCTAGCTGATTCGGCGAGGGCAAGAGTCGGCCCTCGCCAATAAAATGAGGGCAAGATCGGCCCTCACCGATTCAGCGAGGGCAAGGCCTCTCTCGCCGAGCCCTCACCGAAAAAGCGAGGGCAGGGCGACGCCCCGTCGCCCAGACCGATTTTTCTTGTAGTGATTGGCACACCCAACACATACATATATACCCAAGATGTAATGCCTAGGAATTTCACCACATATTTTGAAATAACTGTTGCATAAACTACTTGAGCATTTTACGTGCATTACTTTTCTTATTTAACTGCTTTACTATTAGGCACTATTCATAAAAAAATTTGACCGTCTTAAATGTTCGATTTAATATTTTTCCTAAGTCATATGACACATAATAGGAATCGAAAACTTGTCATTTTAGACTTTCGAGCTCGAGAGTATGCATTTGAAAAATGATTTTTGCTTCGGTTGAATAGTGTTACGTAAGTGTAAACTATGATTTTGCATTAGATATCAATTAATTAGGGTCTTAAGCTTGTTTGACCATGAATTTGCTAACATTTGACCTAACATATTATAACCTACTCACACATTTATATAATACACTACTCATACAAGCAAAATACTCATAAAAATAAAACAAAATAACCCAACAAAGCCCCCCCAAACCCGTCAACCCCATGGAGCAAAAAGGAGAAGAACTTTTCATCATCCAACCTTGCAATGGACCTCTTGGCTTGATCTTAGAGATTCTTGGAGCATCTAGGAGCATCACTACCTTGCTTATAACTACAAATGGTGAGGGAGCTAGTTTCTTTTGTTGGTTAAAATTTATGTCCAATTTTTTTGAATTTTCGGATTTTGCTATTTCATGTCATAAATTGCTTGATTCTTGCTAGATATAGTATTATTATATGCTAGAGAACATCCTTATGCATTGGTATAGCTTAGAACCAAGTTTTTTAGCATGAATCACTTGAGGAAGATGATGAATAATGTCGAAATTAGGGTTCTGAAAAAAAATTTATAATTTAATTCGATTCAAGGCTTCTAATAGTTGCTAATTAGGTCCTTGAGTATGGAAAAAATATTCGTTATACTTGCCATGTGAAAATTTTGAAAATTTTGATCAAAATAGGCTACTTTAATTGGGAATTTCGGGGTTAACTCGAATCCGGGCATGTTTTGAGGTTATGGCTAGTCTTTATTAAGTATTAAAGCTTTAGAAGTGTATTCGTTTCGCTTGTTTGGGTTCCGAAATTGGTACTTGTAGTGTAAACGTACAAAGAGGAAATCGGGGATTTAATGGTAAACGAGGTTTAACGGGTGAATTCGAGGGTCCTTGGGGTGCCATAAGGTGTGGTTTGAAGGATAGGATAACTCGTTTGGGAATCTTGAACTTTTCCTTTCGGTTTGGAGCTTAATAGCAAAGATTGACAAAGGGGTTTTGGGTTGAAATTGAATCCGGGTGCGTTCGGGCATTAGGGCTAGTGTCTAGTAAGTGAGAGGTGCTAGAAATGTATTCGCTTTGCTTAGTTGAGCTCCGATTAGAGTACTTGTAGTGTAATGTATAAAGAGGCAAATTCAGACTTTTTGGGTAATTATACTTTAAAGTGAGATTTAAAGGGCTTAAATGGTGCCATAAAGTGTCATTAGAGATGTAGTATAGTTAGATTTGAGGTTTGTTATCTTGTGTGAAGTTTAGAGCTTGTTTTGTAAGCATTTAGAAGGAGATTTGTTGGATTTCTTGTGAATTACTTGAATTAGTTGCATTAGTAGTTATTATATTGTTATAGTTGCTCTAATTGATCATGATAGAATTATATGTTATATAAGTGTGAAGTTTATGACCTAAATATCAAGCATGTGAAAAGTGTCTAATGGAAGCTTATGTGAATTAGTTAAGCTTATTGCATAAGTAGCTATTTGAATTGCTATACTTACTATAAGTGCTATATTTGTCTATTGATTGAGTTATAAAATGTAAATTGGGAAAATGAGTATGATAACTTGAATTATCTTGTAATTAGCTAAAGTTGAGTTTAGACAAAGTGGTTAACTTGTTGAACATGTAAGTTGAAATGGGAACTAAAGGTGATTGACTGTCATTTAGCTAATTCAATGAAATTAGAGCCTTGTGCATCCTAATGCTAAAAGCAAAGAATGCTTCTTGTCATATCCTCTAACTTAGTTAAGATAGTGCATGTCTAGAGATTTTAGAGTTTGATATTGTGATATGAACTTGTAGAACTAGCTAGTTAATTGCAAGATTAGCATTCTTAACTCATGTTATTTGTGTATGGTTAATCGGATGAATGTAGAATGATTTTTATTGCATAACTGCCTAACTAGGAATTGAAGAGAATTGATGTCATGGGAGAAGGTTCAAATGGGTGTTTGACTAAGTTTTGTATGTTTGGCTTCCTAAAGGTGAGGGAGTCTTTAACTCTTTTGTGCATCTTAGTTTATTTAATTATTTTTAGATTATATGATTTAACTAATTGATAAAGTTACATGTACCATTTATTCGTTATCTCGTGGTTTCTCGTGTTTGATTGTTATTATCTCGTAAATTCTTGAGTTCGTGTCGGGTTGCGCAACCTTTTCGGACATGGTAGCGTCGAGAAACACGGGCGGTGTCGGGCTTGCCGTGCTCCCTCGACTACCATGGTGCCTATTCCCTTTCTCGCTGAGTATACTCCACTACCCCAGAGACATGGTTCACCTGCTGGGCATATGGACCTACCTCAGGAGAAAGGGTCGTAGGATCGGGGTACATCCGGAGTACCCCAGTTTTGGAGGAGTAAGGGTTTGTCGGCACTTGCGTGAAGTTCGTGGTACGAGATTGAGGATTTAAAGTAGAACCGTATCCTTTTTATATGTAGTTACTTGTTTAATTAGCTTGTTTATTTGTGATATTAATGTTATTATCTTTGTTGCATCTCATGAAAGTATACCTTGGTTTACTGCATAACCTCCCTCACTGAGTATACATGTTGTATACTCACCCTCGTTTCTAACACCTTTCAGGATTAGTGCTATCTTAGGTAACCCGAGAGTTTCGTGTTGACTATGCTGGCTTATGTGGATTGTCATTGAATTTAGTTTTATAATTGTAAAGTTAAGAATAGAATGTATTGATAGTTATGAATGACTTGTAATGTTTTATTAACTTGTAATCTTTACGTTGTTGCCTAGTTGACTTGTATGTTTGTAAGGATGAAATGAATTGAGGTTGTGGATTATGGTCTGGTGGTGATATGTTGATGTTTGCAGGTTCTAGATAGTCCTATATATAGGGGAAACTCCGTCCATTTTTCCTATAAATTTCGTGCCCAGGGTTTGGAATTGGATAAGAATAGCATGATAAATAAGAGTTTCGATCTCATGAGGGATCGGAGAGTTACACAAGAACCTAAAAAAATAAAAATAAAAAAACAAATCTCCACCCTCAACGCCCCATCGGCACACCCAAGCTCTCTAAACAACAAACCCATATATATATTTTTTGAATGTTAAAAATAAATTTTATTAATGTTAAAAATTAATTAATTATATATATATATAAAGGAAAAGAAAACTAAACCTCCGCACCAAATAGATCCACAAACTCACACTTTGCAATTTGGGAGATGGAGAGTCTGTTTTTGTTTTTTAATTTTTTTGGAAGAAGGGTTAGAGGTGGGTGATAGGGGGTGGGGAGAGGGTAGGGTTCACGGGTGGTTGGTTTGGGGTGGGGAATTGGTTGGTATTTTTGGCTTTTGGTTGGAAGATTTGCTCTATAGTTTTTTTTTTTTTTTTAAATATAAAAGGACCAAACTATCCTTAAATCTAACGGTTTCTTAAACTGTGTTAGAAGGCATGGGAGAATTTGGATAATACCAAAAATACATGAGGGACTTTGAAATTTATGGGTTAACGCATGGGGGTAAATGGCATTCTCCCAAAATAAAATTGGAGAAGATTATTGGCATCGCAAAACCTGAGTGACGTCCAAACCGGCCGCAAAGCTAAATAATACGCCAACACATGCATCATGCATGAGCCGAGCTGTTAAAAGTGCTCACGGGCTAAATATAGGGCCCATGTTGTTATGTTTTGGTCAAGCAAGTATAAAACACCTTTCAAATTTGACAAGCCTACCCTAGCCCATTAAAATAACTTTATGTAATGCTCACAGAGAAATCAAATGGGTCCATTGAATATTGACCCATCAAAATAGTAGAAGCCCATTAACATAATTTTAGATGCAAGACTAAAGTTCGGACGAGGAAATCAAATGGATGTATAAAAATTGGCCCCAATAAAAATGGTTGGCATGTTATCAATTGAGAAAAAAACTTTTTGGTCCCTCAAGTTTTGTGAAAATAACTTTTAGGTTTCTCAATTTTAAAAAAGTGATTATTTGGTCCATTTTTTATGATAAGTTGACAAAAAATGTTAAATTTTTGTGATTTTTCTATTTTACCCTTTGACTCATTTTTTCTTTCTTGCATGGCATTAAAGACACGTTTTGAAAGCTAATGAATCTCTCATTCTTTTACCGTTGCTACCAACAGTAAAAAGAGGGGGAACAACGGTGCTTATCTAAGCATCATTTTGGCAACCATGGGATATCACCAAAAATTTCACAAAATGTACATGTCCAAACCAAAACAAAAAAATACAATTTTTATAAAATGTCTTCAACATCATCATCTACTGCACTTAGAGAATAAATAAACATAACAATTATCAAATTTAAAAATAAGAGATATTATTGTGGGTCAAAAGCAATTATTTGCATATCTGAATAGGAAATATGAGAGTTCGTCGCTAAATATATCTCTAATTAGTGACGGAATTAGCGAAAGAAATAAGTATTTATCTCAAAAAATAAATATTACAAATCATAATTTCTTATAAAATGCATCTTACACTTCGTTGATAATATGAACAAGTATTTTCTAACTTAATTTGATGTCCAAGACACTTTCAGAATGAAAATCAACAAAATCGGATTTATTTTATTGCTTATCCTTGAGCTTTTTCTAAATTTCATCGCTAGTTCTGTTGCTATTTAGTGACGGATTTAGCGAAGGAATTACGACATGCCGTCACTATTCTGTTTGCGAGGGATTAGTGACGAAATTTAGTTATAAATTTTTCCGTTGTAAAGTCGTCACTAATTAGTGACTGAATGTTTTTTGTCACTAAATTTATCTCTACTTAGAGATGAAAAAAAAATTCGTCACAAAAATCTGTCGTCCGTTTCAATTTTTCTTGTAGTGGACCACTTCATTTTTTTGTTTTGATTTTAAAATAATGCTAAATTTTCAAAATACCCCTCAGGCGATAATTTTTACGTCAACTTACCTTCAAAAATGGACCAAATGGTTACTTTTCAAAAGTTGAGGGACCAAAAAGTTTTTTTTACAAAACTTGATGGACCAAAAGATTTTTTTCTAGTTATCAATTCATCAAAATGCCTTAATTTCAGACGATAGGCCGTAAACCAGTAGAACCTGTCCTAGACAAATCCAATCCAACGATGGTGTTTATAGTATAAACATGAATTGCAAAAATTGTCAGACCAAAAAAAAAAGGGTAAACTGCACCAAACCCCCCTGTGGTCTAAAAAAAAAATTGACGGAAAATTTGACGGAGGGGGGTGGTGTGCACGAAGAGTCGGACCATAGAGGGATCTGGTGTAGTTTTGAAATCACAGAGGGGTTGTGTGCACTTATATCTGACCATAGGGGGTCTAGTGCAATTCACCCAAAAAAAATTTGCAAAAATTGGAGACCTCGATGGAAACAAACTAGAGAATATGATGTGGGGTATTCTGATTGTTAGTGTATATACATACTATGTATAGCTGTCTATTATAATTTTCCATATTATAGGTAGATTTACCATATTTAGCATAGCTTAGAGTCCAAATTGTGTCACGCTTATATAAGGCATCTTTGTATATTGTAATTAGATATCACTTCTCTCAATAAGTCAATATCATAATACTTTCGTCTCTCTGTCATCAATGTTCTCTCTTTTCTCTTTCGACACTGATGACCAAGACGACAATGTAATTGGAGAGATGAAGTATTGCTCAAATATATATATGAGAGGTGGGATCTTAGATGTCAATTACTCGTATGAAATTCCTAATTCTAATTTACAACAAGCATTGCTCCCGTTATTAGATCCTTTACAATAAAAAATGAGAAAAAAATTTAATAAGCTTGATATTTTCTTTGCAGAAATTTGAGGAAATAATAAATTTGTTCCTATAGAGAGGCAGACAAATCATTGTTAAGCATTAATATGAATTTGGGAGGAACCATCATCATAAATTTCATAAAATACTTAATATTTCTTCTCCTTTTCTTTTGGGTCCATATACAATATTTCAACCAAGGCACAACGAGATTCGACCAATTATTTTAATTTTTGAACTTCAGATATATATTTCTTCAGAAAATAGTTTCATATCATTTACAAGCCCAAGAAGCTGGTGTTCTAACATTTATATATCGAGTCTTAAATTGTTTCTTTTCGGGTTGAAATCTCAAGACCCTTTCTTCTTTTCTACACATCTTCCGGCAATTTTGATCTTGAGACTTGGAAGTTAATAGCTTCTAAGAAAAATCTGCCTGAAAAGAAGAGAGAGAAAAACTTAGGCGTCATGAATAATCAATCTTAAGACAAAAGATGTTTTGTTGCTTTTCTCATGGTCCGACATATAGTGCAATATATTTAAAAAGGTCCTTTAATCTGATCCCTGATCATAGTATCCCTTAATAAGATAACGCTGCGAATATTTTACTAGCATCGCTATCTAAAAAGGTTGTAATTTGAAAACCTCTATTATTTATGAAGAATTGAAAATGAAACTTTATTTACATTATTTCAGACCTTGTTCCTGAAACCTACCCTTTTTCAAGTAGTGATTATTTTTGTTTTAATATTTTCTTTTATGAAGAAGAATTTCTCCTAAAAACCAAAAAAATAAAAAGTGACAATTTGTTTCCCTTTACTTAATTTTATAGTTTATTACGTAAATATCATTCTATCATTATAATAAGTTTTTACATTGAAATACGTGTATTGACATTACATGTACTCAAATTTATTAACACAGTGTTTGGAAACGCTTATGGTGTATAATTCATTTCATTCATAAATAAATTCTACGTGAATCTGTATTTACAAATGAATTATCTTTTTTGAAATTATAAAATAATATTAAGTAATCCTGTCATTTATAAATTCAAATTGTGTTTAGAACACATGTGAAATTAAAACTAATAATTTTATTTTACTTAAATACCCCTTCTTCTATTCAATTAAAATTATGTTATCATATAATTTTTATTTTCTTATTCCATTATTGATTATTAGTATTATCATAAAATTATCCAAAAATAAATTTAAAAAAATCACCAACAAATTAAAAATTACGAGATAATTATAAATTCAACGATATCCTAATTAATTAATTTCCCACAATCAAGTCACTTGCATGCAGCGTTGTTGATTAATTCAGTACATATGAGTTTACATTTTCTTCTTGTTTGCCCTCTCTTTCATACTATGTCATTATCCATGTACGTTGCATGAAGTTTTACATCACTGCTATAACCATATATACACCAATAGTTGATTATGTTAACAGTGTTTCTTCGGGCATTTATCTTGCAACTTAATTTATCTTCTGAATTAAAGCTACTTAGTACCTATATATGCATGGCATACAATAGACCCATTATATAATTATACTAATCTTTATCAGTAATGCCTATAACATTATTTTATTATTCAAGAACATGGTTCTACATACAAGATAATTAAGTAAGGATACTGTGACGCCCGAGATTTTAGCCGTACATTCATTTATTGTTGCATCTATTGCTTGCGCATTTCCTTTTGTGCTTTATAAACTGTCTTCTTTAACTACTATTCATCCCGTTTTCAAACTATATTCTATTAGTGAATTAGCATTTTTATTAAATCACATTAATTGTTAGACGAGTGGAAAAAATGTGCAATTGAGCTAGAGGCGATAGGAGAGCTCGTTTAGAAAATGTGTTTAGTAGTTAAGTGAATAGTGTTACGTAACAAACTTAGAGATTTAAATAACTAACATTACTTTTCACCTTAGGCTCGTTTTTAAGTTAATAACGCGCATTCTAGTGACCTTTTAAATACCCAAACTTGACCCCACCTCAACTTAACCTTAGATAATTCACCTCAGCTCATTAAAACACAAAAAAAAGAGAACAAATGTGCAAGAATTACTGTAGCAGGGCCGAAAATACCAAAGGAGAAGGAAAAGAGGAGATTTTGCTTCAACAACCTTGCATCTTGAGCTCCTAGCTTGATCTTGGGAGGGTTTTGAGCATCCTAGGCCCTTCAACAAGCTTCCTTGTCTTCAAAAATTGTGAGGGAGATGCATTTTATTATTTTTAAAGTTTATGTTCATATGTTGAATTTTCTTGATTTGTCAATTATAGCTATAAAACTTGTTATGAATGGTTATTATGAGTACATTAGAGCCTATAGAGTTAACTTTCATAGCTTGATAAGGAATTCCATGGTTGAATGTAGAGATTGAAGGAAGAAGACGATGAATAGTGCCTAGAATTAGGGTTTTGAGAAAAATTGCTAATTATCTTAAATTGAGGCTTCAATTAGGTGCTCTAGATCCTAGTGAAGTTAGTTGAAAAGCCCCGTGAGGTTGAATCACTCGAAACCGAACTTAATTGCATAAATAGCCGACTTTAAAAAGAGGACTTTTTTTGTTGAGCAATCCGGGCAAGTTTGGGCATTGATTCGGGTATCCTTGAACTAAGGAAGCACCTTTGGTGCTTTCGTTTCGCGGAAATGGGGTTCGGTTAGTATAGTTGTAGTTCAAACCCGTTCGGGGCCTTCCCGAACTTTTGTTTCTAAAATGAGTTTTTATGATCCTAAAAGGTGCCTTTGGGCTTAATTAAGAATATAGAAATAGTAGGATATGATTTGTAACTCTTGAGATATGCATAGGAGAAAGAAAACTCGGTTAAAGAAAGGGGAAAAAGTAGTTTTGGCTATATTTGATGCAATTGGCACTTGTATTTAAGTTATCTTGTATTGTATTGAATATTTAGGATATAATTAAGCTATTTGAGTAGATTGTGGGAATTAATTGTGTTGATTGCTTCTTTTGGAATCTTTAAGCTAATCTCGTGTTTATGTGAACGTATTTCGTGCTTATATGTGAGGGAGGCCTACTTTGTCGTCCCTCTTGTGTGTTATGTGATATTTTGATTGCTTGTGACTTCTCTCGGGGTTGCGCAACCTTTTCGGACATGGTAGCGTCGAGAAACACGGGCGGCGTCGGGCTTGCCGTGCTCCCTCGACTACCATGGTGCCTATTCCCTTTCTCGCTGAGGCATACTCCACTACCCCAGAGGCGTGGTTCACCTGCTGGGCATGGACCTACCTCGGGAGAAAGGGTCGTAGGATCGGGATACATCCGGAGTATCCCAATTGTTGGTGTTTGGGGTTTGCCGGCATGTTCGTGATGCTCGTGGTTCGTGGCTCGTGATCGAAGACTTGGAAGTGGAACCGTATCCTTTTTAAAAGTGATTAATTGCTTGGCTTATTGTCTTGTTGGTTTATGTGGCTTATATATGTTTTCTTGTGTTCGCATATCACATTGCACGTTGGCATGTTGCATCACCTCCCTCACTGGGCAACATTGTTGCTCATTCCTCATTTAATATGTTTCAGGTGAAGCTGAGGTGAATCCTCAGCTGATAGAAGAAGAGGAAGAAGTGCTAGTTAAGCAATTTCGATGACTTCTTGTGTGATAAGGTTGTCTAAAATGAGAAGCTTGCGTGGAGTTGTTGTTGATTGCCTTTTTGTGACCTTGGGGTCTTGAGTATAAATGGTGAATGTAATAATTTGTAATCTTGTATGTTGGATATAAAGTGGAATGACATGTAATAATCCATAGTAAACTTATTCTTTTGCATGCTTGTGTGATTAACAAACTTGGAAGTAGAACTTGGCTATTGTTGTATCTAACTACCTATAGTTAAAATTAGAAATGATTTGCTTGCTTGTGTGTTATATGTAATTGTTGTTCCAAGGCTCGGATGGCCTTGTGATCGCGGGTGGCCCATAAAAATCTTGAAGGATTGGTTATAAGAGTTGTTGTTTGTGGATCTAGCATCATGGGTGTCTTTGTGCAGGTACCAGTTTAGTTCTATAAACAGGGAAGACTCCGTCCGTTTTTCCCTAAATTTTGTGCCCGGGGTTTGGAATTGGGTGAGAATAGCATGATAAATAGGAGTCCTGGTCTCGTGAGGGATCGGGGCGTTACAGATACACATTACGCAATAAAGTTATTAATATTTGATAATAAAAGAGAAATCATGAAAAAATTGTAAGGAAAATCAAACAAATACCTAAAAGAGAAAGTATGAAATGTATGCTTGAAAACTTTGTGCAGTCGAAAGAGAAGTAATGGATGATGTTTGACTGTTTTTCTTTTTTGTTGTCAAAGAGAAGTAGGAAGAACGTTTTTTTTTTTTTTTAGGTTTTTAACTAGATATGTAACGTAAAAAAGTCAATCACTTCAACCTAATGGTAATTTTGTCCTCAAAAGATTAGTAACATATTTAAAATACGTAGATTTATATAGTCAATCAAATACAAAAACTTGAATTTGTAAATGTATTTTATAAAATTTTGTAAAATTCATTTATTTCAATCACGTAAATAAAATTCTCTTACCGATCTGGAAAAGTGCAATTTTCACAAAATCCATCTTGATTTTCAATCACCCTTCACTTCCAAGTATACATTGCCATAAGTTTTCACTTTAAGTGCTCAAGGTCCTTAAATCGACTCTCCAAATGTGCAAATTCTTTTGATATAAAATTACTTAGGCTTCACTTAAAATAATAACAATTATTATTTTAAAAAAAAGAATAGCAGTAAATATTAACAGCGTGTGTTTACATGAGAAATCTGGGCATCTTTAAAATGGCGTATCATATGCGAATTCTGTTCAATTAAAATATAAATGAGTTAAAAATCTTTTGGTCCCTCAGGTTTTGAGAAAGGAACATTTTGGTCATTCAATTTTTAAAAAGTGACTATTTGGTCCATTTTAATGTTAACTTTTTGTAATTTTTCTATTTTACCTTTGGACCCAATTTCTCTCTCCTGCATAGCATTAAAGACACATTTGAGATATCACCAAAAATCAGAAAAAATATCAAAAATCACCAAAAAAATTCACAAAATATACTTGTCCAAACCAAAAAAAAAAATACAATTTCTACAAAATGTCTTCAACATCATTATCTACCACAATTAGAGAAGAAATAAACGGAACAATTATCAAATTCAAAAATAAGAAATGTTATTGTGGGTCAAAAGCAATTGTTCGCAAAAATAAATTATAATTTTTGAACTTGATAATTGTTCGCAAATAATTGCTTTTGACCCGCAATAACATCTCTTATTTTGGAACTTGATAATCCAAAATGGCCATGCAGGAGATATCCCAAACGTGTCTTTAATCTCATTTTGTGAATTTTTTGGTGATATCCCAAACATGTCTTTAATGTCATTCAGGAGAGAGAAAATAGTCTAAAGGAAAAATAGAAAATCCACAAAAATTTAACATTAAAATGAATTAAATGGTCACTTTTCAAAAATTAAAGAACCAAAATATTATTTTCTCAAAGCTTGAGGGACCAAAAGATTTTTATCTCAAAAAATAAATGGTACAACAGCCTTTGAACTGAAAATTGCCCCCATTCGGGTCTCCGGCCTTTCAAGGCGTGAAATAAAAATATTGACCCCACATTCTTATGAAAGAGAATTGAAGATCCTATCCCGAATAGGAACATTATCCTTTTTTTTTGGTTAAAGGCAAGCTTGAATAGATATCATAACAAAATATTTACATAGTTACAACAAAATTATCAAAAAGTCTTTTAAATCTCGAGGTGCAACTCAAGTGCCTTACATGTAACTGACCAGAAAAAAAATGAAAAATGTGACTTTCATGTAAATGATATTGCTTCAATCATCTTCTCTATCCGATTAAAAGAAAAAAAAATTGTCTCCTCTTTAATTTACTTGTAATTTCTTTTGATCGGAATTTGTCAATAAATTGGCTAGTTTACGATGATCCCACCGATCAAATGGTACTTACGTCCCTTCAGGGATAGAGTCGAGTCAAAAGATTGTCGTAAAAAAACAAGCGTAAGCTTGTCTGCACTCTTCATCGACAACTGCATAGATGGTTGGCGGAGAAAGTTATTCGAGGCTGCCTTGTCCGTTTCTACACGCGCATAGCTACAACATTACTTAATCAATGAAAGAATTGTCAAAGTTAGTGTTGTGGGTTGGACCCGATCATTTTTTCTTTGATAAATTTTATATTGAGTAATGCAACTGGTGTTTAGTTTACGAATTAATTTTTTATTTTCAAAAATAATATTTATGAGAATGTTATTTATAGGAATATTATTCTCGATAATGTTATTAAAACTATTTAGTATGTTAAAATATTCCTAGGAAAAAATATTTTGTCAAACTCTTAAAAATGTTATTTTTTTATTTTGTCAAATTCTTAAAAATATTATTCCCAAAAATGAAAAATTTATCTGTGAACCAAACGCTCCCGAGAATAACATTCCTAAAAATTTTGAGCAATTTTTCAATAATGTCCCTAACATAAAAAAATAAAAATATCATACAATGTGTATAAATAACACTACATTTTATATACTTTTGCTAATATGCTAGAAAATTTTAGAAACTTAAATTTCTTATTTTAAAAGATTTTAAAATTTTAGAATTTAGAAACTATTTTATTTATTTTTATTTTTATTTTTGAATTTGAAATTTAATTTAAAATTATAATTTTTTAGTTTAACTTAAAAATTTAATAATTTTAATGAATTATATTTTATTTTTTATTTTTATTGTTATTGTTTTAGTTTTTATAATTTTTTTTTTTTTTTCCTTCTTTTATTTTTATTTTTATTTTATCTTATTTTAGTTTTATTTATTTTATTTTATTTTATTTTTCTCATTTTATTTTATTTTTATCTCTTTATTTTCAATTTTATTTTTTTAATTATTAGTTTTATTTATTTTAATTTTTTATGTTTTAAAATGAGTATTTGTGTCTTTTATTTTTTCAAAAATATTTTCACAACTTGTAAATATGGGATTCTCACCCCTCACAAGAGAATAGAAATGAATTAAATAATGGGAATATTACATTCTCAATAGTATTTTTTCATTCCGCGAACAAAATATGATAATATCATATTATAAGCTTTACATTCTGATGCGGAACATGATTCAAAGGAGTTGATGAAAAAAATTGACAAAATCAAACCCAAGAAGAAGAACAAATAAACCTTCATATTTTTTCTTATGTTATGAATAGTATTGTTTTGTTATGAATAGTACCATTTAGTTTGTTTTATCCCACATAGGAAGTTTAGCAAATTTTAAGGCCTAAGAGCTTCTATAAATAGATAGCTCCCCAAGCTCATTAAACACACTTCAATCAATACAAAGCTAGTATTGTATACTTCCTCTCTAGCATTCTAGAGTTGTAATATTTAAAATTTTCCTTGTATCAAGGACGTTTTGCTAGAACGAATCTAGTGTTTCACTTCCGTTCTGCGTCAGTTGGCACCAGAGCCAAGTTCGAGAGTCCTAGTTTAGAGGGTTGTAGTTGTAATTGAGTTGTATGCTCTGCACTTGCCACTAATAGTGGACCCTGTGCATCAGAAAGCTTGATTGGTCGATTGAGTCATATGCTCTGCACTTGCCACGTATAGTGGATCCTGTGCATCAGAAAACTCGACCGATTAAATTACAAACCTATAAGCTGGAGAAGATGGCGTCCAAGAACAACAATGGCGGTGGAGATAATGGCAACGTCGACATCAACATTGCTGGTAGTAGCCATAGCAGAGGCGAAGGCGGCCATCCTATTGACAGTGATCGAGGGATGGAGGCCCTTTGGGCGGCGATGTAACGCCCCGAACCCAACCCCACGCTAATAGTCAGGCTCGGACCCGTCACTCAGACAGAGTCTCCTCTGTACCAAGGACAAAACTGCTACCTGTAAACATTCATTCAAGACATTTGAACTAAAAAAACAACTTGTCTACTAATATTTCCAAAACTAAAACACAATCACAAGGCCATCCGAGCCTTGGAGCAACCACATTCTACTTACACACACAAGCATGCGAGATGGTTGGTTTTAGCCAATAGTAAGTAAATACAATAAAATTCTAAGTTCCATATGAAGATTAGCAAACACTCCAAGCATGCAAGGAAAATTAAAGTCTAGAATTCATTATTACAATCCAACAACTTTCTTTAACATCCTAGTATACATCAACTAGACATATATATACAAGACTCCAAAGTCTCAAAATACATTAATAGCAAGAACTCCACGCAAGAAGCACATAAAATCCACCTCAGCACACAAGGTCACGGGTTCTGATCTACTTGAACTTCTTCTTCTTCTCCTACTTCTAACAGCTGGGGATTCACCTCAGCTTCTCCTGAAACATTTCAAATGAGGAGTGAGCAACAAAGTTGCCCAGCGAGGGAGGTGATGCAACATGCCAACGTGCAATATGATATGCAACACAAGTAAACATATACAAGCCACATAAACTAACAAGACAATAAACCAAACTATTAATCACTTTAAAAAGGATACGGTTCCACTTCCAAGACTTCATCCACGAGCCACGAACCACGAGCATCACGAACATGCCGGCAAACCCCAAACACCACAATTGGGATACTCCAGATGTATCCCGATCCTACGACCCTTTCTCCCGAGGTAGGTACATGCCCAGCAGGTGAACCACGCCTCTGGGGTAATGGAGTATGCCTCAGCGAGAAAGGGAATAGGCACCATGGTAGTCGAGGGAGCACGGCAAGCCCGATGCCGCCCGTGTTTCTCGACGCTACCATGTCCGATAAAGGTTGCGCAACCCAATACAAGTCACAAACAATCAATATAACACATAACACGTAAGAGGGACGACAAAGTAGGCCGCCCTCACAAATATGCACGATAAAAGTTCATATAAGCACGATATTAACTAATAGATGCCAAAAGAAGTAATCAACACAATTAATTCCAATAATCTACTCAAATAACTTAAATACATCCTAAATATTCAATGCAAGGCATTACTAACACACAACAAGCTCCAAATGCAACTAAAAAGGCTAAAAACTACTTTTTCCCTTTCTTTAACCGAGCTTTCTTTCTCCTAAGCATGGTTCGAGATTCCCAATCATACCCTAGTCTTTTTATATTCCTAATTAAGCTCAAAGGTACCTTTTAAAGTCACTAAAACTCAATGCTTGAAGCAAAAGTTCGGAAAGGCCCCAAACGGGTTTGAACTATAGCCATACTAACCGAACCCCATTTTCGTGAAATGAATGCACCAAAGGTGCTTCCTTAGCTCAAGGATACCCAAATCGATGCCCAAATTTGTCCGGATTGCTTAACGTATAAAACCCCCTTTTTAAAGTAAGCTAATTATGCAATTAAGTTCAAATTCGAGTGTTTCAACCTAACGTGGCTTTTCAACTAACTTCCCTAAGGTCTAGAGCACCTAATTGAGGCATCAATTCAAGCCAATTAGCAAATTTTCTCAAAACCCTAGTTCTAGGCACTATTCATCATCTCTTTGATCAAATTCAACATTCAACCATTAACTTTGTTATCAACCCTCAAAAGTTAGCTCTAGAGACATTAAATAACTCATAGGAAGCATTCATAACAAGTTTTATAGCTAATATCAACAAATCAATAAAATTCAATATATGCACATAAACTTTAAAAACAAATAAATGCATCTCCCTCACAATTTTGAAGATGGAGAAGTTTGTTGAAGTCTCTATGTTGCTCAAAATCCCTCCCACAATCAATCTAGAAGCTCAAAATGCATGGATGTTGAAGCAAAAATCTCCCTTTTTCTCCTAAAGCTGGTCGGCCAAAATGAGAGGACATAGGTGGCATTTTTGCAATTGTTTTTATGAGTAATATGTGTGTGGCTTTTAATTTTTATGAGTTAGTTGTTTTATATGTTGTATATAATTAATATTCTAAGCTATGTAGTCTCAAATATTGATCAATTAAGGCTAATTGCAATTACAAATGCTTTTTAATTAACAACTAGCACTATTCTAACGTAACACTATTCAATGGTTACGAAAAACATTTTTCAAACGCATACTCCTAAGCTCGAAAGTTCAAAACGAAAATTTCTTGGTTCCTTTTAAATGTTAGGTGACCTAGGAAAAATTTAAAATCAGGCTTTTGAAACAGTCAAAAATATTATGAATAGTAACCCACAATAAAATCAATTAAGCAAGAAAAATGATGCACGTAGAAATGCGCACATAGGTATGCAACGATTACAAATAAATTCTATGGTGAAATTCTCGGGTATCACAGGCGATACAAGCTCAAGAAGAAAAGGTGACCCGTGAACTCCGAGATATTCGCGACATCCTTTCCAACTTAAGCCTAAACGCCAACAGGGCTCGTGACGATGGTGGGATCAACCGTGCCAAAGAAGATGCTCGTGGCCAACCTATCAATCAACGCGACCTTGCAATTCGTCATAGGCAACCAGCCTATGAAGATGAACCTGATGAAGAGCTCCTAAACTACCGAGGAATCAACCAAGCACAACCACGAGCTAAAAATCAACCACAACATCCTCATCAACGTGGTTTTGCTCGACATCGTAGACCACCAACATATGAGGAGGAATCTGACAGTGACGAAGAAATAAATCAAAGGCATCAACATGCACCCAGGAGAGGACAGAATATCGTCCTAAAGCCGACATTCCCAATTTCAACGGCGATCTTAATATTGAAGCATTTCTTGATTGGTGCTATGAAGTTGAAAAATTCTTTGACATGATGGATGTACCTGAGGACAAACAAGTAAAACTAGTCGCCTACAAATTAAAGGGAGGTGCAGCTGCTTGGTGGGACACCTTGCAAAATAATAGAAGCCGACAAGGAAAGGCACCCGTTCGGACTTGGAGAAAGATGAAACAACAACTGAAATGAATATTTCTTCCTCCAGATTATGAACAATACTTGTTCCAACAATACCAAAACTGCAGTCAGGGTCATCGATCAATGAGAGAATACACTGATGAATTTCTGCGCCTTACTGCTAGGTGCAATATATCAGAGTCGGAGGAACAGCAAACATCACGATACCTCAACGGCTTGAAATTTGCAATCCGGGAGAGGATGACATTAGCTCCAATATGGACCGTTGATGAAGGTTACAACATGGCATTAAAGGCAGAAATGCTTTTGGATCGTCCTTCCACTCGACAAACTCCTTTTGCACTAGTCCGTTCGAATCCTGACAGAGGCAAACAAGTTGCAGAAGAAGCAACTCGTCCTTCTACTCACAATACTGGCACTAGCAATCAAGGAGTGGCCAAATCAATCAGGCAGGCGTCAAATACCACCCGACCCAATAATCCATATGCTAGGCCAACCATTGGAAAATGTTTCAAATGTAGATAACCTGGTCATCGTTCTAATGAATGCCGAGCTCGCAAGTTTGTCAATTTAGCAGACTATGATAATGAGTGTAATGAAGAAGTTGAGTACAATAATGATGATGACTTGGAGGATGCTGAAATTGCAGACGAAGATGGAGAACAAGTGACGTGTGTCATTCAACGATTATTGTACACTCCGAAACAAGAAGACTCATCCCAGCGCAAACGCATCTTTCATTCAAAATGCAGTATTCAAGAAAAGGTATGCAACCTTATTATTGACAACGGGAGCTGGGAGAATATTGTTTCAAGAGCTTTGATGAATCACTTGAAGCTGCCCACAGAACCTCATCCAACACCGTATGAGATTGGGTGGGTCAAAAAATGACCTTCAATAAAGGTCACAGAGGTGTGCAAAGTTCCTATTTCTATAAGAAAATCTTACCAGGATGAAATCATGTGTGACGTAATTGGCATAGATGCCTGTCATATTCAACTTGGGCGACCGTGGCAATATGACGTTGATGCAACTCATCGAGGAAGAACAAATGTCTACTTTTTCTGGTGGAATGGAAAGAAAATAGCAATCCTCCCAACTAATAAAGATCGACCCAAAACTTCTAAAGTGCAAGGGAAGTCTTTCCTTATTATGGCAGATTCTGCAAATGAATTCTTCAAAGAATCAAATGAGACCGAAGAAACTTTTGCTCTTATAGTCAAATGAGAGGAATTGCATGAAGAAGAAGTCCCAGAGGAGGTACAACACATATTGGAAGAATTTAAAGAAATTATTCCGGATGAATTACTTGATGGACTTCCACCAATGAGGGACATCCAGCATCACATTGACTTAGTCCCTAGAGCAAGTTTGCCAAATCTACCTCACTACCGGATGAGCCCAAAGGAGAATGAGATACTAAAAGAGAAGGTAGAAGAATTAATGCGCAAAGGGCATATTAGAGAAAGTATGAGTCCGTGTGCAGTACCAGCTTTGTTGACGCCCAAGAAGGATGGAAGCTGGAGAATGTGTGTGGATAGCCGAGCCATCAACAAAATCACAGTCAGGTATCGTTTCCCTATACCTCTACTGGAGGATATGTTGGATCAATTACAAGGGTCAACAATCTTCTCGAAGATTGACTTGCGAGTGGCTATCACCAAATCTATATAAGGCCGGAAGATGAATGGAAAACTGCTTTCAAAATACGGGAAGGCTTATACGAATGGTTAGTCATGCCATTTGGACTATCCAACGCACCAAGTACATTCATGCGCCTTATGAATCAAGTCCTCAAGCCATTTATCGGAAGGTTTGTCGTGGTTTATTTCGACGACATTTTGATCTATAGCCACAACAAAGAAAAGCATGTGGACCACCTGCGTCAGATTATGAAAGTCCTTCAAGACAGCAAGCTATTTGTCAACTTAAAAAATGCAGCTTTATGACAAATCACTTAGTTTTCTTGGGCTTCATTGTAAGTGCTGAAGGAATCCATGTTAATGATGAGAAAGTTCGAGCAATCAGAGACTGGCCGACTCTAAAGACAGTCACTGAAGTCAGAAGCTTTCATGGCTTAGCCACATTTCACAGGAGGTTCATCAAGAAATTTAGCAGTATCATTGCTCCTATCACTGATTGCTTAAAGAAAGGGAAATTCCAGTGAAGCGAGGCTGCTGACAAAAGTTTTGCACAAATCAAAGAAAAGTTGACAACTGCACCTGTCTTGGTGTTGCCGAATTTCGATAAAGTTTTTGAAGTGGAATGTGATGCAAGTGGAATTGGCATTGGGGCAGTATTATCTCAATAAGGCAAACCTGTTGCATTCTACAGTGAAAAGCTTAGCGAGGCACGTCAAAAGTGGTCAACCTATGAGCAGGAGTTATATGTTGTGCTTCAAGCTTTATGACATTGGGAGTATTACTTAATTCCACGTGAATTTGTAATATATTCTGATCATGAAGCCTTGAAGCATTTCAAGAGTCAAAAACATTTGAACAAGATGCATGCAAGGTGGGCTTCGTATATGGAGCAATTTCCTTATGTTATTAAACATAAATCAGGAGCTTCCAACCGTGTTGCCGATGCCTTGAGTAGAAGGGCAACTTTGCTGGTTACTTTAAGTGGCAAAATTGTAGGGTTTGAATGTCTGAAGGATCTCTACCCAGAGGATGAAGATTTTAATGAAGTTTGGCATAAACACTTGTCAAAGCAACCAACTGGAGACTTCCACGTCCATGATGATTACCTATTCAAAGGTAACAGACTTTGCATCCCGAGAACATCCTTAAGGGAGAAAATCATTCGAGAGTTGCATAGAGGAGGACTCGATGGACATCTTGGACGAGATAAAACTATTGCAAGTGTGGAGGAAATGTATTTCTGGCCCCAAATCAAAAGAGATGTGGGCAAGTTCGTGAGACAATGTCCAATTTGTCAAATTGCAAAAGGCCAGACATAAAACACTGAACTCTATATGCCGTTGCCTATACCAGAATATATTTGGGAAGATTTGTCTATGGATTTCGTCTTGGGATTGCCAAGAACCCAAAGAGGAGTAGACTCTGTATTTGTGGTCGTGGATAGATTTTCAAAGATGGCGCATTTCATCCCTTGCAGGAAGACTTTAGATGCAGTGCACATTGCAAGACTATTCTTCCAAGAGATTGTGCGACTCCATGGAGTCCCAAAATCCATCACTTCTGATAGAGATTCTAAATTTCTATCTCACTTCTGGCTCACATTATGGAAGCACTTCGGTGCAAGTTTGAAGTTCAGCAGCACAGCTTATCCTCAAACTGATGGTCAAACCGAGGCAACCAACAAAACCTTGGAAAATTTGATTCCTTGTATTTGCCAAGATAAGCCGAGACAATGGGATTTTACACTTGCACAAGCTGAGTTTGCCTATAATAGTGCAATCCACAGCTCAACTGGAGTATCACCATTTTTCATTGTCTACAAGAAGGTACCAAAGCATGCTCTAGATTTGGTTAAATTGCCGAAATTCTATGATAAAAGCATTGCAACAAATAAAATGGCGGAACAAGTGTAGTCTATTCAAGAAGATGTGAAATAGAAATTGGAAGCCTCAAATGCCAAATACAAGGCTGTAGCTGATAAGCATAAAAAGGTGAAGGTATTTAAAAAAAGGGATATGGTCATGGTGTACTTGAGGAAAGAAAGAATTCCAGTGGGTACCTACAACAAGCTGAATCCGAAGAAGTATGGTCCCTACCAAATTTTAAAGAAGATCAATGACAATGCTTATGTGGTTGATCTTCCGAATGATTGGGGAATTTCATCAACCTTCAATGTTGCTGATTTATATGATTGCTACCCACAGGAAGATTCTTTATATCCGGAAATTAACTCGAGGGCGAGTTTTTCTCAAGTGGAGGAGATTAATACGGAATATGATTCAAAGGAGTTGATGAAAAAAAATTGACAAAATCAAACCCACGAAGAAGAACAAATAAACCTTCATATTTTTTCTTATGTTATGAATATTATTGTTTTGTTATAAATAGTACCATTTAGTTTGTTTTATTCCACATAGGAAGTTTAGCAAATTTTAAGGTCTAAGAGCTTCTATAAATAGATAGCTCTACAAGCTCATTAAACACACTTCAATCAATACAAAGCTAGTATTGTATACTTCCTCTCTAGCATTTTAGAGTTGTAATATTTAAAGTTTTCCTTGTATCAAGGACGTTTTGCTAGAACAAATCTAGTGTTTCGCTTCCGTTCTGCGTCACATTCTTAGAAATCTTGTAATATTTCGCAAACCAAACGTCCCCCTAAATATAGGGGTGATATCTGATTGATAAAAATAAAATGACATTTAACAATACTTTCCAAATGGGCAAAAATCATTTTGGTCCCTGAGGTTTGGTATAAAGCCCAAACTAGTCCCTGAGGTTTACAAAAAGACCAAATAGGTCCCTCGTATTATCTATGACTTAATAGTCAAAGATTTGACCAAATAAAAAGACTTAAATGCCTTTGCTTTAGTGGTTAGAGATTTGAAGGGAAGGAAAAAAAGATTGGGACCATGCAACAAGCACAACTATTTAATCAATCAAGTCATTTTTTCTCGTCATTTGAAAACAAAGAAGAAAAAATAATAATAGATGAAAAAAATATAAATATTAAATGTGAAAAAATAATTCACATGTAACGAATTTCTCGTCTATTATTATTTTTTCTTTTTTGTTTTCAAATGACGAGGAATTCGTTACATGTGAATTATAGTGAATTTATCACAAGGTTATACATTCTATTGTCTAATATTGCACCTCAATACATTTTTTAAGTTAGTTAAAAGTCAGACAATATTTGTAGTTGGAGGACATATATACAAAATTTAAGACTTTAAAAGCCACAATTAGTGGCTACCCGATACTAAATTCAACTTTCGGGGATAAAATTGTGGTTATAGATATACTTGACTTTATTTTTAATTTATATTTAATTTTACACTATTATAAATATTAAAAATTACAGACTATTTAGTCATAATATTTCTATAAACTGAAAATAATGAAGGAGATTACATAGTTGATCAAATACATCAGATATCAGTAATTCCATAAACTCACTCAAGATTAAAGGAAAAACAAATTAAACACAACCCAATCAAGAAAAAAAAGGTGTATTCTAAAAAAATTAAGAGTCAAACTCTTCTAAGTAGCAAGAATTTTGTTGTTGTCGTTGATCTTTTTTTTTTTTTTTGGGTGAGAAAGAGCATAAATTGAAAGTGAGAAAAGAAAAAAAAATGGCTTGGGTGCTTAAATAGTTGTGCATGTTGCATGATCCCAATCTTCTTTTTTTTTCCTTCCCTCCAAATCTTCAACCACTAAAGTAAGAGCATTTAAGTCTTTTCATTTGGTCAAATTTTTGACTATTAAGTCATAGATAATGGGAGGGACCTATTTGATCTTTTTACCAACTTTAAAGACTAATTTGAGCTTTATACCAAACCTCAGAAACCAAAATAGTTTGTGACCCTTTCCAAATTTGTGGTAAAAATTACTTCAAAATGTTAAAAGTGATGTTAGACCCACAACGACCAGAAAAAAAAAAAAGGATTATTTTGCTTTAGAACCCATCATTTCTTATAAAAGTATGATCTAGTTTCCAAACTTTATGAAAGTGAGACATAAACCCCTTATGTTAAGTGTTAACTTTTCTGTTAAATATCTGTAAAATGACAATTTTGCTCTCAAGCAGCACATATGCAAATATAGTATCAAAAAATATTACTTCTGCTTTGTACTCAATCTGTATATTACAAACTAATTACGGAGTAATTTAAAGTGTATTATTTTACTATAAAAATAATCAAAGAACTCCAAAATACTACCCAACAAATTCCAATTCTTTCTTTCAACAATTTATCAAGAATAAATTGGCTGACATTAAACCACACTATCAAAGCACAATCCAAAATAACTCCCAAGACTCCCAAAATGCTTCTTCACTAACCTTTGTCATCAACAAATTCTGAAAAACCAAAAAGAGAAAAGTTAATATAAAATAGGACTTATAAACTTAAACTAAATGCTCCTTATATGCATCAAGACAAAAATGCACGATAATTGTGATATTCATCCCTATAACACATAAAATAAATTTTAGCAAATAAAAGTAAGGGCTTAGATTTCAATAACAAAAAATGAATTAAATAACTGAATCAGAAAAAATACAATAAATTCAGGTTAAGAATTATGTATTATACTTAACTATTGCATGTTTAAAAGATGATATATAAATTCTGTGAAATTATCCTCTATGAAAAACTGTTTAAATTGGACTTGAAAGCACAAAAATCAGGTGAAACTTCAAATCTTTAAAATTAAGACATATAGAGTGAATATTTACCCGTTCTGCACTTTCAAGAAATAGTTGTTCGTCAGAGCAATTCCTTAAGTAGAAGACAAATCAGTTTGAAAAGAGAGAGAAAGATGAACAAGAAATGCCAAAAGCCAAAGAAGGGAAGGTATTTACGTTGAAAGGAAAAAGAAAAGAAAGCTATTGTTCTGCGAGAAAAGAAACGAAATGTTGTCTAAAAAAGGTTAACTTTATCAAAAGAAGAAAGAAAAGGTAAAGATAGAAAATAATGAGAAAGGATTTTGTATAATTAATGTCGCAAATGACATATTTACCCTTATTATAACAGTTGAATTGATTGACCTTTTAGCATAAGGGATCTTTGTCTCATTTTGAAAGAAGTTTGAGGTCTAAGACTCCGTTTGTTAGGAAAATATTTTTTTAATTTTTTGATGTTTGATAACATAAAAAAATTAATTAATTGAAAAATATTTTTCGACCAATAAAAAAGTTTAGTTTAAAAGATTAAAAAATATTTTCTTGTCTTTTGAGAGATTAAAATACTTTCCAAAACTTATCAACTTCACCCCCTACGGGCCCTACCCCCAACCCACCCACCCACCCACCCACCTCCTACACCACGCCCTACCCTCCACTCGCACCCCCCACTCCTATCCCCACCCTACCTACCCTCTACCCTCTACCCTCTACCCTCTACCATCTACTCTTTATCTTTACGATTAACATATATATTATATGTGTATTTTTTTTAATAAAATCTCATTTCATAAAATATTTTTCACTGTACATTTAAATGTCATAACATATTTTTCAATATTTTATTTTTAAAAAAAATATTTTATCCGAACAAGTTATTTTGCGACAAACAAACATAGCTTAAATCACATTTTTATAAGAAGTGAAGGATCTGAAGTAAAATAACCCCAAAAAAAAAGATGTTAGACCCCCAAGATGTTTTAAAGCAATCTCCGTTTCTATGCCTTCCACCAAACATATAACTTTGTACTATAACCATCGTGAAAGAAGAATTTGTGTGACACCCCGACCCGTGCATATAATTATTTAATTGATGTGCATATACTTATATGTCTACTTTAATTATTTACGTATATTCGTTTGCATAAAATATCATATTTTGGGTTACATCCATCTATTTCGTTTAACGTGCATTTATATCAAACTATGTGCATACATCTAGTTTAACAAGAAATTCATCTATTAACATATATTGCATCAATATAAATGCATTCTTATGTAAGTAGGCACGTTTAATTGGTTAATGTGCATAATTCTCATTTTACATGCAATTTTGGGACTTCACGAACACTTTGAAAAATCGTAGGAACCGTAGAAAATAATTAACGTAAACAATTAGGAATTGAAGCAACTAAATTAGTTAGAATTAAACTAGAATGGCAAACTAGTTAATAGCATTTAGTTGAAGGACATTTTGGTCAATTGGGTTTTTCTTTCTTTTATTATTTACACCTATTTATATACTACAATACACACAAACACACAAAAACACACACAAAAATCAGACACACACACACACTAAACACGTTTAAAAACACACAAGAAAGAAAAAGAAGAAAAAGAAGAAGAAGAAGGAGAAAAGAAGGAAGAAAATGTGATTTTGAACTTGTTTTAGCCAAGAATAGGTGAGAGATTTCATTCTCCTATGCATTTCTAGTGTTAATTCTTGTTTATAAAATGTTGGCTAGTTGTAGTTGAATGATTCATGGATGTAGGAATGCAAATAGAAATGATATATGGCATGAAACAAGTTCTAGAAATGATTTTGTGTGTGAATATCAAGTTTTGCTAGTTGATTATGTTGTAGATATTGCATAGCTAGCTTGCTCAACTAGATGAAGATCATGTGTTTGCTATAAGTTCTAAGTGAGGAATGAAAGTGCTTTGTATGCTAGTATATTGCTTGTAGTTAGCTTAGTGCATGAAAACATCAAAATGGAACAAAGAGTACAAAATGTGATTTTCGGACAGATTTGAGCAACTGAGGTTCAGAGCAGATTTGAGGTAGCAAACGATGTCGGAATGAGCTGATTTTTTTACAAAATATGCCCAAGACCTTAAGGAACAACTTCTCTTTTATGTGGAATGTTAAATTCTGTCGTTTAGGTGCATTTATAGAGCCGAAACAGTAGGGTCAGATTCACCCGTTGATGCAGGGGCAGTTTTGTGCACTGATTTTCTCAAGGGCATAACTTGATGAGTTTAACTCCGAATTGGGAACCGTTTGAGGCTAAACCCATCTGCACTTGACGAACTACATGTCTGTGAAATTTCAGAAGTTTTAGAGGTCATTAAGACTGCTAATTGAACCTGTAAAATTAAGCAAATGCAGCTAAAAATTTCAGTTTATATAGCTAAGTGATTAATGTTGCACTAAAGGCTAATTTGAACTGAATAATGGTAGATTATAGGTAGTTGAAGGCTTGAGGGTAACAATTACATGTTTGGAGAGAGTGCTTAAGTGGCGTGAGGGTTAAATAAATATTAGTTGCATTGAATGTTAAATGTTTAATATGTGACTAACATGAACTATGTGCATTGAATGTTTAAATAAGTTGAACGTTGAGTGAATGTTTAATGTGATGAATTATGTATAGTGACTTGCCATTTAGATAATCAAGAGTAATTAGACTCATGTACATGCTAAAGTGATGCCTAAGTAAAGGTTGAAGTTATCCTTCTTGGATTCTTGAAATAGTTATTGGTACTACTTAAATTTCTACCTTGTCTTGCTTTTATGAAACGAATTGATGGATAAGAATTTAGTTGGTGTTAATGAAGTGTACATAACATGTTATATGTTAGATTTTCCTTGTCTTAAATGTTATATATGAGTATATATGATGATTCCTGTGTAGTAGAGCTTTAAAATTAGTTTTATAGTGAAGTAATTGCAGAAACATGAGTTACGAAAAATCTGGAAAAAAATTGGACAGATTTGCATTCCTGAGTTGTAGGACCAATTTGACCTAGCAAATGCTGACTAAATTATCTGAATTTTGGATATGTTGTAGTAGACTCATAGTTGAACGAAAGTGTATTTCTAAGGTTTGGCCAAATTCTAGCTCTAAGTACTCTTTTTTGGATGATTTTCGAGAAGCGTGTGAATAGGTGTGAGCTGGACAGTTCCTACCAGCGTTTTTTTTTTTCCTTTCCCTTGTCCTCATGTGTATTGGTTGCAAGTTAGTCTAGATAATATGGGACTAGACTAGACTAAAATGTACTAATATATGTCTTTGTGTAATGAGAGTTTAGAACTAGTTTGAACTATGACTAAGCTAAAGTTATTAGGTAGTGAATAAAGATAGGCGTGTTAGTAAGGCATTGGGTAAGTTCTTGTTTGGAAATAAATTAATAATGAAGTTGAATTGTAGAAATGTTAACTAGGGAGTTTAAGGAAGGCTAGAGAATGTGGTACATGTTGGTTAGTATAACTAAATCGTAGCCTGAATAGACAACCTAACTTAATGCTTGAGACTAGCATACTTATGGAGAGTAGTAAACTAGGAAACCATAAGAAATATCTTGGCATGTTACTTAACATTGAATTAAAGAAAGTATGTCTCGACTTTAATGTGAAATAATGCAAGGGAAATTTAATTATCAAATAGTTGTAGTCAACTTATTATGAGCTGTTAGTTATACTCATTTCTATGGGCTAAAGTTTAGATTATCAATAGTTGATTAAGTGTATGAATAATTGAGCTTTAGTGAGCTTATAGTTTATTTGCAAAGCTAGCTCGGTCATTGAAGAGAATTAGTTACCAATAGTTATAGCTAAACTTTTGCTACTAGTTGCTAACTTTCGTCATTTTATATGTGCCACTGTTTCACCTACTAATGTTTGGTTACTTGTATGACTACTTGGGCTATGTGATAATATGAAATATATAAGTGATTATGGAACTTTTATTGTTGTGTGTTGAATTTGCATAATAGTCAAGTTGTAGTTGGTATAATCAATTGTTAAGGTGTTATGTTAATTTACTTGCATAGTATTATACTAGTTTTGATGTCTAAGTATTATACTTATATGAATAACTAGGGGTTGCACATTTGAGTGGATTCAAGGAAGTTGGAGTGAATGTAAGTTAGTTTCTTGCATGCTTGGCTTAATCCAAGGTGAGGGAGTTACATTCTTTTGTGCATCTTAATTTGTTTTGCTGCTCATAAATTGTATAGTTTAATATGATTGCTTATAATTACGTGTACTTTGATCCTAAATATACACTTGTCTTTTATTTATATTGTTATATGGCTTATTTATTGTAATCTACGTGCGAGGGCAACCTACTTTGTTGTCGCTCATTTATGTGATTCTTGAATTATATTGTCATTACTTGAATTATTGTGATCGAATATCGGGTTGCGCAACCTTTTCGGACATGGTAGCGTCGAGAAACACGGGCGGCGTCGGGCTTGCCGTGCTCCCTCGACTACCATGGTGCCTATTCCCTTCTCGCTGAGGCATACTCCACTACCCCAGAGGCGTGGTTCACCTGCTGGGCATGGACCTACCTCAGGAGAAAGGGTCGTAGGATCGGGATACATCCGGAGTATCCCAACTTGTTGGAGTAAGGGTTTGCCGGCACTTGCGTGAAGTTCGTGGTTCGTGGCTCGTGATTGAAGAATTGAAGTGGAACTGTATCCTTTTTAATGTGGTTAACTACTTGTTATTGAATCTTGTTTATGTTATATATATGATTTCTTGTATTTGCATATCATAATGCACGCCCGGTATGTTGCATCACCTCCCTCACTGAGTAACCTAGTTACTCATTCCTCTTTCCAACATATTTCAGGAAAAGCTGAAGATTAAATTGCCTCCTGTGTGACCTGCTTGCTCTATCAGTGTGTAAAACATGGAAGAATATGATCATGATATGCTTGTATTGTATTTGAGACTTTGTGCCCATATATGTATTTATGTTATATCAAGGAATGTAATATTAAAGTTTTAAATTTTGTTTGATGATTAGGTACTAGTGGTTTGTAATAACTTCAATCGTTTACTCTTCTGTTTAGTTGACTTGCATGTTGATAGGGATGAAATAAATTGAAGTTGTAGATTATAGTCTTGTGGTTGTATGTTATAGTTTACAGGTTTCCAAATAGTCCTATAAATAGGGGAAACTCCGTCCGTTCTCCCTAAATTACGTGCCCGGGGTTTGGATTTGGGTTGAGTATAGTTTGGTTAATAGAAGTCCCGGTTCCGTGAGGGATCGGGGCATTACAATTTGAAAATGTGATGTACATTTGATTAGTTTCCCGGAACTCCAGCATGAACGCTATGATCTACTGAGAGCATGGGTGGAGCTGTAATATTTGTAAACGAGATAAAAATCTTTGGGTCGCTTAGATTTTGGCAAAGTAATTTTTTTGGTCCTTTAATTTTTGAAAAATGATCATTTGATCTATTTTTAATAGTAAGTTGATAAAAAATATTAACTTTTTGTAATTTTTCTATTTTACCCTTAGACATATTTTCTCTCTCCTGCATGACATTAAAAACACGCTTAGAAAGCTGAGAATCTCTCATTCTTCTACCATTGCTACCATGGTGCTTATTTAAAGACCATTTTGGCAGCCATGGGATATTACTAAAAATCACAAAAAAATTCACAAAATATACCTGGCCAAACCAAAATAAAAAAAATACAATTTCAACAAAATATCTTCAATATCATCATCCATCACAGTTAGAGAATAAATAAACGGAATAATTATCAAGTTCAAAAATAAGAGATGTTATTGTGGGTCAAAAGCAACTGTTCGCATATCTGAATCAAGAGACAATCTATATAAGTTCTATTTCTATTGCGCAAGATCATAATACTCATTCTACACATTTTAAATACATGACGAACAAAAAGTTTCCATGGAACAATTTACAAGCTTACCAAGAGAAAACCAAAGCTTTTCCTGCGGTTTAGACAACCCACTAAGGTGGTTTTAGTGGAAACGACGTGACTCCACTAGGACCACTTTTTTTTATTTTAAAACAATGCCAAATTTCCAAAATACTCCTCAGTTGATAACTTTCCTATCAACCTACTGTAAAAAAATAGACCAAATAGTTACTTTTCAAAAGTTGAGGGACCAAAATATTTTTATCTCATTTGTAAACCCTGGCTGTTTGGTGAATGGAATTTTTTTTTATTTAGGGGTCGTACAACATAATTAGTGAAATTTGAGCTCGTAACAAATAATATTATCACTTGATCAAAGTCCTAGTGAATGGTATTTTTGACCCAAAAAAAAAAGCATGAAGGGTATTTAGGATTTGTTTATTTTTCGTAATATATTTTTTAAAAAATATTTTCTTAATTTATCAGTTTTTTATAATATTAAAAAAAATGTATCAATCAAAAAATACTTTTTGCTCAAAGAAAAAATGTTTAGATGAAAAGGAGAATGAAACACTTTCGTTCACTCAAATTATTTAATAAATTTAAGGTTATTCATTAGTCAAATAATTTAAGATTTTGTAATAATTAATTATCTTAATACTCAAATTATTAATTAATATACTAATAATTTAATCAATTAATTAATAGTGACTAATTAATAATAATTTAAAAGGGTTAATAAATTAATAATTTTGATTAATTTTTTACTGTGATGTCAAATACTATAAAATATTTATTATTGTGATAAATAAATACCAGAAAATATTATATTTTTCAAATAATTAATTTTTCAAATAAACATGTTACACCAATATATTATTTTATGACAAATAAACGAAGCCTTAATAAAATTCAAATTTTCACCAATTAAACAAAAGAAAACTTTATTGTCTTGTGTTCTGCTTTCCCCTTTTCTCGGATAACTTATAGAACAACACCAACCAACCCAAACCCCATTGCCTACGACTGAATCCTTACTAAGTAAGTTTTGTTTTTTCATTGACAAAAAAATAATTTAGTTGTAGCAGTTTATTTATTTTTATTTTTAGTTTTTGTTTATTATTTTTAGTATTAGTTATAGTTTTTATTTGTAATTTTAGCTCTTTATAAATTTTAGGTCGATTTGTGGTTTGGCCACAGGTTGAAAGCTAACATTGGTGGCAGTAGTAATTTCTCTACCTTGTTCTACTTCTTTTTTAAACTTACAAATTTACTCGTCAAAAGAATAAATAAAATCTTGTGTTTCTTTGGTCAAAGTGGACATCTAGACATAACCCACTTGAAAGGCATGTTCCATAGCATGCAAGCTATGATGTTATGATTTTACTTTTTGTGAAGGTTAAAGCATTCTCGTGTAACGAGCAAAAGCTATTTGTAATAGGCCTGGGTGCCCTGGGCCACGGTCCAGTAAAACTTCGAGTAGGTGGGTTTGGTGGTATTGAGCCTCATCTGCACTAATAGGATCCGACCCAGAGCATGTAGGAAAAAGCCCGCCCAAGTTCGCCAAGGATACCAGTCGGTCCACTGCACCTGCCATGGGCCACCAGCCTTGCCCATGTGGTCATTGGCCCTTTTCGAGGTGGACGGGGTCTCTATGTGGAGAGCCTCTTTAGGGTCGGATCTAACCATGGGCCACTAGTCTTGCTCAGAAGAAACACATTTATACTAATCAAAAAATATACAACCAGAACAAACAATGCTAATGGGGTGAAAACCACCATTTAGGAGAAAGGGGACCTATGAGAATTGTTAAAGCAACCCCAATTGCACAGAGATGGCTCGCATTGAAAGGAGTCGGACGCGATCAGACGAGAAAGATAGGTAGTGACAAGTATTGTAAATAATGGAGAGAAAACTTCAGTCACAATTATAAGTACCCCAAATAACACCTAATATGAATTGGTAATATGTATAGGACACCAACTATCTAGGGATGGCAATGGGTACCCACTTTATCCGAAACCAACGGGTAACCGCCCGATAAAAATCAGATAACAAAAATAGATGAAGAATCCGTTAGGGTTTGGATTTTATAAAGGGAAACCGATATGTTTTGGTTTTTTACATTAAAAAAAACTTAAATCCGAAATTCGATTATTAATTTAATAAAAAAATCTAACATATATATATATATATATATATACACTTAAAGTAATAAAATACTAACTAAAATTGGTAAGTAAAATGATAAAAATTTGAACTAAACTCAACTAGAAAAAGTGAACTAAGCTTAATTAAAAGAGATGGACTAAACCTATTAAACCAATACTTATACTCTTAACAATTGTCATCTTTATTCATTGAAACGAAAGAAGAGATGTTTCTCACTCGGTGCTTTAGAATTAATTTCTTTTTGCATAACTTATTGAAATATTGATTTTGATTTTTGCTCATAAAATTATTGTGTAATTCATTGGTTTGGATTCTTTTATTTTTGGTTTCTTTACATTTAAACTAATTTTCTTACATTTTTTTAGGTTTTTTATTTAAACTAATTATTTTTTAGTTAAACGGTTACGGTTACGGTCAACCGCGATTTTTTAAATTTTTAACGGTTACGGTTATAGTTATTGATTTTAAAAACCGTTAAGTTTTGATTACGATTATGATTATTAGTTTGTTAAATAATTTTAATTATGATTTTATTATTTTTCGTAATTATCTGAACCGTTACCATTCTTACAACTATCAACCTAAAGATGTTTGACCAAAAAAAAAAAAAACCTAAAGATGAAAACATTATTGATGTACCATTATGACCTCCACTTTGTACTAATTAGCCTATTGTGGAATTACTGTTACTGACTTGAAACGGAATCCCAAAACATTTAACAAGCGACACTCCGGAGGTGGGCCCCAACTTTGTATTGCAGTTGTCAAATAAATGGGACAGACAGACTCGGCAATGTGCAGTAAAAAAGATATATTTTTGTCGGATGCAAATTCAAATTCACTTTTAAGGACTCTTTTTGACATACTCTTACGGACTTGAAAGAATATTCAATACAATTATTTACGAATTTCAAAGCACAATTGGATAAGAGCCATTTAAAAATGGTTATGGCTTAACCTCTTTATGATTGATAACAAGGGAAAATGTTACGAATAGTCTCCATGGTTTACATTTAATTTAATTTTAATCGTTATTATTTTAAAACTTACGCTATTAAACCCTATTTTTCATAAATATGTCACTATTAGTTTGTGTTATTTATATTTTATCTTATTTTAGTTCTTATTATTTAAAAAGTCATGTAGTTGATCTCCATTATTTATAAATGTCTCATCTTAGCCCTTATTGTTTCAGGAACTAGTAGTTATATATTTGTAAATAATAAGATTAATAGTGATACATTTGTAAATAATATGGACTAATAGTAATATATTTGTAAATAATGAGGACTAATAGCGTAACTTTGAAAATAATAAAGAATAAAATGTAAACAATGGAGATCATTTGGTAGGGGAGCTCCAACAGCTCCCCCAAATGATCCCCTATATTTTATGGGATAAATGATTTGAAATTTGGATCCCCCATTACTGGGGGATCAAATCCCTCCCCCATCCCATCTCCATAGTTTTTAATGTTATAGAAGTATAAATTTTATATATAGGGGAGCTGTTGGAGTAAAACTAAAATAGGGATTCTATAAAATAAGAGATTGGTTAAAAATAGGAAAACTGTTGGAGTGAAATTGAAATAGGAGATCAGTAAAAATAGGTAAAATACTTCAAATCCCCTAAATGTAAGAAAAAAATAGGGAAGCTGTTGGAGTTGGCCTTACATTTGCTCTTGATAGCAATGTATATTATGACAAAATAATTAATAAAAGATTGCTACTCAATCAATTTCAAAAGATATTAATTATCTCACATATAGTGAGTTTTATACACATATAGGCTCCGTTTGTTTGCTGTAAAATAACTTGTTAGTTTAAAATGTTTTTTGTGAAAATTTTTTTCTTGAAAAATAAAATATTTTACGGGGCTCCGTTTGTTTGCCATAAAATAACTTATTGGGGGAAAATATTTTTCTGGAAAATGAAATACTGAAAAATACTTTCTGATGTTTAGATGTACCGTGAGTTCCGTAAAATATTTTATTATCCCAAATGAAATGAAAATATTTTCCAAAATTTTGTACTAGCCGCAATTGTTGACTGGAAAATATTTTACGGTTGACCAATTTTTTGGTGTTACCAAACACTGTAAAATTAAGAAAAAACAGTCGTAATTATTGACCAACAAATATTTTATGGTTAACTAATTTTTCGGTATTATCAAACATTATAAAATAAAATAAAAAAATTTCTAAAAAAATAATTTACGGCAAACAAACGGAGCCTAAAACTCATTTCCTCACTCCGGACCGTATAATTAACTGTAATGGGATCCCGTTTAAAGTCCGAACCGTATGGCTTCTATTCAATTGTGGTTTGAAATCTATGATTATCTATAATGAGATCCCGTTTCAAGTCCGAACCTTGGATAGATTTATCATTCTTATCTATTATAAAATCAAAAAAAAATCTATTATAAAATTTAATATTATTACATTACTATATCATTTAAAGGTAAGTTTCGAAGTTGTCAAACCAAGTAGTTTTTTTTTTTTTTTTGTCAAAGGAGCTTTGTATTCCAAAAAAACAAAATACATCAGTTAATTCCTGAGAGGTCAACTTCTCAAAGTACAAGAGTAGAAAGTACAAGTAGAAGACGGAGTAGCCAGTTGTGTAAAAGAGTATCTATCCTAACTGTATGAGCATCCCAGTCTATTGTACAAATTAATTGGCAAACTTTATTCTAGAATACTCGTTAGGTGAATATATTTTCGATAATCCTTTGGAACCGTCTAGACTTTACTAAAGTAAGACACGAATCAATATTTTTCCTAGGTAAATACGTGCCTGAATAGATTAGTATATGTATTATATATTTGTTGATATACTTGGCTTAGGCCTCTCTGTAACCCCAAAGATGAGCATGTTTTCGATAACCTTTTGGAGTCGGTCTAGACTTTGTTAAAGCGAGCCAAACAAAGTGGCATTTCTCCTAAGTGAATACAAGCCTCAGTAGATTATTATATATATTATATTTATTGATATATTTAGTTTCGACCTCTGTGTAACCAAAAACAAAAACTACTGGAGTTAGTCAATACACAGTTATTCTTTGAGTTTATAATTTCGTTTTTTTAAAGTCAAGAGATGAATATATATTAACAAACCAAGATATAGCACAAAATTAGGCCCAACAAAATATGCACAAGTTTAAATAAGAAAAGAAAATTAAAGACACAAGCGTAACGTCCAAACAGAATTGGGCCCCAAAGCCCCAAACCCCAGCGAGAAACTATGATCCGGGAAACTTTGTGTTTGTAATGAAATAAGATATTTTACCTCGAGTTTATAATTTCGTTTTTTTTTTTTTTTTTTCAAGTCAAGAGATGAAATATATATTAACAAACCAAGATATAGCATAAAATTAGGCCCAACAAAATATGCACAAGGTTAAATAATGAAAGAAAATTAAAGACAGAAGGGTAACGTCCAAACAGGATTGGGGCCCAAAACCCAATTCCAAGCAAGAAACTATGATCCGGGAAACTTTGTGTTTGTAATGAAATAAGATATTTTACCACATTCTTCGATAATTAAAAACATTAGTAAATTATTACAAAAGAAAGATGTCACATAAATTTCACACTTAGTCCCTATTGTTTAAATGTTTTTTGAATATAATTCTTAATATTTTAAAAAATTTATAAAGATCCCTAATATTTACAAAAGTTATTCAAAATTGTCCTATTATTCAAACTTAGCCAATTTGGTCCTTATTATTTTTCAAAAAATTCAATTTAGTCCCTATTGTTTTCTAAAGAAATTCAATTCAATCCATGCATGTTATCCCTATTTGGGGACTAAATGAAATTTTATGGAAAACAATAGGGACTAAATTGGCTAGTTTTAAATAATAGGGACCATTTTAAATCACTTTGTAAATATTAGAGACATCTATGAATCTTTTACAATATTAAGGATCAACTTGAAGAAAATAGCAAACAATTGGGACTAAGTGTGAAATTTACCCCATTTAGTTTCTATTATTTTTTAAAAGTTTTTATTAAAAACTGTTGATTTTTTTTTTTGTTCCTATTATTTTTTAAAGAGTTTCAACTTAATCCTTGCTCTTTTAAAATGTTTTATTTTCGTCCTTATTATTTTTTTAAGGTTTTAAATTCGTCTTTATTATTCAAAATTAGTCAATTATATCTCCATTTATTTCCTAAAAAACTTTAAATTCATCCCTATTGTTCTTAGAAATTTCTAACTAGGTCCTGAAATAATAGGGATAAATATAAAACTTTAAGAAAATAATAGGGATGAAATTAAAACTTTTAAGAAAAAATAATAGAGACAAAATTGAAACTTTTTTTAAAAAATAGACAAAATTAACTTTTTTAGAAACAATAGGAATGAAATTAAAAATTTTAAACAATATAGATGAAATTTATAAATTTTAAATAATAGAGACAAAATTAAAACTTTTTTAAAAAATAGGAACTAAATGTGCTATTTTTTCTATTAAAAATGTCATAATTTAATGTCAAATTTTGCTTGTTTTACTTGAAAAACGTTTTACTCTTGGGCTTCGTTTGTTTGTCGTAAAATATTTTTTCAATTTTTTTGTGTTTGGTAACATCAGAAAATTGATCAATTGAAAAATATTTCGAGTAAAAAATGGTGGCTACATTTTTTCAATTTTTGGTTGTTTGTTAATATTGAAAAATATTTTTCAATCAAATATTACGACTAAAACAAAATTTGAGAAAATATTTCATCTCCTTTGGGAGAAACAAATTTTACATTTTCCAAACATTATAAAATATTCTATTTTTTCAGGAGAAAAATATTTTTTCCAATCAAATTATTTTACGGCAAACAAACATAGCTCAAATATTTTATTTTTGAAAAAAATATTTTCCTTTTACGACAAACAAACGTAGCCTTGATAAAAAAATTCAATGATCTATTAAAGCAAGTGCATGCTAAGACACATGCCATCCAAGTGGGTTAACCCGCGTCTTTGTCGTATGTTTTTATGTCCATAATTTTTTATTTATTTTTTGACAAAAAAAATCATATTATAGATAAATTTGTGAGAAAAGGACAAGAGGCTGGTGATTGTTCATCTAAACTCGTAAAGATTAGTTAAAATGAAATACTAGACAATTGACAAAAAAAAAAAAAAAATACTAGGCATGGACATTTATACACAAAGGAGATGTGTGGTTGTGGTTATATTTTAATCCACGCATTAGTCTTAGCATTTGTTTGGCTTAATTTTTATATTGTTAAAAGTAATTCATGTGAATTTAAAAATTGAACAAAGCTGTTTGACCTATTTTTGAAAGTATTTTTAGATAAAAACTAAAGCTGAAAAAAGTTAAAGTTTCTAAAAAAAAGTTTTTGCGAAATTGTTTTACATAATGCGGGAAGTTATTTATTTATTTTTTTTTCTCAAATATACCTCTCTATCTTTTTTAAAATCCGATATTACCCTTAAAACTTTTAAAAGCTCAACGTTACCTAACACAAGTTAAACAATTAACGGCTTTTGTTTAACAGTATTTCTAACAAAAGTCCTATTCTAAAAATTCTACGTTTTAAAAATTAAAATTTCACAATTAAATTAAATAGAGCCTTAGTTCTGCACTTGTAGTTCCAATATCTTTTAAACGTCGTGTCGCAAGTCCGACTCTTATCCAACTGTTCGTTTTTGATGGATTGAAAAAAAAAAAAAATCTAGAAATTAGTAATTAAATTGAAAGTGAATGACTGTCTTGGAAACGCGTGACGCAGTTGAATTCTGACAGCTGTATTAAATATTGTCAGATAGGGATAAACACCCATCTTTGACCTTAGTTTTCGTTCGTGAGGTAATTCAATTGGGTAGACTCGATCCAATTGATTATTTAGACTTCGTTTGTTTGTCGTAAAATAATTTGTTGGAGAAAATATTTTTTTGAAAAGTAAAATACTAAAAAATATTTTTTAGTATTTGAATGTACTGTAAGTTCTATAAAATATTTTATTTTTTTAAAGGAGAAAATATATTTTTTTAAAATAAAATATTAAAAAATATTTTTTGATGTTTGAATGTACTGTAAATTCTGTAAAATATTTTATTTTTTTAAAAAAATAAAAATATTTTACAGAATTTTGTAATAACCGATACCCAATGACAACAAACGGAGCCTTACAGGTCTTTTTTTATTTGGTCAAAGATTATTTGCAGATCATTATACCTTATTTTCGCCGCTTTTTCCATTTGTTGTAAATACCTTTTTTTTTTTGTAACTGTAATCTGTTGTCTTTCTATTTTCTTAGGTGGATCTCAACCTTTATTATCTTTTATTCTGATGGACTGTTATTTATTGTATATTTTTTTTGTTTCGATTTTGGGCTTTTTCAATTGTATAACTAGGCCCTTTTTTGTATGATGGGCCGTTTTTTGTGTTACTACATATTTGGGCCTTTTTATTCGTTTTGGTCTTATCGATTTTTTTGTTTGGAGTAACATTGTATTAATAATTTAAAATGGGCCTCTCCTTATATCATTACTTTTCATTTAGGCTTATGATGGGCTGGCCCGTTCCTTAGAGAAAACCTAAATCAACAGAATATTACATCAACAGTTTCATTTATCTTGTTTTACCTCACACTCTTCTTACCGTCTGAATCTGGACGGTAAGAATCTTATCATTCTTAATTTTTATTTTTTTTACCGGGATCTTCGTTTACTTTTAATTTATTTTCTCTAAGCATTTATATGATTTATGAGTTTTCCCTTTTTTCATCTCTTTTTTTATTATCTCAATCATCGCTGATCTATATTTCACTTCTCTGTTCTTGAGGTCTCTTCTCATTCTCTTCTAATATTTTTTAAGCGGTAACATAGATTCGTTGCATTTTTTTGGGTCTTTACCTCTTTTTTTGCCTACCAACACCATAGTTTCTGGTGGTGACCGTGCAATAATAGACAATATTTTGTCGTCTCTACTACCGTCATAATATTTTTTTCCCGTTGGCTATGGTGGTGACCATGCAAGGATAGTCAATGTTCTTTTGTGGCTACCACTGTCATAGTTTCTTTTTATTTTTTTGCTCCTTTGAACTTTGTGGATATGGTGGTGGTCGTGTAAAAATAGTCAATATTTTTTTTCCCTTGGCTATGGTGGTAACCATGCAAGGATAGTCAATGTTCTTTTGTGGCGACCACTGTCATAGTTTTTTTTTTTTTTTGCTTCTTTGAACTTCGTGGGTATATGGTGGTGACCGTGTAGAACTAGCCAATATTTTGTCTGTCACGACTCCTCGTTTTATGGTTCTTTGAACTCCTTGGCTATGGTCGTGGTCATGCAAGTTTAGTCAATATTCTGTCATGGCTTCCATCGCCACAGTTCCTTATTTTATTTTATAATAATGTTATTTACTATATGTTAATTTAGGTTCTTTAATGCTGTTTTTAAATACTGCTTTCATTTTTTGTACATTTTTTGTGTTTATTTAATTTTTTAGCAGCCTTACGTATTGTTTTTTGAGATCTGCTTTTATGGTTACCACCACCGTAGTTCCTTATTTTAATATTTTTTTTGTTTGTAAAATTTAATTATCTAGAAGCTACGATCACTTTTCTTTTTGTCTATGTTTTTTTTGAGTTGATACGCACCTTGTTCTTTTATTTGCGTGAATGTGCCTTATGTCTTGTTTTTAAATTTCTCTTTTTAATTTTCAGAACATTTTTCATTGGTTTTTTTGGTTAATGCATATACTTTGATCCTTACAACCACGCGATGTTTCCCTTCTGTTTTCTTTTGTCTCTTTATTTTCTAAAGTACTGTTGTATTATAGCTTTTTTGTTATATGGAGTTTATAACTGCATTAATGTTCGTTTATGTCATTTTTAAGTATAGATATATTTTGTTTCTATATTTTATGTTAAATCCTTACCTGCATTTTTTTGTTCTCATATTTTAGAGAGTGGCCTAGTATGTTTCTGCCTGCCTTATTATGTGTACTAACTTAAACATTTGATTTTTTTTTTTTTTGGCTACTATGTTTCTGCCAATCTTATTATGTGTGCTAACTTTAAACGTTGATTTGTTTGGCTATATTTTGTTCTCATATTTTAGAGCGTGGCCTATTATGTTTTTGCCTATCTTATCCTGTGCTAACTTTGAACGTTGATTTTTTTTGCTAGTTAATTAACAATGGGCCGTATGATGAATGCTGGTAGTGCATGGAGAATTCTAAAAGGAAGTTTCGAGAAGGTAGTGTTTTTTTAAAAATTGATTTACGTTTTATTTTTTATTGTAATTTGTTGAAAGTAATTTTGAAGAAATCTTTTTATGTTTTTGCAGTGGAAAGGCCAAAAGAAAGTCATAGAACTGATTTTGAAAAATGATGTAAAGATCTCTACTGTTGAAGAAATTCCTGCTGGCCAAGCAGTGGTGGAGATTTCAGGCCCGGATTTCACTAGCCTGAAAGATGCTGGCTTTACAGTGGATAGTCGCGTAGAAGATCTTGTTGAGAAAGCTGCGGTTGCACCAGTCGTAGCTTCAAGTTTGGATGTTGGTCAGGGTGTGAAAGATACTATTGATACTTTGAAATTGAAGGGGCTCTCTGAATATGAGAAGAAGAATAAACGGCTTGATGATGAAATTAATAAAGCTGCGGCTAAACTCAAATTATGCATTAAGGATTTGAAAGAACTAGATTCTTGGGAAAAAAACATTTCTAATTAATTGATAGGTAGAGTTTATTTATGTTGGTTATTTTCTAATGCATGTTAGTATGTTGGAGTATGTGATAGTGTTTTGGGTGTTTTGTTTGTGGCATTGTAATGCATGTGGACTATGTGTTGGTGAGATTTCGCTGTTAAATATTATTATGGTGGACTTTTCTCTACATATCATTAATTATTATTGTTACTAATTTAATTATTTAAATTGCGATACTTCTATATTGTGATAATAGTTAACGTAACGACGGGTTGTACTCCCTAAATCATCACAATATAGAAGTATCGCATTTTAAATAATTAGAAAATTAAAGTGTTTGCTTGCATATGAAAAAGTCTCACATAATTTACTAGAATCAACCAAGGATAAAAGGGAAATAATTCTACCGTGTAGTTGCTTTTCGAAACCTGATTTTTTACTTCTGCTACAATAAAACAAAGTTATCTTGTAACTTTTACTAGTGAGCTTACTTCTCGAAAACGAGGCTGTAAAAAATTGAATTTCATATGACACAAAATGAATCATCTATATTACACTAGAATAACTTTTTTTATTGTTGTGCTAAGGCAATAAGCAACAATATTTTATTAAAATATAAGATACTCATCAAAACCTACCGGTATTAAGAAAGAAATAGGTGATAAAAGACATGATTACATGAACTAATTATACTTACCTTCACTGGACAGCTTTGAAGTATAATTATCAATTTTGCTTGTAATTTTTCGAAAGCGTTAATGAGAAAGAACTAAGGAGCCAGGAAATTGTTAAAGGAAAGAATTTAGGAGGTATTTGCCTTACCTGGACAACTAGTTATCCATCATTTGAACCTAGCAACATCAACAGGGTTTCTGTATTGACTAAAAAAAGTCTTGTCCTTCCAAAAATCTCCAAAATGAAAGCATGTGTAAATATATATGCGTCCCGGTATATACGTGATTTTAGAGCACAAGACACAAATTTATATAGCAGCAAATTGACATACACGTTTTGAGTCATAATAAACAGAGATATAATTGTTATTCGATTATTGACAAAGGTCTTTCTCGTATTACTACCATTTATTAGGTTAGAGTAGGAGAGGGATCTAGTTATGTATTTATAGATCATTTTAACAAATTCTCCTAAAAAAGGTTTTGTCAGATTATACAAGCTTAATTAACACAATATATTCACAAACCAATCTATGAATCAGATATTTAACTTATTTTATAAAATTAAAAAATAATTAACGGTAACCCATATAATAGAAAAATATTCGAACAAGAGAAAGAAACTAACGAGAACTACTTGAAAACATTTTACATCCCAAGCGGGAAGGAATAGTCACAAGTATAATATATCTCAGTCTGTCAATTATTTTGGATATTCTTAGTAGTAATACAAATGGAGGTAATAATATATTTCAAATGTTTACATCATATTCATGTACAATGTCATAAAAGAGAAATACGCTTAAAGTTCCCAAAAATTAGAAAATATATCACCATCTATCAGTTGTCACCCACTCACCAGGTCCAGGGTTTCCCAAGGACCATTAAGCATGTGCAAATTGAGTTTTTGTGTGTGTGAGTGAGTGGGTATGTTTGTCTCTGTGATTGTATCTGTAATTTTGTATGTTTTCTAGTTCTCCCCCAAAAATACTATTTATATCCATTAAAATTTATCTCAATTTTTAACTGTAAGGACAAAATTGGGGTGATATCTACTATTTATATAATAGATAAAACGGGTGATACCTACCATTTCTTTTATTATAGAATAGTCCAAAGTATAATATTAAACTTGAAATAGAAGGATCACAATTCCCAAATTTTATTTTAAAATAACCAATTAGTGTTATGTGAAGTACCAAGATCTTATAAGTAGTTGTAGAGTTCGACAACGAATCCATGATTATGTAATTGACGTGATAGAAGAGGCAACGAATTTAGAAATGTTGCACAAAGTCAATGGTTGAAATGGGTCACAAATGGATGAATAACTTAAGATCAAGACCCAACTCTTATACCATGATAAGAATCACTAAGGTTCCATTTTAAAATTAATTGGTGCCAAGTGAAAAAGTTCAAAATTTTATAAGGTAATTTTAAAGTTCTTGATTTTTTGATGTGTAAAAAACGTATATTCCAACAAATATAACTTTTTATCACATCTTTAACTATTGCATTTACAGATGTGTTTTCCAAAGTGTTTTATATATTTTATCATTTATGGTGACCATCTTATGCATATTGCCCACTTTGTTTTGGCAATTATGCAAGCAACCATTCTTCGATCCTTGCACACTAACATCATGCTTGATAGGCCTTACAAATGCAATCATTTGGTATTAGAGGCAAGTACATATATCCGGCAACAAGTTAAACTAACAGAGTGCGGTGTAAATTCAAGAGAAATAGAAAGGACAACGACATGTAGCCAAGCCCAAAAATTTACCTAAACCTCTTCAAAATTTCTGGGATGCTCAATTATCACCTTCTTTGAAAGGAACCCAAACAAGCAGATAATGTTACCACCATTAATTCATCATCGTTTTTGTATTTACGAAAACATATTCGGCCATTTTCTATTACTGTTTTCTGTATTGGGTCATGTTAATCTGGCCTAGTTACTTTCCCTCAGTAATGAGAAAAAGAAAAGTCCAAACGGTCATATCACCTTCATAGACCTCCCAATACACAGGGACGGATTCAGAATTTCAATATAGGGGGATCGAGATCATTTTTATTTGTAGTAAAGCTAAATTAAAAAAAAAAAATGGGTAGCCTATAAATATTTTTAAAAAAAATATAACTAAATTTTTTTAAAAAATATAAAATTAGGGGGCCCGAGCTCCCCCAGTCCCCACCTAGAACCACCACTGCCAATACAGTTGATCAAACGAAAGTGTCCAGGTCTTTTAGTTGGTTTGTTAGGCTCTGTTTATTTGTCCTAAAATGTTTTCTTAAAAAATATGTTTTGTCAATCTTCTTCTTATATTTGATGATATCAAAAATTGACCAATTTAAAAATAATTTTTGGTAAAAAAATACTAGTTAAAAGGAGTGGACTCTAAACACAAGAAAAGTGTTCCATAATATGTTTAAAGCTTAGACATAATGGCAGAATAATTTATTCTTTCCTTGTCCATGAGTTAGTTGGTTGAAACTTGGGTCATTATAGATACAAACAGAATATTTCACAACAATCATTTTGTACTTGGCTTGCAATGATAGATAGACTCACCATTAAACAAAGACCGCTTTCATAGGGTATTGCTCTCTCTAACCGTTGTATCTTTTGTTACCAACAAACTAAAATGAGATTGTGCAAATCTGCAAGAATTAGTCTCTTCAGGCTTATACCCTTAAAGGACCAATTCTTTAACAAGATTGTGATGGATATGTGTTTAGGAATATTTGGTTGTAAGGAATTTGAATTCAAAATTGTTAAGTATAGCACTGTAGATCATGGGCATTAGAAAGTTTTTCTCTTTACTAGTATGTTTTTCGTTTTGATACGGATTTGTAATTATTAAAATTGTATAATATTTTTGGAATGAATTAAACTTTTCTTGCATAGTTGAAAAAAAGAAAATAATGACAACATATGTGGCCATTGATCAGGATACTACTTGGCTAAGGCGTTTTGAGAATTTGCATCACCTCCTTTTTCCTTAATTCTTTTTGCCTCAGCGTACAGTTGGTCCAGCTGAATGCGCTTAACCATAATAACCATATTTTGAATTATGGGGAAGACGATTCTTCAATAAAATGTGTAGTAATAGGTTTCTTTCTTCCCTTTTTTTTCCCTGGTCAAGCAACGAATTTATTTCAGTCCAAAAACACAAACTAGCCAATTAATTCTATGCCCAGGAAATCAGCAAGTAACAAGCAAGACAACAGAGGGGATCGTTGGAAACCCAATCAAAGGGAAGACTTTCTATCTTTACTTCTCTTTTCAAGACTACTATTGTCATGGACAAATTTCACAATTAGGTGATTATTTATATGTTGTTTTGGTTGAAAACGGAATTTGCCTTGTGGCTATGTTAAGTACGAAACCTAGGAATCCCAATCGCTAAGTAACTCAATTTTTCCTAATTTACAAAAATAAAGAAGATATTAAGAACTGTGTCAATTATAATGGAATTAAACTAATGAGACTATAGTTCGCGAATCATGAATCATACCGATTCGGTCACAAATTATAATACTTTATATATTATGTTTCCATTAGTAGTTTTGTATTGAAATTATTTATTTGATATATTTTTTGTTACTTTTCTAGGTTGTTTACTTGTTTTTAGCAACCGAAACAATGATATATTAGAAGAAAATATTTATTATTTAACCTTTAGTAGTTTAATTTATAAGAAACTTAATTGTAACTTATTTATAAAGACAAAAATATGTTAATAATGCTAAGTTGTTGCTACAAAGACCATAAAAAAAGTAATAAAAATACTCAATAAAGATAAACAATAAGACAATAAAGACACTCAATAAAGATATAAAAAACATCCCATTCAATAAAGACGCAAACGGTTATAGTTGAAAATTGATGTATTGATTTTGTAATTATAGTTAAAAATTAATATTAAATTTGAATGGACTTTTCTTTTGATTTTGTTTGTTCATGTTTTTTAATAATGGACTAATTGTATATTGCTTGAAAAAAATTGAAATTGGTCTTTTTTTTGAATTTTTTTTGTTTGACCTGAATCGTGAATCGCACGATTCACCAAGATTCACTTACTGATTCACCCTAATTAATGATTCACTAAATGATTTGAATCGATTTTTATTTGAATCGAACCGAATGAGTCACACTATGAAACTTTGGGAAAGAGTAACTATAGTGGGCATGATCCCTCACCCTTAATAGCTTGGGCCAGCCCCGAAAATATGCATAGGGCTGAGGCCCAATGAGTGGCCTCAGCCCAGCGTCATGGGGGACAACAGAGGATTTTATGCAAAAAGGATAATATCACAAAGGAAGGTAATCGCAAGGATGTAATTAGGGGGATGGGATTGACCCTTAAAATGGAAGGAATCCAATACCGACGCGGAGATTGATTGGTTGGTAGGTATTTAAGGAGGAAGCACTAAACCTTGAAAGGGGAACATTGCAACCCTAAATACTATACCCTTACCCTATATATAGAGAAATATTTTACTGCCTTTAGAAGTCTTTCACTGCCACCTACTTGTCAAAACCCCTGCTGAAAAAGGGATTAAGACTTGGTTTAATCTTAATTTTAGATTCTAACGGTTTATAATTGAGAGGATGATAAGCAGGAAAACAACAATGTCAAAAAATCAATTTGGTTTTTTTGCTTGCGAGATCAACAATGGAAGCTATTTTTTTACTAAAAAGGTTAATAGAACAATATTGAGAGAACCAAAAGGACCTACACATAATATTTATTGGCTTGGAGAAGACATATGATCGAGTTTTTAGCCTATCTCATCTAGTGGATAAGATTTAGTTTGACTTGATTTGGTTTAAAAATTAGTTATTTCTGACAAAATACATTGAATTAGCCTATTCCCATGTCTGTCAGAATAAAATCAAATGATTAAAATATCCTTTCAAAACATAACAGGTACATAATGACAAAATTAAGCATAATCCTTACTATTAAGATAAGGCTAGTCATCATCATTCTCAGTTATAATAACAAATTTGTGATCTTTAATATTATAATAGCAATTGTATTTATGAGTATTTTCTATTACATAATAATACTATTATTATGAAATGACAAAAATATCCTTTCAAAAAATCTATATGATAACAAAAGTACAACCCTTACTATTATTATTATTTATTAATATTAATATTATCGTTATATAGATATATAAATAATATTACAATTTACTAAATAATCAAAATGCTCTTTCAAAACATAATTGTATATAATAACTAGATATCAAAAATCATCCCAAAATCCAAAGCGCCACCTTATTCTCAGGCTTTATTTGCTAGGCACGTCTTTTTCTTAGGCTTTGTTTTGCCGAGTTTTCAATTAATCGGCTCATGGAGCAATGTTTTTCTCAAAAGTTACGTGGCAGGTAAGGCATTGGGGGTGAATCCTTTACGAACTGGAAAAGCAAAACAACATAAGTGAAAGTTTAAAAAGAGAAATGAATTGAATTTCCTTTTTTAGTTTGTTGTAGGCTAGTTATTCTCAAACCATCTATATTCTATTGTTGGGCTCTCTACTGGCGTTAACCCATTTTTGATAAGACACTCAATTTTCAAAGTAAACTCCTAATTAGTTGATCCATTGAACTAAGACAGTTCTACATATAGTGCTTTAGATTTATAGTTTATCGTAGCGTGTATTGAGAAAGATTTTAAATTCCATAAGTAACACTGTGCTAAAAACAGTGAATAATTGCGTCATTGGTAGTGTGCCGAAAACTTACAAGCTTTAGTTGCAACATCTAAATAATTCTTATTTTAAATGTGAGAGATTCCAGATTAATTTTCGTGTGTAATATTTGAATGATGTAAAATACTTTAAGATGCTTTTGAATGAAGAAAAAAAACAATAATATAAATTTTATCAACTTGTTGAATTTGGTCATGATCAATTTCATCAAAAGTATGAAAAGATAAACAAAAGAATTGGAGGAAGAACTTACATCTTAGAACTACTTACAGTGAGAAAAAGAACAAGGGATATATATTCTCGTAAAAATATGGTGAGAAATAAAATAGATTTGACATATAGAGAAGACAATAAAATAAACATTACTTGTGTGTATCATTATATTAACTTTAGAAGAATAAATAAGAGTTGAAGATGATAAATTCAACATAAACTATAAAATAGATATTAGTTTTGTGTAATTATTATCTTAAGTTTAGAAAATACATTTTATTTTGTGATTCGATCTTGGAAATAGCGATTGTATTTGAATTAATGGAATGCTTATGTATTTTCATCATTGTTTGTGTATGGTGCCTACTTGTTAGCAGAATAATTAATTCAAATTATTATTTAAAGTTACAAGGCTTACTTATAACTTAATCATTAATCAGGTGGGGTATAGGACTCTATAGGTGCCTCATTTGGGGCCAGAGGTGGATTCAAGGAAATAAAAGGGTATCAAATTTTGTTTATGTATTGGTTTTTACTATATTCTTACTAATGACCAACGTTGATATTATTCTGTCAAGTTCCAAAGCGATAATTTTAAGCATGCAAACGAGACTAATGTCATATATTTAAGAACATATTATTTAGACCTCAAATTAACTAGTTCAAAATAGTTAACTTATGCTTTTACTTAAACCAATCACACATATTTATAAATCACTTATTAATCGTGCATACTATCAATGTGATTGAGGTTTGGGTTGTGCAAATTTGCAAGAATTAGTCTCTTCAGGCTTATACTCTTAAACTATTCCTCTACTCTTTCGGTGTATCGTATATGGTACAAATATTGGAACAATCGGATTTTCAACTCTACTGCTTCCACAGAAGACTAATTCCTTAACAAGATTGCGATGGATACGTGTTCTGCAATATTTGGTTGTAAGGATTTCAATTCGCAATTGATAACTATAGCACTGTAGGCCATGGAGATTAGAAAGTTTTTCGCTTTACTAGCATGGTTTTCGTTTTGATGCGGGTTTGTAATTATTACAGTTGTATAATATTTTTGGAATGAATTAAGTTTTTCTTGCATAGTTTAAAAAAAGGAAATAATAACAACTTATGTGGCCATTGATCAAGATACTACTTAGCTAAGGCCTTTTGAGAATTTGCATCACCTCCCTTTTCCTTAATTCTTTTTGCCTTAGCGTATAGTTGGTCCAGCTGAATGCGCTTAACCATAATAATCACATTTTGAATTATGGCGAAGACGATTCTTCAATAAAATGTGTAATAATAGGTTTCTTTCTCCCCTTTTCTTTTTTTTCTTCCAGGTCAAGCAACGAATTTATTTCACAGTCCAAAAACACAAACTAGCCAATTAATTATATGCCCAGGAAATCAGCAAGTAACAAGCAAGACAACAGAGGGGATCATTGGAAACCCAATCAAAGGGAAGACTTTCTATCTTTACTTCTCTTTTCAAGGATAACCAATTGAAATGATTGAAGTTTTTTTTAGAAAAAGAAAGAAACGGAATTGATTGATACATTTTGTGAAAGAAACACAAAGGAAATAAAAGATCAACAAAATTTATTCTTATTATTATTCTTACTATTATCATGGACAAATTTCACAATTAGGTGATTATTGGTATGTTAGATTGGTTGAAAACAGAATGATATTCCAATGTGGCTATGCTAAGTACGAAGTATTGAACCTGGGAATCCCAATCCCTAAGGTAGTGATTGGTATGTGGGAAAGAGTTGTGAATGAAATGACATTCTCAATTCTATTTTAATTCTCATGTTTGGTATGAGGGAATGAACTTAGAAATATCATTCCCAAGGGAATCCCATTCCCAAGGGAATCCCATTCCCAAGGGAATCCCATTCCCACATACATGGGAATAACCATTCCAGATTAAATATATGGGAATGACCCATTCCCATATATTTGGGAATCAACTTGACTACCATACCCTTTATAAATAATTTGTTTTATAATAATAATAATAATAATTAAAAAATATAATAATTATTATTATAAAAATAATAATTATTATTATTATGAAAATAAAAATAATAATAAAAATAAAAATAAATAATAATAATAGTGATTAAATAATACTAATAATAATAATTAAAAATATAATGATATTATTATGAAAATAATAATAATAATAATAATAATAATAATAATAATAATAATAAAAATGATAATAATAAATAAATAAAATAATAATAATAATAATAATAAATTATAATAATAATTAAAACTATAATAATATTATTATGAAAATTATAATAATAATAATTATTATAATAATAATAATAATAAATAAATAAAATAATAAAAATAAAAATAAAAAATAATAATAGTGATTAAATAATAATAATAATAATAATAATAAAATAATAATAATAATATTTTGTTATTAATAATTATTTTTATTTTTATTTATTTTTTTATTATTATTATTATTATTATTTATTGTTGTTGTTATTATTATTATTTATTATTTATTATTTTTATTTTGTTATTATTATTTTTATTATTATTATTATTTATTGTTTTTGTTAATATTATTATTATTATTATTTATGTTTATATTGTTTACGATTATATTTATATTTATTCTTATTTTTAATACTATACTAATAAAAGGGCAATTACGTCATATTATACAAATCATTCGCATTACTACTCTTAATTCCCAGAGCATACCAAACATGTCATTCTCATTCACAAGTTCATTCCATTCCCAATTTCATTCCATTCTTGCCTAAATTCATTCTAATGTACCAATCGCTACCTAAGTATCTCAATTTCTCCTAATTTACAAAAATAAATAAGATTATCCAGAACAATTTCAATTATTGAGGAATTAAACTAATGAGTCACACCACAAAACTTTGGAATATAGTAATTGAGAGGAGGATAAGAAGGAATACAACGGTGTCAAAAAATCAATTTTATTTTTTGCTTGAGATCAACAATGGAAGCTATCTTTTTACTAAGGAGGTTAATAGAACAGTATAGAGAGAACCAAAAGAACCTACACATGGTGTTTATTGACTTGGAGAAGGCATATGATCAAGTTTCTAGCCTATATCATCTAGTGGGATAAGGTTTAATTTAATTTGATTTGATTTGATTTAGGGATTAGTCATTTCTGACAAAATATATGAGATTAATCCATTCCCATGTCTGTGAGAATGAAGTGAAATGATTAAAATGTCTTTTCAAAACATAACATGTAAATAATAACAAAAGCATAATCCTTTCCTAGCAAAAAAAAAGAAGCATAATCCTTACTACTAAGATAAGGCTAGTCATTATCATTATCATTATTATTATTATTATTATTATTTATGAACATTATATGTACCCTTTCAAAATATAACACGTATATAATAACAAATTTGTGATCTTTATTATTATAATAGCAATTATATTTATGCTTATTATCTATTACATAATAATACTATTATTACTAAATGACAAAAATATCATTTCAAAAGATAGCATGTATATAATAACAAAATTACAACCCTTGTTTACTTGCATAGCAAAAAAAAAAAGAACAACCCTTGTTATTATTATTTATTAATGTTAATATTATGGTTATATAAATAACATTACTATTTACTAAATAATCAAATTGCTCTTTCAAAACATAATTGTATATAATAACTAAATATCAGAATTCATTCCAAAATCCAAATCGCCACCTTATTCTCAGGCTTTATGCGCTAGGTATGTCTTGTTCTTAGGCTTTGTTTTGCTGAGCTTTCTCATAATCTGCCTCATGGAGCAATTTTTTTTTTTTTTTTTGTTTGGGCTAAACGCGAGGATTTCATTAATGTAACTCAAAAATATGTACAGTATTTTTTCCCTCATGGGGAGTCTATCTATAATGACTTTCATCTAAATTCTAAACTCTACAGATAACTTGATTCGAGAGATTCCTCCTAACTTTCTTAAAAGTGTAAAGTTTGATTTTTACTTCAAAAACAATATTGTCAAACATCTGATCTTCTGTTAATGCCTCATTCCTAAACAATCTTCTATTCCTCTCTTTTCACATATGGTAAATGAAAGTTCACAGGAATAGCTTAACAGCTGTGGCTCGAAGAGATGGCCGGCTAGTTTCATGACATACCAATCAACGATCTATGTCCAATTCGAAATGTTGCATGGACCTTTGATTAACTTCCATCCTCTCTTCCATATTCTTTTGGCAAATGAGCATAAGAAGAAACCATGTTTCCTGTCTTCGATGGTGGTTTTGCAGAATAAGTACATAGAATCAACGTCAAGTCCCCACGCGATCAATCTATTCTTTGCTGGGAGTCTATCTTTCCAGAACATTCAAGTGCAGAACAAAAAAAAAAAAAAAAAAGTTGCCTTAGTAGAGAAATTTCCATTAGACGTATAAGGATCCCATGTTTTGGTGGATGATGTTGAAAATGTGATAGTTAAAAGGCCAACTCCATCCTCCATTAGCAATAAACTCAGCCACTTTAATATTCCGCCCAAATCCTGCAGAATCAATGTCATTATCTTTGAAGATGTCCTCAAGGATACCCATTGGATGCCACTGATCTTTTCAGAATCGGTAGTCATGTCATTCCCAATTTGGTGAACAATAAAGCATTTGCAATGAGTTCTGAGCTGTAAGATCTTCCTCCATTCCCAAGAGGGGATGTCGAAAACGAGGCTGTAAACCTAAAATCAGAGAACAACAAAAAGAAACCAATGAATTCCGTACCACACAAATTGAATCCTCCAGATTATACAGCGATAATTTTTTCGTTGCACTAAAGCAATAAATAATAATACTTCATTAAAATGCAATGATTGACTTAGATACTCGTCAAATCTGCCAATATTAAGAAAGAAAAATATGACCACACATCGTACTTGCCCTTAAACCAAAAGTAACTGTGTAGGATATATACATTAGTTTCAGCCTAAATAATCAACTTGAATACGAAACATAACCATGATGCTAACTATGAATTCTATATACTAATATACAAATGTATGCTGCAAGTCCCAAACTATTAGTACGAGGTGATAAGAGACATGAATTAATTATACTTACCTCGACTGTAAAGCTTTGAATTATAATCATCAATTTCGCTTATAATTTTAACAAAGCGTTCTGCAAAGTAAGATCAAAACATAACCATAGATATATAATGAGAAAAAACTAAGGAGCCGGAAAACTGTTGAAGGAAAGAATTTAGGGGGTATTTGCCTTACCAGGACAATTAGACATCAGTCTTTTGTACCTGGCAATATCAACAGGGTTTTTGTATCGACTAAGAACATTCTGGTCTTTCCGAAAATTCCCAAACAAGAAAAGCAAAACAAGAGAGGGAAAGAAATTAATGAGAACTACTTGAAAACATTTTACATCCCAAGCATGAAGGAAGAGCAATTAGTACAATATATTTCAATCTGTCAATCGTTTTGGATATTTTTAGTAATAATAAGAATGAAGGTAATAATATATTTCACATGTTTTCATCATATTCTTGTACAACACCAAAACAGAGAAGTACGCTTAAAGTTCCCAAAAATTAGAAAATATATCACCATCCATCAGCCATCACCCAGTCAGTAGGTCCAGGTTTCCCAAGGACCATTAAGCATGTGCAAATTGAGTTCATGAGTTTATATCAGAATGTGCTACAAATCAACTTATGAATACAAAAGTTTATACAAAATTTATCTATAAATCCAAAAGTTTGTCCTAGAGTTAATAGCAGCAATACTCCCGTTGTTCCCCTATGATTCAATTGAATCCTCATTGTTCTAAAAGGTGCAAATTAGTCCCCAATGTTTTCCAAAATATTCAATTTCGTCACTACCGTTAAATCAATAACAGAAAATGTATAAAATGTCTGAACTACTTTATCAAAAAATTTACCAATTTCTACCCCTACCTCTTGCCCTATCCCAGAACCACCCCATTCCCTCTCCTCAGTGAACCCCCAAACCTGAGCCCCCCGCAAACCCCACCTCCCAGCACACCCCAACAACTATGTCTGTCCGTGTGTATGTGACTCTATGTGTCCTGTGTGTTTGATGGTGTGCATCTATGCGTGTGCGGGTGGGTGTGATTGTATGTGTGTCTTTGTCTGGGTGTCTGTACGTGTTTGTGTATGTGAGTGGGTGAGCTTGTGTGCATGATTGTGTGTTTAGGTGTGTGACTGTATGTTTACTACTATTGTGTGTTAATGTGTGATTGTATGCTTTCTAATTTTAACCCTAAAACACTATTTGCATCCATTAAAATTATCGGAATTTTTAATGATAGGGACTAAATTGAATTCTAAGGAAACAATGGAGATTATTGTTGCCATTAAGGATCCTTTTTGCATGTATGCTTAGTTGGCATGTTAAAAGAAGAGTAAAAAATAGAAAACTTTGTTAAGTTGTTATCACAACTCGGCATAAACACAAGATAACAAATCTACCATAGAAAAAGGGGTGATATCTATCATTTCTCTTATTATAGGATAGTCTAAAGCAAAATACTAAACTTGGAACAGGAGCAGCACAATTTCAGATTTTTATTTTAACTTATTTTCAAAGACCGATATTGCTATAAAGAGAGAAGATTAAAGAAATTTAGACATTGATGAATATATAACTTCTTATCACATCTTTAGCTATTGTATTTACAAATGTGTTTGCCGGATGACAACTTAAATTTTTTGTCGAAGTGTATTATATATTTTATCCTTTATGGTGACCATCTTATACATGTTACCCACTTTGTTTTAGCAATTATATGAGCAACCATTCTGCGATCCTGACACTCTAACATCATGCTTGATAGACCTCACAAATGCGTTTATTTGGTATTAGAAGCAAACACATATATTTGTTAACAAGTTAAACTAAAAGAGTGCGATGTGATGTAAAATCAAGATGAATAGGAAGGACAACGAAAAGTAGCTAAACCCAAAAATTTAACTAAACCTCTTCAAAATTTCTAGGATGCTCAATTATCACCTCCTTTGAAAGGAACAAAACAAGCAGATAATGTTACCACCATTAATTCATTACTTTTTTTTTGTGTTTACGAAAACCTTTTTTTTTACAAACAAAGCTAAAAGACAGCACAGAAAACTGACAGTGATTTCTGAGATGCATGAACTATAGTCTAAAATAGCTAACTTATTGGCCATCAACAAAAACTTTGCCTATCATTGCTTTTCTGGGCATTCAAGGGATTGTAAACCATGCATAGTCACCAACTTCTTTTGTCAGGGAGAAGTGAACATGGCAAAGAAAAGCAATCGGAATGGATTTGGGGGCAAGCCTTTGGTCCTTCAGTGACGAACATCCGTCACTCACATTGTGAGCCCCACATCAATTTGAGTGACAGATGTCCATTACTGATGGACCAAATAGGGTCTCCCACTATGTTGAATTGAAAGAATATGCAAATTCTATACACACGGTATCTACAAATTAACTAAAAAATACAGTAACCAAAAGCTTTTCAACTAAAAAGTGAACACACCTTTTCATAGTACAACTTGGTCACAGCTCTGCACTTTTGTTCTTCAATTGCACCATTTCATGCAGAGAAAAAGAAACACAAGAACAAAAAAGTATGACAAGAGAAAACGCACAGCAAAAGCATTAATGAACTCAACAACCTTTTAGAAGTCATAATAAATGATAATTTTCATGATAAAAACAATCTCTCCAACAATGCGGCCCGAAATTTGCAACCTTTGTGATTCAAGAAAAGTTGTGGTCTAACACATGGATTTGGCTTCAAATGAGCGAGGCAATAGCACATTTCTGAGACAAACTCATGGGCCCAACCTATGCGTGAGGAAATGTCTCACACGTTTTGAAGCCATTACCTTTAACTCATTCATATACCAAATAAGTTCTGAAAAGTATATGTTAGTTATATCAGTCTATAAGGTTTCACTGTACATAGTAAAACTTCCAAATACCAATTTAACTAGTGTTCTCAGCCTAAAATTGAAATTAAACTACGTCGTGTAGCAAGGCTTGATTTTAAGCCTATATACGTATGCAATCACATATGTTGAAATTGGGATCAAGAGCACGACATGCTAGCTAGCTTTTAACGGCTTTTCCATAAAATGCACACTGGATTGATGCTTTCCTAATTCCTGCTTAATGGACTTGCAAAAAGTAAGTTGAAACAAATTTTCTTACAGCTTTTTTATGTTACAGACAATAAATTTGCTTCAAATTGTTTGATGTTGAAAATATCGCTCTCTATATTAACAAAAGATGTGGGGCCATGACATTTTTAATCCAACCCCTATAAACAATAGTAGGAAGCAACAACGCTCAGGAAAAGTTATAATTACCTTGACAAGAAACCTTTGGACTAGTATTATCAACCTTCTCAACAACTTTGGAACACCATTCTGCAAAAGCAAAAAAAAATACTTCGTAACTCCAAGAAAAGTACAGTCCAGCAAGGCCAAATATAAGCTTAGAGGGGGTGGGCCCCCGTGGGTGTGGGTCCCACACCATGTGAGTTCTTGGCGTCTGGTCATGTCAAACTAAGGAGCTGCCTTAACTTCAACAGAGAAATTGAAAAAAGAAAAAAAAAGAAAAAGATTGTGTAAAATTCACAAGAACTCTGAATCAATCATCTTTGTCACCAGTCTATCAATAGATTGAATAGCACTACCATCCCAAATGAATGAGATAGGCTTTATGGAAAATGTCGGCACACCAAGTCAAAATCACCACATTTATCCTTTAAATAGTAAATAACTGATGAAAGGTAGATACGTGGTATCTGCATGATACATGGAGCATCCAGCAAGCTAAAGTATCAATGAATAAGTGAAGTGAATGTACCCTTTCATAGATTTGCAACAAAAGTCTACATCTAGCATCTGTAGGCAGACTTGCTCAGTATTCTTCAGGAGACATAGACAAGATCCTCTCGGCTTCTTTAGATACTAAACCATTTCATGCAGCGCAAAATTAGTACAGAAGTACAAACACATCATGAATCATGAGTACAACCATATTAACCTAAAAAGTAACCATGATGATGAATATAGTAAAGTAGGCATCCTTCCAGTTTCCAAAATAACTGGTATCTGAATTCATGCAAAAAGCTTCCCGTTCTACGAACTCAAAATGCACGTAAAAGGACCTGTCGTCCCTACCTAAATTCTGCAAAATGTGATCCCTACCAAAATTCTGCAGAATATTATTTAGTAGGAGTGATTCCCACAATAACATGCAGAAAATATAAATAACTCACAAGAATCATCCTCAAAGTGAGGGACACCATTTGAACAAAACAATCTGGAACCTCCTCCTGCAAAAGTGATACCAGATGGTAGTTTCAAATTTTAGTATACCATGTACAACATTTTGCCAACAATATAGGAAAAAGAGTGCATAATATTGGCCCTCATTAGATAAGCTGGAAGTTTGTAGGATACTTTAAATCAAAAGTTGTTTCTTCCATTTCAAATTACATGTCTTTCATTTACCTTTCGACCCATTTCAAAACATTATAATTTTAAAATGGAATACTTGACATTCCAAAATATCATCACTTACCGATATGTATTAAAATAAGAACCAAGTTGACAATCACTTTATCATTATCAAAGTTATAATGTTTGCGTTCATTGGAATTGCTTTGTTAGGTTGAATCAGATGTCACCAATGCAGCAACAGTTCAGAAGTAGACATTGAGTTACTGTGTTTGGTAAACACTTCAATTAGAAAGCAAAGAAAAGGTTCTCTTCACCATTTTCACGGTGCACCTTTTGCTACCTTTCGAAGCAAAATTAAAGTAATACATAAATTTAAAAGAGGTCCATCAAAGATTTTTTTTATTTCGAAAAATTAAAAAATAACTATTTGAGTCTCTAATCCCAAAAATTAAAGCATCCAATAAACTACTTGACAATAGTTGCGACCCAAAACATTATGAAAAATAATAGGGAAAAATGCAGCAATGGTCCCCATTGTTTACTCAAAAATCATTTTAGTCCCCATTGTTTTAAAATGCTCAAAAAGGTCCCCAATGTTTCAGAATCTGCTCATTTTCGTCCCTGCCGTTTATCTTGCTGTTTAAATTGACAGAAAATCGTGAAAAGACAATTGTGCCCATGCTTAAGTTTCTTAATTACCATTATACCCTTCAGACACTCGATTTTTTTTTTCACCCATATTTCTTTTTTTCATTTCAATTCAACAAAACAAACCCTTGTTAAAAAAAAACCCCACAAATCACAAATTGAAAAAAACCCTCATTTTCATTCCCGTTCGCTGTCGTCGTCTGTCGTCGTCTCTTCGTCGTCTCTTCGTCGTCTGTCGTCGTCTCTTCGTCGTCTGTCGTCGTCTCTTCGTCGTCTGTCGTCGTCGTCTCTTCGTCGTCTGTCGTCGTCGTCTCTTCGTCGTCTGTCGTCGTCTCTTCGTCGTCTGTCGTCGTCTCTTCGTCGTCTGTCGTCGTCGTCTCTTCGTCGTCTGTCGTCGTCGTCTCTTCGTCGTCTGTCGTCGTCGTCTCTTCGTCGTCTGTCGTCGTCGTCTCTTCGTCGTCTGTCGTCGTCGTCTGTCGTCGTCTCTTCGTCGTCTGTCGTCGTCGTCTGTCTTCGTCGTCGTCTGTCGTCGTCGTCTGTCGTCCTCGTCTGTCGTCGTCGTCGTCTGTCGTCGTCGTCGTCTGTCGTCGTCGTCTGTCTTCGTCGTCGTCTCTCTTCGTCGTCGTCTGTCTTCGTCGTCGTCTGTCGTCCTCGTCTGTCGTCGTCATAGTCGTCTGTCGTCGTCGTCGTCTGTCGTCGTCGTCTGTCGTCGTCGTCTGTCTTCGTCGTCGTCTGTCGTCGTCTTCGTCGTCTTCGTCTGTCGTCATCCTCGTTCGTCCGTCATCGTCTGTCGTCGTCTTCGTCGTCTGTCGTCGTCTGTCGTCATCCTCGTTCGTCCGTCATCGTTTGTCTGTCGTCGTCTGTCATCGTCCGTCTGTCGTCATCTGTCATCGTCCGTCTGTCATTGTCATCGTCCGTCGTCGTCCTCATTCGTCTGTCATCGGCTTCGTTCGTCCGTCGTTGTCTCTGCCATTGTCTTCTTCGAAGCCCGTCGCTTGAAGCTAGCTCGTCGTCGGCGCAAATGGCATATGTGCGAAGAGTTAATGGTGATGCCGAGCCCACCTACGGTATTGTGCTTCCAATTTTTTTTTTATCTTGCTTTTTACATTATTTTTTTTTATTATAAATTTGGTTTAATTTGATTATAAATTTGTGAAATTAATTTGATTATAAATTTGTGAAACCTTAATCCCAAAATTGGATCAGATATTGTATTTAATTTGATTATAAATTTGGTTTGTATTGCTAGATCTTGGATCAGATGTGTTATATACTATTAAGGTTCATCATGGTGGAGCCTTTTTAAAACAACCATTTAGAAGATATGTAGGTGGTATAGTTGACTATTTTGACTATATTGAAGGGAATTTTGTTGGAATATATGATCTGTTGACTATGGCTGAAAAGTGTGGATATAAAAGAGAAATGATAAGGATATGGCATATGTATGGGGTTGATCTTGAGAGCAGTAGTAGGTGTGTTAAAACTGATGATGGAGTGAAGGGTTTTATGAAGTTCTTGACTAATGATAGAGTTGTTGTTATTTACTTCGAACACTTGGATTTGGATGATGTAGTGAGAAATCAGGTTGAGAGTGGTGGAATTTTTGTTAGGCAGGTTGAAATTGGGGATAGGATTGATAGGGTGCATCAGAACTTTGATGAGGAAGGCCGTGAATCCTCGGATGATGAAGATTTCAATGACAATGAATATGGGCAGAGTGATGATGATCATTTGTTTGATGAGAATGTAGACCAAGGAGTGGTCGACTCAATGATTTGGAATGAACAGGAAAATGGTGAAGAAGACTTGGTGGGTTCAGATAACATAGATGATTTCAAGGGTTTAGAGAGCGAGGAAAACTGCCCTATATTCAATCCAGTTGATATGCACGATGTTGAATTCAAGGCGGGAATGATTTTTAGTTCTAAAAATGAGTTCAAAGAAGCAGTGGGCATAATTTGGGGAAGAAAAGTAACAGCCAAGGGCTGGTGAACACTGCATTTGAAAAGGTAAGCACTTGCAAATGCTCATACTAACAATTAAATAGTGTTCTAAATGCTCATACTAATAATTTGTTATTTTAGGTTGTCAATGTTCAAATTGGTGGGCCTCCAAATGAAGATGCACAAATTCCAAATGCTCCATTTTCAGCTACTCGTGAATCAGTCCCAACTTCTCAACACTCAAATATTTCCAAGCAATTTGGATAACTTCAAGAAGATCATGTTTTTTTTTTTTGAGTTTTTGACAACTCTTGATTCATAGTTATAGATGAGTTGTTTATTGTGAAAGATTTTTGCAGTTGAAACCTTGATATAAAGAAGGTTTTGTGCAGTTTTTGTATATGGGTTGTTGGTGGAATGGGTTCTAAGTTTGCAGGTTTTGATGTGCAATTTCATTTGTATGTTGCAATTGGCAGTGGTTGAACTTTACTGTACAATTTGGTTTTTGTGTATGACTATACCAAGAGGTTATGAAATGCAATTGTTGATTTATTTCTTATTTGATGGAATTTATTTTGTAATTTGTTCCATTTTTTTTTTTTTTTGACATTGTTACTTCTTATTCCTTTTTATTTTTAGACTTATTCAATAAAATGCGACAACAGATTCAATTTTCTTATTAGTTCATTACAGGCTAATTCAATCAAAAGCTTAATATTCATTTATTACCTTAAAAAAAGTATTCCAGTCACTTCTACTAATTTTTTTTATTTTTATATATAGTTTTAGGCTCATGTATTTCACTTAAAAAAAAAGAAAAAGAAAAGACTAACAAAAAAAAATGACAATGCTGCTGCGATATGGTTCATACAAAACATTGGGGACTAAATGCATATTATATATAACATTGGGGACATTTTTTTACACCATTTTATAACAATGGGGACCAAATTGAATATTTATTAAAACATTAGGGACTTAAATAAATATTTCAAAAATTTTACAAAATTGCCCTCAACCACAGATCACGTGAGATGCACATGATTGATTTTCTGTTAATTTAAACAGCAAGATAAACGGCAGGGACGAAAATGAGCAGATTCTGAAACATTGGGGACCTTTTTGAGCATTTTGAAACAATGGGGACTAAATTGACTTTTGAGTAAACAATGGGGACTACTGCTGCTTTTTACCCAAAAATAATATATATATATATATATATATATATATATATATATATATATAGCAAAAAAAAAATCCAAATAAAAGAAAACACAAAGTTAAACATACAATATATGAATTAATTTGCAGTTAACGATAAATTAAAATTGGAGAAGATTATTGGCATCGCAAAACCTGAGTAACGTCCCGAACGGCCACCATAGCGACCCATGTTTCCAACTCCAATTTTGCAGCAAACGCGGAGCTTATTTTTCTTCTTCTTCTTCTTCTTCTTTTTTTTTTTTTTTTTTTGGTCGAACATTGGAAGGAGTAATTGGATTTCTTCAGGTAGCCGAAGCTCAAGGCTTACCGCAAAGCTAAATAGTACACAGAGACTTGAGCCCAGGCCGAGCAGTAAAAACTGCTCACGTGCTAAATATAGGGCCCATGTTGTTGTGTTTTGGTCAAGCAGACGTAGTTTGACAGGCCTACCTCAGCCCATTAAAACAAACTTTATGTACTACTGACAGGGAAATCAAATGGGTCCCCTGAATGTTGTTGACCCATCAAAATAGTAGCCCATTGAAATAATTTTAGGCGCAAGACTAAAGTTCAAACCAAATGGTTTCATTAACAATTGGCCCAACAAAAAGGGTGGGCATGTCAACAAATTCATCAAGAGGCCTTAATTTGAGACATTTAAGACCCATAAAGTATAGGCCGTAAACCAGTGGAACCTGTCCTAGACCAATCCAATCCAATGATGCTGTTTATAGGATAAACATGAATTGCAAAACATTAGAGGACTTCGATGGAGCCTGACTAGAGATTAAAATATGACGCAAGGTTTGTTGATTTTGATGCTTCTTTTTTTTCTTGGCAGAAAATATAATTTTTATTAACAAATAAAAAATACAATAAAAATTCAGGCCCAACAAAATTTTACCATGTTCTCAAAAGACAGGAACAAAACATCGTTACGCGAACATCCCTTGTAGTTGTGATAAGCCTCATTACCCGTGAGATTTGTTACAGAGAAATCTTAGTTGTAACAGTCAACTGTAGCTAGACACGACCAATTATAGTTGCACCTGCCCAGCTACAATTGGCCGTTAATGAGATTTATTAGTGAGAAATTCTAGCTGTCCCAACCTACTGCGCGTCTAGCTACAATTGGCTGTTATAATTATGATTTTTCTTTAATAAGATTTACGCGTTAGAAGTAGAACCGTGAAACTCAAACACGTTTTTAAACTCAACCTAAGGTCTACAATGGAATAAATTTAGGCATAAATGAAATGAGCTAAATAATATAATAAAATTGGGAATAAAATGAAATTAAGAATGAAAATAATAATAATACTAATAATAATAAAATTATTATTATTAATAGGGTGAAGTGCACCAGACCCCCTTATACTTTAACGAAAGTGCACAACACCTCCCTATAGTTCAAAAACTCCCTGAACTAGTCCCTATGTTTTTTAAAAGTGCACAACACCCCCTACAGTTATAAAATCCGTCATATTTAACGGACTTTGTAAAAAAGACGTAAATACCCTCATTTTTTTTCATTTCTCTCTTTTGCCATTTCCTCTTTTGTTTAGGCCAACAAAAAAAATTAGTAATTTGGTCAATTCATATAATTATTTAATGAATAAATTCGTTAAAAATCAAAAAAAAATCTCACTTAATGCTTGTGAAGTACATTCTCCGTTAAATTTAACGAATTTTTTAACGGTAGGGGAGTGTTGTGCACTTTTGAAAAACTACAAGAACTAACTCAAGGGGTTTTTAAACTATAGGGGGGTGATGTGCACTTTCACTAAAGTACAAGGGGTCCGATGCACTTCACCCTTATTAGCACAGTGATAATAATAAAATAAATAAATAAAAGATTTAATCACTAAGCTAGAATGAACATTTATTTAAGGGTTAAATTACGAATCAAATTTTGTCAAAATAGTTGAGAAAAACAATGTGTCTATAGCAACAAAACAAGCTTCGTTTCGATAGTAAAAACACATCAGTTGTATAAAGCTAATGCTACTAATATTGTTGTAAAACTTTAGACATAACCAGTCAAGACTGCTCTAACCAACTCCTCTCGGTCTTCCTCAGTCATGCTGAAAAACACATCAGTTAGCTCGTGGTCACTGCGATGTAACATACAACTTTGATGACATCACGAGGAGCTATATTTGGCACTTTGCGCACTTCCGAATGAATTTGTTATTTTTTTATTTTTTTATTTGAAATCATAACGTTAACCCCATTTGCTTTGCTAAAAACTCCTATTGTTTTAGCTGTTTCATTCCCAATTATATAAGCTACATTTTGTATTCCATCCATCATAGTTGTTGTAGGATGGTCACTTTTTCTCTTCTTTTTTTTTCTTTTGGGTAGAAACTTCTTCGCTCCTTGTAACTGTAGAGAAGCTTTTTTTTATCTGTGTTGCATTTTGATATGCTTGGAAACTGGTAACTGGGGATACAGTCACTACTTTTTAATACTTTTTAGGTAAGGAATAAGAAAATACGATGAAAAGGGCTTGACTAGTGTTTCAAACTCACTTGGGGTACTTCTGGTGATGTTTTCTAGGATGGGCATCTTATTAACCATATCGTGAAGCACAATCTTTTGAAACCAATTGTGAATAGAAGTCGCTATAATCTGTTGAATTATGCTATTCAATGTGGGTACCATATTGTTATGAAACTTAAGCATGTATCATGACTACAACTTTAAAGTCCACTAATCTTTTTGTAATTATGCACCAACTACACAAGCAGTTCATTTTCGATTATTATTGGCTTTCTCTAGACAAACTAAAACAAGACACCGAGGTACATAAAGATGAAGAGAGATATAGAAGTAAACCACATTCTCAATCTATCTGACTACATAAGCTTTTATTTTTCCAGATTCATTAGGATATATATGAATTCTCCAAACCTTTTTGACATATACATATATACGTACATATACATAAAAATGAGATACATTCACCAAACCTAAATCATGAAAGTCGAGAATTACAACCATGAGATATAGGCTAATAAAATGTCGGTGTCCACATATTCTATAGTTTGATTTACTATCTTTCACATGATACTACAAACTTCCCAGACTCATAATGCAAAGCGAAATAAAAAAGGATATAAAATATAAGTATGATATTAGAACCACAATTAAACTGGAGAAGGACCGATCGGATTGATATATTATATATATTGTAGACGTAAAAATTTACAATTATTAATTTTAGTCCACCAGCAACCTACAAGGACAGAAAGCGAAAGAGCGGCGTGAATCTTGGGACACTGGTGTAGTGTTAGCCGAAGACATTCCTACACTTAAGTTAGTAGTTTATCAAAAAAATAAGAATGCAAGGGAAATATAGAGATAATAGAAGAGTCTACCGTAGTGTCAGCGTCAATATAGGGAGTGTTGGCCATAAATATCTAGGTTGTAGATGTGTAGGTTATAGATATGTAGAAGGTGAAAGAGAGAGTATTGCTAGATACGGCAAATATTCCATCCCCTTTTATAGTATAGGCGCGACCTACTTATAGGCGTGGGTAAGCCAAGAGTCACGGACTCTTGGACTACGTTAGGCAAGTAATCGCTTATCCGTAGGATAAGATGATCTTATCCCGAGTTTGTCAATCATCATCCGTTCCTAGTTGTCTAATTAATTGGAATGACTTCTTGATCATTCGGTAGAGTCCAAGTTACACTTGAGTTAATCTCTAGTAGTCCACGTAGGACAGCGTAACCATGGGGGCTAGGCCAAAGGCCTTTAGTGGCCTACTACAAGGGTAGGCCATGATCCTTGGTGCGATAGGTGGGCCTTGGCCCAAATTATGTATCGATCAGGGTCAAGTGACCCATTGTGGTTAGACCATTGGTCCAAGCCAATTTTGGCGTCAACGTATATATATATATATATATATATATATATATATATACAACGAACATTGTTCCTTGTCGTTGATTATGTTATTTGGAGAAGAAAAAATGATTGCAGCTATTGTTTAGGACTTACACAACATCGTTTAGGTATTCCAACGTATAGGAGTTTTGACAGGGATATGTTTGTCATTAAAAAAATATGGTTCATTCCCAAAGACATGGAATGGGCTATTCTCATGTGTTTAGCATGGAATGGTTATTCCCATGTATGAGTAATGAGATTACCTTGGGAATGAGATTTTCAAGTTCATTCCCTCATATCAATGATGAAAATCAAAATAAAATTGAGAATATCAATTTATTCCCACATACCAATCACTACCTAAAAGACATAATAAAACAAAGGAATGAACCTACCAGTTTGATTGATAAAAGACATGATTACGACTCAACCTTAAAGTCTAGTGACCAAAAAAAAAAAAAAATTGTCTCCCCTTTCATTGATACAACTAATATTCCTAGTAGGGTAATTTACTGAAATGGTCATACATCTTTGTCTTTTTTGATATTTAAGTCTCTTATCTTTCATTTTAGACAAAATAGTCCTTAATCTTTCATTTTTGTGACATCCATTAGTCCTTGGAGCAAAATCTATAAAAAAATAACGTTAGGGAGCACATAAATGGCACGTGATCGCAAAATGCATAAACCTTAGGATGCTTATATTTTATTGCATGATAATTTTATCCCTAGAGATTTATGAATTTTGTGTCTACGTGTCATCCACGTGCTCATTAATATTATTTTTTTGACGAATTTTGTTCCAAGGATTAACAATTGTCACAAAAATGAAATATGAAAGACCATTTTGTCCAAAATAAAAGATACATGACTTAAATGTTAAAAAAGACAAAGATGTAGGACCATTTCAGTAAATTACCCTTCCCAGTAAATCACCCTGAACCTTAATAAAATAACGCTGCAAATATTTGACTAGTATACTGTTAAGAATCCTGGGTTTCTATTTTAAAACCAATTGGTGTCAAATGGAGTAGCCCAAGATCTTATTAAGTGGTCTAAGAGTTTATGATTTTTCTATGTGGAACAAATGTATATTCTAACACTCTTCCTCACGTGTAACCTGAGAAGGGTCACACGTGGAAGATTGAACACCCGTGGACCTTATTTTGAAATGGTCACACTTGGAAGATTGAATACACGTAGACCGAATTTTTTTGAGATAAGTCACACATGAAAATTGAACTAACACATGTGGAAAATTGAAGGTTTGTGGAATATGCACACGCAAAAGATTGAAAACAAGTGGACATGATTTGAGATGGGTCGTATGTGGAAGATGAATGAGACTAGACCATGGGTCTATCTATGATACAATGTTAAGAATCTTGGATTTCCATCTTAAAACCAATTGGTGTCAAGTGGAATAGCCCATAATCTTATTAAGTAGTCTAAGAATTTATGATTTTTCTATATAGAACAAGTGCATATTCTAACATATACATTACTATCTACAAAAATGTTGTGATTTGAAAACCTTTATTATTTATGAAGAATTGAAGATTATACTGTATTTACATTATTCCAGACCTTGATCTTGAAACCTAACATTTTTCAAATAGGGATTATTTTTGTTTTAATATTTTCTTTTAGGAAGAAGAATTTCTCCAAAAAACCAAAAAAATTAAAAAGTGAGAATTTGTTTTCATTTACTTAATCTTATAGTTTATTACGGAAATATCATTCTACCATTATATATTCTTTTTTGACATTGAAATACGCATATTGACATGACATGTATTGAAATTTGTTAAGTCGTAAATAAATTTCTCTTATTGATTTGGAAAAGTGGAGGTGCGGATTCAGTGGGGGACCGGTTGAGGCCCCGGGCCCTCAATATTTTTTTTCTCTTTTAACTTATGTATATTTTTCGCTCCCAATATTTGTACATAATGATTGGTCCTTCAATATAATTAACACATCACACGCACAATAACTGTCACTAACCCATCCACTATTTCTTTCTCTCTGTCTATAAATATATTTTTATCTTTTCCACTCCCCCAACTCTCTTTTTCATTTCTCCCCTTTCACCTTTTCCTTTTCTCTCACTCTCTTTTTCTCAGTTCCCTTTTCGTTTTCCCTTTTTTTTGTATTTTTTCCCTTTTCTCCTTTTTCCTCAATCCCTTCTTCGATAACAATTCTCTCCCACCTTTCCTACATGCCACAATCATCTTCCTATCTTCCATAGCGCAAGTGCATAGTCCTTTTTCCTCAATTTTAATTTTTAAGGGATACACAGACAAAAGTAAAATAGTAGATCATGAAAAATAGTATATAAGGTTTAATGTTCTTTTTTATTGATAAGTTAATTTTATGCATAATTGTTAATAAAAATATATTTTTTAGTGTATTTTAATAAACTCTCAAAATGTGAAAAGTGTTTTCATATAAAAGTGCTTAAACTTTACTTAAAAATAATAATTATTATTATTAAAAAAAGAATATCAATAAATATTAACAGCGTGTGTTTACATGAGAAATTCTAACGTCTTTAAAATGGTGTGTCATTTGCGAATTCTATTCAACTAAAATATAAGTTCATCAAAACTATTTGAAAAAACTAATGAAGTGGGTAAAACAATACAATATAGTTTTTTAGTGGGTAAATCAAATTGAAAAAAAAATAGTTTTCTTACTTGTGATGCCAACCTTTGTTGGAAGGTGCCCATTTATCAAAGATCGTGTACTTCTCCCGAGCACAAAAATCATTTGTGTGGATTGAATCATTATGTCCAAACATAATGATTCTACATGGTTACCTTTAATTTAGTTTTAGACAAAGTGAAGAATATTTGCGTTGATTGATTAGTTGGCTAGATTTGCTTTCTATATATTTGTTATGTATAAATACCCTTCATTATCAATAAATTAAAGGCATTGGGGAAGGGTGAAATATAAAATTTATCATTTTTTGTTATTTTTAGAGATTTATTATTAATAATTTAAATATACATGGGTCCATCATTTTTGTCAACTTTTTAGTTAAAATAGAGACCCAGACTACACACTTGGCAAAAGTGGTGAGCTTATGTATATTTAAATCATTAATAATAATTTTTAGAGACCCGAGTCTCTAAAGATAGCCAAAAATAGTAAGTTTTATATTTTGCCCTCCCCATTAGAGATACTCTAAGTGTGTAAATTTAATATCTCACCATTGCTTTATGCATTCCAACAAAAAGTAGAACAACCCCCTTCCTCTAAGGTTTGGTTTGACAACGAAGCACTTCTTAAATAAAGAGCAAGTCGGGAGCGTGCATATACGAAGAAGGCTACCATCATAGCCCAACCATTGAGAACTATTTGTCCCAGGCTGATTTGATAATAGTTGATAATTTTCGAGATAAAAAGGGGCAGCGATAGTGTGATTTAGCAGGCTATGTCATAAAACCCGATCCCCACGCAGCAAGCTGCCCGGACAAAAGGTTAAGATCTGATATGAATAGTAAGAATATCATTATACATTTAATGTTTGTCCGTCATTAGTGTTAATATAAATAACCTATTCAATTCACTCATCGAAGGTAACTGATAACTCATTTAATGTTACTTATCTCTTAGTACTTGACGAGGGGTCCCCGAGCTGGGGTGAGTTACCCACGCCGAGTTGAGACGGGCTAATCTGAGCCAAGCCTAGCACATTCAGCTAAATGCCCAACCGGAATGCTAACCCGACCCCGAAAAACCCCGACCTCAGTGCCAGCTGTTCCGATGGGACATAAAGCACTGATGGAACATAAAGCTGCACCGCATTAAATGCTATCAGACCTGAATTTAGTATAAATAGAGCTCCACCCTCTTCATTTTGAAGGTAACTCGTCATTAAATGCTCTCAGCTACTTTGTCAGCTCGGACATACTAATCATTCGCGCGCCCGAAGGAAAAATTCGGGTCATCACCCTGCCTTTTCCTTCTTTTCCTTGTGCAGGTGACGTAGCCGACCTGAAAAGTTCAACTCGGATGCCAACCTAAAAGTTCAGCTTGGCAAGCGTAGCCGACCAGTTTAACTACCTCGACAGTTTAGCACCGTCTGTGGGAAGAGTTCTTTCTATCACTCTCCTTCACTACTCACTGAGAAACCAATATGGTACAAACGAGAAGCCACAGCGCACCGGTAGAGGATTCGCCCAACCCGGATAGGGACCTCAAAACCACGCAGGTGCCTAGCCAAAACCCAATCCCAGCCGACGTTAGGACGAGCCAACATATACACTTAGCCATTCAAACCGACCCCGCGGTGGATGGAGACCTCAACTCCAACCTGTCACCAGAGATAAAGATGATGCTAAGGATGTTTAAGGAACTCAAAGAGCAGGTAGCCCGGCTAGCTGAGGGCTCCTTGGCTTGGCAAAAAGCTACGCCGCGGCCCTCGCGTCCACAATTCCGCATCCTAGACCCCAGGCCAAAGCGGATGCAAGACCAGGAGGGCTTCTTAGAGCCGGTGGCGAGACCTGGTGAGGCGAGAGGTCTAAGGGCGGCTCAAGCCAACCCCGAGCAGGCCAAAACCGCGACCGCCATAGCCAAGGTCATTAACCAGCTCGGTGTAAGCCCACTCTCACCCGAGGTACTAGCCACGCCACTACCCACCGGCAACTGGATGCCCAACCTAGCCGTCTACAATAGAGATGGAGACCCAGCCAGCCACTTGCTCAAATTCGATCACCACATGACCCTGCACGACATGTCCGACCTTATGAAGACGAAGACATTCCCGACCACACTGGTTGGCAATGCCTTGGATTGGTTCCAAAAGCTTCGTCCCGGTTCAATTGCAAGTTTTCATCAGCTGGCTGAGGCTTTCCTCTCCCGCTTTGCGGGGAGCCGGCGCGCCACTCGCCACACTTCTACATTGCTGCTAGTGAAGCAACACAGAGGGGAAAGTTTAAGGGCTTACACGGCCAGATTCAATGAGGAGTCCCTTCGGATCCCCAACCTGAAGGACTCCATAGCGTTGATGGCTTACCAGAGTGGGCTCAGGTCGAGCCCCCTTACGTCCTCATTGGTAATCGACCCCATGGATACTGTATCCGAGCTGATGGTACGAGCAGAAGGGTATATACACTCGGAAGAAATCCATCAGGCGAAGAGGGACGATGACAAGGAAAAGGAAGCTAGTAAGAAGGGAGTTTCATCCCGAGCCCAACCTGGGGGTAAAATCCAAAGCGACCGAGGCAAGCAGCCTCAACAACCAAAGCAGAACCCCCGATTCACTATGTTTACTCCCCTCAACACCACAAGGGAGCAGATCCTAATGGAGATCCAGCACCAGAACCACTTGCCTCCAGCTCCAAGGATAAAAGGCCGACCCGAGAAGCGCAATAGAACCGAGTATTACCACTACCATATGGACTACGGCCATACTACCGAAGAATGCAAAGACTTGAAGCAGGAGATTGAGGCACTGATAGCCCGAGGTCATCTCCGAAGGTATGTGGACCCGCAGCCAACCCGGAATCATGATCAAAGGGATAGAGAGAGGAGCCCTCCTAGGCGCGAGGCTGGGGGCGGACATCTGGCCGTGATTGAAACCATTGCGGGAGGACTGGCATCGAGAGGCGAGACCTCGGCAGGCAGAAGGGTTACGTTCGGGCTGGGATGGAGTATGGACGAGTGCGGAGCCCGGCCCCGGGGGTTGAGAAGCTCACCTTTTCCTCAGAAGACTTGGAGGGGGTAATATTGCCCCACGATGACCCACTGGTAATCAGTGCTGAAATAGCCAACTTCACTGTAAAGAGGCTGATGGTTGACACAGGGAGCTCGGCGGAAGTTTTATTCCTCAGCGCTTTCGAGCAAATAGGGTTAGACAGGAGCCGACTCAGGCCATTGAGGGGCACTTTAGTTGGTTTCACTGGACTAGTACACCGAGCTGAATGAGTTATTAACCTTCCGCTGAAGCTGGAAGACGGAGATAAGCGGGTTTCGATGCAAGCCAACTTTATTGTGATGGATTGCAACTCCACCTACAACGGAATTCTAGGTCGGGTGGCGCTCAACCATTTCAGGGCCGTCCCTTCCACCTACCACCAGGCCCTAAAATTCCAGACCCCGGCTGGCACGGCCACAATCCGCGGAGCCCAGCTCTCGGCTCGGGAGTGTTATGAAAACTCCCTCCGACCCAAATATCAGGTTGGCTGGGGACCAGACTTGCCCGAAGAGAAGAGGGATGCTAAGAGAGGCAGCCCGCCTGAAGACTTTCAGGAGGTGGAACTTTCCGATGAAATAAAGAAAGCAAAAATCGGAAGTGAGCTCTCCGCCGACCTCAAGAAAGGTATAAGCCAATTTCTCCTAAAAAACGAGCACATATTTGCACGGTCTACCTCTGACATGACAGGTATTAACCTGGGAGTGATTGAGCATCACCTGAATGCCGACCCGAATCACTATTCGGTGAAGCAGAAGCGCAGGCACTTCCACTATGATAAGCAACAAATCATAGCAGAAGAGGTAGACAAATTGGTAGACGCTGGCCATATAAAGAAAATCCAGTACCCAACCTGGCTATCCAACGTGGTGCTGGTAACCAAGTCCTCAGGAGGATGGAGATTGTGTATTGATTTTACCGACCTCAATAAAGCCTGCCCTAAGGACTGCTTTCCTCTACCTCGGATTGATCAAATGGTGGATGCCACCTCCGGGTTCGAGCTACTCTCCTATATGGATGCCTTCAAAGGCTACAACCAAATCAAGATGGCTCCCGGAGACAAGGAGAAGACTGCTTTCATCACCGATAAAGGACTCTACTACTATGAGGTCATGCCTTTCGGCTTCAAGAATGCTGGAGCCACCTACACTCGGATGGTGAACAAGGTCTTCAAAAATCAGATTGGCCGGAATATGGAAATCTACGTAGATGACATGTTGGTTAAGAGCAGGAGGGCAGAAGATCATGTAGCCGACCTGGCTGAAGCCTTCGCCGTAATGGGACACTTTGGGATAAAGCTGAATCCAGAAAAGTGTGCATTCGGCGTCAAGGCAGGAAAGTTTCTGGGCTTCATGGTCACGGCCCGTGGAATAGAAGCTAACCCGGATAAGGTTCAGGCGATACTTGACCTAGCGCCGCCGACCTGCGTGAAAGACGTCCAAGTGTTGGCAGGTAAGGTAGCGGCACTCAGCAGATTTATGTCCAGGTCGGCAGACAAGTGTGCTCCACTGTTTAAAATATTGAGGAACCCTAAAAACTTTGAATGGACTTCGGAATGCCAGAACGCCTTCCAAGAGCTGAAAAGGTACCTAGCTTCGCCACCCCTGCTATCCCGACCAGAGGTGGGGGAGGAACTGGTACTATACCTAGCATGCTCGGGGATAGCAGTAGGGCGGCGCTAGTCTGAGAAAAAGGAAAGGAACATAAGCCAGTCTATTATGTCAGCAAAACCTTGTAAGGGGCTGAGGTAAGGTATTCCCCATTGGAAAAACTCGCCCTCGCCCTCAGCACGGCGACAAGGAAGCTGAAGCCATACTTCGATGCTCACCCGATTAAGGTCATGACGGACGCCCCACTCAAGTCTATCATGCACAAGCCGGAGGCGTCGGGCAGACTACTGAAATGGGCAGTTGAGTTGAGTCAATTTGACACCACCTACCAGCCCAGAACAGCCATCAAAGCCCAAGCCATCGTGGACTTTGTGGTGGAATACACTGGCCAAGCCGAGCACGACCCGGAAGAAGTATAGAAGGTCTATGTGGATGGGGCCTCAGGGAAGTCCGGTAGCGGAGCTGGGGTGGTCATCCTTGACCCGACCCAGTATGAGCACCAATACTCCCTCAAGTTTACCTTTCCAGCGTCCAACAATAAAGCGGAGTACGAAGCAGTGATTGCAAGATTGAAAATTGCAACTCAGTTCGGCGCACAGACAGTCGACCTGAGCACTGACTCTCAATTGGTTTCTAGTCAGATATCGAGAGAGTTCGAAGCCAAGGACAGTACAATGCTAGCCTACCTCAACAGAGTCAAGAATTTGACCTCAGGGCTCAAAAGGTTCACAATACAGCAAATTCCGAGGGAGGAGAATATGAAGGCCGACGCCCTGTCTAGGTTGGCCCTCGGTGAGAGCCGACCTGCCCTGGTCCATGTGGAAGAAGTGTCCGAACCGAGCATTCAGTTGGGGGTGCAAGTCGTAGTCGATCTCAATTTAAGCCCAAATTGGACCAAACCAATCGTGGACTACTTGGAGGGAGTATGACCCCGGAGGATGAAAAAGCTGCCCGAAACTCATGAAATAGGCCTCAAGGTTTGTCATAATCGCCGGACAACTCTATAAGAGGGCCTACACTTGGCCTCTCTTAAAACGTGTTGGACCCGAGGAGGGAAACTATGTACTCCGTGAGATCCATGAAGGGGTATGTAGAAACCACTTGGGAGGCAAAGCTCTGGCTCGAAAGGCATTGAGGCAAGGCTATTTCTGGCCAACCTTAGAACAAGATGCCAAAGAGTATGTAAAAAGGTGCGACACTTGCCAAAGGTTCGCTAACGTACAGAGGAAGCCAGCGGTAGACCTCTCGGTGATGATAAGTCCTTGGCCATTCTATTAGTGGGGTCTAGATATCGTCAGCCCGTTGCCAACCAGTGTTGGCCAAAAGAAGTACACCTTCGTAGCAGTAGACTACTTCACCAAATGGCCTGAGGTTGAAGGTGTTGCTAGAATAACGGAAAAGGCAGCTTGGGATTTTGTATGGAAAAATATCATTTGCCGATTCGGGGTGCCAAAAGTCATCATTACTGACCACGGCAAGCAATTCGACAGTGCATACTTTTGAGGCAAATATGCTGAGATTGGGATCGACCTTAGATTCTCGTCTATTGCTCACCCTCAAAGTAACGGCCAAGTTGAAAGGACTAACCAAATCATTTTGCAGGGCTTGAAAACCAAGCTGGAGGAAGTAGAGGGCCAATGGCCATCGATTCTTCCCGAGGTGTTGTGGTCTCAGCGGACCACCACCAGCTCGTCAACGGAAGAATCACCCTTCGAGCTGACCTTCAGTACTCAAGTAGTGCTGCCAGTGGAGATCGGGTTCCCGACCAATAGAACCCTCCACCATGATCCAGAAATAAACGGAGCACGGATCCGTGAAGAGCTCGACCTCGCTGATGAGCTTCGAGCCAAAGCCCAGATCAGAATGCTAGCCAGCAAAGTTGCCATGAAAAGAGCCTTCGCCAAACAGGTCAAGCCTAAACCTATTAAGGTTGGCGACCTCGTGCTCAGAAAGGCCATCTTTTTGCCACGCTCGGGTCACAAGCTATCCCCGACCTGGGAATGACAGTACGAAGTCGTGAAAGAAGTCCGACCTGGGACCTTCTACATCCGCGACAAGGATGGGAAGCTATTGAAGAACGCATGGCACTCAGAATATCTGAAGCGGTATTTTGTCTAGATGGCCCCGAGCCGAAATATTTTGTAGCAGCCTCGAGTTGAAATCTCTTGTTTAGGTCCCGGGCCGAAACATTGCTTGTAAGAGGCTTCCGAGCCAAAGTACTTCATATGTAAATTCAATACAACACATTTTGTAAATCAGTGTAATACCCGATCCGGGCCCAAACGCCTCAGCTACAAAGTTACCACCAACTCTAATTAACGTGGTGGCCACGCTTAATCACGAGTTAAGGATCAAGTAAACCAGCTCGGACTATATTCCAGCTTGGGAATAATCAAACAACAATTTGATTAGCTTTGCCAGTTCGGATTAAGATCCAACTCGGTGTAATCCGGCTTCGGTCGGCATATTAGTTTGGGACTAAACTCGAACTCAATACTCGTCAACATTAGTTTGACCAATTTTAAATCGGACTGACGAGTCCGGGTTAGCGACGATTATAAAGTTGCCCGGTTAAGCAGCTCGGATTAGGATGATAATTCATTAGTCGCGTCCAGCTCAGTTCCTTTTACTTAAGTTCGAATAGTCCACTATATTGGTCCGACCCCGCTTACTTAAAAAAAAAATTGCGAAAAAAGAAAAGTGCACATGTACGAACTTTGATAAAACGCGAAATATTCATTTCATTAATTCGAAATATGATTACAAAGAGCCCAAACTGGGTGAAATTACAAAAGCCTCACTCGGGCAATTTTACAAAATTTACTTGGGAGCGGCAGCAGAGGTGGTGGCTTCGGCTTCATCCCCATCCTGGTCCATACCCTTCTGGACAAACTCAATGACCTCCTTGGCCTGGGACGTCAGGTCGGATGGAAGCTCCGGAATCTCACAGAACTCCGGCGGCGGGGCCTCCAAGATCTCGATGTAATCGTTCTTGGTGGCTAGAAAGAAGGTCTTCGCTCTCTCCCAAGCTGCGACTTGACCCCAGAAGTAGAATTCCATTTCGGCATATTTCGCCATGGCCCTGCCTTCCGTGGCCAACCAGTCAACGGCCGCATCGCTAGACTTGAAGGCCTCTGCTGCCTTCTCTCATTCAGCGCCAACCCGGTCCACCAGATCCCTGAGCTTGGCCTCGGCCTCATGTTTCTCCTTCTTGTACCGCTCGACATCCTTAGCCGCGGCTTCGTGTCGGGTCTTTTCCAGGTCAAGCTCCTTCTTTAGGAGGTCGATCTCCGTCATGTCGGCCTTCCGCCTCTGAGCGACCTCCTCCCTCACGGTCTCCAGCTCGGCTCGGGCATCCACGTATCGCTGCTCAAGCTCAACGCAATGAGTCTGGGCCCTGACTAGGAAGCTGGGAGCCAAGAGAATGTGGGACTAGGCCTGTTTAGGAGAAAACAAAACAATCAACCGAGCTAAAAAAAAAAAAAAAAAAACAACCTTACCAGGAGTTGGATGAGACTCACCGTGACTATGGTCGTCCTCAAGTCGAGTGAGAGCTGCTATGCCGGGACCGTCGCCAGCTTGGGGTCACGATCCACCTTGGATGCCTCCATGAAGTCCTTGCTAGGAGGGCTCACCTCCGCGGCCTTACCCTTCCCGAAGTGTTCAGCCCGAGGCCGCTTTCTACTCTCAGGTCGGGATAAAGAACGCTCTGGGATCGCCACTCCCAAGCCCGATTTCTTGGGCAACGGGGACCGCGAAGCCCCTTTAGGGGAGACCTTGGAACCGACCTCCCGCACTTAGCCGCTGAGCCGCTACCTCTGACCTTGAGTGGCACCTCCCAATTCGGACCGAGCTGAAGCCTCGCCGCTAACCTCACTCTTCCTTCGCACTTGGGCATACGCGAGCTTTCTCATGTCTACCATATCTACAAAAGGTAGAAGAAAGAAGTGAAAAAGAGCCGGAGGCCGACCTAAAAAGACTAGTAGACAGGAACAATTGGGAGGTCGGGCGCCGATCCTACAAACTGACCCTCCTCTGAGCTGGACCCTGCGTCCCCCTCGGGCTCGGGAAGCAGGTTGGGATGATCCATCGAGAGGTCGGGTTCTCTACCAAACAGCTTAATCCCAGATCCGCTCCCATTTAAGCACGCTGTCAATATCTATCTGCGTCCTGGGTACAGGCCTGAGCACCGCGACTTCCTCAAGTTCCTCTTTTGAGAGCTTAGGGTCATCATTGACAGTCTTCCTCAAACTTAGGATCCAGTCCAACCTGCACCCAGAGTTCACAGCCGGCTGTACCCAATAATAGTCATTATGCCAGCCTTTGTTAGATGAGTGCCACTTGGTGAATATGGAGTTGCCGACCCGAGCTGCGAAGTGGAACCACTCTGGCTACTTCGGGTTGGGTTTGCACACAAAGAAATGCCTGAACCTGCGCAAGGTCGGCTCCACTTCCTTCTCCAGACAGAACACGTAGAAGGCTACCATCACGGCCCAACCATTCGGCGACATCTGACCCGGGCTGAGCTCAAAATAGTTCAGGATATCGACAACAAAACCGGGGAGAGGGAGCTGGATGACGTCGAATGCAAGATCGTATATGGTGAAGTGGTCGACTGGAGGGTAGCAAGCCGATTCATGCCGACCTAGAACCTTCAGCTTGTGATGACAATCCACTGACCAGTTCCTCAGCCTGGCGTTGGCCATTTGCACTGTGGAATGGCACTCACGCTGACAACAGGCGAATAGTTGCTCAATCATTTTTCCCCGAGTTGAAGAAGCGCTGGCTGTGGCCGAGCTCCGAGGTCGAACAGCGCTAACCGAGACTGCTTCGATCGGCTCGGTGGCAGAAACCCCCGCTAGAAACTCTTGAGGTATCTCGACGCCCTCCAGTTGATTAAGCGACTCCTCGTCCTCCCTATCTTCCAAGTCTCCCAGGTCGGCCAAAGGATCCGCCTCGGCCTCCTCTTGCGCCAATCTGACCCCAATAACTTGGCAATCATCATCGCTCTCCCCGGGCCCAGATTTACGAGCCAACCCTGAAGACGCATTGGTGCTCTCTCTACCTTGGTCTCTATTTGATGTAGATTCCGAGCTCGACGGACTCTCGTCCCCACCATAGGACCTCACCTCTATCACCTGGGAATCTTCCGACTCCGACCTCCCCATCCTATCTACAGACTAAATATAAATGTACAGGAATGACTAAAGGGAGACGGGACGTACCTACTGCTCTTGACTACGGAATGCGACCGACCTAGCTGGCTCCGAGCGAAAAATCCCAAGAAGATTCTTTTCGAGCTAATTCGTCCGACCACTCTGGTGTCCGACCTAAAACTGTTAGAGGTTGAAAGCGAAGTGTGAAGTGAATCTCGGATGTCAAAGCCCTATTTATAGGTGCTTCTGAAAATCGCCTCGGAGAGCCCAAACGCTGCGTCTTGTCAGAACCGCCAGGTGACGTGTCAGCTATTTGAAAGGCATGCACCGCTGACGTGGCCATCCCTACTCTGTCGGAGTCGGGCACCTCCAGCTCGGGAAAAAACCCAATTCTAGATCTCACCTCCTCGATCTCGACTTGGGGAGGGGATTTACGAGGGGTCCCCGAGGTGGGGTGAGTTACCCACGCCGAGTTGAGACGGACTAATCTGAGCCAAGTCCAGCACATTCAGTTAAATGCCCAATCGGAATGCTAACCCGACCCCAGAAAACCCCGACCTCAGTGCCAGCTGTTCCGATAGGACATAAAGCACTGATAGGACATAAAGTTGCACTGCATTAAATGTTGTCAGACCTGAATTTAGTATAAATAGAGCTCCACCATCTTCATTTTGAAGGTAACTCGTCATTAAATGCTCTCAGTTACCTTGCCAACTCGGACATACTAATCATTCGCGCGCCCGAGGGGAAAATCCGGGTCATCACCCCGTCTTTTCCTTCTTTTCCTTGTGCAGGTGAAGTAGCCGACCTGAAAAGTTCAACTCTGAGGCCAACCTGAAAGTTCAGCTTGGCAAGCGTAGCCGACCAGTTTAACTGCATGAATCCGACCTCGACAGTACTTATTTGAGTTCGAACATACTAACTTACTCTCACACCTAAGGGCCTGAGGCGGAGCACGAGTCATAACCCCGCCATCCTTTGCCTTTTTTTACATATTATTACTGAGTTTGGCTTGAAGGACATTTTCAACCCTCACCAAAAAACATAGGTGGAGCCACAATATTTGTAAACCCTAGCCAGTTTAGTGAATGAATTTTTTTTATTATTATTTAGGGGAGACCTAAGACCGTACAACATAACTAGCGAAACTTGATTTCACAATTTCTCGTATATACAAAGAGTAATATTACTACTAGAAAAAAGTCCTAGTGGATGATATTTTGAGTCAAAAAAGGGTGAAGGGTATTTAAGTTTCATTTGTTTGCCGTAATATATTTTGTAAATCTTAATTTATTAATTTTTGATAATATTAAAAAATTTATCAATCTAAAAATATTTTTTGCTAAAAAAAATGTTAAGATGAAAAGGAGAACGAAACACTTTTGTTCACCCTGCTCCACTTTCACCCACTTCTAACCCAACCCCTACCCCCGACCCCACTCTCTTCACATATTTAATTAATTATAATTATAATTCAATAATAATATTCTATTAACTTTATTTTTCTTAAATTAATAATACATTAAAAGAAAATTGATTGATAAATTAGTTAATAAAAATAACTAATTAGTAACTAATAATTGTTTCATTATAGATTTACAATTTAATAAATTAATAAGTTAATTTAAGTTTTTTTATAATTAATAATCTTAATATTCAAATTATTAATTAATATTTTAATATTTTAATCAATAATTAGTAGTTACTAATTAATAATAATTTAAAAGGGCTAATAAATTAATAATTTTGACTAATTTTTTACTGTGATGTTCAAATGTGAGAAAATATTTACCACTGTGACAAATAAATATCATAAATTAATATATTTTTCAAAAAATATAATTTTTCATGCAAATATTTATCACTAGTATATTAGTTTACGACAAATAAACGAAGCATTAATAAATTCCAATTTTCACCAATTAAACAAAGGAAAACTTTCTCGTCTTGTGTGATGCTTTCCCCTTTTCTAGGACAACTTACAGAACAACACCAACCAACCCAAACCCCCTACGACTGAATCCTCACTAAGTTTAGTTTTTTCATTGACAAAAAAATAATTTAATTTTAGCTATTTATTTATTTTTAGTTTTAGTTTTTGTTTATTATTTTTAGTATTAGTTATAGTTTTTATTTGTAATTTTAGCTCTTTATTAATTTTAGGCCGATGTGTGGTTTGGCCACTGGTTGAAAGCTAACATTGGTGGCAGTAGTAATTTCTCTACCTTGTTCTACTTCTTTTTTAAACTTACAAATTTACTCGTCAAAAGAATAAAGAAAATCTTGCGTCTCTTTGGTCAAAGTGGACATCTAGACATAACCCACTTGAATGGCATGTTCCATAGCATGAAAGCTCTGATATTATGATTTTACTTTTTGTGAAGGTTAAAACTTAAAACATTCCCCTATTACGAGCAAAAGCTATTTGTAATAGGCCTGGGTACCCTGGGCCACGGTCCAGTAAAAATTCAGGTACGTGGGTTTTTTGGCATTGAGCCTCAACTGCAGTAATAGAATCCGGCCCAGAGCATGTAGGAAAAAGCCCACCCAATTGAGCCGAGGTTACCAGTCGGTCCACTGCACCTGCCATGGGCCACCAGCCTTGCCCATGGGGTCTTTGGCCCTTTTCGAGGTGGACGAGGTCTCTATGTGGAGAGCCTTTTTAGGGTCGGATCTAACCATGGGCCACCAGCCTTGCCCAAAACAAACACACTCATACTAACTAAAAAACATACAACCACAACATTCAATGCTAAAATAACTCAAGCTGTCACAGATGTGTCCGAAAGGAGTCAGGTGTGGCCAGACAAAAAAGATAAGTAGTGACAAATATTGTAAATAATAGAAAAAAAACTTCAGTCACAATTATAAATACTCTAAATAACATCTAATATCAACAGATAATATGTATAGGACACCAACCATCAACTTAAAGATGAAAACATAGTTAATGTACCATTATGACCTCCACTTTGTACTAATTAGCCTTTTGTGGAATTACTGTTACGGACTTGAAACGGAATCCCAATACATTTAACAAGCGACACTCTGGAGGTGGGCCCCAACCTTGTATTGCAATTGTCAAATAAATGGGACAGACAGGCGGCTTGGTAATGTGCAGTAAAAAAATATATATTTTTGTCGGATGCAAATTCAAATTCACTTTTACGGACTTGTTTTGATATACTCTTACGGACTTGAAAGACGATTCAATACAATTATTTACGAATTTCAAAGCACAATAGAATAAGAGCCAATTATTTAAGGGCAATGTTACCAATAGTCTCCATTATTTACATTAAGACTCTGTTTATTTGTCATAAAATATTTTTTAAAATTTTTTTTCAATCTTTTGATATTTAATAATACTAAAAAATTTATCAATTAAAAAATATTTTTCAACTAATAATAGTGGCTAATTTTGCTCAATTTTTCATTATTTGGTAACACTATAAAATTATTCAATTATAAATTATTTTTTCAATCAAATATTACAACTAGTATAACTTCTATTCAATTATGGTTAGAAATCTATGATTAACCGTAAAGAGATCCCGTTTCAAGTCTGAAGCTTTGGATAGATTTACCGTTCTTATCTATTATAAAATAAAAAAAAAAATCTATTATAAAATTTAATATTATTATATTACTATATCATTTGAAGGTAAGTTTTGAAGTTGTCAAACCAAGTAGTTGATTACGACATTATTCTATAAATTAATTGGCAAACTTTATTCCATAATATCCATTGGGTGAACATATTTTTGATAATCCTTTGGAACTACTCTAGACTTTGCTAGAGTAAGACACTTCTAAGTGAATACAAGCCTCAATAGATTAGTATATGTATTATATTTGTTGATATACTTGGCTTAGGCCTCTTTGTAACCCAAAAAAAAAAAAAATTATTGGACTTAGTCGATATACATATATTCGTTAGAATAATATTTAGAGTCGGTCTATGCTTTAACAAAGTGAGACAAACGAAGCGACATTTCTCATAAGTGAATACAAGCCTTAGTAGATTAGCATGTATATTATATTTGTTGATATATTTAGCTTCGATCTCTGTGTAACAAAAAACAAAAACTACTGGAGTTAGCTGATACACAGATACTTGTTCTCTGAGTTTATAATTATTTATTTATTTATTATTTTTTAAGTCAAGAGATAAAATATATATTGACAAACGAAGATATAGCATAAACTTAGGCCCAAAAAATCTGCACAAGGTTAAATAAGAAAAGAAAATTAAAGACACAAGGGTAACGTCCAAACAGGATTGGGGCCCAAAGCCCAACCCCAAGCGAGAAACTATGATCCGGGAAACTTTGTGTTTGTAATGAAATAAGATATTTTACCACATTCTTCTATTAGTAAATTATTACAAAATAAAGATGTTACATTTAGTTTCTATTATTTAAAAAAAAAATTATTAAAATTGCTGAATTTTTTTTTAAATTTTGTCTCTATTATTTTTTAAAAACTTTTAACTTAATCCTTGCTTTTTTGAAAAAGTTTTATTTGTGTTTCTATTATTTTCTTAAAATTTTAAATTCGTCTCTATTGCTCAAAATTAATCAATTGTATCCCTATTTATTTCCTAAAAAACTTCAAATTCATCTATGTTGTTCTTAGAAAATTTTAATTTGGTCCTGAAATAATATGGACAAATTTGAAACGTTAAGAAAATAATAGGAATGAAATTAAAATTTTTAAGAAAATAATAGAGACAAAATTGAAACTTTTTTTTAAAAAGGGACAAAATTAATTTTTTTTAGAAATGATAGGAATGAAATTAATTTTTTTTTTAAAATATAGGCGAAATTTAAAAATTTAAATAATAGAGACAAAATTGAAACTTTTTAAAAAAATAATAACTAAATGTGCTATTTTTTCTATTACAAAATGTCATAATTTAATGTCAAATTTTGATTGTTTTACATGAAAAAACATTTTACTCTTGGACTTCGTTTGTTTGCCGTAAAATATTTTTTTCTATTTTTCAGTATTTGGTAACACTAAAAAATTAATTAATTGGAAAATATTTTTCAATCAAAAATTATGGCTATATTTTTTAAATTTTTTTTTGGTATTTGATAATACTCAAAAATTTATCAAATAAAAAATAATTTTAAATTAAATATTACGACTAATACAAAATTTTAAAAAATATTTAATCTCTTTGAAAATAAAAATATTTTATATTTTTTAAACATTATAAAATATTCTATTTTTAAAGAAATATCAAGTTATTTTAAGATTAATAAACAAAGTTCAAACAACTAACAATATTTTATTTTTTAAAAAATTATTTTTATTTTACGACAAACAAATAGAGCCTCAATAAAAAAATTCAATGATCTATTAAAGCAAGTGCATGCTAAGAAAAATGCCATCCATATGGGTTAACCCGTGTCATTGTCATATGTTTTTATGTCCATAATTTTTTATTTCTATTTGGGTAAATAGCATATCGGCTCTCTGTGATTTACCATAAGTGCAAGTCGAGTCCCTGTGGTTTCATAATTGGCTTATAACCCCCTGTGCTTTTGAAAATTGAAGCACACGTGCCCCTTTGATCCAAGTCCGTTTAAAATTTTAACGGCAATATCAAAATGACACAAATGCCCCCGAGATAATGTTAGCATATCAAATATTTTTAAAAACACAAGGGGCCATTGCGCACCATCATTAAAAACACAGGGGGTCATTGCGCACTATCATTAAAAACACAGGGAGCTATTGCGCACCATCATTAAAACACAAGGGGTCATTGCGCACCTCATTCATATTGATAAATCGTGTAAAAAATACAAACAGTTGCGTTATTAGCACGTGCATAACAAATTCTGTTAAAATTGACAAATTGTTTGACGGATGGGGCATGCATGCTTCAATTTTGAAAAACACAGAGGGTTATAAGCTAATTATGAAACCACAGGGACCCGACTTGCACTTATAGTAAATCACAGGGGGCCGATACGCTATTTACCCTTTCTATTTTGACAAAAAAAAAATCATATACTATAGATAAATTTGTGAGATAAGGATAAGAGTAATGGTGATTGTTCATATACTCATAAAGATTAGCTAAAATTAAATACTAGGCATGGACATTTATACATAAGGGAGATGTGTGGTTTTGGTTATATTTTAATCCACGGATTAGCCTTACTTGTGCACTTGTAATTATTTCTTAGGCCAACTCCAACAGCTTCTCTATTTTATTTTTTTACATGTAGAGATTTTGAACCATTTATCTATATTTACAGATTCTCTATTTTAGTTTCACTCCAACAGTTTCTCTATATTTACTCAATCTCTATTTTTACAAAGTTTCTATTTCAGGCTCTGTTTGGCCTAACTGTCAAATTTTAGCTTTTGAGCAGTAGAGCTTTGATTAGAAGTACTGTTGAACAAAAGTTGTAGACTGTTTGGCCTATATTAGACAATATTGAACTTTTAGAAAATTTGAGGGCAATATTGTATTTTAAAAAATATGAAGGGATATATTTGAGAAAGAAAAAAAAAAATAGCTTATCGCATTATATAAAAACAGCTTCGCAAAAGCCTATTTTAAAAAGCTTCAATTTGGAACTTCTTGTTTTTCAGCTTCAACTTTTACCTAAAAACACTTTTAGAAATGGGCCAAACAGGTAAGATCATATTTTAAATTCACAAGAAGTACTTTTGAGTGTCAAAAAGCTAGGCCAAACAGACTCTCAGTTTTCACTCCAGCAGCTTCTCTATTTTTATTTTACTCCAAAATCTTTTCTTATTTTAATTAAATATATTATTTTAATTCAAACTTTATTATTACTGTTTTTTAATATTTGTTCATTGCTAATAATAATTTTTATTTTAATTCTAATATTTTTTATTTTAAAACTTTTTATTTATATTTGTTTATTTTTTATGATGATATTTTATTTTTTTATGTCTTGTATTATCGATAATATCAATTAGACATTTTGGAGGCTTGTATTTTTTTTTTCATGCTTAAAATTTTTTTTTTAAGTTTTAGAGAATGGATTCAGCATCTCTATATTTGAAGATGTTGAATCCAATTAGGTCAACTCCAACAACTTCTCTATTTTTTTTTCTACATGTAGAGATTTTAAAACATTTCTCTACATCTATAAATTCTCTATTTTCGTTTTACTCCAACAGCTTCTCTACATTTACTCAATCTTTATTTTTAGAGAATCTCTATTTTAGTTTCACTACACCAGCTTCTCTATTTCAGTTTCACTCCAACAACTTCTCTACATTTACTCAATATTTGTTTTTAAATAATCTGTAGATGATATCTACATGTGGAGATGGTGAATCTAATTGTAGAGATCATCTACAAATTCTCTACATTTTAGAGAATCTGTAGAGATGCTGCTGGAGACAAAAGTCTCTAAAAGCATCTCTACATGTAGAGATTTTGCATTTGTAGAGATGCTGCTGGAGAAGGCCTTATAAAGATCCTCTACAAGTTCTTTACATTGTAGAGAATTTATAAAAATACTGCTGAAGATAAAAGTTTCCAAAAATATCTCTACATATAAAAATTTTGACTTTTTACATATGCTGTTAGAGTTGGACTTACTATAAAGAGCTCTAATCCCATAGTTGTTCGAAATTCGTGATCAATTAAATTTGAATGGTGTTTCAAATCCACGGCAATGTCTTTTAAACGTCGTGTCGCAAGTTCGGCTCTTATCCAACTGTTCGTTTTTGATGGATTGAAAAATAAATTAGTAATTAAATTGAAAATGAATGTCTTCGAAACGCGTGACGCGAATTCTGACAGCTGTATTAAATATTGTCAGAAAGGCCATGACCATTAAATGACATCTTTTAAGAAATTTTTGTGGCCCAATATCTCTATATTCGATGTACGGCACACCTCTTAAGAATGATAATAAATAATAACACAACGTCTAATCTAACCCACCAACCCCAACCCAACCCAACCCAACCACACCCGTTTTGTTCGACTTATTTATCACCAACCCTACCTGTTCCAACATCCTTTGCATCTCTTAGGTCATCTCCAACAACTTCTCTATTTTTTTTCTTACATGTAGAGAATTTTGATCATTTCTTTACATGTAGGGATTCTCTATTTCAGTTTAACTCCAACAGCTTCCCTACATTCTGATTTTAGAGAATCCTTATTTCAGTATTACTCCAACAACTTCTCTATTTTAAAAACTCTTTACTTTTGTTTACTCCACATGTGGAGATGTAGAGAAAAGTTTAGGAATTTGTTATTGCATCTCCACATGTAGAGATAGTATGATTTGAATATAGGGATTCTCTAAATGTAGGGATAAGTGTAGAGATGCTGTTGGAGACCAACATCTCTAATACAATCCCTACATGTAGAGAATATGGTGATTTAGAGTACCTGTTGGAGATGGCCTTATGCTCATATCTCTTTCTCCCTCTCCTTCTGTACAAACTGCCCTCTTACTTCTATGAAAACTCTAAATCAACTTGCTTCCCCTCCCTCATACACAGATTTAATGGCTATTATTCTACCATCTCTTTCTCCTTTCGAAACAAATTTATTAATTATTAATATCTTTGAAATTTATATGGCTTTGCTTCTTCTTTTTCAGATCTACTACTATATTTTATTTTGGGTGAAGTGCATCAGACCCCCTTGTACTTTAGTGAAAGTGTACAACACCCCCCTATAGTTTAAAAACCCCTTGAGTTAGTCCTTGTAGTTTTTCAAAAGTGCACAACACCCCCCTACCGTTAAAAAATCCGTTAAATTTAACGGAGAGTGTATTTCACACACGTTAAGTGAGATTTTTTTTTATTTTTAACGAATTTATTCATAAATAATTATATGAATTGACCAAATTACCACTTTTTTTTTTGGCCTAAACAAAAGAGGAAATGGCAAAAGAGAGAAATGAAAAAAAAATGAGGGTATTTATGTCTTTTTTACAAAATCCGTTAAATATGACGGATTTTATAACTGTAGGGGGGTGTTGTGCACTTTTAAAAAATATAGGGACTAGTTCAGATAGTTTTTTAACTATAGGAGGGTGTTGTGCACTTTCGCTAAAGTATAAAGGGATTTAGTGCACTTCACCCTTTTATTTTCTTGTTGAAATTGTGCTGCGATGCTGGATCTATTCGTTCTGAACGTCGTAGTTGTAAAGGTAAATGTTCTATCGCATATGTGTTTACAATTGATGGAGGAAAGATTGAATTTTTTGGATAATTGTTAATTTTTTCTTTGATTATTGTACTTCATGAGTAAAGGTTGTATCTTTTTTATTTTAAGGTTTGTCAAGGTTGTTTAATTTTTTTTTTAATAACGCAGGTCTCCACAATTATTTTTTGGATAATTGTTAATTATTGTACTTCAATTTTGTTTAATATTTTATTTTTAATATGTTCTATTTTATTTGTTAATATTTTATTTTTAATAACGCATGTCTCCACAAAATGTTCTATCTCATATGTGTTTACAATTTTGTTTAATATTTTAGGGCTTGTCAAGTTTGTTTAATTTTTTATTTAATAACGCACGTCTCTACACTTCATGGAGGAAAGATTCAATTTTTATCAATTTTTTGGATAGTGAATACTTAACCTTTTTGATTTTAGGGCTTGTCAAGTTTGTTTAATTTTTTACTTAATAACGCACGTCTCTACACTTCATGGAGGAAAGATTCAATTTTTATCAATTTTTTGGTTAATGAATACTTAACCTTTTTGATTTTAAGGCTTGTCAAGTTTGTTTAATTTTTTACTTAATAACGCATGTCTCTACACTTCATGGAGGAAAGATTCAATTTTTATCAATTTTTTGGGTAATTGTTAATTATTGTACTCCATGCAGTAATGGTTGTACCTTTTTTATTTTAGTGTTTGTCAATTTTGTTTAATTTTTTCTGTAATGTATTGTAGCAACCCACGTCTCTAAAATTGATCAAGGAATGATTCAATTTTTTTTTTTGAATAATTGTTAATTATTGAACTTCATGCAGTAAAGGTTGGTTCTTTTTTTTAGGTCTTGTCAAGTTTGTTTAATTTTTTCATTAAATGATCGTAATTCACACCGTAAACGTTGTACCTGATTTATTTTTTTAGGGTCTGCCATTTGTTTGTTGTTCTAGTCATTTTAGCTTTGTAGGGCCTGTCTGAGAGATTTGTTCAAGTTATGGCCCTTTGGTCTCTTTTCAACGTTACTATTTTGTCCCCAAGTAGTAGGCCGAGGCGAGGGTGTTGTGTTCGGAAGAAAACACCCTTGGGCCCCAACCCAGCCTTTTTTTTAGTACAACTGAACATTTTGTCTAAATAGTCTCTCTATGTTAATGGGCATTCGTCTTTTTTACAACTAAAATCTCGCCCAAGTATCTCACCCTTATTAGCCCAACAATATATTTTGCTGAGAAATTTGTTCAAGTTCTGGCCCAATCGGATGTACAGTGCTTTTCCTTTTGGTCTCTTTTCAACATTACTATTTTGTCCCGAAGTAGTAGGCGGAGACCAGGGTGCTGTGTTCGGAAGACACCCTTGAGCCCCAATCCATCCCCTTTTTTTAGCACAACTGAACATTTTTTCTGAATAGTCTCTCTCTGTTAATGGGCGTTCGTCTTTTTTACAACTAAAATCTCGCCCAAGTGTCTCACCCTTATTAGCCCACAATATGTTTTGCCTAACATTTGACATGTGGATGATATTGGGCTTCTTGCAGTTTTAGAGATTAGCCCAACTATTTCGGCCAGTTTTAAACCCTAACACATCCTATAAAGTCTCACTTCCCTCTGTTTAGAAACATCTCTCCCTTTTCAGAGGAAAAAATTGCTCTCTTTGAAAAGGTATAATATAATCTATTTCTTTTCTAAATTTCGTGTAGTAAATATTGCTTTATTTACTTAGTATTTTCATTTTTCTGCTGCGTTTTTTTTTGTATGTATAGCATTTATTTTTCTTGCATTTTTTGCTTTTTTACACTTTTTTTTGCCTACTCCTTTGAACTCCTTGGCTATGGTGGTGGTGGCCATGCAAGAGTTGGTCAATATTCTGTCATGGCTACCACCACCATAATTTTTTTTTCTCTCCTTTGAAATCTTGGCTATGTTGGTGGCCATGCAAGAATAGTCCATATTCTGTCATAGCTACCAAAACCATAGTTTCCGTTGGTGGCCGTGCAATAATAGACAATATTTTGCCGTCTCTACTACCGTCATAATATATTTTTTTTCCCGTTGTCTATGGTGGTGTCCATGCAAGGATAGTCAATGTTCTTTTGTTCCTACCACTGTCATAGTTTTCTTTTGTTTTTTTTTTTTTTTTTGCTTCTTTGAACTTCGTGGGTATGGTGGTGGTCGTGTAAAAATAGTCAATATTTTTTTCCCGTTGGCTATGGTGGTGACCATGTAAGGATAGTCAATGTTCTTTTGTGGCTACCACTGTCATAGTTTTTATTTTTTATTTTTTATTTTATTTTTGCTGCTTTGAACTTCGTGGATATGGTGGTGGTCGTGTAAAAATAGTCTTTATCTTGTGACTCATGATTTCTTCTTTTATGGTTCTTTGAACTCCGTGGCTATGTATGGTGGGGGTCATGGAAGGTTGGTCGATATTCTGTCATGGCTACCACCGCCATAGTTCCTTATTTTATTTTATAATAATGTTATTTACTATATGTTAATTTAGGTTTTTTTAATGCTGTTTTTAAATACTGCTTTCATTGTTTGTACTGTCCATGGTACGTGCTTTCTTTGTGTTTATTTAATTTTTTAGTAGTCTTAATCGAATTGTAAAAGTATTCAATATTTTGTCTGTCATGATTTCTTCGTTTTTGGTTCTTTGAACTCCGTGGCTATGATGGTGGTCATGTTTTGTGGTGGTCGTGTAAAAAAATAGTCAATATTTTCTCTCTCATGATTTCTTCTTTTTTGGTTCTTTGAACTCTGTGGCTATGGTGGTGGTCATGCAAGTTTAGTCAATATTCTGTCATGGCTTCCATCGCCATATTTCGTTTTTTTATTTTATAATAATGTTATTTACTATATGTTAATCGTAGGTTCTTTAATGCTGTTTTTAAATACTGCTTTCATTTTATGTACTGTACATAGTATTTTTTTGTGTTTATTTAATTTTTTAGCAGCCTTACGTATTTTTTTTTTAAGATCTCATTCCTTTTCTTCTAATTTTTCGAGTTCTTGTGGTGGTCGTGTAAAAAAATAGTCAATATTGTGTCTGTCCTGATTTCTTCTTTTTTGGTTATTAGAACTCCGTGGCTATGGTTAATGTATATACATTGATCCTTGCAACCCTGCGATGTTTCCTTTCTGTTTTCTCGTCTCTTTATTTTCTAAAGTACTGTTGTATTATTGCTTCTTTGTTATATGGAGTTTATAACTGCATTAATGTTCTTTTATGTCATTTTTAAGTTTAGATATTTCTGTCATGATTTGTGTTTTGTTATAATAATGTTATTTACTATATGTTAATCTTAGGTTCTTTAATGCTGTTTTTAAGTACTGATTTCTTTTTTTGTACCGTACATAGATATTTATTTAATTTTTTTAGCAGCCTTACGTTTTGTTTTTTAAGATTTTTTTTTTTTTGAGGTTTTGTGGTGGTCGTGTAAGATTACTCAATATTTTGTCCGTCATGATTTCTTCTTTTTTGGTTCTTTGAACTCCGTGGCTATGGTGGTGGTCATGCAAGGTTAGTCAATATTCTGTCATGGCTACCACAGCCGTAGTTCCTATTTTATTTTATAATAATGTTATTTACTATATGTTAATCGTAGGTTCTTTAATGCTGTTTTTAAATACTGCTTTCATTTTATGTACTGTACATAGTATTTATTTTTTGTGTTTATTTAATTCTTAAGCAGCCTTGCGCATTGTTTTTTAAGATCTGCTTTTTTGGCCTACCACCACCGTAGTTCCTTATTTTAATATTTTTTTGTTTGTTTTTATTGAATTTTTTAGAAGCCTTGAAATTAACGTATTATTTTTTACGATCTCTTTTCTTTTCTTTTCTTTTCTTCTATCTTTTTTTGAGTTGATACGCAGCTTGGTTCTTTAATTGGGTGATTGTGCCTTGCGTCTTGTTTTTATATTTTTTCTTTTAATTTTCAGAACATTTTTCTTTGGTTTTTTTGGTTAATGCATATACATTGATCCTTACAACCACGTTTCCTTTCTGTTTTCTTTTGTCTCTTTATTTTTTGAAGTACTGTTGTATTGCTTTTTTGTTATATGGAGTTTGTAACAACATTAATGTTATTTTATGTCATTTTTAAGTTAGATATGTTTTGTTTCTATATTTAATGTTAAATCCCTACTTATATTTTTTTGTTATCATATTTTAGAGCGTGGCCTACTATGTTTCTGCCAATCTTACTATGTTTGCTAACTTTAAACGTTGATTTGTTTGGCTATATTTTGTTCTCATATTTAGTGCTTGGCCTTTTATGTTTCTGCCTATCTTATTCTGTGCTAACTTTAACGACTTTTAATTATTTATTTTACTTTTGGTTAGTTGTGTTATTTAATGACGTTTAATTATTTATTTTATTTTTTGTTATTTAAGATGTGGAAGGCTCTTTTTGTTTATGGAAAACAATTGAAACAGGGTGTTTATTCGAAATTTAACAAATATGCAGGCATGGTATGTAATAAGGCTGTTATATTTTTTTCCTGGTGATATATATATTTTTTTATTATTTATTTATTTATTTTATTTTTATTTTGTCATATTCGTGAGGAATCTGTTGCTCGCGTGAGAGCAATTCTCTCTGATCCTAAACGAATGGAGAAGCGTATATGTCGTGAGTTGGAGATGAATGTTGTGTTGAATGATTCATTGAAAGGTGGTGTAATGATAATTAAGTTAAATGAAAATTATTTATTGAAACTTAGAAAAAAGATTGAAGTTGAGAATCTGTGATTTAGAAAAATACATGATTATGAATCTAAAGTTGCCTTAGATGAAGGTATATAGGGGAGTCAGACAGGTCATAATCATGTATTTTTTTTAATCTCAGATTCTCAGCTTCAATCTTTTCTCTAAGTTTCAGTAAATTATTTTCATTTAACTTAATTATCATTACACCACCTTTCAATGAATCATTTAACACAACATTCATCTCCAACTCACGACAGATACGCTTCTCTATCCGTTTAGGATCAGAGAGAATTGCTCTCACGCGAGCAACAGATTCCTCACGAATCTGACAAAATAATAATAAAATAAATAAATAAATAATAAAAAAAATATATATCACCAGAAAAAAAATATAACAGCCTTATTACATACTATGGCTGCATGTTTGTTAAATTTCGAATATGCCTTAGATGAAGGTATATAGGGGAGTCAGACAGGTCATAATCATGTATTTTTCTTAATCTCAGATTCTCAGCTTCAATCTTTTCTCTAAGTTTCAGTAAATCATTTTCATTTAACTTAATTATCATTACACCACCTTTCAATGAACAAGCAACCAACTTAACAACAAGTCCGACAGGTCATAATCATCTAATGCTTGTTCTAAAATTGCCTTGATGAAGGTATAAAGGGGACCAAACATTTTGTGTTCAGTAAATATATGCTTACGGAGAAGTCCGACTTGGCTAAAAAAGAGGCTAGCCTTGTTCTTCTCCACGACTCTATTTCTGAGGTTGAGTCTTTGAAGAAAGCAAAAATGGAAATATTGATTTCTAAAGGATTGCTTCCCAAAAGTGGTGGATGAGGGAATGGGGTTGTTGATGGTGGGCGAGGAGGGAATGGGGGTGGCAATTGTGGGGGAGGTGGTTCTGTCGTTGGGTCCTTGAAGGATTTGGTGGTAAATGTTTTTTTCCCCCTAATTTCTTTACCTTGTTTGTCTTTTGTGATATATACATATGTATACAATATTGTAATTAATTAATTTTTTTTTTCCAATTTTCAGGATGCTTTTGGGAGCTCTGCCTGATCTCCTCTCATCTTCTTTTTGGTTGGTCGACATGGTGGGAAATGTTTTTCTTTCCTCTATTTTGTTGGCCTTGTATGATATATATACGTATGTATATAATGATGATATTGAAACTAATTAATTATTTGTTTATTTAAATTTTCAGGATGCTTTGTTGGTCACCTTATTTGTCTCTTACGGCTTTTGTGAAGTTTAATGTTGGCGGTTGCGGCTGGTGGCATCATGAAAAGTTTTAACTATTAATATTTGATGGAATACATGGTAGATTATTGAATTTGAATTTTGAATTAACAATAGTTATTAAAGATATGCTACAATTAGAACTTTGTTACTCATATCAGCATTCTATTCGTACTCTTATCAGCAATCGTCACTTGTCACATCAAGCCTCTAGTTTAAGGATTTTACATTTTTTTTTTACTGCATTTTGCTCCTCTTCTTGGTTTTTATTTTCTGCATTTTTTTGGGACGTATTTTCTTTTCTAAATGATATTTTTTAAGGTGCTCGTCATTTGGGCAAAAATAGATGGGACTGCAAATGGAATCGAACCAAATCATATAAAGAATTTCAAATGTTATGTTGGTTGATAACTATTTAATATCACTCGTTTATTATGAATTTAAAATCAATAATACTCAAATTAAAGTATCTTAAAGTCACATTGCTGATAGAAGCGTTATGAAAGTTTTTGAATATCATTTATAAGGGTGATTTGGATCAAAATAGGTGATTTTATTTAAAATGATTGCTCAATGCCTATAGAAATTCTGTTAGTAAAAAGAAAGTTTACTAACAAAGTAAGACGTGAAGAAAGTTTACTAACAAAGTAAGACATGTAAAGAAAGGGTAAAGATATCATTTAGTTAAAATTTAGGATTTTTATCTTGTCCTCAGGATAGATAAAAATTCAATACAACATCAAAGCCTTGACTATGAGCTTGAGCCTACTTGTAACCATCGAGTGGAACTTTGAAAGGCTCTTTCATCAATCTCTTCATCGAAATACCCTTCCCTTCAAAATATTTGACTGGTAAAAATGTTTTTTGTGAGTTTAGAAATTGAAATAATTTATTTAATTCATTTTAAAAAGTAATTGTAGGTAAAATCTGAAGGTAAAAAAAGTTAAAAATGGAGAAGATGAAAGAGTTAAAAGCATTTAAATTCTCATAATTTTCTTTTAAAATTGTTATTAAATGATTATTATCATAGTGCATTTGGCTTATCGAACTTTTAGCAATGAGACCCAAATTTTAAAAATAGCTTAAAAAAATGGGATGGTCGTATCATGAAGTTGTAGATAAGTTTTACATAACTTTGAAAAATGGCTATTTTTAAAGCTGTATAAGATCATGAGCGAAAATAACAGATTTTGCAATACTATCATTATTTTTACTATCGTTGAATTGTTTATGTTGTCTAATATTATTCTTCCTTTCCTTTATGTATCTTCTTATTATTTATCTATATTATTGGTGAATTCTTTTATTGCTAGAAGAGTTTTATTTTTTGAGGCATACTTTATTTGCTTTACTTGATGTTAATATAAATTTAACTATGTTGCTTAATCTGATGTTTGCTATATTCAAAAATCATTTTAGTTTTTTGACTACTTTTTTGAATATCATGTTATGGATTGTTTGCGGACTATCTCATGAAAGAATGCAGTACTAGGTACTTTCATTGTAGTTATCATGTGGGTTGGGATCATAACTGAGGGTTGTAGGAAAATTAAGCTGCAGTACTATGATTTTAAACTTTCTTCTACCTATAGCCTACAGATCCTCAAAGAGCCTTATTAATCTATTATGTATGTTTTGCAGCTCAAAGTCAAGTTGGTTACTGATACTAGATCGCGATGACATCGGATAATAAGACTGGTCAGTTAAAATTTTGCATTATATCCTTTTCCTTCACAAATGTTTAGCCAAATATGTCATTAGCCCATTATTGGTTGCAATGCTGGCAATAGAATGCACTCTTCGTGAAAACTGAGATTGTGTGGAGTCTTATGTTGCAAGCTTTGTAAATGATCATTTTGCTATTATTTATTCATCAAAATCTTTAGAAATGTAAGAATCTTATATTTTAAACTATCTACATGTAAGTTTTTATGAATTTTGTGTGAAAAAATTCATTTACTAACATACTAACTCAACTTAACTATACTAAAATTTATAGAATTAACACTATTTATTTGAATTTATTGATACAAGTTGATTTTCGTTGTAAATTATTTTATTTATAATATATTCTCTTAATATATATTGGGCTCAACCCGTGTATAAGCATGGGCCATCCCTCACTAGTGTTTGATATAATCTTCTTCGCCTTGGCACCTAGTCAATTCCATAGGTGATTATGGTTATCATAGTCTTTAGTTGTTTAAATTCACGTACAAAAACATTCAGTTACAATAGGAGATTACAACTAAAGATTATGAGTTTATCTATGACAAGTTTAAAAGAGTCTGAAAGTTAAATATGATAAAAGATATTTACAAAATTCCACTAAACTAACTGTAATCTTCTGTTGGACTTAAACAAATATTTCATCCAAGGCACAATGAGATTCGACCAATTATTTTAATTTTTGTACTTCAGATATATTGCTAAGCCGATAATGAAAATGGTCCCATACCACTTACAAGCCCAAGAAGATAGTGTTCTATCTTTTTTTTTTTTTGGTCAATGGTGAAATCTTATTTATATAATTTACCTTTTAACTTTGGTCCATAATATATATAGCAGTCTTAAATTGGTGGGTTAATACCATTTTTGATCTTTTATCTCTAATTTAATTGATACTTTGATCCCTTATCTTTAAAATAAGATATTTTAGTCTCTTATATTTTAAAGTTGGGCCACCGTTAGTCGTTGTTGCTGATTCTGTTAAAAAAAAAACTTGTGGTTGACTAAAATACCTCTGCAATTTGGTGGTGGTAGTAGGGGTATTTTGATCAATTACGTATTTTTTTTGTCTTTTTTTAACGGAATCAGCGACAATGACTAACGGTATTTCAACTTTAAAATATAAGGGACTAAAATGTCTCATTTTAAAGATAAGAGACCAAAGTGTCAATGAAGTTAAAGAAAAAAGACCAAAAATATTATTAACACTAAATTATTTATTTTCTACACATCTTCCGACAATTTTGATCTTGAGACTTGGAAGTTAATAGCTTCTAAGAAAAATCTGCTTGAAAAGAAGAGAAAAAAAAAACTTAGGCATCATGAATAATCAATCTTAAGACAAAAAGATGTTTTGTTGCTTTTCTCATGGACCGACATATAGTGCAATATATTTAAAATGGCCCTTTTCATCCGATCCCTGATCATAGTATCCCTTTCATTGATACAACTGAGATTACTATTGAATCACCCCGAACCTTAATAAGATAACGCTGCAAATCTTTTACTAGCATCACTATCTAAAAAGGTTGTAATTTGAAAACCTCTATTATTTATGAAGAATTGAAGATGAAACTTTATTTACATTATTTCTGACCTTGTTCCTGAAACCTACCCTTTTTCAAGTGGCGATTATTATTATTTTAATATTTTCTTTTATGAAGAAGAATTTCTCCAAAAAACCAAAAAAAATAAAAGGTGAGAATTTGTTTCCCTTGACTTAATCTTATAGTTTATTACATTCTATCATTATATATTAGTTTTATACATTGAAATACGTGTATTGACATGACATCTACTAAAATTTATTAACATAGTGATTGGAAAAACTTATAGTGTATAATTAATTTCATTTATACATGAATTTTATGAGAATTTGTATTTACAAATGAATTTTCTTGTTTGAAATTGTAAAATAATATTAAGTAATCTAGTCATTTGTAAATTCAAATTATGTTTGAAACACATGTGAAATTGAAACTAATAGTTTTATTTTACTTAAATACCTCTCTTTTTATTCAATTGAAATTAGACTATCATATAATTGTTATTTTCTCATTCCATTATTGATTATTAGTATTATCATAAAATTATCCCCAAAAATAATTTTTTTAAAAGAAAAATTACCAAAAAATATAACCATTTTGAGATAATCATAAATTCAACGATATCCTAATTAATTAATTTCCCATAATCAAGTTTCTTGCATGTAGCTTTGTTGATTAATTCAGTACATATCTGTTTACATTTTCCTCTTTTTCCTACTATGCCATTATTCATGTACGTAGCATGAATTTTTACATCACTACTATAAGCATATATACACCAATAGTTGATTATGTTAACAATATTTCCTAGGCATATATCTTGCAACTTAATTTATCTTCTGAATTAAAGCTACTTAGTATGTATATATACATATATCATATATGCATGGCATATAATGCGACTTATCACATATTTATACTAATTTCTATCAGTAGTGCCTATAACATTATTTAATTATTCAATAACAAGGTTCTACATACAAGATAATTAGGTAAGAATACATATTGTGTAATAAAGTTAGTGATATTCGATAATAAAGAGGAATCACGAAAAAATTGCAAGAAAAAACAAACAAATACCTGAAAGAGAAATACTAAAACGTATGCTTGAAAGCTTTGTGATGTCGAAAGAGAAGTAATTGAAGATGTTGACTTTTTTTTCTTTTTTGTCTTCAAAGAGAAGTAGGAAGAAACGTTGTTTTTTTTAGGTTATTGACTATGTAACTTAGAAAAGTCAATTACTTAAACCTAAGATTAGCAACAAATTTGGAAAATGTAAATTTACAAATTTAACCTCTTGCGCTTGGATTTAAGTAAGGGTTGTGAAAATTCAAGAATTGTAAATCTTGGATTTCAATTTTTTTAAAAAGTGTAACCAAACACAAAAACTTGAATTTATAAATAAATTATAAATTTTTTTGTGAAATTCATTTCTTTCAAACTTGTAAATAAATTTCTCTTAACGATCTGGAAAAGTGAAATTTTCGCAAAATCCATCTTGATTTTAAATCACCCTTCACTTCCAAGTATACATTGCCATAAGTTTTCACTTTAAGTGCTCAAGGTCCTTAAATCGCCTCGCAAAATGTGCAAACTCTTTTCACAAAATCCATCTTGATTTTTAAATACTGCTTTCATTTTCTGTACTGTAGATAATATTTTTTTTTTGTTTTTATTTAATATTTTTAGCAGCCTTGAAATTAACTTACTGTTTTTAAGATCTCTTTTCTTTTTCTTCTAGTTTTTTTTTTTTTGAGTTGATACGCACCTTGTTTTTTTTTTTTTTTTTTGGTGAATGTGCCCTATGCCTTTTTTTTTGTTCTAAAATTATTTACATAATATTTTTCCTTTGGTTTTTTTTGGTTAATGTATATGCCACTTTTTTTTATTTCTGTTGTAAAATTATTTACAGTGTTATGAAAAGTTACATGTGGATATTCATTGCTTGATCCACAAGTTTGTTTTAGAGCCCAAAATCCAAACCCATGAATGTAAATAATTTTACAAGTTTGGGTTTTCTTGAAGAACAAGTTGTGTTGTCTTATAAATAAAGCTCTCTACGTTATAATATGAGACACTCAAGAAAAGCAATAAAATAACTTCTCTCTTTTCTCCATATCTCTCTCTCTTGTCTTTATTATTCTCTTTAGTTTCTCGAGTTTTCAACACGTTGTTTCAAACTTCTATATTTACTAAAATTATAAAAATTTAGTTTTAACTTAACTTCCAACATATTTCTATAAAATTTAGCTGAATTATGGACTTAACTTTTAACATAAACATCCATATAGAAACCAATATAATTCTATATGAATTCTGGAAAAAAAAATTGTTGGATTATGACTTAATAATTGACATATTTATATAAAACTTAGCTAAACTATGGACTTAATTTTTGGCACTTTTTTATTGGCATCTTCATACATATTGAAACCATTATATTTCTACAAAAATTTGAAAAGTAAATAAGCAATAATGTTTTCCGTATATATATATATATATATATATATATATATATATATATATATATATTCATTTTTAATTATGAGAATCTTTCAAGAGACTATATCGTCATTAATCAAATGATGCAATTGGCTCGATTCTATGGGAAAGACTTGGAAAGGTTCTCAAATCTAGTAGGAATGACCATCTAGGCAATGATACTCAACATTCAGGGAAAAAAGAATCGGTACAAAGTGGTTAATTAAGGTTTAGTTGTATTATTGCAAAACGTTTCTTAGGAAACTTAACCTAACTCAATAACATGGATAATCAGGCTCGAATCGATGACTTCTACCACGTCAAGGTGACACTCTATTGTTGCCTTCGTGCTTTGTCAACAAACATGGATATATGTTGACCAAAAATCAATTGCAATGCTATTTTTTTTTCTGAGTTTGGCCAATTGCCTTTTTTAGAGAATGTTAATAAATTCCAAGAAATCCTTAATCCTACATAGTATGTAGTTTAAAATTAGTTTGATCTGAGCCGAGCTTTTTAGTCCCAACATCTATTTGTGAAATATAATCCATTGTTTCTTGGTCATACCCATCTGTACATAGAGCGTATATTCTATGTCACTCTCTTGTTGCTTTTAATGAATATGGTTTCTATTTATCTTTACCCCGTGTGTACAAAAAATGGTTGATGAATATGAAACTCTACAGAATTACTAATAAACAAGCAAGGTATATGAATCTAAATGTTGTTGTTAAACTATGGTATGTATTTGGCCTTGGTAAGTTTCTGCTTTTATATAAATGTTCCTCATATATTGTTTACCTATCTTTTGGGCTAAATGTTAGATATCAGACAATTGCAGATCTTGAGAATTTGTAACGTTGTGATAGAGATTCAATGATGATGATAGTCCAGATCATTTTTTTATAACTACATAAAATATAATCACCAATGGATTAGACATATCACTACTATTGAATCTCTTTAATAATATTATAGTGATATGAGAGAATCCAAGTTCATTTATTGATAACTGTACAGAGCAAGAAACCCTTAAGAGGAATACGACCTTCATGACCATTTTCTTTTATCTCTAATAACCTATCAACTCATTTAATTTCAAGTTGTCTTTTTCTAAGAGCATAAATGATTACTCTAATATGTGGTTGTCGATTCAGAGCGAGATATTCACACATACCTTGAAATAGCAGAAGCGAGTAATCAACGATCGATTTTGTTCCACTGTACTAGCAAAGAGTCATAGCATGTAGTACAAGACCACCCGTTGATTTGCCATAACCTAAATGCCTAAAGTGTAAAGAGAGTTTTTGCTTTGTTTTATTGGAGGCTAAAACCTACAGAACGTATATTTTCTATTTTAAATTTTTCGTTTTATATGGAGTAGTGGGCCTCCACTATTTGGGTCATTTAATTGGGCCACCCCAACTTGGGTGCAATATGCCCAAAGTCCAACATCTCTCATTCACACAAGGTGGGTTGTGAACGTATCCCATGATATCTCTCTTGGAAACTAATTTCAAAATACTCCTAAGTCATACTGGCAAATAGGTCGTGTGACTCGCGAGCTCGTACAAGGTAGAGGCTTTAAAATCGTGTACTTGTTAGGGATAATACGGGAGCTACTTCCTGCAAAGAAAGATAGATTCTTGCTTTTCCCTAGACCAATTAAGTTCACATTTGTCAATATAGACCCAATCCTTCCTAGGCCATGTTCGACAACTAAAATATCAAGCATATATTCATAGTTATATTCGATCACTAAGATCGTTCAATCGCAGAGATTGTATAACTAGTCGACCAATGAACATACGCAGCGCTTGATGCGAACAGTCTCCCCTTCATCCAATATTCCTATAAGTCAAGTCAATTGCTTTTCTGGACATGTTCCGTATGACCTAATATATTGTGATCCTTAAGCAACATACCAAAGTAGCTAACATTGAACTTGAATTATTAGAATATAGATGTAGTGTAACACCCCGAACCCTCTTGAGAGCGGAGCCCCAATTCCGAAACCTAAGGAACGAAACACGAGGGGAAACAGACAGAGTCTCCTCTGTTTATAAGGCTAATTAAAAACCTGTAAGCAGCAAGTACGACCAAAGTCCAACTTCAACCATCCTTCTTTTCCCAGTCTCAAGGCCATTGGAGCCTTAGTCAGAAAAACATAACCACACGAGCATGCAATCAAAAAACAATAAAGTCTATCTTTAGCTATCACATGCCAACTAAGCCACTAACTATTCAAGACTGCAACTTCAATTACAACCTACAAAATTTATCATTAATACATACATGACCTCAAAGGTCTCAAAATAAGACATAATACAATAACACATATCTTCAAAGGGATTCAACCTCAACAAGATAAGCAACCAGCAATACAACACTCAAGGTAGTTGTTCTAACTGCACCTATAACATGTTAAAACGAGGAATGAGTAACCAAAGTTATCCAGTGAGGGAGGTGATGCAACATACCGGTTGTGCAACATGTTATGCAACAAAGATAGCCATATATATAACACAAAGTAATAGGACTAGATAGACAAGTATTTAACCACATATGAAAAGGATACGGTTCCACTTTGTCTTCAATCATGAGCCACGAGCCAAGATCTTCAAGCAAGTGCTGACAAACCCCTTATTCCTCCAAATGGGGGTACTTCGGATGTACCCTGATCCTACAATCCTTTCTTCTGAGGTAGGTCCATATGTCCCAACGAGATAAACCATACATCTGGGGTAGTGGAGTATACTTAGCGAGAGAAAGGGAAGAGGCACCATGGTAGTCGAGGGAGCATGACAAGCCCAATGCCGCCCGTGTTTCTTGATGCTACCATGTCCGAAAAGGTTGCGCAACCCCAAGTCAAGATCACGAGAGCCAATAATATCAAATATCACATAAGAGCGATGGCAAAGTAGGCCGCCCTCGTAGTTAATCACAAATAACATGAAAATACTCAAGATAACAAGTAAGTAACACATATAAATTTTATCAATTACTCAATAATTTAATTTAGAAACAACAAATCAAGTTAAGATGCATAGAAGATGTGAAGACTCCCTCACTTTTACCAAACCTGTAAGGGTATAGCTTAGGCTTACTCCAAACCTCTTTGAATCCGCTCAAATGTGCAAACCCCTAGTTATTCATATAAGTGTAACACTTTTAACAATTGATTATAGCAATTCTAACTTTAACTAATATGCAATCTCAACCCACAACAATAAAAGCTATACAATCACTTGTTTATTCTACATTATTACATAGTTCAGGTAGACATATAAATAACTAACATTGGTAGGTGAACAATGGAACATATGAAATGAGTAAGACTAGTAACTATTGGCAAAAGTTAACTTTAGATATTAACAACTAATTCTTACATTTCGTTACACATCCATGAATCCCAGTTGAACACTCTAAACATAGTAAATTAACCAATCACTAGAGCTTCCAGTTCACATATAAAGTTATTTTACATGAAGTAGTAATCAACGGAAGAGATACAATAGAAACAACCAGTGTTAATCACATATTAATCTAATACAAGTTCAACAATTATTTAACTTTACAAGTCAAGAAAGAGTTGTTTGACTATTACACCAAAGTTTGGTACTTTTGAAATAAAGTCTAGTTAGTTTTACCAATACTGGTTCATAAGTTGCTCAAGGTTTCCTTTACTTTACATTAGTTAATAACTTGTATATGAAACTAGTTCACTTATTCTTTAATCAGCTATTAACTTAATCTAAAGGTAATTCTCTTAAGGGTTTAAAGCTAATCAAAGCTAGGTTCCAATAAGGTTTTAATACTATATTCATTAGTAACGACTTCCAACATTTACTATCTTAAAAGTCTTCTAACTATACATTCTCTTACTTTTCAATGATTTTTAGTTGTTGAATAATATTCAACTCAAACCAACATTCAAGCGCTTAGGTAGCTAACTATTCAAGAAAGAAGTGTTTCACTTAAGACTTTATAACTAATATCAAACCATCATAATCGTATCATTAGCAACACAACAAGCTTTAATATATCTATAACTTATTATTTCACAAGTAAGACACGGGGTAGGGAAACCTATCTATCAATAACTTCAACATGAATTTGACAGCAACTTAAAATAAGAAAATTTTCATCTCATATTCATAGTAGACTCGAGTTAAAGATAACATTTAACAAGTCAATAAATAACTACTTCACAATTAACTTACATTCTAACTAAACCACTACACAATTAAACTAACTCTTCAATTTAAAATTAAATCATAAGCTTAAAGAATAAATGCTACACCAAAACACTTGTCTTCATTTCCAATCAAATTAGCATTCAAGATAAATATTAGATCTAAATCACATGCATTTATAGCTAAACAATCATTTTCATGTAGGTAGTATGACATTCGAGCTAATTACTTTATTTGAACAAGAAACACAACTCAGTTATGAACTAGTAACAAAAATAATAAAGCAACATAATATACACTAACACTTAAACCTCAAATTCCATATTTAACTAACATAAATCTCATAGCCCCCTTAGATTATCAACTACATTTAATCCTTACACATTCCCACTTTTCAAATCTTCAAACAAAACCCTAACTTTATCAAATTCATTACCCATTCTATTGACCTGAAAATTTTCTGAGTTTTATATAATCGTAGCCCTTCGAGTGTGGATGATCCTAAAACTAAACGAAACTCAATTCCGATCTAAATTCCTCAAGATACAACCATTTTCATATGACTGCGCATAACTGGCCTGCACCAGCGATTTTTTCCAAACACATTTCGAAAATGGCTAAATCGGAGGCCTAAAACGTTAGAATTTGCCTTAGATCTAGAAATCAACATATTTTCTAAACTGCATAATCTAGATGTTGTGTAAATTTTGTTAATTTTTGAGCACATTTGCTATGTCAAAAGAGCTTCGAAAGACAGGGGCAGTGTATTATTCTGAATTTGCAATTGCTTGCTCTACTTTACATTCTAGCTAATTCCTTACATCAAACTAGTTCAAGGCATTAGGATAGCACGCTAGACACTCCTAATCTTCACTTGGGACTTTCATCAAATACATAACCTTCACACAATTAAACAAACTAGAAAATCCTCAACTACATCAATGTAGCTTCTCAATCTCAAGCTAAACATGCAAACAAAGCTCAAAAGTCTACCCTAGAACATCTCTAGCTAGTATTCCATGGATTATAAGCTTCAAAACAACAATTATCAACAACTACAAAAATTCATCATAGCCAGAAATTGAAGAAATTGCACATTAAAATGCTTCCCTCACCTTGGTAAAGCTAGGAAATAAAGAAAATTAGCTAGAGACACCTTTGATCTTGGCTAAAATAGCTGAAAATTGAATAGAAAAGTCAAGCCCTAGCTCAAAGGCCTCACGTTTCTTGCTTCTGCTTGGTTTGATTCTTTTTCTTTCTATTTTAGTATGTTTGCTTTGTATTATGTTATAACATATATGTATAAGTATGTATATAATATATCTAGATAGGCTTAAATGGTTGGGTTAATTAAAATTGCTATTGGGCTCAAAGAAACTTGGTAAGATCTAATTAAAATGCCAAAAGCCCTAAAACACTAATAGTCCAAAAATAATACAAGAAATTATTCATCGGGGACACTATTTTTCTATTTTTATCTCACACTTGAGACATGCAATGCACATTCCACCAATGAACGAATATATTAAATACAGTATTGTTCACAGGAAAAATATCAAATTCAAAAAATAAAGCAGTTTAAAATTTCATCCGGGCTCAATCAAACATAGACATTTAAGTATATAAAAATAAATAAAGGTCAAATAAGGGCAATTATGCAATTATGATAATTAAATATAATAAATAAAAGTCCCCCAGGACACGGGCGTTACGTGTAGGTCACTATGGGCACACAAGAGAAGCCTTCGAAGTTTCAAGGGCACACACAGTGATAAAGCATGGATACATTTATCAACTCCCTTATGTAGTCGCTATAGCACTCACGATATGATACATGAGTTACGGTGTGACTTCCTTCAAAATAGGGCGTGCGTCATAACTTTACCCAAACGCTGTACAGATCTTGGTCTGGTTATCACTTACTAACCAACCCGAATCCTCGTACCTAATACACACATTAACCAAGGTTTCACATCTGGCTATTGACAGGTTACATATGGATTGTGGGTATCCATACCGACCATATATCAGTCTTAAATTGCAATATATGCAATAAGAGGTCTCATCTTGGTGATTGTCGTTAGAACTAATCCTCAACAATATTCAAGGCGATGCTTGAATGAGTATAGCATTTTCGACGAATACTAACCAACTCATTCTGTCTCATCCCTGCACGCTTCCATTGTGTCAGAGGCAGTTGCTCGTGTGGGAGAGCCAACCTTTCTAACCCGTCGACGTACTTTTTGATGCCAACAGTATGTGCTACTGGACTCATACATAGTGTCTCATTTACATAGATCACAAAGAACTAACACAACTCAAGTGTACAAATATATTTCATTCATCAATAAGGCATCAGAAATATATAAATGTATGAGCTTAAAAGGATAATCAAATCTCAACACATTAAACATATATATCAAGGTTTACGCAAGCCTAGAGCTTTTACATGAGACAAGTAAATATCTCTAGGAATGGGTTTGGTGAGAGGGTCGACTACCGTCTCGTGCACAGAAATATGTTCTATGATTACATCATTTTTTATCACTATATCTCTTACAAAATTATATTTAATGTCTATGTGTTTAGTCTTGCCATGATATTTCGGATCCTTGGTGTAGGCAATGGCTGCTTGACTATCACAGATTTTCTAGCATTTGTGACCACTCCCAAATCTTATATAAACTTTTTAAGCCATACAGCTTCTTGTACAGCCGCTGAACAAGCCACAAACTCAACTTCTATGGTGGATAGCGCTATGCATATCTGTTTCTTGCTTACCCATGAAATGGCCCCGCTATTCAACAAGAAGGTATATCCGGAGGTGGATTTACGCTCGTCCGGGTCACCACCCCAGTCAGCGTCGAAAAAACCCTTAAGATTTAGATCACTTCCTTGATAGCATAGGCAATAATCCATTGTGCCTGTCAAATATCGCATGATCCTCTTGACTGCACTCCAATGGATTCGTCCTGGATTGGATTGGTAACGACTCACCAATCTAACGACAAAATAGATGTCCGGCCTTGTACATAACATGACATACATCAAGCTACCCATAGCAGCAGCATAAGGAACATTTTTCATCTCCTTTGTTCTTCTGGGGTTTCGAGACACATCTTTTAGTTTAGGCTTTCACCTTTGGCTATAGGAGTATCTATGGGTTTGGAGTCATACATTCTGAATCGTTCAAGCACATTTTTTATATATGACTCTTGTGATAAGGCAATAAGCCTTTTGGTTTGATCCCTTTCGGATATTGACTTCCAGTACATATGCTGCTTCTCCCATATCTTTCATGTCAAAAGTTGATGATAACCACTTCTTAATAGTGATCAGATACTCTTTGTTGTTTCCAGCCAACAAGATGTCGTCAACATACAAAGATAGAATCATATATCTATTTTGAGACATTTTGACATATACACAGTGGTCTTCTTGAACCATTTCAAAACCATACAAAATGATTTCTCTATGGAACCTTAGATTCCATTGTCTGGATGATTTCTTTAAGCCATAGATAGATCGTTGGAGTTTGCACACTTTGTTCTCTTGACCTTCTTCTACAAAACTTACTGGTTGCTGCATGTATATCTCTTCATCCAGTTCTCCATTGAGAAATGCCTTTTTTTCATCCATCTGATGCAATTCAAGATCTAGATGAGCGACAATGGCCAGAATCAACTAGATTAAGACAAATCTAACTATTGGAGAGAAGGTTTCCTCATAATCTATACCCTCTAACTGGGTATATCCCTTGGCCACAAGATGAGCTTTATATCTATCAATGGATCCATCTGCCTTTCGCTTGATCTTGAGAACCCACTTGTTCCCAATAGCTCTTCTATTAAGCAGAAGATCAACCAAATACCACATTTGATTTTTCTTCATGGACCCCATTTCTTCTTCCATTGCTTTAATCCAACTATGCCGCGCCAAAGATGATAGCGCTTCAGACATATTCTTAGGCTCCTCATCATCTTGTGCTGTAACCATAAGAGATTCCCCTTCAACCTCAAAATGTCGACAAGGAACACTCTTACGGCTGCTTTTCCTTACAGGAGTCTATAGAGCACTCGATCCACCAAGCGGTTATGAAACTAATTCAGACTCAAATTGAGTAACCGGTGTTTCTCTCCCACTTGGATCAGAAAACGAAAGCACTACTTTTAGCCTGCCTGCAGGTGTAGAGGTACTCGGGACGTCCGGATTGTCCAACTCGATTAGTTGCATATTTCTATCAACGTTGCCCCTATGCGAGAATTCTGTCTCTAAGAATGTTGCGTCTCGTGATTCTATCTCAGTTAAACTCCCATCTGCTTGTTCTCCAATGAAAACATATCTTTTGGAGTGTTTAGAATATCAAAAGAAAATGTACTTCTTTCCTCTTAGTCCCAATTTGCCATGCATATGGGAACTATTATGAACATAAGCAGCTAACCCCAAGGGCGTAAATTGTTTAGGTCAGGTCGCCTACCCATCCACAATTCGTAGGGACATACTTTGTGGGCACACAATTAAGTACATATGTGACTGTTAATAAGGCGTCGCCCCAATACGAAATCGGAAGACTTGCTTGAGCCATCATAGACCTAACCATGTCAAGTAAGGTTCTATTCCTTCTTTCCGCTACACCATTTTGTTGCGTTGTTCTATGAATAGTTAGTTGTCGAGTTATACCTTTTTCATCACAAACGTTTCTGAACTGATCAGAAAGGTGTTCCCGACCACGGTCGGTACGCAGTGACTTCCAACGCATTAAACTTATGGAACATTAGATAGACATACTCGTAACATATAAAATCATCTATGAAGGTGATGAAATAGAAAGTCTCACGCTTTGCCCTAACACTCATTGGACCACACACGTCAGAATGAATTAATTGCAATAGAAAATTAGCCCTCAAGCCTTTACCAAACGGTTTTCTAATGGATTTTTCGGCAAGGCATTTTTTACAAACAGGCAAATTGACCCTTGTTAATGGCCTAAAAGGTCTTCCTTGGCCAGTCTATTCATGCGATCTTGGCCAATATACCCTAACCTGTTATGCCATACATTGACATCTACATCTATAGTGTTAGAAGATGTATGGAATAACGAATATTCATTATTTGAGACATAACTAACATGTTCAACATCCAACACTAGGAATCCATCATAAAGAAAACCATACCCATAAGAAATAGAATTTAAAAGAAGTTCAACTATGATACTAGTCATGATTATAGTAAAACCCAAGTTTAAAAGAACCAATAAGAAGACCAAATTCCATCTAAAGTCCGGGACATGAAGGACATCGTGGAGTAGGAGGGTTTTTCCACGACGCAAATAAAGTCTGCAAGTGCCAATGCTCTTGACTTCCACCCTTGTGTTATTGCCAACATATATCCACCGGGACCCAGCCAGGATGCGTCGGTACTCCACATATACTCCTTTGTCTCTAGCTATGTGGTCTGTCGCTGCTGAATCAATAGTCCACAAAGGATAAAATCCAGTAAATAGTGCACAAGTAGAAACATATACCTTAGAAGAAGTTTTGGTAAAACACATTACCTGGTCTTGGGCTCTGGGCAATCCTGGGTATAATAACCCTTCTTTTGGCAATTGTAGCACTTAACTTTGCAATGTTCCTCTTGCCATTGCTTTTGCCTCTCTTCTTCTGTTTCTTGTCCTTATATTCCGGCTTACCATCTTTCTTTCCCTTCCTACCAGATCGTTTTTCTCTTTTGCGTTTTGAGCCAGATGCTCCACGCTTGCTGGATTCAGCCACATAGGCTTGTCTAGTGATCTTGATTGCCAAGAGGCACTCCTCTTCAAGCTCCAGATGATGCAAAATGTCTTCGAGTGTTTTCACACTCTCATTGTACATCATGTTGACAATCATATGCTCCCAACTGGCTGGAAGAGATCATATAACAGCTTGCAATTGCTGCTTATCTGTGAGTAGATGGCCTGCTGCCTTCAACTCTCTGATCATATTTGACATGTCTCTGATGTATTGCCTCATGCTCACATCGGGCTTCTTCTTATAGATGTCAAACTTGATGGTGAGTCGGCGCAGTCTTGAGACAGAAGTTCCACCAAATTTCTCTTTCAAGGCTGCCACATATCTAAAGCTATCGGGAATACTTCAAAGTCAGCTATCAGGTCATCATACATTGTGCTCAGCAACGTAATGCGAGCGATGAAATTCTTTTGTTTCCAGACCTAGTAAGTGTTAGCATCCCTACGATGTTGGGCACAATTACCCTACTCAGGTTCTTCCACTACATAGTTAAGTGTCTCATGGACTTCCTGTTCCTCAAGTATGTATTGGACTTTACAATGCCACACATTGTAATTGTCCCCGTTCAGTTTGTCACCCTTGTTTAGGTCAGCGATTATTGATTTTGATGTCATTAGGGTGCTCTACATAGATGTTTATAAGTGATATTAGGCATATACTGGTATCTAATAATCTTGTTGGATTAAGTGTCAGAATATAACTAGTATAAACAAGATACAAAATCAGCGCATCGTAGTACAATTTGCCATCTTCTGTAATATAGGTGTCTAAGAGATACAACTAAACTTATTCCAACAGAATAACATTTCCTAATATGAATCACTAAAATTCATAATGTTAGAAAATAGCTCCATGTGGTAATCACACAGTCTACCATGGAACTCCCACTAGAATTAGGCATTTCATATATTATTGAAAAAAGAATAGACATATTATTTATTCAATAATATCCAAAGAAAACACGTGGGAAAAAATCACCAATGAAATGCTACGCAAAAGTATTCAAACACAAATTTAAAGAAAGTGTTTCGTAGAAAGTATAAACTAATCATGATTTCCACATCCTTTACGCACCATCTCTTGCCACATAAATTTTGAATCTGATCGATCATAACTTAAAGTATCGAATTCAGTTGTTATCTGTAGATCTTTAATTTTGTCCTTAGCCACTTTATTAAAGATGAAGTTATTCTCATGCACACCTCTAGCTTTATTCATGTTGGAAGAAAGAGATAGTAGGGCTGATCGTCTAAACCCTTGGAGCACATGTTGTTTTTCAAATGACTCTACTTCGCACACAACAAAATCAAAGCACATATCTTCAGATTGAGTTATCTTGTGCTTTAGGGGATCATACATGCTCGGCATGAAATTAAGTAAACCTTCAACTTCTTCCCTTGTTCTAGGCAAAAAAAGAGGTAGTTGTTCACGTAAATGGATAACGCCATCTAATAATGTGTTCATGTTATCACGAAATGATTTATCATCCGACTAACGTAGACTTATATATTTTTTAAGTTCACGCCGTCTAGGTCTAGTGCCGGGACCATATTTAATAAATAGACCATTGTTCTCTCCCATCTCAATGCTACTCATCCTCACCAGTCAACTACACAAGTCCTGAAAATAAAAAAGAAAAATAAAACTTGTCCAGATTAAATCAAAAAAAAGATGACGCACACAACATTTTAAATGTTGTGCAAAACAATAAATAAAATTATACAAATTTTATGTATCATAATGAAATTACTAAAACTTCATGCCTCTGAGTTGTAAAATTTCAAATCCCTTAGCTCTACTCAAAAATGAAATTTTAGCCAAAGCTTTTATGCCCAGAAATGTAATTTTACAACGTACATCACTTAGATTGAGGCATTATGTGACAAATACCATAATTTTCAAATCTTAATTTGATTTAATGAAAGTTTCGTAGTCTAAAGGTGAAAATAGGAGACTAATTAAGCATATCACTAAGTATAGGGCTTAAAACAAGTGACATAGGGCCAAAAACACAAATTATACAAAGTTTTGTGTGCATAGGGTCAAAACTGAAAATATCACAAAGATATGGGGGTTAAAACAATATTTTATAAATAAGATAAAATATATTTTTTTTCGGCCGAACCGCCAGCGGCCCAAGTGGCTGCCCATGTGGCGTGCCACGTGGCTGCCATATGGCCCCACTTGAATAGATGTCAAAAAAATCCCCCTTTTTTGATTTTTGACTTTTTTTTGGGTAAAAAAATATTCAAAACTCATTTTAAAATTCAAAACAAAATAAAAAATAATTCATTTCTCTGCCATGTGTCACTACGGGATTGGCCCTAGGGTTTTTTTATTTTTTGATGCAATAGAAGCACGAAAAAGATACGCAAACAACGTACAAATCACAATACACATCGAAAGGATTCAAAAATTCATAATAAATTCATACGATATCCAAAAATTATGAAATTTATGCCATTAGAATCTTTGAAACACGTAGTTTCTACCAGCACTAATTATATGCACAGATATGATTTTGAATAGTATTAAAAGGCAAAAAATTATTCTAACTTAAAAAATTCATAATTAATTCTACACTTAGCAGAAAAATATGAACTCAACAGCGTTAGAACACTTAAAACAAGAGATTTATAGCATTATCAATTTTATCCCCATATGAGATACTTCACAAAAACGTTATTCTATAATTAATCCGTAAAAAAACCATGAAAAAAATAAAAAAATAAGGGTTCTATTGCTTATAATTAAATATTTTACAAAAAACAAACTTTAAGGCTCTAATACAAATGTCGATTCAGAGTGAGGAGTCATAGTTGTAGTACAAGACCACCCACTGATTTGTCACAACCTAAATGCCTAGAGTGTAGAGAGAGTTTTTGCTTTGTTTTGTTAGAGGCTAAAACCTACAGTACGCATGTTTTCTGTTTTAGGTTTTTCCTTTTATATGGAGTAGTGAGCCTCCACTATTTGGGTCATTTAATTGAGGTATCCCAACTTGGGTGCAATATGCCCAAAGTCCAACATTGGCAATTTTCTAGAATATAAAACAAATGTTTAAATGATACAGTCGACTTTTTAGTTAAAGACTCAAAGAAATGAAGAAAATTTCATTTTGGAATTTTTACTTCCTTAAGTCATATAAATTTGTATTAAACTTGAAGTGACATTCTATTAAGTTATTGACAAAAAAACTTATGACTTCTCGAGGGCTGTAAATTATTAAGCTTGCTAAACTTGTTATTAAAGTTAACATTATTTTCGGGAGTAACATAGGAAATATTGTGTTAATATCCTGGAGGATTATGATCCCCTCTAACCACAGTTTGTTATTAAATTTCAGTGAAGATAATTTCATTTGGCAGTATGTTTTGTTATGACTATAATAAAAGTCAGGGTCATACTCTTTCCTACATAGGGTTGTATCTTTCAAGACTTGTCTTCAGTCATGGGCAATTATATGTTGCACTTTCATGAGTGACAAGTAAACAAGGATTAAAGATTTTGATAAAAGATAGTGATTATAAAGTATCAATAACTACAATCAATGTGGTTTAAAAAGAAGTATTCTAAAGAATAAATTAGTCAACTATGTCTTTCTTATAATTTACATCATACCTTTGATTATATTTAACAAGTTGATGCTCATTTTTCATCACTATTTATCTTATATTGTAATGGTGGCAATAAAAATAAAGTCTTTTATTATGTAATTTCTGAGATGATGTTTCGGTATTATCTTACAAAGTTTATGGGGTTACTGTAAAATAACATGGTATTATACATCTACTTCAAATACTCTTAATGTATTTCAAATTAATGAGACATGTTTGTGAAGTGAAAGTAATAACAAATTTGAGTCAAAACACATGTTATTCATGGTTGAATAATATTTGTGTAATGCATAACATTGCTGCATTTTTTGTTGAAAAACATATCTATGGTTAGATTGACCATTGGGCCCTTGAAACTTTTGGTTGTAAAAAATGGATTTGCAAGCAGATCATATGAGGAAGGAGTAAGAATGTCATCAAACTAGGAGGACATGACATAAACTTTATAGAGACAATAACTTGTTGAAAGGATATGCATACAAATATCTTTTAGAACACCTAATCTATGTAAAAAAAATAGTGGTTACTGTCACATTTTTTAGAAAATTAAGTGTTTATATTTGTTATTTATTTATTTGTAATGACATAGTAGAGTAGCTATATATTATAGTCTCTCGATAATGTGATAAAGAAGCTCAATGAATTGGTTTTATATTTCTTATCTTTTTAGAGTGTTTATATTACACTCGTATGACACCTTTGTATCGGACGGGAATAAGATTAGTTTAATAGATGACAGTAAGATTTCATAGTGAAACAACATTTTCATTTTTTTCAGAAAAAGTTTAAAAGATAATATGGTAGTTGGATTAAAAAGAAGGAAATTGGACAAGAGATTTAAATGCTTTTGAAAGTTCTTGGATTGACTTAGAGAAGTTTTTAACTTGAAAAAATTACAAAGTCCTCATTGCTCATTTATCTTGAATCTCTAAAGAAGAAAATTGTTGTTATATCCTTGAATCTCCAACGAAGGAAATTAGTTAACGTAATACAACATGTTTAAATATATATCAGAGGGCTTGTGATAATTTAGGAATTCTAATCTATGCACATAACTGACGGAATTCCAATGATTGTGTGGAGACAACAAATCACTAAAATCATGTGTGGATGTTTTGCTGATATTGTGGTGAGGCATATTGCTGATATTATGGAGATACAGATTTTGCTCTTTTAACAAGGACCAATATAGTAGAATTTAGCTGCTTGAGAATATGTCTTGAGCTAAAATGAAACGACACTTTCATTTTTTCAATAAAAGCTTAGAAGATAATATGGAAGTTAGATTAAAGAGAAGGAAATTGGACAAGAGATTTAAACGCTTTTGAAAGTTCTTGGATCGACTTAGAGAAATGTTTACCTTGAAAAAATTACAAAGTCCTCATTGCTCATTTATCTTGAATCTCTAAAGAAGAAAATTCTTGTTATATCCTTGAATCTCCAACGATGGAAATTAGTTAACAACAAGAGTAGTTAATCACAAGATTGAAAAAAATAGAATGCTAATAGTAGTGAAGTGCAAGAAATTTTGTCCTTTTTTTTGCCATAAAAGAAAATATTATTAAGTGAAGGAAAATACAAGGGTTAACCTACGCTTGTAGGTTCAAGGTCCTTTTTAAGTAAAACACTAAGGGGAGGATGAGGTACATTAGAAATCCAATCGATGGTCAGGCTACTTTTGGCTTTGCACTTGGCAATCTAATCATACACTTGGTTAGTTATTTTCCTAATGTATTGAAATCTAATAGAAAAAATCTTTGTCACAATCTTTAGAACATCCTTCATAAATTGACAAATCCTCCGATGGGATGATTATCCTGAAGAATTGATTGCTTTGAGAATTGTCTTAGCATCACGTTCTAATATGATGCTAACACCTCTAAAGTTCTTCGCGCAAATGCAAGCATTACGAATCGATAAGGCCTCAACAAACAATATTTATTGTTGTAACATGTGAGATGCAACAAACTCCATTCATTTTGCCAAAAAAAGAAAAAAGTTCAGTAACCGTTCAATGAGAGAAGATTCAAAGGATGAGGATCATTCGTTTTTCCATATGAGGTGGGCTATAAGTACAAGGTTCGCTTACTCTCTAGTATGATCGCAGTTGGGTAAGTAGGTCCCTATCATCTAGTAATTCAGGACATCTCTCTTTCAAGGAAGTAGCAGGGATTCGACTTTCCCTGGAGGTGGGGTACTACAAAAGGAAGTTAATCATGGATTACCAATAAGTCTAAAATTTCTTCTTCCTAGGTCGATGCCTAAGCGGTTAACGGAGACGGACTGTAAATTCATTGGTAATATGTCTATAACTCCATTCATTGTTTTTTAACATGTTAAGCTTCAGCCTAATATACCATGGGTCTTTTTTACTTTAGGAACCCGTCTAATCGTTCAATCGCTTTTTTTTTTTTGGTCAACGAAGTTAATTTACATGAGGTTTAAAAACATTAACCAATTTCTGAGGCATCTATATTATTATGTAAAAGAAAAAGGAGATCTATCAGGATATTCGAAGTCTAGTCCAAGGGGAGACTGCCTATCTTAATTACTCGAACAACCTAATCTGTTAATTAATATGTCGAAATGTAAAACAAAGAACCGTTTGCAATAAATTGGGTGTCTGATGTGCCTCCCGAATAGATTCATCTACTCAATATGGATATGACATTCCACCTGAATTAATTTATCTACTCAATATGGATATCCATCCTACTGAAGTAGAATACTTCATGTATTTCCTTTGAATTAATGAAATTTATTTGCATTCACAAAAAATGAAAAAAAAGGAGAAATAATAGCCCGTGGATCATTTGCTGGGTTTTTCTTTATAGGCGCTTTTTAGTTCGCCGTAGCTCAAATTTTCTTGGGCCATCAATATTCTCTTGGGTTACGTATTGTACCTGACCCAATTTAAAGACATAAATTTCCTAACCCGTCGCACAACATTCAAGGCATCATATATGGTGGATATATTCTTCTTCACCTTGGCACCTCGTCAATTCCATTGATGATTATGGTCATCATATGTTTTTCAGATAGTCTAAAAAAGTCAAGAAGCTCAATGTTGTCTGGTTTAATTTTTGTGTTTGTACTGATACATCCAATCCTTTGATTGGGTCCTAGAATCTAGTTGCTCTAGTTGCAGAACAAGATCTTATAGAATAATCTTTTGATTGGGCTTATATTCAAAGTTAACCAATTTAATCTCTGTTATTTTTTTAAAATTTTAATTTAATCTTCAAACATTAGGTACATAGAGGGATTAAATTGATTTTTTTAAAAAAAATTAAAAACTTAATTAGTTAATTTTGAATAGTAGGTACGGACTTGAATACATTTATAAATGGTACTACTAAATTCATTAACTTTAAACACTAGGGAGAAATTTGAAAGTTCAAAGGACTATTTGTATAATTTTTCCACAAACCTATCACAGATGGTTTTATATTAATAGTTGGCCCAATTAACTGAAAAAGTTGAATATTTCCCTTAGTTTGATATGTCAAGTGACATGCTGATAGGATGCATAAATTGTTGGAGGAAAAGTATGGTGAATGAGAAATTGAGTTAAATTCCCACTCTTAGTCCACGTTGTTGACCCGCGATCCATTGCCACATTTTGCTGTCTGTTGAAGATGCATAGAGTTGTAGGCTGATCCACGTACAACATTTTTTGTGCATGTGTGGAGTAGAGAAAGTGGGTATTCCCACGTTTGGCTTCATCAGCAGCATGAAGGAAGTGGTGGTAGTGGAATAGTCAACATCCTTGCACGATTTGAATGGAGATCATGGCTAGTAGATTTTACTCCATACTTTGTCTATAAATACCCGTGCCATCATTTGTATTCGTGGGGGAAGCATTCGCATCTTTGCATACAGAGAATAGTTAGGCTAGCATAGTATTTGTCGAGAGATAGTTTACACATTGTCAGTTCGATAGTTTTTGTATTTTATGGTACTTCTAATACAAAAGATAGAGTTGTTGTTGTAACCATAAGTACCTAGCGGAGCAATAAACCATAAGGATATCGAGTCTAACTCGAGTCTCGATTTGTGTACTGGTAAACTCGCATAAATATATTATCTTTCTTCTTTACTGTATGTTTTATTAGTTTGACATTCGTGTACTGTTTTACTTCTTCATTTCTGTAGTTATTTCTTTTATTGTTTTGTCCCTGTTGCCAAAGCTCATATTCGCACAAATATTTTAACAATCTTCAGGTTTATTACTCTATTGTTTCTGTCTTTTATTTGTGCAATTTGACTGCTGCAATGTTTACTGTTACGAATAGGACTGGATAGGAAAAATAATATGCCTGGTTAATTGCTCAATGATTTTGTGTACCGGACCAGAAGGTAAAAGCAAAAAAAAAATACCTTTCGTTTCTTGGGCTCCAGTCTGCATCCTTTATAATCATTTCAGTGTTTCCTAACAGTCTTAAAGTATTAACACTGTGATATCTGTGCAATTCAGTGACTATTCTGTATTCTCTTTCGGTATATCCTGTGATCATATTATTATATTAGTTTGTATAGTTGGTTTCATCATAAGCTCGATTTTGGGCACTGCTCGTTTTTAGTATGCTTACGTTCAGTTCATGAAGTTTAACATGATATATCTATTATATTCTCCAGTTCATTTGGCTTCTTTAAACTCTGTTCATATAGCATAAAAAAAAAAGAATATGAAGCATGCATAAGTCGTTACAGAAGCTTGTTTCATGTGCATATTATAATAGTTATTATATAAGCCTGGTTCAAGTGTGACAGTATGTTATGTTGATTCTTGTTACAGTGTTATAAGTGATGCTAATTTTAATATGTAGAAATGTGTTTTGTCTTAATTAATGATATTATATTAGTGTTCAATAGCTTTGACCAAAATTAGGATCCAATGTCTCAATTCGCAGACAACCACAAATAGCCTACATTTTGTTGCCTAAATTCGACTTTAGTATTACCTTTGCATGCCTTCAAATATGATATTACTATTGTGCATTCTGATTGTATCATAGTTTCATTGGATTTTGAAGGTATGTTAATTCAACTCATACTTCATTTGGATTTAGCTAGCATAACTGTTTATTACACTTGCCGATTAATTTGGATATTTTATGAGTGCATCTATCTTGACATAATTAATAAATAAATGAGGCCTTTACTATGGCTTTATTTGTGTAGAAGACATGTAATTGCGGGACATTTTGTCTTTTATGGTCTCAATTTTTGGTTCTGGATTATGTTTTCAGAATGTACAAAGTTGGTGCATAATAACATTTTGGTTATGACGATATGTGAAATAATTATTGCATTATTTGCATGAGTTATTTGGTAGGATTGTTGCCTTATGAGATGTGAAAATGAGATTCTCTAGTCTACTTTATTTAATTAATTAAATAAATGTTTAAATTTATATGAGAGAATTGTTTGTATAATAATTGGCTCTTAAGCCAAATCTGATAGGAGCAAGGAAACTGGGTTTAAAACGTGATGTTGGAGAACATCATAGGTTTTATGTGCCTTATGTGGGATCTTTTTCATGGAATGAATGGACAAAGGGTGATATTGTGATGGTTTGCTCTTCCTTTGGATTATCCAAATTTATAGTGTGATAAATTAGGGATATAAGTTCTTTGCATAGCGGAGTATGGAAAGAATCGATTTCATTTGAACTTATTGGAAAGTTCGAAACCTTGGAACTTATCAAGAGAGGCTATTTTGACAAGCTACCGAACAAGTATTTTAACAAGACACTACATGAAATGTGGAAATGTTGACTACCTTTAATTCTGAATGCTTAAAATGTGGGGGTGTCTTGGTTAGATAGGAGTTCTATCTCCTACAATGGTCAAGACTGGACCCTAAGATTATAGATTATATCTTTATTGCGGCTTACAAGATTTCTTGTGCACAAATTCAAAATTGAGGACATGCACATGTGAATATTATTAGAAAGTCAAGGAATATAGATTAATTGAGAAATTTATGTCCTTGTAAGATGGCACAAGAACATAGTTATTCATGATACTATGAGTAGTAGTCATAAAAATGATATAGTGAAATAGTCTATATCACATGACAACAAAGATGAATCCGGACATGGCAAGAGAGCTAAATGTCTAAGTCTTTGGGTCTAAATTTTCTAACATGCTTGTTAGAGAATAAGCCTCGTACCTTTAAGGAAATAATGTTAATTCTTGAAATTCCTTTTTGGGAAGAGGTTGTTAAGAGTGGATTAAATACATCATACATGAAAACTGGTAATTTTTCTTCAAGAAATTATCCTTTAAGGTGTAAATGAATTTCAAAAGGAAGATTAAATTTAAAGGATATATTGACAATGACAAGACTATACTTGTGATCAAGGATTACAAACAAAGTCTAATATCTATTTAGATGTTGAAAGCGATATATTACTGCTATGAATAATTGTGAAGACAACCTTCTTAAATAATGACTCAATCTATTTAGAACAACCTGAGGGGTATGTGGTTCCAGATGGAGTAAAGAAGGTTTGTAAGCTAATATAATCACCATGGATTAAAAAAATAAAAAAGGCTACAAACCAATGACATGAGAAATTATATTTCTACGATCAAGAATATGTCATTGTGTGCCTTACATAGTTGACATGCTGATTATTAGAAGCAATAATGATGTCATTAAGGCTACCAAAAGATCTTTTCCAGTAATTTTGACATGAAAGATATTGGTGTGGTAGATGTGATATTGGGTACAAAACATCTGATGGACTAAGACCGGCCTCTATCTCATTGTGTTGAGAAGATAGTCCAGTAAAGACATCTATAGATGTAAATGTACATCTAGTCAAAATACTGGAGAAGGAATATCCCAATTAGAGTATTCAAAAGGATTATTGGTAGTCTAAATATACATCATGAATTGCATGAGGTCCATTATAGAATTTGTTGTGAGCAATCCAAGGCAAGCCCATTGGACATCTATAATAAGAGTTCTAACGTATGTGAGATACACTGTGAACTTCGGGTTGCATTATACGCGATATCCAGCTGTACTCAAGGGGTACAATGATACCAACTGGATATTGGATACTAAAGACTCCAAATCCATGAGTGGATATATCTTTACGTTGGGAGGTGCAACCGTCTCTTGGAAATCCACTAAGCAAGTATAGCCAGATTTACGATGGAATTTGAGTTTATTGTTTTAGATAAAACTACAGAGGAAGCCGAATGGCTTCGACAATTCTTAGAGGATATTCCAAACTGGCCGAAACCTGTGCTAGCTATCTGCATACACTGCGATAGTCAATCTGCTATTAGTCGAGCACAGAGTAGTACGTACAACGGTAACTCTAGACATATACGTCATAGACATAATATCGTCAAACAATTGTTCTCTAATGGGGTTATCTCAATTGACTACGTAAAGTCAAAGGATAACATTGCGGATCCGCTCACTAAAGGTTTAAACAGAGAGCAAGTCTATAAGTCGTCGAGGGGAATAGGTCTTCAGCCTATGTCTAAAGAGTCATCATAGTGGAAAACCCTACCTACGTGACAGGAGATCCCTGAATGTAGGTTCAAAGGGAAAAACTGAGCTATGAATAATTCACTGGGAGCACTGTGGGAGTAATACTCCAACCTATTCCTATGACGAGCAGACATTATTGCCTGCATGTGATTTAGGCTAAGTTATGCTTTTAATGATACTTATATCTTGGTAATCCAAGTGGGGTATTGCAGGGATACTCTTAATAAGTTATCATCTATGTGAGTAGGGACTGGGCCGGTCCTACGAGAATTTTGAATACTAAATTCTCTAGAGTACTCATGAATACCGGGAGTTGTTCAGGGCCAAAATGAACACAACCATGAGAACTTGACAGTGTATAGAGGGGTACTGTGTGAACTCTATTATCTTGGTTTACATAAAAGTTGAACAGTTCAAGACATCGCGTTCACTAGTTAGCAAGTAAACCCGATAGGTTTCACTAAGGAAGGTTCAAAGCCAAAATCTACCTATCTTGATGTAGTATCTTTCTATTGAACTCTCTCTAGTGTCTGCATTCCTATCTGCTAGTCAATTTCCATTCATGTGGGGGATTGTTGAAGGGAAAGTGTGGTGAATGAGAAATTGAGTTAAATTCCCACTCTTAGTCCACATTTTTGACCTACGATCCATTGCCATATTTTGTTGTCTGTTGAAGATGCATAGAGCTGTGGGTTGATCCACGTACAACATTTTTTGTGCATGTGTGGAGTAAAAAAAGTGGGTATTCCTACGTTTAGCTTCATCAGCAGCATGGAAGAAGTGGTGGTAGTAGAATAGTCAACATCCTTGCACGATTTGAATGGAGATCATGGCTAGCAGATTTTACTCCATACTTTGCCTATAAATACCCGTGCCATCATTTGTATTCGGGTGGGAAGCATTCGCATCTTTGCATACAAAGAACACGTAGGCTAGCATAGCATTTGTCGAGAGAGAGTGTACACACTTCAGTTCGATAGCTTTTGTAAAGATAGAGTCGTTGTATCCTAGGAGGTTGTTGTTGTTGTAGCCATAAGTACCTAGCAGAGTAATAAACTTTAAAGACATCGAGTCTAACTCGAGCCTCGGTTTGTGTACTGGTAAACTCGCATAAATATATTATCTTTCTTTTTTACTGTATATTTTATTAGTTTTACATTCGTGTATTGTTTTACTTCTTCGTTTCTGTAGTTATTTCTTTTATTGTTTTGTCCCCGCTGCCAAAGCTTATATTTGCACAAATATTCTAACATAAATACCGTTCTTTACATACAAAAAAAAAAAAAAAAAACTATTATTACTAACTTAATGATCCAATAAGAAAACGGGTGACAATTTGCTACTAGATATCTGATGGTGCAACCAAGAAAAGCGAAAAAGCAATAAAAAGAACAACCATGTATCCATAGAGAATAATAGTTAATGTTTCACAATACAACGATGGGTACTATAGATTGTTGCATAAGCTCTTATTGCACTGAACTTCTTTAAGTTTGAAGTCAAGTATTCCAACAGTAGTAGGAGGAAAATAGTTGTTTTAACTTAGGGCAAATTTCATGAATGGTTCTTATTGTTTACATTTAGTTTTATTTTAGTTCCTATTATTTCAAAACTTACGTGATTGGTCCCTATTGTTTACAAATATGTCACTATTAGTCCCTATTTTTTATATTTTGTCATATTTTAGTATTTATTGTTTCAAAAGTCATGTGGTTGATCCTCGTTGTTTATAAATGTATCACTATTAGTTCCAATTATTTATATTTTGTCTCATTTTTGTCCCTATTGTTCCAGGACTAATAGTGATATATTTGTAAACAATAAGACTTATAGCAATACATTTATAAATAATGAGGATAAATAGTGATATATTTATAAATAATAGGGACCAATTGGGTAATTTTTGAAATAATAAGGACTAAAATAGAACAAAATGTAAACAATGATACTAACTGTATAACTTTTGAAACAATAAGAACTAAAATAAAACAAAAGATAAATAATAGGGATTTGTGACATTTTCCCTTTTAACTTATTCAGACGAAATTGCTCTCATGTTGTGGGGGCTTGGGGCCCACGGCACATGAAGGGACCCATTTTTTTAGCATTGTCGGTTACATAACACATTTTTCAACATGAATGTCAAGACATTTTTTTGTTTGTTTTTTATTTAAAAGGAAAATCTTCATTAAAATGAAAAAACTGTGATTACAATGAAGATTATCCGACCCCCACAGGGTGGATGTCATTTACAAAAAGATCAGTTAAGAACGAGGGTAGGTTAGAAACTCAGTTAATTGCTAACTTATCCGACAGTTTGTGCTTAGCTACCCAATCTGCAGTCCAGTTAGCTGTCCTTTAAACGAACCGAAATCTAACATGGTAGACTTCAGTTGCTATCAACTTGATATCTTCTACAATTGGTTTGATGATCCAAGAGGACACAGGAGAAGACGAGTTGATTGCAGTAAGGACAACAAGTGCATCACTCTCAAGGATGATGTAATTCATTCCAAGACCTGAGACAAATTGAACAGCAAATCTCAAAGTCATGGCTTCTGCCTCCACTAATGATCCACTTGTGAACATCTTTGCGAAACCATTAACCAAGATTCTAGCCGAATTACGACAAATAGCCGCAACAGCTACCTTGGACGGAGGGTAGAAAGTTGCATTGACATTAATTTTGATCCAATTTTGAGGTGGCGGGTACCATGAAAGTTGGTTCAGACTCAAGTTAGTTGTTGACTGGTTGAATGCAACTTCTTGGAAGGCACAGTATGACCTGGCCTAGTTCTTTTTCAAATTGTGGATTTTAGCACATTGAGCTTCAGCCCAATATTAACCATGGGTCTTTTTCACTTCAGGAACCAGTCTACTCAGTTCAATTGCGGCCTATTTAGTCCCTTTTTTTGTCAACGAGGTTAATTTACATAAAATTAAAAACATTAACCAATTCCAGTGGCATGTAAATCACTATGAAGAGAAAAGAGAAGATCTATCGAGATATTAAAAGTCCAGTCCAAGGAAACGCCGTTTATCCTAATTGCTTGAGTAACTTATTTGTCACATGATTAACATGTCGATAAACATACCGAAATGTAAAATGAAGAACTGCTTGCAATAAATTGAGTGTCTAACATTTCATATGAATTAAAGTATCTAATCAATATGGATATCCATCCTGCTGAAATAGAATACTTCATGTATTTCCTCTGAATTAATGAAATTTATTTGCATTGACAAAAAAAAAAAAAGTAGAAATGATAGCCTGTGGATCAATTGCTGGGATTCTCTTTATAGGCCTTACGGAATGTTTTACTCAAAAAATTAAAAAGTCGATTTTTCTCTGTGGCTCTTTGGTTCGTTGTAGGCCAGTTATTCTCGGGCCATCAATATTCTCTTGTTGGGCTGCGTATTGGACTTGACCCATTTTAAAGAGACACTGATTCTCCAAACCCATCGCACAACATTCAAGGCATCATATATATATATGGTGGATATTGTTCTTCTTCACCTTGGCACCACCTCAATTCATCATATGTTTTCGGATAATCTAAAAAGGCCAAGAAAGCTCAACTGCCCCTTGTACTGAGTTCAATTTGTGTTTGTACTGACAAATCCAATTTTTTGATTAGGTCCTAGAACCTAGTTGCACAACAATATATTACAAAATAATTTTCTCATTAGGCCCCTATTGTTCAAAATTAACCAATTCATTCTAAAAATTTTAATTTAATCTTCAAACACTAGTTACATGCAAGGATTAAATTATTATTTTTTAAATAATAAAAATAACATTTAAAATTTTCAAAAAAAGATAAAAATTAAATTAATTAATTTTGAATGATAGGTACATACTTGAAATGTTTTTAGAAATAATAATAACTAAATTCATTAACTTTAAACACTAGGGAGAAATTTGAAAGTTCTATAAAAGGACGATTTGTACAATTTTTCCACAAACCTATCATAGGTAGGTTTTAAATTAATAGTTGGCCCAATTAACTGAAAAAATTGAATATTTCCGTTAGTTTGATACGTCAAGTGACAAGTGACATGCTGATAGGGTACAAAAATACCGTTCTTTACATAACATTAATTATTATTATTATTGCTTAATGATCCAATAAGAAAATGGGTGACAATTTGCTATTAGATATCTGAAGGTGTTGAAAGAGCAATTGAGAAAAGCGAAAAAAAAACCATAAAAAGAACAACCATGTATAATAATAGTTAACGTTTCACAATACAACAATGGGTATTCCCTAAATCATCACAAAACAAAGAGTACCACATGTTAAATAATATGGATATTACTAACTCATTAACTCATAGTCATTTAGATAATTAGAGAGTTTGCTTACATAAGAAAACGGCTCACATAATTTAGTAGGCCATGTCGAGGTTATGTCGCGACTTTTATTTTTAAAATCAACAAAGGATAAAAGGGAGATAAATCTCCACGTTTAGTTGCTTTTCGAAACGTAATTTTTTACCTCCATTACAATAAAATGATGTTAGCTTACAACTTTTACTGGTCAACTTATTTCTCGAAAACGAGGCTGTAAACCTAAAATCAGAGAACAAAGGAAAAACAAATTGAATTTCATATAACACAAAATGAATTTTCTATATTACACGAGAACAACTTTTTATCATTGTGTATTTTATTAAAATGTAATGATTAACTTAGATACTGATAAAAACCTACCGGTATTAAAAAAGAAAAATATGACCCCACAAGATGTCCTTAAAACCAAAATTAACTGTCTAGCCTCTAGGATATACTATGACCAAAAAAAAAAAAAAGTCTCTAGGATATACATTAGTTTCACCCTAAATAATCAACTCGAATACGAAACGTAAGCATTATGCTGACTATGAATTCTATGTATGTTAAGATTCGTTGACTTTGTATATTATAAAATAGATTAGGAAATTTCTTTCTCTACAATTAATTGATTGTAATTCCTTGGTTGTCTGATAAGCAATTGAGACTCTATCTTGTGTATATATATTCGTCTAGGTAAGCAATAAAATTATCTTGACATAATTTTTGTCAATTTCACATGGTATCGAACCTAGCTCTCTCTTCTTTTCTTTTAGCGGCCGCTTTTATCTTCGTTAAACATAAAAAAGCCACCGGCAACTTTTTCCTTTTTCCGTAGGACCGCCGCTGCTATTCCTTTCCAGAAGCAAAGATTGTTTGTTTGTCAAAGTATTCAATCTTTGTTATTTTATTCAAGCAACCTTGTGTCTCACAGTAAAGGTTTCTTTGATTGTTTATTATATTCAAAGCTTTGTTCTTATCCAAGTTTTGTAGCAGATTTCTTTCCCACGCAAGTCCACTATTTGTTAAACAATCATGAGTGCAGAAACGTCCATTACTTCTAAAAAGGAAGTCTCGAGCAATGAGACTTCTAGCCCTTATTTCATTCACAGTTCGGATCATCCAGGCATGGTTCTTGTTTCAAAACTACTTCACAGTGATAATTATCCAACATGGTGCCGATCTATGTATATCTCGCTTAGTGCCAAAAATAAGATTGGATACATAGACGGGTCTCTCACGGCACCAACGAAGAAAAACAACCCAGGCGAATATCTTCTTTGGCAACGCTGTAATGACATGGTGCTTGCAAGGATATTAAATTCTGTTGAGCCAGATATTGCAGATAATGTGATTTATTCCTCAACAGTACATGAGATTTGGGAGGAACTTAAAGAAAGATTTTCTCAAATCAATGTACCAAGGATCTTTCAACTGAAGCGGGAACTTGCCTCTCTTTCCCAGGAAGAGATGACAATTGCAAACTACTTCACTAAATTCAAGAAGTTATATGATGAATTGGCCTCCTACAGTGATCTTCCTACCTGTTCTTGAGGTGCACTGAAGAAGCATGCAGAACGTGAAGAACAAAATGTCTTGATGCAGTTTCTCATGGCACTTAATGAGTCATATAGTGCTATCCGGGGACAACTTTTGCTGATGAATCCGTTACCCACTCTTCGCAAAGCATATTCTCTTATCTCACAAGAAGAAAAACAAAGAGAAGTCGGCGCATCTAGAAGCTTGATAGAGCCTATAGCCATGGCTGTCCGTCACGGAGTCGCTAGTCACAACTCCAATCGCAAGCCATTACATTGTATTCACTGCAATCGTGATTACCACACGGTTGAAACTTGTTACAAGCTACATGGATATCCTCCCGGACATAAGCTCCATGGCATAAATAAATCAAAGGGTGGAGGTGGACGTGGAAAAGTTATTGCAAACTGTGTAAACACTCAGCTCACTCTTCAGGAAATTCAATCTGCTAAGCCTACTTTAACTGAAGCACAATGTCAGCAGGTGCACTCTATGCTAAGTGAAAAAGAGGTTCACCAACCTATGGCAAATGCTGCTACCAATTCCTCTACACGTACACTTAGATCTTCCTATAAAAATGATTACCAATGGGTGATTGATAGTGGAGCAACAAACTATATCACCTCAACTCCACAATGGCTTTCAGAAAAAATTGTGAATCCTCCCATGCAGCCAGTATTGTTGCCTAGTAGTGAAACTGCGCAAGTTGGGAGTTCTTGACATCCACTCTCCAACTTGAGGGGGAGTGTTAAGATTCATTGACTTTGTATATTGTAAAATAGATTAGGAAATTTCTTTCTCTACAATTAATTGATTGTAATTCCTTGATTGTCTCACAAGAAATTGAAACTCTATCTTGTGTATATATATTCATCTAGCGCATAATTTTTGTCAATTTCACAATGTACTAATATACAAATTTATGCTTCAAGTTCCAAACTAATAGTAACAAGGTGATAAAGAGACATGAACTAATTATACTTACCTACTTACCTCCACTGGGCAGCTTTGAAGTATAATTATCAATTTCGCTTATAATTTTTCGAAAGCGTTCTGCAACAGCAAGATCAAAACATAATATCTCCCTACTCTATTCAGGATTAGTTGACATTTATAGGAACAATCAGTTAGAGCTAGAGTAAGAGAGGGAACTAGCCATATATTTATACATCATTCTAACAGGAACTCTCATAAAAGATTTTGTCAAAATATACAGACTTACACACAATTAACGGTATATGGACTAATGAGCTGGGTTTAACACAATATAATCACAACTCAATCTATGAATCAGATATTAAGCTTATTTTATAAAAAACAAAAAATAATTAATGACAACCCATATAATGGAAAAATATTCCAACAAGAGAAATAAATTAATGAGAAATACTTGAAAACGTTTTACATCCCAAGCATGAAGGAATAGTGATAAGTATAATATATCTCATTCTGTCAAGTATTTTGGATATTTCTAGTAGTTATAAGAATGGAGGTAATAGTATATTTCAAATGTTTTCATCATATTCATGTAGAACGCCATAAAAGAGAAATACGCTTAAAGTTCCCAAAAATTAAAAAATATATCACCATCCATCAGCCATCACCGACTCAGCAGGTTCAGGGTTTCCCAAGGACAATTAAGCATTTGCAAATTGAGTTTGTGTGTGTGTGTGTGTGTGTGTGAGTGGGTATGTTTGTCTGTGTGATTGTGTTTTTGCGTTTGTGATTGTAAGTTTTCTAATTCTACCCCAAAAACAGTATTTACATCCATTAAAATTTATCCGAATTTTTAACTGTAGGATTAAATTAGGGTGTTACCTACTATTTCTACAATAGACAAAAGGGGTGATACCTACAATTTCTCTTATTATAGGATAGTCCAAAGCAAAATATTAATCTTGGAATAGAAGGATTTCAATTCCTGATTTTTATTTTAACTTTCTTTCAAAGACCAATATTGCTATAAAGAGAGAAGATTAAAGAAATTTACACATTGATGAAAATATAAACTTACAAATGCAGTCATTTGGTATTAGAAGCAAACAAATATATCCGGCAACAAGTTAAACTAACAGTGTGACGTAAAATCAAGATAAATAGAAAGGACAACAAAATGTAGCTAAACCCAAAAATTATATTTAGTGTTTTCTGTATTGGGCTATGTTAATCAGGCCTAGTTACTTTTACTCAGTAAAGGAGAAAAAAGAAAGCCCACACGGTCATATCACCCTCATAGACCTCCCAATGCCTTGATCAAAAGAAAGTGTCCGGTTCTTCTAGTTGGGTTGTTAGGCTCCATTTGTTTGCCGTAAAATGTTTTTAAAAAAAATATTTTCTTAATTTTTAAATATTTGATAATATAAAAAAATTAATTAATTAAAAAATATTTTTTAGTAAAAAAATATTAGTTAAAAGAGTCAAAGTTGTTGAAACTCATGGGATCTTAGTTTCATTTACAGAAAGTCAAAGGGGGTGTGAATCAAAATTATCCTTATTTTTTATAGTATGATCGTTGAGATTCAAATATTTTGTTACTATTGGATCACTTTTACGATATATATATCAACATATTATTTGAATCGAGTTGGGTCAATTCGACCCGTGAACTCATTTAATCCGATTAATAAATAGCTGAGTTAGCCCAAACTGTTATTATTTGGGTTGAGTTGGACTGGATTGATATTCAAAAAAAATAAACGCAACTTGATCCACTCAAAAAAAATATAGTCTGCATGATTTGACTTCACTGCAAATATATATATATATATATATATATATATATATATATATATATATATATATTTCTAAGAAAATAGCTAAATTGAATTGGACTAGTGTGGCGAATCGATTTGTGCAAATTTACTGAATTGAGCTAAATTGGGTTACCGAATCAAGCCAGATTGAATTACCAAATCGAGCTGGACTGAGTTCTTAACTGGATTGAGTTGGATTGAATTTATAATTTTTAAACTTGAATTCAACTAAACTCGTAGTATTACATAAATTATAACTCAACTCAATATTTTAACAAGTAACTAAGTTGAATTGAGTTATTATACTTGAGCTGGGTTACAACCAAATAACGCAGCCCAATTAACTTGTTGATATATACATATATCTTGTTCTTTTCCGGGAAAAATGCAGCAATGGTCCCCATTGTTTACTCAAAAATTATTTTAGTCTCCATTGTTTCAAAATGCTCAAAAAGGTCCCCAATGTTTCAAAATCTGCTCATTTTCGTCCCTGCCGTTTATTTGGCTGTTTAAATTGACAGAAAATCAATCATGTGCATCTCACGTGATCTGTGGTTAAGGGCAATTTTGTAAAATTTTTGAAATGTTTATTTAAGTCCCTAATGTTTTAATAAATATTCAATTAGGTCCCCACTGTTATAAAATGGTGTAAGAAAAGGTCCCCAATGTTATATATAATATGCATTTAGTCCTCAATGTTTTGTATGATTACCATATCGCAGTAGCATTGTCATTTTTTTTGTTAGTCTTTTCTTTTTTTTAAGTGAAGTACATGAGCCTAAAACTATATATAAAAAAAAAAAAAAAAAAATTGGTATAAGTGACTGGAATACCTTTTTTTTAAGGTAATAAATGAGTGTTAAGATTTTGATTGAATTAGATTATAATGAACTAGTAAGAAAATTGAATCCGTTGTCGCATTTTATTGAATAAGTCTAAAAATAAACTTGAAGGGAATAAGAAGTAACAATATCAAAAAAAAAAAAAATGGAACAAATAACAAAATAAATTACATCAAATAAGAAATAAATCAACAATTGCATTTCATAACCCATTGGTATAGTCATACACAAAAACCAAATTGCACAGTGAAGTTCAACCACTACCAATTGCAACATACAAATCAAATTGCACATCAAAGCCTGCAAACTTAGAAGCCATTCCACCAACAACCCACATACAAAAACTGCACAAAACCTTCTTTATATCAAGGTTTCAACTGCAAAAATCTTTCACAATAAACAACTCATCTATAACTATGAATCAAGAGTTGTCAAAAACTCAAAAAAAAAAACGATCTTCTTGAAGTTATCCAAATTGCTTGGAAATATTTGAGTGTTGAGAAGTTGGGACTGATTCACGAGTAGTTGAAAATGGAGCATTTGGAATTTGTGCATCTTCATTTTGAGGCCCACCAATTTGAACATTGACAACATAAAATAACAAGTTATTAGTATGAGCATTTAGAACACTATTTAATTGTTAGTATGAGCATTTACAAGTGCTTACCTTTTCACCAAGCCTTCTTGGTGCCCTAAAGTTTTTGTCCCATCTCCCAAATGCGGTGTTCACCATCCCTTGGCTGCTACTTTTCTTTCCCAAATTATGCCCCCTACCCCTTGGTTGACTACTTTCTCTCATTGGTTGACTACTACTACCCCTATCAAGAATATCCCTCATACCTTGCATAACCCTCCTGCCCCTAGTACTTCTTCCTCTGAATGCCCCTCTGCCCTGAATGACATCACTTTCACCCTGACTCATATTTTGGTCTTTATATCCTTGTCTGTTTTCATTGCCATCACATACACCACTGCCACCTACCTGCTAATTATAGTAAAATAAAGTAAGAAAATAAATAGTTTAACTGAAATGAAACTAAAAAACAAAGTAAAGAATTAAAAGACTTACTTCTTTTGGCAATGGACAGGTTCTTGTATTGTGCCCCATTTGCCAACATCTTCTACAATGATTGATTCTTTTTGTAGGTCTATAGTGTGTAGGGTCTTGAGTTTGCTCAATCAATGGATCCCTTCTTCTAACTAGTTTTGGTCTTCCTGCCTTCTTGTCATATTTTGGAGGCAAAGGTGGAATCCTTTCACTTCTAGGCCATAAATCTGGACCATTCAATGGCATAATGGCAGGTTCATAGATATTCTTGAATGTCTCCACTTTATAATAGTCTTCTACATAATCATCAAGGTTGCTCCTCTTCATTGCCAATGCTGCACAAGCATGTTTGCAAGGTATTCCTGTTAACTCCCATTTCCTGCAACTGTAACTCTTGTTCAACAAGTCCACTACATATCTGTCTTGATAACTTCCAACCAATTCATAGTGAAAGTCATTCGATTTTATAGGAATAAATGCAGAATTAGATTGTGATAATTCTGCAAGTCTTTCTCTTATTCTAGGACACAATGGCCTACTCCATTTCGCAGCCTTTTCTCTATTCGCTTGAATTCTGGTCATCACTAGTTGTCGAATGGTCTCAAGCATGGTTATCAATGGCTTTTCCCTTGCATCCATAATAAAGAAATTAAAACTCTCACAGAGGTTGTTCAACAACATGTCACACTTTACTGAAGTGTCAAAATATGCTCTTGACCAATGTGCAGGAGGCTTGTCATGAAACCAGTTCATAGCACTAATATCTATCGCTCCCATCTTTTCCATTGCACTTTCAAACCAAGGTATTGTTGTTGAAGAGGCAGCAGACCACAAGGCATCTTTCAAAGCTTTACCTCTATGGCCAACCCTTGTAAAATTCCCATGTAAATGCCTCACACAAAATCTGTGATATACTTGTGGCAATACCTGGTCAAAGGCCTCAATCAGTCCCTTTTGTTTGTCACTCATGAAGGTCCATTTCACACCACTTTCATACTCATTTTCAATCTTCAAGTCTTCTTTCAATAAGGTCAAGAACCAAATCCAGCTATTTGTGTTCTCATTCTCAACAACTGCCCATGCAATTGGGTACATATTGTTGTTGGCATCTATCCCTACTGCCACTAAAATCTGTCCCCCTTGTGTTGCCTTGATATGACATCCATCTACACCAACAATCCTCCTACAACCTGCTAGGAACCCCCTCTTGCATGCATCAAAACACATATACATCCTCATAAATCTAGGATGTTCTATTGGATCATGTTGCTCAACCATCTTCACAACCACTGTACTACCAGGGTTAGTCCTTAAGATTTCTTCACAATAGGACCACAACCTTTTGAATTGTTGTTCAAGATCACCATGAATTTTACTCAATGCATATATCTTAGCTCTCTGTGCTATACTCCTAGATATATGAGCCCCCAACTGCACTGTGAGTTCATTCCGAAACTCTTTGGCCCTTAGCCTAGGATTAGTCTTAAACTTGTCCCCATAGTTCTTTGCAAGCCACCTTGAGTTTACACTTCCTCTAAAATATGACCAATAGCAAGAATGTTATGACCTATATGTCCTGATTTGGAAGCTCTCCTCACCATTGATTCTCCTAGCATAAACTAACCAATTGCATCCTTTTTCCTTGCACTTAACCCTTACTCTGAGGTCGTCATTTTTATTAAATTCAATGGCCTTACCCTTCTTAGCAGATAAGGCACGCACTACTTCTTTGAACTCATTTTTAGAACTAAAAATCATTCCCGCCTTCAATTCAACATCGTGCATATCAACTTGATTGAATATAGGGCAGTTGTCCTCGCTCTATAAACCCTTGAAATCATCCATGTTATCTGAACCCACTAAGTCTTCTTCACCATTTTCCTGTTCATTCCAAATCATTTGAGTCGACCACTCCTTGGTCTACATTCTCATCAAACAAATGATCATCATCATTCTGCCCATATTCATTGTCATTGAAATCTTCATCATCCGAGGATTCACGGCCTTCATCATCAAAGTTCTGATGCACCCTATCAATCCTATCCCCAATTTCAACGTGCCTAACAAAAATTTCACCACTCTCAACCTGATTTCTCACTACATCATCCAAATCCAAGTGTTCAAAATAAATAACAACAACTCTATCATTAGTCAAGAACTTCATAAAACCCTTCATTTCATCATCAGTTTTAACATACCTACTACTGCTCTCAAGATCAACCCCATACATATGCCATATCCTTATCATTTCTCTTTTATAGCCACACTCTTCAGCCATAGTCAACAGGTCATATATTCCAACTACATTCCCTTCAATATAGTCAAAATAGTCAACTATACCACCTACATATCTTCTAAATGGTTGTTTTAAAAAGGCTCCACCATGATGAACCTTAATAGTATATAACACATCTGATCCAAGATCTAGCAATACAAACCAAATTTATAATCAAATTAAATACAACATCTGATCCAATTTTGGGATTAAGGTTTCACAGATTCGAAAGCCTAATCCCAAAATTAGAATTAGGGTTTCGTAATCAGAAACCCAAATCCCAATTATAGGGTTTAGGGTTTCTAGAATACTGTAAAAAAGCAAGATAAAAATAATAATGTAAAAAGCAAGATAAAAAAAAAATATTGGAAGCACAATACCGTAGGTGGGCTCGGCATTACCATTAACTCTTCGCACATATGCTATTTGTGCCGACGATAAGCTAGCTTCAAGTGACGGGCTTCGAAGAAGACAATGGCAGAGACGACGACGGACGAACGAAGACGATGACAGACGAATGAGGACGACAACGGACGATGACAGACGATGATGGACGATGACAATGACAGATGAATGAGGACGACGACGGACGATGACAGACGAACGAGGACGACGACAAACGATGCGAACGACGACAAACGATGACGAACGACTACAGACAAACGAAGACGATGACGGATGAACGAGGACGACGACGGTCGAACGAAGACGTCGAAGGTCGAACGAAGACGCCGACGGTCGAACGAAGACGACAGCGAACGACGACGACGAACAGGAATGAAAATGAGGGTTTTTTTCATGTTGTATTTGTGGGTTTTTTTTTTGTTTAACAAGTTTTTGTGGTTTTGAATTGAATTGAAAAAGTCAGACTGAAACATGAGTGAAAAAAAAAAATCGAGTGTTTGAAGGGTATAATGGTTATTGGAAAACTTAAGTATGGACACTATTGCCTTTTTACGATTTTCTGTCAATTTAAACAGCCAAATAAACGGCAGGGAAGAAAATGAACAAATTTTGAAATATTAAGAATTTTTTTGAACATTTTAAAACAATAGAGATTAAAATAATTTTTGAATAAACAATGGGACCATTACTGCATTTTTCCCTTCTTTTCCCATAAAATGGAAGAATTTTTAAACGCACACTATTTTATCAACCGTGAGGACCTGATTTTCTAAATTACATATTAAATAAACAATTTCCTTTTTCTTTTTCTTTTTTCAATGAGAGAAACTATTAAGCCCTTTATCGTTTATGCATAAAATTTAAATTAAAGAAATTCCATATCACTTTGTGCTCTTCTCTTTGCAGTGCCGCTTCCAAGCTTTCATCTTTGGGTATAAATTCTCGTCTCTACTTCCTATTTTTAGTTTTCTATATAACATATTGAAATTCTTATATGCTCTTTCATATATTATCTGTGAATGACGAAAAGGCTTTGTTAATTTTAATTTGATTAATTCTATTCTTACGATATGATTGAAATATTTAATCTTACCAATTGGGTGAATGTAGTTAAAATTATTTTTAATTGCGCTTAGAATTTATGTAAATTTGATAAATTGTTTGTTGGAAATTGATTTTGGTTTTTAATATTGGTTTGGTATGTGATGCATAGGTGAAATTTTAATTCCAAAGGGGTTTTTGGTTATGCATATCTCTGCATCGTAAATTCGGGTTTTCTTTAATTTAAAACGTACGTTTTTTACTAAACTAAGAAACACGGGCTCTGCTGCGATGAAGGAGTGGATCTTAGCCAGACGTGGACTTCGATTCAATAGAAGTTCAAAGAGGTGAATAGGCTCCCAAACAATTTGGGTATTTGGGGCCAATGATTTCTTATTCTTGACATGTAGGTCATAGGTTGTTGAATTTGGGCGTATGTGTTGAAAGACAAATGTTGTGGCTTAGTTGTTGTTACATGTTCAGTGTCTTTGAATGGGGCAGCTATTCTAGTGTGCTTTTCTGGGTATGTAATGTTGTATATCCGTGCATGCGATTAGTATTGTTGTATTCGAGCAACTGTTCTCATGCACTTGCTGCAAAGGATCACTTGGTCTGTAAACAAGGGTGATGCGTTACAAGGTTAATGAGTGCTAGTGCATATTATGTTAGAATACAAAGTACTTCTTCGGAGATACTTATAACCGAACATGTTTTGATTATGTTTACATTTAGTGCGGCAATTTGTGAAGACAACAAAATTTAAGCTTTATTGAACCATTTATAATATGAATAGCTGAGGTAAGGTATTTTTGCAGTAAATTAAAGTGTTACTGGTTTTTGAGAGTGTTTTTTGAGATGAAGTTACCCAAGTAACATATAACTGATTTTGTCTTCAGTAAAAGCATTTTGCCTCATTGTTCTATTGAAGACCTTTATGTTCTCAAGACTTCTTTACTTCATATTAAAAAGAGAAGTAGTATTTACCACAAGGAATTACGATGTATATCTTTCTACGCCATTAAAAAGAGGGTTTCCTAAAAATGACAGGGTTACATCAAGAAAGTATGCTCAGTTTCCCTCAACGGGTTTACGGTCTCTAAAAGATTGAGAGGACTTATGTGCAGTTCTTCCTTGATACTTGATCAAGGAAACTCTGGTCTCAGATTCTTTTAATAAATTTTAATGGGAAAACCTTTTGTGCTATAGTAGCATATTGTTATTATAATGAGGTAATGATAAATACAAGATTCATTTTGAAGTTTGCATGTTAGAATTTAAATAACTGGGGGAGACAATTTCGATTGCGGAGAAGGGGAAAAGAAAAAAGGGATGATGGGTTGGGCAGGGGGAGGTGCTTTTATTTTCATTTGGTGGTTTAATAAGCAGTTCGTGTGGTACTAAATGACCTTTCACCTCTTAAAAATTTTGATGGTGAGGGAAGACTAGTTTTGTTGGTTTAAAAATCTACCTTCTCTCTGAATAGCTGTCAGAGCTTCTGTGGAATGCCCATCTTATATCACTAGTTTCGTCATTCCTATTTGGTCTTCTTGAGAGTTGCTGCTTCTATTTTTGTAATTATACCATGATGCATTAACTATGTTCGTCGGTTTCCTAGTACAGAAGTTCCTTACTCTGTGGGCATATAGTAGCCATCTCGCTTGAGATGATTTACAGCTTTTGTACGTTTTTCTAGTTAAAGCCTCCTGCAAATGCTGCTTGCTAGGACTCCTTGTTGTTTGATCTACAACAGCTTTTCTTATGGCCAAGGAAAAAAAGAAGAAGTTTAAAAAGAAAGGGCAAACCAGCACCCAACAACCTGCAAAGAAAGTATTGAATAAAAAGAAGAAGAAGAAGAAGTTTCAGAAGGTCAATTCAATGAATGCTATTGGTTCTGATCCTGTTCCTCCTGGTGATCCTGCACAACCCTCTGTGCACGCTTCTGCTGTTATTGGTAGCACAACTGCCTCACAGAGTCAAGAGAATGAAGAGAAGAACTCAAAGCGTCTCCCTGGTTTTATATTTCTTTGTAATGGAAGGACCAAACCGGAGTGTTACCAGTATCGTGTTTTCGGGCTTCCTAAGGTGAAACTGGAAGTTGTAGAAAATATCAAGCCTGGCACGAAGCTTTTTCTGTTTGATTTCGACCTGAAGCTTTTGTATGGTGTATATGAGGCAACCTCAACTGGAAAAATGGACTTGGAACCATCTGCATTTGGAGGGAAGTTTCCTGCGCAGGTAAATCTCTGAGCTTATATGGTATTCTAAACTAAACACACTGTTCATGACTGAACTATGATCAAAATGAGAAAAGGAATGGAGGAAAAGCAGATGTTATACCCTCCAATTTAGGTTTGAAGAGCTCAAATGTTGATCTGACGTCATGCTGCTTGGACTTACAATGCAGCATCCCACCCACCCCAATTTATCCTATATTGTGGCATTATCTGTTCTACTGCAAGCCATTCTAGTTCATAGCTCCCATGGATTTTGCATCCAATATTATTGTCTTGTTTACTATGTCACACCAGAGATGAAGATCTCCCCATATCAAGCCTTTTTTAACCAATTATTGACTTTGATCAATTTAGCCTATATGTATCTAATCATTTCCTCTAATTTTCTCATCTTTGAAGTGCAAATCCAAATACATGTACATTCTTTTATCTGTGTCTTTGCACAATAAGTTATTTCAATTTCAATCATTTATAACTTCTATAGGGATTATAGTTTGGTGAACATGTATGAATTATTAATGGTTGACAATAAAAAAAGGTATCAGAGCTGTATATTTGCTAGTCCTGCAGTAAGATGATAGGACTCGCTATGGATATGATAATAGGTTTAAGGGTCTGCTAAACTGGGTTTCAGTTTAGTTGCCAGAGTTTACCAAAGAATCAATCAGAATGTTAGTCGATGGCTATTTTGCTATTGGATTTGGCTAGGACAATGACTCGTGTATTTTAGTGGTCATCTTTATTCTTTACTTATAAAGCACTTGACACTATGTCGATTTCTAGTGCCTGTTCGGATCCTTGTCATCTACCTTTCTTGTTTTTCATGATTTCTGAATTTGTATGCGTGGTTGGATGCGTAGCTTTTGTTAGGAACTTTCATTTCTATCTGGAGATAGCTGGTTATCCTTTTGTAGGTGAAATTTCGGATTTTTAAGGAATGTCTTCCCCTGCCTGAGAAATCTTTCAAGCGTGCTATAGAGAAGAACTATGAGGGAAACAAGTTCAAGCCAGAACTCAGTAAATCACAAGTAAGATTGCCTTCATCTGGTAAAGCAGTTCATATATGCTAGTTTGTCTTGCAGAAATGCCATGCCGTTTCAATTACTGAAGATATTGCTGTGATGCAGGTTAGGGATCTGATATCATTGTTTCGTCCTCTTGGTGCACAATCATCTTCTGCACCTGTGCCCTCTCTCTTGCCAAATGAAGCCCCAAGGCTGGTATCACTTGGTGATCCATATGTAGCTAGAAGACAGCTTGTTCATCCTCCAAGAATGGAGACTCTACCTGTTCAGAAAGTGCAACTTTTGCAGCACCGAGGGCATGAAGCCACAGCCTACGTAAGTCATGCCCGTCCAGCTATGGAGCATAGAAGCCAGCCAGCTCTAAGTGTTCCATATCATATTCCAGGTTCTCAGCAATCATACTCAGGTCAAAGCGTTGCCCAGGGCATGACAACTATGAAGCGTCAAAGCCTACCAGATCCGGCTGATCCGTATAATATTCCAGATTCTCAGCGACCATACTTCACTGAAGGGCTTGCCCAGGGTATGACAGCTATGGAGCATCGAAGTTTGCCTGCTCGCAGTGATCCGTATAATGTTCAAAATTCTCAGCAACCAAACTTCACTTATGGGCTTGCACAGGGGACAACAGCTATGGAGCATCGAAGTCTGTCGGCTCTCAGGGATCCATATAATGTTCAAGATACTCAGCGAGCATACTTCACTGATGGGCTTGCCCATGGAATGGCACATCAGAGCTTGACAGCTCCAAGTGATTCATATAATGTTCAAGATTCTCAGCAAGCATACTTAACTGGCGGGTTTGCCCGTGGAATAACAGATCGGAGCTTGACAACTCCAAGTGATCCCTATCATGTTCCAGATTCTCAGCGTCCAAACTACAGTAGAGGCCTTTCCCAAGTCATGCAAGAACCTCATTCCAGGTGCTTTACTGCTTTTCATTTCCTCATGTTCTATTCTTTTGGCTATTATTAGTTGTTTTGAACTTGAGAGAAGTGCAATTTTCTGGCCGCTATCCCCATCCTCTCCACGTGGCTAGGTACAAGGATTTTGTGTTACCAGACACTAGCTCTTTATAGGGTTTTGATATGAGTTGAAGGATCACTAACAGGCTCTTGTTCAATTTTTTTCTTTTTCAAGCTTCTTGATTTTTACTCATGATCAATGTTTTATGTCGCATGTCTGTTTGAGACTTAAAGTTCTGTTCATAGTTAAACTAATGTTTGGGTAGCTTAGATAATACTGAGTAGGCATGTAGCCGTATAATAGTCATTAAAAAGATTGTGTTTGGACCCGATTTGCATCCGTTATTTTAGTGTATCCTCATTGAATGTGAGATTTTAAGTGCCTTCTCGGCTGATACACTAATCTAACCCTATCTTGTGCAAGTGGCCCCTTTTGCAAGGTATTTGGTGTCTTAGCATGTCACATTTTGGTTTTTTTTGTGCAAAATGTACGAAGTAGCTGATTTTGTGAGCTTTGAGACAGCTGCAATCTGCATCAGATGGAACTATAGAGAATTAATGATGATTCTTTTGGTTTCGGTTTTACAGGTATAGGACAGTGCAAGGAATGATTCCACACAACCAAGTCACGTCCTCGGTGACTGAAGATCAGCGATTGCACCAACAGGAGAAAGAACTTGTTCGTGATACCGTTGTTCCATACAACTCCTACCAATACAACTCTTACGCGATGCCTGCTGCTCCTTATGGCACTCCAGTTGTGCAGCCACAAGCTCCAGCAGCTAGAAGCGCAGAAGTAAATGCTCCTGTCTCGTACTGTTACACGATGCCTGCAGCTCATTATGGCACTCCAGTTGTGCAGCCACAAGCTCCAGCAGCTAGAAGCGCAGAAGTAAGTGCTTCTGTCTCATACTCTTACACAATGCCTGCTGCTCCTTATGGTAATGTGCAGCCACAAGCTCCGGTAGCTAGAAGAGCAGAAATAAATGCTCCCGTCTCATACTATTATTCTTTTGATGGGGCAACTCAAATTAACCGCTGATCGCGGCATATTCTGTGGAGAACCTGTTTGAACATGGTTGTCTCCCTGATAAACTGATGAGTGCAATCTGTGCTGGAGCGGTCACTAGCTTTAATTGTGAATGGGAAACGAATAATCTTGTTTCTTTTAATTACTAGTCCCTGCGAGAGATGAACAAACTTTCTACTATAAGGTTTTGGGTTAGTTGCAAAAGAGAATTTCTGGCAGGTGGCGTGCGCATGGGCGGGTTGAGGGCATGACGCTGTCTTATTTCTTAGGGAAATGTTTAAACAACGTCAGCGGTTTTCAAACAAGTGATGTGAGCACATGAGCTGGGCTCACTCACTAGACAGCCGGATAGTCCCGCAGAAGTTTTTTAAATGGACCCTTTCTTTAGTTGTGCGACTTCTGAACCAAGTCCTCCATCGTATTATGCATTGTTGTGGACAAATCCCACTTTCTAGTTAAGTGGAAAGGAATGGCGGCCTCCCCTAGAAGGCCATCTCTCCTATGAAGATCCTCTAATTCCATGGTAGTTATAATGTCACATTTCAAAGTTTGGAACTCCAGGTACAAAGTGAGATAATGTTTTAGGCTTAAGAATTACCATTTTAGGCTCCAAACTTATTGGCCGAAAATGATTAAGTTAAATTACACTTAAATCTTCTGCTTAAGAAATGGTTAACCTCAGGATGTTCACACCAGGGGTACAAACACTCAGGACGTTCACGCCAAGGGTACAAACAGTAGGACTAACCATACCGTAGTTTTGGTCTTCAAACCAGGAAGATTTATCGTGTCAAATTTTAAAGGGGGCTCATACATGTTCAGAATGTAGTTTCTAACATGTTTCTACGATGTAGTACTTTGTTCCTCAAAATACCTGACTTTTACATTGGATTGGTGACTAATTTTGAATATCATTATATAATACTTGAATCCAGAATCTTAGGCACGAAAATGAAAATAGTGTCGTATACTTAAAAATAACTATTTTGGGGTTCAAATTCATTGGTCCAAAACTTTAACATAAGTTATATTTAAGTTTCATAGAATTCACTTTCTTTTTATTGGTACATAACATTCGCTTATAAACCATTTATTTACTATGTCTCACGTCAATATTATACGTGACATTTTCTTCCTACTATCTATTTGATATATAATGGATGTCTAAGCCAATATGAAATCAAGCATAAATTTCACGAAGTGTGAACCATGCACGTTCAATTCTTTCCCACTATCCACCATTCACTCATAGTGGTTGACCTCTTGACCTATGTGGCGTTGACCACAAGCTCGAAGGTCCACAGACCGTGTCCAGGACTCTTTCATCACAGATCTTTTACTCAATTCTTCCGTGCAACTCTCATCTCAAACAACGAGAAAATATTTGCTTTGCATAAAGTGGAAATGGATGCTTCAAATATTGGGTAGAGTGATTGAATAATAACTTATTTTGATAAAATATTTTAAGTTTAGGTTTATATTTTATCATTACAAATATATTGACTTTTAACTAATTTAAAATATACATTATGGCATGTCGTTTTATTATAAAATCGATAATTTATTTTGAATTTAATGTAATCTTAATTAAAATAAGTTACTTGTTAATAGAAAAAAGTGAAAATTGATGGATCCAATGCTTAATGGCATTCAACCATTCAACACTCAGTAATGACTAAGCACGTTGGAATTATGGGGTCTAGTTCATTATGTTTTGGAAAGATGCCGGTAGAAACAATCGCTCATTACGCTTACCTTGACGAACTGGCTTATATAATATTACTTGATCATCATAAGGGCCCTTTGCTGCTTTTTAATTTCTTTTTAATATTACATAAAACTCTTTAGTTCATTAATATTTTTTTTCTTATACATAAGTATCAAATTTCAAAATATATAACCTCAATCGGAAGAGATACGGTTCAAGTTAGATAGAACAAAATCTACTAAGAAATTAATTCTAAAAAAAATACAAATTAATTCAAATCTAAAACGTAAACGATCTAATTATTCTATCACTAAACTAACCAATTAAATTACTGTTTGCTGCTTTTGCATGCATGATAGAGAACTAAAAAGATGCCTCAAAAAGTACCACACTAATCTAAAGAGGAGCATCTAGGAAGACATTATATTTTTCAACCTTTTCGCATTAACCCAAATCAGCATAGCAGGCATATTACTTTTCCCAACCAGCTTTGAGATAAAAACATGCAAAAGACAAAAAGTTGTAGTAATTTGTTGAAGCAAAGTGAATATAATAAAAAAGTAATGCTACCTAAAGACATTGCATGCTCTTTAATAATTCTCATATACTTTGCTTGCAAGCTTCCTAAGTGAGGAGTGTGTAATTGTGGGGCCACGACTTACAAGTAATATCGTCCGTACTTTTTTTTCTTTTTCATTTTATGACTATTAATTCACCTTACATATGATTATTTTTAATGAATTTCAAAGTTATACCTCATGGTGCAAGTATCCCTCAATACACATTATATACCAAAATTATAAATTTTATGGAGTTGGTATTTTCAACACATATTATAAGTTAGTCAAATATCGTACAATATTTATTATGAGGGTTATGAGTTTAAATTTTCAATTTTTTATTATAAAAAATTACTAACGTAACCGTCCAATCCAATCATCAGAAGTAACTATATATATATTTTTTAATACAAATACAAATATGAGAGTGATATAATTTCCATGAGATTTTTTTTTTTTTTTTTTGTCAAATTCCCATGAGATGGTAGACATCATGAATGAAGGCGTATCAATTATCATCATTATGTGCCTAGTCTATAATTTGACTTGATTATTTGTACCTAGGAGCATGAACATAGTAAAGTAATACTTTACCGAAAGCAAGACACGAGAAGAAATATTAAACTTCTGCCGTTACCCTCAGTGGAGCACATGGCCGTGGGCGTCCATTACATATATTTTCGATTATTTCACAAAATCATTCACAATCAACACAAGAATCAAATTTGAACAAGATAATGTTTTTCTCTCTTATTTTTCTCAATTAAAAGCATTAATATTATTGAAACATATTATACGTAGTGTTTCTTAATAAATATATTAACCTTTTATATTTTGACAAACCATCGACAATTATGAAAAAAATGGTTAATTCTTTAAAAAAAAACATAGTACATAAAATAAATGATTATAATCAAACGTTTACAAATTAAACTTTGTTATTACAATAAAGGAAAGAAAAAACAAGTACTTGTTTATCTTAATCTTTCTCAATAGAAATATTGCATAAATGTTAAATGTGCAACTGACAAATTTAAGCGGTTCAATGGTGACAAATACCAATTGCCCTTCAGAAATTTTCTTATAACCGCAATTATGTATACTAATATCAATAAAACATTGATAATATTACTATTTTTCTTTCATCATGCATCATAGTTCATTTTTATCTTCACAACTTTTAAATTCTAATTATCTTCTAATTAATTCGAGATACACCAATAAGCGCACATGAATTAAATATCAACACTAGCAATAAGTTGCTCTCTTTATTTTGTTTATTTTTTTATAACAAGAAACTCACATTAAGTAGAATAACATTAAATTTATCTTAAGATTATAACCCTTGAGCAACTATACGAATCAACACATGTTCAAAATCACTTGTATCTGCTAGTTTTATTATGATGTTATTGGCATTTTAAGGTTTCATAATTTTATTGATGCCCTTTCAATTTTAAATCTTGGATCCACCACTAAAACGAATAATTATTACAAGTTATTCAATTAATCTTCTCTTCTGGTCTTAATTAAACAAATTACACTTGCATAGGTATATATTCTACAAGATTAAAAAATGACTAATCAATTAATTATGATCTAAACACGGGTCAACACTTAATTAAAGACTAAACACAATGTAAACTACCCTTCCTCATATCAAGACATCAACTTGCTCCTCACCACCAATCATCTCACGCCACGTAAGCCAGAATAAAAATCTTGTTAGTTAAATACATAAGCAGCCAAAATATTTAATTATTTTTAAATTACAAATCAACGTGCTTTGTTGGTCTTTGTTAGTTAATGACGAGTCTAAAACGCGTAATTAGAAGACAAAAGTGGGCCCCACTTACTCATCTTCTTGTCCCTCTCGCTCTCTTCAATTTTTGAAAATCTTTCATACGTTACACATTAGTAGCTTCTTATATATATATATATATATATAGATAGCCTCCAAAAAGTCTTTTCTAATACTAATTTTTCTATTACTTTGTATATATATATATATATATATATATATATATATATATATTTGTATATATGTTTATATATATAGGAGTTTGCAGAAACTGAAAGAGAAAAAGGCGTAACTACATAGAGGAGGCGGCGATGGGGAATTGCTTCTCCGACGTGGCCGGAGGGCAGGCGGCGGTCGGCGGCACACCTGGTAATTCGTCTCTGGTCAATCAGTCAAACTCGCCAAACGACGCCGTCGATGCCTACCTCAAGTCTCGTGGCCTCCACGGCCTTTACTATCAGATCGAGGTTCCTTCCTTATCCTCTCTATTTTCCACTTCACCTTTTACTGGATAATACACACACTCACACACACACAAGTATATATATATATATGTGTATGTACTAATATGTGTGATATTTTGTGTACGTTGGTTCACTAAACGATTAGTATATGGTTTATAAGCACTTTGACGTTTTACTGTTTTTGACACGAGTTTAAGCATTTTGATTCAGTTAATTAGTTTCACGGGAATAGCTAGACTTTTGGTTGCTACAATATGCATATATGTGTGTGAGCGTGCGTAAAATTTTATCCACATTAGCTCACTTAAAGAGGTGTATTGGATTTACAAGTACTTGATGTCCACTGATATCAACACGGAATTAAGTATTTTGCCGGTTAATTAGGCTCAAGGGAAGTTGTGTTGCAATATTATACATGTACATATTGTATTAAACCCCTTGATCTTTTTCTTGTTTGCCATAAGCAACCTGTAAAGCTTTGCTATGGATTGCTATAGTTCGATTGGATGTATCACGTGAAAGTAGTGATGATAGTGTTATAGTTTTGAACTGTAAATCTACGGTATTTGTTGCTGACTTCTTCTGTGGTACATGTGGGCAGTTATCTTTATCTGCTTCAAACTTGCGCGATCGTGATGTGCTTTCCAAGGTATTGATCTTTAATTATCAGATATTGTTAGAAACATCCATATCTCCAAATTATGGTATTGAAGGCTTTGGTGATGGCTCTACATTTGACCAAAGTATGCTAGTTAGATGAGTACAGAAGTTCTCTCTGTTCCTAGTGTATTACAAACTATCATTTGTGTGGTATATGCTGTTTAAGCAATCCAAGAGGTTTTATATGAACAAGGAAAAATTCTTCTATTAGAGTACTTTTCTGCTTCATGCCTTGATAAATTGTGTTCTATCCCAAACTTTTACTTGGTATGATTTGGTCTCACTTGTGCTTAGCTATCATTAGCGTTTCAATATTGTTGAAAGGAAAAACATGACACCCATGTACATTTAAAACTGATTATATCTTAGCTAACTTTTCACCCCCTAAAAGTTTTTAGAGATTATCAACTTGGAAGATAGATAATATAATCATGCATGTATCAATCATTAAGCATAAGGATAGGTATGGTTATCAATTATTACAAGGCAACTGTGTAGACTGAATATGAGCCATTTGACCCTCGTAAGCTGATCGACAGAGTCCCTTTAGTAGTTGATAAGCAAGATGTGAAGAGAAGAACCAATTTTGGCCTCGGCAAAGGTATGCTTCCATTAATAATATCGTGCACCGTCACAAGAATCACAAGACTTGTTTTTATGGATTGTCGTTCATTTGCAACGCACAGTAAGAGGCTGGGTTAACTGAACTCCGAGAAGTAGCTTTTGTGAGTGATTATTTGGCTAGGGCAAAGAGTCTGACTCGATCTGTTTAAGAAAAGTTTGGCCTAACATCTACTTATTACCAAATTGGTACTTGCCAAAGTTACTTCCATTATGATAGTGTTATGTCAGACCTTGTTTTATCTTTTCTTTTGCCCTTCTTTTTTCTTAAATTTAACTATAGGCGCTTTTCACAATCTACTTGTTTTGGTGTCTTCATTATTGTATCTTTCAACCTGTTGTTCTGGTCAGAGATGTTCATTTCTTTCTGCTGCAAGATAAAAAGTTAAGCATTGTTGCAGAAAGGTCAAATAATTTTGTGACCTTGCTTTTGTCTACAGAGTGATCCTATGGCAGTCATATATACGAAAGGAAGAGATGGTTCACTTCAGGAGCTTGGCCGTACAGAAGTATTGCTAAATTCATTGAACCCCAAATGGATTACAAAGTGCAATATCACTTATCACTTTGAAACAGTGCAAAATTTGGTGTAAGTGCTGATACTGCCTTCTCTAATTATTTATAGCTGAATACATACTTTGTCTTTCTCGTCACATTGGAAAACATTGCCGTTGTTTCAGGTTTCGTGTTTATGATGTTGATACTCAGTTTCACAATGTTGAAGTAAAGGTATAAAACCCAGATTTCTCTTATAGTTGTAGAGTACATACTGGAACTTCCTTCTTTTAGTGAATCGCACGAGGTTGCTCAAACATTTTTTAATTTCTTGTACCTGGTTATGCGTAAGATAAGAAATTGTTTTACTTCATAATATGCATTTAATCAGATACCATTTCACAGAATTTTGGGAACATTTCATTAGGAACATCTGATATCAATGAGAACTAGACTACTAGTTACGGTTTAGCTGTAGGAAAGTGGCATACGCTGGAAGATTGAACACTTAGGTTATATGGCTCTAAGATTAATGTAGGTGGTATGGAAAAATATATGTTTCCAGAAACTATCAATAACCCTCAGCCATAAAACATTTGCCTGTTAATGTATGCGTTTGTATTTCTGCATGAATACCTTTTTGAACCTTTTGGCCTGCTGGATATTACACCTCAAAACTATCTGTACTTTTTCCCCAAATGCATCCATATTAACAACCAGGTATGCTGTCATTTTTTCAATTATTATTTTATATGATCCTCTTTTTCAATATTTCCGGTTGAAAGTTTTTCAGCTCTTTCTATTTTTGTGACTGTATACACTTATCATTTCCTGCTGGCTATTTCTACTCCTAATCATTCGTGCCGTTTGGTATTTGTTTTGTGCACATGGCTGACTTCAAATTTTGATCAATTTATTGTTCATTTTTCTGTTGGAATGAGAATGAATTCCAGAACTTCTTCACCTTCATTTGGACTTTATGACCTCCACTGTTGTACAGACTACAAATAACTAGTCAAAGGACTAATCAGAGAGAGGGACAAAAAACTAGAATGGTGATGTGTATGATATTCAGGAAGTTCTATGGAAAGTACTTTGATAAGAGTGACCTTGACTTCCCATCATCTCAGCAAGATGTTTTAAAATGTCGGCTTATAAAAATCTGAACAAGAAAGAGTCGAGAGTTACCCAGAAGGGAAGTGTCTCAATCGAATTTGTTCTAAGTGCATGATTCATCTTGTTTTAGACATGCAAGGATTCTTTATGAGAAAAATTGGTTTTCATGCCCTAGTTAACAGCCATGGCTACATACCCAATAAAAATGTGTCTATCCCAATTAGGTCTGAATTGTGCAGATAAGCAATATTTTGTGGAAATACCCATACCTCTTAAATAGTGCACCTTATTTCCTGCAGTTGTACTGGTCAGTAGATCCTTAGATGTGAGTTAGGGTGGTCTATGGAAGCCAACTTGTCAAGCTCTAGTCATCTAACTCTATGATCTGAGATAAGGGGTTGATTTCGGCTCTGTTGTAGTTGATATTTTCTAGCTATGAGCTCAAAAGAAATCTGTTGGGAGAAACGTGGAAGTGAATCATTCATAAATATATATTCCTTAAGGTTAGGTAGCTGCATCCTTCTTATATGTTGCTTTTGATAGAGAGGAACTCTAGTGATTTTGAGATGAATAACCATGCTTTTGAACCACAGTCTGCTTTCATATTTGCTTCGGCTCTATTCTTGGTTGGCCTGTGTAGTTGTAAATTTGGCTGCTAATATGTACCACTAATTTGTTCTGTGCAGATGATCAAGCTGGAGGAGCAGCAATTTCTTGGCGAGGCTAATTGCACACTGGCTGAGGTGAGGTCCATTGCCATTCAGATGAACAGTTTAACTTTTTGATAAATAAGATGAACTGTTTAACTTACTGAACATTGATATCGTTTACCAAAAATGGGGAAGAAGATGGGTTGGACATTATGCACCTCTACATTTTTGCGCCTTCTTTTCTATGTTCTATAATTGTGCACACTATTGGACAGGTTCAAAGCGTGCAGAATTAAGCTGACATGATTGTTTTTCTTAACATCTAAAAGACTGACCTGCATCTTTGTGATAGTTTTGCATGTGCTACAAAAATAGTCAAAATTATCTCATTAGCTCAAGAAAGCAACATTCTTGTAGTGCAGATTGTTACAAAATCAAACAGGACATTTACCTTAGATCTGGTGCGTAAAGGAGAGTCTTCTGGTTCTAACCATCCCCGGAAATATGGTCAGCTCACAGTTTGTGCAGAACAAAGTGACAACTCGAAGATTGCAACAGAGTTGGTATTCAGATGTTCACATTTGGAATCCAAGGATTTATTCTCAAAGAGTGTATGAGTTCTGTTGTTTCTTTTTCCTTTTTTTTCTTTTCCCCCTCTCTCTTTTTCACAATTCAAAGTGATTAACTGAAGGTTGCTAATATGAATAACTTATGCTGCATCTTGCAGGACCCCTTCCTAATGATATCAAAAATTATGGAGAATGGAACAAATGCGCCAATTTGCAAGACAGAAGTTATTAAAGACGACCGTAATCCAATGTGGAAGCCAGTTCTTTTGAAACTTCAGCAAGTTGGGAGCAAGGTACTAGATGTTGCTCTCTGGGTCTCAAATCTGCACTCAGAAAAGAAAAGTAAAAGGAAAAAGTAAAAAAGAAGGAAAACCTTCACTCACCTCCCTTTTATGGCATGGTTTGATCATATGCCATCTGGAAAATTATGTCAACACCAGCAATTGTGTGAATGTATTTGTTACCAAGCTTCAGTTGTCTGACTTGTGTAACTCAATCAATTATGTTCTCTCACTTAATAGCCAGTATTTATGGGAGTTGCATTTTACGGGTACATGTCTTGATGGATATTTCTTCCATTTTTTGCACATCTTTAACAGGCTTTTCCATTAATGCAGGACAGTTCTTTGATTATAGAGTGTTTCGACTTCAATAGTAATGGAAAGCACGATTTACTTGGGTAAATGGCCACCTTCTTTCAATGTCATCCCTTTTCTGATCTTTGGAGAATGGCATCCTTATTTAGCTTGTCTGTATCTTGATTGTTCAGAAAAGTCCAGAAGTCACTTGCAGAACTAGAGAAGTTACATTCCACTGGTATGGGAGCTCAGTTATTTGTTCCAGCAGTTGGCCAACATTATCAAAACAAGGTACTTAAAGTAATTTAACTTAGTAAATTTTGTGTTCAAGATTTGATTAAATTGTGATCTCCTTTAATTGTGAACACAGGTCTTAAAGAGTCAGCTATTTGTGGACAAGTTCTCTCAGAAAATTCAGCATACATTCCTAGATTACTTGGCTGCGGGCTATGAACTGAATTTCATGGTGGCCATCGATTTCACTGGTATAGTTAACATCTTATACTTATTGTTGCGAGTGCTTGTATTAGTCTTGAGCTGTGAGCTGCTTGATCTAGATACGCTTTGCAATTTGGTTTCATGTTATCAATTCCTAGAATATGAGCACAACCTATCCAAAAGAATATGTAAATAGTCTTGTTTTGTTCCACTTAAAGGTCAAATCTTAATCTCTGACAAAGACGTAATTACAGTAAAGGTATCATTGCCCCTTCTTCATCTTCATCTATCTTTCTTACGAAATATCTTTTTCCCGACTCTAATTCTTTTTGGATGCATTGCCTTGTATACTATCACCTTGTTTTTTTGTTGGAAACCATGGCTGATGCTGATTGCAAAGTTAACGAGAAAATAGTTCAAGTGAGTGTAGCTGGACTTTATAGATATGTATGGCTTTCACATACAAATAAGAAAACTGCAATCTTATAATTCATTCATGACATCATGCTTAAAATAACCGTGTAGCCGAAGGCACTCTAAACTTCATAATTAGCTGCTAAAGAATGGTAGGCCCCTATTTCTTGAATATTTCCCGGGCCTGATGTGAACTACTATGAATGCATTGTCACTTGTTTTGCTTTTCGATTTTTTGGGGGTAAAACCCGTAGATGGCAATTCTCATAAACTCCTTCTTTCCCAGGCAACTTTGCTTTTGGCTTTAAGTCAGTCCTGCTCGTGTATAAAAAAGAAGATAGAGGCGTAATGCTAGACAACTACCACTTCCGCTTACCAAATTTAACAAAGATGTATTCGAATGTCAAAACTACCATTGGTTAGGATAAATGAATATGAAAAATTATGAATACATGAAAGACGTAGAATGGATTTTAGTTGGATGTGAAAGCATTTACAATTATGAGCCTTCCATAAAAAATACACATCCCCCCAAGAAGAGAAAAAAGAAGAAGAAAAAGATACAAATAGAGAAAGAAAGAAAGGAAAGAAGAAGAGTTCTAAAGGAAACAAAGTTTTATTAGCTTGACCTACCTATGTTTCTTCCTTTGGCTTTCATTTATGAACTCCTAGAATTCTATCACCATGTACTCTGGCTTGCAATTGATCCTTATATTTCCCTTTTCTGTAACAGCTTCAAATGGAAATCCTCGCCTTCCTGATTCATTGCATTATATTGACCCTTCAGAACGACCAAATGCATACCAGAGAGTGAGACACTAGTCTTTTCTTTAAAGAATTCGTTAAGATCCCGATGGGTCAAACTAACAAACCTAACTGTGATTCTTCACTTTCAGGCAATCTTACAGGTTGGAGAAGTTTTGCAATATTATGATTCAGATAGACGCTTCCCTGCTTGGGGTTTTGGAGCACGGCCGATTGATGGCCCTGTCTCTCATTGCTTTAATTTGAATGGAAGCAGTAATAACTGTGAGGTATCACCTTATTAACGTTATTATCTTCTTAAATCTTCATGAGCCTGTCAAAAAAGTCCAAATTCTGAGCATCATTCCATTTATCTCAGGTTGAAGGAATCCATGGAATAATGACAGCATATATGAGTGCCCTATATAATGTTTCGCTAGCAGGACCAACTTTATTTGGACCAGTGATTACTGCTGCTGATTCAATAGCCAGTCGTGCTGTTGCAAATAATCAACGGAAGTACTTCATATTATTGATAATCACGGTATAAGTCAGATATGGCGATGCAACAGAAGTTGACTCGATTATTTTAGATTTTGTATATGAACTTCCATGAGATTTGGGGAATTACTTTCTCAACCATCTCCTTAATATACTATTGAAATTTGCTTGCTCGTGTCTGAAAAGGTGACATGAAGTAGTAGTCATTCGTCTAAAATTCTTTTGTTTTACCGTGTCTGTCAGTTGCCAATAGTTTCTGTAGAATCAGAATCTTGTACTTTCCAAAATCTGACTTGGAAGAATTTTCCCAGGATGGGGTGATAACAGATCTCCAAGAGACAAAGGATGCCCTCGTTCAAGCATCGGATCTGCCATTGTCAATCCTTATTGTTGGCGTTGGTGGAGCCGACTTCAAGGAAATGGAGGTATACCATTCTCTTCCGTACTCCTTTTGTAATTTTTTCTCAAGTGTCCAATGTACATCCACGAAAAGCCTAAGAACTATTATTAACGTAACAATCTTGACTTCTCGGCCTCTTCTCTCTTTACTTCAGATATTGGATGCGGATAAAGGAGATAGACTTGAAAGTTCAACAGGGCGTGTAGCATCCCGTGATATTGTCCAGTTTGTTCCACTGCGAGATGTACAAAGTAAGTTGGATCAAATAAGGAAGATCTGATTGATGAACAATTCCCTATTTCTGATTGAAATTTCAAGAATCAATCTTCAATGTTGATTTTTCTTTGTTTTACAGGTGGAGAGATATCGGTCGTTCAATCACTTTTAGCAGAATTGCCTTCTCAATTTTTGACATACATGCGAGCCAGAAATATAAATCCAAGTACTTAATTTGCACAAAGTGTAAATATGAATATATTTTTTCTGATTCTTCTTGTGCCAATATTTCTTTACTATTTTCGGCGCAGGAAAGATTGCTTGTTATGTTGATAACAATATATGTCAATCTAAATAATGGCTGAAAATTATTATTATTATTTTTTAATTTTTTAATGTTTTTTGAATAAATATTCTGGGTTCGAGTGCTACAATGCTGTAAGAAACTTGCATTGTTTACGTTATGGTTGAATATTCGTTTTGGGATCCAACTGTTGTCAGGGTCGATGGAACAATAAAAGGAGAGTTATTTAAGAAATGATTAAAGCACGGGGATAACGTTCGTGCACAGAGTTGCATAGCGAGAGATTTGAATTTTTTTATAACGTAGTGTGAAATTCATTATTGGTGAACTATTTAAATCTTTTCATTGTAACTGTTTATTACTAGATCTCCCTCAACGTGAAGATTCAAGTCTCTATAAAGGGATGCCGTTTCATAATGAGCAAAATAAGTAATCCAAGTCCATCCCTTCAACAGTACGATTTATGGATTGCCTGGATCACTCTCCACAACATGCGAAATCGTACATCATGAGCAACTTCAAGTTGTAATATCAAGGTTTGATCCAACAAAAAAAACAAAAAAAGTTGTAATATCAAAAAAAGTCCGAGCCCAAATGACGGGTATGGGTCAATCAGCATCAATTGGATGGACATATGGATCATGGGTCGGACGGCCCATCAGGGCGAGCACAAGCCCATCTATTTTTTTTGGGTGAAGTTTCATGGTTTAGTTGACCGGCCCAATGTTGTCACAAAGATCGACACCAACAGTTTTTTTTTTTTTTTTGTCGGAGACACCAACAGATGGTGTACGCACCATGTAACAATTGTTTTCTTAAAATTCAAATTCGTTTTCATTATTCAAAATTAGCCATTTAGTCCATATTATTTTTTAAAAAAATTTAAATTTATCTATATTATTCAAAATTAGTCAATTTAGTCCTTAATATTTTTTTAAAAAATTTCAATTTAGTTCTCAGTGTTTAATAAAAAATTGTGAGTAATTTTTTTTTTTGAAAAATAATAGGGACTAAATTAGCTAATTTTGAATAATATGATGAATTTAAATTTTTTTAAAAAATAATAAGGATTAAATTAAATAATTTTGAACAATAAGAACGAATTTAAAATTTTAAAGAAATAATAAGGTCTATTTGAGCAATTTTTCGTATCCTATCACAACTAACAACGGAGTGGCAAAACCAAAACAACCCGGATTTCGTCAACACGACCAGATATGACGTAGCCAAACGCTACCTACAGAGACCATCTATGCCTATGAGGTGTAAAAATGTGAATCTTCGATACTCGTTTTTTGATTCTTGCCAACAATTTTTTCATATAAACAATTTATATCATAATCTCGGATATAGTGAGAAAGTTAATTCGATGTGATCCTCAAGTCCCTATAAAAGGCCTTGACTAGAGCCTTACAAGGGGATTACACCTTCATCATATTGAAACTCTACTCAACTCTTCACTTACAAACAACCCTAAATTCAATCTTACCTTCTAATACTCTAATCATCCGATCTCCCAAACCTTTACTTATATTTTTACCTTTCTTTATATTTTTATCATTTTTGTCGATACTAACATGAGTGTCAAAATGCGTTTAATTAACACTTCACCGACTTCTACTCACTTTACCTTTCTACCTTTTAGATTTTAAGTTACAAATGTACATCTCGTTTAAATCAATGATTTTTCAATCCAAGATCCCGATGGTTAATTCTACAATCATTACATTCACTGATTTCAAACAAGTCATGATTCATAATTTGATTTTTTTTCCTAGTGCATGTGCAAGAGAGAGCATCTCTTCTAGTTTACATTCCAAGTCCAAGTGACCCAATTGGGTGGCAACTGTCTAACGCGTACGTGAAACGAAACAAATAGTGAATTGAGAAAAACATTCAACAACAACAACATTATTGACCCAGTAATTCTCCTCAAGTTTAACCACAGTAAAAGTCTACTTGTACACTTTTTTTCTCATCTCTTTTCTATGCACTGATATGCTACTTACCAATTCAAAAAAATAATATGCTACTTACTAATTCAAAAAAATATCGTCAGTTCAGTATACTAAACTCTCATTATAAAAAAATTTAAAAAATGACGAATACAGAAGTTAAGAAGAGGCTCCAATGAGCCCCCTATCATCCCAACAGCCATAAGAGTTTTAAAGTTTGTCGTATAGATTTAGAGAATGAATTGATCAAGCGTCTCAGATTGTGGTCAATATGAGCTCGCTTGGGCCTCTTTTACTCTCGATTTTTTAAACCTCATCAACTTCTATGGACATGGGATCTGGTCGAGACACTAACAACCTAATTGAAAGTATTCGATTATCGGATTATTTGACAGAACGCAATTAATAATTAATAAATTTTTGGGTGTCTTACGCATGCAGGTCAATTAAGGAAAAATCTTAAAGCACGGAAGAGTGTCGAACCCGCAACTTTATAAGAGTGATTTCATTTCCACTATCGCTGGATCATATCCCTGGGGTCTGAGACACTAAGAATTAGTATGGTTAAATCTTTTAATTTGTGTAAAACCCTTGATTTTATTATGCATTATATGCAAGTATATATAAGAGGGTTCTACTCATCTTGTGCATTATCTCGAAGGAGAAATGAAAATGAGATAAGAGATGTCTTAAGAGTTGGATAGAGTAATTAAGTAGAAACTTGTCGTGACAAAAATTCCAAATTTGTATCCATGCTTCCATCACAAATCAAGTGGCCACCATTTTACCGGCTTAAGATTCACGTATAACACCACATTTATTCAACACGAGGAAGGTAGGTTAATTTCAAAGTTAGGTTCGTTCCACTATGACAAGGGGATTTGCTGAAAGAGATCACCGTTTGATAGTTGGACGGTCGAATTTAAGATTTTTTTATCGGTAAGAGTTATTTTAATTAAAAATATTTAAATATTATAAAGTCATTAAGGGCTACAATCCTCATATATAGGCACCAAATTAGATCCCTACCAAGATATAGCTGCATGATGAAATCTGTCTGTAAATTCTAATACAAGAAATTAATTAAACGAACCAATTCTCATTAATGCTTTCTCTAATAAAAAGATAAGTTTCATGAATATTAGAAATATCAAATGCAAGACATTACGAGAATCAGATATAAGTGTAGAGAAAAAATTTATGCTTACACCTCATTAGCAAGAAAAAAAAAATGGTTCGATGCCAATTGCTAGTCCCGTGAGAAAATTTTGAAGCTTCTTCGTAGGATAATGAAATAGATTAGTGATACAAACTGGTTACAAGAAATTGGCTAATATGTAACATCTATCCTATATAAAAGTGATGCCAAGTTGTTAGTAAAATGTTAATTGTTTTCAGAATAGATCTCTTTGTTCTAGTTGGCAGATTATTGACAGACTGATGTGAGATTTCAGTTTGTATCTTTGTTTTTTGTAGTGGTATGAAATGAGTTATTTGCTTAGAAAAAAAAAAGTGATGCCAAGTTGGGAAATAACTTAGTGTAGCTGAAGGAATTATTCTCCTTGTATCACTTTCATTGAAAGATAAAAAAAAATCGTTGCAATAAGCATTTTATAAATTTTTGTCACAATTTTATTTAATTACAACAATTATATTTCTTTATCACTTTTTGTTAATAATAGTTTATGATATTATGATAGTTTACTTGCAAGAGTTTTAAAACCCTTATTTACAAAAGACTGTAGCAATTAATAGAGAACTTACAATCGAACTATAAAAAAAGACACCATATGCATGGTTAAAATTAATCATCTGCAACAATTTTTACCCTTTTTGCAACGGTTTTAAATGTTGCAACATATAAAAAGTCTAATGATGAGAAATTACTTCAACTTGTATTCTTATTTGCAGTTGATTCTATTTATACTCCCCTATATTCAATGATATCCAAACGATTTTTTATTTTTTATTTTTTTGGTAATAGCCATTCTAATGGAAATTAGTAATATTTTTTCAACAATTACATTGGACAAGTTTTGGTGTTGGTATTATATTGGACCACTTAATTAAATTTACTATATTATTATTGAGCAGTAGATGTCGCTGTTACTATCAGGATCGAAGACATAACATATAGATAAATAGTATAATTTTAAGTTAACCAAATATTCATTGGTTCATTAAAATATTTCATTCCAAATAGTATAATAAACAGCTATAAATACCAAAACATTAATTGAAGAATTAAATTGTCACGGCCGAAGCTTTGAAGATATCAAAGTGAGAGTCCGAAAGCTTTCACTGTAAGGACCATTAGGACCAATACTATCGTGTTAATATTAACCTAGCGTGATGATATTAATTCAATGTTTGCTAACAATTTATTTTCAGTTGATACGAATATACGATGAATAAAAAAAAATATATTTTACGTTACCTTTTCACCATTTCATCCTTTTCTTATATGATAAGAATGTATATATTAAATATCAATCACTTATATATATAAAAATATATATATATTATGTAAAAAAGAGTTAAAGGGTGAATGAGTGATATATTGTAATGCTCGAAAAAAGAAGGACAAGAGTTTTCAAACTTATCTTTGACAACGAGAGAATGTCATTTTTCCCCATGAGATGATAGCATATTTTGCAAGTATTTTTCCCTTCCCCCATATTTTCAATTCACTTACCTCATGCTTTTTAGCATATTACCCACTTATCCTCATGAATTTTAGACTATAACCCAAATTTTCCTATGCATTAACTTATAATTGATAATGCCAATTCAATTTTTCCTCAAAAAATCATCCAAAATAAAGGTTAGCCTTGTGTACATACACATTCCTATTTTGGATAACTTTTGGAGAAAAAAATGAATTAGCATTATTACATTAAATTAAGCTAATGCACGGAAAATCTCAGTTATAGGCTAAAACTACTCATGGGTTAAGTGAGAAATGGAGATATGGAGAAAGATTAAAAAAGTAATTGGATGAGTGTTAAAGTTCTTTAATGGTGTATTAACTTGCACGAAGGAATATGGATAAAAATTAAAGTTTGTGGACGAGTTTGAGTTAAATGTTATAAGGGAAATAACATTTTCTCTTTGATCAAATGTTATTGAAATGACAATTTTGACACCAAAGTAAGCTCAAAAAGCTACTATCACGAATCCCACAAGTAATAAAGTATAAAAGTATGACCTGATCAACATCTTCAGTTCACACACAGCAAGAAACACTATATGTACTTGCTTGAAGTAAACCCTAATTCCTCTTTTCCATCTTCTTTCTTGGACTTGACCATATGCATATATATGCAAGCTTTTTAACCCTATTTGATCACTACTCAATCCATTGAGTTGTGAAGATCATACAACTAATTTCTTTATTTTCTAACTTACAAAAGCTGAAACAGTGGATCATCGAAGAAATGGGAAGAGGCCCTTCCCGTCCAATGAAGCGGAGGAAAAAGAGGAAGAACAAATGTTCCCTTTCTATACATCTCGATCTCAACATGATATGTCTGCTATAGTCTCTGCACTCTCTCAAGTTATTGGAAACAATAGTAGAAATCCAGTTCCTGTGAATGTAAACCCTACGGTCCTGCCTGATTCCAGTCCTGCTATACAAAGCAAATCTCAACCACCCGTTCAACAAGAAGGTATAAAATTATATAGTCGGATTGTGTGTTTTTTTGGATACAATAGAGGTGGAAGCCGTAGTTCAAACTTAAAACTTATGTTTACAGTAAGTTATTACTCAACTATTCTACTCAATTCTTGGGTGTAGGGTAAGATTGTTTTGCATAAACCATTTTTGCTATCTTGCGACATGTTTGATATTTTTTTTTCCATTTTTTAAGAACATTTTTTTGGTAGCCTGAAGAGTGGCGACGATTTGAGGGAAATATCACATGGTTCTTAATCAGTTACAAGTTCAACATTCTTCTATGTATTGTAGTTTTCCATGGGCGAAATAACATAGCATAGCAATTGGTGCAACCATTTCATTTTATTTTATTTTTGTTACGTGGACGCCGAAGTCGTGGTTGACTCATAATCTCTAGTTTCAATAGTTCATCAATCAACCATTTCATCTAACTCTTAGGTTCTGGTGCAACCATTTCCATTTTAAGCTTATTGCTTGTTCTAACATGTGTGATCGAAACAAGAAAGCAAGGTGGAACTACTTTATTATCAAGATTTTCATTATGCTAGGCTAGCATGTATGTTAATTCCTACTAGTATCTCTCGATATTTGATCATATCCTTGGTTTCATTTTTCTACTTCTTGAGCAATTTTTCTCTTTTTTGCGTCTTTTGAGTTCATCCCTTTAATCTTCCGAATATTTCTTGCAAGATATATAGAGCATAAATTAGTTTAATTTTATGATCGGTGTTGTTATATTCCACCTCATTCTCCTCAGCCATTAATTATCATCTCCTACGCGTGGATGATTAGTTAGCATACTAAAACTACAAACTTTTTAATACTTTTCTATTCTTGTAACATGCCAACTAAGTATCTACGTAGGAGGTAAAAAATGGACGACAAAAATGAGCTAATTTTTAGCATTTTTCTAAATTTATTTATGAATAAGTGATGAATAAAATGTAAAAACCCCACAATTACTATGTTAAAGGGAACCAAAGTAGAAGACACTATAGAGGAGTCCGGCAGCGGCCATGGGGGAAATGGGCGGCCGAAATACGCGACCCGAAGAAGGCCGCGAGAGTGTGGCTTGGCACGTTCGAGACGGCTGAGGCTGCAGCTCTTGCTTATGATGAAGCAGCTCTAAGATTCAAAGGCAACAAAGCTAAGCTCAATTTCCCTGAAAGGGTTCAAGGCAAAACTGAGTTTGGCTACCTTACTGATAACAACCAAGACTTGCATATTCTAGCTGAACATGTTCCTAATAACACCATTAATGTTGTTAATCAACCTCTCCCTCAAGAACATTATCCTAATGTTTTTCACTACGCACAATTACTCAATAGTGTTGACAACAATAGCTTCAATTACGGCGTGTCGAATCTCTATCCTGGAGGGACATTCTTGTCAGCATCTTCTTCATCATCAAGTGCATCTTCAACACAACAATATCAGCAATATGAACAAGATCAGTTGGGAAGATTTTCAACAGATTTGGGGACTTCTTCTGGTAATTCCGGACCTTTTGAAAGTTGTGAAGATAAGTTCAATGGCAAACATGCGAGAAGGTAGTCGATTTTCGCCAAGAAATGTAAGAGAATATTTGTGATTTCAGCTCCAGAGTTGTTTCTTTATGAATGTTTAACTAAGTTTTTGTTAAATATGCAGCTTTTTGTGTGAATTAAGTTTATGTCAATCCATGTAACTTTGATATTCTGAAGAAAGTAATGTTCAAACTGTTAAATTGTCTGAACATGGCTCAATTTTATGTACTCAATGTTAACTTACTCATCCCACGTATGAATTGCTTACCATTTATATTTGAAATTCATTTTCACACCCACAAAATACACCTAGACGAAGCTCTCTGGTCTGGGATTTTAGGCCTGGGGCATGACGTTCACTTCTGAAAGAGAGTAGGCTAGAAATCTATGATTTTATGATCTCAAAGATTGTGAGTTCAAACTGTTAAATTGTCTACAAAATGTGATGTTCTACATGTTCTGAATAAGCAATTCCATCGTAATGGAACATTAATTTGTAAGCTCGCCAGGTAATTAGTAAAAATGCATGCACGAGACCTTGAAGAATAAATGCGGTTTTTCATCTTGACTACCAACATCTTGCATGTAAAACATAATCGCCTGCTATCCAAGAGTCGGGTGAATTGGTCAAATAATGACAACATATTATAATTTAAAATTTTAAGTTAAGACCAGATTTCAACCTCTATTGTATCAGAAAAAATACATTCACTTGCTTTTGTTTTCGATAAGACTCTAGCAAAGTCAATTAATTCTGCTTTATATAGCCAGAAGCATAAGGTTCGAGTAGATGGTTGTAGCTCCAAAGTAAATTGATGATCATTATCCTTAACAATATATAGCGGCTACCTTCATTAATTTCTGCATGCTCTAGCAAGTATAGGATCTACATGTCATGGTGTCACCTGATCAGCTAGCTGCTATACTAATCAATAAGGGGCTGTATTAACAATAAAGTGAAATGTCTTTCAAATTGACTTAGTTCTGAATTTTCTCGTAATATTACAAACTCAACACTGAAATAGACCGCAACTCAAATATTCGGTTGCTAGACCCTTGACCCCAATATAAACTTTTAGCAAGACTTTCTTAACGCACTGCCAAATTGTATGACCCAAGTCTTCAGTGTGACGCAACAAGAAATTTTTGTCCATGGACTTACAGAACTTAACATTATTTGAAGGAGACCAAACTTTTCCACCATAGAAGTATACAGTTAGTAAATTAGTTAATTAACAGGAAAAATAGCAACCTAACCTATCTCCTATGGAGGTCCTCACCAGGTATCACAATAAAGTGTTCTAGAATCTAGGGTTGTATTGTACAAGTTATAGTGGTCCTTTTGCTATATCCAGTTTGCAGCATACTCTAGCCAATCAATAAGGAAAACCACGTGTCACGTTTTAAATTCAAAATTTGAGACCCGCGAAACGAGACTGAGTCATAACCAAACTAAACTGGATGTTCTCCAAAAAGAATGGAAAAACGAACCAAAAGTCAACGAAATTAAACAGATAGATGTAAATTCCTTCTTATAAGAAAACAAAAAGTGTCTTATGATATACGTAAAAGAAAAGAGAAAAGGTATACTTCCCTGAGAAGCGACGAATTCTTTACTTTCTGAGGCTGTTTATGAGGTTTCCAAAGTTTGAAAGTTGATTCCATAGCTGACACAAAAAGAAAAAAGAAAAAGAAAAAAAGAAAAGAAAAGTTGTTTCCAAAGTATAAAAGATGAATATTTAAGTATTAATGCTTACAGAGATTTTGGTGTGCATGCATGTATATATATGTTACTTTGATATTAAAAAAGTTGAAGCTTGCAGCTATAGATTTGCATGCCACGATCTATATATATATATATATATATATATATGTAAACGAATGTGAAAATCCATAGATTTCACATAGTATAGAAGGCAATGGTCATGGAATTCGGCTTTGAGTTGACGGATGAATATGAAAGTTGAAAGTTAATTAGAATCAAACAAAGCTGCAGATTGCATGATAATCTTTAATTTCTTTTCCCATAAAAGCGTATGGCGGCCTGGGTGATAATTTCTTTAGTTGATGAAACACGCACGTCTACTAGCTTCCATGCCGGACAAGATGAAATTGTCTTTTTGTTTGCAAGTTTTTTGCGTGTTTGTAACACTAAACAATAAAGGTTAAACTAAAAAGTGTGTTCGGAAGAGAGGAACCCGGCCCGCTGGTGTTTGTAGCACTCAAAAATTTGGTGAAATTATAGGATATCAATTTGTAGTAATATAAGTCAAAAATTTTAAGCATAAAAAGTTTATTCAGTGTTATTCTTTTTGTACGTAATTTCTAATTAATTATTCAACTCGAATTAAAGAAAGAATTAAAAAAAAGCTCTTATTTGAAGATGTTTGGGCCACTTGCACGCGTGCACCTTATTATATTCGAAATATATTTTTTTCTTTTCTAGTCGGGCTTCGAAAGATATTTCACTGGTGCTCTTTAATTTGTTTAATCAATCAAAAGTACATTTGATGACATGCATGTTGATGAAAAAGTATGCTTCCAGATGGCATGTTATACTCATTTGCTTCCAGATGGCATGTTATACTCATTTGCTGTGGAAAAAATGCTTTATTCCTAAGTTTAGTTTATGTGCATGGTTGGCCATCCGTCTCCTTAGTTGGGGTGTGCAGTCTGATGGGGCGTTCTCTTTGCCTAATTCAGGTGAAATTTCGTGATTACTTATTTTTTGAATGGCTGTTTAATCAAAAAATTTGAAAAGATGCAATAAAGAAGGTGAGGATTAAGATTATAGATATCCAATGAGATAGAGTTTTTTGGGGATGTAGTAGGTTGTGTGGAAGGAATAATCTCTAGGCAACCTTGACAAAGCATCTGTTTGCTGCCACTATTTATCATCTGTGGAGGGAAAGAAATGCAAGAATCTTCAAGAACCACCACGCCTCTGAGGATCAAATCATGAAGATGATCGCGATTGATATTCGGTTCAAAATACTGTCCACAACGAAAGTTAGGAGAAATCGAACTAATTTGAAACTATGTAACTTGTGGAATTTACACTTGCACATAGCTTAGAGTTTTCTTTCAAGGAGTTTTTGTTTTTCTTTTGTTGTTGAGTTAATGTAAATGGCTTGCCCAACATTTTTTAATAGTAAAATTAAATTATCTTACTGACCCAGTAAAAAAAAAAAATGACACAAGCCTCTTATCACATACACACACATTTAATATAACTACTAAGCATTTCCCTCCCAGCTCCCTCCTTTTAGGGGTCACAGTGCTGTTGGGGTAGGGTCTGGGCAATGTGACTCTAGATGATAATGGGTATCTGTTTTATTTAAAATTGACGGGTAATTATTCGGCAACAAAAATTGATGAAAAATCTGTTAGGGTTTGGGTTTTATAAAGGGAAACCGATGGGTAAACCAATAGGTTTTAATTTTTGATGTTAAAAAAAATTGAAACCCGAAACCCGATTATTAATTTAATAAAAAAATCTAACATATATATATACACTTCAAATAAAAGAAGACTAACTAAAATTGGTAATTAAAATAATAAAAATTTGAACTAAACTCAATTTAAAAAAAAAGTGAACTAAGCTCAGTTAAAAGAGATAGACTAAACCTATTAGGATATCTCCAATGGGGACGGCAAAATACAAAATTTACCATTTTTTGCTATTTTTTAAAACTCGAGTCTCTAAAAATCATTATTAATTATTTAAATATATATAAGGTCCACCATTTTTGTCCACTTTTGTCAACTTTTGAGTTAAAATAGAAACTGAATCTCTATTTTAACTCAAAAGTTGGCAAAAGTGGAGACCCGGACCTCTAAAAATAGCCAAAAATGGTAAGGTTTGTATTTTGCCCTCCCCATTGGAGATACCCTTAGACTAATACTTATACTCTTAAGAATTGTCAATTTTACTTACCGAAACGAAAGAAGAGACGTTTCTTACTCGACGCTTGAGAATGAATTTCTTTTTGCATAACTTCTTGATTTTAATTTTTTCTCATAAAATTATTATGTAATTTATTTTAAGTTTTATCATTGACTTAGATTCTTTTATTTTGGTTTTTTTTATTTAAACTAATATTTCTTACATTTTTTATTTAAACTAATTATTTTTTAGTTAAACTATTACGGTTATGGATAAGGTTACGGTTAATTGTGATTTTTTGAATCCTTAACAGTTACAGTTATAGTTATTGATTTTAAAAACTATTTGGTTTTAGTTACGGTTATAGTTATTGGTTTGCTAAACGATTTTGGTTACGGTTTTATTATTTTTCGCAGTTATCCGAACCCCTGCCATTCTTAAATGGGACTTGCTCTTATTGGTTGATTTTTTTTTTCATTTTCTATTTATGCTTAGATAACCATAATATAATCCTCATCTATTAAAATTGACTAAACCGTTAAGTTTGATGACTTTAAAAAAAAATAAAAATTCAAGAGCTATTTGATTTAAGGCAAAGAAAAAGGGATCTAGATGTCTTTTCTCACTTTCTTTCAAGTACATAATAATTTTGTATAGCAATGCTTCAGACCCCACTAGCCATTTAATCTAGTGGTATGATCCTTGTTTCTGGTATAAGAAGTTTCAGGATCAATTCTACGAACATCCTTTGAAAGTAATATAAATTTGATTTGGTTCTCCTTTTAAATTAAAAACAAAACAAAAAAGAAAAAAGAAAAACAATGCTTCAGACAGTCAATATAATCCATGCAGTGATATATACATGAGATAGAGTTCGCAAAACTTCTATGAATTCATTGCAATAGTATTTCTATAACCAAGAAAAACAAGCTAGAAACCACTAAGGCTCGGTTTGTTTGCCGTAAAATATTTTTTAAATTTTTTTGTATTTAGTAATATTAAAAAATTAGTCAACTAAAAAATATTTTTTAGTAAAAAATAGTAACTACTTTTGCTCAATTTTTAGGTATTTGGTAATATCAGAAATTGGCCAACTGAAAAATATTTTCCAGTTAAATATTACAACTAATATAAAGTTTGAAAAAATATTTTCATATCTTGTGAGAGAAGAAAATATTTTTCGCAACTCACCCCCCTCCCCCCACCCCCACTCTCATAGTTAACATATTATGTGTATAATTTTTTTTATAAAATCTAATATCAAAAATATTTTTCATTGTATATCCAAATATTAAAAAATATTTTTCAGTATTTTATTTTTTTAAAAAATATTTTCTCTCATTAAATTATTTTATTTTTATTGTAAACAAACGGGATTCAAAAAATATTTTTTAAAAAAAATATTTTGTACAATTAAATTATTTTACGACAAACAAATGGAGCCTAAGTAATCGCCATCATAACGAAATCACTGACGGTTCCCATACTAGATAGTTTCGTGGTTGGCGGCACCAAACACAAAAGCTACGTACTCTGAAAATTAAAGACTTCGGTGGTGGACCAAGCGAATAATGGGAGCTCTTTGAGAGCTTTGCGGGGGACTTATGGCCCCATTTCCCTCGAGCCATTCATCTTGGTATTTTGGTTACTCGATATCGAGATGATTATTTTATTATAATTATATTATTATTTTATTTATTATTAATTTTTTTCTTAAATTATTATGAGAGCATTTAAATTTATTCGTTCCTTACTTTTTTATTTTTATTACATTAAAGCTGAAGCGAAATATCTAATTAATAGCCATTTTACTGTTTGTCTTTATCTAATAGTAGTCCCAATTGTGATAGCACACATTCAATTGTATGACTTTTCAACGGATATGTAAGTTCTACATTAGCGCACCAACCAGCATACTACGAGATCTAATAAGCCTTACTGTTTATTTCTATTTGTTTTTGTTTTTACTAATAGGTGCAAAATACGCGTTTTTAAAGGTACTTGAATATATTGTCCTCCATTTCTTTTGGCTCTATTGATGAAAAACATGGGCACTTATTTACGAGGAAAGAATAATAATGGCCAATGTGAAGCAATTGCTTTGGCACATAAAATTACGAATCTTGTGATTTAAGCCACCGGCCCAATAAGTGTCTCTTCATTCAATTTAGACATACTGAAAAAGTTTCGACCCTCTCTTAGTCTTATTATTTTTATATTAAGAAATTATCATCAATAAAGGTTGAAAAAGATTAAGATTAAGAGTGCTGAGTAGCGTGCTTTTAATGTATAAGAACATAATAATTCATCTCTTTACGAGTCACTTCTGTTTTTTACTCTTTATGTAGTTACTTTATTGATTAACAACGAGATAAGACAGCCACTGGAATTATTAATCTCCTCTAAACTGCATGACCTTTTTTGAGTTGAAATGATTATAAGGCGGCTGAAGAAAAAAAGATTGTATGTGTTGAAGACTAAATACATAAAGTAAGCATTTTTTTAAGAGTTTAAAATTTTAAATCAGGTGAAAATTTATATGGTATTAGAACTAAAGTTACAAAATATCATTGGATTCAAGTCTTTACTGCACTTTTTATTAAAAAATATTAAAATTATCTACGTACAAGACTAAAAAAACAGATACAACTTGTATTGTGAGCTAGGGCACGTTGTCTTCAATAAATAAAGAAGTGTTAAAAATAATAAATTTCTCTCTAGTAATTTAAACTTTTACATGATGTAATAATTTAACATTAGCTAGGTGTAATGACCAGTAGCGGACGTACAATGGGATCAGACAGGGTTGCAGTCCCCACTGACCTAAGTAAATATTAAAAAATTTATATATTTTTTATAAAAAAAATTAAATATCTATATATATTTAATTAAAAAAATTAAATAATCTCCAGTAAAAAAAAATTATGAATTTATCCCTAGTAATAATCCTCATCTAGAATGAGTTTGGTATAGATCACACACATAATATCACTATCATGATTATATACTAAGTCTTATTAGATCTTATATGAAGTTCATTTCGTAAACTTGAAGCAAAATCTCAACTTCAACTTATTTGCATTATGGGGATAATGATTATGCTCAAATAGATTCTTTGCTCACATATGTTCTTGAACCCCACACGTGATATTATTAGGTCGGCAATATTGAACTGTGTCAAAGAAAAATGAGACATTGAAATGTAAATAGATGTGGATACGTTCTATATATGTGATGGTTGATGAATATCTACAGCGCAACATGCAATTTCAAACATCCAATTCCCAATCCATTGAAGGAACTTTTTAGTTGTTGTATTTTGTTAACTAATATAAATATGCGTATTCTGGAAAAAAATGAATAAATAGATAAATATATGTATTATTTTTTTCTTTTTGGATACATTGACAACCAATAATAACTAAATTGAATAATTATTTTCGGGAAAATTTCTCCAATTTTGTCTTTTTCAATTAATAATTGAAGTTAGCGTGGAAATTTGCTAACGGTAGCTAGACCCAAAGTTATTGCAAGCAGTGATGAAGTTACATTAACATGAGGATGGTCTTTGACTAAAAAAAAAAAAATCATTATATTGAACCTTTTTTTTATATGAGGACACTTTCTGACTCTTTTCAATGTATGAGTATATATTTTGAATTCGAGTCTTGAATTCGGGTCTTGAATCCATCCCTGATTGCTAATGAAAATTAATCAATCAATTAGCAAATCAGTATTATACGTATTATCTTTCTGTGGTGGAGTCATTACTAAGACGACCGTGTATTGTTAGGATAATAAAATATAAACTTTGTATTATTGTTTAATCAGCACCTATAGATTTTAATTTCCATAATCAACATCTCCATGATATTTCATGCTAGGAGGTATGATATGCGTTTTTTTCCCCACTTCATTTGTGTATGTGTGCGAGCGTTGTTTTCCATTATGGACTTTAGGCTCTTTTTGTTTTCCGTAAAATAACTTACTTGTAAAAAATATTCTTTAGAAAATAAAATATTTTTCTCCGTTTGTTTAATGTAAAATAACTTGCTTGTAAAAAATATTTTCTTGAAAATGTTTTTAGAGAAAAATATTTTCCTGAGCTTCGTTTGTTTGTCGTAAAATAACTTGTTAGGAAAAAATATTTTCCTGAAAAATAAAATACTGAAAAATATTTTTTGGTATTTAGATGTACAATGAAAAATATTTTCCGACATGATATTTATAAAAAAAAAAATATACACATAAAATAAGGGTGGTTAAGTTCCGAAAAATATTTTCTTCTCCCAAAGAACATGAAAATATTTTTTCAAACTTTGAACTAGACGTAATATTTGACCATAAAATATTTTTTAGTTGACCAATTTTTCAGTATTATCAAATACCGGAAAATCTTTAAAAAGTAGCCCACCATTTTTGACCGAAAATTTTTTTACAGTTGACCAATTTTTTTGTGTTACTAAACACCGAAAAATCTCTAAAAAATAGCCCACCATTTTTTACTAGAAAATGTTTTCCGATTAATCAATTTTCTAGTGTTATCAAACACTATAAAATTAAAAAAATATTTTCTGAGAGAATATTTTACGGCAAACAAACGGAGCCTAAGTGTAACTGATTTCCTTGTTAAAACTCTGAGGTAGCGATTGGTATACTGTAATGGATTTGAACAGGAATGGAATGGGCTAAGGAATGAAATGAAATTGGGAATGGAATGAACTTGGGAATACGAATAACATGTTTGGTATATTTTAAGAATGAAGAGTAGTAATAGGAATGCCTTATATAATATGACAAGATTGCCCTTTTATTATTATAGTATTAAAAATATGACAAGATTGTTATTTTATTATTATTATTATTATTATTATTATTATTATTATTTCAATCACTATTATTATATTATTTTTATTTTTATTTTATTTTTAGTTTTTGATTTTATATTTTTTATAATAATAATAATTAAAATAATAATAATTAATATTATTATTATTATATTATTATTATTAGAAATAAAAATAAAAATAATAATTTTTTTAATAATAATAAAAATAATTAATTTTTAATAATAATTTATATTATATTAATTTATTTATTATTATTTTTTTAATAATAATAATTAGTATTTTATAATAATTATTATTATTATATTTTTTAATTATTATTATTGTTATTTTTATTATTATTTTTGTTATTATTATTATTATTCCAATCACTATTATTATTATTATTATTATTTTTATTTTTATTTTATTTTTAGTTTTTGATTTTATATTTATTTTTTAATAATAATAATTATTATTATTATTATAAAAATAATTTTTTATAATAATAATAATTATTATTATTATTATTATTATTATTACAAATAAAAATAATAATAATAATTTTTTAATAATAATAATTATTATTTTTTTAATAATATTTTATATTATTTTTATTTATTATTATTTTTTTAATAATAATAATTAGTATTTTTTAATAATTATTATTATTATATTTTTTAATTATTATTATTGTTATTTTTATTATTATTTTTGTTATTATTATTATTATTATTGAATATGAGGGTATGATAGTCAAGTTCATTCCAAAATACATGAAAATGGCCCATTCCCATGGGTTTACTCTGGAATGGCTATTCCCATATACGTGAGAATGTGATTACCTTGAGAATGAGATTCTCAAGTTCATTCCTTTATACCAAGTATGAGAATAAAAAATAATTAAAAATGTCATTCCATTCCAAACCTCATTCCAGTATATCAATCGGTACCTGACAATGTAATGTAGTGCTCGAAGGCACGTCAAGTTTCAATCTTGCTTTCTTTTCTCACGTGTCTACGTGCTTGTTTTGGCTTAAAAATATATTACCCGTTAATCTTATAACCTTCAAAATTCATAATTAAGATCTCGATGAGGTACAAGACTTCTTCGAAATCACTTTCATAGTGAGCCCTTGTAGGATATTTTTTGAGGACCACTTGATAAGGCTAGGTAATTGTTTAAGCTACAGATTGTGTGTCTTCCTTTGATTAGAATAATTACCAATTTTGAGAAAAAAGACATTAAGCTGCGTGATTAGTTTACAAGTACATGACTCTTGAGTAAAGATTTAAATCCTCTCATATCGCACTACATTATGAGACAATCTAATAAGATGATTATATATAATGGCTTGAGCTACTTCATAATAAGCGGGGGCTGCCCATTTTCACCTCAATTTTTTTTGAAAATGTCTAATTTGAAAGTATTTTTAAGAAAAAAAAATTAATTTAACTCTTATTAAATAAAATTTTTGCATATAAGTGTTAAATTATGTTATTTAAACCTCCACTACAAATCCTGGAACCGCTCTTGATGATATATTCATCTCATTTTACATATAGATAAATCCTTACTAGTAAATTTCTCTCATAATAATATGATAATATGAGAAAATTCAAATCCACTAATTAATCCCAAGACAAAAGAATTTTTTTTTTTTCCTTCTACACTTTTTTTTTTTTTTGGTGAAATGCACAAGACCTCTCTATATTTTTTTAAAGTTGCACAATACCCCCTATTAGAAATGGCAATAGGGACAGGGATTGTGGGTACCTGCCCCGCCCCCGCCCCAAATGAGGAATGGGGAATGGGGCTGGGGATGGGGATTAACTTTTAATTCCCGCGCGAGAGCGAGGCGAGGTGTGGGGATAAGCATTTCCCTCCCCGCATACATAGATAGTTATTTTTATTATTTTAGTATTATATATGTATTAAAATTATACATATAAAAGTATAAAAAATAATATTAAACAAAGTATTATAAAATAGAGAAGAAAAATTAGATTATTTGAAAAGATTTTATAATTATTCTTAAAACCATTGTATGCCGTAACTTGAGATTTGCTATCATTTGACATAAATACATCAATTTTACTATTGTTCATAGTGAATTAAGAGATTTATTAGTTATTTCAGTTGCACTTCAAAAAGCTTCAAATAATATAACTAAAGTTGAATTTTAAAGAATTACAACTAATATTATATGTAACATGCGATAAGAAAAAAATTATAATAATCAATGCAATCTCACTATCACAAAGAAATTATATTTTTCAATTATAGTTCTCATACACAATGGTTAAGTCAAAATTTCTTTTAAATATTTGAGACTCAATTATTATAATATTATTTTTACTAGTTAACTGCAAGAATAATTAATATTAGATTTTATTTAAGATCTATATTTATATTTATCATTAGTATAACTTTAATTTATATTTTAAAGCTGACTGATTCAAATTAACTTTAATTCTTAAGGTTTAAAAAAACTAATAAAATCTTGCGGGTAATCCCCATTCTCCACGGGGATTCGAGGGCGGGAACGAGGGTATAGAATACGGGGACGCGGCGGGGGATGGGGAAAGTTTTTGAGTGGTAGGGCGGGGCGTGGGGATAGCTCCCCCCGCTCTTACCCCGCCCCATTGCCGTTTCTACCCCCCATGATTTTAAAAGTGCACAGTACCCTCCTTATAGTTTCTGAAACGAAGCATAATAGTCCTTTCTATAAAAAAAAAATTCATTTATTTTAACAAAAAATATATGTAATGCACGCGCATCAAATGTGATTATTCAAGTTTTTTTGCTTAAATTATTAATTATTTGGACAAAAATATCCATTTTTCTCAACTCTAAAGAAAAAATATGTGTTATAAGGATATTTTTGTCTAAATAATTAATAATTTAAGCAAAAAAAATCACATTTGACGCACATGCATCATACTTTCTGTTAAAATAGACCAATTTTTTGACAGAAGGGGCTGTTATGCTTAGCTTCAGAAATCACGGGGGTGTACTGTGCACTTTTAATACGATTCGATGAAATATATTGAAATTTATGTCGAATTGGTAGGTGCACATGTATTAATCAAGTGAATTTTAATTCACAGAGGATTATTGTACTTAGTTTCAGAAGCTACAGAGACGTACGGTACATTTTTAAAATTACAGGAAAATATTGTGAAACTTTATAAAAATACAAGGGGATCCTGTATACTTTAATTTAATTTTTTTATGAATAATAAAAAATTTAGATAACAGAGTTTAACCACCAAATTATCTTGTAAAACTCAATTATTAACTGATAAATTTTAAAATATAATAATATACCCTCATATATACACCAAATTAATTAAAAATAAAACTCCGAAAGTGTCGAACTTTTCCTTTTGTTCCGTTGTCCTTTATCTTTTTAAGGCAGTCTCTCTAGTGCCGTGTATATATGCTTGTGTGCTTGGAAAGCGACCATGCGAAAGATGATGATATTTTTATTTTATTTTTTTTGGACAGGAAAGATGATGATAGTTTACGCGGACTTATCAGCAAAAGGTTGAGTAAAAACTATTATTATTTTGGCTGCTTGGGCGCCTCCCATTGCCGACTCCAACTGATGCTGTCGGTTCATCTTTTCAAACTTTCCGGCATTTGGTTTCTATCAACCTCAACATAGCTTTGACTAATAAGATTCATTTTTCACGGATATAGAATTTTTTTCACTAAAAATTGTAATATATAATTTCACAGTATATGAATATATATATTTTTTTAGTCTGGACTAACATATTTTTTGAATATCTTTTGGATTAGTAGGGATTATATTCCTCACTGTTTATAAAATATATCATATCATCAGTGGCTGAGTCATTTTTAGAGGTGCGGAAGTTACAACTCCTATTAAATTCAAATTTTGTCTTAAAATGGTTATTAAGATATTTTTAGGTCGAAAAATCAGTTCAGCCTCCACTGAGAAAAAATACATATATATGAGTATTAAATTGTGTAATTTTAACCTCTACTAAAGATAAATCCTGAGTCTTCCACTGTCTGCCATTTACATTACAAGTTACAATACCAGGATTCAAATAAATGAGAAAGAAAATTTGGATTAGTTTTGATGTCCGTTGTACTTAATTAACTTGGATCATATCTTTCTATATGGGATCATCAGGGGCGGATCCAGAAACTTAATATTGGAGGGAAGTGGGGGGGCGAGATTTTTTATTATTATTTTATTATACCGTGTTCTTTTGTGCAGTATTTTTTGGCTTATAGAAAACACATCAAAAAAATATCTTTCTATTAACAATTATGCATAAAATTAACTTACCAAAAAAAAAAGTAAATTAAACATTATTGAAAAAGGGAATTGGGGGAGTGGAAAAGATTAAAAAAAATATATAGACAGAGAGAAAGAAATGGTGGGTGAATTGGTGGCAGTTATTGTGCGTGTGGTATGTCAATTATATTGCGAAGGCCAATCATTATGTGGAGATATTGGAGGCGAAAAACATACATAGGCTAAAAGAAAAAATATATATATTGGAGGGGCCGGGGCCCCTGCCGGTCCCCGACTGGATCTATCCTTGGGGATCATGCATTTTAAAATTTAGCACCCTAGTGTGAGTCGAAAGATTTCTCAAATAGAGCTCTCATTATAAATCAAATCAAATCAGACATTATCCTAATATATAGAGTCATATATAAATCTGAAGCTACCACTCATTCTTGTCAAAAATTATCTCTTACATTAGCTTCACATAGTGAAAACCCCATACAAATCATAGTGAGTGACCTTGTTAACACACCAAAATTGGGGTTACAGTAACAATTTGAAGCATCTTAAATTGACAACCCTTTAAAATCTGTTTTAATGTTAATAAAAAAAAATATTAGGAGTGAAATATCTCTTTATTTTGTTTAGTCTTCTCGATTTTCGACTCTCTTGAAAGGAAAAAAAAAAAAAAACGATCCCAGTTGTTTAAGTGGTCAAGGGCTCACCCAAATCAATCACTTTCAATTTATAGTCCAGATTGTTTTTCATTTTCTGACTTGGTCATTAGCCTCGGGTAACACAGTCTTAGTCCTCGTTATAGCACTCCGCTCAAGTCCATTTTGAAAGAGGGACGCAATTGTGTTAGACCGTTTACTTCTGTTTTTATCGTCGACTTTTAAATCTACATTTGTCACTAAGCAACAATTGTAATAGATTGATTCGCTTATTGACTAAATCAAATACTTATAAAGTCAGATAGACCATATTTCACAAGTGGTCCTTAATATTTATATTTTTTTAATTTTAATTTTATTATTTTAAAAGTGACACGTTTAGTCTCAAAATATTATAAAATAAAATAAAAATTAATTTAATACCCAATATCCATATTTATTTTTTATTTTGCCTTCATTTTTTAAAAATGGTACGTTTAGTCTCTAAAATTTGAAATTAATCTCCGTCGTAAAATTTTAATTTGTGACTTGTACATGAAAATTTTGGGATTAGGCTTCATTTGTTTGTCTTAAAATAACTTTTGGGAAATATTTTTCTAAAAATAAAATATTTTCTGATATTTAGTTATCAAACTGAAAAATAATTTCTGATATTTAGATATCACAGTGAAAAAAATTTTTGACATGAGATTTTATTAAAAATACACACACATATTACAGTAGCGTGGGTGGGGTAGGGGTGAAAAGGGTGGATTTGGGTGGAATTTTCCTGAAAAATAGGAGAAGAAAATATTTTTTATTCTTTTGAATTAAAATTTTTATTTGATCGAAAAATATTTTTCAATTGATCAATTTTTTTATGTTAACAAACATCAAAAAATTAAAAAAAATATTTTACGGCAAACAAACAAATCTTAAGGACTAAAATGAATTTTTTTACAATTTTTTTGGACTTAACACATTACTATTGAAATAATAAAGATGAAATTGAAAAAGAAAAACCCAAAGTTTGTCCAAATACAGCAAAATTCAAAGACTAAGATCAATCACCCTCCTTTGAGGTTAAAGACCAGTTAACTCGTTTAAAGGCTAAACCCTTAATTTACTTTTTCCTTTGCTTCGGCCAAAAAACTCAGAGCCAATAGATAATCCAAGTATACATACTCGAAAAACTTAAGAAAATATATCCATCTGATTGTCAAGTCAAACAGGAGCAGAGGCAAGGGATGACCAGGGAAAACCCGGCCCCCAATCCTCCAACTTTTTTTTTCCTAAAATTTTTTTTTTTTTGGGCCTATTTATTTATATAGTTCTATCGATGGCCCCCTCATTGAATCTTGGTCTTCTAATATTAAATTTCTAGTTCCGCTCCTGAAGTCAAAGCGGCACTATACCTATGAACAAAAGCTTGTGATATGGAATAAATAAATAAACAATAATTCATAGCGTTACACAATCCAGTGACTACTGAACCAGGTAGATTTATGACCCCAAAAAAAAAAAAAAAAACAGGTAGAGTTACACATGTTTCACTTAATAAAGGTATATTTACAGTGATAAAAATTGAACTACAAGGTGCAAGAGCCGTCCTTAGAGGTAAAAATATGGTTTAAACTCGTGTCCTCTAATTATAACGAAAAACAAAAGAACGGCACCTCAGACCACAATAGTGATGCTCTACGCGTCAAAAAGAATAATATTGAACAAATGTTAGCAAGGATAATCCTTCTAGAACTGGAGAAATTCCAAGAAGTAAGAGTAGGACGGAGAGTCGCGCCTCTGAACTGTAACACCATTTTTAGTTGGTACTCGGAGCTTTTGTTTGATAGAGTGCTTCTAAACACTCTTTGGCTCTATGAACCTTTGATTGAAGGTAAAAGTTCCCATTCTTTGAATTGCGTTCAAACAAATTGTCGTATCTCTGAATAGAAAACAAATCCAGGACATCACATTATGCAAAAAAGTGGTATTACAGAAAGTACAGAAGGATAAGAACCAAGATAAAACCTGTAGAATGTCTTCCCATGATGATTGCTCAGCAACACCCAGTATTTGCCTCGCCTCCAATTCTGTCATAGTTTTACTTGCTTGTTTAATATTCCGTACTGCTTCTCGAGCAACACCATTTCTTGAGGCATCTGCCATCAGTCGCACCCACACATAACAAGATTGAAGTAGACATTTAGTACTTGTCTAGAGGATCAGAAAATTATTATCTTGTGTAAGCAAATACTAAGTGATAACTCAGTTGAAGATAGCAGATCAAATTATACTTCTCTATTTAGCTTTATGCAGAAGTTTTCTAAGTTAGCTTTCTAGGAGGTGAAGCAGCAAAAGGACTTACTTGCAAGTGCCTGACGATAGGCTTGAATCACAGCCCTCCCCATAACTGCAGAACCCATAACAATCAGGTTCGCCAGAAGCCTCGCCGCCTGCAGCAAGAAGTTATAGCAAGTCTTAGTTATGTTTCCAGAAAGAAATTCCTCTTTATTAAGTATCGGTTTACTAGCCATGTTACAAAATCAATACAAGCAAAAAATGCTTTGTCAAGGAGTGCAAGGTCAGAAACAAACTTCACATATTTAATCAGTGTCCGAAATTTAATTCACAGGCCAATACGAAAAATACAACTATGTTAAGAAGTTTATAGCTGACGAAGGAAACTAACAAGTTGAGGCTGCAACGAGTGAAATACACAAATTATAGATATCACAAGAATCTCAAGATCTAAACACCAACTAACTTCTAAGTTGGACTCATATCAAAGATACATTTTACTCTTATAAAAACACCCTCCAGCAGTCCAGATCAAGACTCCGAAAGCCATCAGCAAACCTTTTACAAAAGCCATTGGGAATTTGGGATGCTTTTGTTCGAGATTCAAATAGCAGAATAACAAAGAAATCAATCCACATAAACATTTCTCATCTATCTCTTTGCCTTCCAGTCATGAGTCTATATGTCGGGAATCGTACATAGTCTTATCACTTAATCAAGGAAACATCAGTTTTGGCATTAATCCTGATCATGACTAAAAATTCATCTAAGAATGTCATTTACAGTGAATATGTACTCAAATGCTGTAACCTAGTCAAGATGAATCCAAAATAAGTAAGGTCTTTGCCTATCAAGTACCTTTTATCATGACGATAATCAAAAGAGACGGGGAATGAAGTAAAACTCTGAGCAAATGCAAATAGAGGAAAATTACAAAGGAATTAGTAAATCCCTTGACTAGTGATTCTACCATCTTCTGTGTTCATCCTCCCAGAGCTGCTCCTATAATCTTGATCCTTTATCATATATTCAGCAGAAATATAAATTTCCAGATATTTCTCTACACAAAGCAAAGTCCTAGTTATAAAGAGCAGAAAGTCTTCAGCAAGATCAAAAAGTTTATGCACTTTCATGCTTTTCGATATTTGCCCTCAGGGGTAACTAGAGGTTGAATGGGAGCTCGTATTTCTCCATCTATGATATTTTGGGCGCTTATGGAACAGATCCGCATCAACCATTCATAGTAGAATACATTTAAATAAAAAATTCAAAGATTGAGTTCAGAAAGTAATTCTTTCTGGAAGTCCACAACTTAAGAAAGAAACGATAATTATAAGCTATCCAAGGTGGGTAACCTTCATTTACGACTGAGATGCTAGGTCTTGACAGTATTAGGAAATTGAGTACATAGCCAATCAAAGAGGTATTCATTCGTCAAGATTAAACTCACACTTCACACAAAGGAAATCCCTCTACATTTCTCAAGGCACGAGCCCCAGAAAGAACAGGGTGAACGTAGGAGGAGTGAAGAGGAAAAGGGGTGCTGAAAATATCTAGAAAATTGGAAATGCTCCCCAAGCAACAATATAAATTAGGCGTGCAAGAGTAGGCATTATACTAACAAAGGCAAGTTCACAATCTAACACTACTAAAATATGTATAAAAAGCAGAAAATTATCCAAATGACCAATAGAAGATCCATCAACGAAAGAGAACTAACTGTGTGACGTTATGCATAAGAATTACTGTAATATTGTTGGACCAACAATTTCATGGGCTAGTCAGTGGGCATATCAGCTCGAAATGATACTCTCTTGCAGCATAATGTCAGGCAGTTACATCCTTTTGAAAAAATATTATCAGATACAATGCTAAACTCTCACTTACAAACTCGGCACAAGCACTCTGCCCCCTTACCTACCCCTAAAAACCTTCAAATTGCTTTGATAAGGTAAGGAATTGCCCCACCACTTCACCCTCACAGGGATGCATAGATAAAAACATATGGCATCGTCCAGACAATGCACATTTGTTATCATAAACTATCACATAGAAAGCATATTATTTTTCATCCCCTAACTATAACAAAAGGGGGTTGTGACGTCCCACATTGACGAAGCCATATGATATGATATGAGTATGACTTATAAGTTAGTGATGTCGGTTTAAGAATTGACTCAGATTAATTATGTTTTGAACCAAGTTGATATTTAGCCCAAAACAGTTATTTCTAAGCCTACCACACGGGTCTCGCTAGCTATACAACATTTCACCTCAAGTTCATTTCCCGTACTAGAAGTAAATTGTACCCAAATCAATAATTTAGACATTTGCAATCAGAATGCTAAAAGTGATATATAACAACTCAAGCCCATGGGAGATCCTAACTTAAGAGAACCCCACCTTGCACTTAGGGTGAGATCCCGATACAGGATCATTACATAATACGGGCTAACAGAATTGGATATATACATATGACTTCAGCGATCAATAGATCAATTTAGTTCCAAAAGAAACTTTTTTCAAATAGTTCAAACACTTAAAAGAAAAACAAAAACAAAACAAAACTTTCAGATATATTTTCAATCAAATTATAAGATATATATAAACAGCAAAGCAATGTATAGCTTGTATTTAAATTGTGAAAATAATTGTTATGTACACGTACTTACCATTGCTGAAGATCAGTGGAAAAGAAAAAGAGAAAAGAAAAACGCTTGCAATATTAGGGTCCTAGGCGGAGAGAGAAAGAGGTGTAGGGCTATATCAATTTGGATAAAAGAGGAAAGGAGGGGAAAAAATGTGGGCGAGTTTTATAAATGGTCCCTAATATTTTTATTTTTTCAATTTCATCGAAATTATTTTAAAAGTGATGCATTTTGTTTTTAATGTTTTCATTTTTTTCAATTTCATTCTTATTATTTTACAAAAGACATGCTTAGAGCATTTCTAATGGAAGATACTATTTACAAAAATATATTATTTTTGGCAATTTTTTAGAGATCCAAAAATTGACTGGGTCTCTATTTTAGCCAAAAAGTTGATAAAAGTGACGGATTCCATATATTTTGACTCTAAATTTAGAGACTCAGTCTCTAAAAATTGCCAAAAGTAATATGTTTTTGTAAATAGTGTCTCCTATTGGAGATACTCTTAGACCCAAAATTTGTAAGAAGTTTTAGTTTAGTGAAGTTTCACATGCAAGTAACAAATTAAAATTTCCCGATGATAACTAAATTGAATTTTTTTTGTAAACTTCGGAACTAAACTCGTCACTTTTGAAACAGTTGAACGAAAGTAAAAAAAAATGTAAATATTAAATACTAAATTAAAACTTTTATAATTTTTGAAGGGACATCACTTTTAAAATAATGAGAACAAAATTGAAGAAAATGTAAACATTGAGAATCATTAGTAAAATCTACCTTATTTGTATATCAAGCCAATGTTGGCTTCTTTTTGCATCTCTTTCATTTTTTGGTAGGAAAATTCTTCAAATTGAACAGCAGATCCAAAAGATAGCATGTCATCTTGACACATGTTATGCATGTAATGATAACACGTGTTCTTTTTTTTCTTTTTTTTTTTTTGTCAATAGTAGACTCATAATTCTTTTTTTGTATTGTGATCTCGTGCCAAAGTCCAAACGGGGACCATAAGCCCAAATCTACAACCTGCAGGCAATCCATTTCTGTTAGCAGGCTTCACAGCCCAAACAGCTGATAACTTATATTACTACTAAATTTTAAATCAGTTCAAATTGATATCAGTCTCTCACATATTAGTAAAATTTACACGTGTAGGTCTAATCAACTATATAAGAGTAACCCATCAGTACCGACTGATACCATATAAAATGTGATATATACCTACTCATGACAACGGAACTCAAGAAGAATCAACAAAAGAAAGAAAAGCATATGCTGTATCAGTATAAGTAGTTACAATATGTTATCTGTGCCTTCAGTATAAGAAAGAATATAATTCGGGAAAGCTAATGGTATATAATCTCAGTTTTGTAATTCATCCCTCATAAATCAATGTGCTAACGAGCAAGAAACAGTGAAAATACAGACAAGAAACTCAACACTGTCAACATTTAAGGCTCTAATTGTCGAACCTTAAATAAGAATGAAACACCTGAAGAAGAAAGAGAAGTGTCTCATAATGAGGGATCAAAAGAACAGAACATTTTGTGATCAGAAAGGAATGAGAATTCCGCGCAGCAACGTTAAATTAGTTTCACTGATTCATCATAAAGGTCAAGTCAGTGAGTATCATCATCTGGACTCAGTTGGAAAGGACTCGAGGGTGAATCATTTCCAACTGTTGTAGCTTCTTGAGACTGCCTGCTCTTACCATTTGCCTCAACTTCTGGACTTACCTTCTGATCTCCAACTTCGGATGCTCCAGAGTCTTTTGACATGCCATCCTCTGTATCGTTTTTCTTCTTTTTGTTAGTCCTTGTCCTCTGCTCAGTTGTAAGATTAGCTTCAACAACTTTCCGTTTTGAAGCCCTTGAGCCTTCAGCCGCATCATTCAACTCTGCCGTTGAACTCTCGGGCAAAGCATCAGAAATCTCATTTCTCGTGCGTGCTTCCTCTTCAGCAGAATCATTCATCATTTTCTTATCCTTGTCTATTGCACACTGAAGTTTCTCTATCACACTCATAATCTCTCTGTTGACCTACACAGGAGAAAAGATAGCCCACTAGGTTACTCAGAGTCGAAGTGATAAACAAATAAAAGGGAAACCCCATCGACTTCCCCAGTAGAACGATAATTTAATTATTCACTCAATTAGGTTCTAAAGGCTCCATCCCACATAACGTGTACATATATGCAATAAAAGGACGTCCACTTTTCCAGCAACTGACATATCTATCAATTTAGATCACATATGTGAAGAGAGTGCCGATAGGTGCCACACCTGAGGATTTTGGAGGAACTCAGATATATCGTATGCACATGTAGGGCACTGCAATATATTCTTTTGAGAGCGGAGTTTCCGTCCATTATGGCATGTTCTTTCTCTTGTGAACGACTGGCCAGCAAATGCATCCTCCAGACAACGCTTGCAAAAGTTATGAGCACAGGGTGTTGTTAGTGGCACAGTCAGCACTTCTCGGCAAAGAAGGCAAGTGAATCCTGCATTAAAAAGTTTGCCATCTTAAACACAGGATTTGTAGAATCAAAAGACAAATGTTATCAATAATTCACTGTGGTGAAGTAGCAGGGGAATATTTTTTCCATATTTTACATGCACTAAAGATGAAGACTTACTTAAAGCAAAATCCACGGACTTCGTGAACGACACCATTTTCAGCTGAAACAGAACATTCAACCACTAACGACAAACCAAGGAATGATGAGAACTTATCTGTCTGTTGGTTTCTACATCAATTCATCCTCGTGTCAAACTTATAAAGACACTTACTAACAAGGCACCAAATTGAAAGCATCATTATGTCAAACTTATAAAGACAACTACTAACAACGAGCCTCCAAACCAAAACCGGGAAAGATTAGTTTAATAAATGAAAATAACTGAACTGTCAGTGCATGTCTTTCTTTTCCTTTGTTTTTGGTGGGAATAGATGGTTCACTGATTCAACCTTTTAGAAGTTTTTCCTTCGCTGAGATGTACTGTGCTTTCCGTATAGCTTCCCTTGCCCTCTCTCTCTCCTCAGGATTACACTCAACTACTTTCTTCTTGCTGCGTGGAGGCAACTTTTTCCACTTCCAGATGGCTTCTTCCTCCTGTGATGAAAAATAGATATCTAGATAAAAGAAGAAACTGGTAAATAAAAATTCATAAAGTGACGTCAGAACCCAAATGGAGCCGCTCCTGAGCAGGGAAGAAAGAGAATATAAAGAAAGAGGATGAAAATGGCATGAAACTGAAGGAACTGATTGTGCATTGTGTAAGAGAATACTTATGTATTTATGCTTTGTATCCACAGTAGTTGTTTTGCAAAAAATCGGTTAGCTCCAACAAACAATATTCCCCAGATTACCTCTGTCAATCACAAATACGCTTATGTGCAACACATTTTGATCAAAGTTTGATTGGCGGAATATCCTAATACTAAGAAAGTGCATTAGTAGTAAAAGTAAAAGAGGAATGTCTGTGTTCACTCACATCGTAATCCCATGAAGGACTTTCCTCTCTTCCAGAGACATCAACTGCTTCTTCAAGCTCCGAAATGTTTGGCAGGGGTCTAGGCCGATCCCCATGCTCATCACTATAAAGATGTTGAAAGGTGACCACTCAAGAAATATCTTCAACTAGACAGAAAAAATTAAACAGAACAAAAATTCAGACCTCGTCCATGGCGCAGGTTCATTGTCACATCTCACAAATAAGTATCTGCAAACCTTGAAGCCCTAATTCACGAAAAACACAATCGCTAAAATCACAAGCAGTAGAACAAGCCAACAGGAAAAGATATTCGTGCTAGTTCACGTGTTTGCATTTGCAAGACCTTCCAGAAAATCTATTTCTTATCTTCTTGTTTGGTTGCATTAAAACGTAGAGAATGTTTTACATGTCATATGATATTTTAAACTGTAAAGACAAGTAATTTTTCCTTCCAAATATGTTGTTTCCAGGGCCTATGTAATTTCGAAAGGTCTTTTCCTTCCTTTGCTTGTACATGATTGTTGTGTGATATGTTGTATGTATATCGAATTTGCTTGCTGGAGCCAATGAATAGACTTGTGGTCTAAGGCAGCAGAGCTAGATGGGAAAGTGTTGGCAATAACAGTGATAGTGGAGGTGGCTGATGTGGTGCTTATGGAGATGGTGATCTTTATATAGAAATGGAATTTCAAGATATTGACTCAGATGTCAGAAATGGTTTAAAATGATAATTAGTTTCTCCACGTCAAATATATAGAGTGGAAAATAACAACATTTTATATTCAACCAAATGAATCTTTCATCAGACATATTTACCTGAATTCCGTTCTTCCTCCAACATTTCTCTACCCGGTAGATCCCATCATAGCGGTATCCCTCCTCTGGAGCATAGGAAGAACGTTTCTCATTGCACGACCTTCAGTCAGGAGAAAGAGCAAGAACAGTTTAACTAATAAGAGTGACTCAGAGATATTTTGCAAAAGCTATACAAACATTGTCTGTGTTGATACTTTTATAGAATGGTACAGTAGTAAACATAAGGTAAAATTAATTATAATGCATGAAACTCAAGCAAGTGAGCAACATATATATGCACAAATCAAATATTTTTGAAATCTTGAGTATTTAATGCAATTTTTCAATGACCACATAACAAGACCAAGGACTTCTACAGATATCCTTATCTATATTTTCCCATTAACAGGCTAAAAAAATATTATTATTCAAGATTTAATCCAGGGTCAAAACAAAAGAGCCAATTTGCTGTATTCGAAATTTAATCAAAATGTACTTTTGATGGTTTGGAAACATGAGATGATTAATAGTGCATAAGCTTGAAAGGAAAATGAAAATTAACTTGAAAGGAATTATGATTAATCTTACATAAGCTTGAAAGGAAAATGAACATAATATGATTAATATTACGTAAGCTTGAAAGGAAAATGATTTTAACTACTTGAAACAATTATCGCATATTTAATATTTCCAATTATTATTCATGTGCCTTTCAAGAATACAGCACCACAGTTCATGTCCCTCATGCATATGGTTTAAACATTACATTTCAGCAATTAGAAAACTATGACATGAATCCGATGTTATGGGAAAAGTAAAATCTCAACTTATTATATATATTCAAGAATGAAAAATCTTTTACCTAACTACACGAACAGGATAGCCTTTCATACAGCTGACTCGCAATGCTTCATTTGCTTTCGTGAAACTCTGATCAAATGACTGTTCTTTGTTGGTTCTCTTGTTTCCACTTAAATCTCTACCACCACTGCCGTCCTCGCAATTAATTAAAAAGACACCAAAAAGAACAGATAAGGACTTTGAAGAAACAGTCCAAATCATAAAGAACTAGATTAAATGTATCAGTATACATTATCTATCAAGGTTCAGGAAGAGGAAACGAAGTGTTAGGAAATATAAACCTTCTGGCTGCATCTAAGAAAGGATAAATACAGATAGAATAACCGCCAAATTAACAGAACGAAGACATTCAGGCAAGGTAAAAGCTGGACAGCTTGCAATCTTTGTTTGCAAATAAGATCATCAGTTTGCAATTGACGTATGAATTTTGTATTTAACTGATAATTAACATAGCAGTCCAACGGCAACTATACCAGACTAGGTTACCAATTTTCATTCCTTATCACTATCCGTCAAATTTATTTATATAATATCTGGCTATTCAATATATAAAGCACGTGGAAGGGCACTTGCTAAGATTAGCCCCACTCACAACCAACAAATGAAATGTTATATGAAGTTCTATACTGCAACTACCAAATGAAGTTTGAAAGACTGACAGATGGTGAAAAATGTTGTTGAATATTTGATAAACTAGCAGTATAACAAACCTTCCTGTGTAGAGGAACCACTCCCCGTGGTCTTCATCGTCCTCATAACCTCCTGATAAGACAACTGATTGAGCACCGTAGTTTGCCTGTCCAGCAATTCCAGTGACATGGGGACGGTGGACACCCCACTGCCTGCATGTCAAGCGGTCGCCCCAACACTCTCCAACCAAGACACCCTGCATCCTCTCGGGATCATTCTCAGCTGGTATAGGTCCAAAATGATCTTCAGGGACGGTAACAAAGATTCTCCCACTTGAAGCATTGGCTTTCCCTGGTAACTTTGCTCGTTCTGTAGTATACGCCTCATCAGGTCGGTTCTGATTTTGTACGTAGTGGAAGACTTTCAGAGGGGCACCAGAGACAATTGACCTTGACATCTTGGCCATTCGAATTGATTGGACAAGTGCAAGGTTGATCCGTGGTCGACTTGCCATTGTGGGGGGAATATGACTGCGGCACTTTGCACAAGTCCGCTTCCCTTGGCTTATCCATTTCTCAAAGCATTTCAAGCAAAAATTGTGACCACAAGGAGTCTAAAACATAAAGAAAGCAAGTAGATTGTCAGGACAAGCAGTATCATGAAATCCAACTTCAAAGCCATTAACTATTAACAGCCCTAACATCTACACTAAGGACTTGAGTATTCACATATAGAATTTCGAAAACCCTAGTTGTTTTTCCTTTTACATCTATTTTACTGATTACTTGCGACTGACAACAAGGTAAATGTCAGTAGTTGTTCAGTAATGACTTGCACAAAGGAGAACTAAGAACTGCAGAGAAGTCAGGACCATGATTAAGAATATCAGGGAATTGGAGGATTACCGCTCTGTTATCTCAAAAAATAAGCTAATCTTCAATCAGTTACTTCTGTACAATCACAACTATGTGAAACATTGTGCAGTTCTACTAAAAAGAAAGAATAAGAAAAAGGCCGAACAGAATCAACGATCGATTCATATTAGAAAAATGAGGTATGCTTTTTCAAGCTTCAATTATGAACACAATAAATGAAAGCACTCAATAATGTTTTTTCCATCCACGTAGACCTCTTTAAGTTGCCCACAGTCTAAAATAGGGAAAGATTCTTTTCAAGCAAAGGAAAAAAAAAAAAGAGCGCATTTGTTAAAACATGATATTAGATCGTCAACTTTTATCTAAATGATTGAGGAGGTAACTGTATCAGTAAAGCTCTAATAATCTTTAGACGGCCTCAAACACATAAATAACTTGTTAGATATCCATGGAAGAGAATGAACCAATCAATAAAATTGCAAGAACTACTTTGAAGTGAGATGATAGATACTATGTGTAGCATCTCTAGGAAGAATTTACTAAAGTAGGAAGTATTGTTTCCTCAGCTGTTATTGGTTTATGGATGATCTTCATCTTGAAGTGAAGTGTGACAGAATTAGAAGACCTCTGGAATAAACCCTTGCATGTCAAATAAATGTCTTAAGGTATAAATATGCTACAAAGTCAAAACAAAAGTAAGTTTATTGTATGTTCACGTTTGATATGTCTATACTTTAAAAATATACTTCTTTTCACGTAATCATGATCTAAAACTTTCAGAAGATCTATGAAAATGATTAAATAACCAGAAAACCCATAGATATCTTTCCGGCTATGGATGGAATTTATTGAAACAGACAACAAAGGAAAAATTACTGGTTTAAAAAATGTAATTGGGCAACTATGGCAGAGATTTCATTAGAAGTAAATAAAATAATTAGAAAAATTGCTTGTGTACAATCATCTGGTCTCAATTATAGCACATTTATAGAACACGACTATGAGAATCAGTAGCATTTATTTAAAAATATAATCTCATCCAATCAGAGCTCACAATCCATTTGAATCATGTAATTGGAAGCTTAGGTAGCATTTATGGCCTGAATAACAGGATATATACCTAACAGAATCAATAGGATTAACTCTTTAAAAATATTCTCTGGTTCAAATTATGTCGTGTTTCCAGAACACGACTTCAGAATTTAGTCTGAAGCCTGTCGAGGGAGGAAAAATAGAACAATGAGATTATCCCGTTTAAAAAATAGAACCATGAGATCATCCTTTTTCTCCATGAACTTATTGGCGAATCCACATCTGATCATTTAAAATCAGTACAGTACATGCAATTTGCAAATCTTAATTGAAGTTATAGCATGAAGAAGTATTTATTTTCCTGATAAAAAGAATTTGCCTCTTTAGAACTAGAGTATATCGTGTTCCCAAAACACGACTATAAAAATTAGAATGATAGATTTATGTTCAACAAGGATGGCAAACAGGTAAATGAGATGATCACAGTGACACACTCATCCACAAATGTATAATCCAATCCGAATCTGATATCATAATCCGCCTGATACAAAAAATTGCAAAATCCATCACATTTATGGCAATAATAAGTAATTATACTAAACAAAAATATTGTATGAAATATATCGTGTTCCTAAAACATGATTTCAAAAATTAGAATTAAAGATCCAAGTCCGTCGAGGATGGAGAAACAGGAAAGAGACAAGCTCTTTACGAACTTATAGCCTCATCCAAATCTGAGCTTAACTTAGTTGCATTTACTACGAGTTTGAATTATATTGTGTTCCCAAAACAGACTTTAAAAATTAAAATAAAAAATTCATATTGCAGAGAACGTAAAGACACAACCTTACAATCTCATCCATACCAATAAGGGAGATTATGTGATGGAAAAAACAATTCAACTTTACCAATCAGAATTAGTGCTCTTACTTTGACCATTAGGATGACAAAAAATATATTGAATTAGAAATTCATATGAATCGCAGTTCAAACAATCAGAATAGCACTATTCACAATAAGAGATCAAAAAATGAAAATGAAACCAGAAAACAAGAATTGTCACAATACACTGCAACTCTCGAATAAACAAATCAAAATATATTCTTTTAAGGGAGAGAATTTTTGTATAAACAAAAAAAAAATATATTATATTAATATACGAGTAAGCAAAAAAGAAGAAAAGCAATACAACATTTTCAAATCACAGTATCTACAGCAGGAGAACAACATTGAAGCATGCTTATCAAAAAATCCAGACATAATAAAGTGCTCCAAATTCAAGGAAAATAATTACAAAACAAAATAGATGCACTCTGATCTGTGTTCAATTTTCGTACATTTGTAAATATATAGATATAAATATAGAATTGCATAAAATCGAAAAACGCAAAGATGATAGCGAATTTACCTACACAAACATCAGTTGAAATTTACATGTCCATACACATATATTTGCGCGAAAAATCATGAACTCTCACCCACATATACACACAACATGTATATAAAATATCTTCATATGTATGTATCGATGTTCCTATATGTGCATATATTTTACACACAGAATGCAAAAATATTTCTGAGATATTTACAAATTCATAAACATCAGCAGATATGTAAACACAAAAACACACACACACATGAACACAAAACATAAACAAATGCATACACATATGTAAATGTTGTAATTTACTTTGAACCGATACATCCATATATACATACATAAATATGTATACATGTATAGACGGAAGGCTATACCGTGACGGGCCTCTCTGGCAGCTGCATACAGAAACAACACTTGAAATTCTCATGAAGAACACTCAACACATCATACGCATCATCCTCTCCTTCATCATCATCCTCCGCTGTCTCCTTCCCCTTACCGCTCATCAGCTCCTGCCTTTTCCGGGCCTTCTCCGTCTCGGTCAACGATTCATCCGCCTCGATCGCCCGAATCTTCGATATAAGATCCCCTCCCGAATCCGGAGCCGGCGCCGGAGCTCCGACGTTGATTGCGGCGCCGGTACAGTCTGGACACTCGAACTGAAGTGCCGAGGCTAGGGTTTCCGGCGCGGCAGAAAGACAGGTCACGTGCCAAGGAGTAGCACACGTGACGCAAGTGAGGATTGCGTCGTCCGTCGGCTTCTGTTTGCACTGCATGCAAACGCGGTCGCCGTCGATCGGCAGCTGGCTTTGGTCGACGCTAACTTGCGCCATGGTAATGGAAGTGAATAAAACGGCGGCGTTTGGTGAGGTGACGACAGTGAAGCTTTAAAAACAGTGAGCGAGAGGGTATATATATATATATATATGCGAAAATATGTATGTATAGGTGAAGCTATAGAGAGAGAAATAAAAGCGGGGTTGTGAAGAGATTGGGGTGGTTTTGAATTTATGGTGTAATCAGGTGCAATCACGTTCACGTAATCTTTTGTAGTTAGGAAATCAAAATTCGTTTGGTTTATGGCAAAGTCAATAATTTGACTAAATCTGTAGACTTTTTTAGAGTAATTTTAGTTTTGATTGGTTTTCTCAGAGATATATTGTGCCCTCGAAGCACGAGATTTTTACCCCGCCCTTTCCAAATGCCAGAGAGTGGGCACACAGGACGTTTTTGAATTAAATGCTTCACATGACGAGAATGACCTTGAAAGCAATCACTTACTTTTGTGGAAGAAAATAGAGGGTCTCTATACTAGTATTTTTTAAGTTAAAAATAATAAAATTTATGTATTTTTATCATAAATAGTATTATTTTTAGAACTTAAAGTTTTTAAAAATACTCAAATTAAGAAAGTTTTTTATTTAAAAATTTCATTAAAGATGCCCTCACGAGAATGTCATTTTATAATTTTTTTAAAAAAAATTTAAATTTGGGTTCATGCTTTGTTTGCTTGCAATAAAATATTTTTTTGAAAAATATTTTTTTAATTTTTTAATATTTGGTAACATAAAAAATTTGATCAATCAAAAAATATTTTTTGATTAAAAAAAAAATTTAATTTAAAAAAATAAAAAAAAGTTTTTTGGCCTTTAAAATAATAAAATATTTTTTAAAACTCACCAACTTCACTCTCATCCCACGCACCCCCTACCTTCCACCCACCCCCTACGTACTAACATATATTTTATATGTGTTTATTTTTTTTTATAAAATTTCATTTTAAAAAATATTTTTTATTATATATTCAAATATTAAAAATATATATATTTTTATATATTTTTTTTTAATAAATTATTTTACGGCAAACAAATGGAGCCTCAACTTTCAATTACTCTAATTGAAGGGTAATCAGTGAATGAAGATTATGATATAAGTAGTGTTCGAGCTTTAATGTTGAAAGGGACGCCCAGTATTGACAAATTAAGTCATTTCGATATGGTATCTAAATATCTTAAGAAGAAATGTTTGCCATAAATGTTGACTTTGACTGAGAATATTGCGCCAACAAACCGTGATTTAAATATCTAAGTATTTTTGTCATGATAGGTCGGTCCACAAAGTAAATACTTTATTTATTTGAAAGTTCGGGCTCGTAAATGACTTTTGTTATTTATTTTTATTTTTTTGCCCATAGACTTGTGTTGTTAATAACAAGGAATTCTTATGGCATCTTTAATAGAATATTTAAATATAATATTTTTTTAATTTGATATTTTTAGAAATTTCAGTTTCTAAAAATAATACTGTTTATGATAAAAGTATGTAGAGTCAACCACTTTTAACTTAAAATATATTAAAGTAAAGATCTAGTCTCTATTTTTTTTCATAAATTTGTTTAAGAAAATAAAAATTGGGTCTTTATTTTGACATATTTTAAGTTAAAAGTGATAGATCATATATATTTTTGTCATAAATAATATTATTTTTAAAGATTGTGGTCTTTAAAAACACTCAAATCAAAAAAAAAATTATTTTAAAGACTCAATTGATGATAGCCTGTATATCCACTTAGGGTTTCTAACAATTAGTTTCTTTTCATTAAACTATTCTCACGGCTACCGCTTGATGCATTTGTCTTACATTTCACTTAGGCCTTGTTTGGATTCGGGAGGAAAAAAATAATAAAGGAAATGAAATGATTCAATAATAAAGAAAAGAAAAACAGATGATTAAATCTTATTTAGATTGAGTAAAATTATAAAAGAAGTATTCATAAAGGATTATGTGTATTTTTTATTTGGATTGAAAAGGAATGAAAGGAAAAAAATAAATTTTATAAGCATCTTGACATATTTATCCTTGTCTCTTATTTTCCTTTTCTTCTTTCTTTGTACAAACATATAGGGCAATATAGCCTTTAAACATTGATTAGAATGCTTCCCCCTTTTTACCCCAATTTGGGGTGATTGCAAAATAGGGTTTAGAGATGATTTTCAAAATTATTTATTAATCAATCATCTCTAATCCTTCTTAATCCAAACAAGGAGAGAGACTTGCAAATCCCTCACAAACCAATCCCTTCCCCCCAAAACCCTCAATCCAAACACACTGTTAGGCTATTTTTAATGGGGATTTTATAATGCAATAATAATTACTTTTTAACAAATATAAAAACTTTTGAAGAAAAAAATCAACACTAATTGATAATATAGAGCCCAAAATCTAATCTTTTGTTTAAAAGTTAACAAATTTCAATAAAAATAGAGACTAGGCTCTATTTTCTTCAACAAATTACCCTCAATCCAAACACACTGTTAGGCTATTTTTAATGGGGATTTTATAATGCAATAATAATTACTTTTTAACAAATATAAAAACTTTTGAAGAAAAAAATCAACACCAATTGATAATATACAGCCCCAAATCTAATCTTTTGTTTAAAAGTTAACAAATTTCAATAAAAATAGAGACTATGCTTTATTTTCTTTAACAAATTTGTTGAATAAAATGAAGCCTAAAGAAAAAGATAAAAAAAATTAGAGCTCACATGTGTATTTTCCAAATCAGATTTAACCACATGAGTCTCTTCAACAAATCAGATTTGACATATAACTGATAACTTTAACAAAAAAAAAGTTGACAACTTAAAAAAAAATAGAACATTATCTTGTGGGTTCCACTATGGATCTTTAAATTTAGAATCTCTCACTGGGGATGATTTTTTTTTAGAGACCCTAAAAAATATATGAGGCTCTAAAAAATAACAAGACTCTAAATTTGCTTTTAGAGTCCCTTAATTTAGAGCCTCCGATGATAGCCTTATAAGTTCAATATGTAAAAATCTCATTTTGATGTTGGAACAGTTGTTTTTCAGTAGCTTTCTCCTTTTGGTACAATTGTTTTTCTTATATGCGCACACATTAATCTCTTGATCCTTGTTGATTACAAAGTACAAAATCTACATAAAGATATACTTCTTTATTGATTGATATGCATTTGTTTTACTTGGGTCATGTTAATACATATCAAAACTTAATTTCTTTAAAACTTTTACGAGTCTCATGTTGAAGCATAAACTTATCGATTGATCTTCGTGAACAATTTTTATGTTAATTTTGGTATCAATTTATCAACTAATTGACTAGTATTACATTGAATTATTTGGTCACAATTTCCGTAAGATCTCATAAATACAAATGCATTTAAAATTTTAAAAAATGCTTCTATCCCTATGCTTTTTCCTTCTTAATGAGTGGAAAAGGCAATTAATAATAATATAATGGCACTGGCTTTTGTACATCCTCTACAAAAAAAATTCGATTATAGTTACTCCAGCATAGTAGGTAATGTTATTGGCACATTTTTTAGTAGTAATATTACTCGTTATTATGTAAAAAGTTACAAATTTGAGTTTTATTAATTACGTTATATAATTTTAGGTTTCCCTAAAAAAAAGTTAATTAAGAATAATAGGAATATCTTGTGTTAGCCATATCTATAATTTAAAAATAAAAAACAAAGAGAGAGAGAGAGAAAAAAAATGAAAAGGGGAAAAAGGTAAAACTTCTACAGTGAGATCATTCTCAATGGAGGCTCTATTTTCAGAGTCTCTATCTACTATTTTAAAGATCTTGAAATTTTTAAAAACCCTGATAGAGCCCAATGTGTTTTTTAGGATCTTTAAAAAAAATCATCATAGTAAGGGTCTCAATAATATTAAGTCTCCATATTGTGTTAATTTTAATTTTACATTTTAATTTGATTATGTATTATTTTTTATCGTGTGTTAATTTTCTTTTAATTAATTGTTATTTATATTATCGTAACTTTTTTTTCCTGAATATTTCAACCAAAAAATAAATTAATTATGACAACGATAAAATTATTGAATTAGGATGACATTTAATTACATCCGGTTTATATTCCGGTCTTTTTGTTATTTTTGATTTTTTTTCTTAATTCAATTTTTACAGTAATTAATTTTTTTAATTTAATCTTAAATTTATAATTCAAATAACATCTATTGGATTGAATTTTATTTCTTCAATCTCATATGTCCATTTGTTATCTCAATCTAAAATTTCTTATCTAATTGGCGGGGATGAAACTCTTCAACTTTTTTTAAAATTCGATTCCACATTATTGTCATTGTTTGATTTCTCCCGATAAAAAGATTTTCATTAATCACGATATAAGTTCGGCATAAAAAAAAAATACCACCACTGTTGAGACAAAAGACACAAAAAAAAAATAAAGAGCTACAAAAGACAACCCAAAATAAATAATATAATATTTCTCCACCAAACCACCAAACCCATTTCTCTATCTCTCTCAAACTGTTTGCATTCCACAATCCACCAAACATTTGCTTCTAAAACACCAAACTAACAAAGCTCTCAAATTTTTCTACCAAACCACCAAAGCACAAAAAATCTCCACCGTGCCACCAAAGCTCTCAAATTTTTCCACCAAAACTATTCTTTTTTTTTTTTCGGTCAAAAACATGTCATAAACAAATTAAACATACAAACAAGTTCCAGTCCAAAATAGACCGAGCAAATAGAGAGGGTCATGGCCCAGTACAAGAAAAAGAACAACAAGAACAAACACAAACAAGAGGATCGGAACAGAAAAGTCTGGTCCAAAGCAAAAAAGTCCCACAAAGGGCTTGAGCCATCTCGTCATAAACCAAAATGACCACCACATCACCGTCAACTCTGAAGAAATACCATCGGCTTCCATTGTTGACCCAGTTAAAAGCTCGCTAAATCCCGCTGAAAAGACTGTTAGAGTAACAGTCCGAAAGAAACTAACATCAGTAACCAAGATGAGTTCGGCGGGACTCATCAACCCGGATAGAGGATGGGCCAGGGATTTCCAACACCCAAATGGTTTAGACATTCCGAGAACCGAAACGGACCCTCTGAGCCCCAGGCTTGAACAAGTGACAACAAAGATCACCCTATCACCTCTACAACGAACAGGAACACATGCAGGAACAAGAGCACCAAGAAAACAAGGCTGCCGGCAACACAAAGTATAATCCTCATCTTGACTAAGGATGACAATGGACATGAAAAAGTCTTGCACATACTCAAGCAACAGGACGAAATTCCACTTGCACCAAAGCAAAGCACCAAAACACACAAAAAAAGAAAAGACAGGCCTAAAATCACCAGATCTGCCACAAGAGAACAAAATAAGGCTCTTAATCCTCACAAGGTTAAGATCCTCTCGAAGAGGTGAACAGATCTCATAAATATTAGAGAACTCATGATGATTTATTCCTTGGTCCAAGCCATCCTCTGAACTTGGAGATGGTTGAAATAGGAAAATGAAGAAAGTAGTCTTCATGGTCAGAGCTAAAGGTAGATATGTGGAGTAAAGTTAATATAGTAAAAGATTTGCAGCCGCAAAAGCTAGAGAGCTCTTTCAAAGGGGGAGCGCCGCTGAGACGCTTCAAATTCACTTGGCTGCTGTAACAGCAACGTTTTTAACCTGTGTAAGACCTATCTTGCTCCAGCCTTGGTGAGAGAGAGGAAATACACTTGCTTCTATCCCAAGCGCCGCTGAGACGCTTGCTATTGTGCTCCGCAAATCTGCACCTCACAAATTTCTAGTTTCTACGTTTTCAAATGCTGCACAAAGCTACAGATTTGAAATATTCAAAGTGGGGGGAAAGGGAGGGGGCTATCTGTTGCAGGTTGAACAACTTTCAATAGAAAGCATCATCATCTCGCGAATCAAAGACACCAACTTTCAATAGAAAGCATCTGTTGCTCTGTTGTCTGGCATCATCATCATCTCAATATTGAACAACTTTCATCATCATCTCGTGTATCTGTTGGGGTGGGGTAGGGAGGGGGGGTGTGGGGGCGGCGGCTAGGGTAAAAGAGGCTTGCTAGTGATGTGGGTGTGTTGGTCCACCAAAACTATTCTATCTGAAACTATATGCACAAAAAAGATTAGCCAAAAAGACCGCCGACTGATGTAGATCTGCACAAAAAATTTACATAAACATTGTTTTTACCTTTTTTTTTTTATGTAGATATGTTAATTTTTGGTTGATGATAGTGTTGTGGTTGTTTTGCTTGGATATATAGAAAAAAAAAAAGCACTACCAACGGCTATGTTTCAGATATGAACAAAAAAAAAATGATTATTTTTTTTATTGAGATTCTGTTTTTTTATTTATTTAAAGGCTATTAGATTTGATGATGTCAGATTTGATAGATTGATGCATCAAAATAATTTTCAGAGACTCGGTTTTGCCTTTCTCTAGAGTCTCTATTTTTTTTTCAACAAATTTATTGAAGAAAATTGAGACTGAGCTCTATTTTTGTTTAAAAATTTGTGTGTGTCAAATTTGAGAAAAAAGTGTTTATTTAGGTTTTAAAGACTTTCATTGGTATTATTTTTTTATCTATAAAATATCTAAAAATATCAATTATTATATTTTAGAAATTTCATTGAGGATGAACTAAATATGAAATCACTTTGCCCCTGGAGGTTTATCTGCATCTAGCTAAGTATGAAAGCAATTAATGCTCGCATAGATTTAGACAATCCTCTAGAGGTACAATCATGTTTGACAAAAAAAAAAAGGACATTCATGTAACATATTATGTTAATGGTTAAACTCATATTATCAAGGTTAGGATTCATCTCCCTAATTAGTTTAAATAATCTGCATGATAGATTCGAATAATCTGAAATGAGACTGTATGCATTAGGCATTCTGAAAATTTGAGTTGAGATTATCTTTGATAAGATGATGAACTGTGTTGGATCGTGAAACTGAATTAAGATTATATTCACCGTTAAACTGAAATAATACAGGTCGAATTCGGGTTATCTATTCCATGATCACCTCAATCTACTATGGATTATTTTTCCCAACATAATTCATGTTATATGTAGCTAGATTTACTTAATTTTCTCATCGATTACTATAATTCATGTAATCTCTAGTAAGATTTATGTAATTTTTTCAGATTTTTTGCAAGTTCAAAAAGAAAGAAATTTGGAACTAAATAACAGAGCAAATATTAGATTTATCATGGGCTTTGCTCAGATTTGAATTTGTATATTCGTATCGGTTTTTATTTTTAGATAATACATCTTCTATTCTAATTTCCTAAAATGCTATGAAAAGGTTATTCACAAGTAACAAATTTAGACAAGATTGTGCTAATATGTGAGGAAAGAAAAATGAAGTAATGGTTTCAAGGATATCGTTAACATATTTATAAGCAAATTTAGGCCTTTGGGACCGATTGTCCTATTCGTTTAATTTACTCCAATTCAAGTGGAATGATTTATAATAAGTCACTCAACAAAAAAAAAAAAAAAAGGTAGAATAGATCAACAAATAGAGATGCAAGAATATCTTCACAGCATTACTAGCGTCGCGGTATAGTTCATTAATACAAAACTCCCTTCCCTTTCTCCCCATTCCTATCGTCTATATGGAGTATAGCCAAGTGATAGGGCATAGATTTTTAGTACTGATATGTAAAGGTTCGAATCTTTTTACCTCAAATTATGAACAGATTGGATTTGTCACATTGACCTGGTAACCTTTGTTACCGTCAGTTTCCGCAGTCGAAGAGTAAGTAAATATCTAAAGCATTCTTGACATCTTTGGATCTGTTTTCTCTTTTTCTTTTTTGCTTGATAAATAGCTTTGCATATCCTAATTTGCAATTTGCAAAGTTCTAAAGTTTGTTTTTCCAAGTGTTCAAAGGATCCGAGCTAATTGTGTTATTAATATATAGCACAAAAGATTATTTGTGTATAATGTCCTAGCAGGATATTTGCAAAGGACCATGGCAAAGTGGTTTTAAAAAAATGGCAAAAGTGCTTAATTATTATTGTTATTTTTTGGCTAGGCAAAAGAAAGGTATTTTGAAATACCTCTTCTTAATCTTTATTTTTTCTTCTTCGTCTATCAAGCCTTGAACCCTCGACGATAGTGTTCAAACTGTGAAGCTAAACCGCCAAAGCTCAGAGCAATAGTGATTAATCATATTGTAGTTAAAGTACTTAATCATATTTGAGAATATGGCAGTAGATTTCATAAAAAAAAATTATTTGGTTTTGAGAGAGTTTATTTTCATTATCATTACCATCATTTAATTCTTGGAGTGCATTAGATAACCTTCCAATCATTTGTAATTTTCTACTATAATTGCCATGTTCTTCAACCGCATTCAATATGACTAATTATAATTAATTGCATAACTTCTACAGTTGTTTGAGCACACCTTAATCTCGGGTTTGGATATTCTCCTAATCTTATTATCTCTTTTTTTCATTAAGAGAGAAAACCTATTCAATACCACAAGATTAAATTTCAACTATACCTCACAATCTTGATACTGAGCATTATCCTAAATCTACCCGTCTTCGCATGCGTAGTAGCTTCACTTGTACAGTTCTCTTCCTGCAAATCAAATGACAAGCAATTTTGTTTACACTAGTAATGTAACCGTGAACGTAAATAGCAACATATGGTCATCATAGCATATTCATGCATCTAAGGATGTATTAAATAGCAAGAAAAAACCCTAATATGTCAAAGAAAAGTCCACTCTTTGTCTCTCTCGAACCAAAATTAGTAGGGGTTAAGGTAGTAAAATTAGAATAAGTTTGACTATAGTATCCAACTGATTTTGTAAACTAAAAATACCAAATTTAATTTTCAAAGTATATATGTGGTTAGTGAGACTGCATTCATACTAATAATAACGTGTGACAATGACATAATTTTTGCTCTAAGTTAGTTAAATAAATGAACGCGTACAAGTTTTATTGACTTTCCTTTTTATCTCTTTTGATGATTAGTATTGATTCCAATTTTTACATTTTATCTTGTCAAATTTTTTCTTTTATTTTTATTTTTTCATTAATAAGCTTTCATTACTATTCGACTTTCACATCCTGAAGTTTAATTTACTTCCGAAGTAATCCTTAATATTCGACTTTCACATCCTATAGTTTAAGTCACTTCCGAAGTTGACAACATAAAATGGCTACTTTAAAAGTGGAGGCTGGAATGCATCTGTATAATTTAAGTTAAAATTTCACACGAAAGCTTTAGGCTCCGTTTGTTTGTCGTAAAATAACTTACTTGTAGAAAATATTTTAAAAGTAAAAAATGTTTTATTAAAAAATAAAATATTTTTCTTCGTTTGTTTACCGTAAAATAATTTGTTTGTGGAAAATGTTTTCAGAAGAAAATATTTTCCTGAACTCCGTTTGTTTGCCGTAAAATAAATTGTTAGAGGAAAATATTTTCCTGAAAAATAGAATACTGTAAAATATTTTCTAGTATTTGAATGTACAATAAAAAATATTTTCCGATATGAGATTTATAAAAAAAAAATATACACATAAAATATGGGTGATTAAGTTCCGGAAAATATTTTTATCTCCCAAAGAAATGAAAATATTTTTCCAAATTTTGAACTAGCTGTTATTTTTGACCGAAAAATATTTTTTAGTTGACCAATTTTCAGGTGTTACTAAACAACGAAAAATCTCTAAAAAGTAGCCTATTATTTTTTACTAGAAAATATTTTCCGGTTGACCAATTTTCCAGTGTTACCAAACACCGAAAAATCTTCAAAAAGTAGCCTACCATTTTTGATTGGAAAATATTTTCTGGTTGATCAATTTTTCGGTGTTACCAAACACTGTAAAAGTAAAAAAATGTTTTCCGGAAGAAGCTCCGTTTGTTTGCAGTAAAATATTTTTCACAAATAAATTATTTTACGGCAAACAAACGAAGCCTTAGTATTCATAAAGAAAAATAAGATCGTTCAAATTCATGAAGAAAGAAAGCAATAATGCTACTAATAGACTTTGGAAACACCTAAAGAGCTACTAGGTTAGATCACTGATAAACCCCTAGTTTAATTAAGGGTAAATTTCACTCTTAGTCCCCATTGTTTGCTATTTTTTTTCAAGTTGATCCTTAATATTTTAAAAAATTTATTGAGATCTATAATATTTACAAAGTGATTCAAAATGGTCCCTATTATTTAAAACCAACCAATTTAGTCCTTATTATTTCCCATAAAATTTTATTTAGTCCCCAAATAGGAATAACATGAATGGATTGAATTTAATTTTTTTAGAAAATAATAGAGATTAAATTGAATTTTTTGAAAAATAATAAGGACCAAATTAACTAAGTTTGAACAATATGGACTATTTTGAATAACTTTCGTAAATATTAGAAATCTTTATGAATCTTTTAAAATATTAAGGACTATATTAAAAAATCATTTAAACAATATGGACTAAGTGTGATTTACGTAACTCCGACATCGGTTAACACTTTCATATGTCCATTTGGTTTTAAATAATACAAATTACCTCTATTTTGATGACCAAAAAATAGGGTTAACTAGTATAACTAATTTCGTATACTATGCCATACCCTACTAAATTTTAAAGTAATATTTTATATCACTTCTTTAATCCTAAATTCGTTTATTGAATATCAATTTTTTGTGTATATGATAAAAATTTTACTATATAAGAAATAGTGATAGGGTGAAGGGGTGATATATAACATTGCTCTAAGATTCCGTTTATTTGTCGTAAAATAACTTGTTAGTGGAAAATATTTTTAGGGCATACTTTCTAGTGTTTGATTGTCACACTATAAAATATTTTATGGTATTTGGATGTAATAGTAAAAAATTGATTAAAACTATTAATTTTTTTAAAATATTAATAATTAATTAATTAAAATTATTAATTTATTAATAAATTTAAAAACAATTATTTAATTATTTAATTAATAGTTAATAAATAAAAAATCAATTCATCAGTTATTAATAATTAATATTAAAATTAATTAAGTTTTTATTATTAAATAAATGTTTTATTATTATTTAATTAATTATTTTTTCATTAATAATTATTAATTAAAAATTAGATAAATATTAAATATAATTTATTAATTATGATTTTTAATTAATTATTAGTCGTTAAATTAAAATTAATTATTTTTTATTGTCATTAAATTAAAATTTAATTATTTTTTATTATTAAAGAAACAAATTTTTATTATTTAATTAATTATTTTTTATTATTTAAATTAATCAATTTTTATTTAATAATAATTAATTATAAATATTACGGGAGTGGAGTGGGGGTCGAGGGTTGTAGAGCCGTCTCAAATAATTTGGAGACTGTGAATAACTATTTAAATAGGGGCCTTAATAATTAGGTTTTTTTTTAATAAAAAAATTTTAAATTTTCTATTAAAATAATCACTACAAATAAATAAAAAAAACCAAAATTAGAATTATAAAATAGCATAATATTACAAGTTAACAAAAAGATAGAGTCCCAACCAATTATTAAAAAGAAAAAGAAAAAATTCTTTTAATTGGAGCCAATAGGACCTTAAAGTCTCAACCAATTTATTGATAAATGTCTGCTCGTTTAATGAGCAGGCTTTGAGACTCTAAAACCCTCTTGATCCTAATTAAAAGATACTAGTTTAAGATAGACGTTATCTTAAAAAAAAAAAAAGTAATTTCTTTAAATTGAGGACCCATGAGGTAAGGGAGCCTTGGGCACAGACCCCATTAGCCCAGGGCTTGGGCCAGCCCTGGAGGGTTGGGTTGAGGTGGGTGAAGGTCAGGTAGAATAAGTGAAAAATATTTTATTCTTTCAAAGGATATAAAAATATTTTTTACTCCTTTCAACTAAATATTTTTTTTGATCAAAAAATATTTTTTAATTAATTAATTTTTTAATATTATTAAACACTGAAAAATTTAAAAAATATTTTATAAAAAAAATATTTTACAGCAAACAAACGAAGCCTAAGATTCTCTAAAATCGATTTTGCCAAACGTGATGGTGCAACTCAGAAAAGATGAAAAAAACGTTGGGGGCGTACAATGAAAATAATCATTGGCAATGGCCTAGTTTGGATATTATTCTATGGTCCCCCACTTCGATTTTTTATATCGAAGATAAGATATTTATATTAGTTTTTCGACAGGGACCATTATTGTAAATATCAGCTAAATTCTAAGCTGAGTGGTTTTGGGTTTTTGTTTTTTTGTTTTCTATCTTTTGCTTTGCTGAGAGAAAAAATGGACGCCGTCCAAGAAGCACATAACCGTGAAGCCTTCCGTCAAGCCGTCGTTAACACCCTCGAACGCCGTCTGTTTTACATACCATCCTTCAAGATCTACCGCGGCGTTGCTGGCCTTTACGACTATGGCCCTCCCGGTTGCGCCGTTAAGTCTAACGTCCTCTCCTTCTGGCGTCAGGTCAGCTCTGCTCTGCTTATTAATTGTGAAAATTTTAATTTTTTTATTTAACTTTAATTATTTTTTTGGTCAAATTATGGTCATGTGCTTAATTTCGAGAAGAGATTATATGTGATATTGTATTTTCTAGAAGTTAGTACTACAAAATGTAAATTTGTTGTTTTTTTAATCATAAGTGAGCTTAGTAGCTGTTTTTAATTATGCGCACCTTTTGTGTGTGTGTGTGTGTGTTTTTTATTTTATTTTTATATATATTTTAAATAAATGAAAATTTGATGCATTTCGTGTACTCTGCGTAAATTTGAGCCCCGTTGGATCCTTCGAATGTACGTTGGAGAGATTTGAATTTATAAGGCAGTGTCGTTGTCTGTTGTAGATTTGATATAAAATGTGATAATGGTGATTATTTACAGCAATGGAAGGGCCGTGAGCTCGTAACATTGGTGTGAGCTATAGCTAGTAACAGAGGAAGTTCTATATAAAATGAAAAGTTGAATCATTTCGATTGCTTGTATGACTTTGAGCCTCATTTGTTCCTTTTAATCTATTATTGAGCATATTGATATGTAGTGCAGTGTATTTTTCTGTTGTTGATTAGATGTGAAACGTAATAATGGCGAGCAGCTATTTCTTGGGAAAAAAAATGGCGAGTAGCTATAAAAATAAAAGGTTTGTGACTTGTGAGGTTGTAATATCGGTGTGAGGTATAGTTGGTTGCAGATTGCTTTTCAGTGTGTAGTGCAGATGAAGTTCTTTAGATGACAATAGTGGTTCCGGAGTAATTAAGGGAAGCAGTTAAGGTGAAGTTTTTTGATGGAGATCAGAAAAAGGTGACAATCCAATTGCTTGACTTTAATACGAATAATGCGTTTTCACTGTATAGCTACATGTGCACGATGTTACGTGAGGTCTTGCACAGGCAAGTGTGGAACAAATCACTTACGTGCTCCTTTTTGAGTTCATCAAGCTTATTCTGTATCGAGAATTCAGTGATTTTCCTTTTTAAAAAGAACTTTAAGTACAATTGTTTCCTTTTCTAGATTTACTGTAATAGTTACTGTCAGCTTTGGAGGCTCCTATTTTCTGGGGCGGATGAGATGCTATGCATTTTTCCTCGGGTTTATTGGCTTACCTTTTGATTCTATCTTTCAGCATTTTGTTCTGGAAGAGAACATGTTGGAAGTCGATTGCCCATGTGTTACACCGGAGGTTGTGCTGAAGGCTTCGGGTCATGTTGATAAGTTCACTGATCTTATGGTTAAAGATGAAAAGACTGGGAATTGCTTCCGTGCTGATCATCTGGTTAAGGATTTTTGCAAAGAGAAGCTTGAGAAAGATCCTAATCTTCCAGCAGAGAAGGCGGCAGAATATAGGCATGTTCTTGCAGTATTAGATGACCTTTCAGCCGAAGAGCTAGGCGCAAAGATCCAGGAATATGGAATTATGGCTCCAGATACCAAGAATCCTGTTTCTGCCCCCTATCCATTTAATTTAATGTTTCAAACCTCAATTGGGCCGTCTGGTTTGACACCTGGGTAAGAATTGCTTCTAATTTATCAAGTTATGCCTGATTATTTTAACCTTTAATTGGACTAAGAACGGTCTCCTGTTCCCCCTGCCTTTTCTTTCTCTGCCTCTTCTCTTTCTTCTTACCCCATTGATTTCAAGTATTTCTAGTACGGAAAACTTCAATTTCCATTTTTAACATTCCTAAATTTAAATTCCTGGCAGGTACATGCGCCCTGAGACAGCTCAAGGTATTTTTGTGAATTTCAAGGACTTGTACTACTACAATGGAAATAAGCTACCGTTTGCTGCTGCCCAGATTGGTCAAGCTTTTAGAAATGAGGTGTATATGTGATTCTAGTAACTTCATTATGTATGCTCATGATTTTGTACCTATTGCTGTCAGTTATATAAAGCTTAACAGGTTCTTGGAAAAATACTCATTTCTAAAGTTGGTTTCAGGAGTTCAAATCTCTCTAAATCTAGGTATGCATGTAGGGGTCAGATTATCTATGTTGTCCTTCCAAAATTACCCCAACAATACAATATGATTTCAACTAAAACAATTATATTTATTCCCTGTCTGACCCAATTTATGTGTCACGATTTCCATTTTAGGATGCCCAAGATATGTGCCATGGTTTGAAAAGTTAAAGCATTTAATTAGTTACTTTCCCTAATTAACCCTCCACCAAATCAACTAAAAAAGAGATGGTAATATGAGTTTTAATATTATTAAAGGAATAGTGGATATTTACTTTTTTTTGTGAGCAAATCTATTATTGTCAAATGTATACTTTCTTGAACTATGTGCCAAATTAAATTGACTCAAAAGGAGTATTACTTTATGATTTTTCTTGTTTGCTACAAAATTTTTGTGTCATTCTAAGTCGTAAGAGTTCATCCATTTTGCCCCACTGAATAATTAAGATATGTGAAAGTTGAAACGAATGTTGATCCAAGATTGTCCACTTCATGACTTACGTGTGCTTGTCTTCCATACTGCACGTCATGACTTGCGTGTGCTTATCTTCGATGCAAGTATGGATATGTTGATATCTGTTTGCAAATAATGATCCTTCTGGAATTCGAAAGGAGGTACTTGACAGACAATCCAATTAGATAGAGTTGCTGAAAGGGGTCTTTGGTTTTAAAGTTGTGGTATACTGTAATCCTTCAACATGTTAAGGAAGCCGGATGCCGTAGTTGTTAGTAATTATAGTTTCATTCTGATTCTTCATAGATGGGTATAGATCCTAAGGACATTGATTAAAAGGATTTTTTGGTGACCATACTGTAGCAGTACAGAGAAAATATAAGGCACGTCCCGTTATTGTAACCGTATGAGAACAAAATTTCGAATCTAATAAACCTAATAGCACTTCAACATGCTTTACATATACAAATTATTTTTCTTGACCTATCTGCTTCAGTTTTAGTTAGCATTCATCTTGTTCCTTCCCTCACTATGTCTGCAGCCTTTTTCCTGCTTAAGATATGTTACAGAGTCGCATGCGATCTTAAAGTTGCCTCTCACAAGACAATCGATTTATTCCAATTTGTACCAATGTATCAAATTGTTCTGCAGATCTCTCCACGCCAAGGTCTCCTAAGAGTCCGAGAATTTACACTTGCTGAGATTGAGCATTTTGTGGATCCCGAGGACAAGTCTCATCCAAAATTTTCTGTAGTTTCAAAGTTGGAGATTTTGATGTTCCCAAGGGAAGATCAGGTGTCTGGACGATCAGCAAGGAAAATGGTGCTGGGTGAAGCAGTTTCTCAGGTCTGTCATGGATGCCAACTAGCTACTCCTTCCCTCGTCTCTGATATGAAATAGCATACATATATGCCTTTTTCTATTTGTTGAGCAACAATTTAGTATCTTCTGTTTCTCAGGGGACCGTGAACAATGAAACACTCGGGTATTTTATAGGGAGAGTGTACCTGTTCTTGACTTATCTTGGTATAGACAAAGAGCGATTGAGATTCCGCCAACATATGGCAAATGAAATGGCACACTATGCAGCTGATTGTTGGGATGCTGAGATTGAGTGTTCTTATGGTTGGATTGAGTGTGTTGGTATTGCTGACAGATCTGCATATGATTTGCGTGCTCACACGGTGAGATTTCTGTTACATTTTTACATAATATAGCTCCTATCTGAATTTCTTAATAAAATTGAAGAAGTGCTTTAATGAGGTAAGGTATATGAAGAAAAAGCGTCTTTGACATTGTTGATAATGGAAAAGATATTCGTTTTTCAAAAAATTTTAGCTTGTACACAAATACCGCCAGTCATTTCTAGATTCATGTGAATTCCTCTTTGGAGTTTCTAGACCATTATTCAGTGTTTTTCACTTTTTGTTATCACATAAGACGTAAGATGGGGCATCTGTTCGTGCTAGTAATTTCTGAGTTGCTACTGAACTTGCAGGATAAGAGTGGTGTGCCCCTTGTGGCACATGAAAAATATCCAGAACCTAGAGAAGTGGAGGTTTCTCTTTCTCTCTGAGCAGTTTTTATAATATGCTTGTCTTTTTATTTCTTGGGAACTCATTTGAGTTGTTTTCTCCAGAAACTTGTCATAGCTCCAGTGAAGAAAGAGCTAGGCCTCGCATTCAAGGGTAACCAAAAGATGATCGTTGAAGCATTAGAGGTAGGTTCATAGTCTATGTAAATGTTTAATTTATTCCTAATTCAATTTCTCAACTTTTCTTGAGCTAGGACATTGGGCTCTTATTTCCTTATTTTGCTTATTTGTTCCTGTTTCCCCTTTGGTTAGGAGTAAGAGTAGGGTTAATGTTGTTCTTGAATGAAATTATACTTGAGTGTTGAATGTGGGTGATCGTAATTCTCGTAAGAGTTTGTATTAAACTGCTGTGATAGTTTTAACTATAAATTATTTCATCTTATATTCTACCGGGGAATGCAAGGGTCTACAGATTCTAATATGGGTGAATCATAATTGTCTTGGCATCCTGAGATATTGGTGATACAAGTAAATGGTTCTATGAACATCCTTTGTGATGGATGGTAGAGAAATTTTAATTTTACTCTTTTATTGAGGTATTGATGTAAGCAATAATTTCCCTCTTATACAGGCTATGGGGGAAAAGGAAGCTATGGAGATGAAAGTGACTTTGGAGTCCAAGGGGGAGGCAGACTTTCATGTTTGCACCCTTGACAAGGTTGTCACGATAAAGAAGGATATGGTATCGATCTCCAAAGAGAAAAAGAAGGAACATCAGAGGGTTTTTACACCCTCAGTAATTGAACCATCTTTTGGTATTGGAAGGATTGTATACTGCCTCTACGAGCATTGTTTCTGTACTAGACCTAGTAAAGATGGGGATGAGCAATTGAATGTTTTCCGTTTCCCTCCATTGGTGGCTCCTATCAAATGCACCGTATTTCCATTGGTTCAGAATCAGGAGTATGAAGAAGTTGCCAGACAGATTGCCAAGTCATTGACTACCGTTGGCATCTCGTATAAGATTGATATAACAGGTATGCCAATTTGCAATATGAATATGTTGACTACAATTATCTTTTCCCGACTTTCAGTTGCATGCATGGAGATTTATTAATAAGCTGATAAATTATCATGCCCCATCTACCTTTTTGCTTCTTTATACCTTTTTCCTTTTTGAGTGTTATTACAACTTCTGAAAGCTTGAAGCGAGATAGTCTACTTGCATCAACTGCCTTGTTTACTTATGTTACTAGAAGCTCGCCCATGTGTTGCACAGATTTATGTTACAAAATCTGTTCACTGTACCGTAGTTATGAGATGGGTACAAAATAATTTTCTTGAAATGAATGTAGTGATTAACCATGCATTTATTATCAAGATCGGGCCTTCTTGTTTTAGTCCAAATGATATGGTCTCAAATATGAAATTTCTAGCTAACAATCTCATGGCACCTATAACTTTCAAAAGAAGCTAACAATCTCATGACCTAGGTAAGTGCTTTGAGAAGAATCTTGATGGTTGCAAAAGCTATATTCTATTTGACAATGAGAACTACTATATTATACAAGCTAAATTAATTCTATAGCAACGGTAGGGTACAGAGAAGAAAGACTTGAGGGAAGCACAGAGAAGTCTGTATACATAGTAGTTAAGAGTTAGACTGTATATGGGATTGAGGAGAAAGAAATTAATATGGTTTTGAGATAATGTTTATGTCCTCTCTTTCATACTTGGGAGGCAATTTTGCATCTGGAGAGAGAGGCTTTTATATATACAGTATATGCATATATATCGAGGGAGGGAGGGAGAGAGGGATCTAGAGTACCAAAATGTAGAATTTAGAAGGGATATATATATATGCACTTGTCGCATTTATTGAAGTCTGTAGTCGACCTTTTTAAGTGATTCTTAAATTATTCCAGTTAAACAGACTGGAGCTTGAGGGTGTCGGTCAAACAGATACCAATTTAGTTCTGAATAAGTTGGTGCTAGCTTTTTATATGTGCATTTATGCATCCACAGGTACATCAATAGGGAAGAGATATGCAAGAACCGACGAACTTGGGGTGCCTTTTGCCATTACAGTGGACTCAACATCCTCAGTGACTGTGAGGGAGAGGGACAGTAAGCAGCAGATTCGTGTCAACGTGGATGAAGTGGCTTCTGTAATTAAAGAAGTTACTGATGGGCAGAGCACATGGGCTGATGTGTTGTGGAGATATCCTACTCATTCGTCTTGAGGTTTTATTTGGCTTGCAATGCTTTCAAGGTACATGATTAAAGACTTCCGTATGTACACCATGTCCAGTCTTATCCAACGGAAAATACTTGCAGCTTCCTTCCTTTTTCCTCTTTCATTTTCTCAGCAAGTGAACATTAGTACATTTCAACATGAATTAGATAGTCATAGAACCTTGTTTACAACATTCTACACTTTCAAGCTAATTTATGATCCTTGTCATGTCACGTCATTCTACATTTTTTGCATTAAGTGTAGTACTAGTGATCATTTGCCTGTTCTATGATCGTTTGCCCAGTGTGATGATGAGAGTCGTGACCTGCATTGCTGCTTATGGTTTATTTGCCTTTTGTGTCTTGGGCATAAATCGCAGCCACAACACGCGAACTACATGGGGTAATCAGACACTTCGGTTTGTCCACATATTACAAGATTGGACAGGATTCTAGAAGCAATCCACGGTCCCTCACGGCCCAAACCCTCCTCGCCCTCTTCCCCAGCTCCTTTCTCCATCTGTCATCTAGACTTGATAGTGATACACGTAATAGGGCCAAATGATAAGGGAAACACTTAAAAACTTGAGTTGTGTTAGAAAGTCTCATATACATGTGGGGTCCATCCCTTATCTCACGGCGGGACCTATCTGGCTGATGTTGTTAAAAGCTTTGCCTGATGTTATGCTTGAATTGTTTCCATAACTTGTGTTGTTCTTGCTTTAAGGCCATGGGTAAGATGCTGTTTGTTAAACTTTCTAACGGATATAGGTCAGAAACTTGCCAATCAACATGCAAAACAATTAAACAAGTGAGGAAAACTCCTAATAGTACAGTGGAAACGGAGTTGTCAGCTATAATATAATACCAAAATTACCCAGAAGTTGTTACAAGTCACAACAGTATAAAACAAACTTCTTAAAGAGGTGAAGGGACTCCACACAGGCTGAGCATGCAGAGTTTCAGAAGGGCGGAAGATCAGTCGCCATGGTAACCGAGCTTCCAGTTGCTACATTGCTCCGCTCAGCATGGCAGAGCTGGCGAAGCTTGGTGGGAACGTACCAGATACAAAGGCGAGGATGCGCGTTAAAGATGGCATCAATATCCCACCCTTGTCGCGCTGCTATGGCGACAAGGGGCTTGTAACACGCCTGCCTCCACGCCCCAACGTTTTCTCCTCGCTCCTTGAAACCCCTTCTCAAAGCGTTGGATGCTTCCTCGTCAAGGCAGTGCAGTGCGTAGCAGTGCACGTAGTGTCGCATTTTCGGTTTATTGATGTAGCTCGCACCTGCCTTCTTTGCGTACCTAAACACTTGATTTGTAACCTGTATTTCACACACACACAAGAAACAACAACTTGTGTAACTCTATAGTGTGCGTATATAGTCCCAAATTATTTTTATATTATATATATACGCATTTACCCTAATTTTTGAAAAATATGAGATCCGCCCCTGATCGAGTTAACTTTCCACCATTAGAATTAACACTACCATGGGATGAAGATTAGTGTATTTTGTGTTGTTATGTACATCAATTCCATCGGACTCTTTATTTTTTTCTTTATAATTGAGAGTTAAATATGTAGCTTTTTATTTTAGTGATTTCTATGTTAATTTGACTTCAATAATACTCCTTACACGCATTAAAAAAAAAAAAATGGAACTAATTATGCTCTCTAAATTTGTTGAGACTTGCATAAAAATAAAAACTCTAAATTTTAGAAAACCCTAACACAGAGGTCGTAGGAGAGAGTTAGACTTCTTAAAATAATTAAATAACTATTATAAGGAGAGAAATTTTATATATTAATAAAATTTATATGTATAAATTTTACTAATTATATAATAAATTAACCTATTAATTCGAACTGATAAAATAATTTTCATATAATGAGATGCCCTAAGAAAGTACTCGAAATTTATTCCTTTTTCACTTCTTTTCGCCTATGTTTGAGTTCCAATGCTTTCAGTCACAGGTTCATTGGGCAAAAGACTACTAAATGATTCTTCGAGGGCATGTGCACACACTGGCACAAGACAGATCCATCAGTCCGTACATGAGCTGTCGTGTTCTCTGCAAGCCAGCAAGTTTCGACGACCCCCACCCAATTAACGAGGCCTTCTATATTTTATCGTCCTTCCTAGGTCTAAGGTGTGGTTTTGACACTGATTGTTGTAACGTTAATGTTCGGAGATAAGATTGACTGATGACTCATGTTCCGCTGGAAAAATTTTTAAAAATTTTGACGGATCGATAAATTAAATTTTTTTACTTATAATGAATGATTTTTATATGTATTTAATCTTAATATTTTATGTATAAAAAATTTAATTGATTGGTCAGTTAAATTTTTTTAAAAATTTCTTCATTTAATAATATCTAAGTAATTATTTGTTAAAATTATAGTTTGAATTTAAAATTTTTAAATTACACAAATTACAATTCGATCATTTCATCTATTTTTAAGTGTAAGTAAAATTCTTTAGGCTGTCCTTAGTAGAGTCTCTAAAATAGAGACTCTACTATCGTATAATTATTACGTAATATAGTTCATTTGGTGCAACAAAAATTCATAAAGTAGAGATTAAAATCACCAAAAGTGGGCCCGGGTCTCTAAAAAGTACAGAGTCTCTAAAAATGTTAACAAATTTGTTAACATTTTTAGAGACTCTGTACTTTTTAGAGACCCGAGCCCACTTTTGGTGATTTTAATCTCTACTTTATGAATTTTTGTTGCACCAAATGAACTATATTACGTAATAATTATACGATAGTAGAGTCTCTAAAATAGAGACTTTACTAAGGACAGCCTTACAACGTTCGAACTTTATATTTGTATGCGGCATTGGTTCTACATAACATGTGAGACTCTTGTACGTTTCACGTACAATGAATGACATATTTTAGACTAACCCAATTATGTAATGAAGACCTAATTTCGACAAAGTAGTATATTCACCATGAACTATTTCTCACTTGATGAAGTCAAATTAACCCCTTAAAAAATCAATTTTACTCACAAGATCATTACCAGTGACTAAAACACATGCATTAGTCTACTAAATGTTGAATCTCGGGAGGACTAAATAATTAAACATTATGAGGGAGATCATTAGTGTTGAATTGTTGATACATTTATAATAAAATTATTTGGACTATTAGTTATTAAATTCAGAGATTATATAATTAGATTATCACTTAGTCACCATTAATCTCTTGCATAATTTAAAATATTATGAGAGAATCTAAATTTTATATTAAGAAGGAGAACGTTGTATATGGTTTTGATTAAGACTCGTGTTGGTTATACAAAGTTAATATAACCCGATAAAAAATGTTAAATATTACCCTATTTTCATTACTCATTTATTATTATTTATGTATATGTTCAATTGATATATATATAAAAATAAAAATAAAAAATATTTATTATTTTGATATAACAACTATGCGTGTACATTTTTTAAACTTGGCTTTTTCCATTGATGTATTTGTTCATTTTTTTAATGAAATCACTCTTATTGATTTTTTTTTTAGAAAAAGCTAAACATATACATAGAAAGTGATAAATTAACGATGAAAATGGAGTTATGTTTAGCAATGCTCTATAGCTACCATTCAATGGTAATGATGGAGGCATACGAGTATAAGATTTAGTTTCATACATTCGATGTATAGAATGAACAGGGAAATTAGTCTTTTACATATTAATAAGATTTATATATGTAGATCTCACTAATCATAATCGTGCCAATTGATAAAAGAATTTTTCAAAAAGTAGACTGACCTTGGTAGGGCATTTTTCACCTCTCTCCTTAGCAATATTCTGAACTTGGATCAAGAATTCACGGCATTGCTCATAGAGATGGAAGAGATAATCGAGGCCATTTTTCTTCCCACGTGCCACCTCTCCAGGCTCAGTGACAATGAAGGGATGTTCTCTTTGCCTTTCGCAGCTTCCTCCACCTCCACCATTGTTGTGATCATCCTCTTGATCATGATCAGCAGCTCCTTCAGTCTTATCATCGTCTTCAACTGATGCCATTCGTGCCCGCCCCTTTTTCTTCCTTCTTTGCTTCTTGCTGCCACAACCTGCTGCTTCCATTTCCCATGTTCCTCCACCACCAACACCGCCGCCGCCACTTCCGGCAGCTTCCTTTTCTTGTTGCACTGGCGCCTCTGACAATCCTACTTCCAATTTCAATATCAACAAAAAATAAAATTGTAAAAAACAATTATGGTTAAGGCGATCGCAAAAATTATATGGATGCAGTGGTCGGACTCCGCCATCTGGTTTTCATGTTATCAAAAAATAAAAAAGATTTCATGGGTGATCTAATCATGAGGGCAGTCCAGTGAAGTAAACTTTCACTGTGAGGATCGGACCAGAAAAAGAATAAAAGGTTTTGTTTACAATGGAGAAATGTAATTGACTTATTATTACTCTTCATGAGTTTGTAAAAATATATTGCCAATAGTCTGATAATTTGTCTAGATTAGTTTATCATATATAACTACATGAACGTATAATTGTTTTTCGATTTTACATAAATATATCGTTATTGTTAGATCTCTCGTAATATTATAATGTAATATTATAATGATATGGGAGGATTTAAATCCTTTAGTTTTGGCAAATAAAGGGTGTGAAAATGGCGTGAGATTTTTTTAACTTTCTTGCTATTTCCAATAGTACTGTTACACTGCCGAGACAAATGTTAAACATTCCTAAAGAAGTAGCCACGTAATGGTGGTCGCTTCATGCATGCAATCCAACAAGTAACAACATAGGTACTACAACAACACAACAGTCAATTTCTCAAGTAGATTCGACAGATATCATTAATTTCTTGAGTGTATCAATATCTATGATCGTACTAAAGCCTAAGAAATTTTGTTAGTCGTTGTCTCAATATAAATAATTTTTTTTGGTAGAATGAAAATCGAAATCGTAAATCGAATTAAAACTTTTTATTCAACGAGAACGCTACTCTTTGATTTGTGACAACAAAATTACATGATCAAATATGTAACATTATAACATTATTTATTAGTGGAACACAACGCAAAACATAACAAATGAAAGTGAAGAGTTTACCCAAACCTTCTTGAGAGAGAGCATCAAGAGCTTGTGTGGTGTCACCAGAAAGGAGGAGGTGGCCGCGCCTCCGTGAGTCTTCCTCATCAAGGCGCCGCCGCTCGGCCCGGACGGCGGCTTTGATACCATACTTTTCTCCAACGAGAAGTTCCCACCTGAATATATGCGATAAGCTGTTCATCATTTCATCAAGCTCCTCGTCTTTCATATCCAAAAGGGTGTTTATAGTAAACCCAAGCTCAGCTATTTTTGCAGCGGTGAAGTATCTTATGCCATAGGGTTGCAACAAGTCCTCTAGCCCACCTAGCTCCCTTGGCCTTATAGAGTAAGCTGCCAACGGTGGTGGCAGAGATGGTGGTGGCGGTGGCGGATGTGGTGGTGCCACCGCTTCAAGCAACCGGTTTGGTGGTGGCATGGCACTTCTTGGGTCCCACTTGAACAAGCTTGCTGTGAAGGCATCAGGGTCCATATTTTGCTACAATTGGTTATCAAGTTGTTGTGCTATAAAGGCCAATTGTATTTATTGTTAACTGAAAAAGATATTAAAGGTGAAATATTTTTTTATTTAGTTTAATTTTCTTGACTTTCACCTCCTTCTAATAAAAAAAATATATCTTTCTTGCATTTCTTAAATTGCCCCTTGTGATGACTGAATTTCAATGTGCTTTTTTGCTTTTGCATGCTGAGAAACGTACGATTTTCACTCTTGCATTGGTTTGCATACGTGTTCCTTTGCAACTAGAAAGTTGTACTATATAGTTCGAACTAAACTAGATTGTCCTTTTATAGTTTTTGGTCTGAACGAGATTGTCCTTGAACAAGTTCAAAAGTAACGAAATAGCTTAGTACTTTTAGTAGGGTTTGGAATCTCACATTACGTCTCTCATTTTCGTAGTGAGTTATATTATGAACTCTCTGATCCTTTCAAATTTCAATCAATTATTTTAAATTCATTTTTTTAATTTATTAGTTAATTAATTCAGATTAGTGGTTGGAATTAAAAATCACCAAATTTGAGGATTTATTGTATACTTCGTCTCAAAAATAAAAAAAATAAAAATGGAGAGGATCCTAATTACTATGTCCTTAATGCATTGTCAAAATTGAGAAGGCTTTGAAGAAAATAAATAAAAATATATATATATATATATATATTTTTTGTTGCTAAGCTAGCAAGAAAAGACTTCCATTTACATGAAAGAAATACAAGGGGTCTATTAAACAAGTGCAAAGGAACAAAAAGAAAGTTTAATCTAGAACATTTTCTAGTGGCCAATTTTTACAAATGGTTACATTAAGACTATTGTTTTTAAACTTTCAACCAAAATGGGACTTAACTTTTACACCATTAAATTATATATATTGCAATAGATGTGCAGTGTGACTAGCTCAAAAGTAACACCCCAACTCATAAGTCTATGATGAGTGAATAATTTATTCAAGCAAGCAAACCAAACAGTGAAATTGTGTTTAGAGAAATGGTTCTTAAACCAAATAAGTGAAATACTATGCCATTCTAGTCACAAGTGTATAACATAATACGTATTATACTTATGTTATAAATCTAGAAATCATATCTGATTAATTTACCTCTGAGCTAGAAACATCGCACTAGCCTATTGCATAGGAATATATATATATATATTCACCCTAAGTAGGATAATATTGAATCTAACTCCAAAATATAAAAATTCATAATATAGCAGTATCACAATACATGTACCAAGGCTTAGAGCTTTTAATTTAGATGGGAAGGAGGCAAGTTGTGAATGTTATTACAAGTTGTGCTTGAAAACGTTAAACTCTAAATGTTTTGAAATATTTTCTCTACCACGTGAGCTTTATGCGTAGGTAAAACTCACATCACTAGAGAGAGACGTTCAGAAAATGTTTTGAACATCTCTTTTGTTACTATTTAACAGGTTATAAAACAAAAAATTATACTATTATAAAAAATATTTTTCTCTAAAAATATTTTTTATAAATAAATTATTTTACAGTAAACGAACAGAGCCTATAATGCAATATGGTACTCTTAGCAATATAGTCAAACTCCAAACTTTCATCTCAATATACCAATATAATAGAATTGACCCCAAAAAAAATACCAATATAATTAAGAATCTGCAAAAGCAGAAAGAGATGTCGATTAATGGAGAAGAGACAATTAAGTATTACTATTCCTTGGAGCCTATAATGCAACATAGTACTCTTTTTTTTGGTCAAACTCCACAATTTTCATCTCAATATACTAATGTTATTGAATTGAACCCAAAAAAAAAAGTACCAATATAATAGAAGAATCTGTAAAAGTAGAAGAGATGTCAATTAATGGAGAAGAGACATTTAAGTATTACTATTCCTTGGCAACGTAAAAGCAGGCAAAGTACAGAGATCGTCAGCCACTCTGTTCACCAAAGGGAACAAAAAAAAGAAGAAGAAAAGCTGAGGCTAATCTTTCGGAAATCTGAATCAAGGCTGTTTTTTTTGTACTTTCCAGATAACTTTATCAATCTCACTTACTCAGATTTTATGGTGTCACAGTAAGCTTCATACATATCATTATTTGCATTCGATCACTTGTGTGGACCTGTCCATTCATATGGCGAAAGCTAAACAATGTGGCAGGATATGCATGCATATCTTAATTTTGTACCACTACGGCACTACCTGCGCATTTGCCATGATTTCTTAACATCAGTAGTACTATTGCCAGCTCAAAGCTAATGGACCAACTTTGAAACTACACTTTCTTTTTACAAATACTACAAATTGGTCATTCTTTTTTTGAGAATATGAGTGAGATTTATGTGGAGGAGGAGAAGCGGCTATTGCTAGTCGAGATGAGGCAGGGTCTGTCGGGATCAATTTTTTTTAGTTGAAAAGGATGGGTGTGACAAGAAATGCTATGCTTATACATAAAATTATCATTCTTCTCAAAAGTTTTACAGAGACTATTTTATGATGACAGATGACCGTCTATAGGGGGTTTACTGCACAAGACTCTTGCAGAGAAAAAGGTTTATCCCAGCGAATAGAAGATGCTCAGCTTTGCACAACATAAGGATTGATAGGAAGAACACAGAATAGTAGAAGATTTAGCATGCAGAAGACAATGTGGACATTGTGTATTGGGAGGGAGGAGGTGTCTAGGGTTTATTTTGGGGAGGGAAAAATTACGAATGTGAGCATGGACGGATGTATATACAAGTCAATAGGGATTGCAGTTCCATTGACTTTGATAACAAAATCATTAAAGAGTGAGTTAAGTCATTTTTTTCAAATAAGTTTATTTTAAAGATATTTTTAGGCTGAAAAATCAACCAACTGAAAAAAATTACTCATATATGAGTATAATTGTATGATTTTTAGCCCCAACTAAACATAAATCTTGGATTTGCTCCCTGGATGTAGTCGTTGTGAAGCAAAATTGACAAGTCAATTCACGTCAAAGTTAACCTCCAAATAGATATTAACCATTTGCAATCATCATGGTCGAACAATATCCTTTTTTATTTTTTTATTAAAATAAAACTTAAACCATTATACATCACTTAAAATATTATAAAAAAAAATGAATCCACCATTATACATCACTTAAAATATTATATAAAAAAATGAATCCGCAACTTCTTACATCTAAACCTAGAATTATACCATTCGACCAACACAACATCTTCTTCATTTGCCTATAATATTCTCCTATTCAAACTTTGGTCAACCCAGGCTGTAAGGAAGGGACCCAATAAACTGACGACACGTCAAGATCCAAGCAGTGTACGGGTCCTCTTAGTTTTGTCCCATGTCTGAGTCACTCGTGCACGGAGGGGGGAGCTTTATACAAACACTGATCACATACATCTCTTTATCTTTATCTTGGTTTGGCCCTATCACTGCTTTGTCCGTTTGCTTCCATTGATAAATCACTGATTACATGAACTTCATCTGCAAGTTGAATCTAGCTTTCTTACAAAGAGACCTACACAAAGATCTTTGCCTTGGACTCTTTTGGCTTTGTTTAGTCAATTTGACCACCAAGGCACTGAAAGGATCTAGAGAGGTGACATTTTCCTCTTTTATCATTGCTCATGGACTAGTGACTAACCAAAAGTATTCGGACAATTTTTCCATCAGTCCAGATTGAAGATTAATCTCTCACAAGACATGTGAGACTTATACGTGTGAGTTCTACTAATATGTGAAAGACTAATTAATATTAATTTGAACTGATTAAAAAATTTCCAAAGTATTCAATGATTTTTACTTGTTTGTTGAAAATTTACTCATTACTTAGAAATTTAAGTTTCGTTTGGATTCACGGGAGAAAGAATAATAAAGGAATTTGACTCAGTTGATCTAAAGATGTAGGTCTTTTTCTCACCGTATCAAAACTTAATATATGAGTTGACAAGGGTTTGCATTAAGAACGTAACTCTCTCTTTTCCTCTTTCAAAAGTCTTATTTGATCTTAATCGCTATTATTCTTTGGTACATGTAACATTCGAACCCTTAACAGGATTTTCATTTTTATGACGGGGACAACTTTTCACACCAGAAAACTAAAGGAATCCCTCTTGTGTAAATTGCACAAGTCACAAAAGATGTGATCATAAATGATTACGCATACATATTATTTTGTTAGATTGGAAAGAAATGAAAGGTTAAGATGAGTTTTATATGTGAAATGAGTATCGCATAAAATGTCAAGGATTTGAATTATTTCCATTTAGACAGTAAATAGAAGAACCTGCACACGCTTTATCTTTTAACTAATAGACAGGTTAGACATTTGCAATATCACTAGCCATTGAAATTAACCACAAAATCAAGTAGTTCTCACTATGTGAACACATAATTCTTATCGTTAAACTTTATAAAAATTACAAATTTGATCTACATGCCCCTCTCTATCTTTCTGTGATAAAATTTCCTATTTTTTCAAAAATATATAAATAAACCCATATATCATGAGTCATGAATATAAAAATATCAAATTTTTAAGAAACAAAATATGTCCATTTCGAAAATATACTTTTTGAATTTCTGATTAGTTTCTCTTAACATTCTTTTTTTTTTTTGGTAAAATAGTTTCTCTTAACATGTACACTGTATTATGCTACCTTATCATGTATTATTCTATTAAGTTCTAACTTTTCAATTTCGTCAAAATAACATCTAAAATATTTGTTAAAATATTTTCTTTTATTAGTAGAAATTAGTATTTAGTAGTATGCCAAAATTGATGACATGACAAATATCTTATAACCCGTCAATTTTAGTTATACGGTGAAAATGACATCCATTTAAGAGCTAAATGGAGGATCCTAAATTTTTCCATAAATGGAAAGGATCACTATCAAAATATCAAATTCCTCCCTCCCATTTGGCTTCAAATTCAAGAAATCAAAATTTAGCGCTCGTAGGGCAGTTTGAACATCTATCTAGATCTTTTTCCTTACTAAAAAATTCAAAACAGATAAAGGCAATGGATTCTCCAATCCCTCCCTCCCATTCTTTTCTTCGTATTTTTGTCTTTCCAAACAAAACGTTAAAAAACATTATTACAGCTACAAGATTTTAAAAGAACTATGTTCTTCATTTTAAGTTGTATTTCATATATATAATAATGAGCCTTGAATTATATACTTTGACATCGTTGTTTTTGGCATGACAATTTGAAATGTTCCACAAGAAACTTATCCAATATTTGTAGAAATGTGATAAGATAATTTTTATAGGATGATTATTGAGCTACAATTTAGCTTAACAAAAAAAAAAGAAAAAAAAAAGAGAAAGTAAATTACAACTTTTTTGTGCTAAATATGGCTACATTGATATGCTCTGCTAGCACTAAAAAGTCTTCCCAGTAGAAGGAAAGAATCATCCTATTATTTTATTTGGAGTTTTTCTTATATAAAAATTCTTGCCCAAACAAATTTTCTCACACAATTAAGGAAACAAAATTAAGATAGTACTCTACACCTTAATCAAACCTTAATTTTATTACTTGCACAAAACAATACAATTGTACGTAATTTGTTACTAGATATTCGACCACTAAATACCCAACTATAATAACTACAAATTCGCACATTATTCATGGTGTTATGAAATATTGGTTAGTAAATATATACTCATTGGTGTGAAATCTATAATGGAGATTCATATGAAAGTCGTAATACGAATAAACATAAAGATTCAATAAGAATGAATATAAAATCGCAATACATATGAACGTAAAGTTGTAATATGGATGAACGTTAAATTTGATGCTAGCGCTTGCGCAATTAAGAAAGTTTGAATTTCTATGGAAAAAAGTTCCATAAGAGATATGTATGATTCAAGAGAAATCAATAGAATTTATTTTTCTCTCTTTCCCCCAATATTTTCCCCAGTACTCTCTTTGTCGTCTTTATGCAATTATGTTAAAACACATGGGAATTTTTGCACAAATAAAATGAAACAAATTTTACTACATTCTGTGAGTGATAACAAAAAACTAAAATATCAACATAAAAATTACATCATCTTAACTCAAAACAGAGTTTGTTAATGAAAATAAGTTGTACCTTGATTTCAGAAGAGAAGAATGACAATATTCATAGAATCTTTTCCAACCTTTTGCTTGTCTGATCTACATCTTTTTATTTAATTATTCAAATAAGTTTTAAAAAAAAATGTATTACGTTCGAGAATTCGATATCACTCATTTGTGGTAAGTACACATTTGGGCCTGATATTGGAAACTTATCTTTTTCTTTTTCTTTTTCTTTTTACCACAGAATAGAAAGAAAGAATAATGGATTTTTTTCGTTTAAAGCAGCTTATATTTAAAGGCCCCAAAAGTAACATGAAAAAGATGAAGCATCATTATGGTAGGTATAAGTTTGGGCCTCATACTGGGGACCCAACATTTAAGGCGAAAACAATCAATTTGCAAATTCGTACACTGTAACGATGTAGCGTTATATGGGCCCAAAAGTTACATCTCCAATGTGCTGTCTTTCTTGCACAAATCTGCACTTGAATAATATAATGGAGTTTCTCACAAATACAAGGATTTGGATCTGTTCGTAACTTTATAACACAATAATGGTAAACTTCATATGCAGTTATAATGAATTATATGTATCGTTGAATGTGAAGATCAAATAATTATATTATTATTTCACCACCATTGATCTTTATATCGGCACCCAATGTTTATCAATTGGTTGAAAAAACTATGATGTAGCTGATAAATGTAGTTGATCTAATACATAAGACAATTGATGTTTGTGTACAGTTTACAATGCTGTAGTGGAAATAGAGATTTGCGGCTGAATAAGCGAGATGAACTTTTTTTAATTTTTTAAAGTTCAAGGTGAGACCGTGGTTCGAAATCAGAATCTCTAATTACAATAAATTACTACTCGATAACTTCACCCAACTCTTAAGTGCATAAGCTAGATAAACTTGGTAAAAAAAGTGGCATCATATCCATCACTAACTCCCTAAAATCAACTTTTTCATCACTTTTTAGTGATCAAAGACTATATCTTTCTAGACCATACCACCCAAGCAGGGAATAGGATAAAATAAGAGCTGCTAATGCCATTTCTGATTTATAATTAGCAGTCTTGAGTGGGGATTAACGGTAATTTGCCTCCATAAATCTCTGGGAGTTGGCTCTCATCAATATCTTCAAGCAGAGTTGATTTTAGTCGTTTGTTTTCCACGAAAACAATCTGCAAGGGTCAGTAAACAACTTAATTAATGAAGTATAGTTTGTATTTTGTTACTCTTCCATAATTTTTGAAAATTAATGAATCGCTTGCTTAATTAGTTTCAAGAAAAAGAAAAAGAAAAACTCTATGATTTATTTGATTCGAGTTTTGCACGCAAACATATCCTTTTTATAGTATGCTGACAACAAAATTTGAATCTAAAACCTTTTTGAATAAAGGGATTCTGATACTATGATGATTTACTAAATCGTCTAAAAAACTTAAGTTATGTTGTTAGAGTATGATTTATTTTATTAATTTATTGTCTCCAACATCCCCTTGCTGCTGACATAGAAATTAAGAAACTAAGACGTTACCTTCTTCTTGGTATTGTTGTCGATGAAGGGATAAACAATCTTCCAAACTGTCATGAATATGTAAGGCACATGAACTATGAACAGTTTTCCAAGCCTTTCCGGGTAATAATCCTGCAAGCAGTTATTAACAAGTAATTTCAATGTGATTAGAACATATGGTAGTTTCCTGATACTCTCTCTACGAGGGTCGAGATAAAAAATTCTTCCAGTAGTCAAAATTAATATTAGTCCGTACAAAAAAAGTTTACAATACGAGAGTAAATTAATGTCAATCGTGACTGTTAGAATAGCAATCCCGAGAAAAACATTGATCTCAATGGTCTAACCTGCAAGATGGACAGAGCTGCAAGGTATCCACGAATATCACTGTTGGCGTACCCCCATCCTTCAAGATCTCCAATTACCATAAACTTCTCCTGCCCAGGAGGCATTCTGTATCGCCAAGAAAATGCCATATGTAAGCCAAGTAAAAAGTTGCCATGTGTCTCCAAGTATACATGAATTTCACAAAGCATCCTATCTGAAAACGGTATGAAAAGACGTATATCTAAATTAATTAAGTACAAGATCTGACAATATCATCTTTAAAAAACTTAGACTTTTAACTAATTCAAATTCGAGAGATAAGAAAATCTCTTATCTATACCCGAGGATTCCACCACTAGTCTAATTCTTGGGATTCATGTTGCTCTAACTTGTGCACAAACCAAGTAAATAATGATGCATACATAGATATAAATATAATAAACTGAGAAATTAAATAAATATAATAAATTATTCTTTTAACTGTTTAGACGATATGGTAATTTAAGAAACGAGCGTATAAAAATAGTACCTTGAACATAATTTGTCTAGGGCAAAGACTCCGAAACCTGGAAATCAATAACAAAACCGTTCTTTAACTTGAAACTTTTACAAAATATAATTAGAATAAATGACTTAATATCTCTTGTATTTTGTCAAAAGTGTACAATACATTCATTTGTTTTATAAATAGGATGATTATCCCTCTATATTTTAAAAACATAACTAAATAACCCATGTGTTTTATAAATAAACTGATTACTCTCCTCCCCTCTATATTGTAAAAACGTAGCTGAATACCCCTGTTAAAATGAACGATTTTTCTATCGGAAGCGAGTATTCAACTACGTTTTTAAAAATATAGGGAGTATTCAACTACGTTTTTAAAAATACAGGTAGTATTCAACTACGTTTTTAAAATACAAGAGATAATCAACTTATTTATAAAACATAGAAGGTATTATGCACTTTTAACAAAACACAAAGAGTGTGTAAGTCGTTTACTCATAAATTATATTAACATGAATAATTAGATTCGAGAACTTACGCTTGAATTCTTCTAGGCCTCCTGTTTTGTTTTGGAAATGTCTAGCACCATAAAGAACAGCAATGGGTCGACCTTGTTTGTCCCTCCCTTGAATAAACATCTTGTTTTGTGCTATCTCATTTGGAACCTCAGATGGTGAAATCAAACCATTGGGAACAAATTTTTGCCTCCATTTCAGATACTTGAGGAACATAGCAGAAGCTTTCTCGATGTCTCGATTGCGTGCACGAAGAAACCTTCTGATTGTTAGATCATCCACGTCCTGAAAACTCGCAAATTAGACACCTTCAACTGATAATTCAATATAAAACGGGGAGTTCTTCATTCCGGACATCAGGTTCTCATATGGTGTGCGGTTTACACTCATGTGGGATCCACACTACGTACGTCCAGCCTAGCCGGACTGAAAGTTGTGCGATATAAAACATCCTGAAAATCTAGTTGGTTGTAAAATGAAAACAAATAGCGGCACGCATAATCTTACATATAATTCATGGAAATGATCAAGTAATAGGTTGTAAAATGAAAAAAAGTTATCGGTTATAAACAACTATATCAAAAGAGAGAGAAAGATAAGAGCGGGAAACCTTGGAAGATGGATCTTGTTTCTCTACTACAGCTCTCATGAGTCGAATTTTCTTCTTTTCTTCATCACTACTGTCGTCCTCAAATTGTTCTGAACAATCTGCCTTCTTTTCTTTCATGTTTTGTACAGAATTCAATTCATTTTCATCTTCCATCATCGTTACCTTGCTCTCCATTATAGCTTCTTGGTAGCTCAATTGATCGTGAAGCAGCAGATGCAGAAAAGCTCTATTAAGATAGTTCAACCTACATATACATATTTTTTGTTTGCAGAAGATATATGTATATACATGTATGAGGAGGTGAAGAAAATACTGTTATCATTAATTGAATACAGCTCAATCAAGGGATGCATGTTAATGAGGAAAAGTACGAAAAATAATAACTATGATTTTTGTAATGTAGTGCTGACGTTCCAACTAAGAAGAAAAAATTGGAAATTTGTGATAGTTGACCAGGCAAAATTATGGACTGGCGATGAAATTCCAATTTCTCGACGTCTTATTTGACGTGGTGGATTTTTTTTTTTGGTGAAATTTCACGCGGTGGTTGGATCAGTTCTTTTGATGCTCCGGGGGAGGAGAATGGATCTTTTCATAACGATATGAATAAACTTAAACAATTGTAAATTAATGATAAAATTGTGTAAACAATTCACACTAGTTAAATTTCGTTTATAATTTTATGTTGTTATGTAAGAGATATTTATTCAGTAGGGGGGAAGTTCAACTACTTCATCCCTGCAGTTTTTATTAGCTATATATAGGAGGTTGGTGGTGATATAACTCTATATATAATAGTTGTAGGGCTTGTATATTTATAACATATTTCACACTAGCTAAATCTCGTTCATAATTTTACTTTTTTTTCGTGTTTTATTAACGTCTTCCATATGCCACCAGGTCCCAATCAATGCAACTTTTAGACTTTTTTTTTTGGTCTAAAGTTTTAGATCTGAATCTAGTCCTTCATGATAGAGACAAAGGTTATCATACATAAAAATGAAATGAGGTATCAAATGATTCTTTTTGATTTCTCTTCCTTTAACTACTTAGAAGTTTCAGTGCTAAATTTGAAAAATCCAAAACCAAGGGAAAGAAAATTAGGCATTCCTAGAAAAGCACTTGCTTAAGACGAAAGTCTTCTTGTTACATGATTTACTGAAAAAAAACAAAGAACTATATGAAAATGGAGTAGGAGGCTGCAAAGAGTACAATTCCCTTTGGTCAATAGTAGTTCTTTCTTTCTTTCATTTAATCCTACTTGATGTAGCTCCTTCCTGCGACAATTGCCAATTCTTGATCGTGATTAAGTTTTGCATGCCATATTCTATTAATTGCTTATGAGATTACTTTTTGGTAACATGTAAAATTACAATTTATTTGCAACTCAAAAAATCGTTGCAGTAGAGAATTTGTGATGGTACCATATCCAACAGTTAAAGTCATTTGCAACATTTTTTAACCTTTTTGTAATATTTTTAAGTGTTGCAATAAATAAAAAAAATATGATAATGACTTTGGCACTGAGCCTCTAAACCTATTGCCTAATGTCACGAGTTGAGTACATAATGGTACCATATGCAACAGTTAAAGTTATTTGTAATATTTTTAACCTTTTCGTAATATTTTTAATTGTTACAATAAATAAAAAATATGATAATGACTTTGGCACTGAACCTATAAACCTATTGCCTAATGTCACGAGTTGAGTACAGATTGTCCGTATTGTGTTCAGTCTCCAAGGCTAGATACAGAGTTTGCAAGTCATGTTGGGCTAACAAGGCCAAAATATACCTCTATAATCAGTATAGGGTGTGCGGCAATAAAGTTCACCTATATTATGGATATTATATGTTGGTATATAGTAAAGGAGAATTTGCAAAAATGGTCCCTATTGTTTTTTTAAATTCGTCTATATTATTTAAATTAATCAATTTAGTCCCTATTATTTTTCAAAAAATTTAAATTCATCCTTATTATTCAAATTAGCCAATTTAGTCTCTATTTATTTTCAAAAAAAATTCAATTTAACCCCTGCCTAAATTGACTAAATTAATTTTTTTTTTCAGAATAATAGAGACTAAATTGAATTATTTTAAAAAATAATAAAAATTAAATTGACTCATGAAGAGTAGGCAATACAAGAATAATATCAAAGTTCTCAATTTAAAGCTTTAAAGAACTAAATCAGACACCTGATCTGGTAATAATGATTACCATTTTGCGGTCCGAATATATGAAGAAAAAAAAATTCAAAACATTCAAATTAACGTATATAAGGCGTGAATTTATATACACATTAATCATGCACTACATATAATGTCAAAGTTTTAAAAAACTATGATGCATATAGAGTGTCCAATCCAATATATTTGGGGACCCTCATGGACCACATGCATCCCATTATTTTACCTAAAATTGATGCGACATGTAATATAATACGAAAAGGGCCTGTCATAGTGCATTAAAAATATTCATCCATTGCACGTGAAAATAAGTATTTTACTCGCGGTCAACGATTGACTATGACGATAAATGTATTAAAACACATCTAGTACTTTAAATTATCAACAAGACCCTGTCAAAGAAGAAATCGCATAACAAAAAAAAGGTTCAGTGTCACCGTCTATGAGCTAAAGATCTACTACAAATCTTAATTGACTTAAACAATCCGAAGAACGCAATTTTCTTTGTATACTTAAAAAAAACTCGGGATATATTGTTATGAAAAATTCTTCTATCAGTCCGAACTGATATATCAATTTTTCACATGATGAGTGAAACTTATATATGTAAGTCTCATTAATATATGAGAAACTCACATCAGTTTAAATTGATTGAAAACTTTCTCATATGGTGATTAAATTACAAAATCCAAAAGATCCTTGTGTTTCTTCTTGTTAGTATCTTTATTCATGGAAATTCTTCCATACATTTGACAGATCACTTTTTTTGTGATTATACTCCATATTAGAGTCAATGAATCTACACATGTATAGAGGAGTTTTCCTTAGTAGCATTAAATGCTACTAGATGTGTACTCTAGATCTTGAAATGAACAAGTAAATAGCACTTTTTTTTTTTTTTCAATGATGAGAAAGTCACTCCGAATAGAATAATATTGAATTTACTCTAACGCCAGCGGCACAACTAATGTATGCTCTAAATTGATCAAGTGTTAGACAATACTTATGATGAAAGATATAAATTTGATTTTAAAGTTTTTAATTATAATAAACTATTTAATTCACCATTCAACTCAATCTTAAGACTTGAAAAACAAGTAAGTACTAGTTAGCACTTATAACTAATAAATACCCAAACAAACCAGTCAAATCATGTCTCACTAATGTCAATATGGTCTCCTCTTCCTCCTGGTGCAATCAAGATCAATGTGGATGTTGATCCAGTGCTCTTCTGCCCTGGAGGTTGAAGCTTCAGCAGTTTGGAAGGCTTGCCTTTTTGCCAAATCATTTTGCAAATTTCAGCATCATAATTGAAAAGAATGCATCAATAATCCAAGGTCACTCAAGCTGGAAGATTAGAAGGCTTGCCTTCTTGCTAAATCCTTTGCCAATTTTAGCATTATAATTGAAAACAATCCATTAACAGTCTGAGGTCACTCTAGTTGGAATTAAGGCCGTTGTGAATGATATCAAATTGATTACAGCTGAAATTTCATCCATTTGATTTTAATGTATTAGAAGGAATACATACTTCGTGACAGATTGGATGGTTTAACATATAGCTAGTAAAAATCTTATGTACGACTGAGACGTTAATCTCCTTCCACCTTTAAAATCACTGCTCTTAATAACCTCCAACCAATTGGGATTGAATAAATTTTGTAGTTATTCTCATTTAATGAATGACACTTTTAGACCAAAAAATAATAATGATAACTAAAAAAACCAATAAATACCAGTACATTTTGGGCAAGCATGACAACCACCCTATTTATTGTATTGGGCCTTTTTTGCCCCCAAATATGTGTCATCCATTATGCATTTATAAGTAGGCCCATAGTCAAATCATCCATATATTTAGAAATCTATGCCAAAAAATTGTATAAATGATATTTATTAGTTTTTAAAAATTTTAAATTTGTCTTTATTGTTCAAAATTAATCAATTTAGTTATTATTATTTTTTAAAAAAATTCAAATACATCTCTATTGTTCAAAATTAATCAACATTAATCTCCAAACAGTGGTCAAGTGCAGGGACTAAATAGAAAATTTTTAAGAAATAATAGAGACTAAATTAAAAAATTTTAAGAAATAATAAAGACTAAATTGACTCATTTTGAACAGTATGAACGAATTTAATTTTTTTTAAAGAAATAATAGAAATAAAATTGACTAATTTTAAACAATAAAGACGAATTTAAAATTTTGATAAAACAATAATGACCATTTATGCCATTTTCCGAATCTATGCCCATACCCCGTTACATATAAACAGGAAATCAGTCCTACTACATTTCAGTAAACTCCTTCACTTTGGTTCAGATATTTCACGCTCCAGCTGTGTTGTCTGTAAGTGAAAAATGAAAAGAAATTAATTTTTATAAGAAAAAGAATAAAATAACTGAAAACAAATAAATGGAAGAAGGGTAGGAGGGAAAAGGCTAAAAGAAAGGTAAAGAACTTTAGTTATTAAGTTATTATTTCATTTAAAAGTTTAAACTGTTAGAATATAATTTATTATATTTATTTGTTGTTTTGAATACGTCCTCGTATGTGCTGACATTATTTATTTTTTATCTTTGTATGTGGACAATTTTAACATTTTTAAATAGATGGTGATAAAATTTAAACTCAATACTGTTTAGTAATTTAAATTCTAATATCATATTAAATTATCACTTTATATAATAATTTAAATTATTCAATGAGGTTTCTAATACTTATTTATCCTCTTCAACATTAGTCAAATCTTTTGTTTTTAAGCATTTTTTTTGGTCAACTCATGTCGTTGCCAACCTCCTTTTTTATGCCTATATGTAAAGTATCATAAACTTAAAAACTACCATATAACATATTAGACTACTTCTCATAGTACAATTATTTTTAGGATGAAATCACATATTTTTGAACATAGTATTAGATTTTGGTTTAATCTTATCTATTCACGTGTAATCTCTCTCTCTCCTTTAGCTGACTTGCCTACTTTAATGTCAACTCTTGTATTGAGTGGAAAAGTGTTGCTTCTTCAAACTAAGCACATGTGAATAATTGTGTTAGGATATACAATTACTTCAGATGAGAATATCATAAATTCTAAAACTATCATAGAATATCTTAGGTTATTCCTTTTAATACCAATTGATTTATGATGATATACGTTTTTTGATTTGTTGTAAAAAATGGAGTTGTACATTCTTTCATTTTAGCCACTATCACAATTTTTGGTGTTATTAGAGAGCGTTCAATTAACTGAATTATAATCTAAATTATGAAGATTTTCCTCTCTCAATAACACATTATAATTCCTAGAAATAGAGTTACGTTCATCGCCTATTTATTCAAACGTATTATCGAATAATAGAATTAGGCCGTACTCTAATTTTGTTGAAGTTAGGAACCATAGTTAAAAAGATAATGAGACATAATTAAATGACATGACTGATATCGTTGGAAGATAGCAGCATATCAGAGAAACGATTGTGGAAGCTGTTAGGTCAACATAATTTATTAAATCCCTCCACGTGCTACCAACCAACTTATAGCAACAAATCATTATGTCAACATCCGCATCTTAATAGAGTTCTTTATAATGCAAATTTTTTTAAATATGGATATTTTTAGAATCTTATAATCTAAAAATTAACACTATTTATTACAAAAGTATATAGAGTTCACTACTTTTAGTTTAAAAGATGTCAAAATATAGACCCAATCTCCGTTTTCTTTTACAAATTTGTTGATGAAAATAGAAACTGAGTTTCTATTTTCACTTAAAAGATGACAAAAGTGGTGGACTCTATGTATATTTGGATCATTAATGTTATTTTTAAGAGACTGAAATTTCTAAAAATACTTAAATTTGAAAAAATTTATATTTTAGATACTCCATTGAAGATAGTCTAACCACCTACCAGAGTAGATAAGTCAATCACTAACAACAATTTTTTGTTTTTGTCTGAATCACTAACCATAGTTACAAGAACGGGTAAGGAGATAAATTGTTAGATATTATCTTTTTATTTTATTTTATACGTGGATGTTTAATTAGCATATTAACTAAATATTTATACAAAAGATAATAAATGAATGGTGAAAAAAAGAAGAATATCTAGCAACGCTCAAAAATATATTCTTCTATTTTTGTTTTAGTAATCATGAAACTATAGAGCATCTCTCATAGTATCTCCAATGGTTAACACTATTCACAAAAACTTACTATTTTTGGCAATTTTTAGAGACTCACATTATTAATGATTTAAATATACATGGAGTCCATCACTTTTGTCAACTTTTACACCAAAATAAAAATCCAATTACTTTTTAAGTCTCTAAATTTAGAACCAAAAAAATAAATTGAGTCTCTATTTTAATTCAAATATATAAAAAGTGATGGGCCCTATGTATATTTAAATAATTAATAATGATTTTTAGAGATCCGAATCTCTAAAAATAACTAAAAATAATAAATTTTTGTAAATAATATTAATCATTGGAGATACCCTTATGAACAAATCCAAACCAACATTTAGTAGAAATATAGAATGGGGAAATGCAAATACCTTCCATATGAATGCCATCTTTTAGACCCAAAAGAAAAAAAGAAAAGAAAAAAAGAAAAAAATAGAATGCCATCTTCTATTTGTAGCTAAAAGAACGAACGTTTAGAAATCCATTGCTATGGCCCTATGCTTCTTCTTTGTCTTTAGGTCAGCCCATATTGAATTTTGAGCCCAATAAGATAATATTCCCTTGGTTTTTTTTGGGTGAAAATAAACTGCAAGGTCCAGTATTTTTGTAACTATTTCACTAGATAAAGCCCATAAGAAATTGACTACTTATAAGCCCACCAATCTGGCGTTCTTTCTTATGTAATTTTGATCCAATCAATTTTTTTTTTTTTTTTTTTTTTCCGGTCCCATATCATTAATATAAAAGTTTGAAATACAAATATAGAAACTTAACCCAATCCCGTGGGGTGAAAATCAGATTTTAGATGTCCCTCAAAGGGACAATACATTTTCAAACCAGTCAATTGCTAACTTGTCTAAACCTTTTGCTTCGCGAGCCAATATCCAATCTATATCGCAATCTCAAGATCTACACATTTTCTGACAAATTTTATCACAAGAGTTTGAAGTTAATAGCTTCTAAGACTTTAAGGTATGAGAAAGAATTTTCTTTTGATTAAAAAGAAGAAAAAAAAATTTAGGCATCATGAAGAATCAATCTTAAGACAAAAGATGTTTGGTTGCTTTTCTCGTGGTCCAAAAAATAGTGCAATATGTTTACAAATTCCTATCTAGTCCATCACTTTTTTAGATGATTATTTACCTTCGAGCATTACATTATATTACTAAAGTATAGGTAAAAAAATTATAAAACATCACCCGAATGACACACATAACACATTATTACCCCTTTGTCATATTACAAGGCAGGAGTCATGTGTATACTAAACATATTTAGTAACCTCAAATCATAAAATAAAATTAAACAAAAAAAGAAAAGAAATGGACAAATCAGGCAGACAGGTTATTAGAATTTGCAAGTTCATATAAATAGAACCAATATAAAGTTGAACTAATTGGGCTGAGAATTATAATACGGAGTACTCCGATGGTATGGACCAAGTTGGACTACAAAAGGGAAAAAACCCTAAGATATGACGGTTAGTCGTATGAATAACACATGTATCATAATGATGATATGTGGACATATTTATAAACTATATATTTTTTTATAAATCTTAAGTATTCTTTTTAAAAGTTTTTATATTTAACCCAAAAAAAGAAGTACAGTAGAATAACCTTTTTTTTTGGTCAAAGCACAACCTTGAATATGAGCTTGAGCCTACTTTTGTAACCATTGAGTGACCTTTGGTCAAATCAAACTAAATTTTGCTAAAATGAAAGACCCTTTCATCAGATTCCTTTCACTGATACAGCTAAGATTATTATAGTATCACATCCCCTTTAACAAAATTACTCTCCAAATATTTTAGTACTAGATATTAATACACAAGCCTTTTAACAGTTCATATCGAAATAAAATGAGGTTTTATTGATTAGATAGTAAAAAAGGAATGAGGGAAATATAAGAAAAGGATTTCATGGATTCCTAATTTGAATTGGAGAGAAAAAGAAAATAAAAAAATGATTATAAATAAAGATTTTTTTATATTTTTATAATATTTAATAGTCAAGAATAATTTAATCTTATTGATACCATTGTGATTCTTTTTTTTTTTTTTCTTTTCAGAGGAGGCCTAAAACTATACAACGAAATTAACAAGACTCGAGTTTACAACTTCTTACATACAACGAGTAATCTTACAACTGGACCAAAGCTCTAGTGACAATACCATTATGATTTTAATAATCTCTAATACAGAAAATAAAAGAAGAATTATAATCTATTTGTTTTATCTTCACCCGCAAAAAGATAAATTCAGACAAGGCAAGAGATTCCCTCGTTTAAACCCTTACTTTCCTTTACTTAAAGGGCTTATTTGGATTCATGAACCAGAAAAGAAAAAAAATAATAAAGGAAAAGAAACAAAATAGAAAAAAAAAAGGAGAATTAAATTTTGTTTGAATTGGGTAAAATTATAAACAAAAGGTTCATAACAATTATTTGTATTCTTTATTTGAATTGAAATGAAAATAAAAGAGGGAAATAAATTTTATAAATAAATTGATATCTTTACCTTTTTCTAATATATATATATATAGAACATAACTAAACTCCCATTCTCCCATTTAATCCCAAGTTGGAGTGATGCTTTCAATGGCATGCAGGTGATTTTAATAATTTTTCCTTAAACAACAATAAAGTTCCAATCCAAACACAATGTGAAGTTTGACAAATATTTTAAAAAATAAAAAATAAAAAACGTACGGTTCGGGAGTGTAATCCTAACATAGGTATACAATGTAAATATATATATATATATATATATATATATTTTTTTTAATTTAAAAAAAACTAAATTGTTTTACACTACTAAAAAAAAATACTACACGAGACTCAAACTCGAATCTTGGTGCATGTAAAGAAAATACTTAGACCAAACAAACAAAGGAAAAACAATAGTATAAGCCTTTTAACAGCTACTTGACAACTAAACCAGACCAGCAACCCCCCACTACATCCCCATCTTCTCCTCATCTCCCTGTCTCTTCAAGCAAATTCTCACACACCCATTTCTCCATCACCCCTTCAAATTTCATTTTCTAACAAAACTTTGATTTGCAAGAAAAGTGTTTTCCCAACTAATTTTTCTTATGACATTTCAACTATCACCATCTTTATAAAGTTTCTACCTCTCTCTCTTTGTTCTATGGTGGCCATAAAGGTTTTCATAGTGGCATAGTCTTCAATAAAGATTTGTGCTTTTCAGTTTTGTACTTATTGTTTTCTGGAAATTGACTTGATTTCCAAAAGAGAATGAGGAAAAATTGGAGATGGGGTGGTTTTGTTTTGCTTCTTTGTTTTGCTTTTGTATTCAAGATTGAAGCTTGGAAGTTTCCAAGGGTTCAACATCAACAAACTGAGAGAATTTCAGGTAAAAAAAATCATATTTTTGCCTAATCTATTACTTATTATTATCAGCCATATAATTTAGTTTTTTGTTGTTGTTTATTTAAGATTCATTGTATCAATTCTTTGGGCTTATTGTAATTGTGATTTGTTGTGGATAATGTGTGTGGATTTTAATAGTGTGATTTGGGTTGTTGAATTGGGGCCATGTTGGTCATAATTGCAAGTTAGGGTATGTTTGTACACTAGGAATTGGTTTTGGACCATATATGTTGAGATTTAGCTGGCTCTTCTGATCTGTATGTGAGTTGTATTGGGGACTGTATTGGCATTTGCAAGAGTTGGCCAGTGAAATTTGAAGTATATTGCAGTGTACTAGTATTCGGTTTTCGGGGGAAGTGATGAAGATTTGTGTCGTTAGGATTAGCTGCATAAGTGAATGAAGTTGTTCGTAGTTGTGTTCTTTTGTGCTTTAATGGGTTCTTTTCATAGCTTATTATTTTCTAAGCATTCCCCTTAGCATACAGTCATCTTTAATATCGGTCCACACTATAAGAGGAATTTCGTTTCCTGCCCCAGAAAATGGAAAAATGGAAACTTGTATTCAGTTTTATAAAACTCACATGGGCATAGTTAGTTGAAATTTTAATTATTTACACATTTCTAGTCTCTTCATCATTACTCTTTAGAAAAATTAATTAAAAAACGATATAGATAAAAGTTGATGTAACTAAGGAAAAAGGATAAAAGATGCAAGGGAAAATAGAGTGGAAACGAAAAAATGGTGGTGAGCGACGAAAGTATGAGTTAACTTATGTGCTTGCATATGTCATGATACAGGTAGTGCTGGTGATGTATTGGAAGATGATCCAGTTGGTAGGTTAAAAGTCTTTGTCTATGAGCTTCCAAGCAAATACAACAAGAAAATTCTGCAGAAGGATCCCCGATGCCTCAACCATATGTTTGCTGCTGAGATCTATATGCATAGGTTCCTGTTATCTAGCCCCGTTCGAACTCTTAATCCTGAGGAAGCTGATTGGTTTTATACGCCTGTATACACCACCTGTGACCTAACACCAAATGGTCTCCCTTTACCCTTCAAATCTCCGCGTATGATGAGGAGTGCAATACAGCTTATTGCTTCTAACTGGCCATACTGGAATAGGACAGAGGGGGCTGATCACTTCTTCATTGTTCCTCATGATTTTGGTGCTTGCTTTCACTATCAAGTAAGAAATCTCATTCTTTCCCTCGGGCCCTCCCACCATATTAACATCAGTTTCCATAATTTTCTTAATCCATGACCTCCCTTATTGCAGGAGGAAAAAGCTATTGAAAGAGGGATTCTTACACTACTTCAGCGTACTACCTTGGTTCAGACTTTTGGACAAAGAAATCATGTTTGCTTATTAAAGGATGGCTCCATTATCATCCCTCCATATGCACCTCCACAGAAGATGAAAACTCACTTAATTCCTCCAGAAACTCCACGATCCATCTTTGTTTACTTCCGAGGATTGTTTTATGATGTCGGAAATGACCCAGAAGGTGGTTACTATGCAAGGTATATCTTACCAAGCCTTATGTCTGGAATCTTTTGTTCGTTGTCCAAAAGTGGATTCTAATTTTGTCTTTTGACTTGTTATAACAAGATAAAGCAAACAGAGTCAAATTTGAAAAATATGTGTAAATAATATAGTCAAAGTTAGAATGTAAGAAATCTGATGCAATTAGAATATGGGGTTGTTATTCTCTAAACGATGTGAAGAAAGATTGCCGTTATTGAAGGAAGTCAAAACAACCAAACAACACTGAACGTGATACTTAAAAGAAAAAAATCCGTAGAACAGATAGGTTTTCTTTTCATGTTTTCATTGAACGTCCAAAACTTGATGCCTTGTAACTTTTTTTTGTTTTGTCAATGATTCCTTATTACAAAATAAGGAAAATAAAAGGCCAGATTCCAAAGGTAGATGTTTAGAATGCGTTTCTAAGTTAAGAAATTTGTTGCATTTAGAAAGAATTTATCATTCTCAAAAAGATCTGGAAAAATTGCCATCACTGACGAAAGCAGGAAGTGAGCAAAGTGACAATTTTACACTTCTTAAAAAATCAGTAGAACTGTTAAGGTTCTCTTTTTTATGATTAGTCAAATCACTGCATCTAGATAGGAAGTTTTAGAATGAGTTGCCCAGATTTAATTGTGTTACCCGAATTCACAGAGGTGCTCGAGCATCAGTTTGGGAAAACTTCAAGGACAATCCTCTCTTTGACATTTCTACGGAACACCCCACTACCTACTACGAGGATATGCAGCGAGCCATTTTTTGCTTGTGCCCACTTGGGTGGGCCCCATGGAGTCCTAGATTAGTTGAAGCAGTGATATTTGGTTGCATCCCTGTTATCATAGCAGATGATATTGTTCTTCCATTTGCTGATGCTATTCCATGGGAGGACATAGGAGTGTTTGTAGCAGAGAAAGATGTTCCAAAGTTGGATACGATTCTCACTTCAATTCCAACAGAAGTAATATTGAGGAAGCAGAGATTACTTGCCAACCCTTCAATGAAGCAGGCAATGTTGTTTCCACAACCTGCTCAACCGGGGGATACGTTCCATCAAATCTTGAATGGACTTGCTCGCAAGCTGCCGCATGATAAGAGTGTATACTTGAAGCCTGGTGAGAAGATCTTAAACTGGACTGCTGGTCCAGTTGGTGACCTGAAACCTTGGTAGAGGCTGATTTGCAAAAGGGTGTCAGACCTTACTCTTCTGTATTAAAGGTGTCGATTGTCACTAAAGTGTAAATTTCCAGCACGCCCAAGTACTGTGAGTTTTAGTCCTTTTTGCAGCTATAGAGGAATTCTCAGTCATTTGAAATCTAGTTTCTACTTCGATCTGTTGTCGTGTTATTCGATTGAATAGAATCTTGTAAAGAAAGGATCTTTGTAGTCATCCAGATTGTTGCATTTTTAGTTTTCATGATATATTGAAGACTTCGAAATTGCTCCCAAGGATTCACTAGTGTTTTCTTCTGATGTTGTATGCATAAGAAACACAGTGGACTACTGTAATATCTTTCCATTTGTTCGGGAAGGGAGAATTAGGAAAATTCTATTGATTGCAGCTTTTTTCAGACCTTCGAAAAAAGATAATGCCAACCCCAGTGAGAGAAGAAGGTTAAATTTGTTTTCCACCCTGAAAAGTTAGAATGAGAAGGGGTTGTGAATAAGCTGCTGAGGCATAACTCAGAGAATTGGCATAAAGCCAGAATCCAAGGGTCAAGGAGTTTCAGAAACCGGGAGGAGTTGAACCTTATTCGGATTTTCGGTTAAATACATTTTGCCCCCTTCTGTGAGTTATCGTGCATAGTCGATTTCATTTAGTGGGACACGATTTTATTTAATTTGGCTTGGTTTGTGAGTTATACCATGCCCTACTAGGATGTTTGGAGAGAATCACGATCTTGCCTTTTTGTCGAGATAAGTTTGGGTAAGAAAAAGTTTTCAATTCAACAAAATGATCGTCTGACCGAGAAATAAAAAGTGAGTTTCACATGTTGTGGGATCCATATGTTGGATAACTCTTTACTCAATAACAGTGTTTCTCTTTGAGTAAACTATAAAAAATTCGTCTCTATTTTGTTAAATTTGTATATAAAAATTTATACCTTGTGATGTCTTAACATTTAATAATCCCCTATAATTTATAATAACATGTAAAAAAATTTCTTATTGTGAACGGACATAAACACAACAAATCATATTCTTATAAATATATGAATTATTAAGAGTGGGTGTGTGTGGGGGTGGTGTTAAGAACAGTAGAGAAGATAAGGAGTGTCCAAAAAGGTGGGTAGGAGACTTGAGTGGGGAGTATGACGGCCACGCTTTTGCACAATGACTAGTCACCAGACAAACCAATCAAAACTACACAAAAATTTACATGCAAATACACTTAACACCACTCTCTCTTATCTCCTCATCTCTTCTCAGCAAAGAGAAAAACAAAGCAGGCAATAGAAAATGGCCCTGCAAGCACCCTCTAGGCTCTATATCACCACCACCATGTCCATTGCTTCTTCTTCACCTTCTCCTCTTCTAGCCCCTACAGGCAATGTTGCTGGACTTCGACCACCTTCAGATCGTTTAGCTCTCAAGTCATCATTCTTCTCTCCTTCATTTCAACTCTTGTTGCCTTCTAAGTTCTCTAGTGCTCCAGCTGCTGCACCAAAGTTCTCCATGCGTGTTGCCTCTAAACAAGCCTATATTTGCCGTGATTGTGGGTATATTTCCGTCTTTCTTGACCCTTAAAAGATAGTTCAACTAGTTAGATATTGGGCGTGTACCCGGCCCCATAGGTCGCTAGTTTGAGCGTCCCTAGGGCCCTTTAGAGGTTTATCCTACAGGACCCGTGGAGTAGTCGGGCAAAACTCGAATACTTATGGATTTCAAAAGAAAATAAATTTCCATCTTTCTTTTCTATTTTTTCTCAGTGGCATGTTGTTTATGGCTTTGAAGAGTATAAGTTAGGCAATTTTTAAGCCATTGAATTGTTATCTAATTTGCATGATGGTGATGTTGCAGGTATATCTACAATGACAGAACCCCCTTTGAGAAGTTACCTGACAATTATTTCTGCCCTGGTACATTCACTATCAACTAGTGAACTTAATCTGCCTTTATTTACTATGATTTAGTATTATAAGTTCGCTAAATTTTTAGTTGAGGTGGTTCATGAACATGATACCAGATGGTTACAAATTTAGGTACCAATTTTTTGCCATAATCTCGCTTTTGTTTTGAAATATAACAATAATGTAGATACTTTAACTAAGAGAATTCTCTGATTTCAATTCTTGCATCTTATTCATTCTCTGCACACTATATATTTATACAACGGAAACCATTATTACATGCACCAAAGATATAAAACATAATCATTGTACTTTTAATTAAACTAATATTAAACTTTAACATCTTGTATTAGTTTTAGCAATTCAATTTCGTATTGAATTCTCTAAATGCTAGATGTCCGTGTCTGTACAAACTCAATCCCAAATTGAATTCTCTTGGTTTTCAGATACCATAAAACGTATTGCTTCTAACAAAAATGTTGTCAACAAATATCCATACTTTTACAACAACTTTATATATATGTTCACTTTCAAAGCCACACATATGGAGACATGTTAAGTCCATATATAAATAAAAGAAAAGTTCTATTTATAATAATTTGAACTTTTCATTGAGGCCAACACATGTGTTGACTGGCTTGCGAATTTCGCTTTTGGACATCAGTTGGGCATTAAGGAACTATTGCAACCTCCGGAGTTACTAGGGTCATTAATTGATAGAAATAGAAGGGAGAATTATGTAAATAGACTTCAGCCTTCCTAGGAAAAAAAAAAACAATTAGATTGTTTGTGACAACATTGAGACCATACTCTTTACATTTTCCAAGAATGATATTTGTCACGTAGAAAATAATTTAATTGGGCAATCCTAGATAGACTTTGCTTAATTTTAACATTTTCTGACCGATAAAAAAACTCATAAATAGTTATCTTGATCAATACTCAGAGGTTTTCATTATTTATTGTTTTTGCAGTATGTGGAGCTCCCAAACGAAGATTTAGGCCATATGAGCCCAAGGTGACCAAAAATGTTAACGACACAGCCGTGAGGAAAGCCAGGAAAGCAGAGTTGCAGAGAGATGATGCAATCGGGTAAGTATATTTGTTGTTCGTAAGGTGACTGGAGTAGGCTACTATGAAATAAAAGATGTTCTTCTTAAACAGATTCGATTCAGTGTTATTAAACAACATTAAAAAAATTTGTATCCATTTTTTGTGATATTTTAAGCCAATCGACAGGAAGGGTAGGGGTATAAATCCATAACCTCTCGATTAGGGAAGACCACTTTTGCCACCAAACAATCCCCTGTAGTTAAGTGTATCCAAGGACCGCTGTACATAGAAGGGTAGTAGGGTTGCCGTCCTTATTAACCCCAGAATTTTTTAAAATATATGGTCAATTAGTCTTCTGGGAAAAAAAATAAAAATTGTATATTAGTGTTTAATTTTGTGTGATAACCTTCAGAATAAAATTTTAAATTTGTCCTACCGTGGGGAACTTGATAGAAGTAATCTGCCGTTTCTGCCTTTCTAAGCTTCAAAATAGCTCCTCTCTCAAAGTAAATCTGCTTAGGCCTAAAAAACTCCTCCACTTGTCAATTCTTGATGTAATACTCATTTGTAAGCATGTCACGGAGAACCTTCCAAGCTCTAGCTCTACCATAGACTTAGAATAAGTGAGAATTAGAGGACAAAAAATCGAGAAGAAAGACTCTAGCTATACAATAGACTTTAGAATAAACGGGAACTAGAAGATAAAGGATTGAAAAGAAAAGCCTTCGGAGGCAAGACCTACATCTAAATCATTATAACTAGGGGAGTGTATTTGTACTTTTTTGTTTTTTTCACTTGCTGTTTTGTGTTTGAAATTTCACGAATTACATTATCATGGCATCTTGCAGGAAAGCATTGCCTATTGCAATTGTGGTTGGAGTTGCAGCACTTGCTGGGTTATACTTCTATCTCAACAGCACTTACTAGATAGAACGTGAAAAGTCATCATCAACCTCGTGAACAAAAGGATTGATGGTTATGCTTCATTCAATCAGTATCGTACGTTTTTGTATTTACTCTCTTTAGATTTGAAATTATAAATCCATAACAATGCTTGAACGAAATTGTCAATTACTACTACATGAAATAGAATCTGAAAGGAAACAATTTGGACTCTACAATGAGGCATAATGTCAGAGACTGACAAATCCCAAAGACTCGGGCACCCTAGCTGGGAGGTCGCTGGCCATAAGGGATGCACTTATACTTACTGCATACGATATCCATGATACAAGTAAATTCTTGTTGACCTTTCTAAACTGGTAATATTTGATTTATTTATGCTTGTCAACCCAATGTGGCTGACTGGCCTCGTCCTCCACCTCTAAGGACTGATAGCAGCATGGACAATCTGCACGTCGGTTCGTGTCAATAAGCTCAAGGGGCACCAAATAGTTTCTAACTTTTCACTCCTATGAGCAGTTATGAATAATCCATCAGCAACATTGTTCTACTGAGTCATAAGTCAAGGAGAACAATGGATCTGATTGACTTGAAAAATGGAAAGATTTGTACAATTGATGAAAAAACCTATCATATATTTTACATGAAGTTGAAATTATATATTTATGAAACATCAATTCATTCTTGGATGACAAAGGAACCCTCTATCCTTTTATCCATGGGCTGACGAGAAATATTCAGAGGTAAAAAAATATTATCAAAACTTGAAGTAGAAGCTGGCTTGAACTCATAAGGACCTTCCTTTACACCCCAAACCTGTCATCAGATGAAACTTTCAATTCGTTCCCAAGGAATTGTACACAGGACGAGAATAATATATTCAAGACTTCGAAAATGAAAAGAAGCGGATGAGAGGCATAGAATCTAACTGGATTTCCACCATCGTCGTAGCCTCTGTCCCAGGCATTTATCTCATTGTTCTTTAGTACTGCAAGTTGTGATGTACCATATGTCGCACCATTCTGTGACACAGAAGAGGAGAACTATCATAAATATATGTGATCGACAAGAAAAACATGGTCGGCAAAATTTGGAGCCTTAATCGAGAGAATGTAATCGAAATGTTCTGCAGATTCCACAAAATGAAGCAGCTACAGAAGTACATAATATGGCAATAGGATCAGTAGGCAAATACCCATGTATTAGGGAAACCATCTGCTGGAGTAGAACCTTCATATAAGCAGCGCTTCCCACGTTCACAGCGATTAAGATATATAGTGGTCAAATGTTCAGCAATGTCCTGTATATAAAATACTTTCAATTAAAAGGATGCACTTAAAGATATTTAATGCAAAAGGCTGAGCACAAGATCTAAATGCCACACTGGCTTAGAGCAAGGGTTAGGACTACAGTTATCTGATGTAATTAATCGTAACATTATAAAAACCTCCAATTTCCCCCAGCTATCACATGTATCTCAACTGACAATTTGGAGTTCCAGAGTACATAAAATAAAGCTCAATAAACTGTATATAAGAAGAGGCTATTTTTGTCTCTTTGCTCATTTTAAAAGTCTTCTCCTCGCAAATCTCATGAAACAGGGGCACTTAAGGGTCTTACCCTGCGTTCCTCAATTGGGAAATGATCCTTCCAATCCGTAAGTATTAAGATGGAAGTTTTTAGGGTGCTCACAAGCTATTAAGCAGCAGAGTTATGTATCAAAGATACAAGATGCTCTCAAGATAACAGCTGACCTTAAGCTGGCAATTCTGGCATCTTATATGCCAGCCGAACTATTTACTTTAGATAGGGAAACCATTTTTCTAGATGTCTTCCGTTTTTTTTTTCCTTTTTCCATTTTTCTTCTTTTGTGGGTTCTGAAGATTAGACACTCAGGTTATATATATGACATCTTCTACATTATACAGGAAGCCAGGATATAAATTTACCCATAACCTACCCCAATAACTTCTTCAGGTTGTGGACGTTGGTCCTTTGGACGATCACAGAAGTTCTTGTACTCCTCTGCGTCTCTGATAGCATATGTACTCACCTGGCCATTCAGTAGAAAAAATGAGATGGTTGATACCTATCCGGAAAAGCATTATTCAATGTAAAAGCAAACATGTCGTAAAACCTTATAAAATCATTTCAAAATTTAGATGCTAGTATTAACTTGAGAAAAGTGAAGAGTACCATCATATGAATGTAAATACTTTGAGAATGAAAACAACGAGGATACTATCTGGCAAAGAAAAGTAGTGTGTACAGTAAGTGCCAATGTATACAGAAACAGTTCAGCAAAATACTGTACCACAGTACCTAAGTTCATCTACATAATCTTCCTCATTGCTTCCATTCTATGCCCATTTTATCTATCTGTCAAGGCACACAGTATCAACACGTAGCTAGTGTTAGGCTAGTTTTGGTCTTTGGTCAACTCTAACCTTGGATGAATAATGATTATATCACTTCCTAGCCTGACCAACAGACTTTCATTGATCTTGCTGGATAAAGATTGATTGTCGACGTGAAGGGCAATACATGGTGTATCAATGGTCTTTCTCAAACTTCTCAAACAATAATGTATCATCCTTGCAATGTCCAAGTAGAAGAACTCTAAACTAAACCACTGGCAGACCATAGGCGTATGGATGGAGGAAGCGCCTCCCACCCCCCAACCACAAGTAACAAAAAAAAAGAGAAGAGAAATCAAAAGGAAACGAGAAAAGAGTTCACTATAATCTGCATCATTGCTTTTGCCACAAATGAAACTTCAAAGTTACAAGCATACCATCAGTTTGTCCCTCAAACCAATTATTTAGAAGCCAAGGTATGTTGTCCAAGAGCCCATGTTCCAAATTTCACATCCCCAACTATTTAGCAGCATCATGAGTTGGCCCATTGTCCAATGATTATGCAACTACTTTACAATCCTCTATAAATATCAAAAGCATTTCATGAAAAAGAAATACAGCAAAGCTCAAATTGTCAAGAAGAGAAAGCTTGTTCAACTTTGTACCAAGCTGAAGATCAGTTTCTAAAAAGATAACAGAATGAACATTTTCATACCAATTAAACATAGAGTCTATGTGCAAAATCACATGTTAAACATAATTCAACCAAATTTTAAAGTTGAGTAAGAAATTGCTAATTTTTAATGCCTATACATTTCATGTAATGCCTCATTCAATTTTATCTTATAAATGAAGGAACTTCTAAATCACATACGGTTTAAAGTTCATGCTTTCATCACTGCATGAAAGCACTAGTACATAAGTTAACAGTGACAAAACGAAACGAGGATAGACTTGGTTGATTAAGAAAAAATATGCTTCATAAATGAGCATTATCCAAACCAGAAACTAACCTCGACGTCACATTTCATTTCTTTTGCAAAGGGCTTCACCATGAAAAATCTCTGCATCAAGAAAGCTATTATAAGAAATCGTTGTGCTGAAAGAACTCATGAAACTGAATGGGAGCCAAATGAACCCACGAGTTAGCTAATGTTTATCCAAGTTTGTGAAGCATAAGAAATGGGAAGCAATGCAGTAAAACTTGATCAATGGAAGAACAAGAGCTATGATAACTGGGAATGGAAAGATGCAATTACTTAAAGAGCAAAAAATGAATCAAAACAAAGCAACTGGGATGTCTATAACAATGACTGCTAGTTCAAAACGCGATGATAAGCTGTATCGATTACCTGTCGAAATGGTTTATGAGGAGTTCTCCAAAAAGCCTGCAAAAGCCGAAAAGAAAACATCACAAAAATCACATTTCGGACAGTGATAGCTGAAGCTAAACAAAACAGCAATTACTTGCCTGTTCAAAATACAAAACCTTCGAACCATCCACCATTTCTGCAGCCGGACACGAAAGCCATCTACACAAACAAAAAATACATAGGTTGACGAACATAGTCCTAAATTCTTTAAAAAAAAAAAAAAATCATAAAAAATTAAAATCACTTTTTTGAAATCGAAGTTTACGACATTTCCAACGATAAAGGAATGGATTAGCAATAACTCAAAAACACATTAAGGCAATAAATTCCAATTATACAATCATCAAACTAAGCCTAGCACAAGTTAGTCTATAAATTCAAGAAAAATTATAAGCATAAAATGAGCAATTAATAACGAAATTTAAATATCAACAAATTATATTTAATTAAATAAATAAATAAAGTTTATGGAAAAGAAATGCACCTCAAATTGAAGTAATTATCAGGGTCTCTAGCTGCTTGCTCTCTCGAACACTACCAATTAAATTCCAAAAAAAAAAAACTAACTACAAATTATTATTATTTTTTTTTAAAGTTGAAAACACTATATTATTAAAGTAAATTAAATTAACGACCAAAATTATTAAATTAAATAAAAATAATTAGAAAAACATACCTTTTCGCCGGCGAGAGACTCAGCAACGATGCGGGCGTGATCCCACCGGGTAGTTGACTTTGTCAAATGCTTCAGCAGCAGCGCGCCACCGACTAATACCAGCGTCTTCAGCACCACTCCTCGGGCTCGGGCCCGACCGTTAGAGTTCGGGCCAGGGGTAGAGCCTTCACGCATGCTAGTGGTTTACTTACTAGAAGCTTCGCTATAAAAACCCATTAATTAATCAAAAAATTGTTATAAAAATTGCATAAAGATGTGATTGTTATTTAGCTATATAAATTTTCCTAAAAAGCTTTTGCAATACAACAAAAAGTATTTTCTGTTTTGTATTTAACTTTTCCTTTTCCTTTTTCTTTGCTTTTCTACGAAATAAGGTTCAGTGCATTGGTTAGATAGTAATCTATTGCGGTCAAAATCCGAGTTTAAATACATGGCCCTTTTAATTTGGAGTTTGTGTTTATGAGATTTATAAGCAATGTATTTTAATATTCTTTAGGCTTCATTTTGTAAAATAATTTATTAGTGAAAAATATTTATAAGAAAAAATATTTTTTGGTGTTTAATTATTATACTAAGAGATATTTTTTTAGTGTTTAGATGAAAAAATGCACACACACACACCTATATTTTATGGTGAAGGAAAATTGAAAAATGTCTTCATCTCCCAACATTTTCTCTTCTTTTTAACTAAACACTATTTGATTTTGTATTGATTAATTTTTTAATGTTATAAAGCACCGAACAATAATATTTTACGGCAAACAAACAGAGCCTAAATTTAAGTGAGTTTTACGTCATTAAAAGAATGAAATTGGACTTGTTTTATATACCACCTAAGTCTTTGACTCATTTTTACCCATTTGCCCGTTTTTTTTTTTTGGACAACTATTTGTCCATTTTAGTTTTTAATATTTTAGAAGTAAATACGTAAGCTAAAAGTGCATGAGGTAATAACAAGTTTCTTCTAAAATGGATAAGGTGTGTCATTATTAAAAAAATATGAGTTTATTTTCTAATACATAATTAAGCTTTGTATAACCTAATTGTAAAATTTTAATAACTTTTAAACTGTAAAACTTTAATTAAAAATGTTGTTGAACAAAAGACGTTAACTGTTTAACGTAAATTAAGTAATGTTAAACTTTTAAAAAATTTTAAAGACAATATTAAACTTTAAAAAATATAAAAGAATATATACTTAATATTATTCATTTTCCTCTTTTTTATTTATTTATTTATTTATTTTTGATATCAATAGTTATATAAAGATGTATAAAGCTATGTCGTTTTGTTGTTAAATTTAAATCGGTATTGAACATAGACCAATCAAACCTCTTTATAAAGAGGTTGCTATGGGTCACTCTCCTCATTGAACAGGATCTAAAACATTCTTAATATTGTGCTACTAATTTTCATCTCTCACATTGGCAATATTGCAACTTTCTTCACATTAGCATCAATTTTAGTGCTGTATAACACATCTCTCAAAAGGCAAGGTTCTCACTATTCTTGGTCCAGAACTGGAGCCTTATTCTCACCAAGTATAATATGGACAATGCCAAATTCAATAGTATACATTTCATAATTTATTTGATATATGCTACTGAAAAACACTATTTTTGAAAACCTTCTAACTTGAGCGCAGCGCGGCTACTGATTCCCTGTTATTGGAGCATCTCGGCCTTTCTTGAAATCATCCCAACCTCTCACCCAAGGTTGTCCTGGAGTTGCTCGAGTCTCAGGTGCGGCATGGCTGTCAAGATTGTTCCTGACCTTCTCAAACAAGGCTGTGAACACCTACAACAAGACAGATATCAAATTAGGAGACAGTTGATGAAAATGAGAGACAAGAAAGAAACTTGAAGCGCTGTCGTTAGGTTGTTTGATTGTATCTTACGGGATTTTTGCTTATATGCTCTGGGGGTTGGTCTTGGCCAGTCAGCCACTTCCATAGATCGGGATTCTCCTGCAGGTACAGGTGCACAGAAACATGAACAAGAGAACACAATCTACTGACTAATAGAAGTGGTTTTCGCAAATCAATAGTAAAGCATATCAAGCCAAATTTATCAGCAAAATGTGTTTTCTTTTTGTTTTATAATAAGTAATGAGTGAAAAAGTAGACAATCACTTAATATATACTGGCAAGTATTATGTTATATCCACAGCACTGTGTCTCATTAAAGATTTTTTGCGAGTAGTGATGGCATTATTGCAGGCTACGTCATCCTCTTCCCTTCACGATTTTGAGTTCTTGTGCTAAAACTTTGGCCAGGAAACACAAAAGTGATCAAGTTTTGTCACCATGTTCCTACAGTCATAGCTAGTCCAGTTGCATCTTGATAAGCTGATCGAAAATATATTGCTAACAGATGGTTTCTAGAATTTAAACCCACCTTAAGTAGGGAAATTGATGACTAATGCTGTGTAATGCGTACAATCGTTTTTTATTAACATTAACTTCAAGTCTTCAACCAAGAGGAGAAATCAATAGATTTTATATGTTGCACTTGGCAAATGCTGTAAAAAACATCTCTAATATGGCATTAATGGCTAACAATAAAGCCAACTATATCTACAGTTAATGACTGATACTTAGCTTGCGAGAAGAGTTTGTAATTTGCTTTTAAGCTGGTTCTAACACACTAATTTACAATTGAAGAAACTGAATTTTTATCTCAAAGAATAAATATATGGGTCTACTTAGTATCTAAAACGTATTTCTATTAAGCTAAAACACCTAGTTTTACAGAAGCTGAATGGAGAAATTGGCAAACTGGGAAAACAAGGAGCAATGATCTTTAGTTAAGGGCGAAAAGACTGTGGAATCGGATTTCCCATATACTCGGAAGGCTTATGGTTATCGTTACAGCAGTATCACCAATGAACAATTGTAACAACCATGGAAACAAATGAAAGAAGCAAGTTAGGCAACAAATGCCAAGGGTGAAAAATTAAGATGTAGCATCATTTATCTAGCATTTTCTCTTTTCCTCTTTTTCAGAATATTAGGCTGAAGGAGGAGGAATCACGAGCGGAAAATAGCATTTTACTATATGCAATATGCAACATGCATTATGTCGGTCTTCCTCCACCTCTTCGAAATAAGGTCGTGATGTATGCTGCACTAGAGAGGAAAATGAGGAGAACAAGTAATGTGCAGCTCTAAGGTTAGAAGATTAATCCTTTAGGACGTTCTTCTCAACTCCAGGACCATATGTATGCTTCAAGAGATACACAATACCACTTCTGGGTCCAATCCCACCAAAAATCCCCGAGGGAGAAATAGAAAGCATCTTGGTTCACTCCATTTATTAAAAACAAAGAAGGGGGTTTATCAGGAGATAAGATTTACAGGTCTGACTCCAAATTAGTGTACATGCCCTAAACATCTCTCCATACTGAAGACAACTGACAGCTCTAGAAACCACTAGAAGAAAAATGCACAGCAAAGTGTGTGCATACGTCCAAATACAGATATTTTAACACATACATGCACAAACACACGAGTCAGAGTGACATCTATTTCTGCAGAAGTTAGTTGGGAATAAGTAAACACATCTACAGGTTGCTAAACAAAATCAAGAAACACAATATCAATCAATCAGTAGTGTAACATATACAAGTCGCATTAAATTAGTGAACATCCAGAATATCATACTGGAGGAAAAATATAGAAAGATTCAGAAAATAATCGCATACGCGCAACACACATGCACACAAAAGAAAAGAAAAGAAAAGAAAAGAAACATTATTGGCACAGTGACATCAATTGCTGCAGACTAACACATCTCCAGGTTGATGAACAACACAGAACAACAATGAACACATTGTAACATATTGATGAAGATTGAAGGCCCACAATTCATACATCGCAGAAGAATGCATGCTCGGATTTTAATTTCTTTTCTTTTTTTTAATTTTTTGTTTGGGGGGGTGGGGGGGGGAGGAGTGAAACAGCAGCAACATGAGAACTGAGATAATGGAAATTACCACGTCAAGGACATGAACAAGGGCTTTAATTCCGTTTTCATCCATAGACTGGATATTTTCCTCCACCCATCTTCCCAAAATCAGGTCCAGCTCCAGATACCCTCTTTGCTTACTCCTATATAACAGCCTATTTCACCCACCAAAAACACATAATTTATATCACTATCTACATATACATATAAAATTGACACAATAAAAAAAAAACTATATAATACTCCTAACAAATGGATCAAATCAACAAAGCAAGAACGACATAAAAGTTTCATTTAACAAAAATCACAGCCCAAAATATTATAAAAAAAATGCTAACTTTTTCTAGACAAACGATAATTTACACATCAACCCGCGTAAAGTGAGAAGATTACAAAAGTACAACCAACCCGCATTCAGGAATAGATATTACCAATATGAATTGAACGAATACGCACTCAAGTGGTAGAAATAATTAAACCTCAACTCAATGTCACAGGGGCCTCAACCTTCAACCTTAGATCAAGGCCTTCAATCTGCCATACAAATACTAAAATTGGATATTATAATATATAAAAAATGTAAAAATTACCTGTTAAACAAGCGCCTTTTGCTTTCTTCATTGGAAAGATCAATATCAAGTGATTGAACATTTTCACTCGCAGAATAAAAGCGCGAAAATGAACCCACTAATGGCCTAAACAAAACAAACCTAATAAATACATAATCAACAATATATATATACCACAAAAATAATTACATCTTTACATATATAGAAACACAAAAAAAAAAAAATTACAAGTATGAAAAGAAAGAGCTGGCTTTAAACCTGTAAACATGTTGAGAGTGGGGAAGAGAAGCGCGATTAGAATAGTTGATTATGCAAGGAATAGTGGAGAAGAGAACTTTTCTCACATTCGCCTTTTCTTTTTTCTTTTTATGTGTGTGTGTGTGTGTGTGTTTTTCTGGGTTTGTTTTGATGGTTTTATTTGTTGATGAAGAAAATAGATGGAGGAGCTTAGGATGTTCCTGCGTCAATTAATCCGGGCAGGTATATGAGCTCTTTCATTTGGCGTGGCCTCTTTGCGTCCACTTGGACTTTTTAGGTGCGCAGCAACATAATGCCACGGTTCGCAATTTTTTAATTAAAAGACACGGGGTTTGAATTTTTTCTCTACTAATTTTTTTATTTAATAGATGAGTTATGCTATGAGTTATTAAATTTGATCATTTTAATTTAATAAATGAGAAAATAAGTATAAAAGAGAATCCAAATTCACAAAACACAATGGTTGAACATATGTCTATTGATAATATTTTAGGTACATACAAATGTTGATTTGTATTAAATCAATTATATTGGTTTCTTGACAATATATATATATATATATATATATATATTGGTTTACTGTACTTGTTGATTCAATACAGTAACCTGAGTTGTTTCATGTGTATTGTTTCCTTCGGGATTTGAATCCTCTTATTTTTTGTTTCGAGATTTGAATTCTTCCGTTTTTTGTTTTTTTTATTCTGAAAATGATGTGTATTATAAATTATTAAATTTATTTCTTTTTAATTTTAATCATTCATTTCAAAATTTACTTCAAACACCTTTTTCAAAATTTATTAGTTTATTAATTTATATCTAATGGCTAAAATTAAAAAGGAACAAATTCGATGACTCACCATACAGAATCAGATAAACAAAATATCGTATAAGTAGGTTTAATGTGGCACCGTTGAGCGATGATTTCTTCCTTTATTTGAAAAGATAAAATTATATATGTAAACAGGTAATTAAGGAATCATTTTGAAGTTATCATTTTTCTTACAAAGGTTATTTCACTCATTTTTTAAAAGGTTGTTTAATACCATCATCTGAAGAGCTGAATACTACCATGAAAATGCAAATCTCAAAACAGAAAGCTCAATTGGTGGGATACTCCCCTGACTCAGGGTGACCAGAATTCGAAGCCCGAGGGGTGAGCCGTGAGGGCAGGTGAGGGCGGGGATAAAGAAAAAAACCTGAAAACAGACGACCACTTTTTTCACACAAAAAAGAGAGAGGAAAAAGGAAAGATAAAAAGGGTTCGGATTTACCATCTTCATACAAGAAGAGATTTGAGTAGTATCTCAAGCAGAATATTGTTAACAATCAAGACTCATGAGATATCATTCCCATCATCTGCACAACAGAATCAGAAATAGGCATAGTATCAAACATACTGTTAATATACCTGGATTATACCAAAGTGACGCTCTTCATTTGTTTGTGAAGTGAACCAGTCCATAAAAAAAGGACACAACAGTACGCGGCACAACAGAATTTCAGTATATCCAACCTAAAGAGGTGAAAATGGTCGAACGACGCTCCTGTGCTTTCTCATTGTGTATACAACACCCCCAAGAGATGAAAACAGTAATCGATCAAACGTTTTCTGATTATACCCACAGCACAATTGGTTTATGATGAAAGACAGATCATCGGATACCTTTCTTTCTGGCAACATGTCGTTCTCTTCACTTGTCCATTTTAATCTTGTCCACTGGCGAAGTTTGAAGGGGAACTTAACTACAAAAGCAGCCTTCAATTTCTGCTTCAGAAATTAATCTCGCGTCTCTCAGCGAAAAATTTACCACTCACAGACAGGTCAGGAAGAAAAGCAAGCCATACTGCAGTATCAGCCCCTTCTTCAGGAGAAGTATGCCCCGCCCAACCAGTCATGGCTGTCATCACCCAACCAGGGCAATAGCAGTTGATATAAATTTTTTCACCCTCTGGCCGATCTTGAAGCACCCTCGCCATTAGCCTGGTGTTAGCATTAACTGCAAGTTTGGACAAGGAGTAGTCGGTGAATACTTGGGGCCAGCCACCGGATTCCCAAGTGCCGTCTTTTACTTGTTCTAAGAATGTACTCACAGCCCTATCAATCAGTTCCTCCGATAGAGAGTCTGTGTCTTCTAGTTGTTGTCTCAACTCAACATTTCCAATTCTCTGAAAGAATCAAGCAAACTTCAATCAGTTTCAGATAGCGCAAAGAGAAATGGGATAATGGCAAAAACAATGAAGAGAAAAAAAACTCTTAACTCACATTCCGCCTGCCATTAAGTCTTCCCAGTCGAGAGCTTACGTTGACAATACGAGCACCTGAAGCAGAAGGCCTCAGTAAAGGAATTATCGCATTTATCATATTTTTGGTGCCATAGTAGTTGGTCACGATAACCTTTTCAGCAAATTCCACAGAATTTTCCATCCCAACATTGTAATTAACTCCTGCATTGTTCACCTACAGATTTGCACATAAACAAAGTCAAGTACTTCCAAAATGATGATGCTGATGATGATCGTGATCATCATCTTCATAATAAATAAGAAAAGGAAGAAAGAAAATCTGTAAGACATACAATATTCTTTAGAAGAAAATGTGGTTGCACCGTTAGTCTCTGAATGGATTAAAAATAATATCACTTGCTAACAATAGGTCTTAACATTTGACCTCTCGAAAGGAAAAAGAAACCACAACAGGAAGTATTATGCGATTTCTCAGTATGAAAAATATACATAGTCATGTGTTAGAAGTACAATAAAGTACTCATCCAAGTTTAGCTTGAAATGAAATGTGATCAACTAAGTATAAAATCCCCATCTGAAAAAAGTTTGATGTTGTCAACAGAAAGTTCCAAACATAAAAACGTCATATAGTTGTTTTTCATTTTCTCAAAGAGAAGACAGTAAGCAGTTTAAACTATATTCTCAAGAACCAGTTCAGTGATGTACTATTGTTAGGAATGAAATGGTGTGGCCTTAGTACCAATATATCTACACCACCATAAGTTTCTTGTAACCAAGCAGCAAACAATTTGATTGACGCAGGATCCACAACATCCAATTGATGGAACACTACATTCAAACCTCCTTCTCGCAAGACCTTAGCTGCTTCTTCACCGACACCAGTCTCTCGTGATGTAAGAATAACTGTCAACCCATGTGACGCAAGTTGGTGTGCAATCTCAAAGCCAATTCCTCTATTTGCGCCAGTCACCACGGCAATAGTGTCGGAGGACCACCATCTGAAAATGTTCCAATATGCAGAAAATAAGACTCAAGCTTATATCTTAATGAAGCATTAAATATGAAAACAATCCAACTAGTTTTATATGCCACTTGAAAGATCACGGTGGATCTTTTAAATATCATTCCAACTCAGAAAATCACTCTATAACTCACAATGTTATAAGTAACTGTACAGAATATTGAGAGCCGGTTTGCTCCAGAGACAAATATAATCTTCTCATATCTTAGGTTCTCTTTCTTTCTGATAAAGACTTCTTTAATTTCCTTTTCCTAAAAAATAACTGAAATTTGTCTAACAGCATTAACATATAGAGGCAATTGCAAAGTACCTAGAATACATAGACGGATGCTCTTCAAGAGAAATCACATTATCCAAAAATCAACAGAAGTACAGAAAAATATACAAACAAAGCATGTTTGCATATAAAACAAATGTTTTTGGTTTCTTTAGGAAGGTAATCCACTGTATCCAACACTTCTAAAGCACCTCAGTAATCCAATCAAACAACATCGCCCCACAGAGGAGCGAGCTAGGTAAGTTCATCCATAATAATGTCTGCGTACCTTACGGGTGAGATTAGATGACCTACAAGAAAGGCAATTTGAACTAAACGACTTATGTGTTGCACTCTTAGCATACTGGTCATCTTATCCACCCATTGGGATTTAACATTTTCACTCTCGACGCATGATATAGAAAAGCTACACATTGTTGAAGATAATAAATAAATAGAATAGAATAAATCCCTCTTGAATATCTTAAGGTTTTACATAAAGTGGTCAATTCAGTTCTTTAAAGGTACTGATTCTAGTTTCGCTACCACCCATTAAAAACAAATATTTTCACGTGCAAGATTCAATTAAAAAAAATTATCGCTACACACATATTCTTTGATATATATAAGATAAATATATTTTCAAAATAAGCATTTCTAAGATATTTAAAGGAAAAATTAATCATACCCTATTCTTAGTTACCTCTATGCTTCCAGCTCTTATCATAATACAAATTATAATCCACATTAAGAAATACCCATTTGAATTAAATGCTAAATTAACCAAAATCGATCAATTTTAATTTAATATTTCTACTAAAAAGCAAAAGAAAAAATATAAAAAAAATTACACAAATTAAAAATAAAGTGTATGCGAATTCTTATTTATTATTATTATTATTTTTACCTCTGGTGATCAGAATAAGGAATGGTGCGAAGAAGGGAGATCTCTTGGCGTCTCTTCTCTCTGCGCTCCTTTGCTCTCTCTTTTCTGTTCATATTAAAATCAAATTAAAAATTAATCTGTATTTTAGCTTAAATTTTTTTTAAAAAAAAACCCCTTAAAAAGCTTCTTATATATGTTATGCTAGTGACTTAATGTTGTTATTTTTCTTTTTTCTGGTATTTGTTGTTAAATACAAATAAAATGTCTTTTCTATCCTACTAACGTAAGTTAATGCTCTGTTTGGTTTAGTTGTAAAATTTTAAATTTTGGACTGTAGAGTTTTTAGTAGTAGAACTTTGGTTAAAAGTATTGTTAAACATTGAATGTATTTTTAAAAAATAAAATAAAATTTCTATGTATTTTGGTTAAAAAAATTAATTACCCCTACTAAAAAAATTTACTCATATAATTAAAAAATTATGTGTTTTAGTCCCTACTAAGAAGAATTTTTAGATCCACCCTTAGCAGCCTCTCTTCTAGCTCCCTAGTCCCCAATCTATTTGGATTGAAGGGAATGGGGAAAGGGAGGTAAGGGGAGAAATTGAAAAATTTTATCCCTTGTTTGTTTTGAAAGTTTTCTAAGGGAAGAGGAAGTGGAGGGGTCAAAGCAACCCCTCCCAAGTCCATTTTTTCTTTTCCCTAATTCGAAGTAGAATGGAGAATAGTAAGACTCTAACTCTTCCATAAAAGTCATTTTATATATAAAATTTATCTATTCCTCTTTTTTTTTTCCTAATTCAAACAAAAGACACCTATATTCTTTTATGATACTTTCCTCCCTCAAATTATCCAATTCAAACATGATTTAATTATCTCATCTCCTCTACTTTTTCAAACTTTTCCCTCTCAATCCAAACACACTGTTAATGTCTCGTCACATCCCTGCCTTAACAACATATGTTGTTAACCTTAGTTTGGAGAAAAATTATAATTTTGAAGTGTCATTGGGAGCTAATTCAAAACTGGAAAATACACAAAACATTTTCTGTAACCAGTTGGTCATAGATGTGTGTAATATATATAGCATAAGAAAGAATGAGATATATGAGATATCATCCTTTGTCCAGGAAGGTATATATGCTCCGCTATTGCTTGTATTTCACTCTTTGAACTTTGATCTGATTAATAAATGTCTTTTCATTAAAAAAAAAAAAAAAAAGGACCATTGATTTTGATTTTGAGGGAACCATCATGGTTTTTAACTTTCACGGTCATTTGCATGGCTTTGAGCTAGAATGAGGTAGAATTTTTTTGTCATAGTTGTTTGTTTTTGTATGCATTTGAAATCGATATATATTAAAAGTAAAAATTTACAAATCCATCCTCAACCACCAGACCAAATCAAATTAAACAGAGTCTTATTCTATTAGGTGCTGTAAATTATATAAATCATACGATGTCATTTATTTATATCGAGAGCCGACTCTTCTATTAGTTCTATACATATCACATCAACCACCAACCTCTTTAATTATTCATCTTTTTATTAGACAAGCCACTAGCATATATATGGAAAGTGTTCGAGTCAATTAAGATGAACATCAGTTTCTCAATATTGGGCTATTCCAACTTTGTGATGAAGCGAGGCATGATCTTGCCAACACGTTAACCTAATTTTGTTTACAATGTGTATAAAGTGTGATAAATGAAGCGGGAGATTTGGAAGTTTTAACAAGTTCAGTGATTCGGCGCACCTTACCTTATTTTATACTATAAAAATTGTGTGATAAATGACAATTTACTAAGCTAAAAATGGAAATCTATTAAACTAACTAAAAAACTATTAGAGTGGACAAATGCAATAAAAGTTTCATTCAATGGGCGATTTGGGAGAAAAAATTAATAAGTAATTTGAAATTTCGTACAAATTTAATGACCTGCGCCACTGTTTACCCTTCTTCTTTTTTTTTTTTCTCCCCAAATCTATCCAAACTTTGTAGAATGTCATTTTCTTAAACTTTTATATTTAATTATAACCTTGAAGTTTTGATACACATGGGAGAATTAAGGGTAGGGCAAAGATTAGAAAAGGTTCATTATCTTTAGTTTGATTGATACTTTTATCTTTTATTTTTTCATAATGAACTTTTTAATCCCACATGTTTGAACTTAATGATGCCATTAGTCCTTCTAGCGATTTCCATCCAATTCTTACTGTTAAAGTCATGTGTCGTGCACGTGTGCATTAAAAAATTGAATTATAAAAGACAAAATAGACAAACCATATTTTCTCTTTTTTCTTTTTTCGTTTTTCTTTCTTCTTCTATCTCTCCTGCTCACCCCCATGGGCCATCATCATCACTGCCACCACCACAATGCAACAACACCCACATTGATTATTGCAGATTATTGACTCATCTTAAGGCACTGAATGTAAGTTAATTATTACTTATGTAATTTGGAAAATAAAATAAGAAAAAAGAATAAAATCTAGCAGAGAAAAATAAGATACTTGCTTGCATAATTTATATTTTTATGTCTAAGTTATATGAACATCATCATACACAACACACCCAGTTGTAGCACCAATTTAAAATCACATTTCTTCCCTAACGCCACATAACTTTGGCTGTTGGTGAGTAGAAACTATTTGGCTTGTTGGTGCGTAATAGCAATGATGCATTACCAATTTTAAATGTTGTGTAACAACAATGATGCAATCCGAAAAGTTTCACCTACAATCTGGATTGTTGGTGTGTAGAAACTATTTATAATATTAATTTTGTGTTAAGGCTCACATTCTCCATGAATTAGAGTTAGGGTTTTGAGTGAAAAGTATTTAGGGGAAAGAAGATGAAGAGAACAAGAATAAAAGAGTAGAATATAAAGAAATCTTGAATTGTTTCTTTTGCCCTTAAGAAATTGGGATATTATGAAACATGTGCATGGCACATGACTCTATTGATAAGAATTGGACAGAAATCGCGAGAAGGACTAACGGCGTCATTAAGGTCAAATATATGAGATTAAAAGATTTATTATGAAAGACAAAGGATGAAAATGTCTATTAAATCAAATATAATAAATTATTTCTGACCTTTGGGTATGAAAACAATTGTACACATATACAATGATAGAGTTATGCAAGACAACCCCTTCCCCTCGCACTCCCACTCCCACTCCCACTCCCACTCCCATGTGAAGCAGGAATCTATTCTATCTTGAGTAGCAAAAAGATTTCTGAATTCCTTTTTTTTTGGGGAAACATGAAATGTATAACAACCCACATGCTAGGTATAGAGAAGAAGTATAAAATAATTTTAACTTTTCATGAAAATGCATGTGAGGTGTTTTAGTTTAGTTTATGCACTCAGAATAGCATGTGTATGAATATATTATTGATTCCCATGTGAATGAGTTTTATCCTTCGTTTTTTTTGGTCGAAAAATGAGTTTTATCTTTCATCTGAAGTAGTACGCGTGCAAAATGTAATGATGCTTATGTTATCAATGGAAAATTCAAAAATTATTCTCAATAGAGGTTAAAATATATATATTTTTTAATTATATAAGTACGTTTTATTCAGTAATGATTAATTAATTTTTTTTAACTAAAAATATATAGATACTTAATTTTTTTTTGAAAAATACATAAAAATTTTAACATTATTTTGAGTCAATAGAGGATGCAGTAGAGTTGACATATAAGTTAGCCCGGCACGGTCCGCCCGAATTATGGGTTGAGCAAATTGAATTCGACTCGGCACAGATGTTTAGTGAGCTAAGCTGGGCTGGACTCATTTATCATAATATAGGACCCAGTTCAATCCACGAATCCGCTATCACGAGTCGTGAGTTGGGTTAGACCAACCCATTTGTTTTGTAATTAGTGTATTCTGAATATATAATATATATACTAATATACAAACACATATACATATACAAGCACCAATATATATATATATATATATATATATATATATATATATATATATATATATATACATATATGTTAATTACTTGGATAGTTGAGTTAAAATTAAAAATAAGAGAATAATTCATTTGAGTCCTTCAACTTATGCATAAATCACCTTATGGTCTTCCAACTAAACAAAAACTTCCCTTTAGATTCATTTGTCAATTACTTTTGACGGAAAAAGTGAAAAAAATATGTTTTGCCTATTTTATCCTTGGACCATAATTCTCTCCCCTACATGACATTAATTTCAGCTGACTACTATCTTATTTTGACCGTTGATAGCAACGATAAAAGTTTGCATGCAACGTTAAACACTATTTTGGCAGCAACAATGAGCAAAAAAATCACCAACATCTTGAAAAGTCAGCAAAAAAAAAAAAAAAACCAAAATATACTTGTCCAAACCCCAAACAAAATTTAACTCGGGAGCTAAATTAACTAATTATTTAGCTCCCAATTATAATTTTTTTATTTTTAATTTTATTTGTTGATTACGAAAAAAATGATAATTTTAGTTAATTTAGCTTCTGAGTATAATTTTTATTTTTATTTATTTTACATCTTGGATTAAAAATGAAAATAATAGTTAATTTAGTTCCTGGTTATAAATTTAGTTTTTATTATTATTTTTATTTTTTAATAAAAAATATGGGGTTTGCTTGAATCTGCATGCAAGCTTTTATCATTGCTATCAACGGTCAAAATAGGAGAGAAGTCAGCTGAAATTAATGTCATGTAGGAGAAAGAATTATGGTCCAAGGGCAAAATAGGCAAAACATATTTTTTTCACTTTTTCCGTCAAAAGTAATTGACAGATGGACCTAAAGGAAAGTTTTTTTTAATTGAAGGATCAGAAGGTGATTTATACATAAGTTAAAAGACCCAAATGAATTATTCTCTTAAAAATAATAATATGAAGGACTTAAAGTTGCAAGTTGTAAACTTATTATATCATAGAAAAGATTTGATAACAAGTCATTTAATATCAACTTAAGAAATAAATTTGCTACTTGTTATTATTAATTTGTTTAAAAAAAATAGTTACTACAACTTACTAGTTTATTTTTTTTAAAAAAATTATTATGAGTTACACTGCATGCATAAAATATAATATTTTAATTTCTTTTAATAAGTGAGCTCAAATTGTGTTTAATTTGTACTGGGTCTGAGTTGGGCTTAAGATAAGCATTACTTGGACTCGAGTTGGGCTCTAGCTGGGTTGGGTTGGGCCAAAAATTATATAACCCACCTTGATCTACCTATATATAGTGAGTTAGGCCGAGTCGAACTCACTTTTTATTGAGTTAGACTGGTCTGAATTTTCGTGTGATGGGTTAAGCTAGACCTGTATCAGCCTCCCAAATGCCACCTCTAAGTTGTAGTACTCACTCGGCCTTATATGAATCTGCCTATGTACATTACGGTGTAAACCATCTTTTTTCAGTAACAGCTTGCGTATGCATTGGTTAATAGCTACGATTCAGACCAACTTTTTTTTTTTTTTTTTGTCATTGAGACCGAAGAGAGAAGTGCAGTGTTCAATTATTTTTGCAATTACACCTACATAGCCTTACAGAAGCTTATTCGACCAAAAAAAAAGCCTTACAGAAGCTTTGAAACCATATTCATCCAATTATGAACAACGAAGAACCAGAACTTCTCGATTAAAGAAAAGTTGTCCCATCGTGTAGATTTTTTTCAGTGTTTATGTTCTCGACAAATAAATTGGTACTTCAGTGAAACAAGTTTTTCAGAAATTTTTAAGTTGGGTTATGATATGGGAAGTATAAGTAAAGATACGTGTTAAGGTAGAAAAATGACGGGTCGCAAGTGTCTTTCACGCGCTGCTGATCGCCTGCAAAAACAAAGAGGGCTTGGCGGGTCTTGCCCGCATTAACATTCCGATGCTTAAATTAGCTTGGTGCTTTGACAGAGAAAGAAGTATATCTGTGTGTATAAATATGAGTGTCAGATTCCCTCCCCCTTCTCTTGGCTGAATCCTCTTCCTTTTATAGGCACCATCCATATTGAAGTTATCATGGCTGCCCAGTTAAAGAGATAAGTCACATGGTTGCTGAGTCACAAAAGAGAAGTTATCATTGCAATTGAGTCAAAAGATTAAAGGTGCAGCAGTAGATCATCATTACAAGCATGTTGGTAATTTACCAAAGAGTTAGTGGACAATTGTTTAAATGATTTAGTGGGAGATTAGCTGGAGATGCCCTGATTTTATAGAGCAATGTTTATCTGTATCTTTTGATTTAAGGTCTTAAAAAATGACTTTCTGATAACCTTATGCCTCGCCCAAGCTTATAAAATTTATCCACGCATGAAGGCCTGATTTACCGTCCGAGGTCCTCGAGACCTCGGATTGATTTGGTCTGAGGTTCTTTGGACCTTGGATTTTATATCTGAGGTCCAAAGGAACTCGGTTCTCGTTCCGAGGTCCCTTGGACCTCGGAGAGAAATTCCGAGGTCCAAGGGACCTCGGATTATCCTATTCCGAGGTCCCTTGGACCTCGGAATCAATGTCCGAGGTCCAAGAGACCTCAGATTAATCTATTCCGAGGTCCAAGGGACCTCGGGCCTCTTGGACCTCGGATCTCTCGGTCCGAGGTTCTTTGGACCTCGGACCTCATCGTCGGATACCTCTTCTGTTTTTAAACTGGGGTGAACTTGAGTCAATTTGCAATTTTGTAAAAGCTCAGGGGTTTTATACATATCAATACAATTATTTGATTAAAAGTATTAATCGATCATTACATACATATCTTATGGAACAGATTGTGAACTTTGAGATTGAGGATTCTGTCAAACCTTGAGATTTTTAAGTCATATTATTATTTACCTTGAAAGTGAGATTCTTTTATTATATTTTATTTTTTCATTGATTGTCTTGAACAAATGATTATTATTACTGGATCAAAGTTTTAGTGGTGATATTATAATATTATTATATCTCATGTACTGGTGTTTAAGATTTGACAAAATATAATGGGAAAAATGCAGCAATGGTCCCCATTATTTACTCAAAAGTCAATATAGTCCTCATTATTTCAAAATGCTCAAAGAGGTCCCCAATGTTTGTAAACATGCTCATTATGCTCCCCACCGTTAAAAATCTAACATAAAATACATAAAATGACTAAACTACCCCTAATTAAATCAAAAAATTACAAACTTATCATTCCCTTCTTCTTCCTCTTCCACCCCATCCAACTCCACCACTACCACCACGCAATTCATAGCCACCGGTCAACACCACCACCAGCCACCAGCGACCACCCACACCGCCAGTCACCACCACGGCCAGCCAACCAATATCGCCAGTCACACGAACACCACCCCTATCCACGCGAGCACCACCACCAGCCACTCTACTACCCCGCCACCTAAATCCATACCTACGTGACCACAGCAAACCCCATCCCCACCCTCGCGAGTTTGTGTATGTGTTTTTGGCTTTGTGTCAACACCACTACCAGCCACCAGCCGCCACCCACACCGCCAGTCACTACCACTCACACCTTCAGTCACTACCATCAACATGATAGCCCACAGCGAACACCACCCCCACCACGCGAGCCCACGGCGAACACCACCCCCCACACACACAAGCCCACCGCGAACACCACCCCCCACCCACGCGAGCGCAAGCCACCAGCCACTCCATCACTACCCCCACCTAAACCCACACCCACGCGAACCCACTCCAAACCCCACCCCCCCCCCCCCCACGTTGTGTATGTGTTTTTGGCTTTGTGTGTGTAATATTAGTGGGTGTGTTTTTGTGTGTGTGTTCTGGTGTGTGTTCGTGTATGTTCTTGTGTATGTTTTTATGTGTGTTCGTGTGTGTGTATTTTTGTGTATGTTCGTGTGTGTGTGTTCATGTGTGTTCTAGTGTGTTCTAGTGTGTGTTCGTGTGTGTATTCGTGTATATATGTTTTCGGGTGTATTAGTGTGTGTTTTTTGGTGTGTTTGTGTGAGATTATGTATTTTTTACTGAATTTCCAATTCTACCCTTGAAACACTATTTATATGTGTTAAAACTAACTAAACTTTTAACGGTAGGGACCACAATAAGTATGTTTGTAAATATTGGGGACCTCTTTGAGCATTTTGAATTAATGGGGATTATATTGACTTTTGAGTAAACAATGGGGACCATTGCTGCATTTTTCCCAAATATAATCTTAAACAAAATATTTATATGCTTGCAGGTTGCAACTACCAAGAAACTATTCCCTACTATTATAATACCATCATGTTTCATGTTTCACGACCTAATGTGCATGTGTATACTATATACTTAATATTGGTCAATGGTTGTTCACAAAACCAGTGTGTACACGTGAAGAATACTTTCACGTGAAGATCCATTACTGATTTTTTATTTGTTTACCACTTTTATTTTTTCTCCTACTTTCTTTGCAGAGAAATAAGAGTAAGAACTCGAGCTCTGAGTGGGGTAGTGTCAGCCTTTTGTGATGACCTACTACAGCGAGAGATTTACCCTTTCAAATGTTATTTAGTGTTGGATTTGAATTTTAATTATGACATTTGAGTTTGTTTGTAATAATTGAGGGATTTTACCTCCCATTATGATCTTTGGAGTTTTCAAACAATATTTGAGTACTATTTAAAGTCTTTATTGAAGATTTCAAACATTTGAAATTTTAGTAGTTCTGCGCTAATTGTAACATGATTGTACGCCTTGCGGGCTTTAAGGGCTATACCCTTCAAGCACGCAGCATGCCACGTATCGAGGTCCGATCCATTATTGAATTTCGGGGCGTGACACGAACTTTCTTGTTTTGTTCGTAATCTTCCCACAAAACTTTCCTATTAAGGCTAAAAGTGCAAGGCCTATGATTGTTGTAGAATGTTCTCTGTGATGAATTCAACGCGATTTTTAAATAATTTATAGTCAACAATAGAGAAGAGAGGCTCCCAGGGCATGGGGAAGTACTTGCAATTGATCGTGGGTTCGATTCCCCTCTCTGCCCTCGAGATTCTATTTCTAACTCATCTGATACATTCTTGGGCTGAAACTCTGTACTCAGAGTTTTACTAATTGGTGGTCGGACTCCGCCAGATAATTTGGTAGTCAAACTCCACTAACTAGATTTCCCTTATCATCCAAAAAAAACAACATAGAAGAGAGAGACGTGTTCCCTCCCGCAGCTGCTAAGATAAAAAGTGACATAGATTTAGCTTTTGATGAACTGACTAAGGGAAGGAAGGACAGGCATTCTTAGGAAATCGAGATTGGGATCCCGTTGATCCAGCGGGGAAGCAACGGCTATGGAGCTAGGTGTACACCGCCATGTCGGGACTCTCTTTTGAAAGTGAGATCACCACCGGCTTTCAGAAGAGGGAAAGATCCCTCCTAACTAACCGAAATAGTGTTATTTCCACATAAAATCATTTAGTTAATGTTTCACATAAAACAAATTAGAGATGATGATGGGAATGGGTTTTACGGGTACCGAACCCATCCTCCCTTCCGTTCTAGATAGGGAATGTTTCGGGTGAAATGGGGAATTGGATTAGACATGGTAATTAAATTTCAATCCCCGCTCGGGAGCTAGTTTTATACACTTTGTTCTTTTATATGTTCCAAAATTTAAGGTTATAAATATAAAAGTCTAAAAAAGATACTAAACAAAGTTTTATTACAATTAGAGAGGAAAAGAATAATGACTTAAATAAATTCCTTTTTATTAAGTTACTACACATCATTACTTAATTTTTGCAATCATTTTATATGAATACCTTTATTTATTGTTGATCACAATGGATTTAAGAAATTTGTTATTAGATTCTAATTGTACTTCAATTAGTTACAAAAAAATACAATCAAAGGGTGATATATTGAAGATTTATAATATGAAAAAATAGAAAACATATCTATTTAAGAGTAGAGTTGCGATCATTACTGATATGTGGACATCTAATAATACAAAAGAAAAGGTTTTGTGGTAATCAATGCCTATCTAATGACATGAAGTATTTTTTTCTCCACATATAATTCTTTTATGTCATGATTTTAGCCGAAACTTGTTTTAGATGCTTAAAACTCGATTATCATAATGTTATTCCTCTTATCTAATTGGAAACATACAATTAAATATATAATTCATATTTGATCTTTATTTAACACATATTGTTATACTCGTGATATATTATATTAAATCAAACTCAATGTAATATGATTTAGAAGAATAACAAAAACTCTGGAAATCCCTATTTTCCTGGGGATTTAGGAACGAGGTGAGAGCGGGGACAGGGATTAAAGGTGAAAGACCTGGAACAAAACGAGTGTTAGGATGGCCTTTTAAATAACAGGAAAGTGTGTTGAATCAAGCCTCTCATCTCTAAACCTGCTTTATTGTCATTCTTAAAAACCGTAGCCAAGAAGCACATATCACAGTTGCTCATGTAGAATAAACTTCACCAATCCTACTGATACGAATGGTAATTTTAGACCATTCCGGTTCATTGTTTCACTAAAAATATTAAAAAAACTTTTGATTTTCAAAATCCATTTCGTCAGTACTGTCTTCAGTATTCAATATTTGAAGATATGTTGGAAAGGGGTTAGGTACAAATAATTGATTTCATCACGTAGTATCTAAAGGAAACAGCTCATGGATCTGTAATAAATTATTGGAAAACTTTCCAGTGGTTCGAATTAATGTGAGGATGAACTTCACTTGTATAGAGGTTACTACACATGTAAGAGACAGATTGATCCGATAGACAGACTTATTTAAGTTGAGAATCATATGGAGTGGTTGGGTTTTTGTACATTTGGAGAATGGACAGATTTAATATCCATCTCTGGTTTGACTTTTTAGCACACATAAGGCCCTAAACGTACTCCGAAGTTTTCAGAAGAGGACATTTACAAGTTTTTATATAATATATAGCAGGCTACAATCTAAGAAGGCCCCAATTATTTTAGAAGCCTCATAAATGCTACCTTTGTTTTTTTATTTTATTTTATGGTAACGATGCTGCCTTTGTTGAAATACATCAAAATGTTCAAACGAAAAATAGTGTTCAATGGCTTACTGTAAAAGATAATCAACTTCCGCGTGAAACATGGTAGACAAAGATTATCAATCAACTTCCACGTGAATCGTGTAATGTCTACCATCAGTGAAAGATATTGTATATAAACGATTTAAAAATAGCTGTTATGAATATAAAAAATAATTTAAATTAATTATTTTGAGTCAATTAATTTGAGGTTCAAGTAGTTATTTCTTATATTTATTACAACACTAGTCTCGCTTGTCGGTTTGGTTTCTCGGCTCGGGGCGTGTTAGAATACTATTCAAAGGCAATCATTAGTCGGTGCGGAAGCTAAGTGCTATGTAGGATAAAGTGATACACCAAGAGAGTGGTAGGAACTACCTCTTGAACCTATAGGAGCCACCTTTAGAATCTTGCATCGTTTGGTTGGTTTTGAATGTGTGGACCCTTGACGAGGACGTAAGATCCTTAATGAGAGGGGTGTATGTAACGTCCCACATCGGTGGGAGATATTATATATGACTAGTTTTTTTTTTTGGTTATAGTATATAACTAGTTTATAAGTAGGTATTGTGGGTGTAAGAAATAACTTGAGTTAGCTACCTTGGGCCAATGGATTTGAGTCTCAAATGTTATTTCTTATACCTATAATACTAGTCTCGCTTTCTGACCTGGGTTCTAAGCTCGGAGCGTTGAGTGGTACAAAACACCTTAGAATAGCCATTAGAGATAGGCTAAAATGAAGTAGTTCAAATGCAAAATCCGCGGATCTATGAAGGTGACATGTATACTAAGAAGTTATTTCAAAAGATGACATCACCACTTCGAAAAACTACCTATCCAATGGGCATTTGGTCCAGTTGTATGATTCTCAAATGCAGAATCCCACCTTAGAATAGCCATTAGAGATGGGCTAAAATGATGTAGTTCAAGGTGCCATGTATACTAGGAAGTTATTTCAAAATATGACATCACCGCCTCGAAAAGCCACATATTCACTGGACATTTGGTCTAGTGGTATGATTCTCAAATGCAAAATTCGTGGATCTGCCACATATACTAAGAAGTTATTTCAAAATATGACATCAATGCCTCGAAAAGGCACGTATCCACTGGGCATTTGGTCCAGTAGTATGATTCTCGCTTTAAATGCGAGAGGTCTCGAGATTAAGTCTTACGTGTAATATTCTAAGGTAGCGATTGGTACAATAAAATTAATTTGGACAGGAATGGAATGGGCCAAAGAATGAAATGAAACTCAGAATGAAATGAACTTGGGAATGAGAATGACATATTTTGTATGCTATAGGAATAAAATGTAGTAATGTGAATGACTTGTATAATATGGCATGATTGCTCTTTTATTATTTTAGTATTAAAAATAATAATAAACATGAACATAACCGTAAACAACATAAACATAATAAATAATAATAATAATATATTATTATTATTATCATTATTATATTTGTATTATTATTATTTTAATCACTATTATTATTTTTATTTTTTTATTTTTATTATTATTTTATTATTTTTATTATTATTATTATTATTATTATTATTATATTTTTTTAATTATTATTGTTATTTTTTACTATTATTATTATTATTATTATTATTATTTTAATCACTATTATTATTATTATTTTATTATTATTATTATTATTATGTTCTTAATTATTATTGTTATTATTATTATTATTATTATTATTATTATCATTGTAAAACAAACTATATATACAAGTTATGTTATATGGGGGTATGGACTGTATAGTAGTTAAGTTTATTCTTAAACACATGAAAATGAGTTAATCCCATGTGTTTGCTTTAGAATGACTAAGCCATATATGTGGAAATTGGATTACCTTAGGAATAAGATTTCCAAATTGATTCCTTCAACCTCATTCCATTTTATTAATCGCTACCTAAGTAATATAAAATAACTTAAAATTTCCTTAAATATTTAAAAAAAAGCCACGTATCCGCCACTAGGCATTTGGTCGGACAACATAATCAATCATATAACACATTACTAAAGTCTAAATTTCCTTTATTTTTTTTTGCTTTTATAAGACGGAGACTGAAATCGTGATTCAAACTCAATTTTTTTATTTTTATTTTTTATAACAGGTTTTTATTCGACCATTTTACCCAACTCTTGTGTGACGTCTTAAATTTTAATTGCTTTCTTTCACTATCATTGCAAGTAGTTTATTCGTGATTATCAACACTTGGAAATTAATAAAAGTCCTATTTCTTTCTCAATTTTTTAATTTTTATTTAAAACAAGACTTAAATCAATTTTAAATCACTTTAAGATGTATATATTAAAAATTAATTTCAATACATCCTGCATTTAAAGTTAGAAACATACCACTACACTAAATTCAATTCAATCATTGTTAACTATTGAAGTACCCGAAGAATAAGGCAAGTCAACTCAATCATATTAACTATCCACATAACGAAAATCGTTATGTTTATCTCACAACACTAGACAGCTTCTGAAATCAAACAGAAATCATATACCATAGAAATACGAAATCCATTTTCGGCAACCAACGTCTGCAATTTAATACATTTTTTTTTTTCTTCACAAAAGCCTACTACCCCATATTGGTTTGTTATCTTTAAGTGACTACCTCATTTTATATTAGCAAGGGTTCTGTTTATGTTATTTATTATTTTTAATACACTATGGTAAGTGAAGACAAAATTAGTTTTTTTTAGTCTTACATTTCGATAGTTTTAATGAATGACGTTGAGTTTTGAACCAGAGTCTTTTAGTACCTAAACTATGATAATCTAAAAGTTTAAATTATTAAATAAATTTTTTTATATATTATTTATTATTTTTAATATTTATAAAATCATGACACGTGAGCTTCTTCCATGTCTCGTATTCATCAATAATTTTTTCCTTGCCTGAGATGGCTAATACAATATTGTCCTCGGTTATTGGGCAATCGTTTATTATAAAGTATTGTAATTCTTTGTTGAAGATTAGATTTGATCTCATTTATATATTGATGCCGTGAATTTATTGCAATCATAATTTAGGTTAGCCTTGTACTATATAAATGATACACCTGTAAACATAATTTGTGAGAAAACACAATACCACTTCACTCTTTTCAATGGCACGTCCAGCGCTGTTACTGAGATGTGCCATAGTTCTTCTTTCATCTTTATGTGCCTTTGCCGAAGTCGTAGAGCACACATTTGTTGTAAGTGAACTCAAGATCATGAACACCCTTCTCATTTACATGAAAGTATTGTTATAATATTTGTTTTATTGAAACGGTTTTTTAATCGTTGTATATATAAACTAAAGTTTTTTGTAATAATATTTTATTTAATTACAATTGTTAAAAGAATATTAATTGTAATATTAATTGTTTTATATTATTGTTTTGAATTCTAAATTTCTAGTACAACGTTGTTCCATTGCTGCAGGTGCATGATATTACTGTTTGGCGAATGTGCAAGAAGCAAGTGATCACTGTTGTCAATGGAAGCTTTCCTGGTCCAACCATATATGCTCGTGAGGGTGATACACTTGTTGTCCATGTTGTTAACAAGTCGCCGCATAACATGACTATTCATTGGTAAGTCTTTACTCGAGCATGGCCAGATATTATTTATTTTTTGTCATTTATTTATCATTTTTTATATGTATTTTTAGTTGACATGTCAATTTAATAATTTTTTTTATTATTTTGTTTTCTTCTTTTGACATCCGAACTAAGTATACACGTACGAGCTGATAAATAAATGATAAAAAATGGTTAATATCTAATAATGTTTGTCTTTACACTATGTTTAGATTGGAAGAAATTGATGGACGGGAGGGCTAGTTAGGGAGAGATTCTTCAATTCCTTTTCTTCTTGGGTTGCTAATTTACACAATTAAACTAATGGCCAACTAGCAACCCAATTAAACTAATGACTAACTTTTTTGTTTCATTCTAAAAATATCTGGCCTATCTAGGGATGTCAACGGGTCGGTTATCTGTGGTTTTTGTCAAAACTGAAACCGAAACCGTTTAGCAAATCGAAAACCGAAACCGAAACTGAAACCGACGGGTTTAAAAAATTTATATCCAAAACCGCAACCAACGGGTTTTTAAAAACCTGCGGATAACCGAAACCGATTACTTAAAAAAAATCAATTTAAATAGAAAAAATATCCAAATTTATGAAAAAATATTAATTTAAATGTAAAAAAATCTAAAAATATAATAAATCACAATCTATACATATTAAATAATAAAATTTAAAAAATATATATACTACATCATTACAAATATTTAATTCTAAAAAAATAAAAATGAGAAATTGTTCGTCCATCATACAATAAGATAATAAAATTATATTATATAAAAATTAAAAAAAAAATAATAATAAATATATTATTTTATTATATATATTATATACATGTTATAATATATATATATATATATATATATATATATATATATATATATATTATAACATATATATAATAAAATAATAAAATACTAATCGGGTTTCGGTTTTTGATTTTTTTTAATATCAAAAACCAAAACCTATCGATTTATCTGTCAGTTTTACTTTATAAAATCCAAAACCTAACGGTTTTCCCATCCGTTTTCATTATCGATTTTTTATCGGGTAGTTATCCATCGGTTTCGGGTACAACGGGTACCTATTAAGAAGTGACAGGATTAAATATTTGCAATGATGTAGTATAAAATCCAAAACCTTACGCTTATTTTGAATGGACCTTCTTTCATGTCACACATCGTAAAATAATCTTAAAGAAAAATATTATTCATGCCTTCACTTGTTGATCAATTATTTGTCTTCGTGTTTTGTTGAAAGATGAAGGATGAGAGAGGGGGTTTAGTCTATTTTTTTATTTTTATCTTTATATTTTAGCCAAAGTTAAGCTCTTAATTGTAAAAAAAAATCCAGAGGACATTTTTGTCTTCAAAAGATAAATAACTAACTTAAAAAAATATAGATTTGTAAATTTACCTCTTGAACAAGAATTTGGGTAAAGTTTGAGAAATACAAGATTTGTAAATCTTAAATTTACAATTTTTTAAAGTGCTGCTTCCAAATATAAGAAATTAGATTTGCAAATAACTTTCGAAAATTTTATGAAATCATTTATTCCAAACAATCTTTAATATTAGACACGTTCCACACAAAAGACAAAAGAAAAAACGAAAAAGACAGTTCCCAATTATTAGTATTATTATTTTTTAAATATTTTAGAGCAAAGATATAAGTTTTCTTGTATATAACATCTCTTCTTTCCAATTCATTTTTGCGACAATGACAAAAACAAGCTTTTATATGTTTCAAAGTGATATTTTGGTCCCCAATTTTTAACCTTTTAAATAAAAAAACTCTATTAATATAACCAATAACTTTTATCTATTTAAACACATTTTTAGATGAAAATGCTAGTTATAGTAACAGATACTTAGCTTCATTTAAATTGTCAACAATCAAAGTGAACAAAATGAGACATTCCCTACTAGATTATTATTTTGTAATCAGTTAACCAACTATTTGTGGTGTTTATTATTTTCCTTTATCTACATCAACCTTCCTTTCTTTGATTTGTTTAATAATTGCGTAAGGCTACTAAACGGGGCGCGGGCTTTACGGGGGAAGTCAACGTGAGTCTTTGAATCAAATCAACGGCTCATGTTGATCATGCCATTTTTTTTTTAATTTAGTGTTAATGTGTAATTACTAATTTGTTCTTGACTATATTAAATGTTTGTAAGACTCATATACTAATGTGATGTTCAACTTTTTTAAAGTATTTATTTTATTTTAATTCTAATTACTTTATTACCCTTGATTTGATTAATATTACGTGGGATCCACAACACAAAATAATATAAGTTTATCGGGATTAAAATGTCCATTTTGCCCTTCAATAATTTATAGAAAATAACATTTTTTTATCCCTTTGATCATTTTCAAAAAAGTCAGACTTAATCTCACTTACTTAAATTTCTCCTCAACCACATTCAAAGTATTTATTCTGTCTCCTCTTCTTTTAAACTTTATCTTCTACTTTAGGGGAAAAAAATCATATCCTTATCTTCTTTAATCATCAGTTCAATGATTTCGTCTCTTCATTAAGCATCACCATCACCGTTTTGGAGCTTCAGGCAGTTCGTTTCACAGACAAATGTGGTATTGCTATCACAAAATGCAATTCAATTATAAATTGTATTGTTATACCATATATTTGTTTCGTTAAGGTATAGTATTCATAATAAAAATGTCCGAGTATACTATAGTTTATATGTAGTCATTTTAATTATAAACAAAATTAAGCAACTTGATTATAATTGTACTTACATAAGATACTCTGTTCATACTATATTTTTTCGCTAAAGTTAATATTCATAATAAGAATGTTCTAGTATACTATAGTATATATAGTCATTTTAATTATAAAAAAATTTAAAATAATTGATTTCACCAAACAAATTTAAATAATATAGTATAGATTTATATATAGATATAGACTAAAGATTATAAATGTAAATGTTTTATTTTTAGCGTTATTAGATACTATTCCATTTTCATCTCTCAATTATCACTTTCTATTTATATGTATGCTTAGCTGGCATGTCCAAATAACAAATTTTTAATTTTTTTCTCTTCTTTTGACTTGTTACGTAAGCATACACATAGAACGCGATAAATAAGTAATGAAAATATGGTAGTAAATGACTAATATGATCTGGAATATAATTCTTAAAAATTAGATTAAATTGTACTTGAATATTAAATTTATATTTCAAAGATAATTTAAATTGAACATAATAAAGTATATGAGCTATTGAAGACCGTCCAAAAAACAAAAAAGAGCTATTGAAAACCGTGTTAGATATTGAACTTAACCTAGATTTATAGTTAGTGAAATTCTTCTTAGATAAATTTTGAAATAAAAAAAAATAGTATATAATTATAAGTTAAAATTTCTTCTTTATAAACTTATGTTATATGGAATTTTCGAAAGTCCCATGATTAGTCCATAGTGTTTGCAAAAGTTACACTATTAGTCAGACTATTTTAAAAATTACACAGTTAGTTTCTATTGTTTGCAAAAGTCTCACCATTGGTCCCTATTATTTGCAAAAGTCTTGTCGTTAGTCTCTATTGTTTGCAAAAATCTCTCAATTAGTCCTTATTGTATAAAAAGTCTTCCAATTAATCAGTAACATTAACTAACTGTTAAAAACTTAACAGATTTCAGGGGTATAATAGTAATTTTATCAAAATTTTATTTCTTTTTTATTAATTGGATAATATATCAATTTCTTTTTTTGGGTTAAATCCATATACTACCCCTAATATTTATATCAAGTGACACTTATTAACACTTTTTTTAAAAATAACCACTTATTAACCCTGAACTCAAGTCAACCTTAATAGAGTTATAGTTCTGTTAAAAATAATATCACTTTTCTAAATTACACCCTTATAATTTTTGTAAAGAACCATTTACCCTTAAACAAAATAAAAATCACACACAATCAGATCAAACACACATACTCAGACACAATCTCACATACACAAACACAAAAATGAAATCAATTAGACACAATCACACGCACACACACAATCATTCAAGCACACATAATAATAATAATAAAAATCTATTAGATTTATCAAACACACACACAAAATCACACAAAAAATTCAGAAACGAACACACACACACATTCAGATCCAAACACGAACACACACTTACGCACGAGATTGTTGAAGAATGGTAAGATTGAGACATTGTATGAATGGAGTGACTTAGCTTGTGTGTCTAGTATATGAATATGAGAATTGGATTGTGAGAGGGATTCTTAAGAATTCATATATGGTCAAAGATTGCAATATAAGTTGCCTTGGATACCTTCTGATGCATAAGTGGTAATAGGAAGCAGTGTCATGGAAATTCCTGAAAAATAGGGTTCATCGTAGGAGTTTTTTCTTGGGGTGTCTCTACTACTTGGGTAGATTGCCAAGCATTGTGGGCGGGGGGTTGGGGTCACGTGGCGGCGTGGGTTGAGGGATTGGGCTTCGCCGGCGGCCAGCTATGGGTGGTGGGTTTGGGTCAGCTGACTCTAGCTACGAGTGTTGTGCTTGTGTGTATGTTCTGTGGCGGTGGTGGAAGGTAGAGAAGGAAGAAGAATAAAAAAATAATAATTTAATTAAATAATAATAATAATAAATATTTTTGTTAAATAATAAGGATAATTAAGCCTTTACTGATATATTTTAAAATATATACTGCAAGTGCGTAATGGATATTTTTGTTTATAATATAGGGCAGAATGGATATTTGGCCTTGCATATCATATCACCTCAATTTGATCCTATTAAATGCTAAGGACTCACAATGTCACATGTGCAAAGGTGTAATAGATTTTTTCTTAACTTATTTAAATCATATGAAATATTACACATTAAATGCAACGGATCTCACTACCACGTGTCAAACCCAACTTATTCCCCTAACCTTGTATCCCGTCTAGGAGAAATTTCCTTAATAATTTAATTTAATTTATTTGATTTGATTTGTTATATTTTTTGATTTGATTTGACTTTTGATTTTGATTTGATATTTGATTGATTTGATTTGACTTTAGATTTTTATCTTTGATCTTGGATTTGGTTGATTTGATTTTTCATTTGTTTTTGATTTGAAAACAAAAACAAAAAACAAAAAAAAAAACCTTCCTTTCTTTGATATGTTTCTCGATCATATAAAACTTTTTTAGAAGTTGATTTTTTGCTCAATGGGAATGATTTCATATTCTGTTCATCATAAATTAATATCGATTGCCTTTCTTTTACCAAAAAAAAAACTCCATAATTTCTTTTACTCTAGTAATACGAAAAAATAATATTTTTTTAATTAGCAACTGATTTTTTTTTATCGCCTAGGCAGTAGAGCTATTTTCTTATTCTGGGTCATCCAATTTTTTTTTTTTTCAAGATATTTTTATGAAATCAAAAAAATCAGTAGTGGCTCCTGCATTAACGACAAATAAGTTATTGCGAGTCGATGGAAATTTTTGTTACTGTCTAATTGTAACTTGCATAGTGACATCTTTGACTTCATGCAGGCATGGGGTATTCCAGATGTTGAGTTGTTGGGCAGATGGACCTGCATATGTAAATCAGTGTCCAATTCGTCCAGGAAATAATTACACTCATCGATTTAATATAATTGGACAAGAAGGAACCCTCTTGTGGCATGCACATTTCGGCTTTTATCGAGCAACTGTTCATGGTGCACTTGTTATTCAGCCTAAGGCGGGTCGTTCTTATCCTTTCCCAAAACCACATGAGGAATTTCCAATTATCATAGGTACAAAATTTTAATTTTTAATTTTCAATTTTCCGTTAGTAAAGCATGTACAGTATAGTAGTAGATAATATGTGAAACAAGGAAACAAATTGGACTTTCTAATGCTATTGCGTTATTTGTATGGTGCCTATAAAAAGATTGCTTGACATTAATAATTCCTTCTAACTAAATTCCAATATATGCTTTGGCTTGTGCCTAATTCAGACCCACCTTGTATTATAATCTCTTTTAATTTACTGAATGCACTTTTCTTGACCAACAAAAAAAAAAAAAAAAAAAAGAATTGGGCCCAATATTGCTTTACAATCTAAGAAAAGAATATATCCTAATGATACCCTAAATTTTTGGTAATCAAATGGGTAAAATTTCTTTTCACATGCCTTGAATCTCAAAGGGATATGAAAGTATACAATTCTTAGGAGTTGAAAGAATACAATATTGTCACTAGGGCTTTGGTCCAGTGGTATGTTACTCGTTGTGTATGTGAGATATTGCGAATTCAGGTATGTGCATATACAATTGAAATAATTAGTAGATTGTAACAAACATAAATTCTATGATATTGTGATGACAGGGGAGTGGTTTAATACAAGTGTTATAGACCTTGAGAACCAATTGCTGGTCACCGGAAATGGACCTAATTACTCCCAGGGCTTCACCATTAATGGTTGGCTAGGCGATCTTTATCCATGCTCTTCAACTAGTAAGTGTCATCTGATGCTTTGGTTTCTATTGCCTGATCTTACTTATATCCTTTATTTTTATAGGTTGGTTACTTTCTTTTTATGTTAAAAACACAATCAACCATTTCAATGTTTAGAACCATTTCCTTGTTGATGAGGGTTGAATTTATCCTTCATCCCGAGTTCAATATTTATCTGCAAAAGAAAGTAAGGAACCGCGGGAATTATATCTCGCATTTCCCCTCCGACGTGAAAATGAGTTCGTATGTACGAGCTCAAGTAATTACTGATAGAATAGAACAATTAAATCAGAGTCGAGTTACCTTAAATGCGGGCAAGGTAAGGGATATTTATACTAACATTTAAGACGGGCATACATTAATGGTATAATCCTACCCGAACTTTTCATGCCTAACCCTGACTTTTATTCGTTGGACAAAGCTATTATCCAATGGATAATACCTTAATGTCCCATCCGCCATTAATGTGAGGTCGGGAAGAGTATATGGGTCGAACTCGGGTCGGTTCACACCCGCTTCGGGTTAGGTCAAATTTACACCCATATCATTTCCCCCCTTCCCAAGTCTAGAGCTCGACAAGGGTCTAGAGATGGGAATTTATGAACCGAGCCACCAAAAAGTTGAAATTAACCAGCAGGTTTGCCACGTTACCAACTTTTCTAATTAAGACACGACAGTTGGTCTTCCCAAGGCAACTAACGCGCGCCTAAAATACGTGTGTATCGACTTCAACCACATTTTTACTCGCTCGTACTCAAAATTCTCAAGAATTCTCTTTCTATTCAACCGATTAGCTTGGTCGATTCAGCTCGAGAGATCCCTCAATTCAGCAGCTCGATTAGCTAGGCTCAGGAACTAGGTATGTCCCATAATCCATGCTCTTAGATTTCCTTTTTTTACTCACCTCCCCCCCTACCACCTTATAAATGGAGAGGTCGGAATCCGAAAATTCCCAAGTATGCTCAGCCTAGTCTTATGGGGGCGAAAAGGAAACCAGTAGCTTGGGAACTACACCCCCAACAACCAGACAAGGGAACCAGCAGCTCGGGAGCCACACCTCCTAAGTAGCGTGACTCCAATGGTGAAAGAAGTAGTGAGGTCGAGATCTTTGAGGTCAGGAGGACCCACAGTAGTCCTAAAAAAATCCAAATAGAGGGGTTCTCAGATGTGGATGAGATCAAGGGGAAGGTGGATCTCTCCTAAATAGATTTGAAGGGCTTGATCTTCCACCTGGGCCCATTCCAAACCCTTTCCCTGCTCCCAAGTCTTCTTCGAGCCGAAGCTCATCCTTGCCAAACAAAGCCTTATATTGAAGGACATTTTTTATCTTTTTATTTTTAGAAAAAAAATAATTAAATAAAACCATTCAATAAACAAAGTCTATCAGATAGAAAATCATAAAAAAATTCGTATAAAAAATGAAAAAAAAAAGATAAAAAGGAGCCTACTATGCAAAATTCGCGTTATGTGCGAAATTAGAGAAAAATTAGATTCACTTTAAAATTTATTTTATATATATATATATATTTAAAATATATCTCAAACTAAATCGATATATTTTTTCTAACCCAATGCATTATTTTTTATAATAAGCTAACCTTTTAAAAACATAAAAAAAAAAAGATAAAGAAAAATTCATGGGGGAAATGGTATTCTCTCTTGACTAAATATATGAAACACAACTTGTTGATAGTCTTTCTGAATTTTCTTCAATAATAGCTTCAAATGCATCTAAAAACAGTATCTCTTGTACATAATAAGAAAGAAATGCATATAATATCAAAAAGTTGAATTAATTTATATGGTCATACTCGCAAAATGAAGAGAGGTAGGGCATAGGAACCATCCAAATTAAAGTATAAAATGAGCTTATATATTACCACCTTTTTCTTCATTTACCATGTTTTTTCACTTGGCATAAATATACTGCAGGTGTTTATATATATGTTAGTTTTACCAACTTATAAACTAATGCCCAACGTGACCCTATATTTGGTAAATGCGAGTTGAAACTGTATTTTTAAAAAAAATATATTTTTTAAGGTGTTTAAGTTAAAATATTAATTTATCCGCCATAAAAAAAATATCAATAAACAGGTATCTTTTTTTTTTTTTTTTTATCAAAGGAAAACATTCATTAATAAAAGTGAAATACATCAACCGATCCCTAAAGAAGGAAGATCAGATAAAAAAATGGGTATCCAATTAATGTATTTTTAGCATTCACTAAGCAAAAATTCTTCAAACTTTTGTAAAATGCGAGTAAAATTTGAATCAAAATACGAACGCAGATTCAAAGAGTAAAAACTTATTGAAACCACGTTCAAATACTAAAGCAAATCCACCTAGTAGAACAGCCTTCGACTCTCTTATCTCGTGTTCTTTGCATGAAAACTAAGCATTTATTGCTTTGAAGATTTATCTATGTTAAACAAGGCAACCTGGAGGGAGACCTACTCCGAGTTTTCTGATTATATACTGCCCAAGTCGTAGCGCACATACTCTTCCTATCTGTATGTGGATTTTGGAATCGCACTGATTAAAAAAAAAAAAAGCAGCTAAATTTATGTTTCCTGATTTTTTTTCTCGTATCTTGGGAATAGGACGCAGATTTCTTAATGCACCAGAGGAGCAAGAATATTCAACTCTTAAGCTACCTTCAGACGAATCAGGCACCAAACCAGGTATCAAGTTTCTCTTCGCTCAAGATCATTTTGAGGGGTGTTTTCGGGATTCTTATTCAATGAAAGATAAAATACCCAAATTGACATTCATATATGAAGAATTTTTTTATTTTTATTTTTAGTGAAGGCTAGCTAAATTAATTTTTCATGTTGAAAGTTCCTAAAATATATACATATTTTTAAAAAAAAATTAAAAATGAGTGTGGTTTGCAGCCTCCGTTCACCGTTAAATGGCTATGCCATTGATCATTTCCATTATTGTAATTACTATTTTGGTTTTTCCCAGTATTTGGAAACATTCATCAGAGGTTTTTTTTTTTTTTTTTTTTCATTCATCAGACCTCAATCGACTGTATCTAGTGAAATATTAATCCTACAGGAGTAGGATGAAATAGTGTACACCCTCATTTTGCTAAGTAATGAACATATTATTCAAACCAAAAAAAAAAAAGTAAAAATAACTATGGAAATCCATGAACTCTTTTTGTGAAAAGGATTCATGCATGGGATTAATTAATATGATATATACATCCTTAATTTGATAGAAACTGTAAAAGATGATTAGCCAATATTTTGTTTATCATATTGTTACTTAAGAGATTCTAGTGTTATTTGTTTTTTTTGCTAAATAATTAAAGTATGTCCATTAAGTTAACAAACTCATACAAAAAATAACCAACACCCAATCACAATAGATCAGTTGGGTGTTGTCAAGAATATTTCAGGCTCTACAAAGTTAAAAATTAATACAAAATCTCCTATATTTACGTTCTAATTAATCTGAACAAGCACCTCCAGCCATGCTGCTATCGTAGATTGAAAATTTGTTCTATTAATGTATTTACATGTTAATATTTTCTTTCCCATAACAGATATTTATAAAGTTAAGGTGACTCGAGGAAAAACATATCTCTTACGCCTCATCAATGCGGCGCTTAATGTTCATATGTTCTTCAAGGTAGCCAAGCACAATATGACTGTTGTGGCAATAGATGCTTGCTATACCAACCCATATCTTACGGATGTTGTTGTGATTTCCCCTGGTCAAACAATTGATATCCTTTTGACGGCAAATCAACCACCTGCATCATATTACATGGCCGCACGTAGCTACCACCCTGTAAATAGTCCAAGATTTAGCCACACAACAACAACTGCAATTTTTGTCTATGATGATGCCAAAACATCTCCCCCAATATTGCCAACCTTACCAGATTTTCATGATGTAACAACAGCCTACACGTTTTTAAGTAATTTGACTTCACTTGTAACTGGACCTTTTTGGACACCACCAGTGCCATGTACGGTGGATGAGCATATGTTTATAACAGTTGGATTGGGAGTAGTTCCATGCAAACAGAAAGATAGAAGTCTTTGCCAAGGCCCACTCAATGAATTTGTAGCTGCTTCACTAAATAATGTGTCTTTTGAGTTACCCACTAAAATGTCCATTTTACAAGCATATTACGACAATGTTGATGGAATTTACACGAATGATTTTCCGGACCAACCACCTTATAAATTCAACTTTACGAATTCAAATTATAGATTGGATGAAGCATTTGTATGGACTCGAAGAGCTACAAAAGTGAAAAGGCTTAAATACAATGCCACAGTTGAGATTGTATTACAAAGTACTTCACTAGTGGCAATAGAAAGTCACCCCATACATTTGCATGGATTCAACTTTCATGTGGTAGCACAAGGCTTTGGCAACTATGATCCATTAAAAGATCGTGAAAAGTTCAACCTTGTAAATCCACAAATGCGTAACACCATTGCTATACCAGTCGGAGGATGGGCTGTCATAAGATTTCAAGCAAACAATCCGGGTAAGTATTCGTCGTTCTCATAGTAACATTGATGTATAGCAAATTTATGTGTTCCATTTCTTCTTTTCTTTTTTTTCTCGATTCATATATTTTGTTCTTTTCTTCTAATTTTTCTTTCAATACAATGGTTTTCCTCTTTCTGCTAGTCATCATGTTTGAATCGGTTTATTCGTCTTGATCTGTTTGCATCATTCGTTTGCATGCCGAAAGAAGTTATGAAGTGACTAGCAGATAATGACTATTGAATAAAATGCATAAGTTGAATAAATTTTTTTTGGTCAAAAGTTGAATAATTTGAAATACTAATTATCTGAACTACGAGTAAACGACTTAACATTTCTCTATGTTTTGCTAAAAGTGCAACATATCCCCTGTGTTTTAAAATATAACTGATTGCTTCCTATGTTTTATAAAAGTAGTTGAATGTCCCCCTATATTTTAAAACGTAATTGATTACCCCATGTGTTTTAAAAACTTAACTAAATACCCCTTTGTATTTTTAGAAATGTCCGCTTCCGTTAGAAAATTCGTTTATTTTAACAGGGGGTATTTAACTATATTTTAAAAAACACAGGGGGATAATCAGCCTATTTATAAAACACAGAGGATGTATTCATCTACTTTTATAAAATACATGGGGTAATCAGTTACGTTTTAAAATACATGAAGTATTATGTACTTTTGACGAAATACAAGAGGGTGTAAAGTCGTTTACTCTTTGAACTACGTACTAAAGAGTTACCAACAGACCTTTGGTCTAGTGGTATATAAGTCCCTTGTTGTGAGTGTAAGAAATTGCGATATCACTTCTCGTGGATAACATTCTTTAATATATGTTGTACGGTTTAGGTCCCCTTTAAATAAATAATAATAAAATAAACTACTAAAGAGTTGTTATTGGGATTTAAGTGTATTATATTTTCTCAGCTCATGCTTGAGCTTTAGAATATGACAAAGCATGCAGGAAAAAGTGATTTTTCCATTGTGTTTATTGTTTTTGCTTGAGCTTAGATTATGAGAAATCGAACTCAATTTCTTTCTAAATATATATATAGAGTTTTATTTGACTTTAGTAATGCTATTGTCAGGTGTCTGGTACATGCATTGTCACTTAGAAGCGCACGTGCCCATTGGTCTGGCAACAGCTTTTCTTGTTGAAAATGGACCAACTTCGTGCACAAAACTCCCGCCACCTCCCCAAGATTTTCCACAGTGCTAGATTGTTTAGAAGAAAGTTGTATTTTTATTTTTGTTGCCATTCATGTAAACTTCTCATATGTACCAATTTCGATCTCAAATAAATTTCATCTCCTCCCTTTTATGTCTATTTTGGGTTTGAATAACATGATCTTAAATTGTGCGCGTCAAGTGTGAGTGCTTCATGGGCTTGAAGTATATCAATCCTAATCTCGCAAGTTTTCAATAGCAGGTTGATTAGTTAGGAGTACTAGACTAGGTTTGCTTTACCTAAATTAGATGTTGGATGACTTGTACTTAGTAATTGAGTGCCAACACATAGTTGTCATGTCAGTAAATAGGCATTCGATGCCTTTGAAGTAATAATAACTTGTGCTATAGCAGGATTAATAGCATTTTATATGTTTTGGATCAATTGATGATTTTTGTGGTAAAGAACTAATTAATTTGCTAATGATTAGAAAAAGGAAAGGGTTGTAATTAATTACTTGTAATGGCTTTAATCGCTTGAAAACACATTGCTTGTTCAAACACTGCATGCTTGGACATGGACTTAGCTGTGCTATTCACATGACCGTACTTAGCACTTAGCCATGCCATGCCATGCCATGCACATTTAGTATCGAAACCACACGTTCCGCCACGCACCGATGAGAGCACAACGTTTGAATAGCATAAGTGTTACTTAGTAGTCGAAACTCGGAGAGACAAATAGATATATGATCTACATATCTAATAAATCATATCACGTGACAATGAACTTAAATTCATACTGATATCGGGACAAAAACAAATGGAAAAGCCTTCAAAATAATACTGTCAGAGGGTCCGATTGAATGGAGAGTGAATTCCATGCATTGTGAGCTCTATCTCTATGCTTTATAGGATGAGTTTGACTGTAACGATTTGAAGAGTTTCCCGAAACAAATACAAATTGCTACCAAATTAAAAGTAGTAACAAAGGCACATGTCAGGAATATTTGTTCACAATAGTTGCGCATGTAACTCATCATGAAGAACACACAAAAAAAATAAACACTCAAATTGATTTTATTGAAGGAATAGATTGAAACAAAGTAAAGGAAAGAAAACAAGCAAATAAATATAAAAACCTGGAAGAAAGGCATTGCCTTCCCATTGCCTATATGACTTCCCTTTTTACCCTTAATTCTCATCCTATAAAGGAAGAAGAGTGATATTAATTACCTTTCACGATGGGCAGTTTTGAATCTTGATCTAATTTTATTCATTTATATAAGATCACCCCTCTATTCGCAAATCTCTGTATTTTTAAAGCTGCTTGTTAGTTCTAGATACTCGTGCATGAAAGAAAGTATTACATAATATATTTATCTCACTTGGATAGATTATGATTTTCAAGATTTATATATAAGAGTGAGCTACTCTACCTAATCTTAGTTGATTTAAGGATAAAAGCCACGTTTCTTAGCTGGATATGCTATTGACTATAGCTTCATCTTCCTTTTCTTTTCTTCTTCCTCCATATCTTCTTCGTCTCATAAAGTTGGATTTCACATTTATAGAATTGATATGATGGATTGGGTGGTTGTTTCTCCCCGCTAGGGTCCAACTATATATCAATAATATAGCCGAAAATTCTTTAATAATATATGAGGCAACATAGAGTATGTGTGACATTATGTTCATATTGGTTATGTATGAGATTTGTGTTCAATTTATAACGATTTGAGTTTACTGCTATTGTGAATACGAACTTAAACATTTTAAATTAATTGATTGGGTTCAATATGTTGACAAACTATTACTAACACAAATTTCAGTATTTTGTGTTAATTGTTAAACAGGTAATTTTGAATGAGACCCCCCGCACTTTCAGTAAATGTGATTGAGACCCCACACTTTTTTAAAACTATGACTCATACCCCTTTTGTTAAAAAATAATCCATTTTTCTGTTTAAATGTTGGTAAAAGACACTTATGCCCTTACTTTCCCAAAGCAACTAAATTTGCATGTCAAACTAAAGTGGTGGAAATTCCATCCCAGTACTTTAACCAATTCTATGCTTTTGTATTTTTTTTTTGGGTCATTTTTCTATGCTTTGCATGATTTTTATACAAAATGACATCATAAATCATGCTTTCAATAACAAAGGCTCTGTTTGGCCTAGTTGTGAAAATGAGCTTTTGAATTGTAGAGCTTTTAGCAGTAGAGCTTTTGTTAGAAGTGCTGTTGAACAAAGTTGTTGACTGTTTGACTTTGTCATGTCAAAAGTATTGTTTACTATTTATAAACCTGTTTGGCCTGTTACTATAAAAGTGTTGTGGGTTATAAAATTGATCAAAAATGACAAAGCTAAAACTGTTAAACTGTTTGACCTATAAAATAATTATATCAAAGCTGACAGTAACTCTTTTAACGATATAGTTGAATAAAACAAAAATAAACATGAGAAAAATAAAAGAATAGCAAAATCATTAAAAAATAATGAAATCATAAAAACTACAAAAAAATTATTTAATTATTTAAGAAGTTATAAAATTACATACCATGTCTATAATAAATTCAATAATAATCAAAATCCATGGAAAGATTTAAAAAACCTATTAAGATTTGAAACAAAAAATTCAACGTTCATTTCTCTTATCATGCACCAACCTATCCCTAATAGAATCACGTAAGACCTCCATAGCCCTTTGAGTACGTGCACTTCTTAAATATTATTCTGCAATAAAGTCATTTGGTTCAATTTCTTCATCTTGCTCGTCATCTTCCTCTTGCTCTATAATTTGCATCTCTGCATCTGCATCTAGTGCATGTCTTCTAATGAAGTTATGAATAGTCATACTACATATGACAATTCGCACCTGTGTGTCATAAGAATATTGTGGCATAGTACGCAAAATCTTGAATCTTTTTTTCCAAACACCAAATGTCCTTTCAATTGTAGTTCGCAAACTTGAGTGATAGTAATTGAAAACTTTGTTATGATTTCTAAAAGTTGCTGATCATTGAAAATCAGGAATGTGATACCTCTCATTTTTATAAGGTCCCAGGAATCCTATTGGCATCGGGTAACCAGCATCCACAAGATAATATTTTCCTAAAAATGTCAAAATATATGTTTTAATCAAGATTAAACAAAAGAATTATAGAAAAAAGATGAAAAATCTTTAAACTATTACCTGTAGGTGGCTTAGGAAACCCAATATCATTTTCTCTAAGAGCGTGCTCAAGCAATCTACTATCATGTGCAATTCCTTCCCATCCTGCCCATGCAAATATAAAACACATATCCCAATCACATACAACCATCACATTTTGAGTGAGAATTCCTTTTCTTCCTATATATCGAACAAGGTTATGTGATTCGACAACAACGGGAATGTGTGTGCCATCAACAACACCAATGGCATTTTTGAAATATGGAAAATATCTAACATCTCTCTTTAATTTGGGATGTATTCCTGAAAATGTTGGATCCTTTGGTTTGATTTCATCAATAGACAAATCAATACAAGCATTGATCACAGAATGAAAATGTCTACTGATGGTTTCTCCAGAATGTTGGAATCGCTATTGAAGCTCACGATTACCTGATCCATGTCCCAATGAATATAAAAATATCCCAACCATCTCTTGAACACTAAACCCTCTAGTTGGTTTCAATCCATATTTAGTAGACAAGACATTACAAAATTTAAGAAATACATTAAGAGGCATTCTCAAATTCTCGTAGCATCTCTTCTCATGCCCTTCTAAAATTTCAGTCATCCATTGGTGTCCAGACAATATAGAAGTTCTACAAGGTTTCTTCAAACAATATTTGATAAAGTGTTGCCCTACAATAATGCCCCCTATCACTGCTGGTACAAGAAAATCGAAGTGATTATCATATACCCTCTCTATCGTTTTCCCATATTCATCATCTGAAGATTCATCACTGCTAGAATTCATCTGTAATTAAGAATAATTAGAACAAGCATAATATATTAATCTTTAAATCATCATATAACCATAATATTAAACAAAATGTGATAAATAGAATAGTAGAATAAACGAATTCTTCACAATGAAGTATTGAATGGTACGTCCAATAATAACAAGTACAATCAACAGAGGAAAACATAATAGTAAATCCTAAAATTATTAAAAGTGTTTAATTCCATAAATTATTAAGCAGATTACATATGACAAGAATCAACGTTGACTCTGTCGTTGAAGCATTCGATGAAGCCACTACACCTGGATATCAGGCTCCTCCATGGCCCATAACATCGCACGATTGGCCTCATTTAACATCAATATGCTAACATCAAAATACAATTCAGATCCTAACTCAAAACCAAGCAAAGTTCAAATGTAGCTCATCACAGACTGCACGCTGTTACGACTAGTTGATGTTGCCATAGTGTGTATCTCACCACTTGAAGCTTTGGACTGTGTTTTGACAAAGTTTACTAGCTCTTGCAATTGTTGTGATATCTTTGCAGGTGTGTTACCATGATTCTTCTCAGTGGACTTACGCTTTCTCTTCCTCTGTCCTTCTGAATTAGTCTCACATACAGGCTGACTATCCTCAAAATTAATGTTATCTAACCCAACAGCCCTATCTTCATAATCACCCTCACCCTCTTCACTCTCCCCTACTACGCTCTCAGTTATGACATGCGCTACCTGGTTACCTGATGGAGCAAAAACACGTTCTACAGTTGTTACTACATCCTTAAATAAGATGTCCATATCATCTGCCATGAATAAGTTGCTTTCCCTAATCTTAGCAGCGTCAGGTATTTCCTGTATCCCGAAAATCAATACTTAGTTCTATATAATCCTATGACATTGACTTCATAATTACTAAAATTTTAAATTACCTGTAGCTTCCTCTCCCACCATTCATTACTCGCTGAAATTGTCTTCTTTTGAACATCCCATCCTAGGCCAGTTTCTTTGCCTATTAGCTTATTCCAAACTTGCCACTGTGCCTTAAGGTTGTCCCACTTATTTTTTAGTTGCTTATACTTGTAGTTCTTTCCAGTTTCTTCATTAAACCTAGCAACCACATTTCTCCACCTAACTTTATTGAAATGGATACCTGGTTTATTACTTGCCTGCACCTCAGCTACACAAATCCTTATAAATTTCTCCGATGAAGGTTCATCCCAGAATGCCTTACTTCTTTTTTGAGTTTCATCTTGGGAGGGAGCACTAGCAGTTGATTTTTTTGGTGCCATATATCTAGAAAAAAATATCCCAATCACTAATTATAAAGAAAAAAAATAGCTACTGCAGAGCGTTGAATATATTAGTTCGTTTCCATTGTTTCCCTTTTGGCACTCAAAAACTGCATTTCCAAATCCAATCATTTAAGAGAAAGATTTTTAACAGCCAATTGCATATACATTCATGCAAGCAGTTAAATTGTCATAATCAAGTTTATCTAACAAATTTTTTTCAATAGACAACATAGCTAATTCATTTAATATTTCGTTTAATGAGCAGGCCTTGGCCAAATAAATAAGTACTTACGCTGGTTAATTATGGTCCCTTTTACAAATATGGAGAAGATTAAAAGTTCAAAAGTTAAAAATTAATTAACTAAGCTAATCTTGAACTATCACCAAAAGTTTGTAATCAAATCAATGAAATTTTCTTTCTTTCCCTATAGACACGTGAATATACTAAAATTTCAATCATTAAAAATTGGGTACTATAACCGTACATGACCAAATTTTATATTATTATCACCATCTCATAGAAAGAATGATATATTGAAAAATAATATGAATAATTCTAATAAAATATATATTTTTAGATTCAATGAGATTATAAAAGACAATTTACTCTTAAAATAACATTTCTTCCTTATTGATCGAGTCCACCCTGCCCAACTAATCTAGTGATGAATGCAGCAAAAACGCGTTTATTTGTCACCAATTTCCTTAAATTTGTTCATCAACTGAAAGGTGAAGTCCATAATTAAACAATTGCAGAAGGGTCACGTAACTCCAACTAAGTAAAAACAATGCTATACTTTGGATTGTTCTGTTCAGATCGAAAGGCCACACAACAAGAAGCAAAAGAACAAGAGGCATACATTGATTGAAGCACTAGGTTTCAAGAAAGAAATCATGCAGTTCTTAATTAACATGACTCGTCCTACTCATCACCAAGACACAATACAAAGTGCCAGAAACAAATATATATATATGTTCAGAAACAAATATATATATATATATATATATATATATATACACACATACATATATGTCATATAGCAGTCTACAAAAAATATTCAAGGGACTTTTAAATAAACATAATATAATACAAGTTTCAAATACTAATTGAAGCGATGTAGGGATTACCTCAGAGAATAATGATGATGATTTGATCTTCTTTACTAGTATGCTATTCTTCTTTGGGAGGAAAAAAAAGTTGAAATATAAGAGAAAGAACGAGTGATCATATTAGGGTAAAACGTATTGAGAAATTTAAAGGGCAATGGTGGATTTTTAAAAAATATAAAGGGGTATTTTTTAGAAGAAGAAAAAAAAAGAGCTTCGCAAAAGCTGTTTTTGAAAAGCTCTTATTTGGAGCTTCTGGATTTTGACTTTTTTCAGCTTTGGCTTTTACTCAAAAGTGCTTTTAAAAATAGGCCAAACAGGTAAATTTGAGCTTTTAAACTCACAAAAAGTGCTTTTAAGGGTCTAAAAGCTAGGCCAAAACAAAGTTTCAACCACTTCCAAGCATGTGAGTTCTCTTTTCTTTTCCTTTTTTGTCATTAGCAATCACTAAATCTCGCATAAATTTTAACAAAAAAAAAAACAACAACTACGGCAAGCATTTTTTCTATAAAATTGATGAGATTTTCATTTCAACAACAACAAAGTAGAAAAGATCACACAAAGCTTCTAATCCATAAAATTAACTAGATGCTATCTTCCTACTATCTCAGAATTTCTCAATTTGGCGATCTCTTCAATGCCCTCCAATTGCAATTCTGAACTCCGATATATATTCATGTATTTTCTGATAAAAGCAAACTCTTAACGTTTTGATCTCCTCGTAGTCTGGGTTGCTTCTTATTTCTGCCAGCCTTGACTTCAGACAACTCCCCTAAAAAGAAATAAAAGAACTCAGAAAAAAATAGCATTGATTAGATTAAACAAAATACTAGTATTCTTTTTCAAAAAAAAAAAGCTGAAATAAACACTCAGCAAAACAAAAAAAATAAAATAAAATAGTGGCTTAATCAAACAAAATATGGGTAAAATCAAAATACAAAATAAAAACCTAAGAAAAATATGTCCAACAACTATACGAGATCGTAAATCGTATGAAATTAAGGCATGAAAATGGGTTCTTACTTTTTTTTTGCTTTTGAAATTAAATAATTTGTAGAGTTTGAGATAAGTGAAGAAAGAAGGAAATTGAGAGATAGGGAGAGTTGAAGAGATCGGACCAAAAAAAAAAAAAAAAAGAGTTGCAGAGAGATAGAGATGAAACACGTTTGAGAGAAGTGAAAGAAGGAAACAAATATCTGTTTGTGTTTTTTTACTTAAGTATGCACACGTGTCAACATCTCTTTTGTTTAATTTGAACACATGTCATTATCATAATGCACCTCAGTTTCCACTAACTAATATTTAGTTTTTTTTGGCTATTATATGTAAAACAACCATTTTACCCTTTTATAGATTAAAATTTTAATAATTTTCTAGCCGAAGGGGTGTGAGTCAAAGTTTTTAAAACTCATGGGATCTAACTCTCATTTTCTGAAAATCAAAGGGGTATAAATTAAAATTACCCATTGTTAAACTCAACGTATTCACAGACCAATAATTAAACCTGGCTCATCATAGTATGATAATTAGAATGGTCCCCCTTTGTATTATTCCTTTTATAGGTAACACTTATCCAGTTATCCACCACTAAGAACATTTTTGTTGATCATCTATATTTAAGACCACTAAAGACGAATGGATGTATTCAACCCATGTGGATTTAAGTAAAAAAATAATAGGGTAAATGACTTATTAGGTCCTTTATTTTTTTTGATATTGTCTAATTAATCTTCATCTTTTAAACGACCATATGTCAGTCCTTCATCTTTTCAACTTGTGCCACCGTCAGTCCTTCCGTAAAAAAACTAACGGTTTAGTCACATGCACGGCACATGACAATTTTTAGCAACGACATTATCGTCTTTTAAGGGCAAAATCATCTTTTTACAAGCAATTGACTACATAATACTAAAATCCCCAATTCTTAACCCTAACATTGCTCCAAAACTTCAACTTGTCATGTTACATACCTTTAAGCCGATCAATATTCCCCGAGCTTTCAGCATTACACCTCATTCCAATACACATTTCCACATATTTTATGCACACCCTTTTGTATATTAAATATATATACATACATATATATATTATAGAGGGAGAGTGAGAGTGAGAGAGAGGGAGAGAGATTCTTGGTGAGTATTTGTCTGTTAAACTTTTTCTTTTAAATAAAAAAATTAGTGATAAAGAGAATGTTAAAAACAAAAGTGCATTTGGGTCATTGAAATTTCCATGTTTGTTGGGCAAAATGTGGACTTTTGCTTTGCCCAACATGTGATCTGTAAATGAAACATAAAAAATCTTATCTTTATTATTACCTTTTTTATTATTTTTTTTAGAATTTTCCCAGAAAATTTAGAAGTTGTTGAATCATCACAGGGAAGTTGTGAGTTTGGTTATTGATAGTTTCTGAATTTTATGGGAAATTTTTTCGGAGGATAATTACAGATTGAAGTGTTGATTTGTTGAAGCCGAAACAGTCACCATCAAGAATTGTTTATTACATATACATGTGTGTGTGTGTGGAGATTTTATATGAATAGTGAATTTGGATTCTGTGGTGTATAAGGATAAATTCATTGGTTTTCTTTGAGAAAGTTTGGATTTTGGAAATCGACATTGCTTGTGAAGATTGTTATTTTTTGGATATTTTTGCAAGTAATGTTTCTGTTGTGAGATTGTGATGAGGATGAGGATGAGTATGATGGTGATGATGATCATCATCAAATATTTAGTCTAGTTTTGAAGATTTAAGGTTGTATGTGGAGATAGAAGAGGGAAAAGATAGTATCTTCTTCTTAGTTGAATTGGTATTTGTTTGGTGATTATGAGATTTCTCAGCCTTGTTGGCAATTCTTTTGGATGCTCTGCATTTGGGGAGCGCTTTGTTTCTGCAGCAAGGGATGGGGATCTTCAGGAAGCCAAGGCTTTATTGGAATATAATTCGCGCCTTTCTAGATATTTGACCTTTGTTGTTCGTAATTCACCTCTTCATTACTCTACAGCTCAGGGTCACCATAAGGTACATTGTTAGCATTTAGTATATGCTTGTGTTTATTGTTGATAAGAAAACTTCAACTTGGAGAAGAAAGAGTTGGGGATTTAGGGATTTGGGGGATTTGGGTTTTAGGGATTTAGGAATTTGGTTTTAAGGATTTGAGTTTCAAATCGGGTTCATACTAATATAAAAGGGAAATATGCTGACTACCCTCAAAAGACGATAATGCCCTTGCTAAAAATCGTCATGTGTCGTGCATGTGACTAAACAATTAGTTTTTTTTATGAAAGGACTGACAGTGGCACAAGTTGGAAAGATGAATGACTGACATATGATCGTTTAAAAGATGAAGGACTAACTAGACAATATCGAAAAAGATAAAGGACCTAATAGGTCATTTATCCAAAATAATAATAATAATTAGAGAATAGGGTTCAACAAAAATGAGTTGACAAGTGGCATTATGCTTATTAAAAAGATGTAATGTAAGTATTAACAAATTGAAAAAGGTTAATTAAAAGCACTTTTAGCAACATCGAGAAAAGAGAATATGTTTTTGTTTGACTTAATTTTTAGACATTTAAAAGTCCTACTTGTGAGTTTAGAAGCTGAAACTAATCCGTTTGATCCATTTTTTAAAGAACTTTTTAGATAAAAGCTGGAACTGAAAAAAGCTAAAAAAAATAAAAAACTCCAAATTGCAGTTTTTCAAAAAAGACTTTTGGAATCTGTTTTTACATAAGAGTAAAATGCACTATACCCCCTTGTATTGTGCAAAAATTACATAATAAACCCTGTGTTTTTAAAAGTGGTGTAGAAATCCTTGTGGTATCTATAATGTTGCATCATAGACCTTCCATCTAATTTTCCGTTAAACTTAACGGAGAGTGACATACACACACTTTCAATACAACTAAGAATCGTACAAAGCATTAAAAATCATATTGATAGACCAAAATACCCTTATATTCTTTCTTCCTTTTTTTTTTTTTTCCGTTTCACCCTTCTTCTTCTTCTGAGGTGGTTGATGAAGATGGTGAGAGAATTATCGATTCAAAGTAAAATTTTGGTTGGTGGACCAGATCGGTTTGATAGATTCCGAGACGTTCGAACGAATTACAGCTATACAGAGCCAACTATGGCTGAAAATGTAGGTTTGGTTGCTGCATTAGTGTCCTTGACCAACAGTGGTGGCTATGGCGTTGGCAAGAACACCATTTTTTCATCAGTTCCACCACTTTACCCAATGAGCAACTCCCCCCCCCCCCCCCCCCCCCCCCCCAACACCACCATGGAAGCCTGCAAGCTAAATAATCAACATTATATTTCTGAAGTTTCAGTCTTTCACCTCATCCCCATGAAGATTTTTGTCCAATTGGCTTGTCGATACAAAACATTAAATACGATCCCTGTATAAACTGCATTGCCGATTAATTGCATTATTTCTTTTGTTATTTTACAACTTGCTAAGGTTAGAAATCTTTAACTATATGCGCGTATACGCCTGTGTGGATTACCTCACTTCTTTTTTCTTTGTTTGGGCAACGTGTGCACTTGTGAGGAACCCTAACATTATTTATATCTTTTTTAATTTTTGTTCAAATCACATGAAGCTTGAAACATTAGATTCATAATTTCAAGTAGAATGAAAAGAAATAAAATTTATTGTAAAATTATTTTGATCAAAATATTGTTAATGTGATTTATAATAGTGAAAGAAATTTGAAAAGCTAAATAAAAATACCAAAATATTTTTATTTAATGGGGGTAATTTCATCTTTTATAACTTTTAACCAACCAAGTTTAACAAATGTTTGGATTGGGGAGAGTGTGCAACATTATATATAACACAGGAGATTTTACGCCACTTTTAAAAACACAAGATTTATTATGCAACTTTTACAAAATACAAGGGGGTATGATGCATTTTACTCTTTACATATTCAAAACATTAGGTTGTTGGCTTCTATTAAAAACGAAATTATTTCGGAATTTCCAAATCCACCAAACCATTGTCACGAATATGTGCCAGCCATTGGAAGTCTTTAAGCAGTCGCTTACTTGAGATATTGTCATTGATCCATTGTTCCCAAGGGCAATTCAAAAAATTATGAAGTTATTCAGTGCCATGATTCATAACAGTCCTCTCACGCCCATGTTGGAAGAGTGTAGAGCTATTCTCTCTTGCCATGAAAACTATAAGATTTTCCATGTATTCTGAGAAGCAAACAAATACGTTGATCGGCTTGCAAACTATGGTCTCCGTCAGCAGTTGGGTTGTCATACTCTGTTGGAGCCCCCTAAACAACTTCTTGTTCTCATTGAGAAAGATAGAGTGGGCGAGTCTATTCTTAGAATCGTTAGTGTTTAGTCTCTAGCGTTAGCCTCCCTTAAAAAAAAAAAAATTATTTTCTTTTTCTTTCTCAAATATAATCCTCTATATTTTTTAAAAGCTTAATATTGCCCTACATAGATCACACATTCAATAATTTTTGTTCAACAACACTTTTAACCAAAATTTTACTATTAAAAACTCCATATTTAAAAGTTAAAATTTAACACTAGGTCAAAATAGAGCGTATGTCTGCATAGATGTGCTTTTTTCCTTTTAAAAGAGTACAATCACTTTGCATCGTCCACTTGTTCCCACCACTGTCTAGGTGATTTAGAGAATCTTTCAGGTCCAAAAGCACTAATTAGTTTTTGTGGGGGACGTTTTCTCATTAAGAACCTAAATGTGGAAAATGTACAATATTTTGGTTATTTTCTGAAGAAGCATGTTTTGAAGGAAAATTGCTGACTGAAATTATATTAATGCATTTGGACAAGTTTTCTTTGAATATTATTGTTTATAAGTACTAAATGTATAGTCACAAGAAGGGCTTAATTATAAATATTTGGTTGTAGACATATTTACTAAACATGAACACTTGACTTACAAGCACTTCAAGTTTTTATAAGCTCTACGATATAAGCCCTTAACTAATTATTACCCTATTTGTTATCGATATTTGATTTTCTACACTTGTTCACTGAAGAGGCAGAAAAAGAGAAAAAAAAGAGAGGCATGCTGGTTTGACTGAAATCTGAAAAAAGAAATAAATAAATTTCAATTAATTGGGGTGGGTACTTTTATCTTATATATAAAACTTGATCATTAATTAGAAGTTTATAAAATTAAGTATTCAACTTACAAAAATAAAAAGCTTATAGAATTATTCCATCTACATATATATACTACTCCCCCCTCCACCCCCCCCCCCCCCCCCCCCCAAAAAAAAAAAAAGTAAAAAGAAGAAATAAAAGAATATCTTGTTTGACTATTTAATTTGAAGATTGACGTTTTAAAGCGATATTTTTTCATGATTTTTTTATTTTTGAAATCTTAAGATATATAATTCCCTCTTCTATCTTTTTTCTTGTTCTTTTATTATATTTGTTAATTTTTTTATTAAAAAAAATTAGTATCAATTATTGTTCTCGAAAAAGGTCAAATGAGAATCAAGATTCTTCATCTAAATAAAATAGTAATATATATAGGACGCTACAGCTTATCCAGTGGACGTGCCGGAGTGGTTATCGGGCATGACTAGAAATCATGTGGGCTCTGCCCGCGCAGGTTCGAATCCTGCCGTTCACGTTTTTCGTTTCACATTTTCTCATGTTCCATTTTCTTTTAGTCGATAAAGATGTTAGTTAGTCCTCCTTATCTAAATAAAACACAAGAGTCTGCCTATTGGATTTTGTCGCGGCAAAAGGAGAGGGAATGTTCATCTTGTAGGAGTATGCGATTAGGAGCAGATCTAGGATTGTAATTTAACAGGAGTTAAAATACATATTTTGAATTGAATAGTTTTATAGTGATTTATTTTATTTAAAAGTTATGAGTTTGAATTACGAGTTTAGTCTCTATTACACACTACAAAAAAAAAACATAGTGTAATTTATATACAGTATAATCTCTTTAAATTAATGCTTAGCCAAAAAAAAAAAAAAACTATTTAAATTTATAGTGTTAGGACCACTAAATTCTATTAATTTATTGAAATATTTTAGTTTTTTTAAGGGCAAAAACCATTTTAGTCCCTGAGGTTTGTTCTAAAGACCAAATTGGTCCTTCAGGTTTGTAAAAAGACTAAATTGGTCCCTCTAATTAATTTTTATTAGTCAAATGTTAATAGTCAAAGGGTTGACCGAGTTAAAAGACCATTATATCCTTAGGCAACATATATTATAAAAGAAAATTACGATAAAAGTTTAAATCAGTCTAAAAAAACATAATTCACAACATTTGTGCAGGAAAAAAAAAACTAAAACTAAAAAATATCAATTCAAACATAAACAAATTAAATTCAGTAATATATCGTTAAAAAATGAATAATCATCATCGACATAATTAACAGCGAGGGTACCGCCCAAAAAAAAGAATGAATCATGATTGTTCATTTTTTAACGATATATTACTAACTTTAATTTGTTTATATTTGAACTGATATTTTTTAGTTTTTGTTTTTTTTTCCTACGCAAATTATGTGAATTATATTTTTTTTAGACTGATTTAGACTTTTATTGTAATTTTCTTTTATAATATATGTTGCCTAAGGATATAATAGTCTTTTAACTCATTCAACCATTTGACTATTAATATTTGGCTAACAAAAGTTAACTAGAGGGACCTTTTTGGTCTTTTTGCAAACCTGAGGGACCAATTTGGTCTTTAGAGTAAACCTCAGGGACTAAAATGGTTTTTACCCGTTTTTTTAATAGTACTTATTATATTCATAGTATTTTTTTTTTAAAAGTGACTCATATTTTTTAAAAGTAATCCTAGAACTTTTAGGCATATTGCACACAAATAAAAATGAGATTCAGCTAGATTTGAAGTTCAACAAAAGATAAACTACTCTTAATTCATATTTTGATAAAACTTCATAGTAAATGTATTATGTGCTTTTTAAACTAATTATTAATTTATAAAATATTTGAATCGATAAAATACAAAGAAATATTTTAATTGTATTATCTTATAATTTTATTAAAATTATTATTTTTTTACACTGGTTCCATGTTGGGACTGAACATTTTTATTATTTAAAAGAGATAATTAATTTATCGAGTATTAATTTAAAAATGTTTTACTGCACGAATAATATTTTTCAATAGGCGTTAAATTAATTTTTGTAGACTAAGAATATCTAAAAAATGCATCCATTTTCAACAAAAAAATTGTGATGAGTGGGGATTGAACTCATCCCTTAATCGATTCGCCTATGCATGTGATGGCTTGTTGAGCTATATATCTTGGTGATGTTTGCACTACTCACACACAAAGACACATACACGCACATTACCTAGTTCACACACCCAGTGGCGGAGGGAAGTAGAGTTCAGAACTTTGAAAAAAAATATATATGTTTTTATTTTTTTATTTTAATTTTCATTTTGTTTATTTTTTATATCGTCTTATTTCTATTATTATTTTTCCTCATGTTTTTCTCTTTTCATTTTTCACTTCTATTCTCTTATTCTTAAATAGGTTTTCAATTTATTTTCTATATTTTAGAGACTATATGTGTTTATTATTATATATGAACTTTGATTAGTTTATTTTTGTAATATTTTTAACATTCAAGTTAAACATCTAGTTTAGTTGTACGTTTATTTTAGTAATTTAATTTTTTTTAATGATGTTTAGATTGTTTTTTATTTTTAATTGATTATTTTGTATCTTTAATTTAATAGTTCGGATTCGAATACCAGCGAATTCTTTATTTTTAATATTGTGATCTCTTATCATCAAAATTATGATTCTAGCCATAAAGACAATAGTTTTTTTTTTCTTTCTAATTTATATAAAACAAATTTGCATAAATGAGTGTCGCTGATTCCGATTACTTACTCCGCCATGTAATGCATCTCTTAACCCTTGGTGCCTGACTCCGCCACTACACATACCCCCAATTCACATGCACCCATTTCACATACTCACACTTTTCACATATACACATATATACATATCTAGACATAATACACACAAAACATGCAAACACACACCATGCACATGCACACACACTCGCTCTCACACACACATACATAAACACTGGGCATGGGTAGAGCCATGTGTTACTAAATGGGGGTTGCATAAAATATTTAGTAAAAATATGTGTATTTTAAAAGTATTTTCAAGTTAAAAATTAATTTAGGTCCTACTGAAAAAAAAAATATTTATATATAAGTATTAAATTTTGTAATTTTAGTTTCTACTAAACAAAAATCTTGAATTTGATTTTGGTGAGGGGTGACATGAGTTGGGGTAGGCTAGGGATGGGGTTGGGTCCAATGGGGGTTGGGCAGATGGAGATTGACCTATAAAAAAACAAAAAAATAAAGTTGGGGTATTGACCAATTTAAAAAGAAAAAGAAAAGAAAAAAAGTTGGAGGTGCATGGTGAAAGTGGTAATTTTTTAAAAAATAACAATAATTACGTCATTTATCAAATTTTCTGTTAAATATTTAATAATAATAATTAATTTGACTAAATAACAAAAATAAAAAGGGGATGTGCCGCTATTTTGGTTACATTTGGGACTTATTTGAATGATTTGAAACATAGGAATTATTTTACAATTAGGAAGCTTCTCTTTTTTCTTTTTCTTTTTTCAGATTGGGAAGCTTACTTGACTTTAAACAGAAGAGGGGGTAAGAAAAGAAAAAGTAACATGAAAAGCTATAATGGACAACATGAACGGCAGGATTCGAACCAGCGCGGGCAAAGCCCACATGATTTCTAGTCATGCCCGATTACCACTCCGGCACGTACACATATCTTTCGATCTACATCATTCTATATAACTCAGAGGGCCCTAACTCCGAAGATAGGTGAGGAAGTGTATCTCCTTTAATTTCCTTTTTTTATTATTTATTACTAGTTGTTTTAGAGCTTTAGACTTCTTTTTTTTTTTATTTAGAAGGAGGCAAAAGCCAATAAGAATTTAATTAATCATCTTCAATGTACTTTCTCTCTTTTTGTCTTTATTTGAGGGATGTTATAATTGGTTATGTATATGCTCAAGAATCAAGATATTAAGAGAGAATTGTATTTCAAAATTGACAAACCAATCAACGCAAGAGTTATCAATTAAAGAAAAGGTTGGGGTGTTGACCAATTAATAAGATGGAAGAAAAACCCTTCTATGGCTTCAAGCTGAATGTAGATGGTTGTCCGGAATCTAATCCTAACCTTGGGACAGCTAGCAGTGTCTTTCGAAATGTTGAAGGAAACTTTGTGAAGGGTTTCATTCTCATTTGGGGAGCATCACCAACATAAAAACTAAGCTAAGCGTATTATGGGAAGGTCTCAAACTTGTGAAAAAAAATAAATATTAAACATCTTATCATGGAAATAGATTCATTAATGGCAGTCAAACTTATTACGGGCATTAAGTCATTCCATAGTCTCTATGCCTTTTTATTCAAAACTGTCAACACATTCTCTGAAAACACCCGAAATTTCAATTGCATCATGTTGTCGGATAGCTTCATACTGTTGGGCTGAGCTTATGAGATTCACTAGTTGCTTCCTTTTTCTTTTTTTTTCCTCTTTGGAGATTTTGCAGATCGAAACGGTCTTCATTTGATTTTATATGGATCTTAGATCATATCGTCACCACCAATACAAAACTCTTCTTTTTTTGCTTAGAAAAAAAATTGTACTGAGAAAATTACATCATCTAATGCCGAACTTTTGTGAAATTAGCATCTAACAAAGCATGAAGATCCCGTGGAATATTAGAGACCAATTAATGGGTAGATTGCAATCCGGAAATGGCGGAATGATACTCTTTTTGGAAATGAATCACACAAACAATCTTCTCAAATTGTGGCATCCATAATTAAATTTGCAGAGGAAATTAGAGATGCATGGAACTTCCTTGACAAAACACCCGTCAGTAAAAGAAGGTTGACTGAGATCAGTTGGGGTAAACTAAATAGGGGTTGAAAATTTAATATTGATGGATGTGTTAAGGGAATCCTAAAAGAACTGGGGTTAGAAGTCTCTTGAGAGATGGGATGGGATTTTGGCTGACAGGTTTTGTAATTAATTTGGGTATAACAATTAGTGTGAGAGCTGAGATTATGGCTCTTTGGGAAGGTCTGTGTTTGGCAGAATCTTTAAATGCAATTGATTTGGAGGTAGAAATAAACTCAAAGACGGTGCAGAATTTAATCGTTGGTGATGCTACATCTTTCAAAGACGGTGCAGAATTTAATCGTTGGTGATGCTACATCTTTTAACTCATTAAGACCTTTTGTTGAAAATTGTAAGCAGATCTTTGTTTGATATGAGAAGTACAAACTTGTACATATCTATCGTGAGGTGAATGCATGTGTTGACTGGTTGATCAACTATAAACTTAAATAACTTCTTGGATCTCACAAGATTGATGATCTCCTACAACAACTCAAGGTACTCATCGAGAAGTATTAAAAGGGTGTTTCCTCACAGGCTCATTCCAATTTAATTAGTTTTAACCTCTACTACCAAAAAAAAAAAAAAAAAAAAATCTCTATTACTTATCCAACCAATAATGTTATTTGTCCCTCTATTGATATGTTCAGTTGAAAAGCAATAGAAAACTCTTTAGATTTATATTAAGAGTGTCCATTTTGGAACATTTTGTCCCATTTAAAGAAGACCTCATTTAAATTAGTCAGGCATAAAACTTATTAAAATTAATCTAAGATATAATTTTATGACTTATTTAAATATGATATATAGATAAATTTTTCATTCACATCCTAAACATTTCACCCCTAGAATTGCCACTTCAGATATTTGAATTCCTTAATAGTATAATAACATTATTAAAGAGATTAAGAGTTATGACTTCTAAAGTGATGATATAATTACTATAATTATTAACGGATCCAAATTAGTCTCCGACCCTTAATTACATTTGTCACTAATTCTAAAGTAATAATACAATTACTATAATTATTACGGGATCCAATTTTTTATTTATTTATTTAAAAAAATTATTTATATCACTTAAAATATTAAACAAATAATTTGATCTTAAAATTTTGCGCATCTAAAACAAAAATAGTTAATGAAGAAGTAACCCGTTATTTCGCGAGGTTTCCACGTCTATCGTGTATCCACTAGCTTCTAGACAAGTTTCCATCAACTGTAGCATGCTGATGCTGTCCTCGTTGTCTCCCGAACCCTCTCCTCACCATACCATATGATGCCACCCTATGCACCTTTTTATCCAAGTTTTTGGTTTAAGCATCGCCAACAAATTTCGAATAACTTTTGATCAACACAAAACCTACATTACACTGCGAAGATATCCTCTGTTGCCATCATGGCTCTAAGGTCTTCGGTAAGTAAAAAAAAAAATGTCATTTGTCTGTCTGTTTTCCTCATTTTAATATCAATTCTCAATTTTTTATCTTGATTCTCGTCGAGTCACACACGATTAGGTGGTGAAATATACATTTTTTTTAATAAAAAAAATAAATTAGTACCATTAATTTATTTTAAGATAGAACTCCACAATTTGATTCTTAACGATGTAGAAGATAATCCTCGAGCCATGTCAGCTATTACTTGCTTTATACCTTTAAATTTGAATGTTGCAGAGCTACTTGAAATCCATGCTTAGTCGTATTAGAGGAACTTCAACATATGCAACATCAACTGCTCCAAACACCACCAAAATAGGTCTATTCCAGTCTCCAGAGGTTAAGGCTAGGTAAAGTATTTCTACTCAGTGCAAATGTCTGAAATTTGATTTGTTTTATTAGCCAAAGTGTGTGATGTTTCACGTTAGTATGAGACATAAAGTGAATCTTACGAGTTCAAGTAAAAGGTCAGGTTAATTATATTGAGTAGGTTATTTTTTTTAAACTTATGACATTAATCTCAAATACGTTGATATAGTACCAAAATATAATTTTGACTCTGTATATGACATCATCATCTAGGTAAGGTAAAAAAATGATATGTGAGGGTACTTGCAGCAAGAGATATATCAAAAAGTTCCTCCAATTACATATTCGTTGGGAAAATAACTTACAGTGCGGGTGAGAAATTAGCATATCGACTCGTTTTTATCCTTCCCGTTCGTAGTCTAATTGCACGCTTAATTGATGACAGAATGAAAAGGGGGGACTTCGTACCAGTTGGTGTAGCTCTTGGGATGATAATGTTGTCGACTGGTTTCGGACTACATACAGCCATGCAGCAGCTGAGGCGTAGCCCAAACGTGTATGTGAAGAAATCAAGGAGGGAAACTATTCCGGAGGTGGTGGAGCCTGAGCACGTAGTGGAGGAATCTGAGAAGTTCATCAAGAAGTCTTTGTTTCGAAAGGTGGCTCATATCCAGGACCCTAAAAGTTATGAAGTCCTTCCTAATCCCATCCGTGGTGATATCTTCGCCAGGTTTGTTTCTGTTCGTGACTCAGGATTCTATTTTATCATCAATTCTAAGTTATCTTTGAGGATTAATTAGCAATTCGAAGTGTTTTCCTTGCGCATTCTTTATAACTCAACGTTTATACATCTGCTTTGTCCTAAATAAACGTACTGATCACAAAACTTCATTTAAGTTGTGTTTTAGATTAATTTTAGAGAATATTCTAGCATTATTTTCCATCATGCTTGGCGGGTATGTTTTTGTTGAGAAACCTATTACCAAAAGGGTCCTAATTAGTTCAAGTTTCGTTACTATTGTCCTGATTCTCACATGCATAATGTAAGAAACCTCACTTGTACGTGAGGGAATTAACGTGCTAGAGAAATAAGTTTCGCCATTATCATTTCATTTACCAACTATCATGTGCATAATTTAGAAATTTTTACGTGAGGAACATGTTAGAGACATTACACTAATTTAAAGGATACATTATTTAACAGTTTAAGTTGCTTTCGACAAAGTTGTTACTTATCAAGATTGAGAAACGGTATTATAGTGAGCTATATTTTCTGCAATGTGCAGTAGCTGTTCTACTATTTTACGGTAGGCTAATTTTCACATGAGAATAGGGAGAAAAATAAATTGCCAATATAAGTTTTCTTTTTGTCATTGCAGGCAGCCCCATGTTGAGACATTGAAAGATATTGGAGTTGACCCAAAACTGCAGTGATTCTAAAAGGATTCTTAATTTGCTACTATAATGTAATCTGCTATAAATGGCATACCGTGTGTAATGTTGAGCTGAAAAATGTATATGTACATAAGTTTCTTATTTTGAATGATTTGCTTCTATCTATTGATGATATACTCCAATGTTCCAAATTAGGGTTCGTTTGCATGTGAAAGAGCGGACTGAAAACTTAATGTTCAATAGGAAATTGAAAACAATAACCATTTCAACCTGTAAGCAAAGAATTGAAAGGGATAAAGACCATCGTATTCTGGCTATCAAAGGACATTTTCAATCGGTCAACATAATAGATGATTATTACGTTAAAAGGGCAGAGTTAGCCCATATATATATATGTGTGTAATTTTTTTTTTAAATGCTAGGGTTCTCTAATTTTTTTACATTTGTTTATCGTTAATCTTCTTAATTGAATTTTGGTCTTCCAAGATCAAATTTCTAGATTCACTCCTAGTAAAATAGCAGCAACTGGGATAATGGCGTTCGCGCCTAGCTTGACGCCAGAGGAAAAGAGCAGCAGTCTCACTAGCCCGAGAATTTCATATAAGAAAGCTGATCATCCAAAGCATAAAAATTTGAACGCGTTAGATCACAAGGACTGTTCAGGTTAGAGCCGTAGTATAGTTTCCATACTGCAAGTGAAATTAGTGCAGCACAGAACCTGTATGTTGCTTGCAAACATTGCTGCTACTCCATTGCCATTGCAAGACTTTCAGCATAGCAGTTTGATCAGCTGCTTCACATGATGCCCGCGATCAGTTAAAGTCCAGCAATGCATCTTGCCTTCAACATCGCAAATCTTGGCAAGTAGTAGGACATTATAGCATTCTCCGATTCTAGAAATGGTTGAAAGACACCTGGATGTATGTCAATATGTCATTGGACGATCACATACTCCAAGCTCGTATTGTTAATGTCACCCTCTCTAGTTTAACAGGTATCATGGTCTTTTCAAGCAGTTCTGCAACCAATTTAGCATATCATTCCCTGGTCTTCAACACTATGAGATTAGGCAGAAAAGGGCATGAGATCAAGGCATGCCTTTGTTTGATTTACAGGCATTTCTGTCTTTCAAGCACACAATAGCCACTCTTGTTCTTGATATCTGAAGGAACAGTCCAATCTGGTTTGTATTCTACTCTTTTTTGCTAATCTCTAGACTCACCTAGAGAATCCAGTCTTACTCCCTTCCAAAAAGACCTATTAGACATAAGCTACAAAGCCGCTGTCTCATTTTAGGGCATGACTTGTAATCCACCTCAAGTGTTAGAAACTGCAAGTCATATGTCACACGCTCTGATAAACCAATATCAGATGCATACAGGTGGTTACCCAAATTTCTATCTGAAATTGTCTCCCTAGCCTCGTGCTGATCATCAAGTTTTTCAAAATAACCAATCTGCTCAAGCATCAGCATATCTGCTGCAATTATGAGATGTCTTTCCTGATATCCAGATTCATTACGCTTAAGACCCAAAATGTTCTATATTGATGATACATTCCAGAATTCCCAGGCATAATGTTCATCTCGTGATGACAGAAAAATACTTATCCTGATTTGAATTAGATATTCTTTCAACATAAATTATCAAAATCAAGGAAATCCAGGTCAGTTTTGATCCTTAGAACTCTATTAACTGCTGCAATCATCTCAGATATGATATCAGCTTGGTAATGTAAATCATCAGCAACAAAGAATTCATGAACAATGCCATTTATTTCAACAAAAGAGCAACCAGGCTGCTTTTGAATTCCTTGAACAGACATAGTTTTTCTTATTTTCTTCACATTGCTCCACCTTGAGGTAGAGGCATAGATGTTGGATAACAAAACTCTTGCCCCACATTTTTCTGGCTCAAGCTCCATAATTTTGTTGGCAGCAAATTCTGCCAACTCTAAGTTTCCATGACTTCTACAAGCAAAAAGCAGGGATCGCCAAATTACTGCATCAGGTTGAATGGGCATGGCCTTGATGAACCTCTTAGCCTCTTCCAGAAGGTTTGCGCGACCAAGAAGATCAACTATACAGCCGTAGTGCTCAAGTTGAGGAGCAATGTTATACTTTTTAGTCATTGTTTCAAAGTAGTAAAGTCCTTGATCAACAAATCCACCGTGACTACACGCAGATAAAACACCTAGAAATGTGACTTCATTTGGCTTAATATTGTTCGATCTTTCCATTTGTGAAAACAACTCCAATGCCTCGCCAGACTTGCTATTCATGGCTAGCCCAGAAATGATTGTACTCCATGAATAAATATCCCTATGAGTCAATCCGTTAAAAACTTCTAAAGCCTTCTCAATGTCACCACATTTCAAGTACATATCAATCAAGGCATTCTTTACAATCAGATTCACATCAACACCATTTTTCTCACAATACCTATGCAGCCACCTCCCTTGATCCAGTGCACCTGAATGCCCACAAGCAGAAATAATACTAGCAACAGTAGCAGACTCGGCTCTAACCCCATCCATTTGCATTTCCCTAAACAAATCCATTGCTTCCTTAAACATATCGGATTGCACATAACCCGCAATTATAGAAGTCCAACAAACCACATTCTTTACCAATAACCTATCAAACACGCTTCGAGCCTCCTCTAGTCGCCCACATTTTGAGTACATATCAATCAAAGAAGACCCCAAAAACACATCCAAAATCAAACCATTAACCACAATCCAACCATGAATTTGCCGCCCTAATTCAACCACTCTCCTTCTAGCACACGCCGTAAGTGCAGTTACCACAGTCACATCATTAAACCTAACATCGCTATCGCTTGACATTTCTTTAAACCATTTTAACGCTTCATCACATAAATCACTCTGCAGAAACCCAGAAATCAAGCTATTCCAACTCACCACATCGCGAATCCAAACCGGCATAAAATCAAACACCTTTCGCGCAAAGTCGAAAACCCCACATTGACAATACATCATAATCAACGCATTCTGCACAAACACATCAAACTCGAGCCCAAATTTTATACTTATACAATGAATCTCTTTCCCTTTATCAAAAGCTAAAATTCTACCGCAAGCTCTGATCACGAAAGGGAAGGTATGATTATCCGGGACAACATCATTCCCGCGGCGCATTTGGTCGTAGAAGTTGATTGATTCGTGTGGGGTTGAGCTGTGAGAGAAAGCGCGGAGGATGAAATTCCAGGAATGGACATTGGGGTTAGGGATTTGGGAGAAGAGAGCGCGGGCGAAAGCGAGGGTATAATTGGAATTGAAAAGAGTGTGGTGGAGGAGCTTGCTGGAGATGAATGGGTCAGTGAAGAAGAGGCCTGTGGTGATTGCATGTGAGAGAATTTGGGTGAAATGGTTGGGGGTATTGAGGTGTGAGAGAAGGGTTTTGAGTTTTTGAGTTTTGAGAATAGAGGGAAAGGTTTGCTGCATTTGATTTGATTTGTTTTTTTTTTTTTGTTGGTCATAGCATTTGATTTGATTTGGGTGTTGGTTTTCTCTTGCAAAGTAGTTTAACTAACTTTCAAATTGTGCAAAGCCCGGGGGTGATCGAGTAGCAATTTGATACAGTTTCGTATCAGTCCAAACAAAATATACGTATGGTCGATTGATTAAATTGAAGTACAAAGGAGTTGATTGAAGTGTGAGATCAGTCCAAAATTAAGATCGAATAACTAGCTGCTATAGGTTTGGAGGTCTATCTATCTTACTACACTCAGTTATGGTTATAACTCTCACAGATTGAATAAAATTCTTTAAATATTTATATAATTTTAGTTTAAAATTAATTAGTGCTAATCAAGAAAAACAAAATATAATGATTAATACTAAGATCACTCTTTTGAATAAAGATTTCTAACCGCCGCCCTGATTATTCAGAAAAGGCGAAACACTATAAGATAAGTAGTTTATCTGGGGTTTATGCCTTCTAAATAGTAAAGGCGTGTGAAGGTAGGTTCAAACTAAAATTATGCTCGTTTCTACTATTTTTAAATTATGTGTTATTAACATGAGAATGCCACCATCATACTTTAGTGAGTGATTTGCAAACAGTAATTATATTTAGCCTCTCTTTTTTCTTTTTCTTTTTTCAGATGGGTCGGAACTGGAGTTATGTAATCCATTGATAGGACGTTAAATCTACTAATGTTTGTAGACAAATTTCTTTAAAGAAAGATTTATTGTTATTACTATGCCAAAAGTCCAACACACTCTAATTAACACATGAGAATAGACTTAATTTTTCACAAATTGTTTTATGTTAACGTAGCATTACAGTGGATGGATCTCTTAATATCGTGGCTATTCATTAAGTTAAAAAGGTACCATTGTTTGTTTAGATAACTAAGTTTAAGAGAAGCTCCTAATTTACTTATCAAATTATCTTCATCAACCTTTAAGTGCAATGAGATAATTTTTTATATATATAATAAATGCGTATGTAATTGTAATGGGTGTAATTATCAGTATGTTGATCAAGTTGTTGTATTATGATAACAAGAATGACAAAACATTAAAAAGAAATAATAGGAATGAAAAAGTAGAGAATTTTTATTTTTTAAGAGGATATTGGAATTGAATCTTTGCTGAGTTCGGTGATCATGATTGATAATTCAACATTTCTTAAGAATTGACTTTATAAAATTTCTTTTTTCATATATAGGATAAAGAATAATCCCATGAGCTCCAATAGGGTTTTCCATAATAGCTAATTGGGGAGAGGAAAGAATTTTTTATCGATGAAGAAAGGAAATTATAAATGGAGGGTCAATGGGTCAACCCAGTGGTTGTATCAGAACAATCCTAACCGTGGATCTCACTTTCACCACACACTCCCACGTGGCAAATTCTCATTGGTCCACTTCACGTGGCAAAAAATCTCATTGGCCAAAACAACTCGACACTATTGCTCACAACCGCTATATATAATCTCCACTCTTCACTTTTCTTCTGGACACTTCTTCTTTTTCTCTATCCTCAGATCGACTCATCACAGCGGTCGAGGTTTAGTATAGAGTAATCCAAGGGCGAGGATTAATTATAGGTTTTGATTATAAGATCATCTCAATTTCAGATCTTTTTTGTTTCTGTAATTTTTTTTTTTTTTTTGCATAGATTTGGAGGAAATCGGTAATGGAAGAAACGAAGCGGCGGATCTGCTCGCGATATTTGCTGCTGTTGTTTGTCGGATGTTTTTTCTCTCAGCTCTTCGCCTCATCCGACGTGGTAAGAGTGTGTGTGTGTGTGTGTGTGTGTGTGTGTGTGTGTTTGTGTGTGTGTAAGTATGTATATAGGTATATATATAGATATCACATATGTATATGTTTGTTATGTATTTATGAATTTGTATATTTGTGTAGTCAGATGTATAGATAAGGTGGGTGTGCATTTGCTTTTGTTTATGTGATGTATACATACGCATATTATGTGTATATATGTCATATAAGAGTGTGTGTGTGTGTTTATTTGTCAAGTACGTAGTTTAGCTAATTATATGTGAAATTGGTGTCTTTTTTGTCTTTATATGTACATAAATTTACACACACACACACACGCACACACACATACACATTGATTGTATATGTATGTAGTGATAATTATGGATATGTATGCATTTATTTGTTTTATATGATGTGTGTGTGCATATATTATGTATGTATGTATGTATATGAGCATATGTTATGTGTGTATGAATGTACACGTGTGTGTGTGTGTGTGTGTGTTTGCTTTTATAGATTAACTAATTAAATGTGGAATTGGTGAAATCTTGATTTTGTAGAAATTTTACGAGTCGTTTGATGAGACCTTCGAGGGCAGGTGGATCGTGTCGGAGAAAAGTGAATATAACGGTGAGTTTTTTTGTTGAATCTGTAATGTAATCTGTGTTCTTCAGATTTACTAATTAATTCCCTGGTGAGTTTATATGTTTGTATTGAATACACTGGTGCTTTTTAGGTTTATTGTATATTGTTCTTTAGTACTAGTAAGTTACCAAATTGTTTCATTTCGAGCTGAATTTCAATCGATTTTGAGGAAATATTTGTCACTGAACATGTAGAAAGCCTCGTCTGATTATGTAATATTATAAAACGAAGTTGAAAACTAAATAAGAAGAATTGGGTAGAAGAAAACAATTTGTAAAAGCAAATCGGAGAAAACAAAGAAATTTTCAGAAGAATTTGGTAAATATCATCAGTGTAACCCAAACCAAGTACATCATAATTGTTAAATGGAATTATTTGTTGTTAAAGAATTCAGTATCGATTGTATACCAAATAAAGGTTAGTATATATGCTGAAAACAAAGAAGTTTCAGAAGGATTTGAATTTAATTTGCTCAGAGGATTATAGCTTCTTCTTTTTCCCCACATTTGAGGCTGAGTCTTTCGTCTTTATCCCTTGGAGAAAACAGTTACTGGTCATGTTGATTGGATTTGAAGTTGGGCTGGGGGTTTTAACTCGGGTTAAAAGTTGCTCGTTATCTCTCCTTGGCCACTTGTTTTACCTCTTATGTTAGAGATTGTAACAGAAGAGTATTTGTCTGCTGTAGTATTTTATGCTTGCTGTACATTTGTATTTCTGCCATTTGCAATATTGTCATCCGTGTTTCATATGTGATTTCTTTCTTTGAACGTTTGATGTTTTGCTGATAAAGATGTGAGAAGTGTTCCGTAAATATTTGCCAAAGTTAACCATACCATGGCTTGTGTCCAATAAAATCTATTTCTGGAAGTGAACTTGAGTTGGGAGAGAGTGGTCATGTAGGATTGACGTGTACCTGAGTTTACATGTACCTGAGTTTCCAAGTCGTGGATATCTCTTTCTATGGTTTTGTACTAGTTGGTCTCTACTACTACTAAAATGTCAATTCACTTTAATTTGTGGATAATGAGGCGCCTGGAGTTCGGTCATTATTTACTTGTTCAGTTTGTTTTCTTCAGTTTTTTATGTGTCTTTTGGCTCGCAGGTGTATGGAAACATGCCAAGAGCGAGGGACATGATGACAATGGCCTTCTTGTGAGCGAGAAGGCTAGGAAATACGCGATTGTGAAGGAGCTTGATGACCCTGTTGATCTCAAGGATGGAACCGTTGTTCTCCAATATGAGACTCGCCTCCAAAATGGGCTTGAATGTGGTGGTGCTTATCTTAAATACCTCCGACCCCAGGATGCGGGCTGGACAGCAAAGGAATTTGATAACGAGTCCCCTTACTCTATAATGTTTGGACCTGACAAATGTGGAACAACTAACAAGGTTCACTTCATTTTGAAGCATAAGAACCCTAAGAGTGGGGAGTACATCGAACACCACCTCAAGTCTCCACCCTCTGTACCTTCTGACAAATTAACACATGTCTACACTGCCATCTTGAAGCCAAATAATGATTTGCGGATCTTGATTGACGGAGAAGAGAAGAAGAAGGCTAACTTCCTCTCTGCTGATGATTTCGAGCCAGCACTCGTCCCTCCCAAGACCATTCCTGATCCAGATGATAAGAAACCCGAGGACTGGGATGAAAGGGCCAAGATTCCAGACCCAGATGCTAAGAAACCAGATGATTGGGATGAGGATGCTCCTGTGGAAATTGAAGATGAGGAGGCTGTAAAGCCTGAAGGATGGTTGGATGATGAGCCTGAGGAGATTGACGATCCTGAAGCTACAAAACCAGAAGATTGGGATGACGAGGAGGATGGCGAATGGGAGGCGCCAAAAATTGATAACCCTAAGTGTGAAGAGGCACCTGGATGCGGTGAGTGGAAAAGACCAACGAAGAGGAATCCTGCTTACAAGGGAAAATGGCAAGCTCCACTCATCGACAACCCTAACTACAGGGGTATATGGAAACCCAGGGACATTCCAAACCCCGACTACTTTGAAATCGAGAGACCTAACTTTGAGCCTATTGCAGCCATTGGTATTGAGATCTGGACAATGCAAGATGGTATTTTGTTCGACAATATTTTGATAGCAGGTGATGAAAAAGTGGCCGAGTCCTATCGCAACAGTGCATGGAAACCAAAGTTCGTGGTTGAGAAAGAGAAACAAAAGGCTGAGGAAGCAACTGCTGGTTCTGATGCTCTCAAAGGCGTCCAGGTAATTTGTCCGACAGTCTGTTTCTTAATCGCGTCTTGATTTTAATGTTGATATTTCTAAACTAAGAAATCCCATGCATAATTTGCAGAAAGCTGTTTTTGACGTCCTCTACAGGATTGCTGATAACCCCTTCTTGGCCGATCACAAGCCCAAAGTATTGGTAAGTTGTTGGGCTGATTAATTCTACTGAGTTGCAGTATTGGTCCCCCCCTTTGCGTACAAATCTTACACTCGCGCTTTCTCTTGCAGGATCTTATCGAGAAGGCCGAGAAGCAGCCAAACCTCACGATCGGTGTCCTAGTTGCCATTATAGTTATAATCTTGACATTCCTATTCAAAATCATCTTTGGTGGAAAGAAGCAGCCTGTGAGCATTTTAAACCCTCTCCTTTTGCTCGTTTATTTTTACGATAATTCTTCATGCCGTGAAAAAAACTTTCAACTAAACGTGTTTTTACGCGCTTTGTTCAGGCTAAACCTCCCGTGGAGGAAAAGAAGAACGATGTTCCGGAGACTTCCAACAACCAAGGCAGCTCCGCCGAGGAGGAGGAGAAGAAGGAAGAGTCAAGTGAAGATGCTGCTGCCGCTCCTCGCCGGAGGGCCAGGCGTGATAACTAGGAACGAGCACAGCAGATGGGCTAAGCAGCCATTAGCACCAACTTCTTATTAGAGTCGGGCATTAGTTGTTTCTCTGTAAGAATTTTCACTTGACGATTCAGCAAAATTTTTTTCTATCTTAATTTTAGGTCTATTTTGAACTTATGTATATGATGATGCTACATCTTTTTGGCTACGAGTAGCAGGTACCTTTCCTACGTCTAGAGGATATGAATTTTGGTATTTGAAGTAAAAAATGATTGAAACTTTTTTTTTTTTTTTTACCCCATTGAATATGCACTTCCCTCGAAACTATTTCAAATTGAAAAGATATTTGAAGCTTGTTTTTGCATATTTCTTTTATGGTGAGGAAATTGTTTTAGATAGGATTATATCTAATCTAATATTACTAATCTTGTGATTCATCGGCACTTATACACGTACCAGTTAGAGAGACACCGACGACACTTTTGCCCTAATTATACTTGGGATTACTTTTACATATTACGAGTAATACTTTTACCCTAATGCTGCTCGGGCTCGTTGGTCCAAGAGCTATAGCTTTTACAATTTGCACCCTTCAGGGGCATCGTTTTCGCGTACTTATCTGCGCTTATTTTTGCATTTAAGTTGTGGGTCCTTTTATATTGGAAGTTAGAGGGATAACCAAAAGTAAACATAAAATAAAAATATAAAAAATGTTAAGAGGAGCAAACTAATACTATTTAGGGGATTCTGAAGTTGGAAATTTTGAGATAAAAAAGTTCCAAAATAATACGAATCTCTCTTAAAACTTGAGAAGATTATCAAAGCCCAAAAAGACCACTTTTTATATGTTTAATAATTCTTTCACAAAATAACTCAATTCTTTCACAAAATAACTCATCTCCCACATCGAATCTTTATGTACATGTGGGCTTTACCTGTTACCAACACATCCGGTTAGGGCGATCCACTTTGGTGAATTTTATATCCCGATTTTAGCACTTTCGAGCCGACTATATTTTCTTCCTTTTTCTAACAACAAATACATGCATTGTGCAATGGGTGCGAAGAGAGATTTTTTTTTTTTTTTTTGGATTGACGTGGAATTTAACTGGTGAAATTTGATCACTAAATAGTAAACCTTCAAGTGCAGCAATTCACTTCAAGATATACAACGGATCGGTCAAGAGTGTGAATTTAATATACAGTTAAGAATTTTTGAATTCAAGTGTGTTGAGTTTTACCTCTCATTAAACATAAGCCGTCCTTTTGATTGATAATATATAGAAACAGAAATCTTCAAGAAAGTTCAGTTTAACTTAGGAAAAGCCTTTCACAACAAGATTTACTCGTATGCCGTATTTGGATATTGATCTGAACAGCGTGACTTGGCTAGAGCTTTATTAAAAAAAATTGTTAAACTTGGCTTCTCAAATTCACTTCTCTTTACTCCAGCTTGGCCTGAGAATAGAAAAGAAGGAATACATATAGTTGCTGCGAATATTAACTGACATCCCCGGACAGAGCAATGAATCCCGGGTCAACCCTTGAATCGGCACCATTAGTTTTGTTTTAAACATGGGAGAGGTTAGAGGGATGTAAATCAATCTGTTGGTGTCAAACTCTTCAATGTATTCATAAGTCACTTATTATGGAATTAACTATTTTAGAAAATTACAAACGGAGAAGATAATCAAAACCAAACAAGCCCAAAATTAGTAAAATGACTAATTCATAATTATTATTATTTTTATTATTATGGGGTTGATTGTTGTGACGATTACAAACAGAAAAGGATGGGCCGAACAAGCCCAAAATACCAACCGCTCCATGGCCCACTAATTCAGGACGAAACATGAATCAAGTAGAAAAGAGCAAAAAGAAAAATTCTGAAACTTATTGAAACTCAAATATTACTACAAAAAGGACACCACGAACTATTGTGAATATTAATAAAGCTAAAGAGCTTAGGGAACCAACTGCTCGTACTCCACTTAACAATAAACGAAGCCTAAAATTAATATTCAAAAATTAGATGGAATGATAATGTGCTATTTTTGCGATTAATCTCTTCTATTACGAATAATATTTACCTTTAATTAATCTACAACACAAGTAGAGACGTGCCACGATCCGATATACTTCAATTTAAAGTGAAGTCCTCGTCAACAAACGCACGCAAAAAATAAGTGCAGATTTACATCAAGGTTGGCTTGTATTGATTGTGATTGAGGTAAAATCGAGGGGATCCCAAGCAGCTCGACCCTTCTCTTAGGTCTGTGAGTTGGGCTATTTCATTATATGATCTGCTCCCTTGTCTTGGGCTCGACCCAATTTGTGTTTGCTTATATTCTAGACCCATCTGGCCGTTTTGGGCCGTTTTCATGCAACTTTGTTGGTCTAATGTTAGCTTTATTTCCTTGACCAACAAAAAAACCAGCTCGATTCCAAGTATAGCCCTTAACATAACTTCAAGAAGTCCAACAGAAAGATTCAATTCTGACTTTGCAAAACCGGTGGCCTGCTTAACGATAGTTTACGAAATAATACATAACCAATACGTGCTTTTACCAACTCAATCGGTAAACCATACCAAGGGTAATAAAACCATTGCCCACAACGAGGAACTGACCTAGTAAAATCACATTAAATCACGGTACAAATTATGCGATGCAACAATATACCTCAATACATGCACCAGATTAAAGAGACTTGAACTCGAGACCTTTAATTCACGAACCAACACATTTACCATTTATTTTCGCCCTTGGGGGCTACATTGGAGCTCTTGACCAATTCTTGTCCAAGCCCAGGGGAAACTAACCATTAATTCTACCAACTTCTTTGGGTACCATAGGTTTCATTCAATTGCCATGCATTAATAGAAATGTTAACAAAACTACATCAAAACTACTTTTGAACTTGGTAAACAAAAGAATCAAAATTAAATAAAATAAATAAACCTTATGACTCAATAAATATCTCGTATCCCATAGTTTTTGTATAAAATTAGAAAAACCAAACAAATAAAACAACGAAAACAAAATTTGTTCCTCACTTGCCGAGACCAACTCTTTTCCTTATGACTAAAAGTACAAAATGGAGAGAAGTTGCAGCTAAGTTATCTTTTCTGTCATTCTTTTCTATTGCGCTAACAGCGAATTATCATGCCTTTGTGATTTAACTCGACCTTCGCCGGTATGATAGTACTTACCTACGTCGTTGACTCGGGGGGCTACAAAACTTGTCTTCATCGCTTCCCAGCAGCTTTCCTTACTGGGGGAGCTGGCTCGTCGTCATCTGACTGAATGTCTCCGTATTGCCACATGCCAAGTCGCTTTTCTTTAGCTTCTTTCTGGTACTTCTCCAGCTCGTCTAGTGCCTGTTGTCTATCCTTAGGTTCCCATCTCCTCCTTTTCTCCAATCTAGCCAGTCCTTCCTGGAAAGAAAAAATTCACCAGTTTGATCATGTCAGTTGTACGATTGAAGAGCAATCGTGAAGTCCAATGCCTCACGCACACATATAAATATCACAAACAGGCAGGGGTTTCTCTGCCAACCAAGATTAGGCAAACACTATGCCTGTAACCCATCTAGGCTTTTTTCGTGGTCGGTCACCAATAACACTAGGACTGTGACAGACTTCATCAGTTCATCTGAAACGCATTTGTCTAGAACAAGCACTAATAGCAACATCGGAAAACTACCATTGTGGTTTCACTTGGAAAAAGACAAGCATACGCCAAAACACCCCTCTCCGTAATGATTGGAACCATTTAAAAGACCATACGTGAAACTAAGAAAACATCGTCTGGCGCTCATTACTGAAAATATTGTTTGTTGCATAGATGATATATAAAAAAAATGTTACTCCAATTGTTTAAGGTAATTGAAGAAGATGCAAGATCAATTTCCACATATATGATGACAATGGAATTGAAATGCTGCATCTTCACAGCCACTCTCTTTAAGAGAGAACGAAAGAACAATAGAATTCAGCATGCAAAGCAGATAGATAATATTAATTCGATAAATGTCAAATTTCAGGTTCTGGAACCAATATAGATATAGAGACGGTCTGCGCACCTGGAGCATGATGGCATTTATGCTAACATCAGCTTCAGGATCAATCAAAGTTACCACAAAGATGGTCCCCGTTCCTTGTCCTTTCACTTTTCCACCTGATGCATCTCTTTCCTCAATCACAGCCCTGAATTCTTTTGGAGTATTCAACAAGTGTTCGCTAAGATGATACCCAGCCTCTTCACCATAATCCTCCTCCAAGTTCGGAACTTTTACGTATGCAAGACTGCACAACTGAGCGAGACCAGGTGCAGACGATACAGAAGGATCAAGAGGTCGCAACTGGCTGTAAGGAACAACGTCTTGATTTCCAAAGTCAATATAGAATACTTCAAACTTGTCTTTTGAGGATTCCACAGCAGCTCGAGGAGCATTTACAATCTATAATACAAGACGCAAAGATACTAAATCAAGAAATGAAGCAATTCCTCCTAATAGAGAAAATAACTACAATCAAAACGATCATTATCATTTAGACAAACAATCTCGGCTTTTTATGAAATCCAACAGTAGTTTACCGTAGATAACGAACTTAGAATTTCACGAAGTTTAGAAAGTATTGCTCTCCATCATGATTGAGGAAGTTTGAAAGATCAGTAAGACAAAAAACTGAGGTTAAGGTTAGCAGGGAACGTCATACCAACAGTTCTACATAAATTAAATAAAGGTATACTCACCATTGCTCGATTCCAGGAGTTGTCGGCACTAAAGTGAGCAAGAACAATATCGCCCTTTTTAGGATTGAACGCACCAATTACAGGAGCTTCTTGAAGGTTTAAAGAAGCAAGCTGCTTCTGGATAGCATCCACTTTCTGATCTCCAACTGATTGGATATAAAATTTACCGCCTCCCAGGACTTCAGTTATCACTACCTGATCACATATACAAGTTAGACATCTAAAACACTTGAAACAATTGTAATGCATGATTGGAGGTATTACAGTTTAACATCATGACCACCTTTATCTCCTCTTTCTGTTTTCTTTCAGTGGCCGGAACATTAGCTACTTCATCTCCTTCAACATAATTCTCCCATATCTGCATAAAATACTGTTAAGAAAGGCTTGTAGATGAGGGACTCTACAGATATAGATAACCCTTCATGGTACTGACCTTCAATTTTTGCCTTTTTGCAGACTGCTCAGCCTGCATTAAAAGATGAGCATCAGGGATCCTATCAGTGCCGAAGCTTGGTCGAAGCTTTGCCAAGCCAGCTTCCAAGAGAGTAATGGCCACGTTGGTTCTTGATTCCCACAATGATCCCAAGAAAGTTCCAGTTCTATCAACTGTTTCTACCTCAATCTGAGTATACCGACAATTCACAATCAATAAGAAAAGAAACATTTAGATGAGCAGAAAATTAGGATGAAAAAGAATAACCACACACCTCAACATCCCTCTGCATTATCTTCCGCCTCATCAGAGCAATGGCTTCTTCAGAGTAAGGCTCATTACGACCAGGACATCTAACTCCAGAGAATGAGAAAGCAATGCTACAAGTTTCCCTAGGGATGAACAATTTGAACCTATGACCACTGAGGACATATTCAACAACAGCAGGCATCCTTCTATTTCGTTGCAGAAATGGCAAAAAGTCTCTGGCTTTTTTGACCGCACCCTATAAGAGATTAAAATTGAATTAGAAAAGAACTCTCTAATAGTATCCAACAACTATTGCACCAAAATCAAGCCAGCGGCTCAGACTACTAACCGTGGTCAGGTCTGTTATGTGCATTACTGGTGGATCCTTGGCAGAGTGAGTACCCTTCTTCCCAGCAATAGCTCGTGATTCAGCAGCAAGAAGAGCATCATAATAATTTGACCTTTCCTCAAAATCACGATGCCTAACAACAGAGGCAAAACCACGGCCAACCAAAAGCTCAGCAACATTTACCCCAGCTGTCTGATTGCCTGCAGCAGCCGGAGTAGATGATCCATTATCTGCATCCTTAACAGAAGACACAAGGAAAACAGATCCAAAATCCATAACTCTTGATTCGGCTGCGCCAGTGGCAGCAGGTCCATCTGTCAAGGGGACTTTCCTAGAGTATTCCAGTGAAACTTGCACCTAAAACAGAAGAAAGAAAAAAAAGAAAAGAAAAAAGAAAGATCAAATCAACCCTGTGGAGTAATTGCACTCTTCAAAGATCATATGCCAAGAGATAATAACATACTTGACGTCCAATTAAACGCGTCCTCAAAAATTCCTTCGCTTCACGGGCATAAGGGGCAGGTTTTTCATCTCTACGAGGATTGCCCATTTTTGCACACCTAATACTGGAGAGGTTTACTCTGCGCTCTGCTGAGGGGTCTCCAAATGGCAAAGAATCATCAGCTACAATTATGCAATCCCCGCTTACAACCTCAACAACCTTAAGAAATCCGAAAAACATATATGAGGGCAGATTACAAGAAACAAAAATATGCAAGCTTTTGCACCTAGCAAAAATGATCTAAGCCACAAGTATAGCCACCGCAATACCATACCTTTCCTGTGAAATTTTGGTCATGAATTGCCTTTGAATTTGTGGCTGGGGGTACATAGTTAGTCCAAATCCTCAACCGTGTCTTCTTTGCTTGAAGTTCTGCGTTCTTCAGCCGGCGCTTAGCATCATCTTCCAGTAGGCTTGCACTCCAGTCGACATATTTAGCTAAGCCCTACATGAAGAAAAGATTGAATGACGGGAAAGAAAGGATAGATGTATCAAAATCAATTGAAAGGTAAAAAAGATGTTGAGAATCATATTATACTATATAACTAGACAGAAAAAATGCGGCCAAGATTTCATGTCATAATCATTAAATTTCACAGAAAAGAAATTGAAAATAAATAAAAAACAAAAGAAGATATCCTACTAGGTTTCAACGGCAATGCAAAGGCAAGTACTAGAAAAATTCTCCACAAGTAGCTAGGTTGAAAGGCACCAAAAGGGTTTTATCTAGTAACCACACTCGTAAAGATCACACGATACATCAAATGACGAATCACACTTGGATTTTTTTTTTTTTTTATTTATGAGTAATCACATATGGATTCCCTATTCAGTTATGACATAACTCGGCAAAGCAGTACAAAGAGAACCACAAGAAAAAATCATTTCATGGGAGTTCAAAATATTGTGTATGACTCATATTTTCTAGGTCTAACATTATGAAAAGCTAAAAATGTGTGCTTACATTTTCAACAAGCTCCAGCGACAGGTCTTTTGCTGATTCACCGTCTGGATAGTAAACTGAACCTATCAGATTGCTGAACTTATCAACACCCTCCAGGACTATCCTGACCTGTAAGTTATACCGTAATCTGAGAACTTGTTACTCTTAAACTAAAGCCACATGAGGCAAAAGAGAAGAAATTAAAACTTACATCTCTGTTCAGTACACGAATCTCAGTAAAATGTTTGGCCTCCCTTCCAAACGGATCTGGGGAAACTTCATTTATGGCTGTCGAAGAGGCCGCGAGCCTTTGTGCAGATGTTAGGGGTGCACGAGGTTCTGTCGAAGATTCTCCATTTGGCTCATCAGACACGTTTGCAGTATCAATTACAGTTTCTAATGAAGCTCTTCTTCCCATAGATGGTGCCTGGTTCACGCAAAATTAAAATCTGGAAACAAGTGGTAAGGAAATGAAAAACAGCCAAAGAATTTGTATCTAGTCTGGATTCTGTACCTGGATCCCTGCTACAAACACTTGAACAAACTGAAAATCTGGAAGCAAATAGACACGAAGTGTGCTCCCATCACGGACCTGCTCTACTATAGCTTCCAAAGGCCTCCCTTTGTTAGCAGCCAAGAGACCCATAGCATCCAAGTTACTAGGATCACCAACAGCTGAGGGAGGTAAGTTTCTGATAGATGCCTCAGAAGCACCGGGTGTCTGCAAACAGCAGCTAAGACAACATTAGCACGTGATTCTAACAAAACTAGTAGAAATGAATGCTAAATGTGTGCAAGGACCAGGTCTAAGCACTAACTTGGATGGAACAAAAAATAATGCAGATCAACTCAATGGGTCTAACCTTTAAATCAATTAAAATGATGTATCCAGATTCAGAAAATACACATTTAACAATTCCTACAGCCCATTACCTTAATACTAAACGGGCAACTGTCAACTTTCAGTTGACAATGGTACACAAGTGCTGGAAATACAAATGACAAAATATTATGAAAGGTGAGAAATTACAACTTACCCTGCTCCAACGTCCTAGACCTTGTTGCTTGGCTTGTTCTTCGAGCTGCAGTAGTTCAGCCAAGTCCGGACTAACTTCCCCTTTCTGTTGACCTTGCTCCCTAACCTGCATTCATAAAATTTTGGCTGATTTGAAAATGATGCTAAAGTCTAACAGATCACGATCTAATGGAGATTAAAGATTTGACACCTTCGCCCAGCCTGCAGCAACAACAAGCTTTCCAACATTCTTGCCACCAAGGAGGACAGTCCCAAATTCTCTCCCTATGGAGGGTACAGTGTAGTCGACATCGAATTTGACTTCCTATTAAAAGGAAAGATGGAATAAGATGAACATCTCACTATTCAACAAGCATATAACATAGAAATGAGAATTATGGGCATCCATAATATTGATTAATAAACACCTTCCCGATGCATAGCCTTCTCAAAAACTCCCTGCTGTCCCATGCAAATGGCTCATCAATGCCACCCCTACGGGCCTAGAATTGTAAGGTAAAGGTCAGTCAGCGATTATTTTCAAAAAGAAAAGAAAATAAGTACAATAAATAAATCAACTCTGTGTTTTAAGAAAGAACTTCAGTCAATTTATGCATTAGGTAGACTTAAGATAACTCTTTGAATCTTATCATCTGGAAAAAATTTCTAAGTCATCAAATTATTTCATAAATCTTAAGAAATTCATAAAGTTCGTGGGTCAAACTGCATGCATCAATTGTCACGTGAAGATAAAGCGAACCTTCTGCAATGATGACTTACCAGTCTTGGAGCAATTAGAGAAGACAAAGTGATAGTCTTTTCTAGGGGTATCCCAGCCTTGGTGGTCCCCATTCCCATGATCACCAAGCTGTCACCGGATGGTACGGCTTTCACTCTTCCCCTCCACGATAATGGGGTTCCAGCTGTTGATGCCATTTCAACAGCTAAAGGCCTACAGATTCACATAACCACACAACATGGGTCAAACTTCAGAATTGGTTTTCACATATAGCGGTTGATTAATGGATGTATATTATTATATGCTTCCTACAATTAAATATCAGGATGATACTAGGAAATATGGTCCAAAGCCTGAACCCCTTTCACCTAGCTGCCCTCTTTTATTCTTATACTTCAACTGTGTACTGAACTTATTAATTTTATGATGAAATGCATAAAGACTTCCTTTTTTAAAGCTCTTTATGTTATACTTTTTCTTTCATTTAGCCAGGACTCATCCTTTCAGCTTCTTACTTTAAGGAAGCAACAATTTCGTTCCATAACATACATTCACAAGCTGTCATCACAGACTAGTTTCATCAATCACAATCATCGAAAAATAGACATTCCACATACAAATTAAACACGCAACTATCAACCAAAAAAAAAAAAAAAAATTAAACAAGCAACTATTTTGGATCAGCACAAAAAGATTCAACCTTTCAATGCCAAAATTGACAAAAACAATAATTCGGTAGCCAAATTAAATCCTATTCCCAAAAAAGTTAACTGCAGGAACAAAAACACACAGCACACTTACAATACAGACTGAATCATAAGCACTAAAAAATGCAGAAAAGTAGCAGCAAATTAAAGATTCCCGAAGAGCACCATCTCCAAAAAAATACTCACATATCCATCAGCAAAACAATATTCAAAAAAAATTAAAACTTGAAAACCAATAACACAAATTTTGAAAATTTTGAAATATAATTATTGGCGTGAACAATGCACAGGTCGTTTTCATTAAAAATCATTTGGGTTAGCCTCACATATCAAACACAGACCTGCTCAATCAACAAAGCTCAAAAATACATGCGTGTCTATATGTATGTGTATATTACATATGCATATATACACACACGGACACCTATACATACACAGAGACACATATATATACACACAAATACACACAAATTTATTTATATATATATATAAACACACACACATAAGTCTGCAATCCAAGCTACGCTCAATGCTGCACAAATAAAACCTATACATACATGTAAAGCACGTACATACAAACCAAATTCAGCAAATAAACAATAGAGATCTGTCACAGATCAGTCCAATTACAAATATAAACACACACAAAAAAATCACAAAACAGATCAAATTCATCAAAATAAACACAAATGCACGGATTTTAATAATTAAAAACCCAGAGATCTGAGAAAAAATAAATAAATAAAAATAAAATTTACCAAACTTAATCCTAATCGCGGCGAACGGCGAAATATATCAAATGGGTAGCAAAACTCGAAAGTCGCGGTTAAGATCGCGAATTAGTTAAGCATTCATAGAAAACAATTTTATTTTAGAGTGAGCGAAAATTGAGAGAGGGTTGTGAGTATGCGTTTGTGTTTATATATATATATATAGATGAGGGGTTATGGAAAGAGACCTGGTTTTGGGGTGAAATTACTTAAAAGTGCCAGAGTTTGTGTGAAACAGGGAGTGCTTAAAATCTATCCAAACCCAAATTGGATTTGGTTTGGGAGTTGGGAAGGAGATAAGGACAGGAGATTGTTTTGTAGGAGGACTTTATGACGTCTCTGGGATGCCACGTACGATTTAGTTGACCAATCAAATGGTGACATGTGAATTGTTGTAAGAAAGTCGTCATGTCTGGATTGTCGACAAAAATATTTAATACGGCGTGGAGTGATTTATTGGTGTTGATAAATATGATTTATCATCAATTAGCAAAAATGATTAAATTAGTTTTTTATTGGGAAAAATAGAAAATTAGGGAAGGGGATCTACCTCAAAATTATCCATTCATATAAATGAATTTTCAAACGTATTTTTTATATTTTTTTCCAAACAAGGTCCAAAACTACTTTAGCAGTAATATATGTATGTATTTTTCATACGTGGGATATTCAATTAGAAATGAAATTATGATACCCTACCAGATTCTTATGATTATTGAATATAACTATATATGAAAATAAATCTATTACAACAATTTTTTTCTGGTAATACGGAACTAATAATTAACAAATGCCTTGTGCATTATGGTGCTTGATGAGGCCACTGGCACGAATATGTGAAAAAGTTCCCATAGGAGGAAAATTATCCAAGGACGGAATCATTTGGATTATATTTTATTGGAGTGAATTTATAGAGCTTTCGGATGCTCTTTTAGTTATTTTTTTTGTTAATTGTTAGAATGAGGGTTTAAGTCGAGTAAATATTTATTTATAATATTATAATATTATGAACAAGATTTAATAGTTATGAATTATTTATATTATTTTTTATAATCATATCAATTATTTAATACTATTATGAACAAATTTATTCGCGTCTAGATCATTCAAAACAAAAATAGAGAATCTTAACTATTTAATGGAAAAAAGAGAAAAGTTCCTAAAAGAGAATCTAAACCCGTAAAGATTGAAAGGTACCTGAAAGTTTCTATAGAAAGACATAATAAGAAATCTTCTAAAAGAAAAAGGACAAAGTAGGAGACAAGATCAAGCTAGAACATGTTCTTGCAATAATAATAGTATGGGGCAAGAAGCCAGAGCAACCTCCTTTTTTTTTTTTTTGGTCAAAGAACAACCTCTCTTGACACTTCCGTATTTAGTACGTCATTCAATGTTGTCTTCATAGAGTGGCGTTAAAGGCAAAATCTACCAGTAGCATATTCTTCATTATGTATCATCGAAACTTTGATTTAGTAGTATACTTTTTTTTGTAATTATAAAATTAATTTTTATTGATAATATTTTTGTATATGTATTATACGATTTAATTCTTTCTTAAATTAAATATTAAAATACTTTACTACTTCTATTTGTTATTATGTTGGAATACTAAACAAGAATTATCCACATTCATTAGGTCTCATGATCTAAATCACAATACCATGCTCGTATGTATGCCTCACCGCAGTTGAAGGTCTCCACTTTCTTTTTTGTTTTGTGTGTGTGTTTTTATGAAGGATAATTCATCTCGAGAAACCTCCCAACGAGAATCCTTTCAGTTTTATAATATGAGTGTCAAATTTTGAATACATAAATCTGTTTTTTTTTAAAAACACAATTTGCATTAATTAAATACAAGGCTCACTGAGGTCGAGGTCCAATAAAATATTTAACTCCACAATTGCCCAAACGAATTTGACCGAGAAACATGTTGAAGCACCAATGTGTCATCAATATTTCCTAATTTGCTAAAAAAAAATTACTACGAAAAAGTGGAACACTTTTATGTATAATATCCGACAAGTTAAAAGTTGTGCTTCTATGAAGTCAATTTTTTCTAGCACTATTAATTGGGTTGGGTATATTGTTCCGTCAACATATAATATTTTCTATTTTTTCTTTTAAAATCACCATTAGTGATGATTTATAATACTTCCCATATACATATTGTTTTTCGTTTTTTTCTCAACACCATGGTATGACGTCCTTTTTGTTTTCCAAATATTCAAGATTTTGCTCCAACACTATTTTTCCTTCCTGACCATTAAAATCCCTAAGGACAATATCGGAAATAAGGTAAAATTAGAGAGAAAATATAATACTTTATTTAAACTTTAACCAGGCTCTGCTAAACAAGCAAGTCGTTGTAGTATAGTGGTGAGTATTCCCGCCTGTCACGCGGGTGACCCGGGTTCGATCCCCGGCAACAGCGTTTGTCCTTTTTTATGGTTATTTTTAATCAAAGGACAGTTTTTTGTTTTTCTTTTCCGCAATTCCTAAAGACAAAAACGACGACGTTCCACCGAACATAGACCAAATTGCTAGCCTTAAAATGAGATAAATAGTTTGACCAAAAAAAAAAAAAAAGATCAATAGTGAACAACACTTGATTTGCATACATGTTCAACATACTAGACTCATTCGTTTTAAAAAATAAAAAATTAACAAGCATTCGTAATGAATGAATCTAAAATTTTATTTCAACGAACGATATAAATATTGAAAAAGTTATATCAAATTAAATTCAAATATATATAAAAAGATGTGAACTCAAAAAATATTTCAGTTAAGACGATTTAATTTTTCCTACTAAAAAAAGAAAAAAAAAATATATATATATATATATATAATTAAATTTAAAACTAATAGAAGTTACATTATAGTGAATCCGTCCTTACATTTTTGCATTCACGATTCAACATACAAAGAGACAAATTGTTTCCTTAGGTCATTTGGACATAAAATAAAATAATATTTTTTCTTTTAAGTCATCTAACCGTAAAACAAAACAGTGATTTTGCATCACAAGGCCACATTCCATGAGGTGGGTATGGGAAGGAGCCTGAGTCAGTGATGGTTTCCTACAACATTTATTCCGTACAAAATCTTAACCGTTCAAGAGTTTTGATGCTTTGACTAAAGAAAGCTGAGTGTCTGAGAGTTTTGGATTTTTTCATGCATGAAGTCACGAGAGACAGTGTTTAGATTTTTTCAATGCGAAAAGTCATTACAATATGTTTTAACCATTATTGAAAGATAGAGAATTTTTTTAGTAAGATTATCGATATTATAAACAGAGGGGTGAATCTAGTTAAAAATATTATTTATTTTCTCAGTTTTGGATGTGTCGGATTCCTCAACAATATGTTGTCAGCTACCATGATGATATTGGAGTATTAAGAACATGAGTAACAAATTTATTTACGTTTTAAATTCAAATTGGTTCTAGTGCTATTCTCTTTTGAACTATGACAAGTGACTTTTTTTTGGCCAAAAGGTCCAACCCAAGTCTGGTGATCGTGTTTACTTTACTGGATCCGCTTTTTTACTTACTTATCCTATGTTCTGCATCTACCAAGAAGAGTATTTTAATATTTTCCAGGTCCGCCAAAAGCCCAAAACACGATATATCAACAATTTAACAATTTTTCTAGTTATTTCGTTCTTAATTTTTATTTGATAGGAATATGAGAAAAAATGATTTATTTCCATCGAACTAAAATAATGTGTTGGTGTCTCTCGTAAACCAAAGTCATTGTTGTGAACTCTCAAAATTCACAATTAAAACCAAGAAAACCTGATCCCTTTTGAATGATAGGTTCTGGCAAGTGAGTAGTAGCGTAAAAGACCAGAGGATTATGGTTGAGTATAATGATAATAGAATTATGTGTTTAGGGTTGAGATACAATGCCTTCCCAGGGGCCACCAGCCCTTACTTAAATAGCTAGTCCGGTGCCACCAATCTTGGGGTTAATTTGAATCCCTTCCATCCCCAAAAGCCTGTCTACGCCCTTAATTACGTCGTTCATGATTGCCTTTCTAAGTTAGCTCTAATAGTCATTACTGAAGAGTCTTCACACGTGCGCTATAAGGCCAGGTCTTGGCCTTACGGGTTGTAGCACTAATATGGTCCCCACGCGCTGTCCCAGGCCCATAAGAGTAGGGGATCCAAATCCACTACAATTGTTTAATAGATATTTTTTCTTCAATTTTTTAACTATAAAGAGAAATTAAAAAATTAGTTACGATTAAAAATCAAATATATATATATATATATATAATAAAAAAAACCTCTTTTCTTCTTTGTTTTTAGTTTTTTTTTTCGGCCCTGGCAACGAACTCATTATTCTCTACGTCTCTTTGCTCCTAATTATGTTTTTTTGTCTTCCAAATCAAAACTCAATAACAATTGGAGTTTTAATTAATATTCTCTCTTCACTTGTTAATGATAGAGCTCCATATTTATTAGCTAAGCTAAAGACTCCTAATTCTTGTCTTATTTCAATTTTTATTTCTCTCTCTCGTCAAATTTCAGAAAAAGATAAATATGTCCCTCGTAAATTAATACGACTTTGACCCGGTTATCGTTTATGAAGGAATTTGAATAAATTCAAAAGTTGGTATAGAATCTTTTGAATTCTAACATAAATTCATGAGGCAAAACGAATTTAACCGTTTAAGGGGCCAAATAATGAAATAATGTTCTATAAGTTATATTTTCAAAACGGTTTAAATAACCACTGGTTGTTTAGTTTAGTGGTATGATTTTCGTTTTACATGTGAAAAATTTCGAAATCAATTATTGTATGTAATATCTTCAAGTAATGTAAAACAATTTAGGCCTCTTTTGAAAAAAAAATGCTCTAAATAGGTTTTTGGATTCTCAAATGGCTAAGATTAACACACACTTAATTTTGACCAAAAAAAGAAAGAAACACGCGCTTAATCTCAACCCAAAAAAAATAACTCAAAGATTGTATATCCTTCTTTTTTTAATTTTCCCGAAAAAGAGAATCCGATTATTTTCCTGTAGATTGTTGTATATAAAACATTGACACCAAATTTACCCTAACTCACCAATTCCAACATGAAAAAAAAATCAACAATTCCAAAATTCAACAAAGGGCAGAAAGAGTAAGGAAAAAAAACGAAAAATAGAATAAAGGAAAAACCAAGTGAGAGTGAAAATGAAAAAGACGGTGGAGAGTATCAGGTGAAGGGTAAGATCATTTTTTAATTAATATTTTATTATATTTTAGTCATATATTCTAATTTTAAATTACAAAAAATAAGAGAAAAAATAAAGTATTAGATATTTTTGTTATATTTTAGTCATATATTGTAATTTTAAATTACAAAAAACAAGAAAAAAAACAAGACACTAAATATCTTGGGTGAAATAAATAGTTGAAATGTATTTTTAAATATTAGAATAAAGCACTAATTACACTCAAAAGATGAAAAGATGGGTATAATGGTTTTTTTTTTCCTTCCCCCACTCCAGGACTCAAACCCTGCCATTCCACTCGACAAGGGTAAAATAATTAAATAATAACATGTTACAAACAGAAACTCTAAGTTTGATCCATAACTTATGTCTTTATTGTACCAAAAAACCAAACAAAACACTGATTAAGAGATTATCTAAATTTAAACGACGACTTCGATCTTTATTGTACAAAAAAAAAAACACTAATTAAGAGAGAAATTTAAGTTTGAACCGCGATTTCAACACTTCTTATACTAAGGATAAAAATAAATAAAAATAAAAATAAAAAAAAGCACGGAGAGATACTAATCACATGACACGTTATGTGAAGCCCCCACGCATTTGTACTTATACTGTCTCTATATATATTTACTCTTCAACTTCGGCGTTTATTGTACAAAAATAAAGAGGTTTTATGGTTGAACCGTGATTTTAGTCAACTCTAAAAAAAAAAAAAAAAAAAAAAACAGAGAGATCCTCATCGTGATGTGAAGGCCCCACGCATTTGTATTGTCTCTATACATATGCAAGTTGCCCCACCGACCACATCGGACGAATCTAATTTTCTGCAACTGTAGAACAAATATAAGATGCTTTGGCAAACGTACGCCACCTCTGCGTCCTTTTTATAATCATTTTCCAAATCAAATTCTGCGTTAAATCCTAAGTTGTACTGAAAGAAGGTACCCTTCAATTCTCTCATCTCATCTTATTCAATTTTCATTTTTTATATTGGTTAATTTCTTCATATGTGTTTTTACGTGCTCTAGTGGTACGGTTCTCTTATTTTATGTGCGAGCGATCTCGAGTCAATTATTGATAAGTATAACATTTTCTCGTATGTGATCTAATATTGAATTGGGCCGTCCTTTAAACCAATACTCATCTGCATACATTCGAAGCATACTTTTATGCTTTCAATTGTTTTAGAAATTCTCTTTTTTGTAGTTTGACTTTTTCTTCTTCTATTCATTGGCGAGGTGATAAAGTTAATATGCTTTTGCCTGATCTTATTGTTATTTTTTCTGTGAAAAAGAAGCATGTTGTTAGGTTTTTTTTTTTTTTTTCATTTTTATATTTTTTAATAGCTTAGTGCAGTGCACTTTTTTTTCTAGCTTTTCTTGTTTCTGGGTATTTTTTTATTTTTTATTTTGTCGTTTTCTCATTCAGGCCAATGGGAGTTAGATTCTTAAACCAATATTTAGTATCAATTATAGAGATGGACTAGTCTGATGTTTCATGTAATTATTAAATATTAACTTTTCTACTCACGGGATGAGTGACATTGTCATCTATCTATTTTTCTAATTGTAGTTTCTTATGGACCACCTTTCGCTTCAATAGACACTTTCCATGATATTGTTTAGTGGTCTAGCATTAGTAGCTTAAAATCTCAAATTAAGATAGTGTTAATCTCTTACTAATTTTATCCAAGATTGTTGATTCGCGATAGTTACGTTTATTATTTGGATGACGCGAGAAATAAGAAAGACCATTGGGCAGCTTATTTGTTTCAGATGCATCTTCTGTTGGATCTTTGCAATTTGAATGCATCATTGCTCTGGTGCTTTCTTTTGCTAGCACCTATAATGGTGGAATCGCTCACGTTAAGCCATTTAAAGAACAACGTTCACCTAGGTTAATAATTGTTAAATTTTGATTCTTGTTATTCCATGATTGTGAAATTAGTGAGACTAGAATCTTAGGCCAGAAGACTGTAAACTAACAGACCTGAAATAACAAAACAGTACAGCTGAGAACTTATTACTTTTCTGTGTTTCTTCGTTTCGATTTATAATTATGATTTTCACTCGTAATTGCTGAGCACCCTTTTCTATTTGCCAAAGGGGGTGAGGGGTGGGGAGATAGGATATTGTTTGCTAAAGCAGTTAACAGATGGACTGTGTTTCCGCTGTTCTCCATAGCTCATATTGTCGTTAAATAGTGAAGTTGATGTTTAATGGTTTCTACTTTCTTTCAGAGTTAGTAATAAGTTGGCAATTTTTCCTTTACAATTGTTTATGTAGAACTACTTCTTTAAGTTGTATTGCTTGCGTAACAAAATTGAAGAACCAGGTTGGTTGATTAGTACAAAATGATCGTTCATTCTTCTATGTTGCAGGGAGGACTTCGGTAGCTTCTGTCTAGGATTTTGGTTGCTTACAAGAAAATATATCTCACCTCTGTTGTGACTAGTCGTAGTTTAGAGACATGCTTAAGGTCCCTGAACATCAGGTTGCGGGCCATCAAGCTGTTGATGGGAATCTAGGCCCCCTTATAGATGATTCAGGGCGCTTTTACAAGCCCCTCCAGGGTGATGAACGTGGCTCTCATGAGGTTGCATTTTATAAATCTTTTTCTTCAAACACTAGGATCCCGGACCACATTCGTCGATTCTTCCCTATCTCTTATGGCACTAAGCTTGTAGAGGCATCTGATGGATCTGGCCTGCGACCTCATCTAGTCTTGCAAGATCTTACTTCAGGTCGAATTAATCCATCAATAGTTGATATTAAGATTGGTGCAAGAACCTGGTACCCGCAAGCATCTGAGGACTATATTGAGAAATGCTTTAAGAAAGACAGAGAAACCTCAACCGTTCACTTAGGATTTAGATTGTCCGGGCTACAATTCTACAAAAGCAAAGAGTTAGGATTTTGGAAGCCTAAGAGGAAGTCTGTTCAGAATCTTTCTGCGGGGGAAATTAAGGTTGTTCTGAAAAAGTTTGTTTCTTCTAACACAACTGAAGAATTGGATTCCAACCCTGATGGCGCATTTGCATCAATTGTTTACGGTGGTTCCACTGGTATGTTATCACAGCTGCTGGAACTAAAAGCGTGGTTTGAGGACCAAACAATCTATCATTTCTATTCTTGTTCTGTTCTCATGATGTATGAAAAGGAGCATGCTTTAAATGGGAGGAATCCAGTTGCACAAATTAAGCTTGTTGATTTTGCACATGTCCTTGATGGCGGAGGAGTTATCGATCATAACTTCTTGGGAGGATTGTGCTCTCTAATAAAGTTTATCTCAGACATCCTCACGACTCCAGATGAATGCACGACTGAAGCTTCCTCAAATGAGGCTCAGAAGGAGAATGGATTTTGTCTTACTAATGGTACTGTTTGAAGAAATTGATTTACTATTGGGAAAGGCTTTTAACATCTACATCAGCATTTTGCTATCTATATTGCATCTTCAAGAAGTTTTTGTGATGCTTGGTTGTTTGGCCTGAGCTAATTTTTGGTGGCAAATCTTGTTTTCTTGAAACTCAATAAAATGTTTCACTGGAGGTACTCAAATCTTCTATTTAAAATATCTTAATGCTGTATTTGATCATTTTCACAGTCATAGATGTCCTGTATGCAACTGTAGGCATGCCTGAGCCTCAGTTAGGTGATTTTGCTCCTTCTCTCTCGTACTTGTTTAACCAAACCAAAACAAGCCTTTTCTCACTAGATGGCATCAGCAATATAAATCTATCAACCTTATTCATTTTTGTCAAGAGCCGTCTCATATACTTGTTTACTTCAACAAAATTGGTTAAGTTTTCACGTAAAGTAGGACCATCGTGATTTAATATGCTACATGCCCATCATAGGTATTGCAGATTAACTCAAAATAGTTGAATCCTGTTATCATGTTAGCCATTATATCTAAACCCCTTTTGTGGTGTTCATGTCTACTGGAACAATCTTAATACCATTATGATTGTAGGAAAAATATGCCAAATGTGGTCGGCTTTGAGTAGGGGTGGGACCCACTCCATGTTAGAGCCGAATCCGTCCAATTTTGTAAGAGTCCCCCGTGTTTGTAGCCACCTGTGGAGATAGCAGCTAATTGCAACTTAATGAGACCAGAATGTAGCTGTTAAATGTCATTCATTAGCTTGACATCAGCATTGTTAGCAAAGAAATGAAAAGTTGATTGATTACCTATAATTCAGTTAAGTATATAGTGCAGGTAGCATTATGTAGTCTTGATCATATGATGGTAAGTTCTAACCAATTTTCAGAGTAAAATCAATTTAATTTGATAGATCAAGAAGACAGAAAGGATGTTAGTGAAGGTTCGTGCCATCCCCAAAAAAAAAAAAAAAAAAAAAAAAAAAAAAAAAAAAAAAAAGAACTTGTGCCAAAGGGACAATGGGCCCACAAGAAAAGGACAGTGGTCTTATTAAAATAGACATGTGTCACTATTGTACTTATCCAAAAGAGTTGCTTTGTAAGTAAAATCCTGTTAGTGAAAAGAAAGTTTAGATAAGTGCAGCTGTGCAGGCATCTTTCTTTAAGCATTGCAATTGTTAAAATGCAAAGCACTTGAAATCCGCAGTGAAGTGAACTATGAATTCGACATTGACAACCGTTACCATGCAGAATTAGACATAGGGGTTGTTGGTTGAATTTAACGCCTCTCACAACATAGTGAATCTCATCTGTATAAATGGCCAGAGCTAACATTTCTGACAACATAATGGGGCTTATCAGTATTGAGAGCTAGCCGGACCCTAACGTTTTTCTAAACATAGACACTGCTGCAGAGTTTCCAGGGCTCAAGAGTCTTGGCTAATCAGTAATGCTTCTCCTCTAATTATATTAAATATATTAAATGCCGTTGACTAATGCTTTACACCAATAGGATTTGCGCAAACTCTTTTTTTTTTTTTTTCCCTTCAAAATAGGTCATAGTCATATGATTACAAAATCATGCGAGGTGTTATAACACCTTTCTTGTTGTTCTCTAGAAAAGTGATAAGTGTGAGTTGTAAACTCACTTGTGGTGAGGTGAAAAAGAGACAAAAATGGAGATGATAGGCAAAGTCACTTTTGTCATCTGTTGACAAAAGTGATCTCAGTAAATATTGACAAGTATGCAAAAGCAGCAGACAAAGAAGGATGAAAAGAAAGAAAGGAAAAGGCAGCATGAAAGAGAATTCAGCCAAAGAACAGCGCACGTAGAAATTGAACAAATGGAGCATGCAAAGTGAGTGTCTCGAGGTTGAAACTTGCAGCAATTGTTTGGCGAAGCGTTGAATTGTTGGATGGAATGAGCCTATAAATAGAGGGCTCATTCCTCAGTTGCAGTACCACAGATCAGAGTGAGTATCTCTCTGATCAGAGCTCTTTTCTCTTATCAGAGAGAAGTGTTATAGACTCAGAGAGGAAAATATAGGTTCCTCCTGAGATTTAAAGAGTGAAAAGTTGTGTAATCTTAGAGAGGAAAAATATATGTTATTCCTGAGGCTCAGAGAGAATAATAATAAGTTTTTCCTCCTTCTTTATTGTCCTTATTTTATAAGTGAAAATGAGTTTCTCCTAATATAAGAGATAGTATAATAGTTATCTCCTTGTATTAGAGAAAAGATGAGCTAGTTTCTCCTATAACAAGAAAGAGTGTGAGGGATCTCTCCTTATATTAGAGAGAAGGTGTTGTAAATACTCCACATCATAGTGAAATCCTCTTATTCTTTCCTGTGATTTTTCCCTCAATTTGTTTAGGGGTTTTCCACGTAAATCTGGTGTCTCAATTATCCATTGTTCTCAATCTTATTTTAGTTACTTGATACTGCTTGGTCCCGATCATTCCGCTGCGCTACCACCCAACAGTGGTATCAGAGCCACTGGCTACAGAGTCATTAGTATACGTACGGGGATATTGTTCACGATTACTATTTATAAATATGGTGTAGTACTATTCATGTATTCGGTCAGGGTACTATTCATGTATACAATAACAATACTATTCTCGTATACGGTTTTGGTACTATTTACTTATATGGTACTATTCACATAAATAGTACTATTCACAGTGAAATAGTGGGAGCCGGTTCAAGTTGAAGCAGATTGTTATGGATATCGTGGCGGCAAAATAAGAAATGAGATGTTCAACGGAAATTGAAGATGACGGGCAATCTTGAGAAAAAGACAATTGTTTGGCTGCAATTGGAAACCGATAAAGAGGATAGCCAACAACAAAAGGAGAGAGATGGATAACGATGTTATTGCCAATGGGGATTTAGCATTGGCAAGGTGTCAAGCTGGAGTCAGCAAAGAAATTTGGGATGTACTGACTAAAGTCAAGCCACTTCACAGAAAGATCTTCTTACAGTGAAGACTTTACGTTCTTTGAATGAGTAGTTCCACATCGGTGTAACGTGTGCTATTTTCCAACTCATTGTGTTGGATTGCAAAATAGCTGAGTTTGAATGTACGTTGCTTCAGACTTTGAAGACTACTAAATTTGTATGGTCAACTCACTATATGTTGCTCAAGTAATGGTCTTTCAAACTATCTAGTCTTCGATGATGTTGCAGTTGTTGCTCTAGAAGAGGTCTTTTGGCGCAACAACATGGATGACATATTGAAAAGTATAGAATAAGTAAAGGCGTAGTCGATGGTGAGAGGTAAATCAACGGTACGTGGCTCAAGTGGGAGTCACAATTATCATAGATCAAAAAGTAAGGAAGTTTTAAATGCTGCAGTATGGTAGAAAAGGGAACGTCAAGAAGGATTGCTGACACAATAGGTCAACTCTCAAGGTAACAAATTCTTAGGAATGCGTTGCAAGTACATCCGATGATATCGGTATATTACACAGTGAAGCAACAACTATTGTATCTAAAGGCAGAAAGAAGCTCAGCGATGGATGAATTATAGATTCGGGAGTGACATGGCACTTGACCTCTTATGAAGAACAGTTGTGAACATATAAAATTGTATGTGGAGGATCTGTGTACTTGTGTAATGGTCATGCCTTAGGGATCGCTAGTATTGGTACCATCAAGATGAAAATGTACGATGGTATAGTTTGTATCATTCAAGGAGTACATCGAGTAAAGGGTTCGGAAAAAAAGTTACTGTCTGATGGACAACAAGATGACCTTGGTTCAAAGACCCATATTGAGAATAGGATCGTGAAAGTCATAGTTGCGCTTGTAGGGCAGAGAAGATCACAGTGAATCTATACATACTTTGGGGAGATATACATTAGAGGAAGTAGGTGCATTAGCTGTATTAGGTAGTCAATAAGAATCAATGATAATGTGGCATATGGGCCACATATCGGAACGAGGTTCAAAGATTCTCTTGGAACGTAATCTATTGCTCGGGTTCTAATGGTGTGAGTACCATGTTATTAGTAAGCAGCATAGATTGGAATTGTATATCTACTGCCTAAAGAAATTTGGATTTGATGAATGAAAATCTCTGGTTTTATCCCTAGGTGTATAAATAATATTATGCATCATTTGTTGATGGTTACTCCAGGAGATTGTGGGCGTACCTAATTAAGATCGAGCCATATGTGTTTCCTGTAGAAGACTACAAAGTATGGGTGAAACAATAATCCAAGAAATGCATGTTTTTGGGATATGCTGATGATGTTTGGGGGTATCACTTGTGGATTCTCATTGTCCACAAGGTTATCGTCAGCGTGGATATAAATGCAGGAAACAGTCTGCAATGTAATGATGACAACACTTTGAAATAGACTACTGCAATTTAAAACAATGAGATGTTTATTATGAAATTGCACCGGAGCACGAGGAACAAGGGTCAGATGAGGTAAAGGTTATAAAAGCCTTACATTGTTATGGCAAGCGTCGTTGCATACTGTCTTCTCGTGGAGGACGAAAAGTCGTTAACTTCCATAAGGAGTAAGTAGCCTTGGTGTTCTGCAGATGACAATAATGCATGAAGAAATTAAAGCTCTCCATAGAAACAAGACGGAAAGACTTGTTCCAATACCACCCAGAAGGAAAGCTATTGGTAACAAATCGGTCTACAAGATAAGATGACAATGGCTAGGTGGAGGAAATGTGCAAGACTGATGGTGACAAAATATGTTCAGAAATAATGTATTAACTCTAATGGAGTCTTGTTCTCCTGTTGAGTAGCCTTGGTTATGGGTGTTGGGTTTACATCTAGAGCAGTTAGATGTAAATATGAATTTTCTTCATGGTAAAGTAGAAGAAAAGGTTTATATGCTCCTATTAGGAGGATGTGTAGAAAATGAAACTTGGTTTGCAAGGTTTACCAAATCTCTATACTGTCTAAAGTTGGCACCAAAGGTGTTAGTACAAGAGATTTGATTCCTTCATTAGTTTCGGGTACAATAGACAATGCAAACCATTGTGGGTATTACAATAGGTTTGGAAATAGTTATGGTGCTGTTGTACGGAGACGACGTGCGGGTAGCAAGCCCCAACAAAGATCGAGTCCAATAATCAAAGGTACAGTTAGCTAGGAAGTTTGAGATGGAAGACTAGCAAACAAGATTTTGGGGATGCAAAGTACCGAGACAGAAAAGTCAGGAAAAAATGGATTTCCAGAAGAGTTACTTCCACGGAATCTTATAGTGCTTCAATATGCAAAGATTGTAAGAAGATCCAGACCCTACATCCTGATAGTTATCCTCAAGTATGTGTCATAGCAAAGAAGCGGTGAGAATGGTAAAGTCTTGAGTATGCTGTGCCTCGGCAGTGGAAGGTCCTATGTTCACTGTGGAATGTACGAGAATAGATATTGCAATCAAAACGATTCGTTGGTACATGACGAGGTCCGATGGAGAGCATATAGTTGTTATAAAGAGGATCCTGTGATAAAAGAAGAATCATGAGGTAAAGGTACCTCAGATGTTGCATTACGTGGTGATATAGATTCTCTTGTAGCCTAGCAAGGACGTAAGCAACATGACATTGACAAATGCGGAGAGATTTGGAAGATCACCAAAAGTGAGTTTAAGTGGAAAAATGTGATTTGTAAACTTACTTGTGGTGAGGTCAAAAAGAGACAAAAATGGAGATGATAGGCAAAGTCACTTTTGTCATCTGTTGACAAAAGTGATCTTACTTAGCTGTATTGATGCAATAAATATTGACAAGTATGCAAAAGCAACAGACAAAGAAAGATGAAAAGAAAGAAAGAAAAAGACAGCATGAAAGAGAATTTAGCCAAAGAACAACGCACGTAGAAATTAAACAAACGGCGCATGCAAAGTGAGTGTGTGAAACCCCAGTTTTTGTCTTTACCTCGATTTATGTCTCTTTATATCGATTTGCGTAATTTGACTTGTTTATATGTTATATGACTTATAATGTGCTAAATATGTAATTATATTTCTAATACATGCTATATGTGCATTCATGAAATTTTCATAAAAAACGGCATTAAAAATTTTATCGTCGGTTTTTATGAATAGTGTTTTGAACGCACGTCCTCTAAAATTTTTACACGAGTGTTTTAAACGTCTCAAAACCTAGTCCTATATTATTAATAGACCCATGTTTGATAAAAATTGATTCTGAAATAGAATAGTAATTTAAATAGACTTTTTGGGCGAAAAGTAGCATTTTTGAGCCAAATAGTGATTTCTTCTAAACCCAATTCTGGTATTGACTTTCGTTGACCTAGTATATATTAATATAAATGTATTTATATGTGGTATTAAATGATTTTAGATTAATTGTGCATTCAAAAGACATTTGAAAATAAATAATATGACTTTTCACATTCTTTCACAAAAATTGAATTTTTAACAGAGTCGTGTGTAAGTCTATGCATGTAAAACTTGTTGTCAACTAAAAATATACTACTTAAAAATAGTCTAAGTGTTAATTGCATTTGGGTGAGCAAAAATAGTCTAAAAATAATTAAAAGACTAAAAATACTAGTTAAAAGACTAAAAATACTAACTTTGACTTTGCAAGTTTTGTTGACCTTGAGCTTATATCATCAACACACATTAAAAACAAAGCAAACACACTCACAAAACACACACATTACCGAAAATCCATGAGGGAGAAGAAAGAAGACATTTTCAAGATTTTTCAAAGCATTTTTCACATAGATTTTGCAATTCAAGTCCAAATCACTTCATTCAAAGCTTGATTTCACTTGTTGGGCATCCATTCTATATATTTATTGCATCAAAACACATCAAAGGTGAGATAAAAATTCTAGATCTCAAAATGTTATTTTTATGTTTTTGCATATAATTGAATTTTGAACCATTAGAATGTTGAATTGATGTTATATTATTGCTCAGTGCATGCTAAGGACTATTTATATGTGTTTATATAAGATTTGAACCGTTGTAGCATGAATTTTTATTTTTCGGGTATTAAAATTAAGTTGTTGGCTATTTGTTGAATAATTGGAGTAGTGGTGGTTGGAATCGATTGCTGTTAGCTTGTAAAAGTTTGTTAAATACGTGGTAGTAATGTTGTAATGCCAAAATTTTGATTGTGATGTCGGTGTGAAAGTCTATAAATTTTAGCCTAGGTGCATTGAGGTTTTAGGGTTGTTGGGCTTGATGTGGATGGTTTATGATTGGTTTCTAAGGGAGTTAATGTTGTTGATTGAGTGGGTGAGTAATAAAAACTGGTTTGGAGGTCATCGGTTTAGTAGAATGTAAGTTATGACTTTTAGAAGTTTGGGTTGTCTTTCTTTAAAATGTTGAATTATGCCTTTGGATGTTTGGGTGGTGTTTGAGTGAATGAATTGTGAGTTGTTGATGGTTAGACTAGGGTTTGAATGTGTGGTTATTGCATGTTAAGTTGGATGACCTACTTTGTCATCTAACTTAATTGTTGAGTTGTTAATTGTTTATTTGATGATATATAGTTGAAATGATGATTATTGATTGATTATTGATGAACCAGGAGATAGGCAACCTACTTTGTTGTCCTCCTGTAATATTTGATTATTGATGAGCCAGGAGAGAGTCAATGTGAAAGGTTGTCCTCCTGAGATTTGAATGTTTATTATTATTGTCATGAGTCTTGATATATGTGTGTCACCTCTCGGGCAGAGTCGGGCTGTCGGCTTGAAAACGGCATGACTATCATAGGCTACCCCCAGCTCGCATGGGCGGAAGTGCCATGGAGAGAGGGGCTAGAGAGGTACCTCGGGTGCGTGAGTAATGGAGAGTTACAAGAAGAACGGTTGAGATCGTGATGGCGTTTGGAGCTACACCAACTAGAGTATCCTTTATTGATTGGTCATTATAATTAATGTGCTTATATTGTTATTGATGATTATTATGTGTTTAATGCTCAAATGATGATTTCCAAGGAGTATAGTAAACACTGTTAGAAATCTATCGAATCCTCACTGGGCTTGTTTTATATAAGCTCACTCTCAATTATTGCATGCATACAGGTGATATTGATCAAGATTACGGATACGTGCCTCAGGAAGCTGAGAATATGCTTTATGTGGACGAGTCTTGTGTGCCGGAGTCGTTGCTATGAATTTGTCTGAGTTGTTATAATATGTTATATTGTATAACTTACTCAATTATAAGACTTATGTATATTGCTAGTTTAGTAGCCTTTCTTTTGAACATGATTAGGTTGCTGACTAGCTTATAAACTATTTTGGAAATGTATGATGTAGCCTATGGATTGATGTTGGAACAGAGGCATATAACTATGAGTAGATTGTTGAAAGAATGCTTAATGTATAATATGGTTGCTATATATGTTGTTAACTTGATTGTGAAGTTGATTGGTGGTTTGTGGAGTTGGTTGTATGATGTTCTGAAGGGTTGGTTTAGAGCCCTGATGTCCATGTTACTGTCGTTATACTGCCGAAATTTAGTTACGTCCTGACTGATCGTAGGTGGGGTCGAGTTGACGCGTGACAGAGTGTCTCGAGGTTGAAACTTGCAGCAATTGTTTGGCGAAGCATTGAATTGTTGGATGGAATGAGCCTATTATTAGAGGGCTCATTCCTCAGTTGCAGTACCACGGATCAGAGTATCTATCTGATCATAGCTCTTTTCTCTGATCAGAGAGAAGCATTCTAGACTCAGAGAGGAAAATATAGGCTCCTCCTGAGATTTAGAGAGTGAGGAGTGATGTAATCTTAGAGACGAAAAATATATGTTATTCATGAGGCTCAGAGAGAATAATGATAGGTTTTTCCTGAGAGTTTATTTTCCTTCTTTGTTGTCCTTATTTTATAAATGAGAGTGAGTTTTTCCTATTATAAGAAAGAGTGTAACAGTTATCTCCTTATATTAGACAGAAGGTGAGCTAGTTTATCCTATAACAAGAGATAGTGTGAAAGATCTCTCCTTATATTAGAGAGAAGATGTTATAAATACTCCACATCATAATGAAATCCTTATATTCTTGCCCGTGTTTTTTCCCTCAATTTGTTTGGGGGTTTTTTCATGTAAATTTGATGTCTTAATTATCCACTGTTCTCAATTTTATTTTAGTTACTTGATATTACTTGGTTTCGATTATTCCGTTGCGCTACCACCCAACAATAAGTGAAATCGAGATGTTATATCAGTTTTGTGCAAACTTTTACAAAATCAAATATGACACTTAGAAATTCGTCAATTTAATTTTCATGAAACAAATACGATAAAGTCACCTCCAAAAACAATCACATCCATTTAAAATTATTATAAAACTTGTTCATAAGAATAGCGTTTTCAAAATTATAAACTTCGATAAGTTAGAAGTTTACTAATTTATCAACATTAATATTCTCTTAAGGTACTAGATTCAAGTGTTTAGTATCATTGTTGCTTATGTCCTTATGTTTTGATCGAATACAATAAATCCTTCCTTAATAGGACATGTTGTGGGTTTGAGCCCTGCAATAACTTATTCAAAAATATCAAAATTATTCACAAGTCTTGTTGTTATCTATTTAAAAATATCTAAATTGTATGCATACAAGACTTTAAGACGAATATGACATACTATAACAATTTCCCCGCTAACGACTTAATATTTTCAAGTGATGTGATTATTTTAGTACTTTGTAATGGTGAGTAGATAAAGAAAATCATAAACCGATAAGGAAAAAAACGAAATTAAAAAATATAGAGACGAATAGGTTGCGCGCCAAAATTTTGACGCGTAGGTAATATATACAAACACACTCTCAAAGCGAACGCAGAGTATCTCTCATTGTTTCTGCGCGATCTTGAGAGAGAGAGAGAGAAAGAAGAAGAAAAAAATGGTGATGCTCTGCTTCGTATTGGATTTGCGAAGCTTATCGCCTTCTCTGCTTCGAGACCTCAAGCAGGTAGCTCCAATAAGCGCTTATCTAAAAGCGCTTTTCCAAAATGATTCTCTTTTTCAACTATATATATATGTGTGTGTGTGTATTTTTTTCTTGATCATGATGTGTATGCATTATAGTGATCAAATTCGCTTTTGATTATATTTTTTTCTTGATCATGATGTGTATGCATTATAGTGATCAAATTCACTTTTGATTACTTCTTGTTTTTCTTCAATGTGCAGTCATTATTGCAGCTCGCGAATTACTACGCTGTGTATTCTCCAATCGGTCAAAGTCCGAAAGCGAAATCGAAGCCGCTCCTTGATCGGATCGCGCTCTGCTACGTGTCGAAAAGTCGAATTTCATGTGCCGATGAGGCATATATTTTACTTATTTCACGCATTAAGATGTATCTGCGTGTGTAAATTTGATTGAGGCTTGTTAATAGTGTGATATCAATAGCATCTAATTTTATGCTGAGGCTAAGGCCTTAAAATTGTGCTAAACTTTACTGACGTGCATACACACACACATATATTTGTGTACTTATATCTGAGGTGTATCTGATTCAGTTTTGTTAATGTGTGATCTCAATTGATATGCGTATGTGTGCGTATGCGTATTATATACGATGTTTGTGTACACACATACATATCCATTTCAAACAAAATCACACACGTCTAAATGTATCTCTGTTTGTATCCAATTCGGTTTTGTAACTTTGTTTAATAGCGTGATCTCAATTTGATAGCATCTAATTTCATATAGAGACTAGGAATTTAAAATTGTGCAAAATTGATATACACTGTTTTTGTGTTAGTATACATCTATGTACAACATGTAAGTATGTGTGCGTTTCGGTTTAGCAAGATTTGAATTTTGTGAAACGAATAATTGCCGAACAGCCAGCTTGATGTGCTATAGCAGATGTGTGCTAAGATATTTCTCATTTCATGGAAAATATACAGACTAAGATGTATCTATGTGTGTTTGATTCAATTTTGTTAATAGTGTGATCTCAATTTGGTGGCATCTTATTTCATGCAGAGGCTAGTGTTTTTAAATTGTGCAAAATCTTGCATACATATAAAAATGTATATATATATATGATGTGTTTGTCGTATGTCTATATGCATCGTTTAAAACATTTGAATTTTGTGGAATGGATAATTACTGATGCCATGGGTTATAGATTAGCCTGGGGTTCTCTAAATACGTAACTTTGTACTATAAATATATACATATTTATACTTGAATATAGGAGTATGTGTTAGTGTGCCATAAACAGCTATCCAGTATATGTGAATATGCCTGTGTGGCACTTAACAAGATTTAAATTGTGTGAAATGAATACGGAAGGCTTGAGGTGTTGTTATTGTGTGTGTATGTGGATTTGAGTTGAGAAGTTGAAATGCCTGATATGGATATTTTATGATAATTGACATGGTGAATAGCTGAAGGTTGCATACAGTCCCCAAGGAAACTTCAATCTCCGTGATTTTCACCATGCCGTGAACAATTTACCTACTGATGCCTTCTCTCCTGAATTCAACAATACTGGATCTCTCTGTTGTAGTGGTAACACTCAGATATATGTTTGCTTGTGAGTCTGTTGTGTATCTATAGCCATCCTTATCTGATATAATAATTCTATTTTGATTGCTAGACCTCAAACTCTCAAGTCTGCTAAATGACCAAGTATTGTACTCGTGGGGAGGTCGCAGCAGAGATATTACCAAAAAAGTGATTCTGATAAGTTCTTATGTAATTGAGGAGTTGGATTCAGTTGCGAGAAAGGCTCTAATGGTGAGGAAGACATCTTCAGTTTTTCCAAGTTGATATTTTAATCTGCAGGATTTCATGATCTCTGCTTGGTGGTTTTCATGATAGGATGCAGCAGACAAATGTGTTTCTATTGAGTTTGTTTTCTTGGAGCAAAAGACGAGCTGTCTGGTTGACATACCGGAGAATATTAACAGCTTTGTGAAGCAAATTGGAGATCTGGAAAACTGTTCATTTAGAAACTATTTTCCAGGTTAAGGACGGTTGATATTATGTAGGAGCCAACATTATACCTTGCGTTGTTTGGTGAAATGTAATTGGTATTGCATAATTGCCATGCGATTAAATTTGACAGAGATGGGAGGGGGAGGATCATGTTCGTCAATGATATGGAAAGCAATTATATTATCTTTTTGATTGGTAAATGTGTACAACTTTGCATTATTATGCAACTGATCTTACTCTAGGCTCTGACTCTGTTCTTAGTTGTAGCCGATGTCAGTTTGTTTAAAGATGAAAATTAATTACCTGCAATGAGCATGAACCCATTATCAGAAGATTGAAAATAAAATGTAAAATTGTTGTGTTGCTCTATTAAAGTAAACATTTGGGCCGGGAATCGTCTTTTCATGGATATATATTGGTATTTTTCTTAAAAGGACATAACTTAAATTAAGTTTGGATTTCTTAAAAAAATCCCTGTGATAAATTTCTAATCTTTTGATTATATAGAAAAGGAGTTAAGGAGTAGTAGAAGACTGAAAATTTTATCTTTCTTCTGGGGTCAGTAGGGTAATCAAAGTTCTTGCCAGGGTTGTCAATGATTTTGGCTTACTATAAGCAGATGTGGATCATTGGCCTTAATTTTGACTATGAAATTCTTCTACCCTAAGTCATTATTTGAGTGGTGGCTTAAAGATTCTTTATTGTGGATACTAATAGAGAGTGGATTTGCAGATGCACATGTACTGTTTCGCCTGGTGAAGCATTGGTTTCAGGAATTGAAGGAAGACATGGAAGAACCGTTACAGGCTCGTTTTATATTCAAGATCAATTTGACGGGCACTTTGAACCAGATATCCTGCAACTTATCCATATCTTTCAATCATATAATTGATGAGTTCATTTCTTCTCAGGTATGTTTATTTTTTACATATACACATGTTTTGCCTGGTATAGATCGATAACTATCTCTTCCTTGATAAATTAAGCTGATCAAAAACTTTAGTTGTATGAATCTAGATCACATGTATTTGTCTCCAGCAATCCCAATATGTAGTCAGATCCTGCGTCTCATAATTGTCTTTAATAATCTAGATGGCAATTTGTTTCTTATTTTCCTAGCATATACCTGTGGTTACTCGAAAGTTTAATTGTGTTCTTACAATAATTTTACCACACTTTTCCTTATGCGTTGTGCTAGATAAAGTGTATTGCATAACATCTTTTGTATTCTTTTACTCATGAATTCTGTTTGCAGATTCATTCATCTATAGACTTGTCTACTGGTGTGATTATGATGACTTTAGGAGATGGACAATTTGCTGAGACATCGAGTTTATGTTTCAATAGTAAGCTTCAAGATTTTATGAATATCACGTTCCTAAACCCCAACATATTAGGGTTACGTATCTTGATCTAAGGCTTTTATGTAATATTATAATTTGGACACTATCAACAATAAGATAACATGAAATAGTTTCTTATTATCTATACAGCTAAAAGAGGCTTAGAGAAAGGTATTTATGACGCTCTTAGGTTAAAAAATACAGCACTCCTTTATTGAAGAATCTGTTTTCACAAAAGGAAATATTTGTTTGTAGCCTAACGATTTTTCTTTTCCATCTCATCTTGTGATATTTTCGTTCTATATCTGTGATATGTTGAAGATAGACTAGAAGTTCACAAACATGTGGCTCCAGGCCTGTAAAATTTTGGTATCATTAAATCAAAACTGGAGAATTTGATCTATATTCAGTTGTATATACTTGTATCTCGTGGTTGAGGTAGAATATATGCAGTAAGTAATTACAGATGACTGTGTGTTTGCTTGGGGAATATATTAAACAAATCCACTCTTTTTGGGATAAAAAGGAACATCCTCTTGAATAGCGTCTTCTCTTTATATTAGGAAAGGAGAAAACTAGTGTATATAACACATGCATGTAGTTGATGGTAGTTGGTAATAAAAATTCGTTTTGATTGACTTGAAGATCTCGATAGTATTTATTGCTAGCTTGTTTCTTATTGACAACATCCAAGGCAAAGACTAGATTCATGTAATTCTTGCCTCAAAAATGATGCTTACCTCTCTGTCTGGATGGCAGGGTGCCTTTTGCATATATCGTTTCTCCAGTTGGTGGTGCTTTTCATTTGAAAATTATAATTACTTCTCTTATCAGTGTCATTGGCTTTGATGACAAATAGACATGCAGGTGCCACGGCATCCCACTGGACAATATTGATAGAAATTGGATTAGAACTTTTTGTCCGGTGACTAATGATGAGCTCAGAGTGACAGATTTGAATGAGAACTCATTGAAAGTTGGAGATCACACGATCCTCTTTATGCCCTCTTTCCATAGCTGCCCAAAGCTCCAGCGAGTTTCTTCACCTATTGACTTCAATGTTATTGAAAGAATTAATTTAGGTTCACTGAGTGAAGGTAAACTTTTTGAGACAGAAATCACTTTTCAAATAATTGCTGTAATTGATATCTGAAAGTGGTTGCTTTTTCGAAAAGACTAGCTCTATTAGTTTATTTTCTATGTTTTCCCAATGTGCTGATTTTTACCCTAAGTAGACCACCTCAAGTCTCTTCCATTTAACCTCTTAAAAAATTTGATTTTGCGATACAGATAGGACTAAATGTTTTGCGTTTAATTTGTCTTAAGGTTCTTGCACTTTTATGTAAATATGCAGATCCTCTTTGAATATGTTCATATTTTTTGAGACAACTAAATATTGCAGGATATATAGTAGTAGGAATATCGATATACTATGATGTAATGTAAAATGTCTATGTCAATATCATATGACTCTGTTTATCTAGATAGCGGAACGCTGCTTTTTTGCTTTTCCTCCCTTCCTCATCGGAGTCAAAGGGATTGTCTGTGACTTCTTTCTTGTCTCTGTCTTCAGAAACCCTGACCAATCTAAGATCTTTCCTTCCCTCTCTCTCTCTCTCTGTCTTTCTGTCTTTCTCTCTCCTCTCTCTCTTCTCTCAAATTAGTTCCAAACTTTGCAGTTCTCATATAAGGTAGAATATTATATCACAGTGTATCATGTTAATTTTCTTTGCTAGATTTTTCCCGTTCTGCCAGTTTGATAGATTCTCACAATCTAGTAGATTGGCCAAATGAGGAAACGTGCAATATATATCTCAAGTTTATTCTTGTTTTTTCTTCGGATGGTTCCAGCATACATTCACTACAATTCTCATTTGATATTCTGAACAGGAGTTATTTTTGGTGCTTCATATATCGTAACTCCATCAAGTTCTAATGACTCAGATGATATGGACAAGTCAGAGCTAAACTTCGAAAGTGTGTTAAAGAACTTCCTTTCACTTCTTGGTTTGCAATTCTTTGCCATCATGCCATGCATTTATGTGTCTTTGAATTTTTTGTTCCAATCACGAGTATATCTTCAAAACTAAGCTTTGATTTTCTCTCGGCTTGCGTTTTGTGATTTGGCAGTTTTTAAAGTGCTGTGCAGTGCCCTTAATTCCTTCGACCAGGGTTTGGTTTGCTCTTCCAATTCTAATATAGAAACTGCAAAAGAGACTTCCTTCCAGTGCTATTATGTACTTCTACCTTCAGAGAATGGTTTAATGCTTCTTAGGGTAAGGTCTTCCTCCTTCTCCTGTCTTCACAATGTCATTATGTAAATTTGAAGTCAATATCCTCTCGTTCTTACCTCGCTAGACTTTCACACCATCACTTCCTTTCCTATCCCCATGCACCTTCAATCTTGACTGAGCATTTACAATTACGGATGGTAAAACAGAGGGCTGCAATGATGGTATAGGTTACAAGTTTATCCGGCGAATGACTTGATAACTGGAGCTTGTCTCCATTCGTATATATGTTTGAATTTACATTATATTTGCGGATCCCTTATTCTTCTGTAGGATCTTTGGCATACTAAAAGAACATGATTACTTATCCGTGTATTATCCATTATGATGCCATTTATAACTTTGTATTGCGAAATTTGCAGCGGCTTGCAGGATCAGAGGAAGTCTTGCCTGCCCCTGATGTCAGACAATATGTTTGCTCGACAGTGGCCAAGGATATTGAAAACTCTGTTCAAGCTTCTCTGCTTAAGGTTGGATTTCTTATACTATTCACAGAATGTCCAAAGCCCAAGAGCTGCATAGACTGAAATCTTTTGAGCTCAGTTTAGCTTGCTGATTTAATTAATTGATTCACTGCACAAGAAAGCATATCCATGCTCAATTTTTATAACATTAAGTGCGTTAGAAATATGATACTGACTTCTAAAAGAGTAGCTGGATTAATTCTAAATTTTTTTCTTCACATACACACGGATAATCATGTTCTTATCTAGCTCTCGAAAAGACACAAAATTCATGTTTTCGGAGGTAATGTTCTGTTTGTGCGTATAAGGATAACTTTCTCATGCCTATATTTATTCCCAGATGGGAGTAACTGACTACAACCCAGTTCAGCATGAGAGAGGCTTCCATCAAAAACTTAACTTGCTCGTAAAAGAGAGCCTACAATATGGGTAATTATTTTAATTTCTCCTTGCGTTCTTCAATGAGTCAAAGTAAACACGAGCAGCTTCTCTATACACGTAGTTGCCATAAACTATTTTCTTGTTCTTAATCTTGTGATTTTCCAGTTATATGCATAAGCTTGAAAAGGCCTAAAAAGTTTGAATTGGTGAGCATACTGAAAATGGTCGAGTCGAGGTAAACTGTACTTATCTTTAAGCTTAATGGGCTTCCATTAGCTGAATATCGAAGATGAAAGGACTCCTCCCCCTTTGGCTCAAAAATACGTTTCATTGGAGGAGCCGAAGACCTCTTGTGAGTGATATTATATAGTACTAGTTCACTAGATCCTTAATTATATGGTTTGAAAGTATTGAAGCTTTCGGACTGTTTCTGTACTTTGGTTAGATAAATCATGGCCAAATGCAGAACTCGGGGGGCAGAAGTTGCATCTCTGACAAGACTAGTCTAATCTTTTCTGTCAGTCGCGAGCTGCCTTCTTAGGTTTGTTAGGTTATGGCTTTCCAGTTTTAAGTTGTTGTGGTTAAGGAAGATCTTTTCAATCCTTTTATGAATCATCTTTGTCAATGATGGCTTCTACTAATTGAAGTACAAACTGTATAAAAGATCTACGCTCAGAGCTGTCTTCCCCATCACCTGATCAATGAAACACCCTGAAATATCTTTTGCCTAAACACTGCTCCAGACTGTACTTCATATTTACCAACCGCCCGGTGGGGAAATCTCTTCGCTTCCATAAGCACAGGGATTGATGGATTAACTCTTTAACATTAGATCAGTATATGAGAAATATGGTGAAAATTTGAAGTATTTGTTTCTGCATTACAAATATATATACTTGTACTCTGCCGGCACCTTAGGGATAATTCTATATAATGACCTATTAGGCTTTATTGAGATTTAATATGCATGCTTGTTACAGGGCAATACCTCCTAGAACCAAAGAAGTAAAGCGGTCAAACTCGATCCAGCAAGAGTCTCCTGTAGAGGTTCTTCCTTCGATGGAGGTGGACGATGTTACAATCGCTGAAGAGAGAATGCCTCAGCTGGATAAGAAAACCGGCGAAAATAAGTATATTGCATGTATTACTGAAGAATGGGAACAACTGATTGTGACAGAAGTTCCCAGCACGCATTCTCCCACTTGCATCTCCAAGCCAGGTTTAGATCAACCAATTCTAGCACCGCCACAAACTAATAAGCAATTGGATGAGAAGACTTCAAGAATCCTGGAGAGGCTGGAGGGGCCGAGGCAGCTCAAGAGGAAAGCCGTTTCACCGGTAGTATCTAGCAATGTGACTGCAGAATCTGCCTGTGCACCAACAAAGAAGCCTCTCATCCCGTATGGGCCGACTCATTCCGTAGATCCTGGCTCAACAGCAAGCCAGCCAATAAAACCAAATTTTCAGAGGTTAAAGCGGAAAAGATAAGTAGTGTATTCTCATCTACATGCCATCATATACTAGCACAAAGGTCCCTGAGGTTGGTTCTTCTTCCCATCTGTAAACTCTTTATGTGTATAATTCTAGAGTTAGTCATTCTACATCCATTGGATGTTTTCATATAGCACATTAGTTTCACCCTGGACGGACCAAAGAATTTTTCACTTTTGATTTGCATGGATCATATGGAACTTGACGTCAAGAGTCAGCCATTGGAGATATTTAAGAGTAATCTAGTGATAGGTTACTCTTCTTAATAGTTGGAAGTCAGGTGAGGGTTAAAAAAAAAAAAAAGTAAGCCATTGGAGTTGGATTGGGGAATTATACAGAGTGGTAAGTCTAAAGTGTGCTTTCCAATTTTTGAGAAACCTTCCTGCCATGGAGTTCAATTAATCTAATTCCTTAGTGAGATCAGGTCCACTAATCGTTGCAATTGGTGTTCATCCCGAAGAGAGGGAAAAGATTTTCGAAAAGTGAATTTTTACGGCTCTAAATATATCTATTCATTTTATATTGGATCAAATCCATTTTGTAATTTTCATGGTGACACCTATTATTCTTAACTTTCAAAAATTCCACTTAGTAACCTCACCATTCAGTCTCTGTTAACCACTTAACAGAATATATTATTATTAAAAATTTTGGACACAGATACCCCTATCATCCAAACCCACCCACATTCCCACACCAAAACACATGCACCCTCTTGAACAACGACGTCCACGGCAGCAGAGAAAAAAAACATGAAAGAAATGCTGCAGTAGTTATCATTCTCTCAACAGTTTTAGGCAGCAGATTCATTAGAGAGAGACATAGAGGGAGTGATGGCAAGGGATAGTTGTCTAGCTAGTGTGGGCGCCGGTGTTGCTATCGGCGGTGCTGTTGGTGGCGCTGTCGATGCTGTTGGTCAAAATGGTAGAAGTTGATTACTGGGTCTGAAGTTTGAGGGTTGATCGTAGAACATTTACTTCCTACATTAATTACTTTGATTTTTGTTGTTTTGAATTAGGTGATGTAAAAAACAATGTCTATATATGAGGTGCAAATGACGAAATGTGTTATCAGATGATTGTTCGCTGGTAAATAATTGGGTTTATGGGGATCATTTTTTTTTTTTATACTCAATTTCATGTCTCAAAAAGAAAAGAAAAAAAAAATAGTTTTTGGCAGCATGATGGCAAATGAACACAAGGGAAAATGGGTTTAGGTTTCAGCAGATCCATCTTTATTTTCATCCCTCTCCAGTATGAATAAGAGTTTTGATCTTCTTCACAAATGGTGAGCGCGCTTCAGCTTCAAAAGAGTTTTACGAGGACGACGATGGTGGTAATGAGAGGCGGAGGAAGGTGATTCAATGAGCTCAGAGACGACCGGGGATGACGTGGCAGCGACATTGATGGGGGCGTTGGGCTGTTGCTTTGGGGATCTAGGGTTTGGTTTTGAAAGATGGGTTTTTGATTTTTTTCAGAAAGGGTAAAATTGTCTTTAGATTTTAATTATAAGGGTAATATAGTAATTACAAACTTTTGTTTTAACAGAGTTAAAATTTTGTTAAAGTTAACCTAACTTAAGGGTTACTAAATAAAATTTTTAAAGATTAAGGATAATAAATGTCTTCTTATATTAAAGTGAGGGTTATAAAGTGAATTTAATTTTTTTATTTTTAAATTGAAAAGTTTCATCTAGAGGCTCATTCATTCTATTATTTATTTACTGTAATCACAAGTATCTCTCATGCGAGAAACATTAAATTTTGGGGAATAAGACATCCAAGTCCTCAATATTTTAATAATGGGTCACTTAGGTCCCTCAGTTTTTAAAATTTTTTTGGGAGGTCCTTCGTTAAAGGGTACTATAGTCTTTTTCTAAAATAATTGAATAAAAAAAATAAAATAATTTTAAACTAATTTCATAAATTTAATATATTATACACCCATCTAAAAAAAAATAACAAATTACAAACTCACCCTATCACCACCATTTACACCACCACCACCATCATATACAAACCCACAACTTCACCATTAATACCACCTACTCCACAACACACCACACTCCACCATTAACATCACCACCACCACCACTCCACACACCACACTCCACCATTAATCATGTGAAGGTTAACGCAGGAAAATGCCGGGTCCTGTGGACAGAAAATGTAGGTGAATGAAGGTGTACGGGACCATCTACGTGCTGGTTTTTGACACTCGGACTAGTGTAAGATCAGTGTATTGCAGCTTCAAGCACCTCTATCTTCTCAAAATTCCACGATATATATGGCTCAGGTTTCACATTGTGAGAACTTTGTCTTTAGATGGATATGATTAACATTTGTATGAATATATGTATATCACCCGACTGTACTCAATGTAAGAGCAGGAAATAAAATTTTTCTTTCATGTACAAACAGAGAAGTGTGGTTGGATTGGAGTTCATATATAGGTATATTAAAATTTAAATGTATGTAGTGGTGGTGGTGGTGATGTTAATGGTGGAGTGTGGTGTGTGGTGCGTGGTGGAGTAGGTGGTATTAATGGTGAAGTTGTGGGTTTGTATATAATGGTGGTGGTGGTGGTGGTGGTGTAAATGGTGGTGATAGGATGAGTTTGTAATTTGGTTTTTTTTTTTTAGGTGGGTGTATAATATATTAAATTTATAAAGTTAGTTTAAAATTATTTTATTTTTTTATTTAATTATTTTAGAAGAAGACCATATTACCCTTTACTAAAGGACCTCCCAAAAAGTTTTTAAAAACTGAGGGACCTAAGCGTCCCAATACTAAAATATTGAGAATTTGAATGTCTTATTCCCTTAAAATTTGTATGAAACTTAAAGTGAGAACTAATAGTATCACATATTATAAGTCTAGTAATTAAAAAATTATTAGATTGAAAACTAACTTGTATTTCAATCTATTGAGAAATCATATAAATGATTTGACGATTTCAAGGCCCATCATTACTTCGCCATAAGGCCCATCATTACTTCGCCATAAGGCCCATAAATGGTCCTTCTATATTTAACCTTCACTAGATTTTTCTGTATATATATATATATATATATTTTTTTTTTTTTGGTGAGGTCGAAACCCAAATAGGTCATGTGGCATGCATTAAAGATAAATTGAAGAAGCCATTTACTGCATGGCAGAGGAGTCGGGTCCCCAAAAGTGACCTTAGGCAATAAATCTGGGGTTGAAGTAGCATTCAATAAGCATTAAAATGTCCTCAGACCCAGTAACTTTTTCAATTTCGTGAGGCCTTGACTAAGGTTATATCTAACAGTATATGTAAAAATTATTTTATTTTACATGTAGAGAATATATTAAAAATAAACATCTCCAACAGGTTTTTTTATAGATATAGAGAATCTTTACATTCAATTTTCAACATCTCTACATGCGGAGATGCTGAACAAATACCCTAAATCATTCTCTAAAATAATACGTAGAAAAAACTTTGGAAAAACAAAAATAAAGATTCTCTAAAATAGAGAAGCTGTTAGAGTGATAATGAAATAGGGATTCTCTAAAATCAGAATGTAGAGAAGCTGTAGGAGTTAAACTGAAATAGAGAATCCCTACATGTAGAGAAATGACTAAAATTCTCTACATGTAGAGAGAAAAATAGAGAAGCTGTTGGAGATGGCCTAATACTATAATGCCGCCAAGGAGGGACATGATCTAATGCTAGTGAAGTTGAAGTTATTTTTATGAAATTCTAGATTTAATATTTTTTATTGTTTTAAAATTTTGCGTGTCTTACATTGTTGTATTTAGAGGTCAGTGATCAAGTTTCATGAATTAAGTTCTTACATTATTCGAACAAAAAAAATAAATTTTTGTCGAAGTTATATATATTTATAGATATTGTGAGACAATTCGTAAATGGTTTTTAGCATTGAAAGTAGACACAAAAAATAGAAATTATGCTATATATTATGAGTAGGGTTAATTATGCAAATCGTTGCTATTAATCTTCATTGTTTTAAAATATTCAAAATAATCTTCAAAATTTATTAAAAAGGGTCAAACTAGTCCTTTCACCTAAGTTAGTAATAACATTAACAGAAAACAAGTAAAGAAACATATTTATCCTTATATAATTATACAAATAGTCCTTAATGTTGTCACTATTTTTTAAGTCAGTCCATATTATTTTAATTAAAGTAGTTCCTAAAGTTTAGTAAAAGTGGCCAAATTATTTCCTTATGTTAATGGATTTTGTTGAATTTTTTCTTTTGTGACCATTAGATGTTATTTTGAACTTCTTAGAATATATTAAGGATTGTCTTAAACTTTTTGAAAAATATTGGGCAACAAAATTAGCCACTTTTGGATCATTCCTATTTTACCCTCTAAACAAGTTGCACATGACCATTTTTCGTAATATTAGCCAATTTTTTGATGAAAGGATTGATGTAATTATTTTTGACAAATTTTAAAGGATGACTTTGAATTTTTTGAAATAATACAGATTAATTTAAAAAATGGTATTTCTTTTGAAATAATAAAATTCAATTTAAAAATGGTAATAATGAGAAATATTTACATAATTAACCCTTATGCCGACAGGTATAGTACTGCATATTTTAGAATTTTTTATTTAATCAAGGGGATGTTAAATATTTTATATATTATTTAAAATATTATACACAAAAATAAATATACTTTTTTTTTGTATTTAAAACGAAAATGTAGATTTAAATTCAGTCATATTTTAGTACTTTGTTTAGTTATTATTTGTTATTTGAGTGGACCAAGAGACGAGCATTATTTGGAGTCTGAGTTGACTAGTCAGTAGAGTCGCTCAGTAGTCCACTCACAACCGAAAGAAGCATCATCAAACGAAAATGGCGAACAAAATCTCCAACTTGTCCGATCTGATGCAACGTGTCACCTCCTCCTGCTTGCTCAACCCCCTTGCCTCCCGCCGCCACCACCACGAAGACATCTCCGGCGACGATTCTGACGACAACAATTACAAATCCGACTCCGAAGAAGAAGAAGAGGACGCTTTCGAAGACTCATTTGGTTTCTGGGAAGGCAACAAAAACAATAATGTTAATAACAAAAGAGATGAGCCGAGAACTGAGAAGGAAATCGAGTTAGAGATGGTAATGGGGGAGTTTTTCGAGGCGGTATCGAATATGAAGGCGGCGTACGTTAGCCTACAGGAGGCGCATTGTCCTTGGGATGCGGAGAAAATGCGTGTGGCTGACATGGCGGTGGTGGCGGAGCTGAGGAGGTTAGGGGTTTTGAGGGAGAGGTTTAGGAGGAGTGTTGGTGGTGGTGGAGGAGGGAGAGGGAGGTGGAGAGTCGGGGCGGCGACACTGAGGGAGGTGGTAGCGCCGTACGAAGCGGCCGTGGAGGAGTTGAAGACAGAAGTGAAAGCTAAGGATAGAGAGATTCAGAGCTTGCAAGAGAAGCTTAAAACGGCGTCGTCTGGATCTGGTAGTGGTAGTGGAAAGAAGGGAAGCAGCAAGTCAAGGAAGAAAGTCAGCTGCATCAGTCAAGGTCAAATTTTTTTTGCGCGAGGAAAAAGTATAAGGATGGAAAGGAAAGGTTTTTTTTTTTGTTTGGATCAAACAAATAATGACAGAAAAGAAAGTAAATGATTTTATGATTCTACATTGGTGATGGAAAGGGAAGAAAATGATAATTTTAAATGAAAAATTACTTAATTACTTTTTTTTTTATATTCATTGTTACGTTAAGGATATAATTAAAATTATGAAAAAGTACCAAGACAATTAAAATCTTTCGCTCGTTAATCTTTCCACTATGTTACAGCAGTACGAGTTTACTAGCGCTAGATCTGTTATCTTAATGAATTAGTCCAATGATGCTACTTACTATGTTGTTGTTGATGTGGAATCGAAAATTTACTCCATATTTATTGAGTATATTCTATAAATTAGTTTTTTTCGAATTTACTCTTCATAAACGGATTCTCAATTCAAGGAAGCCAAATAGCCATATTATGCCCAAATTCTCGTATTCGTTACTGTAGCCTAAGTGAAGAGTAAATGGCTAAGTATGACTACTAAAGATATTTCTTAAGATTAATCCTAGAACAGCATGCAATTTTACAAGAAAGGTGATCTTTTTAGAGTGTTAATGTTAGTTTTCTGAGTTATTTGGAGATTAAAACAATCTGTTTGGTTTTCAATTAGAAATAGATCTTCGGATTCTTTCGTAATTATTATCATGGGTGATGCATTCCCATACATAGTCAGAATCTGACTTCTTTGTTTTACTGATGACAGTTGCAGTGGCACCGGGCCTGGAGCTGTTTGAAACGACAATGGGCTCAGTGATAGATGCTTCAAAATCATTCACAGCTATGTTACTTTCACTAATGCGCTCGGCTCATTGGGACATTGCAGCTGCTGTGAGATCCATTGAGGCGGCCTCTTCCACCAATACAACTACCACAAGCACCACTGCAGACTCAATCGTGGGAGCCAACCATGCCAAGTATGCATTTGAATCCTATGTGAATCGCAAATTGTTTCAAGGCTTTGATCATGAAACCTTCTACATGGACGGAAGCCTCTCTTCATTGCTCCAACCCGACCAGCACCGCCGCGAATGCTTTACTCAATACTGTGACATGAAGGCAATGGATCCAGTTGAACTACTTGGCATTCTTCCCACATGCATCTTTGGAAACTTCTGTGCCAAGAAGTACCTCGCCATTGTGCACCCCAAAATGGAGGAGTCTTTATTTGGAGATTTGGAGCAACGCCGCCAGGTGTTGGCAGGGCACCATCCGAGGAGCCAGTTTTATGGAGAGTTCTTGGGGCTGGCGAAGTCAGTTTGGCTGCTGCATTTGCTGGCATTTTCACTAGAGAAGCCACCAAGTCATTTTGAGGCAAGCCGGGGGGCAGAGTTTCATCCGCAGTACATGGAGAGTGTGGTAAGGATATCAGGCGTGGGTGGTGGTGGATGCCTAGGAGTACGGCAGGTGGTGGGGTTTCCAGTGAGTCCTGGGTTTAAGCTTGCAAATGGCTCAGTGATTAAGGCCAGGGTTTATCTTGTTCCCAAGGATGAGTTTTAGGATTAGTGTGGGTTAAGGCAGGAGGATACGAGTTAGTTGAGTAAATGAGCTACGATCTCAAATCAGCAAACACACGCACATTTAGATGCGTCTCTGTGTGTATTCTGTTCAGATTTGTTACCAGTGTAATGCAATTTTGGATAGATCTTTATTTCATGCAGAGCTTAGTGCTTTAAAATTGTGCACATTTTACATCCATATAAATGTATGTGCTGTGTCATACAACTATGTAAAGAGCAAGAATGTATGCGTTGCATTGAACTAGATTTTCAATTGTGTGGAATGTATAATTACTAATGCAATTGATTATGCAGCCAGCTTGGGGGTGCTATAATATGTATGATTTGAGTATAACATTTGCTTGGACGTGTCTGTTGTGTGTGTATACAACTTTCCCCTATGTTTGAGTAATTACGTTTGTATTGCACTCAACAAGATTTGGATTGTAGGTAATTGTTGATACGGTTGATAATGCAGAAAGCTTGAGGTGTTATTATTATGCTTGTGTGTGTTTGTGGATTTGAATTGAGAAGTTCAAATAATGATGTTTTGTGATTATTGACATGGTGGACAGCTGAAGGTTGCATACTGTCCCCAAGGAAACTTCAATCTACGTGATTTTCACCATGCCGTGAACAATTTACCTGCTGATACCTTCTCTCCAGAATTTAACTAACTATTCTGGATCTCTCAGTTGTAGTGGTAACATCGGATATATGTTTGCATATACATATGTATTTGTGCATCTATATATCTATATGTATGCATGTATGGCACATCTTATTTTATCATCCTTCTCTGATGTGAAAATTAGTTTTGATCACTGCTTCTAGATCTGAAACTCCCAAGTCTGCTAAATGACCTAGTACTCATGGGGAGGTCGCAGCCGAAGATGTCATGAAACAGTGATTGTGATAGTTCTCATGTAACTGAGGAGTTGGATTCAGTTGCGGGAAAGGCTCTGATGGTTGGAAGCCTTCTTCAGTGTTTCAAGTTGCTATTATAATTCTGCAGTATTACATGAGCTCTGCTTGGTGGTGTTCTTGATAGGATGGAGCAGACAAGTGTCCTGTGAGGTTGGTTCTTCATCGATCCCCTCTGTTACTCTGTAAGTACATAATTTCAGTGTTAGGCATTGTACTTCCGCACTGCGCATTGGATGTTTTCATATAGCTCATTGCTTTCACTAAATGCTGGCACAAGATCATAAAGATTGATTTTTAGTATTCTCCATAAACTAGAAGCCGAATCGGTTTCTGCCAACACATACTTTAATTTGCATAGATCATATGCAACTTGAAGAGTCAGCCATTGGATTTGGATTTGAGAATTTTACAGGTTGATAAATTTGTTATGGTATTTTCCAGTTTTCGGAAACCTTTCCTGCTGTGGAGTTTAATTAATCCCATTGCTTAGTGAGATGAAGTCCACTACTATATGGCCCCATATAAATGTGTATATCTTTCAACAGACCTCTCTCACATCAATATGCTCTTCTTGGTGTGTATCTGCACATGTAAAAAATCTAAATTAAGATAATGGTCTTTATGCTTCGGGTAAAGGTCCACTTTGTCGCCCCAGAATTCCATTCATTGATCAATAAGTGTCTGAAATTCTATACCTTTTACCTAGAGCTATTCAGTGTCTTTTCATTAACGGTCATTTGTTTGCAATATCTAGTAAGCAATATCTTACTAGGGAAAAGTGTTGTCCGCCTGACGGATTGATACACATTACAGGTGGGGTCCACCTCACATGTGAGAGGTGTACGAGCCTCCCTCTTACTAGTCATACTAAAGCTGACATTATTGACAACTTGTAGTCATGCGTAGTTTAAGAAAAGTCTCCTATGAGGCATTCAGCCATTCAACCAAATCACAAACATGTAGAGCCCACATTGTAAGACTCACTCTTTTATTTTAAGGGTTGAATGGTCGAATGTCTTATTGAAAGTTTTTCCCATAGTATGATCTCATTTTAACGACTACAATAGATACATCAAAAGATCCAATATTTGTAGCTAACATGTAGAAGAGTCATTGGTTTAGTAATTTTTGTGATGGCTCATGTATTTCACAAAATGCATAGGTGTAGGTGGGGGTGGGGGTGGGGTGTTGGGGGAAAGTAAAGATTGATGTGAGCTTGGTAGTGAGAGGTGGCATGATTGGTGGCGACGAGGTGTGATCGTACAAATGGCCGTAGCTGAGTCATTTACGTGCTTTCTTTGTACTCTTTATTCTTATTTCTGTTTTCTTTGGGATAGGGAGGTTAGGATGGTGATGTAACTGACGATGACATGCAGGCAGAGAGGCGAAGAGGTTGATAGCGAGATCTCGAATCGAATCAACAAGGGTCATTGTTTAAATATCTACTTATTCTGAAGGTATATTTCCTGGTTTGAATTGACTCTTTAAATGAGATCGTATAATTTATATAGCTGATTCTACTTAGTGGAACAAGACTTAGTTTGATTTGGTTGCATCAATGCAATATATACCTTTTCTGAGAAATTTTTATCAAATTCGAATTAGAATTAGCTATTTGTTAACTTTTTCTGATGGCATAGGCTTAATTTCCCCAACCAGTTTTAGTGGTTCAACCCCTTCACTATGTTCGTTTATTTCCAATAGATTTCTGTTAAATTTCCTTTCTCTGTACAAGTCAACTTCGAAAACTTAAAATTCACTCCAAAGATTGGGTAGAATGGCAAAACAATAATTTATCGTGATTAACTTTTGATGTTCAAAATACTTACTTTCTCATCGCTCTCAATTAAATTAGAGCATGCATTGAGCTATGTTGTTGCATAACACATAGGGATGACAATAGGTAGCTGTTGTAATTGAAACAGAGGGGTATCCGTCCAATGAAAATCCGATAACAAAAATCGATTGGTTTTGATTTTAGACATTAAAAAAATTAATTTTTGATATCCGATTATTAATTTATTATATAATATATAATGTATATATATCTACATATATAATATAATATTTATAGTTAATGAAAATATAAAAATAATTTTTATACTAATATCTAAAATTATATCAATAGAGAATTAAAAAGGGCTATTTAAAAAAAAATTAAGGCCCATACAATTATTCAAAAAGAAACAACAAAAAAAAGTTATTGGGCTTAGCCCAAGTGCCCAACTAAAAAAAATATTATTTAAATTAATATTTTTAGATTTTGATTTATTGTATTTTTAATTTTGTTTACATTTAAATTAATAATTTTGGAATTTTTTTCTATTTAATTTTTAAAAAAAAATTAACTGCTTCAGTTTCGAGTTATTCACAATTTTTTTTACTTGTCAATTTCGATTTTAAATAATAGTTTTTATCAGTTTTCAGTTTCGATTTCAAGTTTTGATTATATTTTAACGGTTTCAGTTTTGATTTTTTTCTAAATTACCGATTCATCAAATCGCTGTAATTTCTAATCACAGAATTTAAATCATACCAACATTCTTTATGAAAAGGCACTGTACTATATTATTATAGAACAAATCAACAAACATATCAAAAACATATACACTTGAGGGTCAATAGTTTGATGATGGTTGGTATTATGAATTCCCACCATCATTACATCCCCATTATCGTCACATCTATACAAAATACACATTTAAACTAACTTAACTTACGGAACGATGACGTTTTGCATGCGACTCTTGCCCATTCTACTTTCATATTCTAATCCCCAAATATTCAATGGTGGCAGCAACAACCCCTCTATGTTTTTGCCTGCACTTGATTTTCAGTTTCTTCTAAAATAATAGTACACCTCATGTAGCACTATAATACAGCTTCATAAGTAGATTAATCTGCAAGAACCCTGTTCAGAAGAAAGAGTAGGGTTCGAGATTCGACACCTCTAATATGATTCAAAAATATTTACAGTTAGTTTCTTGTCATAGAGTAGTATGATTCGAAAGTCTTTACAGGGGTCCCGGGGTATGGCATCCCTGATGTGAAGCTGTAGGGTTTTAGTATGATTCAATCAAAAGTTTTCTTTATGAAAATCAAATTTGGTGGAGGTCTTGTGAGAAAAGTCCAAAGCAAGTTCTTTTAGTTGTTTTGTCAGTGCTGGTGCCCCACAATAAAACACCCCTGCAATTTGAAGACAAAAAACACTCCAATTAGTTTAACATTTTTCAATATGACATTTAACACAGTTTAAAGATACATAGGAAATCATGATCAAAGGGATAAAAAGTAAAAGACAAGATTACATCCCAAGATTGCTCACAAAAGAAATGAGGCATGATGAAGTGTGTTAGGCTGGTGAACAATTAACTTGACCTGTTTGACTATAATGTGCATGTGGGGTTCACGACGTGAATAATCAGGTTATTTTATAAAATTCTTCGTGTAGTAGACAGTGACATGCAGAGTGGATTTGTCTAATGAGATTAATAATGATGAATTGATGAGATGTGAATGTCAAATAACTGGATTATCATTCAATTACTATTGACTCCGTCACAACATTATAATCCAAATCCGAGTATAAAGCATTTCAAGTAACTTGTACGTACAGTACTAAAATACTACACGTATCAATTAAAAAGTGGCAAATTCATAAATAGCATGGGCAGGCAGAAGGATTTAGAGCCTCTCATAAAATTATAACATTATGAGCGAGATTTAATGATGGTAAATTGTTTGTACAATAAAGGTGAAATAATCCAAACAATTTACTGTCGTTAAATTTCTTTCATAATGTTATATGACGTGAAAGTATCCAAATCCGTAGATATGAAAGTTAAATTAAGATAGAAAAAACTCTTTTATCAATCCGGACTGACATTAGTTCAAGAGAATAAATAGGTTTTACATGTGTATAGAGTTAGACTGATTGAATAGCAATCCGATAAATAAAGTTTCGGGTTAAGAAACTCACCAACTTTGGCATTAGTGTGGTTGATGGCAATCCGCTTGTAGACATTACGCCAATTAGGCTTAGCAAAATGAGACTTCACACGCGTTCCAGAGACAATATCAACTCCATTTTTAGCATGGTTAAGAGACTGAAGCATAGTAATGAGAGCAGATCTAGCATCACCTTCTTCATACACACTGGTGCAATAATTGTGCATCTCAATCACTTCTTGATGATCCATTTCAGCCACTTCATTCATTATTCCTTTGAACCAATCAAATGAACCTTGTTCTCTTGTAACCCAATAGAAATATGCCCTTCTTGTTTTAAAGTTGTTTCCATTTGATCTCTTATTTGTGCCATCCTCCATTGCAGTACCTTCTTGTTCATCCATGGCTTTCATGTTGTTGACAATGTCTTTCACAATGCTGATCATGGGTGTTGCTCCAATTCCTAGCCCCACTAACAACACCACGTCATATTTCTTGTAGTCTTGTGCTGGTGCTCCATATGGTCCATCAATTAACACCCTTGGGAAACTGTCCATCATAATTGAATAAGTGAGAAAGTTAACTTTTTTAGGATCAGTTACGGTATTATTTATGACTATCTTAAATCATGCCTTATTCAGATAACGTATATCGCATTTGGATTTGTAAATAATGTTATCAACAATTAGCATTATGCAAAATATTGGTACTTTGTTACAAAAATACTATGGTAACTAATGTTGTGCTTCCAAATCAGACAAACAGTTAATTTTTTTAGGCTCGGTCTTAATATTACTGTTGACCATCTTAAAAAATGCTTCTTTCAAATAAAATTATGCATCTTAAAATTTAACACCTTGTTATAAAACTGAAGGACTTTCTAAGAAAAATTTCAAGTTTTAAGAAAAAAGTAAAGCTATGCTTGGAACATATTGGTTGATTAGAAAATGACATTTTTCACTTTGACATATTTGTCGTCTAGTTCTAATAAGAATTGATAAGGCGACAATGATCACATGTTTGTTATATGTTACTATCTAGGATGTCACTATATATTGTTCTGGATAACACTAAGAGATTATTAAATTCAGAATTAATTTTTTTCTTTTTTTTTTGGTCAAGAATTTAGTGTTCATTTTTGCAACTTTGCCTGATAAATGATAACCCAAAACATAAAAAGAAATGTGATATTTACTAATATATCATGGAGACATAGTGAAATAGACTCATGCATTTCTATATGATCTTCTCAATCTATGCATGTTTAAGGGAAGAGTTTCAAAATGATCATCCCGTTAGAGAGTATAGACCCCACATATCATACACACACTACGTAATCGTTTACTTTAAAGATTTTTCTTAAATTAAAAACTTGAAAAGACTTACTTTGGATTGTTCTCTCCTTGTAAGTAGTCAGCTCTGAGGAGTCCACTTTTCCCATTAGGTGGAGGTTGACACACCTAGCATAAACCCATAAAAAATTTAGCAAAAGATTTGTAACGGAGACATCTTGTTGATACAATTGCAAATTTGCAATTAAATGTGATGGTGACATACACTACAAGAAGATACATGTAAGGACATGTAATTATCAGATTGTACAACTTGTTGGGTATTTACATCATGCCAGGCCAAAAGTTGCAGACCTATATGGCAAAGATTCCCAGCTAGAAATATCATGCATTGGTGGTATTGATATTTTTGGAACATTTTGAAATAATGCACTACCCAACATGATTCGATGACATAAATCCATTTCATCATTCATGAAGTTAAGGGAGCGCGTGAATTCGCGTCATGTGAGGTTCACACGTCATAGACATTCACGATCTGATTTTTTGAATTATCTAATCGTTTGCATGACTCTTCCTGAAGCTAATCACTAGAATTTGAGTGTACTTCAATTTAATTAGCTAGGGATAATGTTGCTAGATGGTTTGACCCTTACATATGGGCAATGACATATCGCCCTTGACATATGGTGTAATGTTTCACATTGGTTAAAAACATGATAAACGAGTATAAAGGTTTAAATTTTAATAACTCGGTTTGATCATTTAGGAAAATGAAATTTAAGGCCCAAGACAATTAGTTTCACTTGCAGGCTCAGCGTTGTGGCTTGGGGTGTGATACATAAGATTCTTCTTTGCTATGTGAAATCTAACACTTGTGAATTGATAATGAGTTATGATGAAATAATTTTGACAGTTCACAATCATTAGACCTACTCATAACATTATTTTGACGGTTCACAATAATTAGATCCGTCTCATAACGTTATCCTTACTCATGACTTAGCTAACCTGTGCAGATGGGAAAGATTCAAACATGGAGATATATTATGTTATTATATACCTCTGAGAAAACAGTCCTGAGTTGTCTTGTCCAGTCACCAAGAGTTCTAATGTGAACACTTATGTAGTCATCACCAGGGGCAGAAGTGATGGAAAATGGATGCCTGTAATATTTGACCACAAAAAATATTTAATAGCTAGAGCAAAAAGATAAAAGAATAGTAAAAGATGAAAAAGACATGAAAGAAAAATATGCTTTTTTATTCTAAAATATTAGGATAATTCAAAAATCGCATTTTAGACTGATTGACAGATTATATAACAATAATATGAAATGAATCTTACATTCTCTCAATCGCACAGTCCGTTAACCGGACCAAAGAGTTTTTCATAATTCAGTTCCAATAATTGATCATGCATCGATGGTACAAAAGTCCATATACAAACAAATTTAATATATCAACTTGCCTTGGCCGATTGGGAAAAAGTTACTTTAAGCTTTACTTACCATTCAAATGGAGAAACAGCTGCACAATTGACAAACATGTATTGGCCACTCTTGTACCTGAAACCTTGCGGCTTAGACATGTGAAGGGTCAACACGTTTCCAGGATAAATAGCCACCTTCAATTCAAATGCAAAAGCGTTATTAATGGGAACAAATCTAGAATATTTTATCAACGAAATCAAATATTTGTAGAACATTAAATTAGTTAAAATTCCGAAGTTAAATGGAGACAAAGTAATTTTACAGGGTTAAAATTGTTAGGTATTTTAAAACATTTTGTGGAGTAAGTAACAACTATAACCTCCACAATCCACATAGTAAAATTGGTATGTAACTCCCGGAATTTAGAAAAAAAAAAAAACTATTAACTCCACAATCTAAAGAGTAAATCCAGACCTACTTACCTTGAGTATCTTAACAGGCTTGACAGTGGACCTCAATGCTCTAATTAACCTTTCACTAGCATAAAGTGCGATTGGAATTGCTAAATACATCCAAGTCTGCCAATCCAAAATGGTTTGTCAAATTTTGACGATAACTGATTATAAAGTAGTATATAATAATAGATTGCTATTCCAACTGTCCGGACTGATATCAGTCCACTCATACGAGATGAATCACACACATTTGTGAACCCGCCTCCTCTTCTCAAGGACTAATGTCAGTCCCAACTGTTGGAAGAGTTTTTCTAATAACATAGTTAGATACTAACCGTTTTCTTATACCATTCATGGGTCAAATAAAGCTTGATACCATGAACAATGAGGAGAGTGTAGACGATGACAAAGAGGTGATGAGAGTACCAAAAGGCATTAAAACCAGTGACTATGTTGAAGGGTTTTGGTAGATGGACTTTGTTTCTCCTAAACCATGGTGTTGCTAGTGTGAATGCTATGGCCATTAAAACCACCATGATTATTCCAGTCACACCTTCAACTCCCTTCACAAAATGCCAATAGCTAGTTGGTTGTTCTTCCCCAAAGAATGGCTCCATTGGCTCATACTCTTCAGGTGTTGCAGCAAGAAGTCTTGGGAAATCACATGCCAAGTGACTAATTCCATGTATTCCAACCCCTATTGCGATTCCAATTGCTATAATCTACAAGAATAAACAGGCCACAAATTAGTTCTACCTACCACTTGGAAATTTCCAATATTATTAAATTTAAAGTAAATACCGATCATCAAATCACAATTTGGTTCATTAACTTCAAAATTTTGTTTTTTAGTCCTACAAAATAGAAAATTGTTAAGTCCTTCTTGTATCTTTTGTCAATTTTTTGCTGTGAATTGCACGTGTAATGCCAAATTTAGTGAAGGATTAACCGCTGAAAAATACAAAAAATTGACAAATGACTAACGTTGTCCTACTTTAGTCAATTAAAAGATGAAAATGCTCATTTCTAAAGATAAGGGACCAAATTATCATTTTATCTAAACTTAAGGCACCAATGAAGGTATTCACTCTAAATGTAATTGTATTGAAGGACAGTCTTGGTGCAACGGTAAAGGGTTTTGTCGTTTGACCAAGAGGTCACGGGTTCAAGTTGTGAAAACAGTCTCTTGCAAAAGACAAAATAAACTTATTTCCAATAGAATTAAAAGTAGATCTAACTCTATATTGAGCCCCACAAATAACGAAACTTTCATGAACAGGCAGTGACCCTTTATCAAATTTAATAGCATGAAGAGCAACTTACTTTGTGGAAATTGAGGTTGTCATCAAATGGAACAGCAACACCAAGTTTGGTCTTGTTTCTGAGCCATGTGATGGTGTTTCGACAGACTGGCAGTAAAATCAATGCCATGTTCAACTTAAGTGTCTCAGCTGCTCCTTTTGCCATGCACACACAATGACCCATCACATCAAACACAGCTTTATTTTTGTATTGCACATACTTGTATGCAAATAAGCCGGCCATGACACCAATCCATAGTGCCAACACCCATACTCTCTGCCAATTATCTAGTAAAAAGTACTTGAAATCTTGATACCATCTTCTCAGAGGGTTAGGCTCCACTGTTGGCTTAAGCTTCTGGCTTAGCATTTGACTCAAATTCTTGCTTTCACCTACTCGTACAGAATGGGTTGGTGCTTGCAGCAACAGGGTCTCCACGTTTTCAATCTGTTCAGCCAAGGATTAGTCATCAAATTTCCGAACTGCTATGCACATGGTAAACGAGAACCATAGTCTTTTTGTTAACGCGGTTCTCATACCATGAGGGTCCAACACACACTCAATTAGAAGGAAAAAAAAAAAGTGGTAATATCATTGTATGAGTCCACCCATAACTTGGAGATTCTGCCTCTGTCTTATAAGTAACCACTTGATCGAAAAACTAAAAATTTGTAATAATATATATTTAATTAATTTGATATCTCAAAACCCGATATCCACTTTATTATGAAAATAGTAAGATCAATTATTTTCAATCAATGCTGAGGAATTACCATAACGTATCCTAGGTTGTTGGGGTCTAACTCTTCCATGATCAACGCAGCGTATTCATCGGCTTGTTTCTGAATATTCGACAGCTTGTTGGCAGAAGCACTGAGGGTAATGATCTGCACAAGAACATTATAATTCAGAAAATTATCCCGGGCGGAGCTAACCCATTTAGAGGGAGCTCAAAATTAAAATATGTATATATTTCTAATTTTTTATATTTATTTATCTTCAATCTTTTTATTGAATTTTGAGTCCTACACATGCACGTTTAGATCGAACAGCCGAATGCCTAACAAAAGAGCAACCCATCAATGATATACCTCTCTGACTTCTTCTTCTGTAATTCTGCCATCTGCATCTTTGTCAACCCTGCACCAAGTTTATCATTATGCAACTACTGTTAGCCTTCGAGAATAGGAAAGAGATTATGAGTCACCCGTGTATTACGCTTGATAGTAAATGCTTCGTTAACATATTAAAATAATAATAAAAATTTATTTAACATGTCAACTAAATACATATACGAAATAATAAAATGAGTATTGGTCTCGAAATTATTGATGAAACCAATTATCTTACATGTCGAAGAAAGTTTGAAGCCGAGAATCGAAACTCTGATCAGAGATTTGCTCCCAAAACTCTTGAAGTTGTGCCTTGTTGATGACAACATCGGTTATATTTCTCCTCCGAGCAAGTGCATCAAAAAGCTCCCCAGCAAACTCTTTAGACTCTTTATTCATACCTATACCATTAATCACCGTAGAATTATCTCAAACAAGATCAAACATTTCATATCATTATCAGAAAATGAAGTTAACAACACCAAGCTAATTGGAAAACTAGCTATTCGGTCAGCCCGTATGAGTCTCACTAATACACGAGAGATTAACGGGTCAGTCATCATCTTATCATGTTTTGTTTAATTACCTATGCATTCGGCAAAGAGTGATCGAGGTAACAACCCGTTGTTGGTGGCTGTGAGCTCATCAAACCGGCTCTCAACGGCGGCCCAACCAGCTCCACCATCAGTCTTGCTGATGAACTTGAGCCCTTTAAGTGCATGAGCTGCAGCAGACTTAGTCCTATCGAATTTACCATGATGATGAGGCCGTTTTGATAGCGTTGCTAAACGCTTCAGCTCGTGAGAGACTTGCCTAATTTTTGAAGAAGCATTTCTTACTATTGATGATCCAAAAGTAGACTTCTTCTCCAAACCCTTAGCCAGAAGGGCTAACTCGGGGTCCTCGACGTCCGCGCCACCCGGGGTCCTGACACTGTGGACCGCCACGGAGTCATCGCGGACGTCGAGGGTGATCTCAACCATGTCCTGATTCGACATGGTAGTACTACTGCTGTTATTTGAAGTCTTAGAGATGTTAAACTTTGCGCTCTTTCTTCCACTTCTCTTGTTTAGTGGCCCGCTTAGCGGACCACTAAATGCTGTCCTATCACTCCCGATTATCTCCGTGTCAGAGTGGTGGTGCTGGTGGTGGTGGTAGCGGTCGTGGTCGTGGTTATTTTCCATGTTGTGCATTTCAACTTACACAAACTTCCTTGACAAATAACAAGTAAATAAATGAAGCAATAAAGCAAACTTTAGCTATATATGTCCAAGTAACTATAAACTTATGCAAATTCCATTCTTGATCTCACTTTCGAAAGAGAGTATGTTAAGACACCCGCCTTTTCTTCAGACGTGTCCTCGAAATGAACAAACGTTAATAGAGAAAGAGAAGAGAAGGATCAAACAAGAGCTTTATGATGTATGGAAAAAAATAGAGAAAGATGAGTTGGTGATGTTGTTGAAGAGAAAGCTTGGACGGTTATGAAGGTTTAGATTTTTTGTTTCTCTCTTTGTGTAATGTTTTAATGTCCTAACTAATCCCAACTTTATATATGAGTTGTGGCTTCCACTTGTATCAGATTTGGAAAGGCCTAGTCTTCGAAAATAAATGGTCAATTTAAGAATTGAATGAGATAATTAAATAATAATATATTATAATTAAAAGTTTTAAATTTTATGATAACAAAAGAAGGAAGGTGGCAATTGGCTATGTGCTGACCACGTTTACCGCTGTTGGTGCATGAATGTGTAGGTTAGAGACTAGAGTATTATTATAGAATATAGCAGATGGGCCCTAAAGATAAAAATTGACAAATTAAACATCAATTTACTCTTGTATGCGTTAGGCAAAATTTCAATACCCCATGGGCACAATACAGCAAAAGATGGAAACTTATTACTGCTTTCCACGTCGTTACAATCATCAACCTTGAGCAGAGATGGATGCATATGGGAGCTAGTGAGGGTTATAGCAGTAATTGATTCAAAATAATATTAAAAGTTTTATTTATTGTTTTTAAAAAAAATAGATATTTATATATTTTTAGTTAAATTAGTTAATTAACTCTCACTAAAAAGTAAAATATACTTATATAATTAAAAAATTATATTTTTAGCCTCCGCTGTCAATAATTTTTGGATTTGTTCCTAACCTTCATTGTTATAGAATTATAAAATTTTATTCTAAAATTAATTAGTAATAGATAGAGTAATTCAATATGATGTAAGGTGGTTTTAAAGTTTATAATTTTTTTATATAAATTATATTGTGTATTCTAACATCCCTTTCACGTGTGACCTAATTTGAAGAAATAATTTTAAATATATGAGTTGATATTAAGGTGAGTTAATAGACAAAATGAGTGACGGGTTACACATGAGTGAACGTGACTAATCCTCCTATAAGCAATTGATTGCATATTGCAGATGTAATACATTGGAAGTGGATATAGTAAAAGTAAATACAGTGAAAATGGTCATGGCTGGAGGATATTTCATCATAATTAAGTCAAAAATTAACTGCTAACCGAGGTAATTTGCGTTATATCGTATATTATCTTGAAAATTTACTACCTAGTACTGTGAACCTTGAAGAGGACCACAATTTTTGCAAGAAATTCAAACAAAGTAGTCCTTGAAGAGGACCACAATTTTTGCAAGAAATTCAAACAAAGTAGTCCTTGAAAAGGACCACAATTTTTGCTTGCATGTATCTTTATGGACCTGGTCAATCAAGCTCCACTCTGATTCCCAATACCAACCATCCATGCATGTTTCTGGCTGCTTTCCGTAGCCAACTTTTTTTGCTTGCATGTATCTTTTAGCTAGGGTTCTTATTATTAAGATTCGACTAAACGGATTTAACAACTCTCACAATATAATATAGCTTATATATTATGCATATGAGTCTTAACAATATAGAGATCGCAGTTTAGGTTCGACTAGTTGGATCAAAAATATTTTTCCTTTTATAATGAAATTTTGATAATTAATAATATTTTAAAGAGTAACCTTTTATGTTATTTGAGCAATTTACCCGACTAGATATGTCAAGATTTCGTCTCATTAATATGATAAGAATTCCTCTATTTTTATGAGCTAGAGAGATTTCCACTTCTTCTAACCCTATTTCAAAAGCGTGGGAGAAAATGGATTTTTCTTTTTCTTTTTCTGTAGAGATTTTCATTCCAATCGCGATGATGCAGAGGTTGATTTTACTGTATTTTTTTTTAATTGGACAAGGTTAACTTTTTCCATAACAACCCACTTAAACTCTATGCCTATGATTATGCCGACACAAGTTTCAAATTTCTTATATACATTTTTTTATAAAAAAAAAACTAAGGTACCGCCTTAATTATTATTGCCTCACATCATTATATACTCTTACCCAAAACTCTTTTAACAATAATTAACCACTTTGGTAAAAGAAAATTGGTTCAGTGATGAGATTGAAGAGTATGAATACTTGAACCAATACGCCACATGTGCATTCATTTCATAGAGTCTTCTTGTGATTAATTCTTTTTTTTTTTGGATAACAAAAAATTCAACTACATTAGATTAATTTTAAGACTATAATTTTTGTAGTGCGGTGATGCACCTTAATGCATACTCGAAATCGATCAAGGATCAGATAATATTAATAATAAAAAGATAAATATTTAAATTTAAACTTTATTATAATAATTCATTATTTGATTACTTGATCATCGAATTATAATGATTGTTAGTTAAAATACCGTAATAGTCAATTGAGAACCGCAACTTGTGGAGGTCAATTATTGCGTGTACTCGGTAGTTGAATTATATCTTCAGTCAACACAATTATTATATAGGTTTATCGTTAATATGGATAATGACTTATAAAATTAAGTATTCAACTCTTTCACAAACTCTCAGAGACAATTCTCAGCTAGCCTTCACTGGAAAGAAAGTTTTACGTGCATGTTTTTCAGTGAAATACCCATCTCTATCTATGGTAAGAATCTAATTCGTAGTGAGATTCATTTTTGAGTGTCGGGTTGATATAAATCATTACTCTTATGATCATATTAATCTTGTATTAATAAAATCCACTAATATTTTTCTTTCTTTGTATTCGTTTTATCTTCTTTTTCTTTATTTTCTACTTTAAACAATAAATATTTTTGAAGTGGGTTTGATCTTTTTTCAAACTTTGCACGTATTGAGAATTTCGCGTATCTTGATATAGATGGAATAGTCCCTCCAACCACGGAACATTTAGATGTTTTAGGCATGTTTAATATTGGTACAGGATAACAGGAAAGATGTTTCGGTCTACAATGGCAACGATATGATTTTTGGTGGGTGAATTTTCAGTACTTTTTCAGATTCAAATCTACAAACACAAGGTATAGATCTGAATAACAGTGTATATGCACCTAATAATTAAATACTCCATTGCGACGTTGACTTTCAAAATTTTGCGGCATTTTCCTTTTCCTGGAAGCCGTAGACAAAATGTTAGCGATCTCAATTGCGTCTAGGGTCTGTTTGATCTAACTAGTTATTAAATTATAGAGTTTTAGTTAAAAATATTATTAAACAAGAGTCGTTCACTGTTTATTTTTTAAAGAAATTACGAGAAGAGCAATTATAATATTAGCACTCCCCCACCCCCACCGCCCCAAACCAAAATAAAAAGAGAGAGTTAATTAGTTATTCTATTTTTTAGTATGAAGTATAGATTAATTAGATGAATACAAATGTTGATCTTTTTCTTCCAAGGATTGGGTTCAAAGATTAGATCTGCCTTTTAAGTTTAAGTTTGAACTTATATCATCCTATTATAAATATAATTTGATCTCCGACTAATTTAAAACATACGTTACAACATGTTATGATATCACGAATTTAATAATTTTAAAGTGAATTTAATGTATTTTTATTTAATGTCATTATGTTTTTTTGAAGAAAAAGTGTTAATCTTATGGAGGAGAGTGAGAACCCGCGGTTTTTTTACCTCATTGCTCTATTATCCAAATGTAAAATGTTAACTCTAACTTTTAAATTTACAGAAATGTTTTTAAGTGCTAAAAATTGATCTTGAGAGACCCTAATACACATTTCGTTAAAATCCATTGAAACTCTTTTTCTTTCACATAAACATATAGCGCGTCATTATATATTAGCTAGTAATATTTCACCGGAAAAAAATTATTATATAAAAGGAAATTTAGCGGAGTTCTTTTCATATATAGAGTGAAGTACCGCCCAAATAATATAAAATATTATTTATATAAATTTTTTTTTTCTTTTAGATAGGGAGAATTGTCAAAGTATGAAATGATAGACTAGTCCACTGTGACTATTTTGACTGCGAGTTGTGGTCATTTAAGGATTGGACTAGTCGAAACACGTAATGGTGAGTTCGTAGGAAAGGCCAAAGTCTGGCCAAGGGAATTTTTTTTTTTTTTTTTTTAATTCAAAGAGAGGTCTAACCCCATACATATATACAGATATAATTAGTGAGATTTAAGTTCGTAATCTCTCATAAATATTGTGAGTGTCATGTCGTTATATAAAAAGGTCTTTGGCCTGGCCAAAGGAATTTATGAGAGCATTTTTTTTAGGACCATACAAAGAAAACTAACTAAAATAGAATTCGAGGGCAGTCCAATAACAATTTATTCGAGATTTTCTCATAAAAGTTTCAAAATAATTTAAGTTCAAATATAATTCGGAATGTTTCTAGAATAATTTACTTTCCAACTAAACTTCAATCAACTAGTTTGCAACCCTTTTTGGCCCTTTCATATAATTTCTTACTATTAGTATTGTTTTTTTTTGTTTTTTTTTTTTAACTTTTCTCCGTTTAATATCGCACTTTGCTATTTAAGTTGCAATAGCGATGGAAACCCTCTGTATCCTGCATTTATTTTTCTTGTAGTGTCTATATATTTACTTTGTCTATACAACTATCCCCTTAACATCTAAATGGATCATAGGCTTTTACTGTATCAACATACTTACAAAAGATTTGAATGAATGTACATGTAGGTTGAGAGAGGTAAATTGATTCTTTTGTATCCCTCCATCCCAAATTTAAGGGTTTTTTTTTTCTTTTGTAAATCCGTCTAAAATGAGTTCCTTTTCCAAAATAAGAAATTATTTATTTGAGAAATCAAAAATATTTTTTACCAACTCCAAAATACATCAATCAAAACTTCATTAAAAGTTAAATTTCGAAGTGTCTCATTCCCCATGTTGGATAAGACATTACCATGTATATTACAATGTCTTGCCCCTTGTTGTTTTGTCATTACTACTACATTGTTCTAGAAGTTAATTAATAAAATAAATCCACATGAAAGAGAACAACTAAAAGGTTGGTGTATCTTGACCTCTTAAATACGCCGTCAAGATCTTCTAGAATTAATTAATGGGTTTAATTATATGAATCAACATAATTAAGATAATAGAAATAAGCATTCTATTTAATTATATCATGTTAGTTGTATTGGAGCAATAGGAACCCAAAAAGATAATAAGGCTCCGTTTGTTTGCTGTAAAATATTTTTTTGAAAAATGTTTTCCTTATTTTTCTATATTTGATAATATTGAAAAATTGTTTAGTTGAAAAATATTTTTCGATCAAATAAAACTTTCAGTCCAAATGAGTGGCCCACTCCCATGAAATTTGTTTGTGAGTGTTTGTGTGTGGTGTGTATGTATGTGTGAAATTTATATATATGTATAAATATGTGTGTGTGTATTTTTATAAAATATGTTGTTAAAAAATATTTTTAAATGTGACATCTAAATACTAAAAAATATTTTTCAGTGTGATAATCAAACATAAAAGAATATTTATTTTTTGTAAATTTTTTTCCTCAACAAGTTATTTTACGACAAACAAACGGAGCCTATAAAACTTGTGAAGTCGAAATGAATTGAAGTTCGAGGCATATTCTATTAGTACACACCAAAACAAGGTCAATAAAATAACTGGTAATTTATAGTAGATTTAATATTTTAATCATATTTTTAGTAGGTAGTACCATAATGCATGATATGCTTGCGTATAATATTGCTAAATATGTTAGTGTGTGTAGATTTAAAACATTCAAATGTTAATATTAAAAAAGTTCTTTTGTGGGCAACCTTATCTATTAACTAAATAATTTTATCTTTTGGCTACTTAATTAATTAATTCATGCATGTCATCGAGTCTTGAGCTAAATTTTTATAATCTTCTAGTAGTAATCGATAATTATAGACCAAAATGTCTTCATTTTTGAAAGGAATGAAGTAGGTATAAAGATTTGTTTATGCCCCCAAAGGGGTAGTTTACTGACAAATAACGATAAGTAACATGTAGCAAGTTTGAATTCAAAATTCTTTAGTTACTTATTAGGTTTACACTCTTAACTGTCTTAAAGTATGTGTTAAGATATACTGCTGCATTCATAAGTTTACCAATTGATAATTGAATTCTGTCAGTTGGGTTCCCATGTTAACCTCCAAAAAACAGATTTGTTTATCATTGCAAATCTTGATGGATGCCAACTTGGTCCTCTTCGGTGTTCTTTTGGAGGATTGTTTAGATACAATTCTTTTCATCTTGAAAAGCCAAATATGAAAGTATACAAATGATCATGCGTTGGGAATATTGCAATATAATGACATCGACTTTGGTAAAGATTTCACTTCATTAGAAGTGTCTATATCTCGAGCATATTCTGTTACTATTCAATTCCAATTATTAATTTATCTATACATTAAACTTAATCAATTAATTTAAAATATTTAAGTTTGTATTTGACCCAACTTGGAATGAAAGGAGACCTCCCGTAGGTCGCCCCTTACCTCTTTGGCTTCCAAGTGAGCACCTAGTTGAACTGTAGTGCCAATAATAAAACCTAAATTAATGAATTTAGATGCGATGAGAGCATTATCATGGTGGTCTTTTCACGCCAACGACTTCAATTAAAGGCGACATAACGGACTTGTGCATGTAAAATTTCTTACTCGTTGAAATATACATTACTCTCACATAAAATAATTATAAACTTTAAAGTCCACTTTATAAAATTATGTACTAATCTACCTAACACTAATTGGTCTTAGAATTGATATCAATGATACTGAAGTATTAACATATTATCGGAGTTGGGCCCTTAGACCAATTATATTTGTCTCCATATGTGATCTATTTGACATATGTTATTTCGTGCATCTCGGGAATGTTGTTTTGTCGGTGGAAAATAGCTTTTGAAAGACTTTATCATCTATTATTTCGCTCTTGTTGACTCGTGCAACCATGTTTTTGTCGATGGAAAATAGTTTTTGGAAGGCTTAGTGTTTGTTGGGGACTGAGTTTTTGCTGGCAAATTAAGAAATGCATGAAGGATAGAAAAAAAAAAAAAAAAAAGGTGGTGCTGGTGCACATATTAATTAGGATCGCGTGAAGCATAAAGATCGCAAGAAGCATATTTTTTAATTTTATTTATTTAGTTTTTGTCCCTTGAGACAATTATGTAAATGATACTATTATATATGTGAAATACTACAACTATTACAATATGTTACACGCTTATTTCATGAAATTCTATGCAAATCACATAATATTACATGCTTAATTTTAGCATAGATAGGAGCATGGTTAGAGCAATTAAACACAAGACTATAATGGGCTTCATGAACTTTTCGTTGATATCTGCCTTGCTTGTACGTTTGTAATGCGTGATAATTGGTTGGAACTGTTGGCTTGAAGTTTGAAAATTGTTGCGTTTATACTTTAAATTCATCGAGTATTCAAAATGTGTAAAAAGATAAATATAATCTTGGGCAGGAAAAGTATAATTTCAATGGCTTGCCCTGTAGTCTATGAAATGAGTACGGCTGCCTTATCCTTGAAATTTGTAAGCAAAAAGTATAATGTGTATACTATTCATCCGCAGCGACTAAACTCTTTAAATTAATAACGTTAGAACTACTAAATAATATTAATTTAATGAGATATTAATTTATCGAGATGTTTTAGTTTTTTTTGGCTTAGTAGTACATATTATATTCATTGTATTTTTTAAAAAAAAGTGACTCATATTTTTTGAAAGCAACTCCAAACCTTTTAGGTGTATTGTGCATAATTAAATATGATATTCAATTAGATTTAAAGTTCAACAAAAGGCAAGCTACTGTTGATTCACATTTTGAGAAAACCTCATAATCAATGTATTATATATTTTTTAACTAATTATTAATTTATGAAATATTTGGGTTGATAAATTACAAAGAAAATATTATAAATGCATTATCTTATAATTTTATCAAAATTATTAATTTTTTCCACTGATCCCGACAAGATCAGACATTTTTATTATTTAATAAAAAATATTAATTTATCGAGTATTAATTTAAATAAATTTTACTATACTTTCTCAGCGACTTGGATGCTCTTCTCTCGTTAGAAAATATATGAGATGCTTAACAATAATTCATATATATGTACTTATAAAAATCTCACACACGTATAAATTAGAATATAAAAGGCGAAAGCCGTGTATATATAGAGTATAAAAAAGTGATAAACTTGATGTTATTTTTATTTCTTTGCTTTTGAAGTATGGTTTTGTAAACAAAATACTTATCTTTTATAGCTCTTTTCGATTGAAGGGAATAAGATACCCTTACCTTTATTTTATTTTATTTCAGTATTTTACGTCATCTCTATAAAATTTGGACTCTAATCTCCCAACTACTACCAAGGACAATAACTCACCACTAAATTACTCATAAATCTCAAATCTCCCACCTTCCCTTTTCGCCTCCCATTTTTTCCTTTACCCCCTCCTCACTCCCTTTACATTTACCTTTATTTGTATTCAAAATTTTGAATGGAAGGGAAACTAAAGGATAAATAACATTGCTCTATTTTCTCTCGAAACACCACTTGATGTAATTCCTTTCAAATTGTGGGAAAATGGAGTAAAGGGAATTCTACAATTATAACAATCCAATCATATAGTTTTTCTTTTCAAAAATTACCAATTAGTGCCCAGTTAAAGAAAAAAAAATGTTCATAAGGGCATATATACATATATTATACAAATATTGGTTTATAAAAATCATTATTTCATTTTATTTTCCCTCCAATCCAATAAAATGACATACATCCATCCATCCATTTCCTTTCATTTATTATTTTTGTACTATTTCAACAAAGAAATCTTGAATTGTCCTGTTTCTTACTAATTTTCCCATCCCTTTCATTCAGTAATACCTTTTATTTTTATTGGTTAAACTTGTTTTTTTGGTCGCGGTCAAACTTCTCTTCTAAGGACGCTTAAGATGTACAATAAACATTAAACGATATTATTTGAGAAAATTGATCTCACAATATTTTGCAATTACAGTAAGGAACAAACTTGGTAGTGGTCAAACTTTTCGTCAATATTGACCAAAAAAAAAAAACTTTTCGTCAATAATACAAATATCGTGTTAAAGAAGTTATTGAAATATACGAAGGCCAAATCCCTAACCAAAGCCCAATAAGAATAGCCCATCCACACTATCTTAGGCCCATCCAAAAGCCCAATATCCCATCTATAAATAGCCAAAAGCGAGGGAAAATTCAATTGAATAAATATTTAGCGGTTTAGAGTTCATTCCTTGTCAGGTTCTATCTTTTTTCATTTTTTTTAATTTTTTTTCCAGTCAACTCTTAAAGTTTATTTTTTCAACTTTTTTTCCGGTAGTTTATAGTATCTTTTTAATTTTATATGATTATTTATGCTATTATATTAGCATGAAAAATAGTTCAAAATTTTCTCACAACAATAACAAGCGCCATCAATTTAATCACCATTTAATTCCTCGCAAAAAACCCAGAAAAATCACTCAAAATTCAGCAATTTTACACATAAAAGCTCTTAATTTACCTCTAATCTCAACGATTACTAATTCGCCCTGTGAATCAATTCATCTCAAGCCTGATAAGCCCTACACTATAGGACGTAATTACCACCGTTGTGAGTTTATATTTACAGACCGTAAAGTTAGTAAAGTGCATTGTCAAATTATATACGATTCGTCGAAAAAGAAAGTTTATTTATCTGATGGAATAGGGTTTTGTTTTAGTGAGTGTGTATCTAGGGTTAGGGTTTCGCTAAACGGGGTTTTTGTTAATGGGGATAGAATAAGGGAAGGTGGAGTTTCAGAGTTTCGTGCAGGGGATGAGGTTTCGTTTGTTTGTGGAGATGAAGGAGATTGTGGTACAGGGGATCGGATAGGGTTTTCGGTTGAAAAAATTGTTTTTGTAGAGGAGGTTGTTGATAGAAATGTATTTGGAGGTGGTGGAACTAGTGTTTCGTTGAACAATGGGATTGTTAGGTCAAAATGTGATGAGCGTGTTGCTAAAGTGAGTGTTCTGTTAAGTGTGTGTAGAGGGATATTGTGTAGTGATAACCCTATATCATATATACGGAAATGTGTTTCTGTGAATGGTAAGGTTGGTGTTAATGGTTGTAAAAGTAGAGTGAATAAGTTTTTTCATATGCTATCAAGTTCTCCTCTTGAATTTCCAGTGAATGGGTTACTTGATAAGGACGTAATTGATAGAAAATGTAGGCAAGAGGGTTCACCGGGTGTGGATCTCAAACCCTCTCAGAACTTGGGAAGTAAATCTCATAAGGAGACTACAGTGGTTTCTAAGAGAAACACTGAGTTGAAGTGTTGTAGTGGTAGTGGCAAGGATATAGAACACGTGAATGATTGTGGAGATGAGTTTCAGCTAGTTGATAAAACTGGAGTACCTAATGAGTGTTGCACAGTTCCAGAAGATAAAACTGCTGGACGGTCCGGGGGATGCATGGGGAAAGAGCAGAATGCTGCATACAAAGATATGCGAGATAAAAATTGGAGAGAATTTGTTCCCCCACCAGGGAGGAAGTTTTATTTGAACCGTCTTCAGTTCATGGATCAAAATTCATCTGAAACCCAGAATGTTGTTTCGTTGCCTGAGCTGTTTTACCCTGTTCAAAGTCTTCAACGTGTGTTTATTGCAACATTTACAAGTGATATACGCTGGTAAGTCAAATTGCATGCCAACTGTGTTTTATTCCTTTTGGGATATTATGCTGTACCTGGACTGGTGCCCTAGGAACCTCATCATGTAATGATGAATGACAAGAGGACTCCATATCTTTTTATTATATTGGAGAGCACAATTTGGTTGTTAAATATTGATGACTATTTCTGCACTTCGTTATTTTTGTGTAGGTTCTTATCATACTGTGAGATCCCTGCTGATCTGCCTGTAACAATTGCTTGCCATAGCGTTGAGAGGTGTTGGAGTCCAAGCCCTGATAAAAGAACCTCAATACCTTATTCAGATTTTCCTAATGTAGTATTGGTGTAAGTTAATATTGTCCGAAGCTGACATCTTTCAGAAGGATCAACAATAATAATTCAGATAACATCCTCAAGCTGCTGAAGTATTGGAATAACTGAAGTTTTGTAATGTAGTCAATTATCATCACAGGTATCCTTCCTTTCCTGAGGTTATAGCTTTTGGTAAGGATCGCAAGAAATTAGGCATTGCTTGCCATCATCCAAAGTTGCTTTTGCTGCAAAGGGAAAACAGTCTTCGTGTTGTCATCACTTCTGCCAATCTGGTGGCAAAACAGGTCTTATTCACATTCTATTGCTAGATTCTTTGTGATCTGTGTATTCACTTTCTTTTCCTATTTTCAGTGTGTACATTTACTACAGTCTACGCATCTTCTCTAACGTATATGTATCAATCTAATTATTACATTGTTTATAGAAAAATGTGCGACTATAAGAGAAAATGAAAACATTCTTAACATCCATGTCTAGGTTTGCTGCTAGTCAAGTATTTCTGATTACTTTTCTATCTCTTTGGCTGCTAACAACATGCCAATGTTGCAACTAGTATTTATCTTTAGGAACTCTTTTCTGTTTTGCTGTGTATGAGTGAGTATTTTAAAACATTTTGGAGTTGTGGCAGCAAACTTTACATAGATGTGTCTATTTGTTGGTTCCTGACATAAGGTTATGGTTGCTTGAATATGTAACAGATCAGGAATCATAATATCCTGATGCTATGTTAATTTCTATATCCTATTCTGACAGTAATTTATGCTGATTTTTTCTGCTTTTAAACTCTGCAGTGGCAACATGTGACCAATACAGTCTGGTGGCAGGATTTTCCTCGCTCTAGTACAGCTGATTACTTTTCGCTTTTCACTCAGTTATCTGATGGTGAGGTTAACCAAAGTTCAAAATGTGACTTTGCTGCCCAGCTGGTTGGGTTTGTGGCATCTTTAGTGGCTGATGTACCTAGTCAGGCGCACTGGATCCTGGAATTGACGAAGTATGACTTTAAAGGAGCTGTTGGATATCTGGTTGCTTCCATACCAGGAATATATTCACATAGAAGTCCTTTTGTATCAGATTCAAGATACTTTTTAGTCGTGAGTATCTTCACTTAGCATTCTTTGTACAAGTGTGTGTGTTCGAAGTGGTTAAGGAAACTGCTGATGCAGTCCACTCTATGTTGATGTGGTCCATCCTTTTAGGCTTATTTATCATTTATCAATAAAAAGGAATCCTTATAGACAATCTTTTACTCAACTAAATTAACTAACTATAGAGATTCTTAACTGTCTGATTTTTCAGCGGTATACTTCTTTCCTTTTAGCATGTAACTTCGTTTGACACTTTTTATTAAAAGGAAAAGGTGTCTAAGGAATGGTTTTGATTCTTGGAGTGATAGTTTAGCACCTACTTCACCCTTAGGAAATTTTAAATTAAAATAAATTTAACTTCCTAAGCCTTATCCCAGTTACTTGATACATTTTTCACTGGGTTGTCTTAATGAGCTGTATGATTTTCCCACAAGATCCTTTGGCTTGTTAATATATATTCCACCTTCCTATTCAGCTTTGTTGACCTCCTTCGGTGGATGCTCTGTAACCTGCCTGTTGGAGTTAGTTGTTGTGGAAAGCTAAAGGATGACATTGCTATTCTTTTTGAAACTATTCACAAAAACTGGAATGTCAAATTGCATTTTGTTGCTTCTATTTCAGGGTAGTCAGCATCTGCCAAAATCCTTTGGTGCTAAAGTGCTGGGTTCTGTAGAAGCATCTGTTGTTGGTTTGAGCCACCTTTTTCGCTCTTCAGCAGATCATGATGGGGCACGTCTGAAGAAATTAGCTGCTTTCCTCGGGAAGTGCCGCCAAAATGTACATGGGACGTCAGAGGTTGTTCTAAGGAGGGTTACAAATATACTGGTTGATACGAATGCTGTGAGTGTTCTTGTTCCGGACCCGGACGAGGTCTGTATGCAAGGTGTGTTAATGCACTAGATTATAAGTTGTTTTATGAGTTTAGATTTCTACCTTTTTCCATTAGTTCAGAATCTTGATGCGATAGAATGTTCAAAGTTCTTAAACTCATAAACTGTAATCACTGAGAGGCTATTGTCCATACATCTGTATAGAGTGGTCTTACACCTAGTTACACGTGTAGTGACCTGTTTTGTGGTTTTGATGTAATGCATATTTTCTGATGGTATTTCTATAGGCAATATGTAAAATCAATGAATAGCAATTCAGATTTTGCAGTTCTATTAAGAAATGCCTTTAAGGTGACAGAGATGTGCTATATACCTCTTGGCATCTACTTGGCATTACTATCCCAAAGCAGTTATCATTTTTCCGACCGTACTTTTTCTTGTGCTAATACAATTATAGTGCAAGTAGTGTTTTCATATGTGTTTGTGTCTTTGCACTGGTTCAGCATTTTACTGTAAATATATGATGCCAAATGTAGTCTTTCATGCCGTTACTTTGCTCTAGATTATGTTCAAATTGGGTTTCTACCACGAAACATTGCAAAGTGGGTGGCACCATTGTCGGATGTTGGCCTTTTTACTTTTTCTGCGTATATTTACCCTAAGGAAGTCCTTGCAACTGCTTTAGAAGGAAGCAACAACAAAGTACAATTGATACTCTATGTGACAGAGGTATGGGTTTGAAGCCACTTGTGTTTACTTCCTTATGGTGCTCATTTCTATATTTACTTTCTGAAGCAATATCTTTGATGGATTCAACAAAGTCTTATCGAAGTTCTGGTATGGTCTGGTGCAGGGCCCATCCTTCCCGAGTATATCAGAAGTGATGCACCCTGAACATGTTTCTGCACTATCCTCGCTAGTTGCATCTATCCAGAGGTGTGCTGGCCTTTGGCGACTTCAAGAGGTAAGATTGGTGAAACTCATAATTTTATATGATCTCCTTCCCATTTTTGGTCTACTTCAAACTGGTTTTGATAAATTGAGGAAGGCATTAATCAACAATATATTGTTACTAATCCCTGTGTATGCTGTGACGCATTGGTGCATGGAGGAAAGAATATGGAACGTGTTCAAACAAGTTTAGATTCTATCTGTACTGCTTCGTAACTTGAATAGCATGCTTTCTTGTTTTCTGGTAAATATCTGATGCTTTGTCTCCTTTATGTGTACTTTGATTCAGGTTTTGAGCCTTTATAAATGGCCTGAACATCAAGAAACTGAGTTCTTATTTGGTGAGTGTGTGAAATAGTGCACAATATTCTACTCCCTCTATTTTATATAGAATGTCTTTTTCACTAATTTGGGTTTTTAGGAGATCATGTCTATTTTTGTGAATTGGAACATTTTACCTGTAAATCTCTCTTCTTCATGAATATTTTATAATACAAAATCCCAATTGGCACCTCTTATCTACTTTTAAATGCTAAAAGATAAGTCTAAAATCGTAACTCTAGCCCCACTTTTTTTCAAATATTACATGTTGGGATCTCTTACTAAAAACGTTGTGCCTACTCTAACCAAGGCATGCAGTATGAAACTTGGGAAGTACCCTCGAAAAACCTATTGTACTGTTATAAATTGTGCCTTCTTTTTTAAAGGTTCTTCCTCGATTGGAGCTGTCAACGCACAATTTTTAGCTGCTTTCTCAGCAGCAGCTGGAAAGAGGTCATTGAAGTTCACTGAATCTGAAGAATCGGATCCGGATGTAAGAATCTTTAGCAGTCATTAGCTTATGCAATATGTTGATTTTTGTACCTCGATAGTAATGATCTGGTAGTTCATTTCTGTCTTTGACAGTGGGGCTGCTGGAGTGCAAGTCAAGAATTACGGAATCCATCTATAAGAATCATTTTCCCCACTATTGAGAGAGTGAAAAATGCGAGTTCTGGAATTCTTGCATCAAAACGTATTTTGTGCTTCTCACAAGTAAGTTGATTTTGCTCGCGCTAGATTAAAAGATAGTGTATAAATTTAAGTGGTTTAGTCTGAATCTCAAGTACAGGATAGAGGAAGAGAAAGAAGACATGGGATAAGAATACAAGATTGACGGAATATATCATATCTAGATATTATCAGAAAGATCACTGTTTATTGTCTGTCTACCTAAGGAAAAGGCTTAGGTTGAAAACATTAAATTTAGAAGAAGATGGAAGGAAGAAGTAATATCAGTTTGTAATTCTTTGGGAAGTGAAAAAATGCTTTAAATTCTGCAGTGAAACTCACCTTCTTATATTAACAGTATGATCTTGTTATAATAGTAATGGTTGGCCTGTCTTAGTAGGCAGACGATAAATAATTATCGTGATAAAGAATTTAATGAATCTCGTGTTTCTACAGAAAACATGGGAAAGGTTGAAAACTGTAGGCATACTTCACGATGCAATTCCTTATCCCAGCAACAGGGTTGGACTTCCTATGCATGTCAAGGTAATATTTTCTCCACTGTATCTAGAGTTAGTTGCTTCTGTAGCATACTTTATTTTGGATCCTTCTTACTCTTGACATAAAACCCTCTTGCCCCCCTAAGTTTAGCTCTAGATCTGACTGCTGATCTCTTGACCCTGTTTTGGAAAGTTTGCTTTTAGTTTGAACAATTGCTTATCTACTTTCCACTTGTTGCTTGGCTGGCCATCATTTCTGGTGTAAAGAGATTCCACCTCTTGTCTCTGTCTGTTTGTTCCCTTCCCTTCTATATCTTTGGCTCACATGGATGTTCTTCTATGGTTGCTTTCCTTTTCTCGATTTGTTTATGGGTTGAGGGGAGGAGGGTTTGGGAGAGAATTATAGCTCGGTGGCCACCTGTTCTATTGTAATATCCTTGCTCTCTTTCTCTCTCTCTCCATTCTCTCTTTCTAATGCGATACATCTCATTCTGGACATTGTGTATTGGACATCAAGCACATGTAGAAGTAATTATGTACATTGTAAGCAGGTTGCTCGAAGACGGTTCCAGTCCAATGGCGGGGCATCTTCGTGTGGATGGGTTTATTGTGGCTCACACAACTTCAGTGCAGCTGCTTGGGGGCGTCCACTTTCCAGTTTAGTTGACAGGAATGCTAGTGGAGCTGTGAGAAACTATTCAGTTTTAGGTTCAAGGCTTCACATTTGTAATTATGAGCTTGGTATTATTTTCATTGTTCACCCTTCAGATACAGAAGGCTGTTCAAACCACAAGAGTATGAGCTTGGATGATATTGTTCTGCCTTTCGTAGCACCGGCTCCAAAATATGCATTACGAGATAGACCAGCTACTGCACAGGCCATGAGGGAGGCTTTAGCTGAGCTCACTGTGAGAGAGAGAGAAATATGTGAAGCAGTAACGGTGGCAGGTGGGTGGATGGATGATGAAATCCCTGTTGAGGAAGACGAAGTGCTGGAGACTGATACTAATGTGACAGCTGAGAAGGAAGATGAAAAGGCTTACGCAGAGACACTCTGGAGCCAAGTTGATGCTTCTCAGAGCTGTTAACTTCCTGGAGGCGTCGATTCACCATGGCCACAGACAGAATGGCAGTTTTATCATTGTTCTTAACCCAGGTCCATTTCCAAGTCTTCTTGCATAGAAGAACGTAGCTTCCTCGTCACTCTACAATCTGCTGAACATTAGTTCTCCCTTATCGGCCTTAACCCGAACGGCATCACTTTGTTATAACAGTTCCCCTTGGGCCATCGGATCGTACGTCACTTGGTGACAAACCTTTTAGGTTGTGAATGTTTGGAATCAGAGAAATGCCTGCTCTCAGATTCTTGTAGGAAGATGTAGAAGCTGGATATGAAAATGCATTATGGTGTTTCAGATTCATGGGTTTTGTTTGGTCGAAAACATCAAATCATACTTGTGATGAATGTATACTTTGTATACTGAAGAAATATACTTGTATACTGAAGAAATCATGTAATATCATACTTGTACAATGTAGCCAATTTGTATCATTCAGCGAGGATGTGAACGAAAATTCAAGAAAAATTGAAGAAATCAAAGGAAAAATAGCATTTTATTGATATATTTTTTGTCAAGTAGTTGTTCCTATATTCACTTTGGATATAAACGAGGCTGTATTTTGATCTCTTTATAATGTTATACAATTTTCTTTTGTTTTATAAAATCAAAGGGAGGGAAAGTGTCGATATAAATTTGATCTTTATCTATTTAGGGGTAATTTCTTCTCGTTTGTTCTTCTCAACAGGAGCTACAATTAACTTGGTAGAAGACTAAGGATAGTGACACCAATGGGGAATTGAAACTATAGTTGGCGAGCTAATCAGCGCAAAAGTTGACTTTTTTGTCAGTGGCAAGACCTATGTGGACAAAGGGGTCTACACAATCTGAAAAAAAAAAAAACTTTCTTTTTTTACTTTTTATTTTTAGACACTATAGTTGTATAAGTGCACACTCTGAATTTGGATGTATAAATTTGCTATTGTTTTCTGTGAATGTGAGTTAAACAGAAGTGATTGTATTTTTGTAAAATAAATTGACAATTTTCTATAATCAATTTACTATTATTAAATTTTATTTATAACATAACAACTTCGTAATACTATGAGAAGGGGCTTTGCATTGTCCTCTGGCCTAAGTACAGCTTAACGTCGGCTACTCAAGGTTCAGTGCATTCAAATCAAAGTCCCATGTGGTTTTCAATCAAACGGCCGACGTGGTTCTGAAGCTTGTCATGTTGCAACCTGGCTATTCTGTCTTGGTGTGGAAAACATCCATTTTTTTTAAACCGATAACAATTGATATAATTGCCAATTGGTATACCAATAATGTCTTTTCCATGTGTAGTGTACGAGTCTAAGACGCAACATCAATAATTCAACCAAATATAGATGATTGCAATTAATATTGATCAGTTTAAATTTTAATTTTTAAAACAGACAACGAACTGCAGATTGAATGACTAAACATTATCTCATTGATAAGTTAACTATTGATTAGTCCTCTAATAAACTTTCTTTCTTTTAAATATTTTTGTATATGACTTAATTCTTACGAGAATAAGATGAAAATACTTTGTATATGCCTTTCATTTTAATGACACGTTTCTTTTTACAAAAAAATTTAATAAAAAAAAAATCAACCAAAACTTTCAACTCTTCTAAAAAGAGGGGGAAAAAAAAATATCAAACTCCAAATAACTTTCCATGTTCTAGTGTTGTTGCGGGTGTGCGCACGACAAGAATGGTCCCATTCTATCGAGCGCAGCACTGTTGGTAAAGGTTTTTTGATTTTTATGGGGGCACATTTACGGAAAACACCTTGTCGAGTCAAGATAGGAGGCAGACCAAAAGCGGAGTCATTCACAGATCAGCAAAGATACGACGAATTTATTAAAAAATAAATTGAGTTTGCTTGTTTTAAAAACATGTGTACTTTTTAAGATATTTTTAAGTTAAAAAATTTAGCTCCTCTTAAAAAAGTTATACACATATGAGTACAAAATTTTATATTTTTAGCCCTTATTAACAAAAATTTTGAATTTGTCATGAGTTGTACACTATGGTTACTGGGGGCACCATTCAAAAAGGTCCAATATAACGAGTTTTTTCTTTTTGTCAAAAAATAAAACTGCAAATTTAGTACACACTCACACAACAACATAACTCTATTATCGAGAAGAAGTCCTTCGAACTCATAGTCCTTCAAACTCACATTACGGTAAATCTCTATACATATGATCTTGCACAAAAAAGTTATAATCCGATTTAGTTAAACAATAGACCTAATAATGGGAATAACTTTTTAATTAGTTCAAATATGAGAATTTCCCACGCTACTAAACCAGTAGAGTAAATCCTTATAGGGTTAACTATAGGTAAAGTTGTTTCTAAGAATGACAATAACAAAAACCACAACTCTTAAATAGAACTATGGAAAACTTCATCTTTCGATTCTCAAGTCTCCGTATGTTTGCCGTAAAATAATTTGTTGGAAAAAAATATTTTCTTGAAAAATAAAATATTAAAAAATATTTTTTGGTGTTTGAGTTTCAAAAAATATTTTCTTCTCTTAAAAGACATGAAAATATTTTATCAAACTTTGTACTAGTCGTAATATTTGATCAAAAAATAATTTTCAATTGACTAATTTTCTGATATTATCAAATACTAAAAAATTAAAAAAAAAAAAGTAATCACTATTTTTGATTAAAAAATATTTTTTAATTCATCAATTTTTCAAAAAAATATTTCACGTGACAAACGGAGCCTTAATTTCATGTTTGGTATTATTAATAGAACTTAGATGCTTAAATACACTAATATAAAAAAAAAAAATTGAACAAAAATTTCCCCGTAAGCCTCCCAATGACAGCTTACTAAGCACTTCGAATTATTAACTTATTCTGCTTAGATACTTTGACCTTGTACCATTTCCCAAGTTTCTCAACATCCAAAAGCCATCCTTTCCGTGACGTCTCATTCTCAACCACTATTAACGAACATTGCGTGCTTCCAACTCTCTTTGGACCTAAATGTCCTAATCATATTTTATTATCCTACAAATACATATTCAATCAAGCCAACCTTTTTAACCAAAAAAAGAAAAAAAAAAAAAAAAGCCAACCTTATTGCATAAACCTACATCCAAAACCTCTATAACATTTTCAGCCTCCTCCCATGGTTGGATCAAGTCAATAAGTATTGAAAATCGAATATAACATTTACTCTCGAGAATTATATTAAAACACATAATTAATTAAAAATTACGAAACATTTCAAACAAAATAAGACACGAGTCTCACTTTTTAGCCACGTCAAAAAAAGAAACCCACAAAAAGTCCACTACATTTACGCACATCAAATACCAAAACACCACACACATAAACGTGCACTTGTTGTCTTCCAATAGCAGGCTCGCCATCCACTTTCTCTGCTCTGTACATTTACACATACACACACTAACGTATATATATATATATATATATAGTTAAAGAAAAAAATGGAAATATGTTCTCCTTCTTCATCACCGTTGACAGTTCATGCGCCTGTAAATTTCACTCCACACCTTCGGCGGCGCGTGTGGCTCACCGCTCCTCACCGATGCAGCCGCAGTAAATTAATTTCTATATTCCCAAACTACCCTTCGTCTTCCTCCAATTTTACATCATCAACCACTAGTACTAATACTTCGTGCAGCTCATCTTCATCGTCGTCGTCCTTTTTTGGAAATTCACTCTCCGCCAGAAAACTGTCGCGAAAATCGAGGCGATCATTTTGCGTAATCGCCGGAGTTTTCGAGCGATTTACGGAACGCGCAATCAAAGCGGTGGTATTCTCGCAAAGAGAAGCGAAGGCGTTAGGGAAAGACACGGTGCTCACGCAGCACCTTCTGCTAGGGTTGATCGCGGAGGATCGCGGTCCCCGGGGGTTTTTAGGTTCTGGAATCACGATTGAGAAAGCTCGCGAAGCTGTGAGAAGAGGTGAAGAGGTGGAGGAGGAGGATGATGATAAAATTGGTGAGGATGATAAGGTCGGTTCGGCGACGGACGTGGCGTTTTCGATGAGTGTCAAGCGCGTTTTCGAGGCGGCCGTGGAGTATTCGAGGACTATGGGGTACAATTTCATTGCGCCGGAGCATATTGCTATTGGATTGTTCACTGTTGGCGATGCTAGTGCTGCTCGTCTCCTCAAGAGGTATATATATTCGTGTGTGAGTACGTACAGATTTTATACGCCTATATGCGAATAAATGAATATGCTCGTAATATGCGTATTACACGCACATGTTTATGCATTTGTGCAAAAATTAGTTTATTCAATGTTTATGTTGAGTGTTAAGTGCTAATAATTTGATGTGTTTTATATTTGATGGGAAGATGTTAGGTTAATAGAATGATTGTGTTGTTGTGTTTGGTTATTGATTTTCAAGGATTTTCTACGTATAAATTCTACGGCTAGGTGACCATTCGTTTGCCAGTTGAGGTAATAAGCTGTTAGCGAGGGGATTATTATCCCAGGACCTTTTGGTCTTTTAGATGAGGGGTTTATGCTGCCGGTGTAGTTAAGAATTATGAGATGTCAGGCTATGAATTTAATCGAAGTTCTTCATTAAATTAAAAAAAGAAAAAAACAGAAAAAAGAAAAAAAATACTTAGTCGGAGTACTTCATAATGAGTTGAATTGAAGGCCTTCATAATGCATCTTGGTAATATAACAAACTGGATTAAGCCTTATCCCACCACATGGAGTTGGCTATGTAGATCAAACTCCTAATCTTCTTCTCTCCCAGCTCTATGGACGCAAGATCTCATCTTAGCGTCTCCATCCAACTCTTCTTAATGCTTTCTCTACTCCCTCTTACTGCTTACGGTGAGTTCCTCTGTAGTTCTCTTCTTAATATGTCGAAACCATCTCAAACTTGTATGAAGGGATGTCCTTTACATTTAAAAAAGAAGATGAACGAAGTGAAATTGTAGTAGGTTTCAGAAATGTTGCATTGTTGTAATTGGTGATAGAGGAGTTTCATGAGTAAGTGAGCTGCTAATTAATAATCTCCACTGGAGTTTCAAGAGACAGCATTGCATTGTATTCTGAGTCTCTGACCAAGTATAAGACAGGTTAAGGGGTCTGCAAATTTGATTGACGATACAATTAAGAAGTAGGTTACGGAGGTCAGTTACCATCATTTGCAATGATGAGTTTTCATTTACTCGAGGTTCTCTGGAAAGAGTTGAATAGGTATGTCGTATTTTGGAGTTTACCTTTGAGATGTACTTACAGAGTAACAGATTCATTTGTTCGGCTCTCCATTTTGCCTCATGTTCTTGGATTCTGGAAGGTTCTATGTTGGAACTGGGAATTTAGATACTTCGCAAATATTTGTGGAAATTTGGGTTTGAAATGCAGCATTTTTCTAGATTCTTGAATACACCACTGTTCTTTCTCTTCTTGTCAATCATCTTTTTATAGATACCGCAAAGCAATTAGAATACTAAAGTTTTACATGTGTCAGTTGTTCTATTATCAATGACTATCTACCGTGATAGTAACGATGATATCTAATCTCCGCTAGTACCCAAGACAATAAATTACTTTAAACTTCTCAATTTTTTCCTTCTGTTGTGGGGCTAAACTGATATATTTCCAGATTAGGGGCAAATATAAACCACTTGGCAGCTGAGGCAGTCACCAGACTTCAAGGAGAACTTGCTAAAGATGGTAGGGATACTCCTGCTGCATTCAAAAGGTCTCATGAAAAAGCTTTTGAGCAGAAAGTCACCCGTACCAGATCCTCAGAGAAAGGTAAGGGTTGATTCTTCTCTTATTCGTGTCTTTTGATTTAACGCCAGAGTGAAATGAGTTCTTAAAAGTTTACCAATTTGGCAGAAAAAAATGCTTTGGATCAGTTCTGTGTGGATGTTACAGCCCGTGCTAGTGATGGACTCATTGATCCTGTGATTGGCCGGGACCCTGAAATTCAAAGAATTATTCAGATTCTGTGCCGAAGAACTAAGAATAATCCCATTCTTCTTGGTGAAGCTGGAGTTGGGAAGACAGCTATTGCTGAAGGGCTGGCAATAAATATCAGTGAGGGAAGTGTTCCTGTCTTTCTCCAGGTGGGTTTCATGAATAAGATAATGCTCACAATCTATGAATCCCCAAAATTTCAATACCTCGTGCGCATTTAATTCTACTATTGTTAAACTAGTTGTTATCCCTTGTTTATTAGTGCTATTGTTCTTTATGCACAGAGAAAGCGCATATTGTCATTAGATATCGGCCTATTAATTTCAGGCGCTAAGGAGAGGGGCGAGTTAGAAGGACGCATCACTACATTGATCAAGGAGATTAAGAAGTCAGGTAAACTTAATTTTAACGTTTGGATCTGCTGTTAGATCATCTTTAAGATTTTGGCTCAGCTTGATGTGATAGCATTGCAGGTAATATCATTCTTTTCATTGATGAGGTACACATACTTATTGGTTCTGGCACAGTTGGAAGAGGAAACAAGGGGTCTGGTCTTGACATCGCAAACTTATTGAAGCCTTCGCTTGGAAGGGGTGAAGCGCAGGTAATTGTCACTCATACTATGCGTGTTCACTGCTGTATAGCTGCATATCATGTTCCAAGATGCATGAATCTATGTGTGTGTGGTTAGGAAGGGAAGAAATTATGCACATTAACTTCCAGGTAGTTTGTAATGTGATTTACTTTTGGCCATCAAGGTGGATTGGAATTATGGCACGAGCTCTCTTGGACGTCCCCTTGCGGATCACAAATGCATGAGATGTAGGTGAATAAGTGTTGTGGGGGCTCGTAGATATACTAGAATGTCGATACATATTGATAATAAATTACTATTGGGGCTATATTGGACGAGTTCTTATGCTCTACTTGTCATCTGCAGAAGCTTCATTTCTTGCTTTGCAGTCATACGAGGCAACAGCGTACTCATGCCAAAAAATGTTGCTGATAGTAGGAACCTAAAAAGAGTAGAATATTACATTCTTTTCACAGTATGATCTAGTTGACCCACATATGGATCATTTAGAGAATAAAATTCATGAAGTTTTTAATTGAAAGTATTAATGCGAAATCTGGCTGTTGTTGCTAGACTCTAATAGTTTGAATTAGTGAATGTGTGCCTATAACAAAAATTTGGTGGGTATTATGGAAACATGGACTAACATTTTGCTTGTCAGTGTATTGCATCTACGACCTTGGATGAATATCGAGTGTATTTTGAAAAGGATAAAGCATTCGCTAGAAGATTTCAGCCTGTCTTGATTAATGAACCAAGCCAGGTACATGTTAAATCACATAGAGAAAAGGTTTATATGGTTGACAGAAGTGTCTATATTTTGTTGTCCTCAAACCTGAGTGTAAAGGTATGAAATTTTTATAGGAGGATGCAGTTGAGATCCTTCTGGGCTTGCGTGAAAGATATGAGGCCCATCATAAATGTAGATACACTTTGGAGGCGATAAATGCTGCTGTGCATCTGTCAGCAAGGTATATCCCTGACAGGTATCTTCCTGATAAAGCAATTGATCTTATTGACGAGGCTGGAAGTAGAGCTCGTATAGAAGCCTTTAAGAGGAATAAGGAACAACAAAGTAGTATACTATCAAGATCACCAAGTGATTATTGGCAAGAAATCAGAACAGTTCAGGCCATGCATGAAGTGGTAATTGATCAATCCTATGCAGCTTCACTAGGTCTTGCTTATCTTAATTGTCAGACTCCTATAATTGTTCTGATTGCATCATTGCATGGCTTCAGGCCCTGGCAGGTAAATTAAGTGAAAATGATGATGCACCCGAGAAGGGAGATGATGGAAAATTCAAAGTGGAACCATCTTTTCCTTCTGCATCCGAAGATGATGAGTAAGTTCCTGTCTCCCACATCATGTAAAAGGAAAGCATTGGAGAGTCAACTGCCTGATTAACTCAAAATAACCATCATTGAAACTCCCTCTTCCTCCAGAATTATGATGGTTGGACCCGAAGATATAGCAGCAGTTGCTTCCCTGTGGTCAGGGATTCCAGTTCAGCAACTTACTGTTGATGAAGCAATGCGTCTGGTGGGTCTTGATGAACAGCTCAAGAAACGGGTTGTTGGTCAAGATGAAGCTGTTGACGCCATCTGTCGTGCTGTTAAGAGATCCCGAGTTGGCTTGAAGGACCCAGACAGGCCAATTGCAGCATTGCTCTTTTGTGGTCCTACAGGAGTGGGGAAAACAGAATTGACAAAAGCTTTAGCAGCATCCTACTTTGGTTCCGTAAGATTTCAAACCTTGTGAAATTTTTGTTTTTCACAATTTTGCCTTAAAGATCATGTCACCAATATATATTTCTCCCATTGTTAAAAACTAGATCTGTACATTTGTCATGGATGTTAGCTTACTCTTTCAGTGTACTGCACTAGGAACCCGAAAATTGGTTACCTTCACGGATTTGACTTTAACAAAAACAAAGATGTATTTAGACTTAGTTCATAATCATTGGCAAATGCATTTGGAACGTTAACAGTATAGATTTGAATTGTTGTAAGAGAGTTAGAGTATGGTTCTGTGTAAGCGTTTGAGCTCACCCAAAAGCATGATCACCAAACGATTGGAGTTCTCAGCCTTGAACTTGTGATCTTTCTCATTTTGAAGATTTAGTGACTTGCTCACCTTTTATAAATGTAAATCGAGTTGTTCAGTAGTTCTTAGTTGATGATATAAGGATTATATCTTGTGACAGTGTTGGGCTAAATCAATAACGTTCCATGTTTCAGGAGTCGGCCATGATAAGATTGGACATGAGTGAATACATGGAGCGTCATACAGTAAGTAAATTAATTGGTTCACCCCCAGGTTATGTAGGCTATGGAGAAGGGGGCATTCTAACTGAAGCAATCAGAAGACGGCCTTTCACAGTGGTACTGCTTGATGAGATTGAGAAAGCACACCCGGATATATTCCATATTCTTCTTCAGTTGTTTGAAGATGGTCATCTCACAGATTCTCAGGTTTCTACCTATCATGACTTCTGCCCTGTTGATTCAAATTGCCAATTCAAGTGATTATTGCATTATTTAAAATTTTCTTGTATAATTTTTTCTTGCTTTGATTTTCATGTACATATTGTTTATAGTTGTACGTTGTATCTGATTCTCCAGAATGAAGAGCATGCATGGTCCATGATATTTGAGTTTTATCAAGAATCAATGTTCGTGAAATTTAAGCATATCCATACTCGCAACTTACTGTATGAACATAGATAATATTAATCTGATTAAGCATCACTTTGTGAGTGTTGGATGGAGACGTTATATTTCTTCTAGGTTTTCAGCCATACAGATTGTTGGTCTATGATCGAGTTTGCTAACTATCCTACCCTATGTGGAAGACATTCAGAAAAAATTAAGCGCCTTTTCTCAGCTCTGCTTGATTTTGAGATAAAAAACATAAACAATTGAAATAGAACTTTGAGCCCTATAGCTTTTGTTTGGAAAATCCCTGCCTAGCTAAAGTAGGTGAAGTACTAATTTTTCGGGTCAAAATTCAATTTATGGTTCACTGAAACGGAAAAGGCATGTAAATTAAATTTTTGAATATTGCTGCTTCTTGAAGTCCATATTTATGATTTCTACCTTATCTGTCAGGGTCGAAGAGTATCATTTAAGAATGCATTGATCGTGATGACATCTAATGTGGGATCGGGTGCCATCGCAAAGGGGAGACAGAAGTCCATTGGTTTCTTGCTTGCAGATGACGATTCAACCACCACATACGCTGGAATGAGAGCATTGGTGCTGGAAGAACTGAAAGCATACTTCCGTCCAGAGTTACTCAACAGGATAGATGAAGTAGTTGTGTTCCATCCCCTTGAGAAACCCGAGGTTTGTCTAGTTAGACAATTGTTTTTGACGTAATCATATCTTATGACACAGAAATAGCTTTGGCCTACTTTCTGAAATTTCTACAACCATGAGCTGTACACTGGCATGACTCGTGCACTTTTTTCATTTCAGATGCTTGAGATAGTAAATATAATGCTGCGTGAGGTGAAAGAACGGCTGATCTCTTTGGGAATCGGTCTGGAAGTCTCGGAAGCAATTATAGACCTAATATGCCAACAAGGATTTGACAGGAGTTACGGTGCAAGACCTCTAAGAAGAGCAGTTACTCGCATGGTTGAGGATCTCCTAAGTGAATCTCTACTTACTGGAGATTATAAACCCGGTGATATAGCCGTAATTCATTTAGATGAAACAGGAAATCCAATCGTGACATATCAGTCAGGTCGGAACATTCATTTGTCTGATACTACATCAGTGTTGTAGGTATAAATATCGACGGGGCGCGTAGTATATCCTGTATATAAGAGCAACTTTTGTGCATTGTTAGTGTACATAAAAATTCCCCTTGTCTAAATATTGAGGGAAATACAAATGTTGTAATCATTCTTTGTAATAGCGTAACAAGTGTTCCAAACAATTGTAACTTTTCACCAAGGTGGAAACTATTGCATGCCATACTTTTTGCTAGGGAACTTATGGAAAGTTATTTAATAGAAAAACCTACTTTTCTTTCTCTTTAAAAAATAAAGAGAGAGAAAAACCTAAATACCTACTTTTCTTTCTCTTTATAGAGATTAAGGAAATTAAAAGTGGTCTGAGAACATTATCATACAAGTTGGTCTTGTATGCTAGTTCAAAAGGCTGCTATGCATAACCATGAAGTCTAGAAGGTGAGTATCACACCCTCTTTTCCCCCTGTGAATCAAAAGGCTAAGGATTTGGCTAAACCTCGACAAGCAAGCAACAGACATTTATCTCAAAGAAAAAACTCTTCTCATCAATCAACTACAAACCAAGCATCACTTGGTGAAGCCAAAAGTTTTGAGGTGTGCATGAGGGCTCAGAAAAAGAGGGGCAAAAGTTTGATGCTCGCAGAGCCTGAGGGGAGGGGATATGGAAGAAAAAGAGAAGAGAAGGTATATGTTTTGGCCATTGCCATCCTCAACGAGCAATATAAGTGCATAGCGAAGAACCCTTTCATTGGTTACCTGCATTCGTGCGAATAGCAACCTGTGAAAATTTTACACCTCTACCAAAATTCCCAAACACGTATCAATAAGCATTTGGAAAAATGCAGGCAACATTTTGATACTTGCAGACGGAAAGAAGGGAGGGGGAAATAATGCACCAAAATAGGGCAAAGAAGGGAGATTCAATGGGGTCATCCAATTGTTTCTCATGCTTTTTCTAAGAGTCAAAATGGCATCTGATTTAATCATACATCAAACCTTTCATTAAACATTTTAACTTTTAGTTATGTGGACAGAACTAAAGCACTCCATCCATGAAATGATCTGCACACGGCCAGAAGATTATGAAATACTTGCATGCATCACCACTGGACATAATCCACGATTGCTGGCGCAAGTCAACAGAAATTACTCTTTATCCTGAAACATTGAAGACAAATCAGAGGGAAGATAATAGATGATAAGTCAGAAAAATATTGATTTGACAGACCCAAAAGAATCACTGAGCAATAGATTTCATTATCTAACAAAAAAATGAATATATAAGAAGTAATAAGATTAAAAGAAACACCCACATAGACATGTAAAGCAGTAGAAGGAAGAATATGGAGCATGCATCAATCATGTGCATACCACTTTCCATATAAAATCTTTGATTTATGATAATCAGGTAAAAATGTGTATGCCAGTGAAAACAATGGACTACGTTTCCATGTTGGTCATAATGGTCAGTTTCTCCTGAATAGTTGAATTGATGAACTAAGACACGAGTAAAGAAAGGAATATAAGCATCCTCGGTACCTCTTCCATTTCTGCAGGGCCATCATTCTTTTGTTCAGGTTCGGCGTCTTTGCGCTCATTATCACCTTCTTTTCCATGGTCTGTATCCATGTTGTCTTCTTTCGAACTTTCATTTTTTGCTGGAGTGTCATAGTCAGGGATAATAAGATCTGCTGGGAGCTGGCCTGACTTCAGAGCCTGGATAAGTCAAAAATAGAAGAAACCATTTAGTTGTCCATGTTTCAGAAGAGAAAAAAGTAATAATGAATTGAATTTATCTAGACAATTATATTAAAGATTATAGGCATTAATGCAAGAACTATCTAAATAAACAAAATTATTTCATGGACATGTCCGTTGTAAATATAGAACTCACCTGTTCAAGCCTTGCAACCTCTTCAAGAGTTTGGGAATTCACAATGGCAGCCTGCAGGTACAGAATAGAACATGCATAAATGAACGGAAACTGCTTGATGTATGATTATGTAAAATATGCTCATAAAACTGATCTATGCAAACTGCAGTTGCATGAATGCCAATGATGATAAATTTTGGAACAGTCAAACAATGACATGCACTTTATTGTAGGTAGAATAGCAAAATTTCTGACAGCCATTTGGCATGTCAGGTGTGTGGTAAGTTGTCTCAACAGCCTATGGATGAGAGAAGTCAAACTTTTTACCCTTCCTTTAAAAGAAGTCAAACCTTCTACCTTTCCAAGCCCTACAAAGCTTTTGGGCCAATCTTACAGGTACAGAGAAGGATAAGAATAGAGAAACGAAATGAAACCTACAGATCAGAGCGGTACCTTAATAGCTATAATCTGCTCTGGTGTAGGAGCAGCTGGTTTAGGTGGTTGCTCCTCCTTTGTTACCTCTGGGGCACTTGCAACCTCACCAGGTACAAAAGTATTTGCAGACACCTTTTTGGCCACTTCTTCAGCTTCTTGAGATGCAAATAAATTATTTGCTTCCATGCGCTCCTATTTTTGACAGAAAGGAAAAGGTTAAGTTTGCAACCTCTTAAACTTATTGGAAAGGCAACTACAAATTCAGCAAAGCAGAAGAGTATAGAAATCAGATTCCATGTATATTGTAAACATGGTTCATACTTCATAATAATAGAGAACTTTCATTCAATATAAGGACCATGACTATGAAGCTATTGTTACTCCGAGCATCATACTGAGTATACTGTTAGCGCATCAGCGTATGCACTATGAAGCTATTGTTACTCTAAGCATCATACTGAGTATACTGTTTGTGCATCAGAGTATGCATAAACTTGTCCAATGGACAAAACACAGTATAACAAACCAGAGAACATATCAGCTAAAAGAGGAGGTGCTATGCAACCCAGATACAAGTGCTGATAATGTGCATATTGAAAAAGATTATATCATCTAGATACATTAGAATATTTGATTTTCTAAGACATAAAGAGGGAAAAATCTCGTTTTTCCAATAGCTTAAGAGAGCCATGCCTAAAAAGCATAATACAAACATGATGAAATAACATGAATATGCAACAAGACACATCCTGAAAATATAGAACAGTTATAAACCTAGAAACCCACCAATTAGACTGAATGACATTACAATTACATTCAAACGCTTAACAACACCACGAATGGAAGATCCCTAAGTGGACGGAAGAAATACACCAACCAACCTTTTGTTTCACTTTCTTGAAATCGAGCACTCGGAGAGACTTCAACTTGTGAATAACATACAACCGATAATTCGGTTTCTTGGTAACATTATTATCCAGCAAACTAAGAAATTGCAGCTTAGGTAACGAAGCAAGCGGATCAATCTCAACCAAGTTAGTCAGCCTATTATTTGTGAACACCAAAGTATGCAATTTCGGCAAAAACTCTGCAATAACCCAAACAATTAACAAAAAGCAATTTTCCATCAAAACCCATTAAAAGATACCAATTTTTTGACTCTAGACAGAAAAAAGAAAACACGTAAACTGCTTAAAAGTATTACCTCCTATGTTGGGGTTGATACGAGTAATCCTATTGTTATTCATTAGCAATGTCCCGAGACGATTCAGACACGGAAAGTTTTCGAGCTTAACAATCTCATTGTCCGATAAATCAATCGTATCAAATTGATCCTGTAATTAAAATTCAAAAAAATAAAAACCCCATAATTTTTTAAGCATATTTTCATGAAATTGAAAACAAAAATAAAGAAAAAAAAAAACTCAAGAACTAAAGAAAGGCTGAAATTAGCTTAAAATATGAAAAAGACTGACCTCAGTGGCACCCAAGTTCTCTATTACAGCAATTTTGTTGCCTATACATGAAAAGCAAAAATACCCATCAAATAAAAAAGAAAAAAAACACACACACACACACAAATATATACATGTAAATGAATGTATATGTGTATATATACACTGACCTCGAAGATCTAATTCGCGTTCGCGAAGGGCATTGAAGAAGTGAGGGCTTTTCCATATCAGGTCTGCTGTTAGTCTCACCATTTTCTTTCTTGCTTGCTAAATTTTCGTGCTTTTTCACTCTTCTGCTGCTGAATGGTTTTTGTCTTGTGACACAAAAACCCCAATGTTAGAATGGCTTATGAGTTGCCCACAACTATGAATGTAATAAACATAAAATTACATAAATGCCCTTTACTCTCTGTTTTTCTGAAAAAAATTGTGTTTTAATTTGAGGATATTTGCACAAATGGTCCCTGTTGTTTCCCTAAAATTTTGAATTCATCCTTATTGTTTAAGAACCAATATAATTTGACTGGAGCTTTTGGTTGCCTTTTTCTCTCTCTCTTGAAGGCACTCGTTTAGGGGTTCCTTTAAACCTCCCCCCCTCGCCTCTACGGAAACCTTTTCAGCTTGTTTGGATTGGCAATATTAAAGGAAATGAAAGGTTAAGGAGGGATTTTTCAATCATTTTCCTTGTTTGGATTGCAATTTTAGAGGAAGGAAATGTTATAGAAGGGTTCCAAAACCTCTCAATTTCTTTTAATGAGAATGATTTTATAATCCTTCCAATTTATAATTTTTTTAGGGAAATGAAAGTAAAGTTATAAAAAAAATCTATTTTGTCTCTATATATCTCATTGTTAATAAAATAAAAAAGGGTATTTAAGTAATTTTTCATTTAAAATTAACCTTTCATTTCCTTTCCTTCTCCAATCCAAACAGAAAATCATAAAATTATTTCCTTTCCTTTCCATTATTATTTTTTTACTATCCAAACAAGGTAATTTATTTCATTTCCTTTCTTTTATTTTTATTCATTCACTTTACTTTCCTTTACTTTCCCTCTTGCAATCCAATCAGGGGCTTTGGTTTCCACCCTTCTTGGTGTAGCCTGTCTCTCCTAAAACAACACTCTTTAAATCTTTTTCCTTGATTTGGCCATGGCCTCTCTCACCTCCTTGTTCTTCTTCCTTCCTGACTCCAGTGATGATGAGCACTTATACTTTGTGACAAATCTGGCTCTTTTCTACCCAAATGATGTGTGCTTTCTCGTTCATGAGAAGATATCTCATGCCTTCATGATTAGATCTACAATGAAAAGTATTAGTTCCCTCTATCGTTGACCACTATATTTGTGGCCTATCTTTCTACCTCTTTGTCCACCTTTTTATGGTCTTCTTGAGGTTTTTTGGTGGCTTTGTTTTCCACCCTCGTAGGCTTGGGGCATTACTTTTCCTTTTGCCTATTGTTCGCAATGGAATTTATAGGTGTTGGACTTCTTTAGCTTGGGTCATCTCAAGGCCTATTGCCCCCCGTTATATGCATTTTACAGCTTGTTGGATGCAAGATTCTTGCATTTTCCTTGGTTTTAGCGGGTTTTGGTGGCGTTGCCATCATTGTGGTAGTTTTGGTGGCATTGGATATAACTTTCCATTGGTAGATTAGTTGCAGATCTCTTCTCTACCTCTTGTCTGCTGGGTAGCTTTGGTCTTGGTGTCTCCTGACGCTGTTGCTGGAGAAAGGACAAATTTGTCAATTTGAATATTGATTATTATCCTTTCCTAGGGTTTTATTTGTGAGCCTATCTGATTGGGTTTCAACCTATTATCTTTTATCAGATTGTTATTTCCTTTTCATTGCCCATTATTTAATTTTATTTGGTTTGGCCTTTGTTCTATGGTTTTTTCTCCGGCTGTCCCTTTTGATTGTAATCCTTTCCTTTGAATAAAATTCTTTATTTTTGACCAAAAAAAATTATATTGTTTAAAATTAGTCAATTTAGTATATATTATTTTGTAAAAAATTTCAAATTCGTCCATGTTATACAAAATTAGCCAATTTGAAAAATGAAGAATTACACAAATGGTCCCTATTGTTTCACCAAAATTTTAAATTCATCTATATTATTCAAAATTAGTCAATTTAGTCCCTATTATTTTTCATAAAATTTCAAATTTGTCTCTATGATTCAAAATTAGCTGATTTAGTCCTTATTATTTAAAAAAAATCAATTTAGTCCCTATTATTTTCTTAAAAAATTTAATTTAGTCCCTGCACATGTCCCTATTTGAGGACTAAATTGATTTTTTTTTTAAAAATAATAAAGGCTAAATTGGTAATTTTAAATAATAGGGATGAATTTGAATTTTACAGAAATAATAATGACTAAATTGACTACTTTTGAATAATAAGGACGAATTTAAAATTTTTTAAAAATAACAGGCACTCATTGTGACATTTTCCCTTTGGAAAATAATAGGGACTAAATTGGTCAATTTTGAATAATAGAGACTAAATTAGTTAATTTTAAACAATATGAATGAATTTAAAATTTTGGAGAAATAATAGGGACTATTTGTGCAATTTTCCCTTTAATTTGTAAATTATTTGAAGACGTTCTAAGCCCTAAATTAGATAGTTTTTTGTATTTTAGGTTGAAGTTACAAGTGATTGAGAGTTTAGACTTTATATTCTTTTAAAACAATTGAAACTAGATCAGTTTAGCTAAACTATCTTTTATAAGCAACTAATAGGTAATTTTAATTTAGATATGATTTAAGATTAGAATGGGCAATTTTATTGGTTAAACTAGTTAGATAATCCAAATCACATGAAAGTTTTGACAAAACATGCTTGTGAGTTAAAATTTTTAGAAGTTTTTGTTATTGACAAATTTTTTAAATAAAGGTATTAAAAAAGGGATAAAGTGCACCAGACCCCCCTATACTTTAGTGAAAGTGCAGAACATCCTCCTATAGTTTAAAAACTCCCTGAACTAGTCCTTATATTTTTTAAAAGTACACAACACCCTCTACAGTTATAAAATCCGTTATATTTAACGGATTTTGTAAAAAAGACGTAAATACCCTCATTTTTTTTTCATTTCTCTCTTTTGTCATTTCCTCTTTTGTTTAGGCCAAAAAAAAAGGCAATTTAGTCAATTCATATAATTATTTAATGAATAAATTCGTTAAAAAATATATATATATATCACTTAACGCGTGTGAAGTACATTCTCCGTTAAATTTAACGGATTTTTTAACGGTAGGGGGGTGTTGTGCACTTTTGAAAAACTACAAGGACTAACTCAGAGGGTTTTTAAACTATAAGGAGGTGTTGTGCACTTTCACTAAAGTACAAGGGGGTCTGATGTACTTCACCCTTAAAAAAGAGTAATCAATTTTTTGTTCTTCTCCTCCCAGTATGTGTGTGCGCTTTTGAGTCTTTTTCAACTTTATGAGCAATAAGGGTAATGAGAAATCCAATCCAATATAATAAATTACAAACAACTTTTGGTTCCAGTTATTAATCTTTGCCACTTCATGTTCCCTCGTGTAATTTCTTGAATAAAGGATAGAGGTAGATAAGACTCTACAATCTTAAATGAACATCTCCTTCTTGTTTTCAAACACAAGCTAAAAATTACGAAAAAGATAAACCAAACCAAACCTAACCAAATCTTGTTTCACTAGGTAGAACCAATTATATGAATCTGTCAGCGCCACTTATTCATGGTGACGTCTTGAATTCATATGAAGAAATTCAGACTATCAGCTGCCTATTCCTACCCCTCCTCTTTTATTCAAGTTTGGGACTAGCAATGCCAGCGATAACTCTTTTGTAAAAATACAAAAGATTACTTGAAGCTAATGTATTCATAATTCATTCAGTCCACTGCATGATTGGTTGAAAATCACTGAATTCTTGCTATCTACTAAAGATTCACATCAGACAGCAGAAAAAAGAGAGGAAGAAAAGTTAAAGTTCCTACTAAGCTGAAAACTGTTCTAAGCATATAAGTAAGCCTCTTACAGTGACTTCAGATAAAACTGAAGGTAAAGAAGGCTATGAAAAATTGATTTCATTACAAATATGATGTATGATGGGGTGGCGCAGCTGGAGGTTGATATTCATTCTTGACAACAGCATCAGCAAACTGATAGAGATCAGAAGCGCTCCGGCTCGAAGCAGCAACTGATGAAGCAGTTGGAACCATGGCATACCGGTCCAAGGATGGTGATGGCCCGTACAAGCTACTGACCGAGGAGGATGAAGGTTGAACAGCATAACTGTGAGCAACTGCCCTTTCGCTTAAGGTTGGATCTCCACGCCACCCATACGGCTGGACACTATGGTTTGCCATATGTGCAGCTGGGTCGACGATCATTCCTCCATAAACCCCAGCAGCATATTGACCAGTGCCTGCTGCTGTAGCATATAATATGGATGGTGAAGCAGAGTAACCATTAATATGACCAGGAATGCCACTATCTCTTAAATGTCTCTGGCTATCGAAATGACCAACAGCCTTCTGCCTTTGTGGCCCCTGGCCATTATACCGTGAGCGTTTCGCTTCTCGGGGTTTCAAGTTTTTAGCAGGCTCTGCTTCATTTGCTTTTCTTTTCTGTGTCATCTCCTCTCCGTGTTCCTTGTCAAACTCCGTAACAACCTTTTCCAAAGTTGAAATCTTCTCACTGAGTTTCCATCCAGGAAGAAGCTTTGAGGGGTCAATCTTGTGACCTTCCAGACACACGAGGACAGATTTCAAGGCAGCTAACTTTTTCTTGTTTGCTAAATTCTGCATAGATTAGAAATCGTAATATCAGAAAAAGAACCGGAATGAAGGAATACGGTACCAAGATTGGCTTTAATACGTTCCCGAGAAGAATCACAAAAGGAGAACAAAATACAAAATTGTGAAAACTACTGATTAGTGATGAGGGAAATTTTCTTCTCTGCTTAGTCATCCAGTTAGCTAGTCTAATTGGCTCAGACGATGCGCAAAGCTCCCACTCCATTCTTCATAAGACCAAAATTCTAGACGCAAAAAGAGAAAAGGAGGAGGGGGGGGAAACATACCAGTGCAGATGGTGAAGCCTGTGCGGCTCTTTTAGCTTTCTTTGACGACTCTTTAGATCTTTTCATGAAAGATGTCAAAATCATTTCAGTATTAAACCTATCCTCAAGTCCGAAAGTATAAGCGATATCAACAGCATCAACTTCCATTCTATTCTTTAGCATCCCTTCAATTATTTCTGCAACAGACAGCATTAAGGATCAATAAAACAGACAATATAATTATTATCAGGAGTGGAGAGCAGTGTATAGTGCAAATCCTAAAATAGTTTGATAACCCAATTGCATATCTTTAAAGGATCAATGCCCAGGACTAATAATAAAACTTTCCCATATCGCAACTGAACTACGAAACTGTGATTACTTCTTGAATCCAAAGAAGACCTAAAGTCTCAGGGACCCACATAAAAAGCGCAGGGTTGTTATGACAGGAGAAAGAATTTAACAGATGTTGTCAGGTGAACTAGACAAGAGAGTGCAAGATATCAAGTAAACACCTCAAGGCTATATTACTTGAATGAATTCTCATAGCATTATATGGGATACAACATTCAGGCAAAGAAGACTGGTTTCTCACAACATCTGATACAGAATCACTGAAGAGTCGAGACCTAAAACCTTTCTATAAAGTATGTGGAGATGCATAACTTTTCTATCAAGTCAACCATGAATAGAAGCAATTTACAAGCAACTGTCCTTGAAAAGTGAGTTCTTGTTGAGCATAATATAAGTAGAACTTTTTCCTTTTCTAGAAAAAAGAAAAAGAAAATGACTGTCCTCTGTAGCAGAATGCACAAAAGCAATGTTCAAATTACATCCTCTGCAACATATAAGCTAGGTTGGAATCTTAAACAACGAAAACTTTATACTATAGTTATTACTTGTGGTGAAGAATGTCAAAGTTTTAAAAAACAGGTCCAAGAACACAAGCAAAGCTAAAATGCGAGCCATTGACCCTAAAAGGAATTAATAAAGAAAATGAAATAAGGGCTGCACTTCTGAGGAATAAGAAAAATTTCACAGTGAAGCAGTTAAGGAACCCTGAATGAATCACAATAAATGACGATGCAAAAGGAGATCCAAACAAGCAGAGAAAAATACAATCAACGAGAAAAAATGAGTTCATTTTGTGGCTTGAAGATATTGAAATAAGTGTTGTCATCCATTGATAAAATACATGGTTTCAGGAGTTTCATAAACAAACCAGTGAGTTTAACAAAAAGAAAATTCCACCAAACAGAACGAAAAAAATTTGATGCAGAACTCATTATAAAATTTGCACTAATGTTCTTCACCGACCATAAAGGAGTCCAAATCTTTGAAGACTTTCAATGAGTACAGTCACTTGCTAAAGATGAACAATCAAAACATAGAACTGTTGGCTACATGTATCTCCACGTTGGGAGTTAGGACCTACTGCAGACATGCAAAGACTGCACATAGAAAGGAAAAAGCAAAAAGACAAGGCAGGCCAAAAGACCTTCCGTCCGCGCCCACCCCACGTGATATATATATATATATATATATATATATATATATATATATTTATAGAAAGAGAGAGAGAGGGGCTGTACCGTGGAGAGAAGGAAAGTACTGTGAAAGGAAAGGGCAAAAAGAGAGAAGAGGCAACAAAGCCCCGTCCCCCGGAAAAGGAAATTAGGAAGAAAAGAAAAAAGAAAAGCGAAAAAAAGGAAAGGAAGAAATCGAACTGAGCAGGACACAGAAAAGCAAACAAAAGTTCATCTTTCCACCAATTCTAATCTATATGTCAGAACATATTTGAGGCTAGAGTTACGGTTATTAGATAACTGAAGGTAAAACAAAAGATAACCACTCCAGCTTCATTGGACACCATACATGAAGCTGTGATGCCCCTAATGAGAAGAATGTTCCTAAGCTGAGCCAACAACCATCTACACTGGGAGCTTCTCAAAACCAACTATGGGGACCTTATTGTGTAAATATTACATTCTTGTCCAGACATTCTCCAAACAAGGATAAAGATATTGAAAATAAAGTCATTCAATGCAAACATCTCAAACGGTGAAAAAGAACTTCTAACCATCATGCCAGCCATAATGATTATACTTCCTCCACTGGCTGGGATAATGCAAAGAGGTACAGAAGCACAAATGTTATTATGTCATTTCTTTTCTGTAAGTGAATTAAGACCTTTATACAGCAAATCGTCCAATAATAGATGAAAAAATTGTCGTTTGGTGAGCTACCATTTCTTAAAATGTCTCAGCAATTGAATGTCTTCACGTGCTTCCTTACATCTTTATCTTTCTTAAACTGTTTCTCTACCGCACACAAAATGCAAAAGTCCTCCTTGTCCAATTCCGTCATGCAATAACGTCATTTATATCTAACGACATCCTGTCCACCCATATTGTTGCCTATAGTTCATTCACTCTTGTCCCTATATAACAGTAACACAACTAATTTACTTCGAATATGCAACATTACATACCAAATAACATAAAAGCACATTACTTTACATTAATATACAAATCAAACAGCTCAAAAACCACCAATAATCATCCAACACATAAGCATAACAAAATATATAGCACACAAGACAAATTCACACAAAAAGTAGCTCGTTGTAAAGTCGACAGACAAGATAAAACACCTGGAACTTTCTCCATAAGCACGCTCGATTTCCTCAGAGTACCCGTAATCTCCCTAGCTTTACTCGCCCGAAGCAAGTCCCTCAAATCATCATTCCTAAATCTTTCAGGCAGACCAAAACACGCAACCAACAATAGCAAACCACGTGCATCGATCTCACAAGCCCTCGCCATGCCACCTTCAGTAAGCATCCTCTTTTTCCACAACATTGCTGCACGATCAGCCTCATCCTTCACCTCCCTCTCAATCTCAACTACCCCATTTTCCTCTCCCCTCATCAGCAGAAAACACTCCAACACCAACACCGACGCCTCCCTCCCGGTCACCATTGGCGAATCCTTGTTAATATACGCCTTACTACCCTGCAGAAAGAACCTTCCTGTACATTCTAGAACCAATTTGGCAGGATTCGGTGCGCGTTTTAGCGCTTTAGGCACTTCTTCTCGCAATCTATTGATTTCATTCAAATTCGAAACCAAGTACTTTTTTAGGCCTCTGCCACACATCGTTTGGCAAAAGTTTTCGATTTCCGAACTTGAATCATTCGTCAAATTCTCTTCAGATTTTGTCGATTTTTCATCATTTTTTTCTTCAATTGGGGTAGAAGTAGTAACAATGATAGGGGATGATTGTGGAAGTGAATTTTTTGGGGGTGAAATTGCAATATTTGAATTTTCTTGGGGTGGAATTGCAATAATTAATGAGTCTACCGCGGTTTTCACGGTATTGAGGTGGTGCTGGAGGTCGTTGAAGCAGCTTTGGAAAGCGGAGAGCACGGCGGAGAGGTTGCGGAGCTCGTCTATCGGCATGGACGGCGTCGGCGTCGGCGGCGGAGGTTGTTCTTTTGATTGTGGTAATTGTGTGTTCTGTTGATCTTTTTGGGTGGCTTGATCGACGGTGGTAATGGTGGTGAGCTCTTGAGGTTCTTGTTTGATTGATAGTGGTGAGAGTGGTGATGGAGAGTGGTCTTCCGCCGTGAGTGGCGGAGGAGTGGTGGTTGCCGGCTGAGCCATGGGAATAATATACACCAGTGAGCAAAGAACTGATTTTTAGATGCGTTTTTTGCTCATTCATAACTGGACTCCAACTTGGGCCTCTATATATACACTCTTCTTTAAGCCCACTATTGAGACTAAGTGCTATCTTCACTTGGGCCTCTATACACTTCCTGTTTTAAGCCCATCATTGGAGGCAAAGTGCTTTCTTTCCTTGGGCTAAAAATAGGCAGGCTTTGTGATGGACTATGGAGCAGCAGTGGCGAGAAGTTCATTGGGAGAATTGCTTCAAAACACTAAACCTCTTTCTTGCGCATGGGCTTCACGCGCTCATGGAGCCCATATCAATGAGAGAGGGACGTTTAAAACGTGTTAATATTTTCAAACAATTCCCAGTCATTGGTATTATTAGAAAATTAGTCTTAGCTTGATGTGTCTACAAGATTTGGGAGGAAAAAAATTAAAGAGTGTTGAGAGGTCAATTGGGGCCATTTGCAATGGTATGTTGTAAGGTTTCTGGCTGGGGGCAAAGGATTTGAACCGCCCTCATATGATTATAATGTTTTGAGAGGATTCAATAACAATAAAAAAACAAAAAATTCTATCAAAAAGAGGACATATAGTCGGAGTCCTGAATACAAGAAAGACCAATCACCACTCTTCCAAAACAGATTTGGATAGTTTTTCTCATAATGAAAGAGTACAAGTTCTGCGTGTCCAGATTATTTCATTATAATTATAATATTAATTACCGTCATCAGACCTTTCTCATATGTTTAGATCATTTAATTATAATTATAGTATCAATTTACTACTATAATATTATAAGGGGTCCGATCTCGGACAGAAGTCCTAAAGAATAAATATAGCTAGAACTTGAGTGTGGCTTGGGGCTTTCGTTTTTGCTTAGGTACTGGACTCTTATTAGATAGTGCATTGAGGACAAATTTTGGGCCTTTGTGTAGTGGGGAATGCCCACCACTCGATTATACTCATTTGTCAATATTAATAAAATCGCCTTACTTTCAACCGAAAAAAACAAAAAGCTTATCGTAATTGTGTTGGAACCACGTGATTTTATGCCTATTGCGTGATATTTTTTTGGCCTTTTACTCGTCCTCGATTCTTTATAGAGGTTGAAATCATAGTTTGAATTCAAAATTTTTAAATATAATATGTCATTAATTAATTATTTTATTCAACTCTTGAATTCGAACAATTGTTTCTTATTCGAAAAAGACTTACATCTGGATCAGAAATTAAGTATACATGAATCATTCTATTCCAGTAGGATTCAAGTCATTTTCCAGTAGCCTAAAAAGCTCAGTAGGTTGAAAACCAACCCAATTAAAAGGTAGACTACCAGAAAGCCCATATTGTTTAGCTACAAAATTAGGAGATTACAACCTTGAAACTATAATTTTTTTCATAATAAATTTAAATTTTTTCATAACATTATAAATTCAAAAATTCACAAATAACTAGTATTATAGTTTATGAAAAATTATTACATTAGTCCAGATCAATAATTCACTCTCTCACATAATAGGTGAGACACACGTGTGTGTCTCATTGACACGTGAATCTCATAAATATGTGAAAAATTTATGTAAATACACAAAAAATTCACACATTATATGAGATATTTATAAAAATTCAAATCATGTAAATATTATAAATGTATAAGAAATTTATATAAATACATGTGAGTCTTGCACATTATGCAAGAAATTTATTTGAGTACAAATCTATGCAATAATTTCCCACAATTCAGTGGAGAAACATGATTTTTTTTTTTTTTTTGTCATTCGAAGAAACATGATTCAGTTCGTCCAAATTCCACCGCAATAGGTTACACAGTAGGAAACGCAAGCAGTTATTTGTCCACGCGTCCAAGTCAACATCAGACAAAAGAGACAGCCCATCCTTTCCTCACACATATATAAAAAGATAATTTCTCCATACCTTATGTGGGGGACACGACAGAAAACCATATTGTAGTTTTAGCCAATCGTGTCACTATTACCCTTACCCACTTCTATTGCCAAGATTAGGTAGTGTTCTTGGCGTACGGTTCATTAGTGAGGTAAAATTATTTATGTGAAATTATAAGTTTAATATTTTTTATTATTTTAAATTTTTTATTTTTTATTGATTTAGAATATACGTGAGAACGTATCATTACATTTAAAATTTATTAATTAATAATTAAATTCTATCGAATAATTTAATTATCAAATTTCGTGATTTTAATCCCGTGTCATCCAAAGAAAAGATGAGGTAGTAGTTTGAGTACACAAAAAGCAAAAGGAGTCCTTACTTGTTAGATCAGATAAATTCATTCATTCATTTCTTGCCATTTTCGAGCTACCAACAAATAATGTCCAATAATTGGATAACACATAGATAGGGTTGTTAGATAGATTCATTTATGAGGCTAAGGTTTTAGACAATAAAATAAAGGATATTAAACATTCACTACATATTAAATCGCGGATTAAGTTTCTTTTTTATGTAAATTATTCATTGGTGTTTTTTGTTTTACGTACATGATCAAAATTGAGTGAGATTTAACAATTAAAACTAACAATATACATTAAATGAGAGACCGACGTACTTCCTTAGATGATTTTGTCACCACACACAGAATAAAGATTGTGAAAAACTTTTAATTTCTAAAATAGTAACAAAATTCAGATAGATTTAAATATTAATACTAACATTATACATTACGATTGAAAACGATTGAAGAAATAAAGCTAATAAAATAGGATACTAGGGTTACTCTATTGACAATCCTGCTATTACATTGAAGAGTAAAGCTCGAGATAAATTTTTTATTTCTGGTATAATAACAAGATTCGGTTAGATTTAAACACTAAAAACTAAAGGTATACATTCCAATTGGAACAATTGAAGAAAGAAAGAGAATGAAATGGGACGCTAGGGCTACTCCTTCGGCAGCCTCCTACAATGCTGCAAAATAATACTCATGTGAAACCTTTTGTTTTTGGAGTATAACAAGATTTGGTTATACTTAAATATTAAAACAAACGATATACATTACGATCATAATGATTGAAGAAATAAAGAGAATGAAGTGGGACAACAAGGCTACTTTGTTGACGATCCTCCTACACAATGCAAAATAAAGCTAGTGTAAAACTTTTTTATATTTGGCATTACAATAAGAGTGTTAGGTTTAAATATTAAAACTAACAGTATATATTACGATCGAAACTATTAAAGAAAGAAATAGAACGAAATGAGACACCAGACCTTGTTTGTAAGAGATCGTAGGATCAATTTCTATTAATTACATATGTATTGTACGAATACAAACTCTTAAATAAAAAAAAAGAAAAGAAAAGGGATACCAAACCCACTCCTTTGACAATCCTTCTACATCACCGCAAAAAAAAGCTCATGCGAAACTCTTTATTTCTGGCATAATAACAAGATTGAGTTATATTTAAATATTTAAACTGATAGTATCCATTACAATTCAAAGGGTTGAATAACTAAAGAGTATGAAATGGAACACCATGGCTACTCTGTCGACATTTCTGCCACCATATTACAAATTAAAACTCGTGTGAAATCTTTTACTTCTAATTTAATAAAAAGATTCAATGAGATTTAATATTAAAACTAATGGTATGTAGTAAAGAGTATGGAATGCGGCACCACAACTATACTGCAGAATAAAACTCGCGTGAAACTTTTTATTTTTTACAAAAAGAGGCAAATAGTACCAAATTATTTGTTTTAAGGGCCAAAAGTATGGTAAATCGATCAAAACATGACCCTTGAAAGACTTTCTATCATATAGAAGTATAGATGATGTGCTATATATGACTTGAAGACAAAAGAGAATTAGTGAAGGATTTTTTTTTTTTTTTTTTAAAAGCTTAAAATTAGATGTTAAATATACTAGATATATATATATATATTTTGTCTAAAAGCAAGCATATACTTTATAGTTGATAGTAACAATTTAACAGATATTTTCTACTAAAAATAAATGCTATAAAGACAAGAGAGATGAGATAGCTTGTTTCATGGGCATGGCGGATACTACTAGAACAACAAGTACAACCACTGCTTCTTCATCTCTTCAACACAAACATATGCATTTCAACTAGTCAACAAACACCACCTCTTTAGTTACTTTCTTTTATTAAAAAAAGTAAAATAAAATACAATCTTTCTTGTTTTATTTATACAAAGTCTCATTTTTTCCCCCTTTTTTGTAGTTTTCTTGGTTTAATTGTGTTTGGTGAAAATGGCTGTGGCTATGGCTTCTTTGAGTAATGTTGTTGGGCTGCACAGTGCTTTGAAAGCAATTGAGAAGCAACCCTTTTCAAGACCATGCCTTTTGAGAAGTTCCTTTGGTTTGGATCCCCTTCAGCCATTGTGCATTATCTCCAAGAGGTAAGTATACTCACACACACACACACACTCACACTCATTGATATTTGATGCTTTTGCTATAGATTGCTCTGAAGGGTACTTGAATTGGCTAACAAAATCTGATTTTTTGAGTCACACACACAGAGACTCTGATGTGTGATGCTTTTGCTATAGTTTGCTCTGAAGGGTACTTTGATTGGAATTTAGGCTAAAAAGATTTGATTTTTAGCTCACACACACACAGAATCTGATGAGTGATGCTTTTGCTATAGTTTGCTATGAAGGGTACTTTGATTGGAACTTGTCTGACAAGATTTTATTTTTAGACTCACACACACACATACACACTCTGATGTGTGATGCTTTTGCTGTAGCTTGCTCTGAAGGGTACTTTAATTGGGACTTGTTTATCAAGATTTGACTTTTTAGATTCTTAAAAATTGGATAAAGTTCTGAATGGATTATACATCTCTTCATTATATTGTAATGCGCTCTGATTATGATATAATTCAATTTTTTGAAGAATTCAGTTAATGATTTTAGTTCCTAATTGTGTAATTGAATTTTTGCTTTTACTTAATTGGTTAACCTTTTTGGTTGTATTGAGTGCAGATTTTGTGGTTGTAGACTTGTAGTTATGAAATCTCATCAGCATCTTTCCTAATTCATTTTCGTCTAATACATGTTAAAGTAGGGTAATTTCTTGTTCTGAACAACTCGAATAGGGAGTATACACTTGGAACAGAGCAATTGTGGCTCGCTGAGGACCGAAGTCTGTCAAATAAATCTAGGAAATTGAATCAGGATCTTCTAGTTTGTCGCTTATCTGTATATGGTTGAATTGCCATTATATTTATGTGTAAGAAAAATCCTGCTTCTTTATGTGCATATCATCATTAGGTATATATTGTTGTTATAGCCAAGTTTTGTGTTCCCTTATGTGTTTTCTTATCGCAGGTTGTCATCTTCAATAAGTACAATAGTTGTGAGAGCATCGACAGCCACAGCTATTGAGGTATCAACCATTGTTGATTTATGCAGTTTCTCTTTATTGCACATTGATCCATTTGGTTTTCCTTTCTTCGTTTATTACTCATTGCTTATTGGTGAGACTGGAGATGCAGGATGAAAGTTCTCAAGGAAGTGATTCTGTTCCAACACCCAAAGTGATTATCGATCAAGATTCAGACCCAGACGCAACTTTGGTGGAGATCACATTTGGGGATCGCCTAGGGGCTCTTCTCGACACAGTATGCCACCATTCTTTCCTAATCTCCTTATGTTGTCATGTCTACTATCTACAGTTTATTTTGGCTTTGTGCTTGGTATTTTCATTCTTTTTATTCAGCAGATTACTTTTGGTACTTATTTTTTATGACGGTTAGCAAATGCACATTTTTGATGACGGTTAGCAAATGCACTTCAGATGAATGCACTAAAGAATCTCGGGCTGAATGTTGTAAAAGCTAATGTGTATCTTGATTCATCCGGGAAGCACAATAAGTTTGCCATCACCAAAGCGTAAGGACATGCTGTGGATATTCTACTGAATTATTCTATGTGGTTTGTGCTTCTCTAACTGTTTGCAGAATGGTATCTGATACATGCAATTTGTCCCTTTAGGTAGGGGGTTGGTATTCTTTTATATATGTCTTCACACAGATATTAGCTTATATTTTCTTTTCCTTTTGCCTGAATTATCTATTATGTGTGGAGTTCATCATTTGCCAACTTCTGTACATTATCTGCTTTAAGACCAATTTCAGATGAACCCATCGAAATTTACAAAACAATTCGATTCTTTCGACCACACAGTGGTTCGAATGAATATAAAAATAATTTTTTTTTCTTCTTACAATTAGATAGCAATGGACGGATTAAAGTTTTCCTCTAAGACGCTAACTCTTGAGGATACAGATTTGGATACATCATCCTTGTAGGGAACACCTTTAGTTCATGTTGGATATCGTTTCTCAAACTGTTTCTACATGAGATGTTTGATATGTGGCATCAGTTATTTAAACTGGAGACATTATTCTGATAACTGTTATGGTGGGCACTTCTTTCCAGTTCTACAGGCAGAAAGGTTGATGATCCAGAGTTGCTAGAGGCTATTCGCTTGACAATTATTAACAATCTCCTTGAATATCACCCGGTATCGTTTCAATAGAAGTGTCTATGTATTAGGAATGCCTGCTAGAGCAGCTCTAGCAGGCTTTCCTCTCTCTCTAACTTATGTTAGACGTTAATTGCTGGTCCAGGAGTCAAGTGCCCAGTTGGCAATGGGGGCAACTTTTGGTGTTACACAGCCAAGTCAGGTCCATACCTATCATTTCATAACTCGATTCCTATGCATATGTATGAATAATTTGTGTTTCTGGGTTTTTCGTTTTCACTTCTGTTTTCAATAGCCATAAAGTTGTTACACTTTGGATAAGATATTGCTGCTCTTGAAGAATAAATCTTTTACATTTCTACCACTCGGTTCTGTAGTTAACTCATCCTTTTCACTACCGCGGTGTTTGCTAGCTATCTGTCCTCCCACCTATCTTTGTAGATTCTTTTATTTATGAGAGTAAATGTGCTTCTCCGTTTCACTAAATGGTTTCCAAATGAACTCGCCCTGAAATCTTGAAGCCATTACGGTATGATTTCCGATATAATATGATCATAGGAGGTTGTTCGTTGTGGATCTTATTCTTCTGGGAAGTATCTCTGCGATCTTCTGGATGCTTTGATTTGATAGTGCTTACATGCTTCCCAGGTGTAATGTAAAACTAGAGGTTTGATGTGTTATAAAAGATACTTGAGCAATCGAGTTTTCTTATCTTGCTCATATGATTTTGTGGTATAAACTTTTAGGTCGACATCGACATTGCCACCCACATTCATGTGTATGATGATGGTCCTGATAGAAGGTAAGCCATTTATGGTTAAGTCAATTCATTGGAAGTTATCAACTTCCAAGTACTACTTTAGAATACATACAAGCATTGACACATTAAGACAAAAAATTGTGTACTTGGCAACTCAGTAAGGTGAATGCTTAATGGTTTATTGCAGCTTACTTGTTGTAGACACAGCAGATCGACCGGGCCTCCTGGTCGACCTTGTAAAGATAATTACTGAAATCAACATTGCTGTTGAATCTGGAGAATTTGACACTGAGGTAAAGCTATATCATGGTTGTGAGGGCAAAGTTAGTAGCAACAATGTGGATTACTTATTGAAGTTTTTTATTCATATTTGGTGTCCAGGGTTTGTTGGCTAAGGCAAAGTTTCATGTCAGCTACAAGGGGAAAGCTATCAGCAAGCCCCTTCAGCAGGTAACTGCACCTACCCGGGAGAGTATACCGTAACTTATTATACGTATCTGACCTTCATGGCGGATCTGTTCTTTGGGTTGTGGAAACTGTAGTCCTATTGACCCCCCAAAATATTTTAAAATATCCCAATACATCTAGTATGCAAAATTATTCTGCCCCGTCCCCATTTATTAGCCTCGCATCTCCACTAATATTGGTTTTTGAAACTACTTGGTCCATACTGACAAAATATTCTAGATTCGTACCTGCTGACCTTAGCTCGGATGCTTAAAAAATGACGTATTATGTTGACATATTTCAGGTTCTTGCTAATAGTCTGCGGTATTACTTGAGGAGACCAACGACAGAAGAATCGAGTTTTTGATACATTTGCAGAAAGGCATCAAGTAGACAATGGTTAATAATGCATCTGGGAACTTCTTCTAAAGATGAATCCATGCCTGAAACAACAGAAATTTCATCCATTATCAATTTTGAAGTGTATGTGGATTGAAAAAAATACATGAAACTTGTATTCTCAGTCCTGATACTGTAACAATATTCTAAAGTGATAATTTTTATTTCAATACTTGCACCAGATGGAGAAAGAGCCTCTTATCATGAAAATGACTTAGATAGTTCATCTTAGGGAGTGAAGAATAGGGAAGAAGATTGATCGAGCTCTGTCAGTTGGGTTCTCATATTATCCAAAATAAATAAATAAATAAAGAATAGGGAAGAAGAATTGACATCAATTCTAGCTGCAACAATGATTATAAGATTTGATCCTTGATAGCTCAGCCAAATGATAAATGCAAGATGATAAATATTTGTTCAATAGTAATATCTTTGTTCGAGGAAAAGTATTTTGAGTGAAATTAAATTAAGTTTTATTTCACTAAATGAGGTTATGTATATGAATTTAACAAAGTTATTCATTCTTGACGATTGTTGTTTTCTCTGTTAGTTTCATACACATGAAATCTCGTGTGAGTATTTTTATCAACTCATCTTATGCCTTGTTTTACTCCCCTTAAATCTTGCTTTACAACTGTTACACGGTACTATCTCTATATTTTCACATATTCTAAATGCTTCTAAGAGTTGTTTTTTAACTTGTCTAAAAAATCTTAAAAGGTTATTCCTCATCTTATATTCAACTAGGGCTAAGGGTGGGACTAAGGGTAGATATATTTCCCAAATTTTTGTTGAATTATGTGTATTTTAAGGAGTTTTTAGACTAAAAAATTAATTTAGACTTCATGAAAAAAAAAAGATATTTTTATATAAACATTAAATTTTGTATTTTAACATACACTGAATAAATTTTTTGAATTAACCCATTAAAAAGTCACCTTCACTTTTACTCTTATCATATTGATCTTAATTTTATTGCATATTCATTTTAACATTTTTCTATTTTCCACTTACATCTTATCAAATTCAACAACAAATATAAGCACTTTATAAATGTTTCTTTATCACATTCATGTTATGTTAAATGTCAGGAGCGCAAGATTGATATTTTTTTTTGTAATAAATGCAACAATGTAGTATATGATATGAGAAATTTTATGTGACTACCATATGGATAAAAGATAAGGTAACTAAGCCCTTACACCTTTTTTTTTTGCTACAAATGGAGGCCAAATAGATATTATCCGAGGGGAAATGAAACGTCTAAGGCCTTAGCTTTGAGGAGTTTAAAAAGTCATGCCTTGACGTCAATATATAAATAAGATTTAGTCCTCAAGAATTAGAGGGAACAATTTTGAGCAGCAATTTATCGTAATAAAAAATTTTAAATTTAAATTTATATTCTTTTACTATAATTGTCTAACTTTTAATTAGCCTAGAACATACTATTAAACACGTTAATGTATTAAGGAATTTGTTTTTTTAAGATACATTTAATGTAATCTTACGTGAATTTTTTATTATTGTTAAAAAAAGAAAAATCGAAATCTCTCATATTAAAAAAGAAAATTCTAGGTTCATGAACTGTTCCACGAGTGTAAAAGATAAAGGGAGAAAAATAGATGTATTTAATCAGCAGTTATTTAATTGTTAAGTAAAAAAGTGAGCCCTACGTATTTGTGAGAAAGCCAAATGACGGACGGCGAGATGCAAGTCTAAGCCGATAGAGGGATGATTGTGCAGTGATTGCAGAGGATAAGGAGGCAATCGTGGAAACAAAATCCATGGTACACCTGCTGTGAGGAGTGGATAAGGATAGTCTAAACTTCTGTCATCATAATTGCATATCCAATTATGAAAAGAGCAAATTCATCATTGCATGTTCTATCCAGATACCGTGTCTGTGCTTGACCAAAAAATAAATAAAAATACCGTGTATGTGGAATGACTGGTTTAATCTAACTTAGATCATCTCACAACGTTATACCGTTAAAAAATATTTAATAAAGATAAATTATTAAATTGTCAAATTATTTTATTGTCATTTTTATATAATTCATCACTATTAGATTTAAACCATGTTTAGCACTATATAATTGAAATGTATGTTCCCCCACCTGGGGTAATGTGGTCTCAATGCAAGCAAATATTTGGGTCCGGTAGTTGGACTAACCAACTCTCTCATTGTGGGACTCACTTATGTGTGGAAGTCACTTGTACTGTAACAACCGGACACAAAATTGACCCCTTAATGGGATATGAAAAAATTATATTTTAATCTTTGCTGAAGAGAGATATTCAGGATAAAACTTAGAACAAATGTTCAATTTTGGTCAAAGGAACGGATTAATAGATAAACATCATAACATGATTATAAGCAAAAAGTATAGAGATTCAACAAGCATTACCATTCAATGACAAAGAAAAAAAAAAAAAGCATTACCATTGAGACACCAAAAAGATCCAAAACTCTCTACGTACGTTTTGAGTGATAGAAATTAGATTCTTCATTCTTTGGGAAAGAAATTCCAAATCCTTATACGAGTTACCAAGCCAATGATGCTTAGTTGGTCTTTTTAAATGATTAGTTATATTGAAATTGAGAGAAAGACATTGATCATATTTGTCCAGACACGAGATATAATGTATTATTGCTATATAAATTACTCTCAAAAGTTTTTATACCTCTGCTATAAAAAGAAAAAAGAAAAACCAAAAAACTCTTTGATCAATTTGCCCTCCATGGTATTACTTATTATAGATCAATAACTGTAATAATTGATATGGAGAAAGCAAGAAATTCTTGACTATGGCCTTCTTGATTTTAAGGCCAATAATTTAACGGGTGTAGCCGCCCATGCCAAACATTAAAAAGAGGTTGTTTGTTAATGGCCTAGCCCTTACATGGATGGACTCTATTAAAATATTTGTTTTCTTTCTTTAGTTTTATGGAGAGGATAAAACCCAATCTCTTCATCTACTCCAATGATCTTAGTTAATGCATTGTAAACTAGATCAAAAAACGAGTCAGATAAACTTAGCGCATAGCGAGAATTTTGTATAATGAATTATCATTTTTACAAGATCTTAATTAATTTAATAAATACAAACTTATATTTACTATAGAGATTCTATTATAGTTTTTTCTTTGGGGTTGATTATAAAAAAATCGTGGATATCTGAACATGAAACCAATAATCAAAAAACAAAAAAAATCAAAAAATCAATTTAAATAGCAAACAAAAATCAATTTAAATATTAAAAAAAAGTAGTTTGGATTAATATAAAAATTTATTTTTGTTGATTGTCAACTCTAAAAATTGTATTATATGTGCCATGTGTGAATATATTATATATATATTAACAAATTAATAATCAAGGTTCAAATTCTGATTTTTTTAATATCTAATACTAAAACCTAGCGGAGTACCTAATGGTTACACTTTATAAAAATTAAATCATAACGTATTTTTCAATAATTTCGTTATCGGTTTTGTTACCATATTGGATACTTGTCAATCGAATTTAAACCATGATCATGCCGTGCCATCCCTAGCTGATAAAAGTGGTAAATTACATATCGCCATGCAAAATGAGACTAACCTATGCTTACTAATCCTCCATAGCCCAGGGATGAATAATTCCCTTTTTTTTTTGTTAAGAGTAAGCAAGAGATTATATTAATCAGAAAAACATAAACATATACAGTAATTACAAAAGGGAATTAAAGGACAATAAATTCTCGAGCCAAGTTCTATAAAGATACTATCTTCTAAATCCCAAACTTTACAAATAATTCCCAAACTTTCCGGAACCAGGGGAGGTCATTTCTAGCCCAGCAAATGATCATATCCATGTGACCATGTCTGCAATGGCTTATCCTCATGAATCAAAATCTTTTCCATACTTCTTTTTTTTTTGGTCATTTTTCCATTCTTCTCAAACTACGTGTTGTTACCATCTTTAGCTAACTAGCTAACATCCAAAATGGGGCATGGCGTAAGCCAAACAGATTTGTACCCTCCTTTATTGGGAAACTAAATCTAATATGTCAACATTTGTTAATACTATAAAAAGGAAGAAGATAAGGGCTAAAGAGATCAAATTCTACACCATCGTGAGCAATAGAAAACCAAATTTTTGAAGGAGAGAAGATTTTAGAGTTGGAAAAATGGCAACCGCAGCTGGTAGAGGAGCACAAACAATGAACTTCATGTACTTCAAGTAAGCTTTCTTTAACAAGTCACTTTTTGGAAATGAATTAATTGCAAGTGGTTTACGTATTAGAGTACCTATTGATGACTTAGACATTTTAGTGTTATCTTGCTTTTTTATTTTTATTTTTTTTCTCTCTCTAATACATTTCTTTTATGTGTCCTTAACATGATCCCTAGTAGTGTGTAATGACAGATTTGTATTTAAGATTGTAAGAGTGGTAGTTTTTACTGACACACAATATTTTAGAATATTACTAAAGTATCTTAATATTACGGGGCTAAATTGTTTATTTTAATATTCTGTCTAAAAAACAATTTAGCCCCATAATATAACTATTTTGGTTTCTAACATCATGTAACATTTTACTGATGACAGATCCTAAATCCGTCCCAGCTCGTGAGAATAACTACAATATGTCTTTAGAGTTTGATGAATAGAGATCAATCATAATGTAATAACAGCTAAGATGAAAGAGTATGTATGATTTTTTTTATATTAAATAAATGAGTATTATCAAATGTGATTATTTACTAGATAAGGCAATATAAGATATTAATTAAAAGGTGAAATTCAAATAATACAATTTGAGTAATATATATTATTAGTGGTAGATGACCAACTTAGATTCTAAAAGATTATCAGTGTGATTAACCCTTATTTCAAACTCCACAAATTATAAAAAATAACCAATGAAAGCACGTATGGGTACTACCATTCTATTATTATTGACTAACATATAATTTTGAATTCGTCTCATTTATCTCTAGCAATATTATTAATATTTAATAGAACTCTTACCCAACGTGTTTATTGAAAACTATTTTTCTAACGTGATTATTGAAAACTATTTCAAACGGTCTATTGATGTATGAAATAGTTTTCCATGTTCACATTGTTGTCAACAAAATCAAATCTACCAGACAACAATGCATTTGCACCTGGACTGCCGCACTATAAGCAATAGACTTTTAGTATAGGAAGCCAAGGCCCATAGCAGACTTGTTGATGGGCCGTGTGTCGTGAACAATTATTAGAAAATTTTAAAGTAGCAATTTGGATTAATGATTCCAGACTTTTGAGTCGATAAATTTGAAATTTAAGACAGTCTCATAAATTGCGACACTAATTAGCTTGGGGACTCATAATTTTGGATTTAAAGTATGACAATTTTAGTGTTGTATTAAAGGAAAGCTGCTTGACGGGACCAATAAAAAGTTTTGGGACTAAATCTCTCTCCATCCAAAAGAATAGTCCCTTAAATGATATACATGTAGAAAAATTATACAAGTATACCATATAGTGGCTGCTAGATAGGTGAATGAGAGTGTATATACGACTCAATCGACCGTGAGTAGAAACGTACATATACATTCAATAATTAGTATATAATATATCAAGTGTGTAAAAGCTTTTTACATGTATAAAATCTCAAATTACTCAAAAATTAAATCAAATAGTTAAGTGACTTGGAATAACGACTCCGACTTTAATATTATACCAAAAAGAATCTAAAGTTCACAAGGTCAAGGTAGGTGGAAAAGAGAGAACAAGAGGAAGATGATTTTGCAACTTGCAAAGTTGGACGCGAGTCCCATGTTACTCGTCCTGGTTGTTTTGACTTCAGTGTCAATCATGCATAGTCCATGAATATCTACCTTTTTTTTTTTCTACTAACTTTACATTCAGTACTAAGAAATTGAGTTTTAAAAGAAAACTTATGATTTTCCTATTCAGTATTGAATCTTTTACTAAAAAAAAAGAAAAAAGAATTCAACATGGTTATCGATTACATAAACACTTAATAGATTTTGTAAGACTAAAATGTATATTATCGTCTGTGATTTGTCAAAGTTACACAATAAATCTTGTGTTTTTTAAAGTGACAAAATATCATATTTTGATTTCAAAAAAGTTACATTTTACACACTTTTTTATTTTTCTAAACAAATGAAAGAAAAAAAAAGTTATCTCTTCAGATCTTAATATGAATATTTTTGCACAAATTGTTGATGAGGGAAATTTGACGATAATTGAAACTCAAACAAATTTTATCATATTAAATTGGGTTATTAACACAAATGATCCTTTATCTTTGGTTTATGTGTCAATTAACTCCTTTATTTTTCAAGTGTGATATTTTAGTCTCTGATGTATTATCATAGTGACGTCGTTAGTCTTATTGATAAAAATTTGTCAAAACTTTAACAGATTACACATGTATTGGTCATGTACTCTTCTAAATAAGGATAAAATTGTCAATTATAAATCCGACTTATAAACAGATATAAGACCCATTTTTTTATTTAGCGGCCGGATGGTCGTAGAATTTTTCTACAGCAAAAAGAATGTGTATTTGGTTCAATTCTAGGTGGCATGATTAGATACTCGATCGTATCACATGGTGTATTTAATTTGATTCGAGTCAGCTGGCATGATTAGACACTCGTATTAAATTAGCTGTTTTTTCATTCTTTGTTTTTGTACCAACATGAGATCTAATTTTATAAAGGATCTTAAATGAGATATTTAATCAAAAACTGAGATGTTTGTGTCTCTCTTTCAGAATTGTTTTGTGAGAAAATTATTCAAGATGTAAAATATTTGGGTCTTTGTATTCAATAACATAAATATCATTCTGGAACTAATATATTAGCGTATTGTAAAACATAAATATCATTCAAAACAATACTCTTGAAATTTATTTTTATAAATTTAATTTCACCGTACGATACACTATTTTCATTTAAAAACCTCTTTTTGTGTTCCATAACATCATAATTCAAATTTACTTTTATGAATTTAATTTTAGCAAGCAATGCATAAATTTCATTTATTCTGAGCAAACAATGCACAATTTTCATTTATTAACCTCTTTTTGTTTTTCTGTTTGTTCCATAACAACAACATTGAAATTTAGTTTTACAAATTTAATTTGTCCATATGATACACAATTTTTATTAGGAACCCTTTTTTCACAATTTTTATTAGGAACCTTTTTTTTTTCTTTTTTCTTTTTGGTTCCATAAAATCATTGAAAATTTTATTTTTACAGATTCAAGTTGAGCATACGAAATACACAATCATTTAAAACCCCCCCTCTCTCTTTGCTTTTTTTTTTTTTTTTGTTCATCATTAAAATAAAGTTCTATAAATTTAGTTCAACCACACGATACACAATTTTCATTACACTTTATCCTCATAGTGACCCAACATTATTTCTTTCAATAAATAGGCCAATGCTGAGAAAAGCCTACCACAGAAAAAGTTCATCTCCAGACATGATAAGTGACACAATCAAATTGAATGGGGAGGAAATGAAAATCAAGAGCATGGTGAATCATGATGGAAATTGGTGGGTTCCAGATGAAAGGACTGGAATTTTCTACCCTAAGGGCCAAGAAAAGATAATGGAAGATGTTCCTGTAGGAGCAAGCAAGGATTTTGGGAGGATTCATTTATTTTCGGGCTACGAGGCTTGCGATTAATTAACTATGGATTCAGTCTTCTGTGCGGTAGATTCGGCTATGAAATAATATGGTGGTGTTAAAATATATGTCTTAAAAGTTAATTTATTGTAATTTTAGGACATTATATTTTGTATTATTTAATTAATTAATGAGTAATTTATTTATTTATAATTAATGTGTTAATTAATATTTAAATAAAGTCTTAATGTTTATCTTATAAATCTTATTCTTAAGTTGTTAAGGATATGAGTGACGAGATCTATAATGAAAGATAAAATTTTAGAATAAGTCTCCGATTGTAGGATAGATTAATTGGGTATTAATTCATCCGGATAGATTGGAGTACAGTCTACTACCTCGATTAATATGAGATATTAATAATAAGGGCAATGAGTCTCATATTGTATTAGTAGATATATAAGTAATTGTTATGAACAAATAACTGGACATGACCTATCAGATAATAAATTACATGGATGGTCAATAATTTGTTATATGCTATAATTGCATAATTATTCCTTATACCTGAGACACCATGGTTATCTTGTGTATGAAATACCATAATTTGCTAGTGCAAACAATTCGGTTCTAATCATGGACTAGATTATGTACTCAACGGTTATGATCTATTTATGTATGGAGATATGTGTGTGTTGGATATGAAATCTGTCAATAGGAGTCCTATGCGATTTATTAATTGAGTAGTCAAAAATCCTTAGCCAAGATGAAATAATAGAAGTCGTTCCACAATTCATTGATGAGTTACTAATTAATTAGATTTAGTCATATGATTAAATAATTTATTTAATTAAAATATTTTAAAATACCATGCACGATTCCTAACAGGTGGGTCATATGAGAGCCACACACATTGTTATAGCCGCATTATTCAACTGCCGAATTGAAGTATTTTTTTTTTCCTATGATGAAATTTAATTGTCTTGCAATCCAATGGCCTAAATTTTTTTTTTCTTTTCTTTCTTTTAGTATATTTGTCTTATTCTTGCCTGAATAACCTTGATTACTGAAGTATATCAGAGAAATTTATTAGGGCAGGCTTTAAAATGTTTGTAGGGCCCATCACTTTAGGTTAGTGCGTGAAACCACACGCGGGGTGAGCCTTACGCTTCTGCATCTGAACGTTTTAAAGCATTTTCTAATTTATTTAAGTGGTCAGGAATCTTGGCTGAAATAAGACAGAGTTGGTGCCATAAAATTACAGAGATTCTCATGTTTGATAACAGGTTTTATTCAGTTGTTCAGTTGGCTAAATTCAAACTTGTCTTGTGGGTCCTAAGAGGAGAAGAAAAAGAAATTTGCTTATTCTTTCATTCTTTATTATTGTTCGGGGAATATACTTTGTTGTGAACCTAAATTCTATTGGGTTATTTCACATGAATTGGAGGTTAATTTATAAGTGTGAGAGAAAGTTTTCATCTCATAAACTAATTTTTGTGGTTGAGAAAGTTCAACACCACCTATCACTGCTATCGAGCTCAAGATTTCAAGTAATTGTTTAGTTGATTTAAAAAACCTTGGTTGAAGGTAAGCCAAATCGAAGATACAATGTGTGAAGAGATTGATAATCAGTTTATGTGTGGAGAGATTGTTAGGTTATTCCACATTGATATTAGTTGTAAGAGAGATTGATAGTTAGTTAATGTGTGGAGAGATTGTAGGTTGCCCTACATTGATATCAGTTGCGGAAGGGATTGACAGTTAGTGTACACGAATAATAGTATCACCTCATGAGCTAACTTGTTTTTTTTTTTTTTTTGTTAAATAAGTAAAATTTCTCATTAGATCAAACTTAAAAAGTAATTATAATCTAATAATCCGTCTCACGTCATGAACTAACTTTTAGGATTAAGAATGTTCAAAGCTACCTATCAAAATTTTCAGAAGAAGAACAATTATTTATTTCTTCTAGAAATTTTGTGAAAAATGAGAGGTACAAAATCAACCATTACTACATGGACTATGGAAAATGAAGTGTGAACTCAAACGTTATAAATTTTTTGTTTTTTTATTTTATTTTAATATAGATTTGTTACAATTATTCTGTATTTTTTTTCAAAACGCGTCTCAAATAGGATTGGACCAATTCGCAAGTCAACTACTCCACATTTTGACAAGTACTTTGCTTTGGGTTTTTTTTCTTTTTCTTTTTAATTTATGTGAAAATGCAATGAATGTTAAAATGTGTGGAGTTATATTAGACATCTAGAATTTCACCCAAAAAAAAAAAAATTAGACATCTAGAAAGCAATAATGGTCTTAAAGGAACATGAGAGGCAGCTATCATATGATTATTACACGTGATTAAGAAAATTCCACTTGCATAGCCGACTCCCAAGGTAGAATAAAAAACCGAGAAGTGAAAAGACAAAGGAAAAGGCAAAACGTGAATGCTCCTAATCTCTCCCATGACAAATTGTTATTTTTCATTACAATAAGTTAGCCACCCGATCATTTAATTAAATTTTTAAATGTTGCTTATATTTTAAATTGATTTTTTTTTTCTCTTTCTTTCTTTTGATGGAGGAGAACAAATTTACAAAAAATTTTGGGTTTAGATTAAGATTCAGACACCTGAACACATGATCTCACCTGGATGATGCAAAGTTTGAATTAGTTAAGCATAAAACTTATCGGAATTGATATTAAGGAGAATAGTCTCTTGATTGTTTTGAACTCAATATATGAATAAGTCTTCAATCTATGGTCTAAGTGTTTCACCATTAAATTGATCGGATTCTTGCGCATTAGGTCACATCCTAACACATTGCCTCTCTCCTTTTTACATGTTTTGGAGAATATTCCACTTCATAATAGGGGTTCCTCAATCCTACGGTAATAAAGTAAGTATCGATTAACGTTAATCAACCACATAATTATACTGATATGTGATTGGCATATTGGTCGCTTGACAAATGTTTTTTTTTTTTTTTCTTTCTTTCTTTTAACTGATGTAAGAATTCATAACAGCTATCAATAGGAAATATAATAGCATCTGAAGAATGTGTCAAAATTTAAAATGTGCGGAAACATAAATATAAAATGCAGTACATGTGAAATGGCAAGTCCGACCATATATTATATATTTTTAAAATTATTTCATGCGTCCATCGACGCGTAAGTTCTACATTATTTAAATGCTAGACATCCGTCTGGACACAAGGGCTCCCCTTATATATATATATACACGGTACAGGGAAGTAACCATGACAACATGTTATTGAGCAACGTCCCATGTGCTTTTTATTAATATCTATGCACGTAAACAGTTGGCAAATCTATGAGATTTAAAATTAATTCTCGACTCATTAACTGCGAATGATCTTATATGAACGTGCAGAGGCAAAGAGGAAATGATAATTAATGCATTCGATTTATGAATTTTCAATTTCTTTGCGCTAAATTATCTTATTTTTAATAAATTAATCTCTTGTTATAGAAAAAAATATAAAAGGTTATCAACGACTTTCCAAAATATAAAGTTTGTTGTGTGATTACGGCAAACCAGGAAAGAATGTTTAGCATTTTACACATTTCCTAAAATTTTATACAATGGTTAGCAAAACTTTTCTTTGCAATAAGCTTGCTTAACATTATTAACAAAAAACCAATCGTTGTAGTAGGTAAAAGAGTATGACCAAAAAAAAAAAAAAAGTAGGTAAAAGAGTGAGACCGGTCCGGCAGCCATCATCAACAACCCTCTTCCGGCGAGGCTGTGGTAGGTAAATTGCCTACGTGTGAATGTTTAGTTGATCTAGAGTCAACCTCAATATCTCTGTCACCTAACCACATGGACCCCCTTTGGCTTTTGGCCATGCCCAATCACTCAAAACCTCTCATTTCTCACCAACCACACCTTCTCTCTTTTTTTTTCTTTTTTTTTTTTATTTAAAAAAATATGTCAACGTCAGAATTTGAAATCAGAACATCTAATTACAATAATCATTAGTAGATCATTTTACCTAATTCATAAATATGACTAATAATAAAACCACATTAAGTGCACTTCCTGACTTTGAAGTCCTGCCTCGTCCCTTTGGTGTCACCAACCACACCTTGACACCACACAATCACTAAACCACCACAACATAATGAAATCAATTCTAATTTTCCCACTTTTACCCTTAAACAATTTGAAGTTCCCATAATGCCCCCTTCACCAACCCCCCCCACCCCCCCCCCCCCCCCCCCCCCCCGCCTCAATCTCACCCAACATGTGCCCCGTATTTATATATTCTACGCATGTAGTATCAAATCCAGGAAGCCTAAAGGTCACACCCTTTTTTCCTCCATACTTTGTGTTTCCTTAGGTTTCCTTAATACACAATTCCAATGGAGATTCACACCAAAACAAAGCAACAAGACATAGTTTTCCGATCGAAATTGCCTGATATTTACATCCCAAAACATCTCCCTTTACACACTTATTGTTTCGAAAACATCGCAAAATATAGTTCAAGGCCATGTTTAATAAATGGTGCAAATGATCAAATTTACACCTATGCTGAAGTTGAACTCACCTCAAGAAAAGTTGGCTCTGGCCTTCACAAGCTTGGCATCAAACAAGGTGAAACAATTATGCTTTTGCTGCCTAATGCAACCGAGTTTGTGTTTGCATTTCTTGGTGCATCAATGATAGGAGCCATTTCCACCACGGCCAATCCTTTCTTCACCTCGGCTGAGATCATAAAACAAGCCAAGGCCTCGAAAGCCAAGCTTATAATCACACAAGCGTGTAATGTGGGGAAATTGAAGGAATTTGGCAAAGAAAACGATGTGAAAATCATGTGTATCGATTCAGCTCCGGAAGGTTGTCTGCACTTCTCGGAGCTGACACAGGCCGATGAGCGGGAGTCGCCCGCGGTAACCATCGACCCGGAAGATGTCGTGGCGCTGCCGTATTCGTCCGGCACCACGGGGTTGCCGAAAGGGGTGATGCTAACACACAAGGGACTAGTAACAAGTGTGGCACAACAAGTAGATGGAGATAATCCAAACTTGTATATGCATAGTGAGGATGTTTTGATGTGCACCTTGCCTTTGTTTCATATATACTCGCTTAATTCAATCTTGCTATGCGGGTTGAGAGTTGGTGCAGCGATTCTGCTTATGCAGAAGTTCGACATTGTTCCATTTCTTGAGTTGATACAGAAATATAAGGTCACGATTGGTCCATTTGTGCCACCCATTGTGTTGGCCATTGCTAAAAGCCCTGTGGTTGATCAATATGATTTGTCATCAGTTAGGACTGTGATGTCTGGTGCTGCACCACTTGGCAAGGAGCTTGAAGATGCTGTTAGAGCCAAGTTCCCTAATGCCAAACTTGGTCAGGTACATTGCCACAACCTTACAAGTAATACTTTATATCACTCATTTATCTTTTCACCCCTTATTTATACGGTAAGAATTCATATATTAAATATTAAATTTTTTATATATATGATAAAAAATTTATTATATAAAAAATGGTAATAGAGTAAAAATGTGATATATAGCATTATTTCAAACTTACTAAGCAAATCTCAGACCATTTATTTGTACTTTTTTATATATATATATATTTGGTATTTGAAAAATTCTTCAATTTTCACATACGGCCATGCGATTTTGATACGAAAGTGGACCCATATGATGACGAAATTTGTTAATGTATTAGAGAATCAGACGACCACATGTTCGAACCACAGCCGTTCCCCTAGTATTTTTCCTTCCCGTCATTCTCAACTAAGGAAAGCACGTGAAGGCATTTTTGAGTCAATGGCTTTTTTGAGTCAATTTATAGGATTCATGAACATGGTTGCCAGTTTTCAAATTAATGAGAAATGAATACTTGACCAAACATTACCGACAATGCAAGTGATCCTATCTTCAAATTTAATGTATACAGTTTGTGTATTTTAGTAGGTTTTTTAATTTGTCTGATTAATTTAAATTATACATTTTTTATATAGAATCATGTGTCGTGATATTTAACCCTTTTGTTTTTGATCTAAAAGACCGAATGGTTTCGTAAAAGAACTTCCGTGATCCAGAAAAGGAAAAAACTAATAATGGCTCCACCTCTGAATTGATTATGTTCCTTATGAGAACCATGTTGGTGCTATATCTTAAATAGACTAGTAACGTGCAGCATTAAATTATATACCAAGTTGTGGTAGCAAGGCCAGACATATGTAGGGGTTAACGTGTGTTACAACCTCTATTAATTTTGAAAACAAAATAATTAAAAAATAAGTAAGAATGATATTTTTTGAAAATATGTGTATTTCAAGGTACTTTTAAATTAAAAAATTAATTTAGTCATTATTGAAAAAAGTTTTTTATATATAAATATTAAATTGTATGATTTTAGTTCCGATAGATATGAATCTTGGATCCGCCCGCTAACACATAAATACGTGGTGGTATACAATACACAGGGTTATGGGATGACAGAGGCTGGGCCGGTGCTGGCAATGTGTTTGGCCTTTGCAAAAGAACATTTTGAGATTAAATCAGGAGCATGTGGAACTGTGGTTAGAAATGCCGAGATGAAAATTGTAGACACTGAAACTGGTGCTTCTTTACCTCGCAACCAACCAGGAGAAATTTGCATTAGAGGTGACCAGATCATGAAAGGTACCACTATATACTTCAAATCTTCAATACCTTTTTATAATAAAAAATTCTTCGATATGATCTATAGTCAGATTCTCATATAGTTTGAATTGACCAAACCATTTAATTATGATATGATTTTCTTGATAGTTTCAAGTTAGTACATGCGACACACAATGTTAAAGATGAGTAGTTTCCAAGCTTTTAGACCTTTAATTATTTAGTCCTCAGCATGTTTTGTTTCTTACTGTTGAGGACAACAAAGTATTCACGAAAATAAACGTGTTTTTGATTAGAGAAATACGATGACAAATTCCTTAAAGCTCCCATAAATATTGTAGGTTTACCAACCTTGGTCACTTGTCCCATGACTTTAGCGCTTATATATTAGGTCACCCATTTTTTTAAAAAAACTTTTCTTAAACAAATCTTGACTAAGTATCACCATCCAGAAGAGGTGAATAAAATGCAATAAAATTGGCAGTTTTATAATTCTTAAAATTAACATAGTGATAAAATTAAGCTCGAGTTGATTTTTGTTCATTATAGGTTAATTATTTAGACTTTTTGAGGTTTAAATTGTTTTCTTTAATAATTTGTTTTAGTATAATAAAGATCAAAATTGTGATTTAAATTTAAATTTTTTTTATTATAATAAGTCATTATCTGACTATTTGAGTATTGTTTTCTTTTTTTAATATTTTGGTTATGTGTTTATGAATTGAAAAACTAGTTAGGAATATCAAACCAAGCATACTTTTCATTCAGTTTGCGTCATATCAATCAGAATTTTAGGTTGTGAATGCTTGTTTTTTGATTATATAAACATGAGGTCCATGACCATTGAAACAAACAAGTGAAATTAGGTTTTCACATTTTAATGGCTTTATATTCTAGGTAGCTATCACTGTCACACATCCACTAAAATTAAAATAAAATAAAGAGAGCCCATAAAAAGTAGAATTGGTGGCCCATCGGCCATTGGAAAAGACGTCTACCGAACCCCTGCAAGTGGAAGAAACGCAATTAGAGCAATTCGGTTAATGCTTTTTACGTAAATAGAAGATATATAACAATACTCAAGTACTACGAAAGTTAGCGAGTTTGGTTTAACTTGCACCACCATCTTTGATTTGTTGGCCTAATCAATATCTTATAATCAGATAAGAACGGAAACCATTTTAGCAATTTCAAGAAAATGCATGCTTTACGTGTTCTATGAAAACAATTCTTTTTCTTCAGACAATCATTTGTGGGCGTTAGATATGTTCGAATCTCCATAAAGTTAGTAAGATATAATATATATATCTTTTTCAGCAACTTGTCAAGTCCTATCAAAACCCTTTCACGATAAGTAACTCTCAATCTCATTTAAAAATTAAATAAAATAATTAAGTAATGATTTATTTTAATTAGAGATTTTGAATTCGTGTCACGTGGATCAGTTTGAGACATTACTCAATGTGATCCAAATTTGAACATTTTTTTTTTCAGGTTATCTTAATGATCCAGAGGCCACGGAGAGAACAATAGACAAAGAAGGCTGGTTACACACGGGTGATATCGGCTACATCGATGATGATGACGAGCTCTTCATTGTTGACCGATTAAAAGAGCTTATTAAATACAAAGGGTTCCAAGTAGCACCTGCTGAACTCGAAGCCTTACTAATTACACATCCCAAAATATCAGATGCTGCAGTTGTCCCGTAAGTCCCACTAAATTTTATTTACACCCTAAATATATTACAAACTATATTAAAAACCGGTATCGTAATCCTGGTGTGAGCTTGTAAAGTTTTCACGAGAGTTTTTTTTATTTATTAAAAATCAATTGTGTTAAAATTGCATAGTTTAACACTCGTATAAAGCTCAACGCACTCTTTAATAATTTCACCTCGCGGTCGTTCTCACTAACCCGTAAATACATCCGTCTATAAATGTGCGCTCGTAAAGTTTTTTTTGTGAGTTTTCGGTCATTAAAAAAAAAAAAAAGGTTGTGTTTGGCCACTAATATTGTCATTATTTCTATGGTTCAGAATGAAAGACGAGGCGGCCGGAGAAGTGCCAGTTGCATTTGTCGTGAAATCGAATGGATCCACCACCACAGAGGACGAAATCAAACAATTTGTATCTAAACAGGTCATGTGATTTTGATCTTCTTTCAATTCTTGTCCAGTTGGATCATTGTACTTGGCTTCATTATTTGACACGTTTGTTTGTTTGTTTGACTCTGAATATTATTCGACGAGAAACTATTCCATACATCGTTTATTTCTGATGTGGAATCTACTTCCATACGGTCGATGAATGTATGGAATAATTTTTTCTTTAATCATCTTAACTGAGATTTGGACAGCAAATTGAAATGTTATTTTCTTTTTCTGATGGCGTATTACAGGTGATTTTCTACAAGAGAATAAATCGCGTGTTTTTTGTGGACTCTATTCCAAAGTCTCCTTCTGGCAAAATCTTGAGAAAGGACTTGAGAGCAAGATTGGCCAATGGTGTTTCAAATGGTGTCTCCAATGGTGTTTCAAAGGGTGTTGCTAATGGAGTTCAAGATGGTGTTCAAAATGGTGTTGCTAATGGAGTTTCAAATGGTGTTGAAAATGGCCTAAGAAATGGAGTTGCAAATGGTGTCCACAATTAATTCTCTACGTGACAAGATCCGATGTTAATGGCTGATAATAATTAATACAGTGTGGCTTGCACCCTACGTAATTACTGTCAACTACCAATTTTATGTAATGAAAATTTTCTGTATATTATTTTGGAGAAGTTAAATTAATTCCATGGACCTTTTTAGTGCCGTGTTCGGAGTAATAAATTCCAGGACACAAGGGCTTGGTGTATTTTTTTTTTTTTCCTTTCGTTTATGATAATCTCTCGACGAACGACTATAGAGATAAATCAATTTGTTGGTTTATTATAGATATTAAAAGTTGATTGTTCTGTTAATTTTTTTTTTTTTTGAATTTGTTGTTACTTCATACTATTGCGACTATTTTTTGCACATTTATTGGATGTTTAGATCTCTCTGTATGATTTTTTAAGTTTGATACACCTTGCTTAAGCATAATGATTAGCAATGTTATAAATTGAGAAAATTATTTTGCAATAACTAGTTCCAAAATCAAAGCTCCACGATTTGCTTACACATGCTAGACTTAACAACTCAAGAAAATTGCATTTTGAGTCAACCAATTGGTGCAAAAATAAAAAAATAAAAAAATAAAAATGATTCATGAGAATGGGTAATACATGGCTTCGTTGTCTTTTGATCCCCATAATATTTTAGAAAATCCAACACAACTAGACACTACCGCTTGATAAGGTCTAACTCTAATAGTTTTTTGTCTTTCTCTTTACATGTAGGAGATTTAGAACATTTTTCCTATATTTAGAGAATCTCTATTTTACTTACGTTCCACCAGCTTCCTTACATTTAATCAATCTCTTAGTTTAGGGAATCTCTATTTCAGTTTCTCTTCAATAATTTTTTTATTGTAGGGACTCCCTTTTTTTATTTTATTCTAATATTCTTTCCTTTTATTTTAATTAAACATGTCGTTTAACATTCTTTTCTTTATATATGTTCATTTTCTCGGAGATTAATTATTTTTAATTACCAAAATATTTTTTTTAATATTATTTTTTATTTTTTAATTTAATAATTTTTCAATAACTTTTAATTTTTTAATTATATTTGTTCATGATGTTCTGTTATTTATATTTATTAGATTATTTTTTATTAATTTTATTTTCTAATTTATTTTTTAAATTTAAAACTTGTTCAACTACTTCATTTTGTATCAGATTTTTATACATGTCTTGTATTTTCAATGTCATATTTATGTCTATTAGGCCAATTCCTTTATGTCCTGTATTGTCAAAAATAGCTTTACGTTCAATCAATCGTTTCTTTTTATATCTTGTATTGTTGATGATAACTTTATGTTCAATCAGTCATTTCTTTTATGTGTTGTATTGTCTATGACAGCTTTATATTCAATCATTTATTACTTTTTGTGTCTTGTATTATTCATGAAAGCTTTATGTTTAATCAATCATATCTTTTTATGTCTTGTTTTGTCGATAATAATTTTATGTCATATCCTATTTTACTAGTTTATGATGGTTGGTAAGACTCGAAGGCTATAAATGTCATGCAATAAGACTTCAAAATGCAACACCAATTCTTCTAAAATTTGTTACCTTTCATTCTTGTTCTTCTTGCAATTTCAAAAGGCATTTAGCTCTTATTCCATAATCATATTTGTATTTAGGAGTATGGATTCCGATTATCAATGTGTAGAGTATTTTGACAATTCCAACTCTGAGTGTGAGCCCGTATAATTTTCAACTATTGGCCAATCAACATAGATGACTTAAAAAATGAAATGATGTATGTCGCGGTTCTACTCTTGGTCATGCTTACTTATGGCGAGATAAGGCACAAGGTCATGAATGACTTTATCGCGATTATTTTTTAGAAGATCCTGTTTATCCTTCTCATATTTTTCGAAGGAGGTTTTGAATGAGCCATCCATTATTTTTTCGGATTCGATCGGTAGTAGAAGCATATGATCTTTCATTCAAAAACAAAATGCTGCCAGTCTCTGGGGCTTGTCTTCCTTGCAGAAAGTTACAACCACATTAAGGATGCTTGCATACGGAGCAGTTGCAGATTCAATGGATGACTATGTACGAATCGATGAAAGTTGGCTATAGAGGCTTTGAGAAGATTTGTTAAGGCAGTGGTGGCAATGTTTTCTAAAGAGTACTTGAGATCACCCAATGAGAATGATGTTGCCAGATTACTAGAAGTTGGAAGTCAAAAAAGCTTTCCTGGAATGTTGGGCAGTATTGATTGCATGCACTGGAAGTGGAGGAATTGCTCAACTTCATGGAAAGGTATGTACAGTGGCCATATTTATGAACCAACCATTATTTTAGAAGTTGTGCCTTCATATGATCTTTGGATATGACATGCATTTTTTGTCTTACCTAGTTCTCTGAATGATATAAATATTTTGGAACGGTCATCCATTTTTACTGAATTAGCTGAAGGACGAGCCTCTAAGGTCAATTATTCAATCAATGACCATAATTATACAATGGGGTATTATCTTGCTGATGGTATATACCCGTCTTGGGCAACATTTGTTAAAACTATACCAGCTCCACAAGACAACAAGAGAAAGCATTTTGTTGCAACTCAAGAGTCAGCTCGGAAAGATGTTGAACGTCCATTTGGCATGCTCCAAGCTCGATTTGCTATTCTTCGTGGACCTGCACGGTTTTGGGATGTTGAAACACTTAAAGATATCATGACATCATGCATTATGTTGGCCTGAAAAGCCTATAATCTTTATTTTGATAATAACAAAACATCTTAATAGTGCTTTAGCATCTTTTTTGTTAGACCTTCATTCCAAAGCAAGTCTACATCAATATTGGATCAAGTTGTTTCAGTCAAAGAGTAGAAAGCTTTTTGGATCAAAGACCAAGCACTATCAAATTGTATCCAAGCCCTAAAGAATTCAAGTTATTGACTCGTAGATAAAGAGGGAGTCACAAGGAAGGAGAAGTGGTGACATAAGGGGTATCGGCCTTAAAAGTTGTCGCTTGCCTAAGTATGATTTGTATCGCTCAAAATTTCTCCAAAAAATGTTTTTTTGATTTCAAAATCATTCGTAGAAAAATATTTTTTATTTCAAACTCTTGCTTTTGAAATCATTTTATAAAAATACCTTTCAACTGGTTTGAAAATTTTTGGGATGTTAAAAAATGTTAAGAAATCTCTTTTTCAATGTGCCCAAATATTTCTGGGCTCAAAATACCTTTTCAGCATTTTTTATGGCATCCGGGCGTTACCGGCATTTCCCGGTCGCCCGGATAGAAAGTGCATCGCCCGGCAAAAAAGACCGATCCGGGCGATACACGCTCTTTCCGGGCGCCCGGATGAGTTAACGGGAAAATTCGAAAATCTTGCTTAAAATCCGATTTTTGTCTAATCTTTCTCTCTTTTTAAGCCATGCTTTCTCACCTTCAAAAATATCTCTCTAAGCCATAATTTTCAGACTTTCAAAAGAGCTTTCATATCATTCATATTGAGAAATCTTGAGCTATTATTATCATATCTTTTGAGCATTCAAAGCCATTTTCCAAGTGTAATATCAAACTCAAATAGGAGTTGCAATTGTCATTTATTCTATCACATAATCTTTGTAATACATTCTTTCACATAGATTGAGAAAATCATTGTGAGAAGAAGTATTGTAATCATTTGTAGACTTAAAGGAAGAGAGAGTAGTAGGTTAAGTTTCACCTACATTTGAAGGAGCTTGTGTAACTCTTGTGGACTCAAGAGTAATTGTGGTTGGTTCTTGCTTCACCAACATTTGAAGAAGCATCATAGTGAAGTGTTGTTAAAATCCTAAGGGAAGAGAAGACCTTAGGTGGTGGACTAGGCCTCCGGGAGTGCGAACCACTTGAAAATCATCGTGTTTGATTTCTCTTACTCTATTCTCTTTATTTTCAAGTTATTTACTTTCGTGTGGATATTGCTCATCTTAATTGCTTGGTAATTGTTGAGATATCTATTTGAAATTTTACCTTGAAACTCTAATTGCATATCTAGTGTTAAATACTCATATGCTCACCAAGTGTTTGATAAATTGCCTACAAGAGCTTCTAGTGTATTATCAATCCTTACTAGACATTGCCTCCATATTAAGAAATTTTAAATTGCTTAACCTTGCCTAAACAACCTAATTCACCCCCCCTTTTAGGTTATTAAGGACCAACACATTATAATGCATAACATGATAATAAAAGATGAGAGAGATGTTGATAACTTAGATTTCAATTATGATTGTGGTGATGATAGTTCAAATTCAACAGTCTCACGCGAACATACAACTGAACTTATAAATTTCATTCAAACTCATCATTTCATCATTGTAATCGTAACCGAGAGACTCACGCTCAATTAGAAGCAAATCTTGTAGAACATATGTGGCAACTACATGGAGGCGAGTGAACCAATTTGTATTTTCATGCAAAAGCTTAAAGTTCAATAATAAGATTTTTCATTCTACTAAGTGTACTTCAGATAAATAATCTCATTCATTACATCAAACCATTTTTTTTCACAATTTCTTCTTGCTTCTGTCTCCAGTATTGGACTTGCAATTCGAACATGTTAGAGAGATCTTGTTTAATGATTCTCTCCTCATACTCTTGATCGACTCTTTCTATCTTCTCGTTGTGGATTTTTTGTTTTACCTCGATATATTGTTGAATGGTTTTTACAACCATCAAATCTTCGTTGTTTGTAACCAGTGCTTTGTTTTTTCGTTTATTCAATCGTTCTTTGTCTCCAGTTCTATCGGGTAGTCTCACTGTAGGAATGAACATATCATTTAGACTATTATCCTCCTTTAAATTTATCGATTGCACAGTTGATGAAGAAGAGGCACTTGGACAATCATCTTATGATGTTTTGGATTTTTTTGATTTCTTCTTTTGACCCTCTTGTATCTATTTCGGGTGATGCCTCAGTGTAATACTACAATGCTCAAATTGAAATAATGATTTGTGACATGTTTGGTATAACAATTTGACATCTTGAATACGTATCGAGTAATTAAACAAGTTAGTTGAATTTAACATATAAAATTAACAAAAACTATTTTATTAAATGTTATCACTACCTTAGCTTGCTCAATTTTGCCGCTTTGGTTTCTAGACTCGATTTAGGCATAAAATCCACAAAATTTATTTGTAGCAAGATTAATAACTGACCACCGATGTGTGAGAGAATTTTAATTACGCTCAGTTTCAAATGTTTTGTTTGCATGGTAAAACTCGTGTTTTCTACGCCAGTATGTGCTACAATTTTGATCGTTACCATGCACGGCGTCAAAACTAATGTTTAATCATGCTGAAACTAGTAGATTGTCTTCTTTGACAGTGAACTTGTGTTTTCGTGATACTATTGTTGTCGTGAGTTCCGCTTGTGTCAAGAGCGGGGAACATGGGTTTGACTCAATCGGAGATTCAGTCATGTGTGTAGATGAGCCAAATAGAAATGTACGGTTTTGTGAGTTCATCTAAATAAAAACAAAAAAAGAATTAGTATAGTGCAATTAAAAATAAAAAATTTAATAATACACTATAATTAATAAAAATTACAATATCATGGTGCAACAAAAAATTAAAAACATAATTGTAATCAATAACTTTTAGTATGTGAAAATTCAATTAAAAAATATTAGACTGAAATTAGTATAATTATAAAAATATTGGACTAAAATTAGTATAATTAAAAAATATTAGATTGAAATTAGTATAATTAAAAAAACTAACATATTTTAAACTGAAACTAAATAAACAAGAAAACCCTAAATGTAATTATAAAAAGAAACTAAACCGATTTATATAAAAAAAAAAGACTATGAAACCTAATCTACATATATAACCCCAACACCTTGGCTTCCATCGCCTCCTTCATCTTCCCTGCCCAACAACAAAATATCACATTCTCTCTTACATATTCTCGTCACCCCCGTCCCTTCTTATCTCCACAAGCATCACAGCAAGTCTACCATACCACTCTTTTTCAAACCCCAAACCCCCTCCCCCTTCCCTCCCCTCCGCCAAAAAAAAAAACCCACCCCCTTTACCCCCAACCAATACCACGATTTACCTTTACCTTTGTATTACAGGTTTTTTTCTTTTTTTTTTGGCTTGCTTTTCAGTTTTTTTTTTTTTGGCGAAATTTTTTTTTTCTTTTGCTTTCTTTTTGGTGTAGATTGGAGAAATCATAGTGGTGTATATATATACACATACCACCTTCCTTTCCAACGGTAAAAAATCATACCGTTGCAGAGTTTTAACTTTATTTTTTATTTTTACACTTTTCTGACATGTACTGTGTTTAGAGAATGGGGTAGGGAATGGTGTATTTTCTTCTACATGTAGAGAAGATGAAAATGGGTGTAGGATTCCCTACAATTTAGGGGATGGGGTAGGGGATCTATTGGAGTACAAGTTGGCCAATTTCTTCCGTACATGTAGAGTAGAAAATGAATTAAAGACTCTCTTGAAATTGGCCTACACACGTTGGTTGACTTATGAGTATAAGTGATTTCACCACAAACTCCGCAATAACCTCCAAATACCTCGACCAAAAAAAAACCTCCAAACACCAATGGCTTGTAAGTTGTATGTGATCAAAATCATAAGGGTATTACGGTCAGTCCTACAACTGTAAATCAGATATATAAATTGAGAGTTTTATCACATAATGTCGTAAGTGATCCACCGACTTCTTTTACCACTTAAGCTATCCCTCGGGCCAACTACAAAAAAAAAATATATATATATATATATATATATATATATGTGTTATAAGAAGTTATGTAACTCATGGATTTAGTATCTGTCAAAGTTAGGTGACAACCACCAATAAAGAATGTTTGTTATAAGAAGCAATGCAACACATGGATTTATCTATGTAAAAGTTAGGTGATAACCACCACGAGTTCACATGTAAGAAGTAATGCAAAGTTTTTTCCATTTTCTTTATATATATTTCCATATTTGATCCGTGTAATCAGTAGCTATATATATAGTAGTGCAAGCTTTTACTTACGGAAATTTTTTTAAAAAGTCTAAATTGATAAGTCAGTTTAAACTTTATTCATATGAGAGTGGCCCCCACATGTATGGACTTCTCATATTTTATGAGTGAAAATTTAGACTGACTGATTAGTTTAAACTTTTTAAAAAATTTCCATTTACTTAATCCTCAAATGTCAAATAGTTGTCAATATCTGCCTTTTGTTGTGAAGGCACAAGTTTGCACAAAAATCATTTAAGGAAAAGGAATTAATTATTATATGTCAACTAGCTTTGATTGATTTAACTATTTTTAAGAACAAAATTAATATATTGAATAATCATGGGATAAAGATTGGGAAAAAAAACCAAATTAAGCTACATAATTTGTATTACAATTCCAACACAGGTTAATACAAAATATACTAATACTATCAGGGACAAATATAGAATGTTTTGCTAAAGTGGATTAACATGATTTTAGATGGCAAAATTAGTTAGGGATAAAGTATTTTTAAAATCAAAATTAGTAAAACTATAAAAGTTAAGTAGTTTTGCGGCATAAAAGTACTAAATTTATTAAAATATTTCGACATATTTTGTGAAGTCAGTAAATTCGTTATTTTACACTATTTTTGAATACAAACAAGTAGCAGTCGTTCGACGAGTAAGAAATGTAGGTGTATATGGGAAAGTAAGAGTTATGGTAGACATGTGGAGAATAAAGTGTGCAAGTAAGCAAGATAAATGCTTAAGGAATATATAAACTGATTTGATAAGATTTAGATGGCAAATCCATGTTTGCTAAGATAAGTCTTGTTAAAAAGACCATGAAGATAACGACGACATCATTTTCTCTTACTTCCTTTCAAATGAGTGATTTGTCTTAGTTTTCCATAGAATTTTGACTTTTTCGAACTAGTTTTCCATAGAATTTTGACTTTTCTTTTTATGAATAAATTTCATTATTTAGGGAGGATAATAGTGGATGATTCAATTGTTTACATGAATAGATTAGGAATTTCAACAGTAACATATAAGATTTTGAATTATTCTACTTAATGTTAATTAATTTTAAAAATAAAACTTATGATTCTTAACTTTGACCCAAAGTTATCCGTCAATATTCGACCCACTCGTATTTCAGGCATTGATTTTGTTATGTAACTTTTTCAATTTGTTGTTTTTTCCACCACATCATAATTGCACTTTTAATCAAGTGTCACACGTGAAAGAGATATTTAAAAATTTATTGTCTTATAAATAAAATAGGATTTTCAAGATTAGTAGGCAAGACTTTATCATCTCATGATTTTTAAAAGATAGATCATCTTGGTTTGGTTTGGGATTATTTGGTTAATCATACATGTAAATCGAGCTATTATTTGGTCAAGGATACTCTTATCTGATATATCTTAGACTCTATTTAGTCACATCCAAAGGTCATTAATGGAATGATTAACGTTAGATGATAAGCTTTTTTTTTTTTGGCAATAGATGATAAGCTACTTGAAATGATAAGGTTAAATAACTTACCATTAATTGGTTCCCCTTAGGTAGCGATTGGTGTATTGGAATGGATTTGGACAGGAATGGAATGGGCTAAGGAATGGAATGAACCTGGGAATGGAATGAACCTAGGAATGCGAATAACATGTTTGGTATGTTTTAAGAATGAAGAGTAGTAATGAGAATGCCTTATATAATATGACAAGATTGCCCTTTTATTATTATAGTATTAAAAATATGACAAGATTACTCTTTTATTATTATTATTATTATTATTTCAATCACTATTATTATTTTGTTATTTTAATTTTATTGATTATTATTATTATCATTACTTTTATTTTTATTTTATTTTTAGTTTTTGATTTTATATTTAATTTTTAATAATAATAATAATAATTATTATAAAAATAATTTTTTATAATAATAATAATAATTAAAATAATAATAATAATTATTATTATTATTAAAAATAAAAATAAAAATAATAAATTTTTATTTAATAATAATTATTATTTTTTAATAATAATTTATATTATATTTTTTTATTATTTTTATTATATTTTTATAATAATAATTAGTATTTTATAATAATAATTATTATTATATATTTTAATTATTATTATTGTTATTTTTATTATTATTTTTGTTATTATTATTATTATTATTATTATTATTATTATTATTATTATTATTATTTCAATCACTATTATTATTTTGTTATTTTAATTTTATTGATTATTATTATTATATTTTTATTATTTTTATTTTATTTTTAGTTTTTGATTTTATATTTATTTTTTAATAATAATAATAATTATTATTATTATTTTTTAATAATAATTTATATTATTTTTATTTATTATTATTATTAATTTTATTTTTATAATAATAATTAGTATTTTATAATAATTATTATTATTATATTTTTTAATTATTATTATTGTTATTTTTTATTATTTTTATTATTATTATTATTATTATTGAATATGAGGGTATGATAGTCAAATTGATTCTCAAATACATGGGAATGGCCCATTCCCATGGGTTTGCTCTGGAATGGCTATTCCTATATACGTGGGAATGTGATTACCTTGGGAATAAGATTCCCAAGTTCATTCCTTTATACCAAGCATGGGTATAAAAAATAATTGGGAATGTCATTCCATTCCAAACCTCATTCCAGTATACCAATCGGTACCTTAATGGTTCCTAACAATAATGGCCAAACATGCTTGCTTTCTCACGATAAAGTAAAGAAGGTTGCCCTAGGGATATGGTCCAAGGTAGTCGGGTTGAAATTATTTTTTTGAGGATACATATTTGAGATTTTTCATTATTTTAAAATTTCGTTCTTAATTGATTTGGTGAATATATTGGAATGTACTACTGCACTCGGAGTTAACCAGTTGATGGTGGACTCTACTGAATAATTCGGTAATCAAATTCCGTCATTGGACTTCTCATGTTATCCAAAAACAAGGTAGAGAATGCTGCATCAGTATTACACTTTAAAAGACCCCTTTCAAGGTGTGTCTCACTTGAATTAGATGCAACTTTCAGAGTATAATTCGGTCCAGTTTTTTTTTTTTCTTGGGAAAAATAACAGAGCTTATATTAATAAAAGTTGAGAAGAGTACATTAACTAACCCCAGATGGTGAAAATTCATAAAGATTTTATCCAAACTTCAAGAATTAATCTTGAAATCTTTCGCATACAAAGTGAGATCTATAGCATTAGACCAAATGACATGTGGTTGTAACATATAATTTCTCAATTCTACGAATATATATTTTTTCGTAGGGGGTTAATTAGCTTTCTATTTTAAAGAAAAGGAATTAGTTATTTAAAAAAAATTTCTTAAAAAAAACATACATATTTGATTTTTTTTTTTCTTTTAACCCAGTCTCGACTAACAATGAAGTGCATCCACGCCCGTCTGCCCTAATTCTTGATCCCATAGGACGGCTGTTTTGAACAGCCCAATAGTGTGGGCTGGAGAAAGGAATGCCCCCCTTCCACGCCCAATCGCCAGTTGTATTCATAATTAAAAATGTCCATCACCTATTGGGCCAGAATGCAGCCCAAAAGATCAGATTTATTAGTTACTTTATATTCTTACTTGTATGAGGCCCAAACTCTCCCTCTCTTCTTTCTTTTCTTTTCTTTTTTCTTTTCGATAAATTGATACAGAATCCGTGGTTCAAATTCTTGAGTGTAACTCCCCCTCTTCGAAATTGTGTATTTGCCCTTAGATTGTTTGGATAACATCCCGGAAGTGTTATATAATTTAATCTCCTGTACTTTTCCAACATCTAGGGTTGGTAATTTGGTAATGTATTTTTTTTAGCTTTTATTAATAACTATATATTTTAACATCCCCTAAAAAATTGGGATCAAAACATAACCCTAACTCTATACGTAATAAATATGAAGCAAGTGACGAGATTTGTGTTTTCAACAGTATGATAATAATACCGAAGAATTGCAGTTATAAAAATGCTGAAGAGTCGCAGTTATGTTAATCACCATGGTCAATAGAATTGATGTCATGAAAAGAATAAACGCACCAACATGAAATCTGACGTCATGTCTGATGCAAATTGTTTAAGAGATGAGGCGTGCTCTGAGGCGTAAAGATTTTCATAATCGCATTAAAGAAAATGAGGCAGCCATTGTTCATCTTTCGCAAAGTAAAGAATCTATATTCCAGTAGGTCCAGTTTGTTAGGGCTCAGTGTGTTAGAACAAAAAATAAATGAGAAAATATAGATATAATATTTAACGTGGTTTGATAAAATTTATATTAATGGACATACAAAAAAAGATTTCACTATTTTGATAAATAAATATATTAAATAAAGTGCTATAGTCCTTATCTCTCCTCCTGTCTCCTCTCTTTATCTCACACAACTTAATAAGATTAAGCTCATATTTATAAATACCGCAAGATTCAATTTCTATTAGGAATAGAATTCTCTTACATAGGGTAGAACTAGAACATACAAACTCATCAAGAATACGGAACACAAATCTAACATAGCTATTATGTTTCAAATTGTTTTAGTGCTTATTAGTATTTCTTTGTAACCAATTGTCAATCGATGCTTAGTGATGTTAAATTAACCTAACTTTTATCTTAGAAAAAGTATTGTCTTTTGATTAGGTTCACTTTTGGATCAAGTGGCTGCTTTTGAGTTTTCTCTGCATCACTGATTTGAATAATTAATATTTCTAGGAGCGAAAAATAGGTAATGCTGAAGTTAATTGAGAAATAAAATTAGCCTTCAAAAGCTTGAAGTGGGTCTTCAATCTATGAGGCTATGTCTATACTTTAATGTAGTTTGGAGGCTGATAGTAGACTAAATTTTTTTATACTCGAATAAGAAACACGAGGAAAGTAATCGTTTAACAAGGACACAAACTGGGCCCAAAACCTAGGTACTAATGATCCGATTCACATTGATTTTATAAAGAAAATAGAGTTTTTTTATTATTGTTAATACAGATTTAAATATTTTACACTGATTAATTAAGCTTAATGCACTAACAAGCTGGTAATTGGACTCGAGCCATTGCGATGCATACGGCTAATTTTCATTATGGTTACCTTGATTTAAAGGAAGAAGGGATGTGATTGTTTTCAAACTTGTGGAAAAGTGAGAACGAGAAGCCTCATTTGCCTCATCAAAAGATTAAAATTATGAAATTAAGGAAATGAAATTCACAGCAATTCTCAGTTATTCATATAGGGTTTTCACTATAGGTTGCAAATGGACATAACTCATTTCATTAATCAAAGAATTAGTGATACTATTACGACATATTGGAATTGACCATTTGATAGTCTCTTAAGAAATTCTTCTTCTTCCATTTCCATTGTTTACAAATTAAAGTAGTCAAAATGAAGTTTAAGACATATATATATATATATAAAGCATCACTATGACTATAAATTAAGGAACTAATTAAGAGTTGATACCACTTTTGGATGCCTATCATGTCCAAGAAAAAATTAGATCAACACCACCTCAAGAATATTTGAAATAGGTGAAACATTTGTGGTTATAGTATTTAGGGTAAATAGCATCACAACCTCCTATTGTTAAGCAAAAGTGCACAGGATCTCCCTGTGTTTTCAAAAGTGCACCGAAACCCCCTGTGATTTTAAAAACGTGCATACGCACCCCTTCTTAACTTTCCGTCAACAACTTTAATTGAATTATGTAGAAAGACTTGAATACCCCTCAATTTTTTTTTCTTCTTTTCTTTTTTGTTTATACATATTTAGTCCAATATATATATATATATACACACACCCCCATCATCAGCTAATGGTCGAAAGCATTTTCGAACGAAATTCATGCAAGATCATAAGGATAAAATGCTGGAATTTACTTAGAAAGTTGGGTGGAAGATGCACAAGCGCGACAAAGATTTGATTAGTGAGTTTTGCAATGAGATTGGTGTTGATGAAGATTTAAAGGTGTGCTAAAGGTTTGGATGCACAATAACAAGAGCACTTTAGGCAAGACATATCATAATTCTAACATCAACACCACCACCACCACTGTAATACCCCTCAATTGCATGACATAACATTGTCTAGTTGCCACTTATTTAATTATTATGTTATAGTTTATTGAGGCTTCTTTAATAAGTGGGGGAAACATTTGGGACCTACTTATTATTAAACTAAACTAACAAAATATCCTACAACACTTAAGATAAGACTAAAACTTTGACCAAACAACAAAACAAGTCAAAACTCTCATCTTTTCTCTCTCTTTTCACCCGTTTCCCCAACCCCAAAACAAAATAGAAAACCCAGCTGCAAATCATTGTGAAAATGGCTTCTAACACTAAGCAATTGGAATTCTAGCATCTTTGTAACTCTAGTAAGTAAATGGGTTTAACTATATTTTGTTATTTTCACTTGTTTATGTTTATATACTTATATTTGTATGTATAAATTCATATAATGATTTGGGTTATGAATTATTTTACTTGTATACTTGTTATAGTATGAAACTACTTTGTTAAAGGTAGTAGATCGTGAACTTTATGCATGTGTTTGACCATAGTTATGTGGCTGATTTTATGGGTGTATTTAGGTGCCATGTTTGTGTAATAAAGATGCAAGGTTTTGTATAAAGTATAATTAATAGTTATGTTGTTGTTGCCTCTTAATTGTATAATTGAACTATATAGTTAGATATATGTAAATTAGGTTGTAGGATTATGGAAAGGAAAAAAAAAGAATGTTGCTCAAGGTATTATATTTAATAGTTATGTTCTTGTGCTTCTTGTGAATTAAAAAGGACTATATGTCTACATAGATATGAGTTGTATTTTTTGTAGGATTGGGAAAGGTAGGGATAGAAACATGAAGAAAATAAAATATGATCAAAAAAGTAAGAAAATGACCAAGTACAAAATGATAGAAAAAGGAACGAATGTATTGTCTTTATCTTTGCTTAATCGACATATATGATAAATTGATTTGTGTAGTTGTAGAAATTAAGTTGACTTTGGTAAAATAACTAAATAAGCTTGGTATAATTAATTGAGTATGCATGTTGACTTTATGAATGTAAGGTTAGTATATGTAGTTTGCTATTTTATTTGCTTTGTAAGGTATCAATTATATTTATATTTACGGACATGTATAGAATTACTTATCAATCATCTATCTAACTTAAAAAGAATGGAAATTAATGGGATCAGTTGAAGAATACTCCTTAATTATGGAATTTGTGCCCATTGGAGGTTTTAAGGATTTGGTGAGTAATAAACTATGATATGGGTCTTGTGTATATAGTGTGTGTATATATGTATATATGATGCATGTATAATTGGTGTGATATAGCCGAGTGAGTGCATAAGGGTTAATTTAATTGAAGTTTTTCTTAATGTAACAATTAGTGTGTGTGTATCTATGAATGTGTCCACTTATTGTTAAGATTGTTTAAGTTTAATTGGTTTAATATTGATTAAGTAATATTAGTGGTGAACCCAAAGCTTAAAGGTAGGAATATGGTATATATGAGGGAATGGTGTCATGTATGTTAGGCTTAAGATGGTTTCTCATGCTAATGATAAATTACACCACAAACTATAAAGAACTAATACAATGGTTTATCTCGCCATTCATATGAAATGAAATCTAGAATCAGCATAACAAGGAAATAAATAATTCTTATGTATATCTTCTCTCATACATTGGTTTGAATTTATTATCTTGCAGTATCACGTTAGCTTGATATTATAATGTTGAAAAGAGATCTAGATAGAACTTATATGCCGGATCCGAGGTAAGTAGGATACCTACCACACACTTTCACTTTCTTTCAATTTGATTTATATACTCCTTATGCGCATTGGTTCATTGTTGATATATCATTTGTTATTTCTTGAATATACCACTTGTTCACATTAGTTGTACTTTGTGTCACCTAGACGACATGATGCGATATATGGTCGTCACTAGCCTCTAGGCATATTACAATGTTATTGCTATTGTCATGGCAGGAGAGCTAGTTACTCTTTATCGGATCAATGGTTATTGTATTGTATTGTTAACCTGATACATAGTATCAGAGGTCAAATATATTGTACAATGGTTATTTGCAATTGTTATTATAATGGTTATTTGCAATTGTTATTGCTATAGTTGTACAAGGATATATATACCAAATGCTTAATTGATTTTTCTAAGTCTTTCACAGGGTATCCTACTTAATGGGCTTTCTTTGCCCATTTTATTCTATTGTTTTGCAGAGGCTTAGGTTATTGAGCTGTTAGGGCTATATGAGTTAAAGGTCACCTTGTGAAGTTGAATCTTATAGTTCACATGTTATTTTAAGAATTCTTATTATTATTAGTACTATGAAGGATTTTGGCTTTTGTATATTTTGTGAATTTGTATTAAATAATTTAAAGAATTGTATTGATTCATTAAAGTTTTAGTGGCTCTGACAGATGATTTGTGGAAATTAGATTGTTGTTTTGTGGTATTAGCGCCTTGTGGGCTTAGGAGAAGTAATCTTCTTAAACTCGCGGCATCACGTCCCCGAGTTTGGCCTTAGCGAAATTTAGGGGCGTGACAACCACCACCACCACCACCACAACTACAAACCTCAACAATGGTAATGGTAATGGAAATGGTATTGCTTTCAGCACGGCTGACGCCACCACTGCCACCCACTACCACCACCGACACCAACATGAGGACAACAACAACAACAACATCGGTCAAGATTTGAGTCAGCACAACCTTCACAACAGTGTTGATAATGTTAGTGTTCATGTTGTGGCCACCAATGGGTCTTCTTCTTCATCTTAATCTTTTTGTTGGATGCACACAAGGAATAATAAAATTTTTAGTTAGAAAAAATTACTATGCTATTACTAGTTGATGCTTTATTAGCTTTTCTTTTCATCTTGTTTTAGCTATTAATAAACTGATTAGTAAATCAACTTGAGGGAAGGGGGGTTGGGGGGCTGACGTGGGGTGGGGGTGGGGTTGGGAGCTGCTAAGAAAAAAAAACATATATATATATAATACAAGGACATTTTTGTCCAACTAAATAATGATTTAAGCTAAAAAATATAAAAAATCGTACTAAACGCGCGTACAACGCACTATCCGTCAAAAGTAACAGTTTACAAATTAAAGTATTAGAATTGACCATTTGATAGTCTCTTAAGAAATTCTTCTTCTTCCATTTCCATTGTTTACAAATTAAAGTAAGTCAAAATGAAGTTTAAGACATATATATATATAAAGCATCACTATGACTATAAATTAAGGAACTAATTAAGAGTTGATACCAATTTTGGATGCCTATCATGTCCAAGAAAAAATTAGATCAACACCACCTCAAGAATATTTGAAATAGGTGAAACATTTGTGGTTATAGTATTTATTTCCCCTTTTAGGCAAAAGATATGAGCTCTAAACAGTGAGATTTAGTGTTATAAGTTTACTAGGTTAACAAGAGGCTTTCAAATCTCAAAATGAACTTAAAGAAAAAGTGACTTGTTGGCACTTGGCACTAGCTCTTTTAGTTGAAGTTGATGAAATACAAACGGAAGCCTCAACCAAAACCACACTTCGAGAACGAAGTGATCCTTCGTTCACAATTTTTGTTGTCCATGCAGTTTTTCATAGTCCCATGCATATATATCAAGGAAATAATCTTATGTTCATTCAAAGCTTTGTGGGTTTGTTTTTTTCTTTCAATACTTTGTCCACAGTTTGAACGTGAGTCTTAACACAATAGTAAAGTTGTTACTATATAACTTCGAAGTTATTGGTGTGAGTCGCAGAAACAATGTTTTATAAAATGTGAGATTTGACTGTGTATATTAAACCCAAAGTGATTTGTATTGATATGTATCTAGCAAGCGATAATCCTGCCGATAGGCCTTTGAGTTTTTATAATTTGTAAGTGCTTGAACGACACCTTTGTTGTTATGGTATCTATTTCTCGTTTCAGACAAAGGGTCTCGCGTGTATGAACTGAAGTTTAAGAAATAAACACTTCTGCTTCCAATTTACTTACCTAAAAAATTAATTAAAATTATTATTTAAACTCATGACATTCACCTATCATTTCTTCCATTAATATGAAAGATTACACGCAACCTACAAAGGAAAAACACAAATATACTTACTCAGAGTCGTCCAAGAAAATCTTTCGTTGTTCTATTGAAAAGCAATCTTAAGAAACCCTTCCTAGACTACTCAATAAAATTCTTACAACTCCGAAAAGTTGTAAAATGATATATAAAAGAAAATATTTTAAGTGTTGGGATTCAAATAAATGTTGCAGTGGTTGTCATCATTGCAACTTCTACTCAAGATTCGAATGGCTACTAAAAATAATACTATCTGTTGCTAAATATCTCATTCTGCTAATAGTGACCTAATTTTCTAGAGACTTTCTTTAATTGGATGATGTGAATTATTTTAAGGCTACAAGTTGTGATGCTATCAATATACTTATGACTGCTTCAAATATCTAGTAACTTACATAATTGCTAGATATTTTCTTGAGAAAGACTTGCATTGGGGTAGTTATAGGGTTATAATGTAGGAATTTGTTTATTCTTTACGCAATATAAGAATAGATATCCAGAAACTCACCCACTGTTACATTTAAGTGAGATTATTTATTTATTTATTTTTTTAACGATGAAAAGTTAATTTCCATACAGAAATTTTTTCAGCTTACATTAGAGGTATCAAACTTTGAAATACATGATTTTGTTTGGGAAAGATATGGTTTAGATTATTCAGACATATCAATTTTCGTAAGTAATATTTTTTAATATATATTATACGACTTATGCCTTACTTGAATACAAAATAAAAATAAAAATAAACTAAGCTTGTTCCGGCACAAATTCTCTGATTCCGGAACTAAAGCTAAAGAAATTAATTTTCTAAATAATTCAAATTCAAAACGTAAATAATCTCTTGCCTACACCTAATGCAATCCACCGCAATCGAAAGAGGAGAGATATAACCAATAGACAGAAGTCTGTACACAAAGCAAAAGCCATACCACTGGAACAAATATCCAATGGAGACAATTTGATCCTTTTAAAATGTCTTCATGTAATTGGCCTAAAGTCTCTCCACACAAACGAACTTAATTTGAGCTATCAGCTATGTCGGATCACCAATCTTTTTCATTCCCATATCCATCATCCTCATATTAGAATCATTTACGTGGACCATAGATTTGCCGACACAAATTACAGCCTATAGGAATAGTGGGTACAAAAATAATTGATATTGACCATACTAATGTGAACGTCAAAAAAAAAAAAAAAAATCCTTATGTGTATGGTATGATTGGTGGACTATTCAATCTTCTTGGTCATAAACTTTGCAGCTTAATTTATTTCTTTTTGCTTGGCTTTTAGTCTCATTCTATATTCGCATAATAAATTGTTAATCCTTTTTTTTTTTCTTCTTATTTTTCCTCCTCAGAACCTCAACCCCACCAAAAGAGAATAATATTCTCCCTTTTAAGTATGACTCTGTAATGGTGAACATTTAACTTACATTTAGACGGTATTTTATAGATAGTGAATTAAATTTTAGATTGACTCGAGTCCATACAACAGTTTATCCAATTTAAGACAAATGTTAAAAAAATTCTATAAGTAGCCGTTCATCAGCTTTGCTAAGAAAAAAAGAGAGGTAGCTTACCTCTAACACTATCATCTTCTCTACCCACAACTTCACCATCTATGGTTTTTTTCCCCTCTTCAAATGGTCCAGCAAGTTGTTAGTGCCTATTAGACAGGGATTAGAAAGGTGAAAACTACATAATTTTAATTATAGATAACTAGATTTAAGGGTCTACAACATGTAACGTATTAATAAGCATTTTCCATTAGGTTGAATACTTTCCCTATAATCCAAAGGCTAATTCCAATGCTTTGATTGCAAAATTATGAGAAAATGGTACCGAGAAAATTTCTATCAATAACAAAATTTTATGAAATTGGAGTAAAATAATAGGATCACATTAAAGAAATAGAAGGTTTTTCTCTATAGGAAAATTTTGAAAGATAAAAATACTCCAAAGATGGAAAAACATTCTCTAAAATCTGATAACACTCACTGAAGTAAATATTTCAATGATAATGGATGGAGGGTAAAAGAATATCCTTAAAGATGAAAATCAGTCCACTTGGCTTAAGGAAGGCAATGGACCAAAATTTCTTGGTCTAATTGACAGTGTCCAGTGTTCAATTAATCGTTATTAGGATCCTCTCCTAATAGCAGTATTTTGTAGTGTATATGAAATGAGATGCTAATCGGAATTCAGAAGTAATCTAGTAGTGTGTTACTTCTTTTGACAGTTAAGAGATCAGAATTTAAATCTCATGTAAGTGAGAGTAAAAAAAGAAAAAAATGCTAGTCATCTTTTTTGTAAATACATGAATCTCAAACATCAATTTTAGAATCTAATTTATCTCCTTTTTGCTTTTCTCTTTTCTGGTCTCTTTTTTCTTTTTTTTTCTCTCAATTTTAACCATTTAATATAAGTTGACGATTAAAATCTTACCTCATAAATACTAAGAGACATTCTCGCTAAGAGACGATCCATGCCGGTGCCGGTTGTTTAGTCCATTTTTTAAAACTAAAACAGTGATTTTATGTTTTCGAGGTTAAACTTCAAAGAGTCAAACAGTCAAACCGCCCAAGACAGTGGAAATGAGCAAATTGTCGACATGAACTTCTCACTCACCTTCCCACTTGCAACACGACACGTTTTTCTACCCACCAAGTCAAAAATCGTGGTCACCTCATAGAAAAATGACCAAAACGACAACAATTCCTAAGGCTTAAAAAAAGTCCCAAACCATATAAACCACGTGGCCGAATTCTATTTACTAATAAAAAGAAGCTTACAAAAGCCAATCGCAACGCTGTTACGTGTCGCCCATCAAATATTTAGGTTCAGTTTAGTTTAATTATAAAATTTTAAATTTTGAGATATAGAGTTTTTAGTAGTAGAACTTTAATTATAAGTGAAGTCGTTGACTATTTATCCTATGTTAGGTAATGTTAGGTTTTTAGAAATTTTGAAAGTAATGTTGGATTTTAAAAAATATAGAAGGATATATTTGAGAAAGGAAATGAAAAATAACTTCTCACATTATGTAAAAACAGATTCACAAAATTCTTTTTTAAAAAGCTCTAATTTGGAACTTATTATTTTTTAATTTTTTTTAACTTCAGTTTTTAAATAAAAATACTTTCAAACATGAGTCAAATTGGTTAACTTTAGTTTTTAAACTCATAAAAAATGCTTTTAAATGTCTAAAAATTAAACCAAACAAAACCTAAAAACTAGTCAAACAAACCTTTAGTTTAGTAGTATAATTCTCTGTTAAGATATGAAAAATTTTAAAATCAATTTTTAAAATATACAACAATCTTAAAAAGAAATATAAAATTGACTGATATCTTCTTTTGAAATAAAATAAAAACACTGTCACGCGCCGGTGATTAGACTTGTATTGAAAAATAAGTGTAGCATATAATGGATTAAAGGTCCTCAACTTCGGCTTATATTAAGCAAAAGCTCTCACAAGACTCTTGAACTACTTTCCCTCTTACACTCTAGCTACTTGCATTTTTGTGCGTGCTCTGTGTACATGCACTTATGATAAATTACACATAGCTCGAGGGGTTTCGTGGAAGCTCCAAACCACAAAATCTAACACGTAATTTCGACAAATCACGAAGTGATCAAAACCGTTCTAGCTGGGTTAAGGGTGGCACTTTGTCGACTAGGAGGAGATCAAAGGAGGAAGGTGAGAACAAAGGTGATGGAATGGTGGCAGAAGATGGTCGTCCCTGTTAGAAGAGTTTGGATTGCTGTTTCCTCTCGTGTCAAGGAACAAAAAAATGGTATGTTAATTATCCTATATAGCCCGAGTAGTTTGTTACGTGTTTCTAATTAGTCGAGTACTCTATATAATGAGACAACAGTTATTTAAAAAATATAAAGAGTTCCAAATTAGTCGAGTGCTTTAAATAAGGAGAAATAACAGTTGTTTAGAACTATAAAACTAATAAAAGTATGAATAACAAGATTGTTCATTAACTGAAAGGTAATTTAGATTTCTTGGTGTATATATTAGCTCTCTTGGTCTTATTAGTGTTTAAGTTAACATATTATTGTTTTAATTCTTCTTTTCATGTCCTTGATGAATGAAGGGAGAAATAAAAAGCTTTTATATAGACTCCCTTTTTTTTTTTTTGTCGTAGTCTCCCATGCATCAAGGAAATAATCTTATGTTCATTCCAAATTTTGATTAGGCAATACTTTGAAAAAAGTTTTGGCACAGTGATAAAGTTGTCATCGTGTACTCTAAATAATGATAATTTGAATCGTAAAAATAGTCTTTTACAAAATGTAAGGTAAGACTAGGGGTAAAATAGAATCAAAATGAGTCCAACCCTTTCATGAACCCCACACATAGCAAGAGTTCGTCCACCAAACTTTCCTTTTATCAATATGTAATGGTTTCTTCCTTCATTTTTTTATTTTTTATTTATTTTGGACAAAGTTTCTTCCTTGATTCATTACTTCATTGTTGAATTCGATGAAATAATTGGATATAATTAATCAATTAAAAGTTTTCAAAAGAATAATCTCCAAAATTGTTTGGCCGAAATTGAAAAACACTTTAATAGTTAAGAATTTGTGCCAAAATTGCGTCAAAGCAAAGTAAATCTTCTGCCTTTCGGTGCTTCTTAAGAAAAGCTTTACATGGTTAACTTTACTTTTCTTCCACGAGTTCTTTTTGCTGGTCAATATGAATAATTAATGCTTTCTTAATTCGATTTCCACTATGTGCTCTTTTTTTTAAAGTCTAAACTAGGTGTCTTGTCTAGTACCATATTCGTAAAACCAAATGAGAGTAGAAAATTTTGAATCCTCCCATAACATTAACGTCAGGAAAAAAAATTTCACTATTATTTAAGCTCCCTCAATTATAATCGGCGAAATGATTCTCCCACATAGAAGACAAGGAAACAAAGTATGTTTTTTTTTGATTTTTTTTTATTTTTACCCTCTTACCCTTATAAAATTCGAACCTTAATATTCAAACTATTATTATTCAAACTATTATAGAGAGTAACCCAATACTAAATTACTGTTGAATCTTGAAACAAAGAAGACTTATACAACACATAAAATGCTAGGTTGAAATACGAATGGGCTTTGCTTATGCAATCTTTTTAGGTATTAATAAAATTACATATTTTTTTCACCAAGTCCTTTTATACATTTAAAAGGACAATAATAGATCACATATCTAGAGCTCCATTAGTAGACGCCAACGTCCATTAGGATAATTACAATAAAAGATATGATTGGTTTGTGAGTTTTTAAATCCTCAAAACATGATAGGACAGTCCACAAACTATGTTGTAAATAATATAAGCGTCTGAAGGCCCAGTTGATGTCCTTGAAGCCTTTTTTTATTGTATGACATAGACCCTCTAGTGCCCGTTCTTTTTCATAACGGGATTTCGAACGCGCACTAAGGCTCCGTTTGTTTGCCGTAAAATATTCTCTGATAAAATATTTTTTTAATTTTATGATATTTAGTAACACTAAAAAATTAGTTAACTAAAAAATATTTTCCAGTCAAAAATAGTAAGTTACTTTTTGGAGATTTTTTAATGTTTGGTAATACCGAAAAATTAATCAACTGAAAAATATTTTTCAGTCAAAAATTATGAACTACTTTTTAGAGATTTAACACCAAAAAATTGATCAACTGTAAAATATTTTCTGATCAAATATTACGACCAGCAAGACTTATCAATACTAACCCTAAAAAAATAACCTCTTGACCAAAACCTCAAGACATAAATAAGTGTTCCACTCATGCCTTAAGCGTTCTATAGTGCGTTGTTTATATCGATGTCATCAATTGTTGGAAGACTTTTAACCTATTTTGATTGGTCAATTTTTCAGGTTAAGAGTAGGGTGGGTGGGGGTATATTATGGATGGAATTATTCGTTTCTTTTTAACGAGGCAAGTGGCATCTGATTCCTTAATTGGTCAAGATAAAGATATAGATAAAGATAAAGATTAAGATAAAGATAAAGGGCCTAGTAATAGAATCTCTTTCTTTTCCAAAACAAAGCATCCGCATATATCTTAGTGCCAGAAAGTCTTATGGATATGGCTTTCTATTGTTTTCTACATAATCAAATCAGAATCCCATGATGATAAATGATTCTGGTTCATAAAGTTGAAGATCTAATGGTGGTGAATTGATGATGTAGTGATGACAGGGATCCAAATCGATCTTTATCTTGCTGTCTTAACAAATTCCATTTTCCTGCATTTAGAACATAAATAACAGGCATAAGAACAAACGTAATAATGTGTTCTCTTTTCTGGACTTTGAGATTAGAAGTTGTTTGAGGAATAGCTTACAAGCTCCTTTTATCGCAATCTGCATCTTTCAGGTGCTGGACTCCTGAAACTTCAAGATGATATTCAAACCTGTGGATACCGGGACGTGGAGGTGATGTGGGAAATGCTTAGCACAACAGAATCAGCAATGATGTCTCGCTACACCAAGGGTAAAAACCGGCCGTTTTGGAGGATATTTGTATGGTCCAACCAGAGTTCTGTCTCATCCAGTTCTGCAAATCATGCTCAATAAGCAACCCTGCTTCACTGCAACAAAGATAATAATATCCCTGATCAATTTCACAAGTCAGCGGCTAATAGTTTCATGATATGGACAAATGACAATCCTATGGCAAGTTCTGGCATGTCAATATGGCATAAACTGTACATCGAGATTACTTCCTTGCAGTATGAGGACTCTCGCAATGACAGGACTTGTAAATATACCATGGCTTGTCACATTCACGATCATTCATGCAAAAATCCAAACAAAAAAATGAACTTGAAACGAGAACAGTTTTCTTTTCAAGTAATCATGCTGTGCATTTAATGCAACTCTACATGCTATGCTGATGATACAAAAACGCTGTGTTCAGTATAACAGCAGAAACGTTCACCTTGCCACCACCGTTTAAACCATTCCACTAACACGAGGATTATAGGCTATTTGTTTCTTAAGCTCAGTAAAACCATTACAATCAATCGGGAGAATATCAATGTAAATGCTACAAAGTAATCCTAAAATTGAGCTAGTTCAGCAAGGCTAATTATTTTCCAGTGCATCTCCAATATCCCAGAACATAATGTAACAGGCCCTATATAGGAGAAATAACTTTTCTCCAATATTTCAAGATTTCTAGTGCCACGTAACATTAGGGAAAAAAACTAACAAGACTAAACGTTAAGGACTACTTCGGGAATTGTCTATAGAATATTAATTAAAAGCCCTCTATTAATCCTATCCGTAACATGTGAGTAAAGAATGGATAACAAGCCAAAATAAATGTTATGAGAATCATCACTTAGCAAAACAAATGTCATGAGAAAGAGATCAGATTGAGATGTTTCTGACTCAAAGAAACAAACATTAAAATCTTTGTCAGAAACAGACATTAAAATCTTGATTTGCCACCACAATTGAATTTCAGTGAGGGGAATTCTTGAGAGTTAGCAGGGGCAATATTAAACACTTTATGATATTACTGCAATTTATGGATTTTAGAACAGTTGGGAGAGAGGCGGGAGGGAAATTTCACGCCCTCAAAGTAATGTAGCTCTGCTGGTGCGTGTAGATCGCCTCAACATACTGGATACAAGTCCTCTACCTGCAGAAAAAACAGACCACTTAGACAGGAAGGGCAGTATGCAGGAACGATTTTTTGCATAACGAACAGGCAAAGACAATAAGTTGCAGGAAGAATAAAGGATATATTATACAACGCTTGCCTGCCACCAAATCCCCAACCCACCAGCCTAAGGAAACAAAAAGACACTCCAAAAGAACACCCAAAAGAGGGATTCAGCCAGAAACTTACAGTAGTGTCCTATGTGTTGAAGTAAATGATCATCAATGAATCAGTTACCAACCAGTTTACGGGACAAGGAGTGTTTGCAAGGGAAGAAATTTCAAAATCTTCACAAATTACAGGTACAGGAACACTAAAATACAAAAAGTCTGCTACTTCGGTAATAATTTGTAAATTTCTGACCAAAAACTAAATAAATAATAATAATCTGAAAATAGAGCAACAAATTGATAATCTGCAGCCATCTATGATTCTGCATGTTCCAACATCCACCTGGACACTATGTCAATGAGAAACTATTAAATACTTCTCTCATCTTTTCTTTTCCACTAATAAAAAAAAAATTAGAGGAGAGATCAGAGCAAAATCAAGCAATGGCGAATCCATGTCTCCTGAAACAGTAAATTTCACTGTTAGTCCCCGTTGTTTGCATGAAGTGTCACTTTAGTCCTCATTGTTTCAAAAGTGGTAGCAATATTCCTAATGTTTGAAAAAAGTGACGCAGTAGATCCCCATTGTTTCAAAAGTGGCAGCAATAGTCCCCAGTGTTTGAAAAAAGTGACGTGATAAGTCCCTAATGTTGGCTTGGAGTGTCAATTTAGTCTTCATTGTTTCAAAAGTGACAGCAATAGTCTCCAATGTTTGAAAAAAGTGACAGAAATGGTCCTTCCCGTCAAAAATAGATAGAGACTAGTTGTGCTACTTTTTACAAACATTAGGGACTAATTGTACCACTTTCGAAATAATGAGGACTAATTTGACAGTTCAGGCCAACATTAGGGACCCACCGTGTCACTTTTCAAACATTAAGGACTATTGCTGCCACTTTTGAAACAATGAGGACCTATCGCGTCACTTTTTTCAAACATTAAAGACTATTGCTGTCACTTTTAAAATAATAGGGATTAAAGTGACACTTCATGCAAACAATGGGGACTAACAGTGAAATTTGCCCTCTCCTGAAACTGAGCCAAAAAACACCTCCAATAGCTAGTTATTGAAAGTATATTGGACCTAATCTGTTCAGGGAAAATTGTTTCAGTTTTTATTTTCTATTAGAACTCTCAACTTTCAGTTTCCATTTTTAAAGTTCATAGGACTTTCAAACCCATCATATAATTAGAAACCCATTTTCAAACTGTATCGGAAACAACAGTAGCCCTGCATGAAATTCAAAACCCTCAAATAGAAGATACGATACATAGGTGATGCAGGATTGCTTAAAGGTGAAAAGAACGCGAGACATAGATAACAGTGAAGGAGTAGACGTTAGTATAAGAACAACAGTGCTTTGAGAGGCGAGGGAAGTACAGACGTACAGACTCAATAGCAAGGGACAACGGTGAGCGCTGAGTTGCAGTGTCACAATGTTCGAGACATGAAAGAGATGATGGTAGAAAGGAGCTGGGAAGTCGGCATGCTTTCAATGTGTAAGAGAAGAGAAAGAACTAACCAAAGGAAAGAAGTAAGACGAGAGAGAGAGAGACAGAGAGAGAGCATGAGCAATTCCAAATTAAGCTAAATAGTGAAAATTCTTTCTAAAGCGGTGTGTTAACCAACTTTTCCAGAAATTTTTTGGTTTCCCGAGGAAACAAATGCTGAAAAAAGGAGAACTTTTGTAAACCAAACAGAATCATTAAATTAAGATACTTCAGAAGAAACAGTTCCGAAATTAGATAAAATTGTGATCTTGAGGTAGGGCTGAAGTTAGCTAACCAAGGGTGCCTTTAGTTTCAATATTTGGCACACTCGAGTTTCAGGTTTCAGGATGTATTGACCCCAAAAAAAGGGTTTCAGGATTTTGTTGCATGCATCACGTAATGCTCCTCAAAGGTGAGCAAGAATCAGCGTGTAAGGCAGAAAAAAATACACGTGTCCAAAACATGGTAATATGATAGAACTAGATAACCTAGATACTTTCTCGGGCCCCGACACCAGCTTACTGTTAAAAAATTGAAAAATAGAAAGAATTATAGGATGTTGGACTCATCACACATGGGCCCAGCCTTGAGGAGATGAAGAAACGTATTATAAGGTTTCAAATAATTAAATTGAACCTCAATGAACCAAATATCAAACACTGATGATCAATTCAAGATTGAAGCTGAGAAAGGTAAACGATAAAAGACCATAGGAAACCACTGTCAGAAAGATATCTCCCCTTTTCTATATTTTGATTTACTCCGCAGGGACTACAATATGGCATCACATGCTAAAATGGGAAGAACTTTGAATGTTTCACAAGCCATAACTTGCAACATCAACAAAAAATAGCATCAAATTGTTAAAGAGTTCAACTGGTGATTAATAGATGCTTGACGAGAACAGCAGCAGGAATATTATAATAGGTCTTAATAGGCAGAATAAAGAACTCACAGAAGCCCAGAGTGCATTTGAGACTAACAAGCATGCCGACGTCCAACTAAGACACCAACCTGCATTCAAGCAAATAGGTGCAGCAAGCAGACAACGTCACTCCCTGAAGCCATCAATAAAGTAGCAAATCACAGAAAAGTACAAGAGATCATTATGAAACAGATATATTAACCTTTTCTAATTTTGGTAATCAGCAATGTCCAAGGAAAATATCAGGCTCACAAAGTTGGCAGTAAAATAGACAAACCTGTTTTACATAACCTGCAATGACAATCATGAGAAATCCAGCATCGAAAGGTTATCCTTTTACTGAAACTGACTAACCTGTGGTAATTTTGAAGAGGAGGGTATACCTAATTTTCCCTTTTCCTGCACAGTTCTGTCCCCAGATAGCTGTTATTATTTCTTGTTTTCTTTATCTTTTCCTTTCTTTGCCTTTTTTGTCCCTTTTTCTATACCTCTTTGTCCTCCTTTAGTGTTATTTTCTTACATTTTCTGGGTGGGTTCTCCAAGTTTGAATGCCATAAGTTTTACTCTTAAGCTCGACAAGATACATTATCAATGCTCAGGTCAATAAAGTAACAGAATAGATCAACTATTAACGACAATAAAAATATTAATGACAGGACCTATCACAGAAATTATACGATAAAAAATTGTAGATAAAACGTAACAAATTAGGTAAATCATAAATTGCTAATGCAACCCACCATGTGAGACCAACACTCAGACAACAATTTTCTAGCATACATCATGAAAACAATCTGACCTGCATTACTATGGAAACAGCATAAATGCTCAGACAAGACTAGATCATTCAGAATGTAAAGCCAATGCTAACATTGTTGCTGCAGACCTCCGAAAGAGAACATGGTTGTATATGAATATTGAACATAAAGAGAAAAAACATTTGCTACAAAAACATAAAGAAAATTTAAAAGAGCAAGAGAAGCATATTCCTAAGATGATATGCGGTGGTCCAGGAAGGGGGGTTTGTTCAGCGTAATTTCACAAAAGATGAAAGTAAACATTTTTCAACCCTTTTCCCTTCAACATACATATTCTTATAAATACATTATTATAGTCTACAGCTTAACATCTGCGGTATGATGTCTTCACACTATCATTGGTTAAGCTAGTTGGCAAATAACAGTGAAAAATAAGCTACATTTGTGCTCTTCAGTATTTATTAACAAACAGCTCTGTATAGCTCATTTCAAACTCTTGTCCGTAAGGATCCACACCAAATTACTTTCCTGTCCTCCGTAACTATTCAAACAGAATAAACAGAATAAATTTTCCTGCTTTAATGAGTAAAATATAGCTCCAGACGCAGAGCAAAGGCCCATTATCTTGAGGATTTGGCGGCATCAAAGTATTTGTTAGGAGCATATAATAAAGCTTGATCAAATAGATGCATCAACATTGTCTCTTCTTCCATAAGTTATTTTCCCCACGATAGCAAAATCTCTACCAAGTTCAGGGATTGGTTTGTATCGGCTTTTGGCACACACGAAGAAATCCACTTTCTTTTCAAAATCATTAAGCAACTCAATGGGAGAAACCAGCCACTTCAAGAATATATAACTCCTTTTTCATGAATAATTCACAAGAATAAAACCTCAACAACACAAGCAGATTTAAAAAAGAGCTTCAACGATAAAATTAAAATCACAAAAAAAGGCCTTCGTTTACCCAAGAACAGAGTAATAAATCTAACAAGATATGCTTTTCCAGAAGCAAGCTTAAGCAAATAGATAAAGCGAGTTGTTAATATTAAGCAAATGGAGAATGGCGAGTTGTTAATATATTGAAAGCAATCAATCTTGATGTTGAAGATACATACACATACACTTTTGCATTATGCATCTTCACCATTCTGCTGAAGCACTAAACTACACAATTATTCCTGCAAAACTGTTCTAAATTTCCTCATTGACTGTAAATTACATAGAAAGCAGAAATTATGCAGAGAGAAGAAAAATGCTAATCGTACAACAGTCACCAAATCAAGGCAATCTTTCATCCAAGTCCCTTCCCGTGGTTGCGGATATAAGGGGGTGTCTCTATCCTAAGTTAGCCCTATAGCAGGACTATATGACAATCCCATGCTCTGGTCCCTATCATCTTGCAAGAAACAAAGTATTACCTCAAGAACAGAAGACTGGTTCAAAAGGCTATAAAAGAGAAAACATTGCAGCAAGCCAGCACAGAAGAACAATATGCCCCTTTGATCCAGTCGGGACCAATCCAAGACCATGAGGGAGATAACAAAATCTGGACCATTATGTTATTCCTCAAATGAATTTATACAAATTTTCTCCAGCAACAATGGCCAATCTTCGCCGAGTTGTTGTGGGTTCAGCTCCATGGCAACTCTAAAATCCTGCAAAGATATTGGGCAAGTGGATCGATGTTCATGCATAACATCCAAAGGCCTACCACTACTTTGCATCCGGAAATGATTATCTGTTCTGACCCCATTAACAAGTTTCATATGTGCCTGGGGCTTCTTGGAGCTGTTATTTGCTGGTTCACGCCCCAATCTTGCTTCCACAAGTCCAATGCAAGAGTTAATTATACCCTTCAAGTAAACATCCAAACCCTTATTTATCAGATTAGCACAATCGACTGACACCCCTTCTAGTCCCTGTGTAATAGCAATCTGTTCCATGCGTCCCCTCAGTGTTACACTATCCAACAAAGCACCACAATTAGATGCACTAACACAGTTACTGGTAGTTGGCGCAGGCAATGCTTTACGTGCCCCACCTACGCTAACTGGACAAAATGGAACTCCAAGCGGAGCTCGGAGTGGGCTTCTAGCGCACAGATCTCTTTGATCTTCTCTAACGGATATATCAGTCTGGTCCTCGCTATGTACAGAAACTGGACCATCAGCAGATCTCTGTTTAATGGAAAATTTAGCAGAGCGGTGACCTGAAACCTCCCTTTCATTATCTGATTGCAGTGTGAGTCCTTGATGATGCTGCACTGGCCTTTGAATATCAATTGGAGTTAAAGCCCCATTCGTTAAAGTAGCATCACTTGAATGTGGGGTCGTCAACTGTTGAGAAGCAGAATTAGGTTTCCCATTTTGTCCTAGTGCACTTCGACGATCTCCACCCCTCCGAAATGCTGTCCTTGCCTTCCGGGGAGATACTGGTAATATGTCTCCATTTGACAAACCTGGCGAACTTGAAGCCTGTGCCACCACCGCATGGGAACCATTTTGCTGGTAGTCATCACTCAGTGTCTCTTTTTCTTCAACTTCTGCAGTAGACTTCAAAACTTCATTATCATGAGTTGGAGGTGGGACTTTTGCACAACAGGCATTCTTCAGAATCGAACGTATGAACTGATTATGCAACAGAACATTCTCTCTACCAACAATTCTAACACAAAGCTTATTAAATTCAACCTTGCTCAGCTTCAAACTCAGCAACCTATTCAAGTAATAAAAGTACTGCTTCGACCTCTCTGGCCCAAGCTTTTTCACTAATTGCGCTTTCAGTTCAGCAAGATTAATCCGTGAATGCTGCTGTGGCGGTTGCATTGTTTTTCAACACATAAAGTCCATACACAACAAAAAAAGAACTAGACAAATTCCCACCACCACAAAAGCTCACAGTTTCGACACCCTGATTCCTGCACTAAATTAGGGTTTTGCTCCTCCTCCAAAATCCCACCTTCCAAACAAGACTAAAACCTTCCAACAGCATTCCCAACAATGCAAAACCAAAACCCATCTCCAAAATTCAAACTTTAAGCAATACAAATATTATACAGCTTCAGTTCACATCCACAGATCCCAATTTTCAACTAATTCTCCCTCCAAAAATCCAATTTTTCAAATTTATTCACTAAAATCCAAATCAAAACTTAAAACCCACAAAAACCCTCCAATATTTTCCACCAAAGATACCTTTTTTCCAACTTCAAGTAAACTATAAACACCCACAAAAAAAACACCTATAATCACATCATAAACCCTTATACCAACTTAAAAAATGCAACCTTCTACATAACCATTAAAGCTTAAAGCTTTCAACTTTAAGCTCAATTCTTCACAACACAATTCTAATTGAACAAACAAAGATTCAAACTTTAGCAGATAAATGGTGTGACTTTATTCTTCAAGCTGCTGAAACTGATTTGAATATTCAGATTCAGAAAATAAAAATTGGTTAAAAAAATTAAAAAAACATATATTACTTTGGTCTTTGTTTCTTTCTCTTTCTCTACACTTGTTGCTTTGAACCCATGTAGCTTTCTTCTTTCTTCATTGCTTCTTCTTCTTATTCCTCTTTGCTTTCTCTTTCTCTCTCTAAAATTTGCTTTTTTCTCTCACTATATGTATAAATTTCTGTATTTTTATATTTTTTTGGGAATTTTTATTATTTTTTTGAATCAGAAATTGAAGACCCTTTTCTTCTTTCTCTCTCTCTGATCGCTCTCCTCTTCGATACTCTCTCTCTCTCTTACTTTCTCTTTTTTCGTTTTTGTGTCTGATAAGAAAAAAAAAAAAGATTAATGTTTTTCTTTAATTCTTTTAGGGGTTCTGTTATTTATTTAATACAAGTCTTATAGCATGTGGTACAACCTACATGGTGACACTTTGTGCATAGTTAGTTGTACTTTGTTATATCAATTTCTTTTTTTTAAGTTTCGTTGATTGGGAAAGTGATAGTACAAACATTTATTTAGTATTGGCACTCTAGCGTACAAGTTTTGAAGCACGTGGTCCAATGCTATTTGTAATGCAATGAAGTTTCGTAGTTGTACATAAGTTTTATAGAATGAAAATTGCTTGGCTTTACCACTAATTTTATTTCTAATTTTTACCCTTTTGCTTTTCAAGGATTATAGTTAGTATTGGACAACTCTTGAACTTTTTCAACTCTTTCTAGAAACTTTTATTTATGGACTCATGGATAAATCTCTTACATAATAGGTAAAATTTAACGTGTGATCCAATTATTATGTGAGAAAGAAAATGAAAGTTTTTTTTTTTTTCTTTTGAAGTGTTTTTGCCTTTGAGTCATCGAGTGAATGATAATTAAATTAGTTTATTCAATAAATAATTTTAAAGGGAGGAAACAACATGATGGATTACATAGATAGTTGAAATTTATAGTTTTTGTTAAGATAACAATTGTTGTGACAAAAATAAAACTAAGATAAAGAAATAAGAGAGAATAAAGTTTTGTGATTTTTTTTTTTTTTTTTTTTTGTTGACAAGGGAAATTCAGATGGCAGAATCCGACCACTAACTGATAAACTTTAGGTGTAGCGGTATGTCCTCAATGCCTGCACCAATTCAGTTAACGCTCTCAATTCAAAGCAAGGGGCTTGAATCGAATCTAAGAATATATCGCATTTAAGATACGTTCTTATCGTTGAGATGTTCCTGGAGGACAAGTTTTTCGATATTGCCCATAATTATTTTCTGAAAAGTTGGACATTCACTTAATAGAATGGAAAAGCAACAAGTAAAAATAGAAGAACTGAAAATGGAAAAAAAAAGTATTAATTCTATGTTATATATCTTGGAAAAATTTAAGTGGTAGTTGTATTACCATCCAAAGATCACTTGTAAAGAATGAAATTAAAATTTCCCTCAACTATGAATTATTCTAAATCACCTTCTAATCCTAGACTAAAGTATTAATGAAAGCATTGCAAACTTGAGCAACTGCAACAACTTCAAATCATTCTACATATAATTGAGCCTTAATTTTCTTCAAAAGCCTCATTGAAATCCCCATAATAATTTCTTAAACTCCACAATATTTAATTTGTAGGTACCAAATTGGAAATGATACCAACTCGGGAAGGTGATATAAAGAATTAGAACAACAAAGAAAAGAGAAGTAGTGAAATCCTTGTACTATGCACATGTATTGTAAATTAATTAACACAAAAAAAGGTTTATAGAAAAGTCTATTGGAGTTGTTACGTAATCTCACTTAAATAAAACATAAAATAAATAATAAGCATTTCTCCCCCCACCTATTGTTATTATCATATTCCTTTATTTTCAAACTAGTTGTACATAAACCTCCATTTAGTTAACTAGAATTAACAATGTTAACTTTATTGAAATTTTATCAATTTGAATTGCTCTTTATTGACAGAAATACTCAACTTGCTCCATAAAAGATTAAATGTCTTAGATTGCTCTCTCAAATCTCAAAAATGGATAAGTGTGGTCCAATTGCTTATGTCGTTAAAAAGCTTACCAGAAAAAAAGCCACACGAATCTCACATGTATATATGTTTAACACTGAAAGTGAAAGGTTTTTTCTATAGTGTTATGCAATTGGATGAAATTGATAAAGTTTTGAAATTTTTAAGTGATTTTTGAAAATTGATCTTTCAGGAGGCAAAATGAAAACTTTGTTTTGGGCAGCAAAGTTTAATTCATCTAAATGTTGCTATACCAAAGGGTGTCTAAACTTTAAAACACTATGGCACTGATTGGTATACTAGAATGAGGTTTGGAATGAAATAACATTCCTAATTATTTTTTATTCCCATATTTGGTATAAAGGAATGAACTTGGAAATCTCATTTCCAAGGTAATCACATTCCCACGTATATGGGAATAGCTATTCCAGAGCAAACCCATGAGAATGGGCCATTCCCATATATTTGGGAATGAACTTGACTATCATATCCTCATATTCAATAATAATAACAAAAATAATAATAAAAATAACAATAATAATAATAATTATTATAAAATACTAATTATTATTATTAAAAAAATAATAATAATAATAAATAAATATAATATAAATTATTATTAACAAATAATAATTATTATTATTATAAAAAAATTATTATTTTTATTTTTATTTCTAATAATAATAATAATATAATAATAATAATTATTATTATTATTAAAAAATAAATATAAAATCAAAAACTAAAAATAAAATAAAAATAAAATTAATAATAATAATAGTGATTGAAATAATAATAATAATAATAATAATAATAATAATAATAATAATAATAATAATAATAAAAATAACAATAATAATAATTAAAAAAATATAATAATAATTTTAATTATAAAATACTAATTATTATTATAAAAATATAAAAAAATAATAAATAAAAATAATATAAATTATTATTAAATAAATATTTATTATTATTAAATAAAAAAATTTATTATTTTTATTTTTATTTTTAATAATAATAATAATAATAATAATAATAATAATAATTAATAATAATTAATAATAATTATTTTTATTATTATTATTATTATAAAAAGTTATTATACAAAAATATTTTTTTAATAATAATTATTATTATTATTATAAAAATAAATATAAAATCAAAAACTAAAAATAAAATAAAAATAAAAGTAATAATAATAATAATAATCAATAAAATTAAAATAACAAAATAATAATAGTGATTGAAATAATAATAATAATAATAATAAAAATAATAATAATAAAAGCAAAAACTAAAAAAAAGTAATAATAATAATAGTAATCAATAAAATTAAAATAACAAAATAATAATAGTGATTGAAATAATAATAATAATAACAATAATAATAATAATAATAAAAGAGTAATCTTGTCATATTTTTAATACTATAATAATAAAAAGGTAATTTTGCCATATTATATAGGGTATTCTCATTACTACTCTTTATTCTTAAAACATACCAAACATGTTATTCGCATTCCCAAATTCATTCCATTCCCAATTTCATTCCATTCATTGGCTCATTCCATTCCTACCCAAATCCATTACAGTATACCAATCGCTACCTATGTTTGGATTTGCTAGGGAAAGGAATGGAAGTACCGTAGAGGGAATAAAAAAAAATCATAAAGGAAAGAATATAATTGAAAATATAATTTTAGATGAAAAGTCACTTAAATATTATTTTCATATTTATTATTATGTTAAAAAATATATTTTATATCATATAAAAGTATTAGAGACAATTATTTCCTTCGGCCCCTAAGTTTATTTTGCAATAACATGACTTTCAGCCCCCATGAGAAGACCCAAAAAAAAAAAAGTTATCACCGATTGGATTAATCTTTCCTTTTCATTCATGGAACCCGAAACGAGTTATATTACAAAATTCTCATTAAAAAAATTATCTAATCCAATCTTTTTACTCTTCTCTTGTCCAAAAGTGAATCCAAACAAGAGGAAATTGGTCCCCTTCCTCTCCTCTCCTCTCCTTTAAAAAACTCAATCCGAGCAGTATAAAGTGGCTACTTGCATCATTTTCAGGCCATAAGCCTGGGCTGTATCAAACTCCACCCAAAGAATGGAACGAGGAAAGTAATGATCGAGTGATATTGCTTTTTTGACCCGAATTTGTCAAGAGTGTTCTAACTATATAAGAAATCCTTGTGTTGGTCGAGGATGATTGTCATTCAGCGGACACCGGTCTATCTCGATTGTTGTTGGTAGTTCATTCTATAAACTGTAATCTAGCTTAGAAATTACATTGGTTCTATGAATGGCTCTGCTTATGCACGACTTTACAAGTATGTATTGTGGCTGAGAAATCTTCTACTCATTATTCCTTGTGGAGGATTAGGATCCCTGACACGCTTTCAATATCGTGATAAACCGTCCAAATCATTTTATCATAACTATATATTAATTCACCACCATTGAAACTTTTAAACTTTATGACAGAATCTAAATCCATGCAAGCAATCTTGTTTTCAGCACAGCTATAACTATGGCAAAAAGAATAAGCTACGTCGACAACGATTGTCAAACACCACCACACGATGTTAAACTTTTCTATAGAGAAGCTAAGTTGAAAACCAAAACATAACTATTCAATCTAGAGATTTAAGATCCATGGCTGCAATGCAGCAGCAAAATATCCACAAAACCGAAATAAGGAACATGTAAGTCGCTACAGACGACCCTGTCGAATCGAGCAAGAGACATTAACATTTATATCAAGCATGGACTTAAAAGGAAATATATATATATACCGGCTCGCGTGCAAGCCCACCCCCCTTACGTTATGGAAGATATGCAGTCGAACTCAAGAAGGTAACAAGAAGTCCTATTGGAGTGTCGACATCATATAGAAAGTTAAGTTAATGACAGCCGAAAGAATCTTTGCGATCAAAAATCAAGTCAAATGAAAGCATATGATTACTCCAGCAAACTGGGGAAAAAAAAAAAAAAGATAGCAGAGTTGCTCTTAAATCGCAACACATGCAAATATCTACTATTTTCCAAGATAAATGACACAAGCATAGAAAAAAAGGCTCAAGGTAATATCACTTATCATTTCAAAAAGCAAATTAACATTCAGAATCCAGAAGTACGAAACAAGAAACATAACAGATAAAAACATTACTGAAACTATAAAACTAAGCAACTCCAAGGTCCGAGGCTCAGGGTTGGAAATCACCTGTGCTAGATTTGCACTCAATGATGCCAAAATTACTGAAACATACACATCATTGCCGATGAGATATAACTTGACAAACATGCGAGCCTTTCCGTGAACCAAGCTAAGATAGCTAGCATCCCAACTATTCCTGCTCTGCCTCTTTACTCTTCTTCTTCTTCTTCTCCTTCTTCTCCTTCTTTTTCTCGCTTTTATTTGTTTCGTCATCACTTCCAGCAGCCAAACCAGCGGAATCACCATTCTCCACATCTTTTTCCTTCTTCTTTTTCTTTTTCTTCTCAGATTTTTCCTAATCTGAATCATTCTTCTCTTTATCCTTCTTCTTCTTCTCCTTCTTTGATGATTTCTCCACATCAGGAGATGCTTCACCTTCATCGCCCTCTTTCTTCTTCTTCTTCTTTTTCTTCTCTTTCTTCTCGACTTCCACTTCCAACGCTTCACTCTCACCCGTCTTCTTCAATTCAATCTTCTCTTTCACCTTCAACTCTTCCTCAACTTCAGCAATCTTTGCTTTCTTAGCAGCATCAGGTGCAGGGCTAGCGTCAACGTCATCTAATTTCCTTTTACGCCCATCCTCTCCATCCTCCTTACCCTTATCTTTCTTCTTCTTTTTCTTCTCAACCTCACCTTCACCATTCTCGACCTTGGCGGCTGCAGGCTCGGCAGCAGGAGCAGCAGCAAGGCCAGCAACCATGGAATCCCCTCCGGCAGGCAAAACAACATTCCTCATCCACTCAGCCGGGGTATTCTCTTTTGGTTTCCCATGCTTATCCAACTTCCCTTCCGCAATCAACTTCTTCTTCAATGAAGCCCTAGGTCCCAACCCCCATTTCCTAGGATACGTATCCCTATCCATCACAACCCTCTTAATCCTTGCAACAACACCATGATCACAAGTAGCCATAACAGCCGTAGTCATCTCAGCAATCCCTAACGCAATAGCCTCACCCTTGGTAGTCATCAACACCACTTCCTCCCCAACCTCAATATCATTCTCGAACCTCAACAACCCCGGAATCATCAGCTTAGCACCATAACAAATAGCATTAACAGCCGAATCCTTCACAACCAACCTCTTGTAAGTAGTCAACAAAACCTCCAACGGCATAATCGCCCTCCTCAAATAACTCTCATCCCTATAATTATCATACATCCATTGTGCGTCCATCACATCGTGCATCGTCACCATATTATCCTTCTCCCCCATAATCCCAGACCGCACTCTCCTAAGCTCTTGCATATGCCCTCCCACGCCTAACAACAGCCCCAAATGCACACACATTGTCCTCACATACGTCCCAGCCTCACACTTAATCCAAAACACAACTAAATGCCTAGCAGCATCATACTCCAACAACTTGCTCTCGTAAATAGTCCGAATCCTAAGCTGTCTTTTAACAGCAGATATCAAAGGGGGCCGTTGAAAAACAGCCCCGGTTAAGGTCTCTAGCGCCCTAGCTACTTTTGAAACATCGGGGACATCAGAATGTAAACGCGCAATACAAACGTATTCCTTACCAGCACCTTGTTGGGATTTGACCAGACGCGTGGCACGGTCAATGCAAACGATTAAGTTTCCAGTGACTTTGGGGTCGAGTGTACCGCTGTGGCCGGTTTTCTCGACACGGAGGATGCGTTTGGCCCAGGCGACGACCTCGTGAGAAGACGGGTTAGCTGGCTTGTCGAGATTGATGACGCCGTATTTGATGTATTCGGCTAAGGGCCGTTTGAGAGGGGAAAAACCGGACGGGAGAGGAGTGTAGTGACCGGTTCGGATGTTGAGCTTGTCGTAGTTCTTGAGGAGGATTGGCCAATGGGAGGTGTCAAGTGCTGGCGTGTAGCTTTGAGGTTTGATGAAGAGGTCGTTGTCGTTTTTGTTGTTGTTGTTGTCGTCGTTTTGGGTTAGGGTTTGAGTTTCGGGTTTGGGTTGGGATTTGTCTTTCTTCTTCTTCTTCTCGGAGCGGGAGAGCTCGACGTCGGTCATGGCGGCGGCGGATGGTGGTGGTGGCGGTGGTGGTGGTGAAGAGTTGGTGGTTTTTTTAGGGTTTGGGTTTGAGTGAAAATGATGAAAAGGAGCTAGGGTTTAAGGGGTTTTTGAAGGCGTTATGGAATGTGTCGAGGTGGGATGTAATGGACTGAAAATTGGGAGATGGGGTATGGGGCCTAAAAGGTAGGGTTTGTTACGGATATGGAAAATTGGAGCCCATTGAAAAATGGTTGAGTTGAGCCCAAGTATGGTCTTGGACTCTTTGATTGTTTTACTTCTTCTTTCTTTGTTGGTTTTTGGTTTGATTTTTATAATTTTTTTCCTTTTTGGCATGTTTTCATTCATTATTTTTTATTTGAGTAGTTAATGTTTTCTATTACTCGTGTGATATTTCACTGTACTTTATAAGATTGAAGTTATGAATAGAATATTAAATTTCTTGTTACATAAAAATGTTCTTATTTGCTCTCAAAAATTGAGTAAAGTGGTTAGGTAGTGACTTATAGTTATCAAAGATTCAAACTTTAAACTTACGACCTTATCCCTTAACTGACTCAAAGTATGCACTGAAGTGAGTCGCTGCACCATGGAATTTATAGTTTTGGGTTGTATTTGATAGATGATTTCTGCTATCAGAGATAGCAGTAGTGTTTCTATCTTTTTGGTATGAGGTGAGGTTTTGGTTTTGAATTCGTTGTCTTATTTTTCACTCTTTACAAACCCTTCACAGGGTTTTGCTTTTCTACCTCTAGTTGAAGGTATATATATACGGCGTATCCATCTCAACAAGCTCCAACCTCCCTTTTCCCCCCCTCTTTTTCTCTGTTTCTCTTGGATTTCTGCCCTAACGCTACTCCAATCTCTTTATCTTATGTTTTTCCTTTTTTTTTTCAAATCTTGTTTTCTTTTTCTTTGTTCTTGCTTGTGTTGACTTTGTTTTGTTATGATGTTGTTCTGGGTTTTTCGGACCACCGGATTAGTAAGCACATAAGCTGATTTGGGTGTTCGGCCTGGTGTCGGGCTTGAATCTAGTTTTGGGTCGCTTGTAGTTTTGGTAAATGGCTTTTTATTTGCCGGTTTAGCGTTTCTCTTAGCTGATCTTTGGGCCTTGGTTTGTCGGTCTTTGTATTTCTTGCTTTTGGGCCTAGCACACATTCCTTTAGATTTATTATGGGCTTTTCATTGCATTCTTCTTAACTTTCTCTTGGGCCTTTGTTAATGTGTTAGGCTCATTGTTTGTAATTGTTCTGTTTAGTTTATAATGTTCCAAGTTGAACCAAAAAAAAAAAAGAAGTTGTGAGGTAAGGGTTTGGCATAAGGGTACTGTTTCCATCATTAATATAATATAAAGTTGATGGATTATAATTGAAATTTGCAAAATTGTAACACAATGACACGTCTATTCTTCTGCATAACAAAGTATTCCACCATTTTGCTGTTAATACAATTTGCACCACCTCTCTTCTATAATATTTTTACTAGACAATATCACATTAATTCATTTTATAACTATAAATTATACCGAGGCCCAACGACATGAATATTTTCATCTATTTTTGGGAGCTTTTCATGCCAAGATGTGGTGCAACATCAAACCTAATTATTTGGGTAAGATTCTTATATGATAATGCTACATGTACGACACTCATGAGAAGTTTTTAGAAAAAATAATTATAAAAATTTTTATCACCCGATATTATCAAATAGTGTACTCATTAAACCTTTTTAGAAAAGATAATTATAATTTTTTTTATCACCCTATATTATCGAACAATGCGACACTACTGTTGGATGAAAAAAGTTGTCTAATTATTCTTTCCCGGAAGGCAAGATTTGTCTTTTAGTAGCAGATAGCTTATCAAACGTCAGACAATCATAGAATATACTTTATTAGTGGTGAACAAGAACAAGATTCTCTTTAGAAAAAAGTCTGTACCAGTCGTGCCACAGGCTCATGACTTGGTCTAGTCGAAGCTGACCTGGGGGAGGTAATCTTCCACACCACATAAGTACATCAAGTACAACAACATCCTCGCATAACCAACCAGCAAAAACTCAAGTCCACACTTACTTTGATCCTCTTCCATGGAAAGTTTTCAAGGTAAGAACCTTATTAATTAGTATGCAATGGCCAGTCTCAATGCAACAGTAAAGTTGTTTTTGAAACCCGTGCATAATGGGAGATTTATGTATCAAGTTGCCCTTTATTCTATGCTTTGCATTTGTTTATAATCTAATCTCAATATTTTGTAATAAGTTGCTTGAATTTTGATATGTTATGTGTTATGCTAAAAATCTTATCTTTCTTGTATGAACACATATTTTATCTGATCATTGTATGCTTTGCATGAATGGGGCTTGGCACAATGGTAGAGTTGTCGTGAATGGGTCTCATGCTTCCTGAATTTCGCGCATAGTGGGAGATTTATGAATTGAGCTATCCTTTATTGTATAACTTGATTTGTTTATCATCTAATCTCAAGATTTTGTAATAAAGTTGTCTGAATTTTGATATGTTATCTGGTCACTTTTGTTCTATGATTACATATTTTATCTGATCATTGTATGACATGGGCAGTATAGGTGCAAGGGTAAAGTAGTTGTTGTCTATATGAAGGTTCCTCCGAACCCGTGTATAGTGGAAGATTTATGTACCGAGTTGCCCTTAATTGAATGTCTTGCATTTTTTTATCATCTAATCTCGTGATTTTGCACTAAAGTTATCTGAGTTTTGATATGTTGTGTGTTATGCTAAAAGTCTTAGATGGTGCACGAGAGCATCTACTAGTGGTGGACGTGAATGAAAATGGTGATTACCACCAAGAGACGAAAATTAAAGTAAGGGGACTAACAAAAGAAGTATCAGACAACAAGAGTGTGCCTATATTGAACAAAGTCAACGTGGACATACCCAAAGGTGTGATCATGGGGGTGATAGGACCAAGTGGTAGTGGAAAGTCAACGTTCTTGAGGGCATTGAATCGGTTGTGGGAACCTCCATCTGGTACTGTGTTCTTGGATGGTCAAGACATTTGTGATCTTGATGTGCTTGGTCTTCGCCGTAAGGTTGGCATGCTGTTCCAGCTTCCTGTTCTCTTTGAAGGTATAGTGCATGTATTTACATCACTTTTAAGATGTTGCGCACTCTGAGAATTGATCTCTGGACCTTTGCTTGTAAAACGAGAATCATACCACTAGAGCAAATGCCCAGTGGTATTGATTAACGAATATATTCAGTTATCAGATGATCTTTTATAGAAACTGTATTTGATTTCATGTGTGAATTACTCTGTTTTCTATTTGCTGGACAATTGAACATAAACTAAAAATCCATCTTCTTGACCATCAGTATTGTGCTCATCGTTGGTGTTTTGTTTTGGATGTAAGAACATGGATTGCTCCAATAGCTATAGGCTATAAGGGTCAACAGAGCTATTTCATCTGGTACAAATTATTCATATATTTATCTATTTCTGTTGATCAGAGATACTCGTGGGCTTTTGGTTTCAGAAATTTAGGATTATGATCATATGTGCATGTTTTTTGATGAACGAAGTTGAAATTTTATCAGATAATAAACTTTTATGTGTATCTGTTCCCACGCTTAATGTTCTTTGGTACCTTATGCCAAAGAAGGAAATAAATGATTATGGTCAGTGTTGATTTTATATGCATCTGTTCCTACGCTTAATGAAATTAATTTTGACAAATGTAGTCTCTGTCGCATGAGGTTTATACATGTCACATCTGGAGTAGCTGCTAAAGAACTTCTTGAATTGCAGATTCTTCCGATCTTGCAATTTTCACACAATTCATTCGTATCTCCACCTTACTTTTCAGAACTCTACTTTCTCGAATTGTTGGTTATGACATTTCAGTTATCCGATTGATCTTTGTCCTTTTAATTGAGTATGGTAGAGCAGATCACTAGATTGATCTCTTTGCTCTTCTCATGAACACCATGCAGGCACAGTTGCAGATAATATACGATATGGACCTCTGTTGAGAGGGAAGAAGCTAAGTGATTATGAGGTCTACAAGTTGCTTGCTCTTGCCGACCTTGATTCTTCTTTTTTTGGCAAATCTGGTGGAGAACTGTCAGTTGGTCAAGCGCAGAGAGTTGCACTTGCTAGGACCTTGGCTAATGAACCAGAGGTAACATGACTGTCTTTCTTTCATAATTAGAAGTGGTAGATATTGTCAAGGCTCCAGGCTGCAAATAGTAAGACGAGCTTATTTAACACATGTAAGTTGCAACCAATTGACACATCTTCCTTACTCTGTGAAGGTTTTGCTTTTGGACGAGCCTACTAGTGCCCTGGATCCGATATCAACTCAGAATATAGAAGATGTTCTCATCAAGCTAAAGAAGGATCGTGGAATTTCTATTATTATGGTCTCTCACAGCATCAAGCAAATCCAGAGGATTGCTGATGTAGTTTGCCTTCTTGTCAGTGGTGAGATTGTTGAGACCTTAAAGCCCGATCAACTTTCTGAAGCTAAGCATCCTATGGCACTTAGGTTTCTTGAACTAAGCTCTTGAATTTACTTCATCTTAGCGTATCAACAAATATTCATGCGTGCTTAGTGATGTAAGATAAACAAAAATCAAATTCATGTAACATTACTGTTGTCAATTATATATCCTGACAATCTAGTTGACTTTTTCTCAGTGGCGCATTTGATTGTTCTGAATTTGAACATCGAAATCATATTTCTCGATTCTAAATGCCGGACATCCTGATCTTATTTACTGAAAAACTGCTATTTTCAAGTTGTTGAGATTGTGATGAATTTTCCATATTTATATATCTGAATGGTTCATGCTGAAACATTGTGAAAACATTGAAGTCACATCAGAAGACTATCGCAGCTGTCTCATACATTCAGGAGATGATTCTCCTTGATGATAAATTAAGATATCATAAAACTCATATTGAGATTATGATTCAAAAAGTAACTAAGCTCATTTTAAACCTAAAATCCAAGAAAAGAAAACGAAACGAAGATACTAAATCTTCCTATATCACTTCTCTCAAACTGCCAATAAAAGGCACATAGCCGATGGCACTACTATCATTAAAATACTGAGGCTAAACTGGAGTTCTCTGCGTACGCTTGGGGAGGAGCTGCCTCCATCTGCACCTGGAGGACTGGCAGTTGGTGTTCCAGAAGGTGTATCAGCGTCTGCTGGGGCTGTTGCATTGGATGGGGCATCCGCTGCAGATGGACTTTTAGCTGGTCCAGGCGAGGGCGCAGGTGGAGAATTTTCTGGTGTGGGAGATGTTGTCGGGCTAGCTGCAGGCGCATGGGAAGGTGACATTGAGCTAGAATTCTTATGCGAGTTATTAATGCCCACAGGTATGATCACTGTACTAATTTGTAAGATTGATATATTATATGGTTGCGCAAGAATGGATTTCACCAGATTGGCACCAAGTGTTGCATCTTTACCAGCTGAACCAATGACAACACTTCCAGTGCTCAAATCCGTCACGTTTAAGAAGCCTAGTTGTCCACCAGCCTGGCCGGTGCTCTGAAAGAGGGTGGTAAGGATAGTGCTTTTATTCTTTAAATTCTGCAGTTTCTTAACATCGTAATAGTCAAGGACTACGTGCACACTCATAATCTTCTTAAGCTCGTCTCCAGATTTCCCTGACAGTGGCGATATGTTATCATTGTCAACAACCAGGACTGTGATGGTTTGGCGCGAGTTGATTGCGGCAGCAAGTTGTGTTTGAGTCAGGTAGCTGTTGAACTTGCTGAAATCCGAGTATTGATCCAGGAGTTTGGTGATGTTAAACGCATCGGCATTGCAGAAGAGAAAGAAGAAAGAAAACAGGAGAGAGAGCTTGGAATTCATTTTTTCTACAATGTGTCAATGAAGATGAACATTTATTTATATCCATCACTTGAAATGGAGAGAGAGTTTGTAGGAGGAAGCCATGGTCGCCTAATATGGAGGAAGTTTGTTTGGTTAGAGAGGAGAAGAGAATGTTGAGGTAGAGAGGTATGACTTTGTGGAGCCATGTGCCTTCACTGCTATGGATCTCTATAACTGTTTCTTGAAAAGTTTTTGACTTTGGAAATGCTTCCATTGTAATTTTAAAAAAATAGACATGTGTACATATACTAACCAAGTTATTACTTAAAATGACAACACTCATTTACCATGTCCTCTACTAACGTAAGACATTACATGCACACCAACAATTTTAAGGGAAAATGAAGATTGGTTTTCTTCTTTTTATCTTTTTAGTATATTCCTTAAGCTTTAATATAAAAGTTCATTTGCTTCCATGACCTAATCTATTTTGTATTTCAAGTTTTAATCACCAAGTTTTTGGGGGTATTTGTTGGATTTGAATCCTCTTATAATATTAGAAAGATCAATGACAACACAATTACGATAAAATTATCAACCATTAAGTGTGGTAATATAATTAGATATTATTAATGAATTCCTAGCTACATATTCCGACTGCATGGGGCTTCGGTCAGTTTTCTCAACTGTTGGATTTGAACTAATGACTCTCATCGTCTAAAAGCAATACTCTAACCCATGTGTCAAGTATGTCAAGTTGAGTCAAGTAAAAAAAAATAGACCAAATAATTATATAATTATTTCATCACAATTATCGAAACCGAGATAACAACTAATAGATTTAATCCTCACAACATTAATGACTTGTCTTGTCGTATAGATCTCTTCAATGTAGATACCACTTTTCACAATCAGCGTTTTATAGATAAAGAAGTGCATTTACAAGTGAAAAATAAATACAGAAAATAATTATTTTGCTGCCTATGAGGATGGTACAAATATTAAAGAAGCCAACCAACTGCATACATAAATGAGCAACAAGGATTTTTCTTTTGTGTGTGTGTGTGTGTGTGTGTGTGTGTGTGTATAATCTCTACACAGGTTTCAAGCCATGCTTCAATGCAGCCTTCCACACAGTATCAATCTGGTCTACATTAATGGCTCCCACTTCATGGTGTGTCCAACCTTCAAGAAAATGAACAACTCCACCAGCATGGCATGCATGAACCACACCTCTTTCCAATGTGTACTGTTGGTAGTGACAAAAAAAGGAGGAAGTGAGTTACACATGATAGAGGAGAACTTTCCTTGTAGGAGGGAAAAAAAAAAAAAGCTTAAAAGAGTGATGATATATATATATATAAATATAATATACCTCACATGATCCTAGGCCCTCAACATCTGCAGGCAGTTTCATAGCTGCCAACGTCCCATAAGTACAGTCTCTGCGGAAGGGAATGATAGGTGGAACAACGAACTGGTGAAAATGTGTTCCTGATGGCGCCCAACTCTGCTCTCGTGGTGTAGTCCACTTACCAATAATCCATGTCTATCAATTTTTGGAACACAGAGAGGAGGAGTAAGTACAAGAGTCGCAAGAACTGTAATCGTACGATGAAATTTTCAAACGTTTTAAGTCCTAAAAAGGATTGAATTTAGCCCTGGTTTCACAGTCGAATGCTCAAGCTATTCATTATATGAACTGTGATGTTGGCATTTCTCTTACAGGAAGAATCAACCACATGAGCTAGTCCATTGCATCAAAACATCAGAGCATAATAAGTTATTTCCTGTGTTTTCCAGCCAATTTTACATAGCAATGCCTCTGTTTTCGTTTAACTAAGGAGAAATCGATCGTTTAATAAAGGTCCATTCAGATTAGATTTTACCTTACAGTGTTTAGCCGCTTGACACTTGGTCACCTGAACCAGAAATCTCTGACAGTCCGCTGGGGCTTCTTTCTGAATTTTCATGAACCTCTCGGTTGATTGCGTTAGCATCTACATTTACACTCCACTCTTATCAGTATCAAAGAAAGGAAGAAGAAATTTTTACAATAGGATGCACAATGAATCCAATTTCCATTAATATGCATTTTCTATTAGACTTCAATTCATTGGATATTTTGACTCAGCGATTCGTTTTGCTAGCTGGAAAATGACATTTTGATGGGTTGTTTAACGGATTATATGACAGGAAAGTAGTAAACACTAAATGCACCATTACTTTTAATTATCTTATGATGTTCTGCAAAGCAATCAACTAATATCCAATTTCATTAAGATGGCTCTCACCAGAACTCTGACTCTTCGCCGAGCTAAGTAGAGGGCAATGGCCCTTCCAAGCTTAGAGGTAGCACCTGTCAAGAAGACCTCATCGACATCTTGAGGAATCACATTTAGGATCACAGCAGCCGTCATAGTGTTTCCATGGACTACTCGGACTTTAAGATTGGGATGCTTGTTAATAAAAAGTGTTCCCCCTCCATTCAGGCCTTCATTCTGCAAAAAGTTTCTTACCAATGGTTAGTGTGAAGACGAATTCTTACCAAACTTTCGTGCTTTTTCAATGTAAAAAAGACATTAAAAGCCTAGTACACTATGCCTGTGAAAATATGATATTCCCTTGAGTCAATGCAAAATATTCTGTGTTTTTCGTTTTGTCAGCAGACTCTCATCCTATTGCGAATTTTAAAAATCCCAGTCACATCAGTTAAGCAAGTGGTTATATGTTGAGTTTTCATTTAGGAATAAGAAAACCTCCCTAGTTGGTCTATCTTAAACAAGTGTCAAGTCCCAACTGTTTCTTTTCTCATTTACTCTGTGTCGTAATCTTATATATGACAAATTCATATCATTCACATATGATTTCAATGTCAAAAAGACATTAAAAGCTTAGTACTATGCCTTATAAAATCGGATATTCCCTTGAGTTGCAGAATATTCTCCTTCTTTCCTTTTCGTTAGCAGACTCTCATCCTAGTGCTGATTTTCAACAATCATAGTCACATCAGTTAAGCAAGTGGTTGTATGTTGAGTTTTCATAATTTTGGTAGTCGCAAATGCGAGCTTATGCATTATGGAAGTAACTACTCCTAAAAGAATTTCTAAGAACAAAGAAATAAACGGAAATATGTACAAGGAAGAGAGAGTAAAAGAAAAGAGACGAACCTTATTTAGTGCGGCAAGGCTAATAACCTTGACACCAAGTCTATCAGCCCTAAGGATAGCCTCTTCAATTAGGTTATTTATGCCTTCAGCAGCGAAAGGCAAGAAATACTGCAAAGAGTAACAACGCCAATGTTCTAATATTAGAATGAGAACAGCGTGTGTTCTATAAAATCAAAGCTAGCATTCAGCTTTTGCCTGTTAGCATCAGGAGGCTCAATAATGATATACTCAAAATTAATGGAAGTAAAACAAAGTCTGAAGATCTATGACCTACTGTTTGCACGTTCTGGCTAGGAAAAGAATTACTGCTTATGTTTAAAATAAAATTCCACATAAAATCATTTTTGGTATCGGATGCATAATGCAAACCTTTCTCACATATCGGAGACCTTAGAGTTGGTAAGAAAATTAGGCCCTATTACAACTTGGAGATTCCAAGAAATGATGTTCTGTTTCCGGTGTGAATTTCTAATAGCTACACGTTGTGGTAACCTGAACTCTGTTCATGTGACAACCTACAGGCAGAAGTAATGGAATTTTAAATACAGATAGATAAAATGAAGTTGCTACCTGAAAACCAAACCTTGGCACAATCCATGTGTGATGCAGTCTACCTCTGAGATTGTAAAAGCTGAACAAGAAAGTCTTGGACTTAGCCCACATGGCAAGCATCACTAGAAATGTGGCAGGCCACATTGGGAACAAGAAGAGCCTCGAACAGAAAGGCGTTGAGCTGAATGACCGAAAAACAAATGGAGCATGCATTGATGACATTATATCAACCACATGGGCAAGAAACACGAAATCTGGTACTTTCACATCTGTCCCTATTCATTGAAGAGAAGTGTTAAAAGACATACAAATTGGTGATTCGAGTTATTATTTTCTAATGTATACCATCTTTATGATATCTACATGACTATTTTGTAGTGAAAAACTGGAACACTAGAACAAGATGGTATTTCATACCAATGCTGAATGCTAAAGTGAAAATTGGAGGAAATCCTTAAATTCTGTCTATGCAGTGAATAGATTGCACAATTAACGATTGTTATTTGATTTCACTTCCAGAGACAACGAATTGGCTTTCTGAGTAACTCGAAGTAACCCATTCTTTCTTATGTACTTAGCCCCTCTTAAAAAAGAAATCTAAAAGAAAAAAGAACATCTTGCTGCGATTGTATGAACTAGACAAAAGATGCTGAGATGCTTCCCCTTTTATCGGCTTAGGCTTCTCCTAAACTAATTTCCTAACCTATAAACCATTCAACAATATCATCAATGTATATATCTGTGGCAGTCTTTTTCTGTCAGTCAGTTTCCAGCTCTATCCATATGTATGCAATAAAACACGAGGAGATTAGCAACTGGATGCAATAAGTATGACAACTATTCTAGAAGCACATATGCATTATCAACTGAATAAAACTATAAGATATTGAAAGCCAATACATTCGGATTCAAATTATTTTAATGATTGAGGGATTAAAAAACAAAACTGAAATGATTTGATGAAGCATATTAATAGGTAAGCAAATGAAACTTACTTGATTTTGAACTATTTTCCTTGTGAAGATTCCAGGAGCGGGCATTTGTTGTCTTCCCTAACGTATCATAAAGAGGCATAAAGAGGCAGAAATTGGTTCTCATGTCAATGTGGTGTAAGCTGTGGTATCTGCAGTCACATACAGAGAGTAAATGTAACTACAGAAAACAGGTATTGATTATCATATATTTGGGATGTGAAAATTCTTACCGAGTCGACAGAAAACATAATTTCATTAGCAAAAATAGACCGTACAGTAATAGCTATTATGATATCATGAAAGGAGATGAATGGAGACTCACGTGGGTGTTGCGATAAGATACTTGAGAAGTGGAATAGTCTCAAAGAGGCCATGAGGAATAACTTCAACATTGCTATGTCCCAAACATCTTAAGAAATCAAAGACCAAAACATAACTGTACATCAAGCTTATCGAACCGTAACCAATGAAAGCTGTCCCCAAAGTAGGAATTCCAACAACTATACATAGTATCAGATGTTCCAGGAAAGTGGCATGACCAGCTGCATCAGACAAAGAACATTAAAGAATCATTAGCAAATATAAATCAGGCAGGGCCAACCATTCCTGGCACCTTGCACATAATGGGAGTTTCGTGCAAGGAACTGCCCATTATAAATCAGCATTTAACTAACAAGACAAGTTGGTGAGAACATCTATTACTTCCTAACCTGTAAATGGATGTGGAACTTTGGAGGAATGGTGTAGCCAATGATATCGTTGGAAGATATTTGGAGAATGTAATGATCTATGCAACCAATAGTACAGTGGCTCAGCGACCACCATGTGAAGCACGAGACAACAAATAAAACCCCTTGTGTCCCAGATGGGAAGTTTGGCCAAGCAAGGCAAACACAAATAGGCCAGTGAAGCCACAACAGCTTGAAGTATTATGAAATTGTCCCTGTTGAAAATTTATTAACAAAGATACATTTTTTTGTATAAGTTATTAATGAAACAGGAAATGGAAAAAGAAGCAGAACCATACCAATGCCATTCCTTGTCTATTTGATTAAAATCAATGCCCTGTTGAAATATCCGGCGCACACGATTGAGAAAAAGAAGATTACTAAAAGAGCTCCATAGCTGATGAACAAGGCCTCTCAGGGCACACAATATGAGAACAAGTAAACACCATGTATCTTTTTCCTCTGTCTCTTCACAATAAACTGAGTAGAGGTAGCTTGCAACTAATGGGCCATATAACAAGTACTGTTTTCACATATAAGTTAAACATGTCAATACAACAAATTAACAAAGTATAATCAATCAAGCTTCATACTAATTTGGGTGAATGGCAAAAGACCCCCTGTGGTTTGCTTTGCTTTGCCGATCATGCAAAATACCTCCCTATGTTCTTAAAACTCTTCTGTAATTCCCTTGTGGTTTCTGAAATTCCTTCATAATCCTTTTGAAGGAGGGGTATTTAGCTTAGTTTCAAAAATCAAGAGATGTATGAGGGGTATAAAAATACAAGGGGTATTTTGCGCTTTCGATAAACCACATGGGGTTTAGTATTGTTCACCTTCTAATTTCGTTAAACAGAAATTTAGAAGCAAGAAACAGAAAGGGAAACAACATAGCACAAGAAGAGGATTGAAAATGCATGCCTTGTAATTACCCAAATTCTCCCATGGCCAGGAAAACAGAGGTGCATTGGTTTTTCCTTGAAAGCAAGCTCTTTTCTCCATTAATGGTGAGCATTCTTGAACTTTACCATCTTCTCTCTCCATCTTTTACAACAGTAAACTTAAAATCTATTCAAGTCTGAAACAGCCTGAGCTCAAAAAACTACTCAGAGACTAAAACTGTATACAAGAAATGATCAAGAAGAACACCATAAGAATCACAAAAGATTGAATGTCTTATGTGTAGAAAGCAAGAACCAATTATGAACACAAAAAAAGAAAAGTAATACAAAAAGGACTTTTCCAAGCTAGTTGTATTCTAATGCTGGCCTTTTCATTATCTCCAACTTTTGGCCTCACCCTACCACCTTATATAATGAGCTATCAACCTAAAAGCTTCAAAGGGTCACAGTTACAATTCTGATATCACAATCATCACAAAAACTTTTTTTTTTTTTTTTTTCTGAAACAATTTGCACCTGCTAAAAAATGACAAGCCTTCATCAATACACTAGCATAGACAACATATAGCTGGCAGCTAAGGGTGGTGCCATCTCCAAAAACTAGAAATTTAATGAGAGATGGTTGGCTGGTAAGGTTTATAGGAACAAGTGGTGGATTGGCAGTTGGGAATAGGGAACGGATCGGTTGATCGTGTTTTAATGTTATAAACAAATTTTAATGATAATGTTATAAATGAAATTAAATAAATATAAAGTATTTATATAATTATTATAAAACAGTATAAATAAATATTAAATTTTATTCAGAGGACTCTTACTATGGGTATAGGCTTTTTCTTGAAAATGTTAGGAGATTTTCATGCATTATTGGCATGATTGTGGTGGTCTGGGAGTAAATGGTGAGAAGGGGCTGATGGAGTACAAAACAACAGCCACAGTTCATAGATTTTGTGTGGATTTGTCGTGTAAGAAAGTGGGGCTTCACAGGATAGGTTGGCCTTCAAAACGTCCAGTTTATTTATAGTTTTTATTATTTCTCACTTTAGATTTATTGTTCATTTCAAATTTTTCTCATTTCAAGTTTACTTACACTCCAGTTTTATCTTTTTCTCATGTTGACCCCACCCACATATCACACTTCTCTCTCACTTGGAATCCACCATCTTGACAAGTGTCAATTTGATATTGGAACGTTTCAAAACGTCCAAAAAAACAGGAATTTTTGAAAAAATTTCCCATAGGATAGCGACTGTCCTTAACTGCTTTCCTACCTAACAGCACATAAAACTGGAACACCCATTTCGAATTTCTGATTCCACGACGCACCCGGTGATCACCAGTATCTTCGAAAATATATATATATTTATTTATTTATTTTATATTATTTCATTGAAGATAAGAAATAAATAAAATAAATTACTTTTTAATAATTTGAATTTAAGATAAGATGATCAGTTCATTTATTATTTGGATAATATTAATAAAATGTCTTGTGTTTAATTATTGTTGGCAACAATTTAAAAAGAATATGTATATACGAGGCTCAATAAGAACAAAATAATCTCACTTGTACATTAAGTAGAGGCGAGTCTAAGGTTTTTTCTAAAAGTGTTGTAACACATAATCTGAGTGTAATACAAATATTTTTTTTTTTAATATGGATTAATTAATTTTTCAAATTAAAAATCATAGTGCGTCTTCTTCTTTATATTAACATAGAAGCAAACGAGAGTCATTCTCCTTTAAACAAGAGCTTTTTTGTTTTCACTTGTTCGCTAGCCATTTTTTTGGCTTCTTCAAATTAGTAGGAACTGTAAATTCTACTGATTTCATAATTTAATTTGTAACTGATGTTGGGTATATTATTGAAAATAATAAATAAATGAAATAAAATATTTTTAACAATTTAAGTCTTGATGTAATCAATTTACATCACTATATCAAAGCTAATATTATCAAATTTTAATATAATATTTTAACTACCATTTTCATTGACTAACACAGGGAAAGTTTAACTGATATAATAAACGTATTAAAAGGTAAATTGTTACACTACTCATAGATCAAGGGTGCAGCGTGTTAATGCTACAATCCAAATTCTAATTTTTTTAAACGGTAAATTACCTATTTAGTCTCATATATTTATTATTTATCTTAACTTAGTCATTATTTTTTAAAATATATTTTTTTAGTCTCGTATTTTTATTATTTATCTCAATTTAATTCTTATCTTTTAAAATATAACATTTTAATCATGTGCTTATTTCGTTAGATTTTTTAATAGAAAATAGTAAAAAATTAACGTGGACCATAAAAATAAAGATATTTGACTAAAATAGTATATTTTGAAATATAAGGATTAAATTAAGACAAATAATATAGACACAAGACTAAAAAGATACAATTTAAAAGATAAATATTAAGTTGAGATAAAATAATAAAATACAAGACTAAATAATTAATTGGGTAAAAATTCAATTTGGTCCTTTATTTTTAAGATTTGTATCATTTTAGTCTTTATCTTACAAAATATATTTTTTAAGTCATGTATCTTTATTATTTATCTCAATTTAGTCTTTATATTTCAAAATGCATCATTTTAGTCTCGTATTTTTACTATTTGTCTCAATTTAGTCCTTATATTTGTTATTAGGGTCCATGTTAATCCTCCACTATTTTTAAAGATAATGATTAATTTAGGATAAATGATAAAGATACAAGACTAAATAAATATATTTTGAAATATAAAAATTAAGTTGGGACAAATAATAAAGATACAGAATTAAAAAAATATATTTTCAAAAATAAATATTAAAATAATATAAATTTTTAAGATAAGAGACTAAATTAAATATTTACCCTAATTAATTTATCTTTCTTTAAATTAAGCCCTTCTTAGTCAAGGTTTGATTTTAATGACACGATTATAATCTTTGTTGCCAATAGTCACATCTGCAGAAAAATTAATAATAGTGCCAAACTCTAGTTTTCTTATAGTGATAAACGCATTAACCAAATCGAACGTTGGCGTGGCAGTCTATAAAGCTGTCATGAGAGTTAAAGTCAATGCTACAATTATGATAGACATAAACCTTTCGCTTCCCACCTGATTTTAAGTTGTTTGTTTGGTATATGATTTTCACAAACTTATCATAGTGATGAACCGTCTAGTTCATAATTAAGAGGAAATAAATTAATAGTTCTTTTATAATGAGTTGAAAGTCACTCCCCAAAGGAAATTGACAGCTTGTGTTCTAGATTTTTTGATGGAAAGGTAATTCTACACAATCAGGTAGAGCAAAAGTTTATTGGGATCCAAGTCACGTAATAAGGCTTAGGGACGGAAATAACGGTAAGCAGAACTTAAATTGTCAATTTTTTTTTAAAAAAAATCTATGTACTATTTTTTTAAAAAAATTGACGACTGCCCCTCTCCTTCCCTTATTTTTTTTTCTATTAACTCTCTGCCTAATTAAATTTTGATTATCTTAATATTAAAATTCTAATTTCGCCTCCTGGTGAAAATGGTTAGGGTATTAAAAATCTTGCAGAAGCTAAACAAGTTGGAATCATTCGTCAACTTTGGCAACTCTATGTTATGAAAGATAATATCTAAGTCAAATGGATGCAAGTTAACTATTTGAAAACGAGAAGTGTTTGGGGGTTCCTATCCATAATAATGCCACGTGGTCATGGCGAAAAATTCTAAAATCTAGAATGTTTGCTCAACCTCTCTTCTTGAGGAGAACTGGGAATGAGGAAGATACATTCTTATTAGTAGGTGCAAATCTAAAAATTTAATATTGAAAGAATTAAAAAAAAAATTTAATAATATTATATAAAACCGTCCTTGCTTATGGGCTAATCCATGGCATCCCTTTGGGGTTCTTAAGAATCACTTTGGGGTTGACTATTTAGGACAATGCGCGTACGGCTTATGAAGTTATTCGTTCTAGAAGAGGTAAGATGGATTGATGGAAAATGATCAGGTTTAAAGGGTATGTTTTGAAACATTCTTTCTGTTTCTGGTTTACTGTGCTTAATCGGTTTTATACAAAACAAAGACTCACTTCTTGGTGTGCTAAGATCATTTTTAATGAGAGGTTCTAAATATAAAATTTTTTAAATTTAAAAATTTTTAGAGATCTCAGTCTCTAAAAAATATTATTAATGATTTAAATATATATGAGACTCATCACTCTTTACAATTTTTGAGACAAAATAGAGACTCAGTCTCTATTTTGATCAACAAATTTGTTGTTGGCTCAAAAGTTATAAAAAGTAATGGATCTCATATATATTTAAATTATTAATAATATTTTTTAAAGACTGGGTCTCTAAAAATTTTTAAATTTAAAAACTTTTACATTTAAAACTCCCCATTAGAGATGCTCTAACCTCTCGAATAATTATCCCATGACCACCTATTTTTTTAGTGCAATTTCACTAAAAGAATTTTGCGACGGTGTCTTCTTGCAGCTAAAATCCCTGCAAGGATTACTTCTTGGATGGGATTATTAGATGGGCAAGAAGGAAAGGCTCAACCAACTCACTGCAATACCAAATTTTCAATTTAATGCTTGGTGCAACTACTTACAACTTTTAGGCGAAGAGAAATCAATGTTTATTTGTTGATTCTACCAAATTGAAGAACAAATTTTTGTTAAGATTAAATTTAATGTATAACTGAGTAAAAAAGGAAAGAATTATAATTTTTGTATTTGCACGTTTAATAAATCTATTTGTATAGTATAGAACCTTGATATGGGATCTTATGTTAAATTGAGTTGTATTTATCTTTTTGTACAGATATTTTAAAAATAAATAAAGTTACCCGCTTATTTAATAAAAAAAATTAAAAAAAAAAGTTGAAAGTCAAGCTTAATTATCACGAACAAATAGGGCAACATTATTGGACCTTGTTAGCTCATTTTAAAAAGATAGGCTCGACCAAAATAAACAAATAAATAAAAAGACATGACATTGACAAAAGAAAAAAAGAAATAAAACAAAAAAGACAGGACTTTAGTAAATGTATAAAAACATGATTTCTGATAAAATCTTAATATGTGAATAGCATCAGACCCTCTTGTGATCAGATATAAGGGCACACGACTCTTTTGTGGTCTCAAAATCTCCTTCAGACCCCCCTATGGTCCGACCCTTGGTGTATAACGCCTCCCTCCGTCAAATTTTTCGTCACTTTTGACGACATGTGCAACACACTCACACTTATTGCAACTTGAATTAGTTTTTAATAATTTTGTCAATAAAGTAAATGTTTTATTGACCAAAATATAATTTTTCACAAAAAAAAAAAAAAAAAAAACTATCTTCTTCTTTTTCCCTTCCTCCTCCCTCCCCCACCACCACTAAACCCCACCACAACCACCCTCACCCAACTCTCACATTTTGAAATTTAATAACATTGAAAAGAAACAACATTCATATATATGTGTGTGTATATATATATATATTTGATTGACCCACGAACTGACCCGCTCACATTTTCATGATTTCATCGACTCCTCACAAGCACACATCCCACGACTTTAATTAATCCATTTGATTCACAACGACTCAGCCACATTTATCAGCATCATCTCGGCACGCCAATCTAACACCACCAATCCACCAAGCCATGACCCACGAACCAGCCCATATACACCACCGACAGAAGCACTTGACTAATTAATCCACTTGCACAGTACATTGCACGCAGACGACTAAATTTTCACAGGCACCATTGTAATTCACAAAAAACATACACATCTCCAATTTTTTCCACCGTCGGCATCGTTATAGGTATTGGTAGGTGATGTTTTAGCCTCAATCATCTTCTTCTCTTCTCGAAGACGCGCCACCTTAGCATCACCACCATTCGACGACTTCATCCAAGCCTAATCGAAACCCAACTATTTTTTTTTGGGTAATAAATTATGATATGTACGTGTGTGTGGTGGTGGTGTGATGGAGGCGGAGATGATAATGGTGGTATAGTTGACTGTTGGTGGCCGGAGGTGGAGATGGTGACGGAGATGATAAGTGGTGGTGAGTTGATTGTTTCCTTTTTCTTTTATTTTTTTATTTTTTATTTATGATATATACGTGTGTGTAAATTCTGATATGTACGTGTGTGTGGTGTTGGTGTGATGGTGGCGGTAGTGGTGACCGGAGGTGGAGATGGTGCGGAGATGACGGTGGTGGTGAGTAAAATGGTATTTTGGCCAATAAACACATTTATTTTATTGACAAAATTATTAAAAACGAATCCAAGTTGCAATAAGCGCCAGTGTGCTACACATGTCGTAAAAAGTGACATAAAATTTGACGGAGGGGGACGGTGTGCACCAAGGGTCGGACCATAGGGGGGTCTGGAAAAGGTTTTGAGACTAGAGGGAGATCTTGTGCACTTATGTCTAACTACAGGGGGATCTGGTGTTATTCACCCAACCCTAAATTTAGGATAATCCACTTATATAATTAGACTTTCTTTCATCTGGATTTTTTCATTGTGCTTAAATCAGTTTTGTATATGAAAAAGAGTTATGTTCATGCTAGAAAATGTATTATCATAAAATCAATTTTACAAAGAAAAACTACATAATCATGATCAAGTTCGTGTTAGAGATTACCATTGTTTGACATGATGAAATTAAAACTTTCAAAATCAGTATATAAGATTCTCAATTATTTTATTTTATTTTAGTCATTAATTTTAAGATAGAATTTTAGTTTATTATTAGTTCAAGAGTATTATTGAGATATATATTTTTTTCTTAAAATAGTGGCATATAGGGGGATTTAAAATCATGAAAATAAAAGTGATCTTCCAAAAACGTTAATCATACATGATTAACTAAAAGTTTGATTTATATCTCAATCACTTTTAGAAATCTAAACAAACAAAACCATACCTAGACATGTAATACAAAGGTTGAACATTAATCTAATGATCAATAGAAAAAAGTAGCAAAGCATATCTATTTCTTCATATTTAAACTTCTATGAAGTTTCTAAAACAGGAAAGGCAAATTATTTTAACATTTTGTTTTTGGATTCAAAGGGGGATTAAGCTGTAAATACATATTAAAAAATATTACCTACTGTCGAGGTTAAAAGTCTCACAGTTGAATATGGGAGCTGCTTTAGCCGAGCTGGACTTCTCAGGTCGGCCTCCGAGCTGTACTTTCCTGATCGGCTATCAGACCTGCACAAGGAAAGTAAGGAAAAGGCGGGGTAATGACCCGGATTTTCCCCTCAAGCGTGCGAATGATTAGTATGTCCGAGCTAGCAAAGTAGCTGAGAGTATTTAATAGCGAGCTCCCGCAAATGAAGAGGGTGGAGCTCTATTTATACTAAGTTCGGGTATGACAGCATTTAATGCGATGCAGCTTTATGTCCTATCAGTGCTTTATGTCCCATCGGAACAGCTGGAACTGAGGTCGGGGTTAACAGGGTTGGGTCAGTCATCTAGGTTGGACATTGAGCTGAACGCGTTATCAACGGAGCGCGGATTAGCCCGCCTCAGCTCGGAATGATCGGCTCACTTGGACCAGCTCGGGAACCCCTCGTCAATTCCCCCCCCAAGTCGAGATCAAGAGGGTGAGATCTAGACAGAAGTTAATCCCGAGCTGTAGGTGCCCGACCCCGATAGAGTCGGGATGGCCATGTCAGCGGTGTATGCCCAACGGATGGCTGCCACGTTACCTGGCGGTTCTGGCGAGACGTGACGTTTGGGCTTCCCGAGGCGACTTTCAGGGATGCCTATAAATAGGGCCATATCCTTCGAGATTCACTCCATACTTCGTTTTCAATTTCCCAAGGAATTCAGGTCGGACACTAGAGTGGTCGGACGCAATTAGCTCGTAAAGAATCTTCTCGGGATAATTCAGCTCGGACCCATCATACTCCGCAGTTAAGAGCATTAGGTACGTCCTGACTCCCTTTAGTCATTCCTGTACATTTATATTTGCTGTAGACAGGATGGGGAGGTCGGAATCAAAAGATTCTCAGGCTATGGAAGTAAGGTCCTATGGTGGAGATGAAAGTCCACCGAGCTCGGCATCTATCTCGAACAGGATCCGTGGCGGAGAGAGCACCAGCTCGTCCTCAGGGTCGGCTCGAAAACCAAATCACGAGGAGAGCGACGACGACTGCCAAGTTATTGGGGTCAGATTGGTGCGAGAGGAAGCAGAGGAGGATCCTTTGGCCGACCTGGGAGAATTCGATGACGGGGAGGATGGGGAGCCGCTGAATCGACTGGAGGGCATCAAGATACCACAAGAGTTCTTAGCCAGGGTCTCTGCCACCGAGCCGATCGAGGCTGTCCCAGTCAGTGCTGTTCGACCTCGGAGCTCGGCTTCAGCCAGCGCTTCTTCAATTCGAGGGAAGAGGATCGAGCAGCTGTTTGCCTGCTGCAAGCGTGAGTGCCATTCTACAGTGCAGATGGCGAACGCAAGGCTGAGGAACTGGTCGGTTGACCGGCATCACAAGCTGAAGGTTCCAGGTCGGCAAGAATCGGCGTGTTACCCCCCAGCCAACCACTACACCATATACGATCTGGCCTTTGACGTCATCCAACTCCCCCTCCCTGGCTTCATCATTGGAATTCTGAACTATTTCGAGCTCAGCCCGGGTCAGATGTCACCAAATGGCTGGGCCATAATGGTGGCCTTCTACGTGTTCTGCTTGGAGAAGGGAGTGGAGCCAACCTTGCACCGATTTAGGCATTTCTTCGTGTGTAAACCCAACCCGAAGCAGCCAGGGTGGTTCCACTTCGCAGCTCGGGTCGGCCATTCCATATTCACCAAGTGGCACTCCTCTAACAAGGGCTGGCATAATGACTATTATTGGGTGGAGCCGTCTGTGAATCCTGGATGTAGGCTGGACTGGCTCCCGAGCCTGAGGAAAACCGCCAACGATGACCCTAAACTCTCGAATGAGGAGCTTAGAGAAGTTGCAGTGCTCAAGCCCGCGCCCAGGATGCTGATAGACATTGACAGCGTGCTAAAATGGGAGCGAATATGGGATTCCAAGTTGTTTGGTCGAGAGCCCGACCTCTCGAGGGATCATCCCCACATGATTCCTGACCCAGAAGGAGATGACCGGTCTAGCTCAGAAGAGGGTCAGTTTGCAGGATTGGCGTCCGACCTCCCGTCCCGTTTATTACCTTAGCTTTTTTAGTTGGGTCTTCGACTCATTTTTACCCATTTGCTCTGCTTTTTGCAGATATGGCAGACATAAGGAAGCTTGCATATGCCCAGGTGCGGAGGAAGAGTGAGATCAGTGGCGACGCATCAGCTCGGTCAGGACTGGGCGGCACTGGCCAAGGTCAAAGGCAGCGCCCCAGCGGCCAAGGACGAGAGGTCGGTCCCGAGGTCTCTTCAAAAGGGGCTTCGGGGTCCCCTTTGTCGAAGAAATCGGGATCAGGCCTAGCGATCCCGGAGCGCTCTTCCTCCCGACCCGAGAGCAGAAAGCGGCCTCGGCCCGAACACTCTGGGAAGGGCAAGGCCACGGAGGTGAGCCCTCCTGACAAAAACTTCATTGAGGCGTCCAAGGTGGATCGCGACCCCAAGCTGGCGACGGTCCCCGCGGAGCAACTTTCGCTTGACTTGAGGACGGCCATAGTCACTGTAAGTCCTTAACCATCTTCTGTTAAGGTTGTATTTTTAGCTCGGCTGATTGTCTTATTTTCTGCTGGACAGGCCGAGTCCCACATCCTCTCTGCCCCCAGCTTCCTTATCAAGGCCCAGACTCACTACGTCGAGCTCGAGCAGCGATATGTTGATGCCCGAGCCGAGCTTGAAACCGTGAGGAAAGAGGCCGCTCAGAGGTAGAAAGCTGATTCAGCGGAGGTCGACCGCCTGAAGAAGAAGCTGGACCTGGAGAAGGACCGACGCGAAGCCGCGGCCAAGGACGTCGACCGCTATAAGCGAGAGAAACGGGAGGCAGAGGCTAAACTCAAGGACCTGGTGGAGCGGGTCGGCGTCCAGGGGGAGAAGGCAGTGGAGGCCTTCAAGTCCAGCGACGCGGCAGTGGATTGGTTGGCCACGGAAGGCGGGGCCATGGCGAAGTACGCGAAAATGGAGTTCTACTTCCGAGGTCAAGTTGCGGCTCGGGAGAGAGCAAAGACTTTCTTCCCAGCTTCCAAGAACGACTACATCGAGATCTTGGAGGTTCCGCCGCCAGAATTCTGGGAGATCCCCGAGCTTCCGTCCGACCCGATATCCCAGGCCAAGGAGGTTACTGAGTTTGTCCAGAAGGGCCTGGACCAGGTTGGGGATGAAGCTGAGGCCACCACCTCCGCCGCCGCGCAAAAATAAATTTTGCAGTGTTTCCCGAGTAGGGTTATTGTAATCTCGCCCGAGCTGGGCTCTTGTAACTTCCTTTCAGTTTTAATGAAATACTTGTTTTAGCTTCATTTGCATTTTAATTGAGTTCGTACACGAATTTTTATTGTCGTAAATTTTTACTCAAGTAAGTGGGGTCGGACCAATCTTAATGGACCATTCAAACTTAAGTTTTAATGAACCGAGCTGGAAGTGGTTAAACGTTCTACCATCTTAATCCGAGCCGGAATAATCGGGGCAACTTTATAATCGTTATCAAATCGAACTCGTCAGTCCGTTACAAAATTGGTCAACTTAATGTTGACAAATATGCGACCTAAAGCCGGAATACGCCGAGTTGGAACACAATCTGAACTGGTAAATTTAATCAAATTGTCATTGATTTTACCCGAGCTGGAACTTAGTCCAAGCTGGTTTACTTCGTGATTACGCGTGGCCACTGCGTTAACCCGAGTTGGAGTAATTTTTGTAGTTGTAGCACTTGGGCCCGAGTCGGGCATTGCACCGGTGTATGTACCTGTTCCCAAGTCGGGCATTCACTCTAGCTTACAAAATTGCATTGCATTGAATTCGTACAAGTAATGTTTCGGCCTGGGGCCTTTACAAAATACTTTGGCTCGGGGCCGTTTACAAAATATTCCGGCTCAGGGCCGTTTTTAGACAAAATACCGCTTCAAATGTTCTGAATGCCATGCATTTTTTAACAGTTTTCCGTTCTTGTCTCAAAGGTAGAAGGTCTCGGGTCGGACTTCTTTCATGACTTCGTAGGGTCCTTCCCAGGTCGGGGAAAGCTTGTTAGTGGAGTGCGGCAAAAAGATGGCCTTCCTGAGTACGAGGTCGCCGACCTTAATAGGCTTAGGCTTGACCTGTTTGGAAAAGGCTCTTTTCATTGCAGCTTTGCTGGCCAGCATTCTGATTTGAGCTTTAGCTCGGAGCTCTTCGGCGAGGTCGAGCTCTTCACGGATTCGTGCTCCGTTTATTTCTGGGTCATGGTGGAGGGTTCTACTGGTCGGAGACCCGATCTCCACTGGCAGCACTGCTTGAGTGCCGAAGGTCAGTTCGAAGGGCGATTCTCCCGTCGCTGAGCTGGTGTTGGTCCGCTGAGCCCACATCACTTCTGGAAGAATTGATGCCCATTGGCCCTCTGCTTCCTCCAGCTTGGTTTTTAGGCCCTGCAAAATGATTTGGTTAGTCCTTTCAACTTGGCCATTACTTTGAGGGTGAGCAACTGACGAGAATCTGAGGTCGATCCCAATCTCAGCACATTTGCCTCGAAAGTATGCACTGTCGAATTGCTTGCCGTGGTCAGTGACGATGACCTTTGGCACCCCAAATCGACAAATGATGTTTTTCCATACGAAATCCCAAGCTGCCTTTTCTGTTATTCTAGCAACACCTTCAGCCTCGGGCCATTTAGTGAAGTAGTCTACAACTACGAAGGCGTGCTTCTTTTGGCCGACACTGGTCGGCAAGGGGCTGATGATGTCTAGACCCCACTGATAGAATGGCCAAGGGCTTATCATAACTGTGAGGTCTATAGCAGGCTTCCGTTGCACGTTGGCGAACCTCTGGCAGGTGTCGCACTTTTTTACATACTCTTTGGCATCTTGTTCTAAGGTTGGCCAGAAATAGTCTTGCCTTAATGCCTTCCGAGCTAGAGCTTTACCCCCCAAGTGGTTTCCACACATCCCTTCATGAATCTCCCGGAGTACATAGTTTCCTTCTTCGGGTCCAACACATTTCAAAAGAGGCCAGGTGTAGGCTCTTTTGTAGAGTTGCCCGGCGATTATGATAAACCTTGAGGCCTGCTTCATGAGTTTTCGAGCAACTTTTTCATCTTCTGGGGTCATACCCCCTTCCAAGTAGTCCATGATTGGTTTGGTCCAATCTGGACTTAAATTGAGCTCGGCTACCGCCTGTACTCCCAACTGGATACTAGGTTCAGATACTTCTTCCACGTGGACAAGGGCAGTTCGGCTTTAGGCCAGCCTAGATAGGGCATCGGCCTTCATATTCTCTTCCTTGGGAATCTGCTGTATCGTGAACCTTCTAAGTGTTGAGGTCAAATCCTTGACTCTGTTGAGGTAGGCTAGCATAGCACTGTCCTTGGCTTCGAATTCTCCCGATATCTGACTAGAGACTAACTGAGAGTCGGTACTTAGGTCAATTGTCTGTGCCCCGAGCTGAGCTGCAATTTTTAGCCCTGCAATCACCGCTTCGTACTCTGCTTCATTGTTGGACGCCGGGAAGGTGAACTTGAGGGAGTACTGGTGCTCATGCCGGTTTGGGTCGAGGATGACCACCCCAGCTCCGCTTCCGGACTTCCCTGAGGCCCCATCCACATGGACCTTCTACACGTCCTTCGGGTCATGCTCTGCTCGGCCAGTGCATTCTACAACAAAGTCCGCAATGGCTTGGGCTTTGATGGCTGTCCTGGGCTGGTAGGTGATGTCGAATTGACTCAGCTCAACTGCCCATTTCAGTAGCCTGCCCGACGCCTCTGGCTTGTGCATGATGGACTTGAGCGGAGCATCAGTCATGACCTTAACTGGATGAGCATCAAAGTATGGCTTCAGCTTTCTAGCCGCCGTGATGAGCGCGAGGGCGAGTTTCTCCAAGGAGGAGTATCTCGCCTCGGCTCCCTACAAAGTTTTACTAACATAATAGACCGGCTTCTGTTCCTTTCCTTCTTCTCAGACTAGTGCCGCCGCCACTGCTGTTCCCGAGCATGCCAAGTATATTACTAGCTCATCCTCCACCTCAGGTCGGGATAACAGAGGTGGCGAGGCTAGATACATTTTCAGCTCTTGAAAGGCGTTTTGGCATTCCTCAGTCCATTCAAAGTTCTTAGGGTTCCTCAATATTTTGAATAGGGGAGCACACTTGTCAGCCGACCTGGTCATGAATCTGCTTAGCGCTGCGACTTTGCCTACTAACACCTGGACATCCTTCATGCAGGTCGGGGGTGCCAGGTCTAGTATCGCCTGGACTTTCTCCGGGTTGGCTTCTATTCTGCGGGCTGTGACCATGAAGCCCAGGAACTTGCCTGCCTTGACGCCGAATGCGCACTTTTCGGGGTTCAGTTTTATCCCAAAGTGCTCCATTACGGCGAAGGCCTCAGCCCCGTCGGCTACATGGTCTTCCGCCCTCCTGCTCTTAACCAACATGTCATCTACATAGATTTCCATATTCCAGCCAATCTGATTTTTGAAGACCTTGTTCACCATCCGAGTGTATGTGGCTCCAGCATTCTTGAGGCCAAATGGCATGACCTCATAGTAGTAGAGTCCTTTATCGATGGTGAAGGCGGTCTTCTCCTTGTCCTCGGGAGCCATCTTAATTTGATTATAACCTTTGAAGGCATCCATGAAGGAGAGCAGCTCGAATCCGGAGGTGGCGTCCATCATTTGGTCAATCCGTGGTAGGGGAAGCAGTCCTTGGGGCAAGCTTTGTTGAGGTCGGTGAAATCAATACACAGTCTCCATCCACCCGAGGACTTGGTCACCAGTACCACATTGGATAGCCAGGTTGGGTACTGTATTTCCTTTATGTGGCCGGCGTCCACCAACTTGTCCACTTCTTCTGCTATGATTTGTTGCTTATCATAATGAAAGTGTCGGCGCTTTTGTTTTACCGGATAGTGATTCAGGTCGGCATTCAGGTGATGCTCAATCACATTCGGTTCAATTCCTGTCATGTCAGAAGCAGACCAGGCAAATACATGCTTATTCTTTAAAAGAAATTGGCTTATACCTTTCTTGAGATTGGCAGATAGTTCACTCCCGATCTTGGCTCTCTTAGTTTCATCGGAGAGTTCCACCTCCTGAAGGTCCTCAGCCGGGCTTCCTCTCTTAGCATCTTTCTTTTCTTCGGGCAGATCCGGTCCCCAGCCGATTTAATATTTGGGCCGGAGTGAGTTTTCATAACATTCCCGCGCTGAGAGCTGGGCTTCGCGAATGGTGGCTACCCCGGCCGGGGTCGGGAACTTCAAGGCCTGGTGGTATGTTGAGGGGACGGCCCTGAAGTGATTAAGGGCCACCCGACCCAAGATCCCGTTGTAAGTTGAATTACAATCCATTACAATGAAGTTGGCCTGCATCGACGCCCACTTACCCCCATCCTCCAGCTTCAGGGGGAGGTTGATGACTCCTTCGGCTCGGTGGGATTGCCCTGTAAAACCTGCTAAAGTGCCCCTCAACGGCCTGAGTCGGCTCCTGTCCAACCCCATCTGTTCAAAAGCGCTTAGGAATAAGACTTCTGCCGAGCTCCCGGTGTCTACCATCAGCCTTTTGATGGTGAAGTTGGCTATTTCAGCGCTGATCACCAGGGGGTCGTCGTTAGGCAATATCACCCCCTCTAAGTCTTCTGAAGAGAAGGTGAGCTCTTGCATCTCCGGGGCCGGTCCCCTCACTGGTCCGTATTCCCTCCCAGCACGAACATAACCCTTTCTGCCTGCTGAGGTCTCGCCTCCTGACGCCAATCATCCCGCGATGGTTTCAATCACGGCCAAGCGTCCGCCCCCGGCCTGGCGCCTGGGCGGACTCTTCTCCCTATCCCTTTGGTCTGGATTCCGAGTTGGCTGCGGGTCTATATACCTCCGTAGGTGGCCTCGGGCTATTAGTGCCTTGATCTCCTGTTTCAAGTCTTTACATTCCTCGGTGGTATGGCCGTAGTCCATGTGGTAGCGGCAATATTTGGTCCTATTGCGCTTCTCGGGTCGGCCTTTCATTCTCGGAGCGGGAGGCAAGTGGTTCTAGTGCTGGATCTCCATTAGGATCTGCTCCCTTGAGGTGTTAAGGGGAGTGAACATAGTGAACCGGGGGTTCGGCTTCGGCTGCTGAGGTTGCTTGCCTCGGTCATTCTGGGCTTTGGTCCCAGGTTGGGATCGGGAGGCCTCTCCTTTCTTCCCCGCCTCCTTCTCCTTGTCATCGTCCCTCTTTGCCTGATGGATTTCCTCCGAGTGTATGTACCCTTCTACTCGCGCCATCAGCTCGGACACAGTATCCACGGGGTCGATTGCCAAAGAAGATGTGAGGGGGCCCGACCTGAGCCCGCTTTGGTAAGCCATCAGAGCCATGGAGTCTTCCAGGTTGGGAATTCAGAGGGACTCTTCATTGAATCTAGCCGTGTAAGCCCTCAAAGTTTCCCCTCTATGCTGCTTCACTAGCAGTAATGTGGAAGTATGGCGAGTGGCGCGGCGGCTTCCCGCGAACCGGGATAGGAAAGCCTCAGCCAGCTGGTGAAAACTTGCAATTGATCCAGGACGAAGTTTTTGAAACCAATCCAAGGCATTGCCAACCAGGGTGGTCGGGAATGTCTTCGCCTTCATGAGATCTGGCATGTCATGCAGAGTCATGTGGTGATCGAAATTGAGCAGGTGGCTGGCTGGGTCTCCATCTCCGTTGTAGACGGCCAGGTTGGGCATTCGGTTGTCGGTGGGCAGGGGCGTGGCCAGTACCTCGGGAGAGAGTGGGCTTACGCCGAGTTGGTTGATGACCTTGGCTATGGCAGCCGCGGTCTTTGCCTGCTCGGGGTCGGCTTGTGCCGCCCTTTTACCTCTCGCCATGTCGGGTCTGGGTATCGGCTCTAAAAAGCCCTCATCTTCCTGCGTCCGCTTTTGCCTACACTCCGGGATGTGGAACTGGGGGCGCGATGGCCGTGGCACAGCCTCTTGCGGAGCCTGGGGGCCCTCAGCTAGCCGGGCCACCTGCTCCTTAAGTTCTTCGAACATCCTCAACATCATCTTTATCTCCGGTGACAGGTCGGGGTCTCCTTCCGCTGAGGGGTTGGTTTGAGTGGCTAAGTGTATGCGTTGGCCCGTTCCAACGTCGGCTTGGGTTAGGTTTTGGCTGGGCGCTTGCGCGGTTTCGAGGTCCCCTTCCAAGTTGGGCGAATCCTCTACCGGTATGTTGTGACTTCTAGTTTGTACCATGATGGTTTCTCAATGAGTGGTGAAGAGAGTTATGAAAGAACTCGTCGATTCCCACAGACGGCGCCAAACTGTCGAGGTTGAAAGTCTCACAGTTGAATATGGGAGCTGCTTTAGCCGAGCTGGACTTCTCAGGTCGGCCTCCGAACTGTACTTTCCTGATCGGCTATCAGACCTGCACAAGAAAAGTAAGGAAAAGGCGGGGTGATGACCCGGATTTTCCCCTCAAGCGTGCGAATGATTAGTATGTCCGAGCTGGCAAAGTAGCTGAGAGTATTTAATAGCGAGCTCCCGCAAATGAAGAGGGTGGAGCTCTATTTATACTAAGTTCGGGTATGATAGCATTTAATGCGATGCAGCTTTATGTCCCATCAGTGCTTTATGTCCCATCGGAACAGCTAGAACTGAGGTCGGGGTTAACGGGGTCGGGTCAGTCATCTAGGTTGGACATTGAGCTGAACGCGTTGTCAACGGAGCGCGGATTAGCCCGTCTCAGCTCGGAATGGTCGACTCACTTGGATCAACTCAGAAATCCCTCGTCACCTACAAAAATTAAACTCATTATTTTTTCCACTAAAGTGAAAGGTATAGCGCTAGACCAAAGGCCTATATATTGGTCAGTGATAATTATTTAATTACGCGTGCCTAGTGGCTCTTCCTTGTTAGCATAGTATCGGGTTGGAAAATATATAATAACAAAAACAGTTTTAATGGATTTGGCTGGACATCCCATTCATATTTTACTTCAATCCTTGTTATTTGCGGACTCTATCAATTGGTTTCCATAAAAAACAAGGAATGTTTTCGATAATTAAGGAAGTGGTTAAGGATGTTAATAAAGCAAGGTCAAGATTCAACCATATATTTTATTTAGTGGCAATAGTTCCATCTACCAAGCTTTGAGGCCCAATATGATAGGAGTAATTGTCACCTGTGAATCTTCAACAGAATAAACTACTTTGGATTCAAAAGAATTAAAAAAATATATATTCATTTCAAGTCAATGTGTGATGCCTCACATTGGTTTGAGACATAAAGGGCGAGTAGTTTAAAAGTGAATTTTAAGTGAATGTGAGTAGTTTAAAAGTGAATTTAAGTATAATTCATGTTAATTATTTTGAGCCCACAAATTCGAAGTCCAATATAATTATTATATTTTTTTATGAGTTTTGCTAGATATAATATTTTTTTTATCTCCTATTTTTTATTTTTTACATGTATACTTAGTTTGTTGGTATGTAAAAGAAAGATGAAAGCCAATAAACAATATCTGATGTCCTCATATTGCATGTAATTGGGCTATAGTGCTTCATGAATTTTCATATGTTTGCAAATCACATCATAATTAAAAGGGTTTAGAGGTAAATGCCAATTGCCAACTACAGTAGAACCTCTTTAAATTAATAGTGTTGGAACCACAAAATTTTATTAATTTATCGAGATATTAATTTATAGATAAATTAATAACTATTAATTAATAGAGATGTTTTTAATTTTTTTGGCTTTATAGTAAACATATTATGATTATGATATTTTTTTTTAAAGTGACTTGTATTTTTTCGGTTCAATTTAAAAAGATAAGTAATGAGAATAGAAAATAAAATTTAATTTAGTAAGATTAGAACAAAGTTTTTCTAATCTCGTATCCAAGTGCTTGTAGGATTAGGATGAGAACTAATTTTTCTAACCTTGTAGGATTATCTCAATTTTTTCTCTTTAAATATGAAATTCAATAAAAGACAAACTACTATCGATTCATATTTTAAGAAAACCTCATAGTCAATTTATTATGTACTTTTTAGCTAATTATTAATTTATGAAATATTTGGGTCAATAAAATACAAAGAAATTTGTTTAAATGTACTATCTTATAATTTTATCGAATTTATTAACTTTTTACACTGGTCCCAAGTCGGGACCGGATATTTTTATTAATTAAAAGATATTATTAATTTATTGAATATTAATTTAAAGAGGTTCTACTGTACGATACACCAGGTGGGGATAACAAATATTAATGTTTGTATCATTACCATCGTAAATTGAGGCTCCGTTTGTTTGTCGTATAATACTTTATTTGTAAAAAATATTTTTAGAGAAAAATATTGATATTTTTTTAAAAAATAAAATATTTTTTTTGGACTTTGTTTGTTTACTGTAAAATAAATTGTTGGGGGAAAATATTTTTTTGAAAAATATAACACTGGAAAATATTTTATGTTGTTTGAATATACAACGAGTTCCGGAAAATATTTTCTTATCTCAAAAGACATGAAAATATTTTGTAAACTTTGTACTAGTCGTAATATTTGACCAAAAATATGTTTACAATTAACTAATTTTTCGGTATTACCAAATACTGAAAAATTGAAAAAAAATAACCACCATTTTTTACTGAAAAATATTTTATAATTAACCAATTTTTTGATTTTATCAAACACAAAAAAATTAAAAATATATTTTTCAGAAAAATATTTTACGACAAACAAACGGAGTTTATGCATGTCGTATGTCTATAGGCAATTGATTCCTTGAGCTATAGCTTTTTTTTATTATTTATTTAAAGATAGTCTAAATCGTATAATACATATCAAATAATATCAGTCACAAAAATTAATTTTGAAATATCTCGCACTCATAGCAAGGAGCCTATCATTTTGCCTCTGATAATTAATAGCTAAAATGAGGTCTTGGTTTAAGCTTCATTTTTTCACGTAATCAATTGCAATTCGATCAGTTTGAGTCCACGCAATAATAAGTCTGATTTGAGCACCAAGTTAGAGAATTCTCATGAATAGGCTTTCATTAGCCTAGCAAAAAAGAACCCTACTCGCACACTATTGTAGTTCTGCTGATCCTCTCTAGTTTCTCGAACACTATCAACTCTAGACTACCACCATTTATTTTCTCTTTCAATGCTCTGATTACCTCGACTATAACCTTTACCTTTGTTTCTATGTCATATTAATTTACTTCTTTATCTTCGTCGATTATTGAATTGAGTATCAGAGCATCCTTGAGATATCCCCATTTGATTATTCATATTATATTTTCTGAATATTGTAAATTGCAAGTGTCTATTTAAAAGCGGATCGAGAAGTTTTCGTACTAAGATCCTAATTATAGGTTCGACACTAAACTAAAAGATCAGAATTTGCAAAGATTGCAGCAGGTGGCTGATGCTTAATTAGTTCTTTTTTTTTTTTTTTTGCTAGGCAAGCAAATATGTTTAATTGATATAAAAAATAGGATAAATTACACCAGACTCTCATGTGGTGAGGCTTACGTGCACGCGACCCTCCTGTGATCCAAAAACCTCCTCCAAACCCCCTATGGTCATATAAAAGTGCATATGACCCCCCCCTGCCATCAAAATTCTGTCTATGTAAGTAACGAAAAATGTGAAAATACTTTTATACCCTCGAAGGTTTGGGGGGTGGGGGTCCTGGGCGGGGGCGGGGGTTGGGTGGTGGGATGACGATTTTTGTGTTGTTTGAGGGGGGGGGGGGGGGGGGGGGGAGGGGGAGAAGATGGGTTTTTTTACTTTATTTTTATTTTTTTGATTTTATTTATTTATTCAATAAAGGGTAATTTGGTCAAATATTATAATTATTTTATTGTAAAAAACTTACTTCTGTTAAATTTAACGGATTATTTGACGGCATGGGAGTCATATGCACTTTTTAATGACCACAAGAGGGTTTGGAGGGGGGTTTTAGACCACAAGGGGGTCTTGTGCATTTAAATCTCACCACATAGGGGTCTGATGTAATTTACCCTAAAAAATATTTACATAAAAAAATTGTCAAAAAACATAACAGATCCTACTACTATCCACATTCCATACTCTACAAATGAATCTGTTGATAGAACTATTTTTAAACTTCTTACATGTATAAATTTTGTTATTTACATCAAAATTACTAATAAGCAGTTGAACATCCGAATTCACCTTACTATCGTGAAGTCTACTATTACTTTTAACCCAAATGTGGAACACTAACAATTCGTATGTGGAATTCATTTCATATATAAATGAATTCCATGAAGAATTCATTTAGAAATGAATTCTCTTGTTTGAAAATGTAAAATAAAATTAAGTCAATTCTATTATTTGTAAATCCAAATTGTGTTTGGAACACATGTGAAATTGGAATTAATAGATGTATTTTACTTAAATATCCTCATTTTATTCAATTGTAATTAGACTATTATATAACTGTTATCTTTTTAACCAATTATTAATTCCTAGTACTATTATAAAAATTCAAAAAAAAAAAAAGAAAAGAAATATTTTCAAAAAATATAAACATTACAAAATAATCATAATAATTTTAAGTTCACCCATAAATTTAACATGAATAAATAACTTCAAGTTCAACTATACACATATACACGGCCACGGCAAAGTCACAACAAACACGATACTAATCGTTTTAGCGTGGTTGTCATATATAAAAGTATTATCTAGTATTTATTATGATTGACTTATATTGATTATATTAAGATTAGCATGTGATAACTATAAATTCTTTTACAAGAATACATATTGCCCAAACGAAAAATCATGAATAAATTTACAAAGAATATTAAACGAATAAAGAGGAGTGAATGAAAGATATTGAGTTTTTTCTTTTTTTTTTTGTCGTGAAAGAGAGAAGAGTGGAGAAGACATTTGTTTTTTTTCTTTTTTTTCCTTGAGTTTTTTACTATTCCTGGCAAAGTCAATAACTTAAACTTGAGGGTAGTTTTGTTCTCAAAGAATTAGTAGCAGATTTAGAAAACGTGGATTTACAAATTCCACTTCTTAAGCTCGGATTTGAGTAAGGCTTGTACAAATCCAAAAATTGCAAATCCTGGATTTGTGACTTTTTAAAAAGGTGCAACCAAACAAAAAAAATTGGATTTATAAATGAATTATACAAAATTTTATAAAATTCATTTGTTTCAAACAGTCTGCAAAGCTCTCAAAAGCAGTTTAATTAGTTCACGTTGTTTGTGTGAAAGCCCAAAATTTGAGCCACGTAACAGGGTGATCTCACACTTCATGCATGGAAAGTATTGAACGTAATGGATGTATATATTGAGATGCTTCTATCTTTTCAGTTTCTGCTTTGCTATTGTTGTATGATTGACGTTCAAAATGAAAAATACAAATGTTGTTGATACGCTTATGACTTAATATGTTGTTGATTCAGTTTGATCTCTCTTTCAATCACCACTCCAAAGCCTAATCTATGGCAGACTCTAGCATACACAAGATAGTAATTAATATTTATGGCTTGCAATTTTCGAACTTTGATCATTTCATAATATTATAGCATTTTACTATTAGAAAAAGGGGTACAGAAATAATATAAAACATTACTCGTGGTTAAATACTTATTGAACCAATTTGATCCCTCTTTGATCATCACTCCAAATTAATGCTGATCTATTCTAGATTCTAGTATGCATAAGATAGTAATTTATGGCTCGTGATTCCTGAACTTGGATCATTTAATTACATTATATAGCATTTTAAATGGTGAAGGGTTAACATAAAGTATTACTCTTAATTAAATAATTGTTGAACCAATTTGATCCCTCTTTAATCATCACTCCAAAGGCTAATCTATTGTAAGCTCTAGCTTACATAAGATAGTAATTTATGGGTCATAATTTCTAAACTTCGATCACTCCGTAACATTAATTATAGATTATAGCATTTTGATGCTAGGAGAAAGGGTAAAAATATGATATAGAATATTACTCGTAGTTAAATATAATCCTTAGTATCAAAATAATCTATTATATACAGATCGAAAAATTTGCAAATTTGCAATAGGTACTGCACAATGGACTGTTTGATTATATTTTATCTTCATTAGTTTTCCGAAATGGATTCTTCAGATGTTTCACAAGTGGAGGTTGACTCCCTTGCTATTTTCATGAAAGTACAATGAATAGAATTGGAAAATTGATCAGGCCATAGATGAGATTCGTGGAATTTTGGCAACTAGGTCTGCGATTAGCCTTCAACTCGCAAAAAGATCAGTTAATACCGTTGGGTTAAAGTGCACATGAACCCCCGCCTCTTGTATTTTTATAAAGTTGTACAATATTTTTATGTCGTTTTAAAAGTATACGGTACCCCTTCTAATTTCTGAAACTAAGCACAATAGCCTTATGTGATTTTAAAAGTGTACAGTGCTTCTTGTGGTTTCTGAAACTAAGCACAACAACCCCTTATATCAAAAAAATCGTCTATTTTAACAGAAAGTATGATGCACACACGTCAAATGAAATTTTTTTGCTTAAATTATTAATTATTTAGACAAAAATACCTATTTTTTCAACCTTAAAGAAAAAATATGTGTCATATAAGGGTATTTTGTCTAAATAATTAATAACTTAAGCAAAAAAAAACCTTGAATAATGGCATTTGACTCGCATGCATCATATTTTTCGTTTAAAAAAATGATTTTTTTGACAGAGGAAGAGCTATTGTATTTAGTTTCAGAAACCATAGGGGGGTATCGTGCACTTTTAAAATCACAAAAAGATATTATGTAACTTTACAAAAATACAAAGAGATTCTGTGCATTTCACCTATACGGTTGCAAATTAGGTTGCAAAGTCAGTTTGATGCAGTCAAGTTCCTTGTAATTGGGTCAACAACATTCCTAACCGGTTACCTCCATTATGCACCATGAAATGTCTCGATATGGGATTAAATTTTTTTTTGGATTTAAAATGTTACATCACAAGGATGTTGCAAACTTTGAAAATCGATCTCGATATCACTCGCATTCGAAGCAAGAATTATACCACTAGAACAAATGGCTAGTGGATTAACTAATGTTTCATTGATTAGTAAAACGACTATATTTTCTGAAAAAAGACTGAATGCTCTCTTTACCTAAATTATTGGACCACAAAGCCACCCTACGCCATGCTTTCTGTATCTTATTCTTCCAAATTTTATGTGGCACACATTTTCGTTTTTTGGTCAAATGTGGCACACACTAATGAAATAAAATCTTCCACCTTTTGGATTTGTTTATTGATCAACAAAAAAGGGCCGGGGGAACTTAGTCAGATTTTTTAATTTCAAACAATGATTTTTGATCTTCATTGAATAAATAAAAAAAGAAAAAGAAAAAAGATCAACAAAAACATATTTATTTATCTCACAAGTGTTACTTTCGAGATATCAAGTATGGTGTCGATCTCCACTAGGATAAGCATGATAAACGTTTTCATTGCAATTCATATGGTTAAACTAGAGTAATTAATGCCCACTCCAAGCAAAGAACAACAAAAAGCAAGAGGAAAGAAATGGAACTCCGCTTACTCATTTATTGAACGCCTTTCTCAATTGATTTCACGAGCTATCAATGATAACTCTTGGAAACCTCTTTTATTTTTTCGAAATGGAACTCCGTTTTCTTATTTATGTTTTGTTGATGATCTTCTTTTTTTCATAGAGGCAAGCGAGGATCAAATGAAAGTGTTTAAAGATATTCTCTCTCAATTCTATAAGGAGTCGGGTCAAATTATTAATGCAGCCAAATCTTCAATTTTCTTTTCCAAGAACACTAACCTGGTCCTGGCCAAGGAGCTAAGCAAGATAAGTGGCTTCCCGATTACAGATGACTTGGGCAGCTACTTGGGTACCCCTATTGTTCACTCCAAAGTTTGTCGTGGATCTTACAAGCAAGTTGTCGCCAAATTTCTTACTAAACTGTCGGGGTGGCAAAAGAATGTTATTTCCATTGCGGGAAGAATTATTCTTGTCAAAGCTATTTTGGCAGCCCTCCCAGTCTACACGATGAATACTACTGCTCTGTTGATTCAAACTTGCCATGAAATTGATAAGATTCAACGTAATTTTATCTGGGGTACAACAGAAGAAAAAATGAGAGTTCACTGGATTGGTTGGGAGACTCTCTGTTCTCCTAAATCGGATAGGGGCCTTGGTCTTCGCCCCTCTAGAATAGTTAATGAAGCTATGATGGCTAAGCTGGGCTGGAAGATTTTAAACGAGCCGTGCCTTCCCTGGGTCACTATCATGAAAGAGAAATATTTTGGCAAGAACTTTCTTCACTACTCTCCTAAAAACTCTGATTCTAAGATGGTTAAGAATATTCTCAAGGGAAGAGAACTTCTCAAACAAGGTCTCATTTGGGATGTTTGTAATGGAAGAACAATGCGATTCTGGATTGACCATTGGGTTGGTGAGGGGCCCCTGGCGGAGTCGGCAACATGTATCATTCCTCCTTACCAAATAAATCTTATGGTTGGTAACTTTGTGAATGCCGATGGTTCCTGGGAATGGGACCTTTTCCAGTGTCTACTTCTTAATTCTATGGCTCTTCATATTATCAATCACCATGTTCGAGTTGATAGTCCTGTGGAAGATTTTGTTAGTTGGAACCGTGACTCGAAAGGAGAATTCTCTGTGGCTTCGGCTCTTGTTTGCAATAGCCCTAGCTCTTCTACAGTTGATATTCATTGGGAAGGTATTTGTTCGCAAAAGTTAATTGTACTAGTAACTCATTCTTTCATTCTAATTGGTACGAGTGGCTGAACAACAACATCAAAAACAGTTATGATTGGCGAAACATGAAGTGGAACTCTATTTTTGGTATAACTCTTTGGTTCATCTGGAAATGGAGAAATGACACAATCTTCGGGGTAATAGATTTGATCAGCCTGTCAACGTGGTTGCTGCCATTTTGGATTTTGCTAAAAATACTGCTGAGGTGTGGGATGCGCAAGGAACTGCTGTTTCTCATGCTCGTTGAATAGTGGAGATTTGCTGGACTAAACCTGCACGGGGCTATAAACTGAATGTTAATGGTTGTGCTAAAGGAAATCCTGGCACTGCAGGGGCATTTGGCATTATTCGCAATATGTTTGGGCAATGGGTTGTTGGCTTTGCAATGAATATTGGGGTCACCTCAAGTCTTAGAGCGGAGCTGATTGCTCTTTTGAAGGGCCTTAAATTGGCTAATCGTTTTTAGTTTGAGGAGCTGATTATTGAGACGGACTCTATTTTGATGTACAAGTTTTATTGTAATAATTTGAGTCTTGTTAGCCCTTTTCGTCCTCTTATTGAAGAGTGTAAATGAATTTTATCATGACACAACAATTTTAGATTGGTGCATGTCTTTTAAGAGACAAATAAACGTGTTGATTACTTGCCTGTCTTGGTACGAAGCAGCCTTTGGACGCACTACAGCTTGACAACCCCCCAGAACCATTACGGATTCTTGTGGAGAAAGATATAAGGGGTGAAATATCTCCTAAAGTTATTCTACTCTAATCGACTTTACCTCCCTAGGAAAGAAAAAAAAAGAATGTGCAGTAGTAAAGGACATTGCTTAAGGAAGTAAACAATTTATTGCGTCGCACAAGAATGAACATTAACAAACCATGAGAACAACACTACATACAAGTCTAAAAGGTAGTTTAGTGGTAAAACACTCAAAATGTTGATAGAAAACTTGCTATGTCTCAAATTAAAATTAGGTAAAAAGTTTAATTTTTTTAAGGTCAACCTCGATAGAGTTTCTATTTGTCTAATACGAACCATGTCTCCTCTGAGTAAAATAATGTTCTCCGGAATTTAACACTATCTTTACTCGTATGTTTAGGGTTTAACAATGTTGGTATTAGCCCGTCTGACTAATTTAAAACATGTATTCAAAATCATTTGTTTCAAGGTTAACACTGTTAGCACAAATTTATAAGACGTCTCAAAAAAAAAAATCGTCATTAAAAAGACTAAAAAAAAAATCACTATATAGTCTTTTTTCCTTTTTCTTGGATGACATGGAAATCCAGTCCGACCACCGCATTATTCGGCGGAGTCTAATCACTAACTGATTAACCTTCGAATGTAGCGATACATTATCACATATGTATCAGATTAGTTAAGAACGAAATTTTAAAATAATAAGAAGTGTCAAATTTGTGATGTTGTAAAAATTATTTTACAACATCACTCCATAATTGATCACTGTATACTCGTTTGACCATGAATATGTGTGGACTGCATTAAAAGCCAAAGAGCATATCTTAGACAAGGTTGCTTTTCATTATTGTTGGAAGTTCAAACGTAGGAGGTCCATCACTCCATAATTGATCTGCGAAAATTCATAGGCTTCCCTGTACTAGTACATGGATTTGGTGGATTTGCTATTTTCATTGGGAATCAAGTGGTCAACAGGGGCGGCCTAGTTCACTTTATACTACCATCATGCTATTCAAGTTGATCATCATTAATGTGATGTTACTATCATCAAGCTAGCTCATAATCACCATTCTGACACATTAGACTGATTCCCTATTCAGTTATAATGTTATAACATTTATTTTTAAAATAGCGTTAAATTCACTTCTTTTTCTATTATTTGTTACTTTTTATGTATGTTTAATTAACATAAAATAATAATTTATATCATTCGAATAATATTTTATCTCTATTTTGTATAGTAAAAATTTATATATTTAATGTCAAATATTTCTTTATAAGGTAAAAATGTTTAATATATAAAGAGGGGTAAGCCAGCTCAAGTAATATATAACTATGCCCGTTGACATGATAAAAGAAGATTAAAAAATAAATTAAAAGAGAGAAATACCAAAAAGTTTGTTAAATTATTATGGCAACTAAATGTTTACACAAAAGTGATAAAAGAGTAGCAATAAACATCATAAACTTATAAAGCCTTTTATTTTTATTTTTTTTGTTTCTTATTTTTACGATGACATACCATGGGGAAATATGCCCACATAGCAAAGAGACTCCTCCCTAGAAGCATTATTTAGCAAACTTAAGCAACACTTAGAAAATAATACAAGCGATTTAATCTTAAACTGTTGTCAACCAGGCCCAGCACCATACTAGACTTTGCCGGCACCCAAACCCGATCCAGCACCATAGGCTGAGCCCAATTTGGCATCATATTCTCCAGAGCCAGTGCCAGACACAGAACTGGACCCAAACCCAGACTCAGCACCACAGTTCGGGCCCAATTTGGAATCAGATTGTCCAGAACCAGAGACACAGAACCTGATCTTAACCCAAACCCAGCACCGTAGGCTGAGCCCAAGTTGACATCAGACTGTCCAGAACCAGAGTCAGGGGGATCCAACCCAATAGCTGATGCAGCATTTGACACCACATCACCAACAACATCTACAGCTTCGGACACCATGCTAGAGTTTTGATCTGGGTTAGAGCCATAGCCAGACCCAGATCCAGTTCCGTACCCAGATAGACCACCAGGTGTTGAAGACATTTTTTTGTCGTGATATAAAAGAGAATTACATTTGAATTAAACTTAAGGATGAAAGTTTTTTTTGGTTAGGGGCCATAACATGGATATAGGCAAACCTAAATAAAGTTACTTCACATCCATTATGAAAGAAATCATGATTTTTATTTATTTATTTTATTTATTATTGCTCATAAGGAAAAATGGGTAAACGAATTGTTCTATATCTAGAAAACATGATGGTGACTTCATAATTAGCCACCACTAAGCTTTGTGGTCAAGAAATAACACATATGCACAACACCATCTAAACCAACAAAAGGTCACCAAACCATACAACAATCCAGAATATTGCTTCATGAATCGACCGATCGCATGAGAATCACGAGTCCTGTTCGTAATAGTTACAACTCTATGTGAGTACGAACAAATGAGATAAACGCGACTTTTAATAACGGATTTAAAATATTTCGTTAGAAGTAGTCAATCAATTTTAAAAATCAAAATTAGTGAAAATATAGAGATTAAGAGAGCGCAAAATAATTTAGTATCTTAAAAAATAAAGACATTTTAAACACAACCTGAAAAATAAATCCGACCCTAACAAGTGAACAATATAACCCAAAAATACACCAATTGTTATTTCTCTATAAGCATAAATTTACCTTTTGGGAGAAAGTCATTTTAGTCCCTGAGATTTGGACAAAGCCCCAAATCAGTCCCTCCATCAAGGGTAATTCCCAACCCTCAGGGACTGGTTTGGGACTTTATCCAAACCCGAGGGACTAAAATGGCTTTCTCCCTTTAGCTTTTCTAACACAAAACTGCAGAGTTTGATAAAAACATAAGCTAAGCTTTTTTCACGTATAAGCTTAAGAAGTAGAACACTAGATCAATATGGTCATATCTATTGTACGTACGGTTTTTAAGAAGTTCGATAGAGACCTACATGTATAGTTTTTAAGGGATATGGTTGGAAGACCGGCCGGTACCAATCACTCAATCAATATGGTCATGTCTATGATCTAACAACTAGCTAATTCCTAATAATTGCTAACAGGATAGATAATTGGCTCCATTTTTTTACGCCCATACTCATCATGATTGACCCAAACTGAGTAAAAGAAAATACACACAAATATATAGAAACTCATCTTTAATATAAACTGCGAAAATAAAGAGAAATATATCACCAAAAACAGAGGAAAATTTACTACGAAGTTCAGTGGAGGGCTAAACTTATCACATTCCAACTTATAATAGAAGGGAAACAAGAAAGTACGAGGCTTATGCTGATATAACTAATATTTACGCTGAACGCGTTTAACTTAAAAGAGCAGAGTATTGAAACATTACCATACAATAATATATAATCATGTATAGTAACTTGATAGAGGTAGATGACACGAGTTGTATCCAACTGCGAGAAAATGAAATCTGCTATACAAACTGTAATGCTCTACTAAATAAGTATCGTCTTTTTCGTAATGCAAGCTTCTTCCTTTCCTCTTTTGTCTATACATGTTTATTGAGTGTGACATTGGCAACTTCACTCTGCAGATAACTATATTTTAGTTGCGAAAAATGCAACCGTGCACAGAATGTGAAATAGCAATTTCTAATATAATCACACAAAATAAATCTAGATCAGTACTCAAGAGTTGACCTGTGCATTTTCTGTTTTATGTTTTTGAAGCTCTTCTTGTGCACGTACGAGCCTACATAAAGGAAGGGAACGGAAGGTCATTAGACCTCAGAAAATGACATAAGCAGTAGTCAAATGGTTATTCATAAGTACCTCAATTGTAGATCAGTTATTTCACGAAGCAATTCCTTCTCCCTGTCATGAGCAGCCTCCAACTACAAATAGAAGAAAAAATAAATATACTTTTTCGTTAGTATGGAAATTTATGACTTACGCAGTTGAAATAACAATGTTTGGTAAAGAATGTAAACTTGATGTCATGAAAACAAAAACATTGTTATGGGAGAACCAAATTAGCCTCCTACAAATTTCAACATAGTAATTCGATGGTGAATCTTAGAATCACAGACTAGGAACGTCTATGTTTACAAGACACGCAATAACCAAATAATACGGTGATGCTCCTTCACCCTCCCTCTCTTCCTTTCCTTTTAATTAACAACAACTAGAAGATCTTATGAATTGCTACTTTGCATGTATCCTTGATGCTTTTCAACCACGGCATCTTTGAAAATTGGTGGCAGCACCATGGTGCCTCATCTATAAATTCTTATATTGAGCAAGGAGGTTGGGAACAACAGAAACCACAGCCAGAAGAAAAAACTTTGGTTTATTTTCTTTTGGTGCTTCAGGAGATCTTATTAAGTTCAAGTGGATCTTTAGTATTGCTGCTTCAGCCATGTATCAGCTGTAACAAACAACTAGGGAGCAAATTCCGGTAGGATGCTTTTTGGCTATGATGCTACGTCAAGTGCCGGTCACATTATTAGGATGCTTTTGGCCGTGATGCTATCCATCAGTATGCTATATTCAACTATTCTACTACGTAAACAAATCCTCCATACCACCGCTTTCTCAGTCACTGCTGCATTAACGGGAGCACTTCCTTCATCCACTGCACATGTGGCTGAACACATCAAGTGAGAACTACATACTATTTGAATTAAATAGATGCAAATTCAATAGGCACTGTTTGCTCGCACCTGTAGATTCACCACCGGATATTTGCTTCATTACACTAAGAATACAATCCTGTTGAGAGAAAAAACATAAATATGAAAAATTCTTAGCAATGGTGCAGAAATATTTCATATATTTGAAGTGACTCATACCCTTTGAAGAATATTTGTCTGCAGGACAGATTGCAGCATAGGGAAAACGGAGTGGCTAAGAAGATTTGGTGGCATAGCCTCAGATGATGACGGTGATGAAGCAGCAGGATTTTGTGAAATTACCTATATAGTCCTAAAGATTCTCATAAGCACTTCTAAAAAAGGTGAATACGTAACAGTTGTATAAAAAGGATTTGACGAGAGAGAAATGAGATTTGCACAAAATTTCAATTATGCTCAAGTACTTGGCATAATTTATCTTCTTGCACATTACATTGATGGACATGACCTAGCCACTGATCACTTTTTCTCAGAGAGAAGAAAAAATTGAAACCTTTCCGAGCAATGCTTATCAACATTAAAATTTGTCACTAAAAAGTAGAGTATGACTAAGAGTGCTATCAAAACAATCTGACCGTATGATTAGACTCAAAAGCTCAAGAATGTAATTGATAAACCCATTCTATTCTCAAGAGCTTGGCATAATGACCAGTGGCTGACAAGTTGATAAGTATAAATATGACTTACAAGCAAGCAAACCATCACACAACAATAAGTTGCAAATTGTAAGCTATATGACTCAACACCAACATAATGAATATGGTATAGCTAGCCCTTTAGATACTTGAAAATTTCCTAACTGTTCGGTCCATATGAACATAGTAGCTTAATAATCCCAACGTGTTATGTAAGGCAAATATTGTAAGCCAATCATAGTATCCTGAAGAAAAGCAACAATACTTAGTATCTCAATGAAAATACATTCTGCCACAAGTAGCCACCAGCCATAACACTAACCTGCAGGCTCTGACTCTTTTGTAGTGCTGGAGATGGAAGAACCTGACAAGAAGGAACAGACGAGTTGTGAAGCAAGCACTAAAAAGTATCATCGACATCAGAGTTCATATTAACAGGGTTACCTTTTCCAGGTCAACGTTTTCAGATGTAACCTTGAAACGACCTTTTTGCTGAACAACAGTAGACTTTGTCTTTTCATCTAACTCATCACTATTTGATGCTTCAAAAATTATCACAATTTTATGAGACATAATTGGCTTCAAACCAATATAAACTGCAGTTTCACAACAGAAACTTATGTCTTGAAAAACAAAATAATGAATAAAATAGAATATAATGTACCTGATATCTTTGAAGCTTTAGAGACACTTTCAGAAGGAGCATCATCTAGTGCTTGAGTAATAGAAGCATCATTGCTACTTGATACATTCTGAGTTTGGAGTTTACTAGAAAGATATTTAAGAAAAAAATGTCAACCACTTGTTAAAGGAAAATTGAAAACCCTTGATGTGTCTATACTTGAAAAAACTATAATAAAAGAAAAAATCAGTCAAGGTAAAAGCAAAGAATTAAAGGCAAAACAGAACCAAAAGAAAAAGTATAGGGAAGAAGCCCAGAGAAAGGGGAACACAAATATCTGTATAAATGTACGTACAACATATGTTACAACAGAGTACTCTTTGAAAACAGAGAAAGTTAAAATCATATGTGCACTTACTACCAGTTAATAACAAGACACAAGTCTAATTGTGCCACAACAAATAGAGAACTACAGGATACATAGAAAACCTAAAGCTTAATATTTCACAGATATATGGAGTCAGTTTCTGAGACCAGATGGAGGTCCTAAACGAAGGCGAGGTGAGGACGATCTAGAGAGATTCACAAGTGAGGGAAACTGCTAAGGTTCACCTGTAAGTAGTAGTTATACACTGTAAAAGTAACTAGGAAAAATAAAAGATATACAATGATATATCCAAGGCCCACTAGCTCCAGCTTGGCTAAGTCAGGTTCTATGTGATTCTAAGGCCTCATCCTTCAGGCAGGCTCATACAGCTCACCCTAACAAAAGAATTAAAAGAAGACATATAACTGTAATATCGGAAAGCTGAATCATATGATGAACTTATGATTCTTTATTATCAGGCATGTATATCAGGACACAGAATGTGAAGTTGGCTATTAGATTGATGAAGGAAGGTTTATGACTCTGCCCTTGCGCTATACCTTTTAATTACTTCATAGATATTAAAGATGTATCCCATCCGATCTGCAATATTTACATCAATGAAGATTTTCTCCGTATTTTCTACTCCTTTAGCATAATGCACTTCCAACTTAAGGGCTAGTCTCAGATAATCAAGGCACCAAACTGAGATCATCTATACCCAAATTCTCCAGTCTCTAAGAGTACCTACCAACTAAAATTTGAAAATATGCTTTTCTTATTTCCTTCTACAATATTCAATCAAACAAATACCCTATTCTCCTCAGGTTGCAGGTTTATCATTGTTGAAAAGACTGCTTCAAGTTCTGAGGAAGACCGACTGGTACTTATGGTATGAAATCTAAGGAGCTATTCTAAATACCAACGGAAGTTGTAAATTAGGAAAACTGACAGCGAGGAAAAGATTGGAAAAGCTCAATTGCCATCTACCTATATTCTACAGGATACATCAAACCTGGTCCACGGTTAAACAAAATATAAGTGAAAACTTAAGATGGTGTGATGTCAATGAATTGCTAAGTGGTCAAATAGGACACCCTTCCGTTTCCGCTCATCATAAAAACATGGATTTAACCATGAGGACTGAGAAGCTATACCCAATCAGAAAATGCAAGGGAGTGAAAGAGATGAAAGCGTTTATAATATATGAGTATGCAAATTCTTGCATTCTTAAATTTGCATACTCATAAACAAGAAGTTGTCTGCATGATACTTCTTAACTGAGTTAGTTTTGATGCATGTAAAAGATTTTACACCCATCAAATCTAGCAATATATATATGGTTTGGAACTTTGATGTTGTCATTCTATAATAACATCTCATTAACAGTCCAATTCAACTGACAAACCATGTTTATCTTTCTGGTACTATGAAAAAATTAACATTGTAGCAATTGTAAGTAACCCAGTATTTAACTGGGGAATTCTGTTCGGTAAATATTTAGTCATAAATAACCTTCAGAACAAAAATTTGAAAGGCATAAAATTACTTTGGCAACAAACTGCAGCTCACTTTGGGCATCTTAAACAGTAGATTATGTATTTGAAGGCAAAAGGAAAGATAGAATATATGTCCCAGTATATGGTGATGAAGATATGCACGCTGGGCTTTCCATTTATGTATAAGACAACTTAGCAGTAAGTGGAAATTTTTGATTAATTGAACATAATACCTCTTAGGAGGATGTGGGCGCGTGGCCTGCAATACTTTTCCATTAACCTCTGTCTCAGATTTTACAGAAGAATTACTTTCCACGTGACTTTCGGCACGGGGAGAGGAGCTCTGTGAAGTTGGATGCTCAGGGATTGAACTTATAACACTTGCATCATCATCAGATTTTTCACTTTTGGCTCTAGAAAATATATAACAGTTAGCTTGCAGTGGCTAAAAAAGAATAATCTATGAGACTATCAGAAGTACGCAATACATGAATATTATTCAAAATGCTTATAAATCAAGTAGAATAACACACATGTTTCTAGCCATGGCAGAGTTGGCTGGTGAAGGAGGGGTGCGTTGATTATCATCCTGTAACCCATTACATAATTAGTGATAAAAAGAAAAAAGGGACGCTTTACAAAATTGTATCAGATAAGGTAGTCATGTACAAAGTCTGCAGCTTCTGAATATTGACTTGTAAAGGACAACTGATGTTGGAATTGCCTCCCATGCATATCAGGTGCTGACGATGAACTTGAGCTCCCTCCCTGTTCAGATACAAGGTCCTCGTCCTGGATCTGTAAACATGAAAAGTTAGATATGTTTCTCGGGGGCTATAACCTGTAGTGTTGAAGGAGTTTCTCACTAATTATGGGTAGCACAAAACAACAAAATGTATTTTATACCAAGGAAGCCTGGGCCTTCAAATCATCAAGGTTGAAGTTCCAGCCGCTGATCCCGCGTTTATATTCGTTCTGTAAAGGAGTTCAAGCATATTACTATCAAAAGAAAAATGTTTCCGACTCGTCATAAATTCACCAACTATAATCAAAGAAGGACTCGAGTTAACAGGAGTCAAGAAGAAAAGGTATTGTGAGAACTGTCTGCACAGAGAAAATGTGACCCAGCCCTTAGCAGGCAGCAACCGAAATAAAAGTATATAATACCAGTTTCATGCTTAAACAAAAAGCTTAGTCGTCCAAACAAAGCATGTAAAGGTAAAACCCCGAAACTAGACATACAGTATGAGGGATTTGCCTTTGCCTCAGACAGAAGAACAATGGATTGACAGGACCTTAACTCCCATCCACAATTAACATAGTTGACAGACAAAAAGACAGAGACAAACATGCACCCACACACGCGTCCGTGGAGTGAGAGAAAATTCAGTTTGCAGTCAGGTCCTGTAAGGTACTTTACACCCTGCCACTGGTAACTTAAGAGAACCCTACTCAACAAATCCTTCCCCCAATTATTTGCATCAACTACACTCATCCTCTTCTCCTTTTGAGCAATAAGAAATCAGTTCTTTCTCTTACAGTTAAATCCCTTAAATTACTTTATTCATCCCATATCCGCAATGTTACCATCAATATATGTCCTATCACATGTTTTCCACCAAATGTGCCTCTCTGTCACACAAAACAGGGGTACCAATTTCCTAACCATCCTACAACTGCCTATATGTATATGTCTCTATGCATAGATGAATATTGTAAATAGTAAGATGAAAGGACTAATCTACCTTCTGCAACCAAATTGATATATCATGGATCAAAATCAGTGACTCTACTTGGAAGTCTTATTTAAGGTAACAAGGATATAAAAGCGTATATAACTTGTCAATCCCCATCACACCAATGATTAGGGCTAAGGCATGGATGAGAAAAATGAAACCTGTGATATTTCTTCTTTCTCCCCATCTGGCATTTTCTTTTGGGCAAGCAGGTCTTCTTCTTTTCTCTAGATACACAAAAGAGTGCTTGTTGTTAAAGATTCCTTACTGAAATGATAGTCATATGCATTAAAATCCATGACCTCAAAAAAGACTTGCCTTCAGAGCCTGAAGACGGTCCCCAAGAGCTGGCAGCCCATCCAACAGTGTTCTTGCTATATAATCACTTGATCTGGCTTGCTTGAAGAAAGAGTGCTTCAGCAATTTCTTCGCTGTAGGTCGTTTTGAAGGATCCTTAACCAAGCAGCTAGCAATCATCTGCTTAAAAGACTAAGAATGGAAAAACCACAATCAGTCTACAACATGATTGTAAAATGTATGTAAGTTCAGCTTCTTAACCGCATTACCCTTGAAAACTTCTTATCTCTCTCATAATCAAGGCCAGGGGGCGCATTTTGCAAGGTCATAAGCAACACCTAACAAATGCAATATATAAGATGAGCTCAGATGAGGTAGTAAGGCTCCATTGGACATCAACCCACAGCATGTTGTAACAAGAGTGTGCACCTTCATTGGAGGATACTTTGAGAAAGGAGCGTGGCCATGGGCAAGCTCCAAGGCAGTTATACCAAAAGACCAAATATCGGCTCTGAAGCAATTTCCAAATAGATACCAAATATTAATTTGATTAATCAACTAAGATAGAAAGACAACCACAGTATAGCACCATGTGTACAGACTTGAAGTCATAACCATGCACTTGCTCCATAACCTCCGGCGCCATCCTACAATTAATTAGATACAGAGATTGAAGTAAAGAAAAAGTCCATTTCAAGGAAACAAGATTTAAGGGATAATAAAGTTAAGATAGCTCTTGTATAAGCTACAAGTTTGATCAGCACTATTATCCATTTTATACTCTAGTTTGCTTCGGGATATGCTAGACATGTTCATTGATAGTCAACCTTCTCTCACACCACATAAACGAAGCAACAAAGCTAAAAGTATACAAAATTGATATTGTACTATGTAAAGCTTTACCAGCAAGGAGTTCCGACAAACGTATTCCTCATGCGCCGCCTATCACCTGAATCAAACAAGCAAGCAGAGACACCAAAATCTCCAAGCTTGATTCCACCACGTGAATCAATGAGAATGTTTCCAGCCTGTAGAAATCCAAAGATAAACATGGTGGTTACAGACTTCAAAATAAAAATTATGGTTAGGCTTTTGTATAAGAAACTGTTTAAGTATTTTCTGTCATTGCAATGCTAAAAATCCTCCACATATGCTCATTTTGTTAGCGAGGTAAAGGTATTCTGCATGTCATATCATCAGCAAAACTAGTCCAGCTGAGCATCAAACACCAGTTTGACAGTAGAACTCAATCTCAATAAGTGGTAATCAATTTAGGGTCACTTAAGAGCTCAAAATTCGCTGTTTCTTCAAGGACTAACATAGTGATGCGAGTGACTATCTACCCAGTCGAGTTACCCCAATGTCTTCTGCTCCAGTGAAAACTCCTTCTTGGGCGACTCTAAGCCCAGTGCCAAAGAAGATAAAGTAACATAGAAGACATTCTCCAATTACAGGACAATCTCTCCGTGCTAGACATAGAAGCAGCTTACTTTTCCGACCAGAGTATCAAAGATAAAACCAGCTTTTGATAGAAGAGAAAATTACAGTCTTACAGCTACTCAAAATGATACGGTACCCACCAAATTAAGGAATAAAAAGGATGATAACAACATAAAGTCAACAACAACAACAAAATAGTAAAGAAGATGATAAACAAATTCCTAGTCTTGAGAAAGTTGTTAAAAAGGAATTAATTACTGGCAACACTCATGTATAAAAGATGGAATGCGCAGCCATCCAGCAAAGCAATAATTTGTCTACTGACTTTTGAAATTACTCGATACTGATATTGTTACTTTCTAAAACTTAAAAAATTGACTGTGACGCTATCAAGAATCTCAATGAGCATAAGCAAGTGCAAGAAAATGCAACTGAGCATGTATTGTGTAAATTCCTCAGACATAAGCATCCAGGTAATAAATCAGAGCCCTAAAATTGGTGGATGATATCAGATAATTGTTTGATTAACTGATGCAAAGCAACTTCAGAATCACACTGAAATACTTAGGTAAATCCTGATGCAAAAAACTTACTTTGACATCCCGATGAATGTGACCATGATGATGAAGGTACTCCAATCCCTTCAATACCTCACGCAATATTGTTGCAATGACAACCTCCTCAAAACCATCTGGATGTGCAGCCTTCAATATGTGGAGACAAGAACCACCAGCCATGAAAGGCATAACAACCCATAGATTATGATCATGGACAAAGGAGCAGTGCGATTTAAGAACATTTGGGTGGTCCACCAGGACCATTATTTGTGCTTCCCGGAATATGTTATTCTGAGTCAAAAATGCAAGAAGATTGAGAAAGACTTGTTTATCATATTTTTATAAGTTCAATTGCATTGAAACAACAAATTCGACAGAAAGCAAAATCAGATTAAAACAAAATTACACAGAAACAATATCCTGGATAGTTTCCACAGCTGTTTAAGTTATACAGAAACAATATCTTGGATCATCTTCTCAACTGGTTTACTTATTCTATGAAGAAAAAAAAAAAAACTAAGAATCACAATCCTGCAGGTTCTAGTGATACTTTCCCACAAAGCCTAAAAGGAAATCTGACCAATGAAACTTAAATTTCATGGAAGGTGAAAACAAAAGACAGAATGCTGAGATACATTAATACCCAAAATGCACTGTCTAATTACTGCTATTACCATTTAAAAATAATAATAATAATAAATCCTGTACTAGGAGCTAATACTTAGCAGATTCCTCAAATCCCCTAGACTCCGAGTTTACAATCAGTCCTCGCATTTTCTAATACCAATTGCCAAACTAATTACTCTTGTACGGCAAATTAATACCTTTGTTGCTATCCAACTCACCTAGAAATACATATTTGAGTATGAGAAGCCTCCATCCATACGGTAGTAAGTCTAGAAACACTACATAATACATACGTATGCAAATGCACAGACATTTATGCCTTTGAAACTATTTTCTCTATTGTTGTTTTCTTTGTAATTATTTTGGCCAACAGTGAAAGAAAAAAAAAATGTACATCAAACAATTACACATAATACACACATGCATACGAACAACATACAGAACGACATCAAAATTAACTCCTTTGATCAGACCTATATATACACAATTACACATATACATACAACTGCATATAAGTTTGGAACATAAAAACATATAAATACATAATTTGCATTGTCACGCTTATATATACGCAATAAACTATATACATACAACTGCATATTATAAGGTTACACGTACATGAATAGATATCCATACCCAATGTTGTGTACATATAAGCACATATACATAATCTTCACAATAACACAATCACATACACAAATTAACTCCGATCCTTAGTCACATATATATATACAAATTTACTCGTTTACACACGTCCAATAAATATAATATGATATATGAATGTATAGAGAAAAATAAGAAAAAATACCAGATCACAATTATCGCGTTCAAAATCGAGGATTTTGATGGCGACAATCTCATTGTGAAGAATGCAGAGAGCGCGATGAACCGAAGCGCTTACGCCTGTGCCTATCTCCTCATACAGCATATAATTCTCCGCTCCAATGGGATATTTCTTCTTCTCCATCCTTCAAACCCTACCACAATATGTATATCTATTTCTTATATAGATAATATGTGTGTATATATATATGTATATATACATATACACAACGTTGTATATATATATATAGCGAAATTTTCCGCTACTGAACGTCGAACAACACGCAAATGCAGCTCGCTGGCGATCTACGGATCCGAATCCTATAGAAATTGCGCTGTACAAAATAAGATCATCCACTTTTCAATCTTTTCACGCAATTTTATAAAATAATTACATAACTAACAATAAACAAAGAAAAAAAAGAAGAAAAAGAAAGAAACTTAAATCTTACTGCATTTGAAAATGGGTTCATATGGAGCAAAATCTAATTAAGGAATAAAATAAGTGAAAAAGGAAACTTTAATGGAGAATTTTCTTATTTTTGGATTTTTTAAATGTAAAGATAAATGATTATCGGAATAAGATATTTCTATGGAGTGAGGAAAAAGGAAAGCTTTTGTGATGGCATTAATGATGATGACGGTGACGAAGCATGTAGTTGTTTCTCTCTTTTCTCTCTGCTTTCTCACCACCCCGTGACACCCAGAGAGAAAGCAAAGCGCGCCTATTGGATCGCCGCTCCAATAGGGGAAGCGTTTGTAATTGCATGCATGCATACAGCCATTTGTTTATCTTTTTCGTTTAAAGGAATATGAAAATCGTGGTTTGAATTTAAAATTAAATATTATTAACTGATCATTTTATTATCTTCAAATTATATAATTTTTGTTTTAAATACAAAAAATTTTAAATCAATTTTTAAAAATGTAAAACTAATTTAAACTCCTTTCAAATTTGAAAAAAGAATATATAGCTGCCCGGCCATCTTGTTATCTTTATGTAGGGCTACGGCTGATTTGTATTACGACATTGAGGTACAATACTTGATTCGGTAGGTAATAGTTTAAGCGCTTTATAATAGTATGAGATGATTATTAAGTGAACAAGTTATTCGATGAAGGATGAATTCATGATTTTTGTTTAGTGGGGATTAAAAGTACATAATTGAAAATTCATATACGGATAATTTTGTTCAATGATAGCTAAATTGATTTTTTAGGGTATTTTCAATGAGAGATACTATTTACAAAAATTTACAATTTTTAATAATTTTTAGAGATTGGGTCTCTAAATTTAGAGCTAAAATACATGAGACCCACACAATTTTAGAAATTTTAGCCAAAATAGAGACCCGATTTACTTTTTTTGCTCTAAATTTAGAGACCTAAAAAGTGATTGAGTCTCTATTTTGATTAAAAAGTTGATAAAAGTGGTAGGTCCCATCTATTTTAACTCTAAATTTAGAGACCCGGGTATCTAAAATAGCCAAAAATAGTAAATTTTTATAAATAGTTCTCACCATTAGAGATACCCTTAGCATAAAGCTACCTTAAAAGTATATATATTTTTGAAAAATACAACTTTAACTTACTACTTAATAATTTTGCTCTCGAGGCTAGTGAGAGTTGCAAATAAATCCGCCTATGTACTCGATCATGATTATGCCTTGGGTATGATTATGTTAGTTTTGGTTTAAGAGATAAGATTTTTGCTTTGGAGTTGTATTCCTCATTAAATTGTCAAACTTGGTGTTCTATTTCGGAGTTGTACACCCAAATTTATTAGATAGCGAGCTGAGATTATATTTATGGTTTTAAGTTGCTTTTCAATTGATTCTGTATTGAATTAGTGTATATTAAAGAATAACTAATTTATTTATTCTTCTAACTTGATTATGTTAACTTTGGTTTGAAAGATAATTTTGCTTTGGAAATGTATTCGCAATTAATATTTAAACATTGTGTTTCATGTGGGAGTTGTACCTAAATTTGTTTGAACGATTAAATTTATAGATTAAAACGAACCTTGTGAATTTAGAAACTATTTTATTTATGCCTTAAATATGATGATGTTTGGTTTGGTTTGAAAGATATGATTTTTTGCTTTGGAGTTGTATATATTCCTCGTTAAATTGTTCAGATGGTGTTTAATTTGGGAGTTTCAAATAAATTTACTAATTACTTTTAGCTCGCTCTGATTTCTGTATTAGGTAGCTTAGTGTGTGCTTACATGACTCCCTACTCTACATGTAGGGAGGAAATTAGAGTAATTACACTCCAACAGATCATCTACTTCATCCCCTAAATTGTAGGGGATCCCAACACTTATTTTCATATTTTCTCCATGTAAGAAAAAAATTATCATCCCCTACTCTATCCCCTAAATACTATTTACTGTCAAGAAAATATTAAAAAATAAAATAAAATAAAAATTTTAAAAATTAAACTCTCCAACGATAACAAATATAATCAAAAAATTAAAAATTATTGAAAAAGTTTTAAATCAAACAATAAAAAATACTATTTAAAAATAAAAATTTATGTTGGTAATTAAAAATAGAAGGTCTCCAAAATATAAATATAAATATATATATATATATATATATATATATTAATGATATGTTTAATTGAAATAAAAGAAGAAAATATTTGAATAAAATAAAATAGAAAGTCTCTACAATAGGGGAGCTGTTGGAGTGAAACTGAAATAGGGATTCCCTAAACTAATAGATTAATTAAATGTAGGGAAGCTGTTGGAGTGAAACTCAAATAGGGGATCCCTAGATGTAGGAAAAGTGTTATAAATCCCCTACATGTAGGGAGAAAGGTAGGGAAGCTGTTGGAGTTGGCCTTAGAAATGAATCTTGCAGATTGGAAAATTTGATCTTCTTGATCATATACACACGAAATCTATGATCACAGCTATCCTTGTTGGCGAATTATGGGCTTGACAACATGACATCATTATTAAATCTCTCGTATAATAATATATGATACGAGAATATCTAAATTTATGTATTTTAGAAGTACACCTAAAATATTTGCCAAATCATAATGTTTAAATTGGAAAGTTTGTTTTTAACAAAAAAGAAAAAAGAAAAAGGAAATTTTGTTCGATCGAAAAACAAAGAGAATTGGAAATTTTGAGGCTAAATATATTGTAGATCTTAGTAAAGTTTCCCTAAAACCTTCAGAAAGCTCTCATTGAGAGTCGATAGAAAATTCTTGCTATATTTATCATGATAAGACCAATATTTTTATTGAAAATGGCCCGTTCAATTTATGCAATGAAGTCAAAGTGCGAAATCCCAAAATATGAATGTAATTACTCTAGTAGTAAGACTTATAAATATGGATTTAGGAATGATAACAAATAGGGTTTAAATTCAAAATTGACGGATATTCGCCGATAAAAACCTGATAACAAAAATCGCTGAGGTATTTGTTAGGGTTTGATTTTTATCAAGGGTAATCGACAGGTAAACTGATAAGTTTTGGTTTTAGACCTAAAAAAAAAAAACAGAAACACGAAACTTGATTATTAATTTATTATATAATATATATATTTATATATGTATACATTTATATATGTATATATCTACATATATAATATAACTTTTATAATATAATCCAATATAATAATATATAAAATTAAATTAATAGAAATGAACCACATTTTTTAAAAGATCATGTAAAAGAACCCAATGAACTATTTTTCAAAGATAATAAATAATTTTATAATAGTATAAATTTTTAAATAAGGTGATAATTTAATATGGTATCATAATTCAAGTTACCAAATGATTTTGGGTTTAATTATTGCCATCACAATCTTTAAAAAAAAAGAGGCTATTTATATACAAGGTTTAAAGAAGAATCCCGCCCCCAAGTAGAAACATGTGTTGAACACTATTAATAACTATGATAAACCCTTTTCTACAAGTTTAAATTTTTTGAGATTAGGTGGCAACTCCTAATGTTCGATTTAAATGTAATAAACCTGTTGGACTTTGGGCATATTGCACCCAAGTTGGGGTGGTCCAATTAAATGACCCAAATAGCGGAGGCCTACTACTCCACATAAAAGGAAAAACTTAAAACAGAAAACATACGTTCTATAGGTTTTAACCACAAACAAAAACAAAAGCAGAAACTCTCTCTACAATCTTGGCTTTTAGGTTGTGGCAAATCAGTGGGTGGTCTTGTATTACACGCTATGACTCCTTGCAAGTGCAGTGGAACAAACACGATCGTTGATTACTCGCTTCCGCAATTTCGTGGTATGTGTGAATATTTCACTCTGAATCAACATTGGTATCAGAGCCTTAATGTTTGTTCTCTGTACGATATTTAATTATATGCACTAGAGCCCTTATTTTCAGTTTTTCATGATTTTTTAGCGGATTAATTATAGAATAACGTTTCTGTGAAGTATCTCATATGGGGATAAAATTAATACTGCTAGAAAGCTTGTGTTTTAAGGGTTCTAACGCAGTTGATTTCATATTTTTCTGCTAAGTGTAAGATTAATTATGAATTTTTGAAGTTAGAATAACGTTCAGCCTTTTAATTGTGTTACTGTTTACAATCAGATCTGTGCATATAATTAGTACTGGTAGAAACTACGTGTTTCAAGGATTCTAATGGCGTAAATTTCATAATTTTTGGATATCATATGAATTTATTATGATTTTTTGAATCCTTTTGATGCGTACTATTTTTGTACGTTGTTTGCTTGTCTTTTCGTGCTTCTACTGCATTAAAAAGTTGAGAAACCCTAGATCCAATCCCGTAGTGACACATGGCAGAGAGGGATTATTTTTTTTTTGTTTTGAATTTTAAAATAAATTTTAAATATTTTTTACCCACAAATCAAAAATAAAAAAGGGGTTTGTTTTTTTACAACTACTCTAATGGCGCCACATAGCAGCCACGTGGCACCGGCGGACCACCGGACGGCGGCGGTGGTCCAGCAAAAAAAAATATATATTAGTTATAAAATATTGTTTTAACCCCCTATATCTTTGTGATATTTTCAGTTTTGACCCCATGTAAACAAAATTTTAAAATTATTTGTGTTTTTGGTCCTATGTCATTTGTTTAAAGCTATATATCTTAGTGATATGCTTAATTAGGCTCCCACTTTCACCTCTAGATTAGGAAACTTTAGTTAAATCAAATTAAGATTTAGAAATTATGGGATTTCCCACATAATACTTCAATCTAAGTGATATACGTTGTAAAATTACATTTCTAGGCATTGAATTTTTTGGGTAAAATTTCTTTTTGAGTATAGCCAAGGAGCTTGAAATTTTATGACTCAGAGGCATAAAATTTTAGTAATTTCATTATGATACATAAAATTTGTGTCATTTTATTTGTTGTTTTGTACAACGTTAAAAATGCTGTGTGCATCACCTTTTTTTATTTAATCTAGACAAGTTTTGTTTTTCTTTTTACTCCAAGGACTTGTGTAGTTGACTGGTGAGGATGAGTGGCACTGCAAGGAGAGAGATGAGGGCTCTAGCTATTAAATTTGGTCCCAGCACTAGATCTAGACGGCGTGAACTTAAAAGATACATGAGTCTACGTTGGTCGGATGATAAATCATTTCATGATAACATGAACACACTATTAGATGGCGTTATCCATTTACGTGAACAACTAGCACTTTTTCCGCCTAGAACAAGAGAAAAAGTAGAAGGCTTGCTTAATTCCTGCCAAACATGTATGATCCCGTAAAGCACAAGATAACTCAATCTGAAGATATGTGCTTCGATTTTGCTATGTGCGAAGTAGAGTTATTTGAGAGACAACATGTGCTCCAAGGGTTTAGACGATCAGCCTTACTGTCTCTTTCTTCCAACATGAATAAAGCTAGAGGTGTGTATGTCAATGGCTTCATGTTTAATAAAGTGGCTAAGGAAAAAATTAAGGATCTACATATAACAACTAAATTCGATGCTTTAAGTTATGATCGATCAGATTCATAATTCACGTGGCAAGAGATAGTGCGCAAAGGACATAGAAAGCATGATTAGTTTATACTTTCTACGAAATACCTTCTTTAAATTTGTGTTTGAATACTCTTGTGTAGCATTTTATTGATGAATTTTTTTCCCACGTGTTTTCTTAGGATATTATTAAATAAACAATATGTATGTTCTCTTTTCAATAATATATAAAATACCTAATTCTAGTGGGCGTTCCATGGTAGATTGTGTGATTACCACATGGAGTTATTTCCTAATATTATGAATTTTAGTGATTCATCTAAGGAAATGCTATTTTGTTGGAATAAGTTTAGTTGTATCTCTTAGACACCTGTATAACAGATGATCGCAAATCGTGCTACGATGCGCTGATTTTGTATCTTGTTTCTACTAACATTCTGACACTTAATCCAACAAGACTATGAGATACCAGTATGTGCTAATATCTTTTTCAAACGTCTATGTAGAGCACCCTAATGGCATCAAAATCGATAATCACTTACCTAAACAAGGGTGACAAACTAAACAGGGACAATTACGATGTGTGGCATCGTAAAGTCCAATACATACTTGAGGAACAGGAAGTCCATGAAACACTTAACCATGTAATGGAAGAACCTGAGAAGGGTAATAGTGCCCAACATCGTAGGGATGCTGAAGCTTACTAGGTTTGGAAATGAAAGAATTTCATCGCTCACATTACGTTGTTGAGCACGATGCGTGATGACCTAATAGCTAAGTTTGAAGTATTCCCGATAGCTTTAGAAATATAGGCAGCCTTGAAAGAGAAGTTTGGTGGAACTTTCGTCTCAAGACTGCGCCAACTCACCATCAAGTTTGACACCTATAAGAAGAAGCCTGATATGAGCATGAGGCAACACATCAGGGACATGTCAAACATGATTAGAGAGTTAAAGGTAGCAAGCCATATACTCACAGATGAGCAGCAAGTGCAAGCTGTTATACGATCTCTTCCAGCCAGTTAGGAGCATATGATTGTCAACATGACGGACAACGAGAGTGTGAAAACACTCGAAGACATTGCGCGTCATTTGGAGCTTGAAGATGAACGCCTCTTAGCAATCAAGACCACTGGACAAGCCTATGTGGCTGAATCCAGGAAACGTGGAACATCTGACTCAAAATGCAAAAGAGGAAAACAATCTGGTAGGAAGGGAAAGAAAGATGGTAAGCCAGAAGACAAGGACAAGAAACAGAAGAAGAGAGGCAAGAGCAATGACAAGAGGAACATTGCGAAAGTTAAATGCTATAATTGCCAAAATAAAGGTCATTACGCTCGGGATTGCCCAGAGCCCAAGACCCAGGTAATGTGTTTTACCAAAACATCTTCTGAGACATATATTTCTACTAGTGCACTATTGACTGAATCTTTTCCTTTGTGGACTATTGACTCAACAATGACATACCACAAAGCTAGAGACAAATGAGCATATATGGAGTACCAACGCATCCTGGCTGGGTCCCGATGGATATATATTGGCAATAACGCAAGGGTAAAAGTCAAGGGCATTGGCACTTGCAGACTTTAGCTGCGTGGCGGAAAACCCTCCTACTCCTCAATGTCCTACATGCCCCGGACTTTAGACGGAATTTGGTTTCCGCATTGGTTCTTTTGTGCTTGGATTTTACTATAATCATGACTGGTATCACAGTTGAAATTCTTTTAAATTCTATTTCTTATGGGTACTGATACGAATCACGCCAACATGCGACGCGACCTAACACCAAATATGGAAAACGACCCCAACACCTTTCAGGAATGGATGGAACCGCGACCCTATGCTTAGCAAAGCTAGAACCTTGGTATAGTTGAGGATGCCACAAATGAGGATGAAAATCTCGTTTGATAAGTCAAAGATGAACGCCACAAGAATAATCTTGATAAGTTCGAAAAAGTTCTTGAGAACTTAAGGAGAATAATCTCACAAATTTAATATCAAAATTGTCTTCTTTTATTATCACAAAAACACAACCTTATATAGACAATAACAAATAAGTATCCTGCTTGGAATAGGACTCTTAAACCCTCGCCCAAGTAGGAAAAGCGTGAATAGTAACTAAAAAGGAAGCAAACTTGCGGCCCAAGAAAGGCTCATTTCTAATGTAAACACCTAACTTGCAACCCAAGAAAGACTTCTCCCTAGTGTGAACACCTGATAAACTAGAATTCAAATTAATACTAAAACTAAAACTAAGATAGAATTACAAAGAAATCAAATCTTGACCAAATCTTTTTGAAACTTCTTGAAGAATCTTGAAGCTCTTGAATCTTGAAAAAAGAAACCTAACTTGAGTCTTTATTGCAAAAATTCGCCCAAATAAATGGTTCATTGAACTTGGATGCTTAAGGCTGGTTCTCATCATTCCCCCCCTCTTGAGAAGGATTTGTCCTCAAATCCACCGGGTTCAAAGACTAGCCTTGGTGGTAGACCACATGGTATGTCCTCGGGAAACACTTCCTCAAAATCCTGTAAGAGAGAAACAACAACATTAGGCAATGCAGAGTCAAGTTGGTTAGTGATTAAAAGAGCCTATTTGTACATAAGTACAATCATTGGTCGTTTTGATATCAAAGCTCTCTTAACCTCACTTGCTTTTGCGTAAAAATTTCTTTATTTTCCCTCTGTTTTTACCTCATTGGCCGAGCTCTTTTCTCTTTTAACTACCTCTCCAACTTCAGCCTTGCTCTTTATCTTTTCACTCTCATTCTTTTGCTCACTAAGATTCTTTTGATCACTCAAATTCTTTAGTTCACTCAAGTTCTTTTGATCACTCAATTTTTGTAACCTTACTTGATCCTCATAAACTTGTTTTGGTATCATTGGAACTAGAGTGATTGTCCACTGATTGAACATGAATGAGTACTTGTTGGTGAAGCCATTATGTTGCACACGTCGATCAAATTGCCATGGCCTTCCCAAAAGAAGATGTCCAGCATGCATAGGTACCACATCGCACAATACTTCATCCTCATATTTTCCAATACAAAATGGCACCACAACCTGTTTTTTAACCCTTACCTCTCCACAATCATTCAACCATTGCAGTTTGTATGGACGTGGATGCTTAATTATTGTGAGCCCTAGCTTATCAACCATTGAAGCACTAGCAACGTTAGTACAACTACCATCATCAATAATAACACTACATACCTTATCTTTCACGTGGCAGCGAGTATGAAAGATGTTCTTACGTTGCCCTACTTTTTCCTCTTCTTTAACTTGCAAACTTAAGGCTCGTCGTGCCACTAGTCTAAGCATCTCTCCATAATCTGCCCCAAACTCTTCTTTTCCCTCTGTGATGTCCTATAGTATGGGCATGACATCAAAATGTATTTCGTCTTCGGACTCAATCTCACCACTCTCCAAGACTACCAATGCTTGCTTGTTTGGGCATTGGCTTACTATGTGTCTCCATCCCTGACATTTAAAACATCTAATCTCACTAGATCGAGTTGTAGTAGAAGTTGATTTACCTTGGGAGGTCGTGGCATTGATGGATTGTTTGGACACGGGCTTGACCTTATATATTTGTTCAAGCCTCTCATGTATTTGTTCAAATTCAGCTCTCATCATCCATCTCATCTCTCCCAACAAAGCTTGCATCTGTAAATTTGGAACAGCGGCTTGTTAACCTCCTTCGTTAGTGTTGTCCACTTGATTTTGAGCCATGATTGAATTTTACTCCCTCACGTGTTTCACTTAACTCACTTGGCTTTTACCCTCTAATAATCTCACACACTCTGCCTTTTTCCTCTCGTATTTTCCCTTTAGTTCGTTTGAAACTAATCAACACTATCAAGAAGAACCAAGCAGCGAAAACAATTCTGTCACGGAATCTGAATTTTTTTTGATAAACAAAGGTTCTGAAAAACAGGACTCTAAGACATGGAAACAAGATTAGAAAAAAGAATTAAGACAAAACAGCAAAAAGAAATCTAGAGGAATAAGAAAAGTGAAAAAAAACCAATGCGAAAACACACAAAACGTCAAAAACGCCTAGTAAACGATAGAATTTGGCCAAAAGAAGGTGGTGCTCACTGCATAGCATTGAGTTATGCTCAGAACGTCGTTTTCCTTCAGAAAAGTTTGGTCTTGAAGGCTGATTCAACAAAATATTTTTTTCAGACCTTCACTATTTTTTTTTGTTTCATTTTTGTTTGTTTTTCTTTCTTTTCTTGACTTTTTTTTCTCTTCCGGAAACGAAACACAATGAACAAGTCACAATAATTCAAATTTAGAAACACAAGAAACCCTAATTCAAGATTCTAGGGTTTGGCCAATTGAAAGATAAACAAGAAACGAAATTGACAACAAGAAAACATAATTGAAGACAAAACTCAAGAAATGGAAAACAAGACTCAAGAAATGAAATTATAAGAGCAAGAATGGAATCAAGACACAACCAAGAAAATGAATTGGAAGCAAGACACAATCAAGAACGCTGAAAGAAATCTAAGACCTAAAACAAGACACACGAATTGACCAAGAAAAACAATAAAAAAGGATAGGCAAACCTGATAAACTTAAGCTCTGATACCAATTGATACGAACCACGCCAACATGCGACGCGACCCAACACCAAATATGGCAAACCACCCCAAGACCTTTCAGGCTTGGATGGAAATCGTGACCCTATGCTTAGCAAAGCTAGAACCTTAGTATAGTTGAGGACGCCACAAACGAGGATGAAAATCTCGTTTGATAAGTCAGAGATGAACGCCACAAGAATAATCTTGATAAGTTCGAAAAAGTTCTTGAGAACTTATGGAGAATAATCTCACAATTTAATATCAAAATTGTCTTATTCTATTATCACGAAACACAACCTTATATAGGCAATAACAAATAAGTATCTTGCTTGGAATAGAACTCCTAAACCCTCTCCCAAGTAGGAAAATCATGAATAGTAACTGAAAATGAAGCAAACTTGCAGCCCAAGAAAGGCTCATTTCTAATGTGAACACCTAACTTGCAGTCCAAGAAAGACTTCTTTCTAGTGTGAACACCTGATAAACTAGAATTCAAATTAATACTAAAACTAAAACTAAGATAGAATTACAAAGAAATTAAATCTTGACCAAATCTTCCAAGCTTCTTGAAACTTCTTGAAGAATCTTGAAGTTCTTGAATCTTGAAAATAGAATATTGACTTGAATCTTTGCTGAAAAATTCATCCAAATAAATGGTTCATTGAACTTGGACGCTTAAGGCTGGTTCTCATCAGGTACGGTTTTCTTTATGATGGATTCCTAGTGTTGGATGTTGAACATGTTAATTATGTTTCAAATAATGAATGTTTGTCATTTCATACATCTTATAGCACTATGGATGTAGATGTGAATGTATGGCATAGCGGTTAGGGCATATTGGCTAAGATCGCATGAATAGACTGGCCAATGAAGGCCTTTTAGGCCATTAACAAAGGTCAATTTGTCAGTTTGTGAAAAATGCCTTGTCGAAAAATCCATAAGAAAACCGTTTGGTAAAGGCTTGAGGGCCAATTTTCCATTTCAATTCATTCATTCTGACGTATGTGGTCCAATGAGTGTTAGGGCAAGGCAAGTGGCCTTCTATTTCATCACCTTTATAGATGATTTTATACGTTATGGGCATATCTATCTAATGTCCCATAAGTCTGATGCGTTGGACTATTTTAAAAGGTATGTGTCCTACGTGAAAAATCAACTAGATGCAAAAGGAAAGTGACTACGGACCGACCGCGGTCGGGAATACCATTCTAATCAGTTCAGAAACATTTGTGATGAAAAAGGTATAACTCGACAGTTCACTATTCCTAGAATACCGCAATAAAACTGTGTAACGGAAAGAAGGAATAGAACCTTACTTGGCATGGTAAGGTCTATGATAGCTCAAGCAAGTCTTTCGATTTTGTATTGGGGCAACGCCTTATTAACAACCACGTATGTACTTAATCGTGTGCCCACAAAGTCTGTGAGTACGAATCGCTACAAATTGTGGACGGGTATGCGACCTGACCTAAACAATTTATGCCCTTGGGGGGCAGTTGTTTATGTTCATGATAGTTCCCATATGCATGGCAAATTGGGACCAAGAGGAAAAAAGTACATTTTCATTCGGTATTCTGATCCTTCCAAGGGATATGTTTTTATTGGAGAACAAACAGATAGGAGTTTATCTAAGATAGAATCACGAGATACAACATTCTTAGAGACAGAATTCCCGCATAGGGGCAACGTTGATCGAAATGTACAACTAATCGAGTTGGAAAATCTGAACGTCCCTAGGACCTCTACACCTGCAAGCAGGCTAGAAGTAGTGCTTTCGTTCCCTGATTCAAGTGGCAGAGAAACACCGATTACTCATTTTAAGTTTGAATCAGTGATAGACATAAAGGCAGATGGATCCATTGATAGACATAAAGCTCGCCTTGTGGCTAAGGGATATATACCCAGTTGGAGGGTATAGATTATGAGAAAATTATTGAGTGTATTATTGATATAGTATTTTAACACATTTTCACTTAAACTTTGTTAGTTTTTGAGTAATTTATGAGCAATTTGATTGGTTTTGTCTTTGATTTGCATTGTAGGTAATTTCCAAGAGACAATCTGAGTTTTGAGGCAAAGATTGAAGAGAAATTGCAAATGATTGACTTTTATGCAATTTGTGAAGAAATTGAAGAACAAATAAAAGTAGCGCAGCTGCGTAGTATCGCAGGAATGTTAAGGGTAATTTTGTAAAAGGCGCAAAAAGAAGAAACCCTAGGTTAAAAAGAAAACATCAGACGTTAGAAAAAAAAAAGCTTTTGGAGGCAGCCATCAAGAGGGGAGAAAAAGCAACGTTCCAGAGGGGGAGAAAGAGAGGATTCGCGAGTTGAAGACGGAGGAACGATCTGGAGACGGACGTCTGCCCCAATTTTTCTCTAAATCCTAGTTTTCTCTATCTCTATTATCATGTTTTACGTTACAATTGGAATTTTATTTATTTTTATGATTATGTTCTAAGTAATTTTTTTAAGGCTACGATGTAGCCAGATTATAAATATTTGATGCTTTTGGTTTTGATTGATTGATGAACTATTTCATATTTGCGTTGAGTATTTCATTCTGAGATTATTGTTTGTGATTGCCTGATCAACAATTGCATGAGTTGTGGTTTGGTTTGAGACTGGGAAGTGATAACTAAATTAGACCACGTGTGAAATACCATTAAATTGTCATAAGCTAGAAATAGTTATGAGATCTAGTGCAGCATTTGAATTTCTAGGGCTTAATGCATTCCATAAGTTCACAGTTATCACATAGATGTAGTTAGCTTGCTTATTAGGATAGGTTATTGATGCTTGAGAAATATTAATATCTACCTTAGCGAAATTGCTGGCAACGTAGGGAATAGGCGTCAATTGATTTAAATCAATAGTTTCAAGTAAGATTAATCTTGGTGAAGTCGGAACCCGTAGAACATTTTACTTCTTGATTTATCCTCTTTATTAATTTCGTATTCGCTTTAGTTGTTAATTCCAAAAGTACTTTATTTATTAGTTTTTACTCACAATCTCTCATATTTGATTGTCCAAATAAAGTTAAGCTAAATTAATTTCGGTAGTTAGTAATCACAGTCCTCGTGGGAACGATCTTTACTTATCATTTTATTACTTGTTGCAATACGTGTACTTGTGTTAGAAATCACACAACAAGTTTTTTGCGTCGTTGCCGGGGACTATGCCAATTATTAATAGCGATACCAAATAGCTTTAATTTACTTTGGATTTTATTTTGTTTTATTTTGTTCTCTTATTTTCGTTACGTGTGTTTCAGGAACATATTCCGTTAGGTGCATGCGAAAGTTAGGAGATAGCAATTTGTTGCCTTTTGATCCTAAGATGGAGCGAACTTGTCGAAAGAATAGAAAGGGGCAAAAAGCTATTACCCACCATTTGCAAGAAAAAATTGCTCAAATAGTGCAAGTACAAGGTGAAAATAACCAAGAAAATCTACCTAGAACACTGGGAGACTATGCTTTGCCACCCACTGGAATTCAGCTTGTGATTAGAAGGCCAGCGATTCAGGCAAATGATTTTGATTTGAAAACAGTGACACTTCAGCTGATTCGGAATATTCAGTTCCATGGATTGTCTGCTGAAGATCCAAATCAGCACATTGTAAATTTTCTAGAAATCTGCGGAATTGTTAAATACAATGGAGTCACTAATGAAGCTTTGCGTCTTCGCTTGTTTCATTTCTCCTTGAGGGATCAAGTTAAGGAATGATTGAACTCGCTGCCTTCATATTTAATCACTACTTGGGAGGATTTGGTGCACAAGTTTCTGTCAAGATTTTTCCCACTTGGAAAGACAATGAAGATGCGCATAGAAATTAATAATTTTGCACAACATGAAGGAGAAACTCTATGTGAAGCGCGGGAAAGGTATAAGGCATTACTGAGGAAGTGTCCTAATCATGGAGTACCTAGGTGGATGCAAGTTCATAATTTTTACAATGGGTTAATTAGCTCCACAAGAACTCTGATTGATGCATCAGCAAGAGGAGCTTTAATGAACAAGACAACAGATGAAGCTTATGCATTGCTAGAGGAAATTGTTTTGAACCACCAGTAGTGGTCCAATGAAAGAGTCATACCAAAGAAGACAGCTGGGATCCATAAGATTGATGCCATAACTGCCTTGACAACGAAAATTGACAATCTCGCGAAACAGCTACAGAATAGTCAAGCAACTGCTAACGTTGTCCAAGCGGCAGTGGTATGCGAGTTTTGTTATGGTTCACATCATAGTGCAGAATGTCGGGTTGAAAATCCATTTGTGCAAGGCACATCAGAATAAGCACAGTATGTGGGGAATTTTAATGGGCAACAGCACAAACATTACTCTAACAGATATAATCCAGTATAGCGTAATCATCCAAATTTTTCCTAGAGAAATAATCAAAATGTGTTGCAACCTGAGCAGAATAACCCACCATCAGAGAAGAAGGTAAACTTGGAGGATGCATTGGCTCATTTGGCAACTTCGCACACTCAATTCATGAATGAAACAAGGATAAACTTTCAGAACCAGTCTGCACAAATCAGAAACCTAGAGATGCAGTTGAGACAAATGGCTACGTTGTTTTGTGAAAGGCAACAAGGAAACTTACCTAGTACTTCTGAGGTGAATCCTATAAAATATGGCATAGAGCATTGCAAAGCGATCACCTTAAGATGTGGTAAAGAGTTAGAGGAGCCAGTGAGAGCCAAACAGGTTGAGAAAGGTGAAACAAAAAATGAGGAGAAAGATGAAGAGAAAACAGAAGAGCAGGCACAACCTCCTCAAGAACCACATCTGAAAGTTCATTTTCCACAACGCTTGAAGAAGAGCAAGCTTGATAAGCAATTTGCTAAATTTCTTGAAGTCTTCAAGAAACTTCACATCAATATTTTGTTTGCGGATGCGCTTGAACAAATGCGAGTTATGTGAAATTTATGAAAGACACCCTTTCGAATAAGAGGAAGCTTGGAGATTATGAGACAGTTTCACTTACTGAAGAGTATAGCGCTATTCTACAAAAGAAGCTACCACAAAAGCTCAAGGATCCAGGGAGTTTTACTATTCCTTTTAAAATTGGCAATGTTATTTTTGAGCAAGCTTTGTGTGATTTGGGTACTAGTATTAATTTGATGCCTTTGTCTATTTTCAGAAAACTTGGTTTAGGAGAGGCAAACCTACAACTGTAACATTACAGTTAGCTGATCATTCGGTAAAGCACCCTAGAAGAGTAATTGAGGATATGCTCGTCAAAGTTGATAAATTCATTTTTCATGCGGATTTCATAGTTCTTGATATGGAGGAAGACAATGAAATTCCTATCATTCTTGGAAGACCTTTCCTTGCAACTGGAGGAGCACTTATTGATGTTCGAAAGGGTGAGCTTAGGTTGCGAGTACAAGATGGAGAGTTAACCTTTAATGTGTTCAAAGCTTACAAGTATCTAGAAGCGAGTGATAGTTGTTTTCGCATTGATGCCGTAAAAGCTATAGTGTCTAACCATGGGGGTCAATTGGATCCCTTGGAAGCTAGCTTGTTACAAAATGATTCTTTTGTTCCGGTGGGATTGGAGCACAAAGAATATTTGGCGACTAAATAACAAAACATGGGTGTGCAAGCAACGGGTGAAAAAGAATTGTTGCAATTGAATGAGCTGGAAGAATTAGGTGATGAAGCGAATGAGAAAGCAAGAGGTTACAAGGAGATGACAAACGAGTGGCATAACAAACCTGTTTCGGGAAAAGATTTATCTCCCGAGCAACAAATACTTCTTTATCACCCACAAATTCCTAGAAAACGCTAGTCAAGATGGTCTGGCCCCTTTGTTGTGACTAAGGTGTTGTCTTATGGTGCTGTGGAAGTCACCCATTCAAAAAAATGGACATTCAAGGTCAACGAACAACGGTTGAAGGCTTATTGGGATGATGAGTTTGACAAATACAAGACCGTTGTCCATCTCAACTCATCATGAAGAAATTTCTTCGTCGGGCCGTCGACGTTAAAACAAGCGCTTTTCGGGAGGCAACCCAAATTTTCTTACTTTTCTTGATTTAATAGTTGTAGTTGTTTTTCATTAATTTTTGAGTTATAGTTGTTGAAATTAATTATTAATTTTTATTGTCATGATAGGTTCAAGAAAAAAGTTTGGGGGGAGCCGAGGCAATGAGGGGTTCTGCCAAATCATTTAAGGGAGAAAATATGAAAAAATTCATGTTTGGAGTGAAGGGGATGCGTGGATGGAAGAAAAAAAATAAGAAGAAACAAAGTTGTACAGTAGCGTTGTTGCGCTAAATTCTAGCGTAGCTGCGCTGGTGTCCCTAAAAAGTTACATTTTTTTAGAGCTGTTCGAAAACAAAGCAGTGTTGTTGCACTAAAAAATGGCACAACTGTGCTGACGCTGTTTGAAGTAGCGTTGTTGTGCTAAAAATAGCACAGCTGCGCTGGCGTCTCTTTCTTTGATATGTGAAAAAAAAAAATCCTTCACCCATAATTCTACCTACCCAAACCTCATACCCAAAATCCATTTTCAATCAAACCTTAAACCCATTACCACCCAAACCATCAAATCTTTCTTAACCCAAATCATCAGATCTCTCTCAACAACTTGTTGGGTGGTGTCAATTGGAAGAAATTGTTTAACATATCCACATGCCAATGCAACTACTGGAACAAGCTGCTTCGCTTAATTGGAGCTTAAATATTTGAGGAGCCTTCAAACAATGAACGACATGGGCATTTAGGAAAGTCCTCTAATTTCTTTTCTTTTGTATTTTCACATTGAGGACAATGTTTTTCTTTCAAGTTTGGGGATGACGTCTTTTGACTTATTTTGTAAACCTGTCTTATTGAGTTTTGTGTTATGTGTTGTTTTTGTGTTACGTGTTTTAGTTATGATCATGTTTAAATTATTTTCATAAAAAAAAAATCAAAAAATCAGAAAATTTTGGAAAAAAAAATAATGATTTTTTTGGAAGTAATGCTGAAAAGATAAGAATTAGGCTGATGATGAGTAGCGTATGAATAGCATGATAGAAATGAGGATAGTTGACTGAAACATAGTTTGTTTTACGAAAAATTCTCACTTATTGCGCATTTAGCCTCGCCTAGTTATGTTGTTGCTTAGAAAAGGTTTATGTGAGTTTAAGTGAAAAAAAAAATGAGTATAGGACTTTAGAACTTGCTTGATTGTTACTCGAGGCGAAATCCTAGGTTACATAGCATTAGAGAAATGATTTAGGTCGTCTTTGGATCGTTTGAGTCTTTCAAGCCAACCCTTGTAATAATTGAATATCCCTAGTTCACCCCTTTGAGCCTAAGATAGCCTTTTCTTTCTTATGCAACTTACAATATCTTTTTTAACTTGTCAAGTTTGATTTCCCCATATTATGACCCTCATACCTGTAACATATGATTGTTCTAGGATGATTATATGGAGCCATGATGGGAGGTTTGATGATTTGGTGATGTGTTGTTTTGTTTCAGAAAAAAAAATATTGAGAAAAAAAGAAGAAGAAAAGAATGAGAAGAAAATAGAAGAGTCACGCTCCTTGTAGTTAATGTCAAAATTCAAGTTTGGTGGAGTGTGGATTCTTTATGTGCTTATAAAGGTTGTGGATGAATGTTGAGGAAGTGAACTGAAAGAAGAAAGAAAAGAGATATGTTGAATAATTGTGCTGGTACGAAATAGAGTTGGCATGTGCTCCATTGAACATCCTTGAATAGTTGTGTGCTTATAGGTAGTTTAGTCATTTATTATATCCATTATCCTACCTTGACCCTAGCCACACGTTACAACTAAATGTAAAGTCCTATTGATCTTTAATGTTATGCTTAACTTACATTAGTGGAGAGTGGCATGAAAAGTGAGCCTATGAAGTCCTAAGTAATTGAAAATAACAGATTCACATTGGAAATTCGTTTAACTTGCATAAACTCATCCGGGTACAATTGATTGGGATAAGGGCTATTCACACACTCACTTGGGGGATTTGAAGTAAGATGCAAATTAGGTGAAGTTAATATTCCTCGTGCTTATGAGCAAAAGTCACCTCTTGAGTTGTGAAATAAAGCTACTAAGGCCGTGAAAATTTATTATCCTACAACATTGTTTTCATGAATTATCTTGTGTCGAGTCTTTAGTTTTAAGTTGTTTCTTTCTTTAGTTGTGTCTTTTGCTTGAGAACAAGCAAAACTTAAGTTTGGGGGTGTTTGTTAGGTGTATTATTAATATATTATTTCAACATATTTTCACTTAAACTTTGTTAATTTTTGAGTAATTTATGAGCAATTTGATTAGTTTTGTCTTTGATTTGCATTGTAAGTAATTTTCAAGAGACAATCTGAGTTTTGAGGTAAAGATTGAAGAGAAATTGCAAATGATTGGCTTTTATGTAATTTGTGGAGAAATTAAAGAACAAATAGAAGTAGTGCAGTCATAGCGCAGCTGCACAGTATCGCAAGAATTTTAAGGGCGATTTTGTAAAAGGCGCGAAAAGAAGAAACTCTAGGTTAAAAAGAAGACATCAGACGTGAGAAAAAAAAAGCTTTTGGGAGGCAGCCATCAAGAGGGGAGAAAAAACAACATGCTAGAGGAAAAGAAAAAGAGGATTCGCGAGTTGAAGACGGAGGAACGATCCGAATACGGACTTCTGTCCCAATTCTTCTCCAAATCTTAGTTTTCTCTATCTCTCTTATCATGTTTTACGTTACAATTGGGATTTTATTTAATTTCATTATTATGTTCTAAGTAATTTTTCTAGGGCTACGATGTAGCCAGATTATGAATATTTGATGCTTTTGGTTTTGATTGATTGATGAACTATTCCATATTTGCGTTGAGTATTTCATTATGAGATTAATGTTTGTGATTGCCTGATCAACAATTGCATGAGTCGTGGTTTGGTTTGAGACTGAGAAGTGATAACTAAATTAGACTGCGTGTGAAATACCATTAAATTGTCATAAGCTAGAAATAGTTATGAGATCTAGTGTAGCATTTGAATTTCTAGGGTTTAATGCGTTCCATAAGTTCACGGTTATTACAGAGATGTAGTTAGCTTGCTTATTGGGATAGGTTATTGATGCTTGATAAAGATTAATATATACCTTAGTGAAATTGCTGGCAACGTAGGGAATAGGCGTCAATTGATTTAAATCAATAGTTTCAAGTATGATTAATTTTGGTGAAATCGGAACCCCTAGAGCTTTTTACTTCTTGATTTATCATCTTTATTAATTTCGTATTCATTTTAGTTGTTAATGCCAAAAGTACTTTATTTATTAGTTTTTACTCACAATCTCTCATATTTGATTGTCCAAATAAAGTTAAAGCTAAATTAATTTCGGTAGTTAGTAATCACAGTCCACGTAAGAACGATCTTTACTTATCACTTTATTACTTGTTGAGATACGTACACTCGTATCATAAATCACACAACATAAATCTTTTCTCCGGTAGTTAGGTTTGCCTCAATCCGGTTAATTATGGCCATTTTCACTCAGCTAGATCTTGAATTGCATCAGATGGATGTAAAAATGACATTTCTCAATGGAAAACTGAATGAAGAGATTTACATGCAACAACCAGTAGGTTTTGTAGAAGAAGGTCAGTAGAACAAAATGTGTAAACTCCAGCGATCTATCTACTAGTTGAAGTAATCATCCATACAGTGGTATCTAAGGTTCCATAGAGAAATCATTTCGTATGGTTTTGAAATGGTTCAATAAGACCACTATGTCAGAACGCCTCAAAATAGATATGTGATTCTATTTTTGTATGTAGACGACATCTTTTTGGCTGAAAATAACAAGGAGTATCTAATCACTATCAAGAAGTGGTTATCATCAACCTTTGAGATGAAAGATATGGGAGAGACAGCATATGTTCTGGGGGTCAAGATCCAAAGGGATCGGACCAAAAGGCTTATTGCCCAGTCACAAAAGTCATATATAAAAAAGGTGTCTGAACGATTCAGAATGCGGGACTCCAAACCCATAGATACTCCTATAGCCAAAGGTGAAAGCCTAAACCAAAGGATGAGTCCTAAAACCCTAAAAGAAATAGATGAGATGAAGGATATTCCTTATGTTGCTGTTGTGGGTAACCTGATGTATGTCATGTTATGTACAAGGTCGGACATCTGTTTTGCCGTTGGATTGGTGAGCTATTACCAATCCAATCCAGGACGAATCCATTGGAGTGCAGTCAAGAGGATCATGCGATATTTGAAAGGCACCGTGGATTATTGCCTGTGCTATCAAGGAGGTGATCTAAATCTTAAGGGTTTTTCCGACGCTGACTAGGATGGTGACCCGGACGAGCATAAATCCACCTCCGGATATACCTTATTACTGAATGGCGGGGGCCATTTCTTGGGCAAGCAAGAAATAGACGTGCATAGCGCTATCCATCATGGAAGCTAAGTTTGCGGCTTGTTCAGTGGCTGTACAAGAAGCTGTGTGGCTTAAAAGGTTTATATCAGATTTGGGAGTGGTCACAAATGCTGGAAAACCTATGACAATCTTTTGTAATAGTCAAGCAACCATTGCCTACACCAAGGATCCGAAATATCATGGCAAGACTAAACACATAGACATTAACTATAATTTTGTAAGAGATATGGTGATAAAAAAAGATGTAATCATAGAACATATTTCTACGCACGAGATGGTAGCCAACCCTCTCACCAAACCCATTCCTAGAGATATTTACTTGTCTCATGTAAAAGCTCTAGGCTTGCATAGACCTTGATATATATGTTTCATGTGTTGAGATTTAATTATCCTTTTTAAGCTCATACATTTATATATTTCTGATGCCTTATTGATGAATGAAATATATTCGTATACTTGAGATGTGTTGGTTCTTTGTGATATATGTAAATAAGACACTGTGTATGAGTACAGTAGCACATACTATTGGCATAAAAAAGTACGTCGATGAGTTAGAAGGGTTGGCTCTCCCACACGAGCAACCGCCTCTGACGTAGTGGGAGCGTGCAGGGATGAGACAGAATGAGTTGGTTAGTATTCGTCGAAAATGCTATACTCATTCAAGCGTCGCCTTGAATATTGTTGAGGATTAGTTCTAACAAGAATCACCAATATGAGACCTCTTATTGCATATGTTGCAATTTAAGATTGATATATGGTCAGTATGGATACCCCCGATCCATATGTAACCAGTCATAGCCAGATGTGAAACCTCGGTTACTGTGTGTATTAGGTACGAGGATTAAGGTTGGTTATTAAGTGATAACCAGACCAAGATCTGTACGATGTTTGGGTAAAGTTATGACGTACGTTCTATTTTGAAGAATGTCACATTGTAACTCACGTATCATACCGTGAGTACTATAGCGACTACATAAGGGAGTTGATGAATGTATCCCTGCTTCATCACTGTGTGAGCCCTTGAAGCTTTAAAGGCTTCTCTAGTGTGCCCTTAGTGACCTACATTCATTTTCTAATAATTCAAGTTCAATGTTAGCTACTTTGGTATGTTGCCTAAAGATCACAATATATTAGGTCACATGGAACATGTCCAGGAAAGCAGTTGACTTGACTTAGAAGAATATTGGATGAAGGGAAGACTGTTCGCATCGAGCGCTGCATATGATCATTGGTCGACCAGTTATACAATCTAAGTGATTGAACGATCTTAGTGATCGTATATAACTATGAATATATGCTTGAGATTTTAGTCGTCGAACATGGCCTAGGAAGGATTGGGCATGTATTGACGGATGTGAGCTTAATTGGTCTAGGGAACAGTGAAACTCTATCTTTCTATGCAGGAAGTGGCTCCGTGTTGTCCCTAACAGGTACACGGTTTTAGAGCCTCCACTTTGTGCGAGCTCGCGAGTCGTATGACCTATCTGCCAGGATGACTTTGGAGTATTTTGGAGTTATTTTCCAAGAAAGATATCATGGGATACATTCCTAGCCCACCTTGTGTGAGTGGGAGATGTTGGACTTTGGGCATATTGCACCCAAGTTGGGGTGGCCCAATTAACGACCCAAATAGTAGAGGCCCACTACTCCACATAAAAGGAAAAACTTAAAACAGAAAACATACGTTCTGTAGGTTTTAACCACCAACAAAAACAGAAGAAGAAACTCTCTCTACACTCTTGGCTTTTAGGTTGTGGCAAATCAGTGCGTGGTCTTGTACTACACGCTACGACTCTTTGCTAGTGCAGTAGAACAAACGCGATCGTTGATTACTCATTTCTACAATTTAGAGGTATCTATGAATATCTCACTCTGAATCAACAAAATCCTTTTCTACCTGTTTCAATTTTTAGTCATAAGGTGGTAACTTATTGTTCGTTTATTATAATTTTGTTTTTTTTTTTTATCACGCAAGTTTATGTACATATTTCTGCCCACCAAATTTACGTACTTGGAATATTAGTTGGCTGACATGAGTAAACATCGTCCATATCTTCTTATTTATTTATTTATTTATTTAAAGAGAGACAACTTAAATCAATATTATATTACATATAAATTTAAAATATTACATATATTAAGAATTGATCTTAAATTTCTAGTACAAAACGAAACCCATACTATTCGAAGAAACTTCCGTGACAAACGTCCATATCTTCACGGATGATTCCTGTCCATAAGAGTTCTCCATTCACCTTGGGAATCATATAGTCTTTCTTCAGCTCATAATCAATTGGAACCATTTTTTTTTTTGGACGATAGTTAGAACGAATCTAAACCCACTTCTTCTGCTTCATTCATGTCTATAGCTAGCTCGCCTTGTTGGCAAATTATGGGCATGACAAGAACATACATATTAAATTGTGCTTTTACGATATAACACCGCTATTATTAAATCTTCCTTATAATGCTATATAATATGAGAGGATCTAAATTTATATCTTAGAAATTTCTGACATAATTGGTCATTTGGTTTAGTTATAAGATTCTCATATTTTAACTGTGAAAAATTTCAAGTTCAATTCTTGTGTTTAACATCTTAAGTGATTCAAATTGATTTTGATCTCCATTGAATAAAAAAAAAGGAAAAAGAAAGAAATGTATGACCTAAAAGAGATACAGTTAAACCCCTTTAAATTTATACTTTTGATAAAATAATAATATTTTTTAAGTAATAACATTGTCTGGTCTTGCCTTGAGGTTAGTGTGCTAAATTAATATTTTTCATAAAATTATAAGATAATAAATTTTAAATATATCTTTTATATTTTATATAAATTAATAATTAATTAAAAAGTATATACATAATTTCAGTGGCGGACTTAGACACCCACATTCAAGAGGTACACTCGTGTGGTGAAAGAGGTCAAAGTGTGCAATCATACATGAAAGTATCAAATATTATAGTGTTTTGAAAAAAAAAACCAAAAAAAAGAGAAAAAAAAATACTTTTTTTTTTTCAAGTTGAGGGACATGTAAGTCCACCACTGCATAATTCTCATGGTTGTGCACCATACTATTAATATTCTCTATTTATCACATTATATACATTTTTCAATTTCAAGTTTTTCGAACCTTTAATTACTTCTAAATTTTGGAGAAACTATTATTGACTAAATTTCCGGAACCTTCCCCAGCCTAAAATACTTGAAGGTTTTCCTTACTTCTCATAAACGGATGGCACATTAGAAGTGATATTTGGATGATACTTAAAGGAGAGATATATAACATTACTCTAATATATACCATAATAAAACCAATGCTGCAATGAAGAGAATAATAAATATATGAAAGAAAATCTTTTGCAGGAAATTAAATGAATACGACATATATGTAAGTTTTTCATTTCGCCAAATTAACGAGATTTTTTAATAATAAACCAATTCTACAAATTAATCACTCTTAATATTAATATTAAGAAAGTAAACTTCCAAAAGATGACAACCCAACTACAATTAAGCGACATGATTTAGCTACTAAAACTAAGCTAAAGGGGACTCTAAGACGTATATCTAAGTTGCAACGATACTTTTGCTACCCTATCGAACTGCTGATAAATCCACATGCAGTTATCTTTCAACGAATCTTTCGATTCACTCGTGGGATCCGGGCAGTCCGGGGGGCCATTACGGCTACTCTCTTCTCTCATCAGCTGAAGGGAAAGCATCATAGTAGAAGTAATTTTCCATGTCCATGGACGTGCCTTCGTGCGATGATACATTGCCACCAGTTGACGATGTATTATTAGGCAGATGAAGATTACTTTCTATATTGTCAACTTGCAAGTTTTGGTTCTCTTCAGGGTAATTTTCCTCATACCAAGCAATGAATGGATTCATATCAATTGGTGGCTCCATGGACACAGGCATTGGGGGATCTTGAGCACCAAAAACTTGTAGTTGGCCTGGTTCTATATCACATGCTTGCTCGTTTGTCTCCGTAGGGTTGTTGTTTTGCTTTTCCTCTTTTCGAATTTTAATTCTCTCATAAATTCGGCATAATACAATGCCATCAAGCTGCAATTATTTTCATCAGAAGAAAAAGTTAGACCCAAAAATTAATAACATTATATATTCGTCGTCAGCACATATAACTTTTTATGCCCGTTGAGGAATTCTTTTAAAATATATCTCTATATTTTTAGCGAAAAAAAATTTAATTAGCCTCTACCGAAATTAACATATATTTATATAGTTATAAAATTACGTATTATAATCTCAAGAAGAAAAAATCTTCATCATACCAGCCTGCTTGATGAAGATCTCTCAAAAGCGCCACATTGCTTCTCGGCAGCTACGAATTCATGCATTATCCAATTTGTCTTGATCATTCTCACCTTTGCTTGCTTGTTGTTGTTTGTTAGATCTTTAAGATAGTATACTAGTGTGTTCTTGTAACCTAATACCACCTTTTTATCTTCTTCATCATAAATTCTAGTGATTTTGCTTGTCATTTTCCACGAGCCTCTGCAATCTTTGGTGCAGCGATCAGGTCTACTTCCTTTTTTGTGCTTACGGTCTCTCGTTGTGAAAAAGTATGCAAAATTTGATCTTGTTTTTATGCCTGCAAATCATGTGTTTTTGCATGCACACACATATTCACATCAATGAGAAAACATAAATTAAATGGTTATAAAAATTCAAAATACAGTATTAGAGTATTCTTGGACACGAACTAATTCAAATAATTTATCGTAATTAAATTCTTGGCCGAGCTTATGTAAAATATTTATATATATTTCATCAGTGGACTAAATACATGAATTTGTAAGAAAGTCTACATATTCCTTATGAATTGCATGGTTTATTCTAATTCTAATCTTTAGTAAGTCAAGACATTCGGAAAGCAGGAACATAATAAATAATATTTTAACAGTTTAAATTTTTAGATAAATTAATAATTTAATATAATATCAGAGTCTTATATTACCAAACGAATTTGAGTTTAAGTATCACCATCACCTATTTAAAAATTTTAAAAAATGAACATATGACTAATAAGTGTAACAAATCCTTCTGTATTATACCATTTTAAATTTTTTAAATGATGTAGTATTTCATATTGTTCGTTTACTGCAATTATATTCAACACGCAAGTTTATATATATGAAAATTTCATCAACAAGATTAAACACAAGAATTGGTAATTAGAAAATATATACCAGGAATATCAGCTGGCTGACACCAGTAAACATCCATATCTTCACGGATGATTCCCGTCCAGAACGGCTCTCTATTCAGCTTCGGAATCAAATAGTCTTTCATCAACTCGTAATCAGTAGGATCAAATCTAAACCCTGGTTTTTCTGCTTCAATATTAATCACGTCCATGGCTCGATCGCTATATAATGTTGCTTCAAAATTCGTATGCATTGGAATGAAGGGTGACTCACACTTATATAAACTATGCATGCATGAAGAATATTTTCAGAGACTTAATGGGATTAAGACTCTTCTTTTCAAAATAAGTATCGGATATGGAGTTATATATATATATGTATATATATACAATCATCATATACATATAAATTTTTCATCTCTCTCTTTAATATCCAAATCCTATTCTTCTTCTGTAATGGGACTAGCCTATTGCCACAGAAAAGTGAACACGTTTTTATCTTAAAAAAGTCAACAATATTCCTCTTGGATGACGTGGCCTTATCTTACGTGGATTAACACCCTAATACAATTTACAAAAAAAAAAAAAAAAATCAACATTCCTCTTGAGTCACTTTTTTTTTTTGACCCAAAAGTCTAGGGTTATAGTCAATTGTGACCTGTTGTAATTAGAAATTTTAAGTTTGAATCATGACTTAGATCTCCATTATATAAAAAAAGAATTTATAGTTTTTTCATAACTCCTTCTTTTCTGAAAAACTAGTACGGAATTTTCGCAAGGTTACTAACTACATATATATATATATATATGATAGAAACAAAATTGGAGTTGCCACTAGGGTTTTGGTCCAATGGTACTGTTACTCATGGATGTGGCAAGTTGTGAACTTGAGTTTTACTGGTTATGTTATAGGGCCTAATTATACCTCCCATGAATCAAAAAAAATAAAAATAAAAATTGGAGTTGCAGAATTTGGCTTCCAATATATAAAAGAAATTGTATTTTTTGTAGCTCCTTCTTTTCCAAAAATCTAGTTTCTCCTTAAAAAAAGATCTTAAAAAAACAAAGACTATCTCCAATGGTTGTCAACCCCTTGAAGGGGAAAAAAAAGTACAGACATACATACACATGTAGTATATACAATATATACAATGAGAGTAAATGGAATTTTCACAAGGTTATTAACTATTAATTTGGAACAAAATAGATTGATATAAACAAAATTGGAGCTGCAGAAAGAAGAATATTTCTGCCATCTAGACGTATCATCTTCCTAACCAGAGATCAAAAAAGAAAATTTTATTGGGTTCAAAAGAAAAAAAAAAGAAGAAAAAACCTTGAGTTTAGACTAATCATCTTGGTTCAAGCTTCTTTTAATTCTATGCGGCCATCAAAGAGTTTTGTCCAATTTGTTTTTCTTACCAGAAAATAGTTTGGACAAGGTCTGCAATTCGTGACTACATTTATTTTTTTTCTTTTGCTATGTGGGAAGCTAGCTGACGAAGGCGGAATACCAACTGATAAACTTCTAGGTGTAACAGTACGCTCCAATATATGTACGAGATCAGTCAAAAGTGTGAACCTAATATGCAGCAAAGAATTTCGAACCTAAATATATTGGGTTCTACCTCTCCTTATTAACGACTTAATTATTTTTTTTATTTTTATTTTTTTCTAAATATGAGCAAATGTTTCATTAAAACCAGCCAAAAATATATTTACAATTAGTTTGATCTTAGAAGGATATATCAACTATCTGAAGTTTTTCACTCATCAATATTCCAAGCAAAATATATTCTCCAATTCCTTTCTTTCCAAATGTGAAATACATAAAATTTTGCACAATGATTTTTTTTTAGATGACATGAGAATTCAGATGGCGGAATTCGATTACTGGATTATTCAGCGGAACTCGATTACCAATTGGTAAACTCTTGGGTACAACAGTGCCACCTACACATGTACCAGGTCAGTTAAGGTCAAAACTTCTAAACAGTGAGAGTGGCAAACCCGTTACCTTGTAATAGCAATTTCAATCTTACTATCATAGGATTATATCCTTGTAGGCTAAAAATGTAGCCCTAGTTGGTGTGTGTAAGGCGTTTAATCATTCAATAGTCTTACAAACATCTTGCCATGCAACTTCCGCTTTCTTCCCATTGTCTTCACTACCAGCCCATAGGAAAGATGCAAGCTTTTTTCAATCTATTTGCATCGCATTAACAACGTAACTCCACTCTTTTGTGCAAGCAGAATGTATAGCATTATAAAGTCCTTTGAAGTTGACCACGATCTTTTACTTAAGCTCTATATACACCTCTTGATTATCTTAACCAAGGTTCAAGCTTTACGGCATACATTATAATTCACATATCTCCTAGCTTTTAAAGGGAACACAATATCCTAGGTTTGCAGTAAGAACACATTCTAAAATTTTAAGAACTTAATTGAGATAATTGAGTATTTATTACGTTTTACAAATTTTAGATATTAAACTTGTCACTTGTAAAATAATATAGATGAAATTAAAAAAAATATATAATTATCAAGGACCAAGTGTGTAACATTTTAATAAATGGGACCAAATAAAAAAATACAAATATTGCAAACAATTTGTGAAATTTAACCTACAAAAACATGAAGATATATTTTTATATACACATAGTTACGATTATTTCAAATTGTGTTCTAAAAAAAGTAGCCTACACTCTTGTCTTATTTTAAGTGTCACGTAATTTTCAACATGCTCAAAAATCCTGAATGGCCGGAAAGAATTTGCTTATAGATGACACAACGAACTCTTCGCTCCAAGTTACTATGTAATACTATTCTAGCTCACAAAAGGATATTTCTCTCACACACGCCCCTTTTACTCATAATACATAAATAAAAGAATCTCCTAATAAATGGAAAGTCACGTGGCAAACAGGTGACGATTTGAATTATAAAAATCGAACCGAAACCCCTCTCGTAAGCTTTTGTCTTCATTAACCTCCCACTGCAACACACACACACACACACTTTGCGTTCAAGATCCGTAACCGCATAGCCTCTTCTAGGGTTTTTCTTTCAATTTCAATTAATTTTTTTTAATTACATTCTCTACTTCTTTTCCTCAATTTTATCGAAAAAATTAAAAATTGAAAAAATTCTTTAATTTTGGGGAGATGAAGCTCACTGTTAAAACTCTCAAAGGCAGCCGCTTCGAAATTAGGGTTCAGCCCACTGACACCGTTAGTTGCAACTCTCTCTCTCTCTCTCTCTATATATATATATGTGTGTGTGTGTGCGTGTGTGTGTGTGTGTGTGTGTGTATGTCTCTATATGTGTTTATATGTATTTTTATGTGTATATGTATGTGAATTTGTGGTTATGGAGTGTGAATTCAGTGGGAGAAAATTTATTAATAGAATTACGTTTGCAATTTTTTATTCTTTGCCACTTTTCTGTTTATATTTTTTATTTTTCGCTTAAGATTGTGATATATGTAAAGATTTTTTTTTATACTTTTTATATGGATGTTTGATGTGTATGTATATATAAATGTGATTTTTTTGCTAATATATATTTAAATTCAGTTGCAACTTTTATATGATTAGTTACACTAGGTATATGTATTATTTGTGCTTCTTTTCTTTTTATATTTTATATTCTTTTGCTGAGGTTTGTTGTGGGATATTGCTATTTTCCTGAACTTTTTATATAAGAAATTTGGTAGAGATTTGTGGTGCAAAACTTATATGGGCATGTAAAATTTTGTAGCATAGAATTTTCCAAAGTAATATCATATTTAGGGTAGCGATAACCATGGAAAATTGTGTGTTTTGATTTCTTAGAAATGATGAAATAAGGTGGTAATGGTGTGAGCTAGATGGTAATAAGGGAATTATCTGGTTGATTAGGCAAATGATTAAAAAGGATTCATGGTAATCTGTTTGAAGAATTTGAGTTATTTTTTCGTGTTGTGGCTACTTTGAGTGTTAAACTATAAGATAATTTATAACCAAAGATAGTGGGAGTTTTCTTGCTAGAAAGCTTTACAATACAACGACAGAAATTATCTAACTTGGTGGGGACTGTATCTAACTATTGGAATTGATAGTTGTATTATAGTTATAGGAAACTCCTAAAACATGGAAGAGGTCGTTGGTAACCTCCATGGAGTTATGATAGTATAATCGCATTAAATCTCTTATTTTTTATTGAACTAATAGTTCAGGTATCTTTATGATGTGGTTGCTTCGTTGCATAAATCGTGGACAAGGGGTTATTAACCGGAGAAGATAGAGAATTTTGATGTGGCTGTTTTGATTTTTGTCCACATTTTTGTGTTTTTGGATTTATGGATGTTTAATGGTAGATATTTGGTTTCCGTCACTATTAATTTTTAATGAGAACAAGTTAAAATACTGTTACTGATAGTAATGGGATTCGGGGCTACATTTCATGATTGAATGAAATATGAATTTTCATGCTCTTAGATTATGGCGGTTAAGAAGAATATTGAAGATGTGCAAGGAAAGGACAATTACCCATGCGGTCAGCAATTATTGATCCATAATGGTAAAGTATTGAAAGATGAAAGTTTGTTGGCTGAAAACAAGGTTTCTGAAGATGGTTTTCTTGTTGTCATGCTCAGCAAGGTAATATGTCTTGCTTCTAAATCCGCTAGTATTGTGCTTTTAACTTGGGGACTTTGGGATATGTGCTGACAGTCTGAGATATTAACTGTACTCCTCGCTGGATTTTTTCTTACAATGTTTTTGGGTTACGTTTATCTTGTGCAGAGCAAAACTCAATCCTCAAGTGCAACATCATCTGCTCAGGTACTTGTCTAAATATGCTTTGTGTCTTTTTTTTCTTATTTTTTCTTTTTCCTTTTCTCTTTCTTTTTCTTTTGGAGGTTTGACTTGCTTTATTTTCTGATAAAGTTGTCCCTAATCCTGGTTCTGCTGAACAGCCTGTATCTACTGCAGCACCAGCTTGTAATTCTGCATCGGCACCTGAAGCTCCTCCAGCTGTACAGTAAGTTAAAATGTGGACTCTCAGCATTTCTTAACTGCTTGGTGGGTTCTGCTCGTGTGATATGACTTTTATATTGTAGGGCCCCTAAGAGTGCTGCATCTGTTTCGGACACTGTGACAATGAAGTACGTTATCATTCTAAAGGCTAACATCCCTCATAATATGATATGCATTTAATAGCCCATGTGCTATGCATCATCATACCTTTTCTTGGGCATGTTTACACCAATCTTTTTTTGCTTTGTTGTAGTGCCTCTTCTGATAGTTATAGTCAAGCCGCTTCCAATTTAGTGGCTGGTAATAATTTTGAGCAAACTATTCAACAAATAATGGATGTGGGTGGTGGGAACTGGGACAAGGAAACAGTTACACGTGCACTTCGAGCAGCATATAACAACCCAGAGCGAGCAATAGATTATTTGTATTCGGTAACATTACTTCTTTTCCCCTGCAATTCTTTTTTGTTTCTTTTCTTTTTTCCATTTCTTTTTATCTTCGCTAGTTGGCACTTAGCATGGGCTTGGTTCAATATATCAGGGCATTCCACAAACAGCAGAGGTTGGAGCAGCAGTGGCTCGGACTGGGAACAGTACTGCCACTGAAACTGGTGCGGCAGCAGCTGCACCCGTATCTGGAGGACCAAATTCATCTCCTTTAAATTTGTTTCCTCAGGTGTTTCTATTCTACCTTTCAAGCTGCTTAAGCGTCTTTCTACTCTTCTTTGTATCTTACATCATCTGAACTGAAATCTCCAGGAGACCCCTTCCGGTGCTGCAACTGCTGGTCTTGGGTCCCTTGATTTCCTAAGGAACAACCCTCAGGTATGGACTTTGTGATTGTAGTATATGTGCATTCTTGTATACGAGCAGTGTCATCTTTTAAATTCTTGTCACGTATTTTTGTGGTTAACCGAGGAGCTTATCTTTATCTGGTGTGGCTACTGATGTTCTCAGTGATTACAACCCAGTTTTGGTACTTCTAATTTTTTTGTCTTATAGTCTCGAGGTCTTGACAGAACTTTAGCAAGAGCATGGTTGTATCTTAATTAGAGTTTCGCTTTTTGCATTTCAGTTCCAATTATTGCGTTCACTGGTGCAAGCCAATCCGCAAATTTTACAGGTCTGTGTCATTTAGGATTTATATGGTCTATATCGGATTTCTTTGTTTTTAAGCTATAACCAGGTTTTTCCGTTACAGCCCATGCTTCAGGAGGTAGGGAAACAAAAACCTGATCTTTTAAGGCTAATACAGGAGCATCATCAAGAGTTTCTACACTTAATAAATGAACCTGAAGATGGTTCTGGCGGGTGAGTTGTTTATGTTCTCTCATGATTTCTGCACGGATTATTAAGCTTATGCATACGTGAGTATATGTTAGAATTAAGTCAATTATATTTTATTATCCCGTCAACAAATCTTGTGCTCTGCTGACTTTCTTGAAATCCTGGACTGCTTGTAAAATTTTTGAGGTCAACATGGTTAGATTTTGGAAATTGACAATAATTTTCTTACTTAATTTTTATATAAAATATGTTGTAACTTGTGCATTAAAGTCGAATTGCTTATTGCAAAATTAAACTTTTCTGGCATGTAATAAGAATTTTCTTTATTGGTCAAACTATGAAATCTTCTTCCTGATTTGAAGACAATGGAGTTCTGCTGTCTAATGCACTTCTGTCATGCATGTGCGAGACATCTCTGCACGTCTTAACCTCAATTCCATGTTTCATGACATCCTAGCTGCTGTCTAACATAACTTTCTCTTATCTAGGGATATACTTGATCAGCCCGAGGACATGCCTCATGCCATTAGTGTCACACCAGAAGAGCAGGCAGCCATTGGACGGGTATGGAGACCTTCGCACCCCTTCAATAAATGGAAAAAAAGAGAAAAAGAAAATGATGCAACCTCACTAAACAAGTCTCACATATGTTTATAACTTTGGGCGGCTCATATGCTATTTAAATCGCAGAAATATGTTATTGCTTTTGTAAGTAAGCCAAGTCTTTTTCTCTCTTACAGCTCGAGGATCTGGGTTTCGATAGAGCCCTTGTGATCGAGGCCTTTTTAGCATGCGATCGTAATGAGGAGCTGGCAGTCAACTATCTACTGGAGCATGCCGGGGATTACGAAGAAGACTGAGTGATAAAACCTTTAACTGAAATTCTTTAGCACCCACAGATTACATATGGTACTCTTGAAGTTTTTTAAAAGCAATCATATGTTTAGTAGCAGATTAGATGGTTTAAAGTTCATATTCTGTTACGCTATAATTGAATGACCTTTTCTATGGTTCAAGCTTCAATGTTATAAATTCACGTTCCATGTGATGATATTTTGGAAGGTCAAGTATTCCATTTAAAATTATAATGTTTCGAAATGGGTCAAAACGGAAAAGAAAGACATGAAATTTGAAATGAAAGAATTTTGGTAGGGATCACATTTTGCAGAATTTAGGTAGGGACTATGGGTAATTGATGGATCAGTCTCTCATATGATTGGTGGAATTAGTGGGATCTATACATGTGAGTTTTATTAATATGTGAGAGATTGATTTAGTCTGGATTGATTGAAAGTTTTTTCATGATACTACATGCATAAAGTGATTTTTATGCTCTTTTTTTATTTTATATTAAACTTTTATAAAGTCAATCCAAAATGCTTTCTTTAATACAGTTTCATTATGGAATATAATCATATCTGACTAGTGTGTGTATATATATATATAAAGACTAGTTCACACACATATATATGTATATAAGATCCATTACAGTTTAATTTTTTTTTCATCTGTCGTTAGTGAAATTGAAACAATTTAAATCATAAACGTAAAGATCTAACAACATATGTATGCACAGGTACAGCATCTAATAGAGCACAAGCTTCGCATATACATACATAGGTATATACATAGAGATTGAAAATAATACGAGAAAAAAAATGAAATTAATTGAATTAATTAACTAATAATTACCAATGAAAAGAGCTCACCGACCTGTTTGTGGAAGAATCAGGAGAGACGTAATTGGAGAAAATATGGATGTTGATCTTTATATAGATATTTGGTTAGATTGAAATTAATCTAAAAAGTGAAGGGCAAAATTGTCGTTAGAGTAACTAAAATTTTCTCCTCCCTCTATTTTATTTCAAATTAGAGTGATCACATTTTGGAGTTATGGAGAGATTAGGCATAAATCTCCTTTATACCCATTCACTCTTTTCCTTCCAAACCAAGCAGGGAAAATGACTAAATCTCTCCTCCCATTACCATCCCCTTCCCCTTATTCCCCCCAATCCAAACACACCCTAAAGCATGGGAGAGAAAGGCCCATCCTAGGGGCATCACTCTCTCATCATACGACCTTCTACCACTGAGTCCAGGCCCTAAGGAACTAAGCCAATCCAAGTGCCCTCTAGGGCCCCACTAAATAAAAATAGAAAAGGATCGAGAAGTCCTCAACTCAACCAAAGGAAGTTTGCAGTTATTGGGTAATGGCGTAATGCTATTGTCTATGACAGTTTTGCCCTCTCTGTATAGGCTCTAATGTTGAAGGACAACGCTATTTATTAAGACATGAACCTCTCAATATGTGATTTTTGAAGTGGGCTCTTAGGAGCTACTTCAAGCTGTACCATGAAGAATTTGGACAATCATTGTCTCTCTTTGTATCTCTCATATACACATATATGTGGGACATATTTTTAGAGATATAATGTTATGAGCGAATGAAAAATAATTTGAATATCTTATAATCGTTAAATTCACTTATAAAGTTACATCTTCTCTATGAGAATGTTATGGTTCTCAAAAGAGTCTTTCTTTCATCAAACAAATTTTCAAGATTGAATGAAAAATATTTTTTATTCACTTTTTTGACTTTGATATAACCAACTCTACTTAGTGGGACAAAACTTAATTTGATTTTATTTTATTTTTTACTTTGACACATTCTAATTCGAAATCCTCCTACAACCTGCTTAGAAAAGTTTGATTTTGATTCTCAAGTATTAGAGGGCCAATACTTCTTTATTTATTTATTTATTTTCCATCTATCCCACTTGTTGGATTCTCACTCAAATTTTAGGCCTATTATTACTAGACCTTTGGGTGGGATTAAGTAGTTTTGGACTTATTTTCATATCCTTGTGCAGCTGCACAAGCTGCGTGTGGATGTTGACCTTCTACATAAAAACATATATTATTTTAGCGAGCTAGGGTAGTCTTGTCAGTTTAAAGTGTTTATCTTTGTTTGACCCAAACATTTTAGCATTTGACCCAACATACACTGTACCAAAGCCCCTCGCGGCTGAGCAGTCATTAGGGTAAGCCGAAAATTCTCTCATACGTGTCTAATATATATATATATTAGTTAGGGATGGCCCGTGGTTATGCATAGGCTAAACCCAATGTATATTAAAAAAAATATTAAAAATAAAATTATTTACATTGAAAATCAATAAATGCAGAGAAGTCAAAAGTTAATATAGTTTCAACAAAATACATAAAAAAACGCCCCTCTCAATTTTCCTTATGCCTACCATGACTAATTCATGAGATCAATCATCCTCAATGATCTAGGTTAACAACCAATTCTGCGCATGATAGTTTTGTCTGCTTCGGCCAAATAAATTGTACAAATGGAATTCACAATGTATTGATTACAATAGTATAAATGCTAGCCTTTGCTTCTATCTGAAGATCACAAGAACTGGAAAGAAAATGACAAATTGGATTCACATTAGCTTGCGAAAAAGTATGATAAAGTAATACATAACACTAAATGTTTAAAAAAATTTGAACATAATGTTCTTTAAATCGTGCAAAGTATAATATTTGCCAGAATACAGTGAAATCATGAAACTAACTTTCCACATCAAGTAGAAGTAAAGCCATCAAATTCTAAGTGTCAAATACAGATTATAAGAGCATCATGGATCAGCAGACAAATGAAGATTAGATTTTAGGGTAATTGTGAAATTTACATCATAAGATCATTTGTTATAAACTGAAAGCCAAGTAGTTCTAACGAAATGTTTGTACCGAAAAAGGAACGCATGGAGAGTTCATATAAATGATTCTATAGTGTTTGATACATTGCAACTTACCCTTTGTTCCAACGTGCTTTGCAACTTTTGTCCAATTCCCCCATCCATACATTTCAATACCCTGGGGGCATTATAAAATAATTGTACAATAAAGTTTCAAAGAGGTCTAGAAAGAGTCGGTCTTAAAATATAAAATTGGAAAGTATGAACATCAACAACTAATTTCATTATTGATTTTCAATGAATACATAAAAATTTGTTGAAAAATTGAAATTTCAAGCATTATCACAGAATTTAGGCTAACCAAAATTAAAGGGCATACCTCTAGAAGCAGAGTCTCGTTATCAGCACTCTAATCCAGACGTATGAGAGAAAATGACAAATTATTCTGTGAAAACATAAAGACTTCAATATTACCACAAAATGACAAGGGAATACCAAGGATAAGTAAATAATAAAATTGGATTGAAAGTTAGCAAGACTACTAATGCAAATAAACACATTGGCAAAAAATAAATAAAATTACACAAGCAACTACACGTATGTTAACATCATAATTCCATGTAAGAAGCCTTCTTGGCATCTGTTACCCGAACCCATAGCTCAGTCGTTGTGTGTTTTTGTTGCTGTCGTGTGTGTATGTGTATTACTGTGAAATGTGTGTTGTGCGCGAGTGCGTGACTGGTGTGTGTGTGGTAGAGATGGTGAAGCTGAAAAATTATGCAAGAAGATTGAACATTTCTGGGAAAATGGCTTAAAGATGGTGATGTTAGAAGAAATTTATGTGTGTGTTTTTTAGTTCGACTTCATTAAATATTTCTTCGACAAATTCATTGTAGAGTACAATCTCAAATATGGACTTTTCTCTTTGGACACTCATTTGCATAATGGCCTCTTTCTCTGCACAACCAACAAGTGCATTCCTTTAATGGTCTTTTGCTTTTTTTGAAGTATCTATTTTTCATCAACTAAGGTCTGGTTAGATTAACTAGATGATGGAATACTAATTATGGAAACTATCTTAGTTTCTAGATCATGAATGCTCAGAGAACTAATCTGTGTTATTGTGTGTGTGCGCGACTAATATGTATGCATGGTGTGTGTGCATGACTGATATGTATGTGTGTGTGACTGGTGTATGTGTGTCTCTGTGTGTTTTGATGTATGCTTTTGTATGTTAGGCGGAAAAAAGGTGGATGCGTGGGGATGATGACGAAGAAGGTGGAAGGTGGAAGAAGATAGGGGGTGGTGCTTTCTCAGCGTGTGTTTGAAATGGGGCGTGGGGGTTTGAAATTTTTTTCATTTCATTTTTTTTTTGGTTCGGGGGTATTTGTGTCCAAAAATATGGAATAGTAATATGTACTATTAAATTTCTAACGATAAGTGGACGGCAGGGGGTTGGGTGATGGGGGTATTTGTGACAAAAAATATGGAATAGTAATATGTTCCATTAAATTTCTAACGATAAGTGGACGGCAGGGAGGTTGGGTGATGGGGGTATTTGTGTCCAAAAATATGGAATAGTAATATGTTCCATTAAATTTCTAACAATAAGTGGACGGCAGGGGTAATAAGATGAAGTTTTAAACGTCAGGATAATTAGTGTCAGCGCCTATAAATTTCAGAGTTATAAAGTGAATTTAACCCTAAAATGTTTCAATTAAAGTTTTGTTACCCCACATTCCCACCCCCATTTTGCAACCCCTACACAGAACCTACCGTGCTAACCGCCCTCTACAGCCTTTTCCTTGCAACCACAGACCTTGCTCCCTCTCTCCCCCTAAATAGACTCGGCTTTGCCCTTTTTCTCCAGAGCGTCCAAAGCTTTCAAAATCATTATTTGATTGAAAATTTTGGACACGCTCTTACTAATCGTGTCATCAGCTTCTTTGCATTTCTTGTGAAAATCAGAGACTGCCTTGAAATTGGCTCGGTCCCCATCCGATTTGATACTCTCGATCACTCCAATACCTTGCACAGAAACTTTCTCCAGAATATCAGACGATGACTTACCATCGTTGGGATAAGGGAAATCTTGAGGCGCAAATTCCACCACAGCAAATCCAACAGGGACCTCATCAAACGATTTCAACATCGATCTTCAGAAGTGACTCTACAAGGGTCTTGTGTTTCTTTTCCTGTCCCAATACAAGCTAATTAAACAACTAAATTATAAAAAAATAAAAAAATTGAAAAAACTACCTTCAAAATACTCTCTTTCAAATCCACCATGCTGCTCTAGCACGCATCATCCTACTCATCTATAGAATGATTTAAAAACAACATATCAACATAGTAATAAAATAGAATAAATAAACAAGAAGTTAACCAGATAGACCCAAAAGACTAACTGTAATGCGAGGAATGTCAAGAAAAAAACATTAAAAGAAAAAAAAAAGAAAAAAAAAACAAAAATATAAAAAAAGAAACATAAAAATAACTTTAAAAATCATATCAAACAGCTAAACAAAGTTGTTAAGCACAGACAACTAATCTCCACATTGAATAATTAAAAAAAAAAAAAAAACTGATCAATATATAAAATATACAACACGCTTCTAACCTTGAAGAAATCAACTAAAAACATGGTGATATTAAAATATTGTTGTTCTTTCGTTCCTAAGTTTTTTTTTTTTTTTTTGTATTACGAGATAAGTCAAATACATTATAAGATAAAAACTTATAAGAAAAAAAAAAATCAGATATTTAGTTAATGGATGAACAAAAGTAGAAAATGCTCCAATTTTGCAAAAGAAATAAGTAGGCAAGTTTTTACATGTCATGTTTGCGTATAATTTTATTTTGAATCTAGGATAATGTTAAAAAACATAGATAAGTCAAGGTTATTAATTTAAGCAAAAAAAAACCTTGATTTGCTTTGTGAAATTGCTTAAGAACTTGTGTAAATGAGGCATGCTAGTTTATAAATGTTTATTTGGGTGTTTTCTTGAAGTTATGTCCTATACGAGAGAGTTGGCTTGTAAGTTAGCATTATAGACTTAAGTATAAGTCACATTAACCACCAGAAAAGTAAATTTGAGGCATGTATAACTTTGAGATGGAATGCAAGTATCTTGTGCCAAAGAAATAAGGCGTACACGTTGATTACCTTGATCTGAACTTGTCCTTGATAACTCACGAGACTAGTGTATAGGATTTCCTGTACTTTTGTAAAGTTGCACAATACTCTTTGTAGTTTTAAAAGTGTACAGTAACTTCATGTGATTTAGGAAACTAACTACAATAACTCCCTGTAATTTTAAAAATGTACGGTACCTCCTTATAGTTTCTAAAACTAAGCACAATAATCTATTCTATCAAAAAATTCGTTTATTTTAACAAAAAATGTGATGCACGTGCATGGTTATGAAGTGATCAACTAAAACCTCTGGCAGTTGGAAGAATGGAATCTAACTTGTAGTCTCCTGTTTATTTATTTTGATTGACAGAACTGAGAAAGCTTGTTCCCTTACTCCACCGGGTTCTTGGATGAATGCCTCCCCGGTAAATGCTCTATATACTCTTCCCCGAGATGGCACATCCAGCAAATCAGGTTCAGGTCTGTTTATGAGCAGGAAGAGCAGAGAAAGAAGAGCTATTTCAAATGGACAAAAGTCGAGAAGATTAGTTGTGTCTATGCTGATTGGATCGACCATACACCTCCTTTTGAAATTGAATGGCAAAGTGGAGAGCTAGATTGTGTAAATGTCATATTTCAAACTTACTATAAATCCTTTCAAAGTGTTGCTATCTTAATTTACACTAGGATTTTCGGTTGAGGTAATCCACGAACCTTAATACAGAAGCTTCTGTTTCGAAGATGCTGCCTGCTCGTCTGTTCGAATAGCAGATTGTCTATTACTGGAAATCACAGCCCCTGTTACTTGCATGATGTTGATCTGTTCCCAGTTGAACTTCCATGTTTTATATCCGAAAGTTTGTACATTGCTGTGTTCCTGTGTCTTTATTAGATTATTAAGTCAGTGTAAGAATCAAAGCTTTTGATGAAAGATTGAGCTCTATGCAGAATAAGAACGTGCGATAAGCATAATAATATAGGTACTTTTGAATCGTTAGAAATGTTTCAAACCACATCTCATTAATTTGATCACAACCTCAAAACCCTACATCAGAAATGTTTCAAACCAATAAAGCTTTTCAGACTCTCAAAATGACCAAGCTTCAAAATTTTTCAGGTGTAACATTTTCAAATTTCAGATCTCAGTTTTCATGCTTAATCTTTTCTTGCTACCGTAAATATGACTCGTACAAAGATTATACGTGCCACATCTCATTAATTTCAATATGTGTTACATAATCCTGTATCCTGTAACTAGTATTTATCAACCTTTACTCAGCTCTGTAGAAGACACTGAGTAGACCCCTGACTCGTACAAAGATTATACATGCCACATCTCTAGGTGCTTGTGCTCGTGTTATATTCGTGCAATTTGACTTTCCTAGGAAGAAATTCATGATATTCCACGTTTACAGGAGACATAATACAAGTATAGTTCAAAATTAATTTGGTGGGTTCAAATAATAACTTATTTTGCACCGGTGGTATTGAACCTACAATATCAATATCGCTTGCGTGTTATGGCATATGGAGAAAGAAAGTTCTTGCTAACACAACAAACCTCTAGGTGCTTGAGATCGATGAGCTAATATTTGTGACTTTGTATACACCATGAGACGTGTTATTCGAAACTCGTTTCGACTTTATCTTTGTGGATCTTTGTGCGACTACATGGATACGTAGCTCTTTGTGACTCTCTGTATAGCTACATGGTATATGACTCTTCGTAAATCATAGTCACTTGTTAATTTTGTGCATTTTTACTTAGTATGCATGCTTTGATAAATTTATTTCGGGCTTAGTATACTCTGATATTTCTATAAAGAAATTTTTTGTCAAAATACTTTTGGAGTCATGCCAACATGCTAGAAAAGTTGTGGAACATTTATTGGGCTGTTTATCTCACTCTTTGTTATGATTTCAGACATAGAGAATACGATTTGTGAGATCAAATGAGAACATTAGAGCATGAAGTTCGCGACTTTAGTTTCGTCTTCATTTATGTATTAGTTTAAGAATATGATTTTTTTTTTATGTTATTTTTGGATGTGACTACATCTAAAATATTTAATAAATATTTTTGGGCTCGTAGTAGTATTGAAAAATAAGTTTGAGGATTTTTAGTTTAGGGCGTGACAAATATAATGTGGAATTTACATTGTAGAATTTATGACTGTCACACGTGTGACATTTTGTACCCACAATGCTTCTTTTTTGAGAAATTTTTTTTTGGGTCTCTCAGGTTTTGAAAAAGTAACTTTTTGGTTCTTTAGCTTTTGAAAAGTGACCATTTGATCCATTTTTTATGGTAAGTTGACGAAAAATATTAACTTTTTATGATTTTTCTATCTTACTATTGAACCCATTTTCTCTCTCTTATATGACATTAAAGACATATTTTGAAAATTGATGAATCTCTACTTCTTTTACCATTGCTACCAACAGTAAAAAGAGAGGGGGTAACGGCTACAATGGTGCTTATTTAAGCACTATTTTGGCAGCCATGGAATATTACCAAAAAATTCACAAAATAAATCTGTTCAAACCAAACCAAAAAAATATAATTTCTACAAAATATCTTCAACATCATCATCTATTACAGTTAGAAAAGAAATAAAATGAACAATTATCAAGTTAAAAAATAAAAAATATTATTATGGCTCAAAAATAATTATTCGCATATCTGAATTGAGAAATAATCTATACAAACTTTATTTATACTGTATAAAATCACGATATTTATTCTACATATTTTGAATACCATGGAACAATTTTTAAATTTACCTATAGAAAACCAAGTACACGGAGCGCACCACGGATCCCGAATAGGAAACGCGGATACGCTGAAATTAATTAAACGGCCCTACGAGAATCCAAGAGCCACACCACACCTTTTGCTCAAGAGTCTAGTCCAGCTGCACCACGATGTCTTAGTCCACCTTCCGCCGTGTAAAGCCGTACCAACTAACTAAACAGCCCCCCTCCGATATTCTTATTTCTCGTATTTAAATTCTCTCGTATCATTATTTATCATCACCGAAAAAAGAACACAAGAAAAAGAAAACACATATACATTGGAAACTATTTTGGTTTGTTTATTTATATAAATAATACCAACTTCGAGTTGAAACGGCATCGTTGGGCTCGGATCTTCTCAACTGCTTCTCAGTTTCATTCAACTGTAAGATTTTTTTTTTTTTTTAAAAATCCGTTTTTCGTTCTTTTTCTTTTTCTATGCGTTGTGTATGTAAATGTAATCCCGTTTGCAGATCTGCTGTATTTGAGTTGTTTTGAAATTATAGTTGATTTTTTTTTTCATGATTTAATTTTTTGGGTTTTTGATAAATCTGATTTTATCTTCGTGATGTGGTTAATGGATGATCTTGTGGGATGTTTATATGTTTTTGTGTTGTTTATGTTTTGTTTACATAATTTAGATGTGAAATTTACTTTTGCCATGTATTTAATTTGATTATTTGGAATTTAATCTTGATTTTTGACTCCCCGTGTGAAAGTTATAATCTTTACTGTGTTTCTGTTTTGGTTCGGGTAATGGATGGATATTTTTCTGTGTTTCTTGACGCGTAATGAGGGTTGAATTATAATTCCTGACTCGATTCTGGCAACAAATTATCAATGGAGTTATATTATAGCGTGTTTTCCTTTCCGTGATAGGGTTTAAGCAAATTGCTTGTGTTGCTTATGTCGTCTTAGTATTGAAATCCAGATCTTGATAATGCAGATCTAACAAAGACCATATGTGTAAATTTTTTTCTATATCATTTTAGTGTGCGAAATGTGAAAAAGATTATTATGTTTGCATTGAAATTCATATTTTACATGCATATATTTTAGCCATATGATAATTGAGTTCGGATAATTTGATTTGGTGTGCCTACTAATGCAAGTGACTCTTCTCCATAAAGCTAGAATTATTAGTATTTCTTTTTCGAAAGGCAATTTTTAACCCCGCCCCCACCTGCCCCCCACCCCCCACCCCCTGGCATTCGAACCCTGGCCACCCACAGCCTAGGAGAGGTAGCCCACCAACTAGGCTACCTCAAAATCCCAATTATTAGTATATACCATGTTGAATAAATTATGTAATATGTTTCACACAAGCTGAAGCTTTCCAGGTTCTTAGTAAAATGGCTGATAAGAAGGAAATAGTAGAATTCTTAGAATCATGATTATTATCAATACCAAATTTTGACAAGATGAACATAGTGGAATTCTTGGAATCTTGACTACTATGATTTTCAAATTTTGAAAGAGACTCACATTAAGGTCGAAAATTATTATGATATTGGTGTCAACTTCCTCAATGTAATTGATAAAGATTGTCATTTTTACTTACAGAACGAACGAACCGAATAAATTTTGCTAGATGCTCTATATATCCCCTTGTCTATGATATGTGCTTTTGACATCTCTTTAGAGTAGAGATCGTCTTTCCTGATTCATATACATATTGCCAATATTTATACAAGACATAAAGCTGCTTGCTGTCCGTAAGGGTACAACTTCGAGAAGAAAGTGAGGGGAAACACTTAGTTTTCTTTAAGGAATTGTTTTTTGTGGTTGTGCTTTGTGGAAGAGGATGTAGATAATGGAGTTGTGATAAGCAAATGGCAGTAATGTAACCAAATCTTTCTCTTTGGAAAAGCTTGAGAATTACATTAATGCATTTTAAAGGAATGGCTTACAACCTGTGTTATCCAGGCAAATGAAAGTGTGCGCAGTGGGTTCAAATGGGTAGAAATTCCATGGAATACAACTGGCTTAGAATTTTGTTTTGCTGGATAATAAATGAAATGCATGAAGGGTCTAATGATATTTGGAGTATTAGAATGCATCCCCTTATTGTACTTGTCTGCTGTCTGGCTAGCTTGACTAAAGATTTGGCAGTTCATTAAGTATATATTGGTGACTTAAGAGGCTTTAGAGTAGCTAGTAATTTAATGTTACAACTTGATCTTGTTATTGGACTCAAGATATTGATCTGGATAACCTGACTAAAGATATTGGCAGTTAATTAAGTAATGTATTGGTGACCTGAGATGCCTAAAACTAGCTAACACTTTAAATGTTACATCTTGATCGTGAGAGTCCTGAAACTTGCCAAGACCTTAATATCACCTCTTGATCTTGTTATCAGATAATTGCATTATTTCACTTTTGATTCATACTGAATATGAAACATGAGTAGATTGGTTTGATCAGGTGGTCATATTTCTGAAATCTTCATATTATCTTATGCCAACTGTCATTAGATTTTGTGATTGGTTGCCGTATTAATGAAATATTACAATTGTCATGGTCTGGAAAGGCTACCTTTTCCCCTCCAATCAAAAATTAATCTGAAGTTACTATTGAAAATTCTTATCAGCAAATATCCGCTGGCTCTTTCCCGACCAGCTGTTCACTTCTCCTCTCTTCTAAAAGAAAAATACCCTCATACATCTGCTATAGTTTCTTGTTATATTGGTCATCTTTTTGATTCACTATCTACAGAAAATTACTCAGCGGTTAGAGCATCCCTATCAGATATGAGTCACCTTGCCATGTTCTCATACGATCAATGCAGTGGGAGTTTGAGTCCACAATTTCTTGTTTCTTTTCCTTTCTTGTTCTCTCAATAATTGTTTATATGAGGAATTATTTGATTTCTGCACTTTCTGCATGAATTTCAATCTGGTATTTCATCTGTGTTTATGTCCACGGTCTTCCAAGTTTGCTTGCGGGTTGAGATTACTTTCTGTGAACAATCTGTCACACGGAAACTATGATATTGCATTTAGTGAAATAAGCTGATGGACTTACGAGTTGCTGGTTTTCAGCTGCTGCTTTCTTTTAATGGTATATTAGCTATTTACCTCTCTTTAACGAAGTTTGACCAAGTGTATTCATTAGATTGAACTGAAATTGGTGCAGAAATTGTGGTGCAGTAGCAGAAGGTCTTGCGCGGAAAATGTCACTTGAGATCAATATAAGTTCACCTCACAGGAGGTCAACTGCTCAGAATGCATTTTCTTCTGCAACAGTAAGTGAAAAATCTTCACAAGGGCGTGAATGGGAAAGCTGCTCTACTCTCCTGCAGCGACATCGTTTTCTCCTGACTGCTCTTGCCCTCTTAGCTTTTCTATGCACTATCTATCTTTACTTTGCTGTTACTCTAGGCGCTAGCAACTCATGTTCTGGATTATCTGGAACACAAAAGGCATTGTGTCATCTGGAGCAGGCAAAAGCATCAGTGGCTAAAGGGAAACTCAAATTCTTCTAATACATAGATGGCTACCCTCTTTATACAATCTATGCGGCAACTACTTAGAAGTACATTTTATGCTACAGCCTTCCTATATGGCAGAAAAGGATCCCATGATACTGAACCGATTGCAAATCCCAAATTTGTCTATGAATAGTGGATTCAATTGTGAATTAAGTATGTTGCTTCCTGTGATTCTTCAGAACGAAAGCTGGATATAGTGTTCTTATTTGGACCCCTTGATAGATTTTTTGGGTCCCTTCTGGCTTTTTGGCTGTATACGTTATTGCATTAAAATGCAATTGTTTCAATAGACCTTGGTATAATCCATTGTCTCTCATATTGTGAGTGCAAGAGCTCACTTGTCATTAATTGTATTAAGCCAATATTACTTTCTTTGAGGAAAATGAGAAATGCAAAAAATGTGTAATGACTAGGCAAATAGGAAACTATGGGTGGGTATTATAACTTGATATTAGTGTTTTAGATATCTAATTTTGTTATGAGAAATGTTATATATCATTATATTTTAATTACTCATTTATCACGTCATATGGATGTTTAGTAGGTATGTTAAATGAAGAAAGGGATATAAAAAAAAATTTATTATTTAAGTATGCCAATTAAACATCTATATAGTAAGGCAGTGATTGGTATGTGAGAATGAGTTAGGAATAGAATGATATTCCCAATTCTATTTTAATTCTCATGTTTGGTATGAGAGAATGAACTTGGGAATGTCATTCCCAAGGGAATCCCATTCCCAAGGGAATTCAATTCTCACATACATGTGAATTGCCATTCCGGAATCCCATTCTCACATACATGTGAATAGCCATTCCAGGCCAAATACATGAGAATGATTCATTCTCATGTATTTGATAATCAACTTGATTAGTATACCATTTATAAATAATTTGTTTTACAATAAGAATAATAATAATAATTATTAAAAAATATAATAATAATTATTATTATAAAATAATAATAATTATTATTATGAAAAAAAAAAAATAATAATAATAATTAAAAATATAATAATATTATTATGAAAATAATAATAATAATTAAAAATATAATAATAAAAATAAAAATAAAAATAAAAATGATAATAATAATAATAAATAAAATAATAAAATAATAATAAAATAAAAAATAAAATAAAATAATAAAAATTATCATTATAATAATAAATGATAATAATAATAATAAATAAATAAAATAATAAAAATAAAAGTAAAAAATAATAATAGTGATTAAATAATAATAATAATAATAATTAAAAATATAATAATATTTTGTTATTAATAATAATTATTATTTTTATTTTTATTTTTAATTATTATTATTATTATTATTATTATTTATTGTTGTTGTTGTTGTTGTTATTATTATTATTATTTATTATTTATTATTTTTATTTTATTATTATTATTATTATTATTTATTGTTGTTGTTATTATTATTATTTATGTTTATATTGTTTACGATTATGTTTATATTTATTCTTATTTTTAATACTATAATAATAAAAGGGCAATTATGTCATATTATACAAATCATTCGCATTACTACTCTTAATTCCTAAAGCATACCAAACATGTCATTTTCATTCCCAAGTTCATTCCATTCCCAATTTCATTCCATTCCTGCCCAAATCCATTCTAATGTACCAATCGCTACCTAAGTGATAAGCAAAGATGAAAATATATGGTGGTATACAATAATGCTCTTTTGTCATCTATATCCTTTTCCTATACTGTTTTTTGTTATTTATTATATTTGCAGTCAGAATAAATACTAGAAAGTATATAAATATTTACACGTAACACACCAACCGTTTTTAAAGAAATTCTCCAAGCTATAACTCATACTTGCAGTAATGAGATGTAAAGAGCATGTCTATCTATCTTTTGACCCAATTAAAGATGATATTGCTTTGCTTTATACTTCCAAACTTTTGACTTTACAACTTTCATGAAATGTCTATTTCAACTAGTTTTTTGCTTTAAATACTTTAGCAACTTCTAAATTCTCTTTTTTTTTTTTTTTTTTGTGTTAACTCGAAAAATTCACCTTAACCAGTTCACAATATATAAATCGGATTAGACACCAGCATAGACGTTGAATCTCTACAGTGGGCACGCCTGCATTGCACTGCTTAGCCTAATGGTTGGGTATGAATCAAAACCCGAAATATAGCAGCTCGACTCAAAGTTCCAAAACTCGAGGTGTATGTCCAACCCAAAGTATGTGTTAGTTCAGTTAAAAATATGATCCCCAATAACAATTAGAAGAACTTAAATCAGCGTCTACTGTTATTCACCTTCCTTCTGTTACCATTGGGGGGACCACTTGGGTCTTCTCTATCCTCTTTTCCTTATCACTGACTTCTTCGTGAGTGAAGCACGATGGTCTTCTTTAACCATCTTATGTCTTTTTTTTTTTTTTTTGGGTCATAATCTTATGTCTCTTTGACTAGTAACCAATGTCATTTATAGATTCACTATACAAAAAACCAAAAAAGCAGTCAATGTGATGATATATTGTGAAGAATGTAGTTTATTATTCTTTTAAATTTTGGTTTCTAGTAATAATGTTTGATCTTGTGGTGTCATATAAAACTAAATCAAACTGGTCACTAGTAAATATGGAATTTAAACATGAATTTTGATTGAAAGCAAAATTGAATTTGTAATAGCCTTTGCTAGTACTTTTGAAGACAATGCTAATATTTCATTTTCTTAGAATTATCTTTATATCTACTCAAGAAAATGTTGATTTTAAATCTTAAGATAAAATAGAGTTGTTTTATTTTTTATGACATAAACTTACCTTGTGTAGGATAACAATGGATTCATCCCAAACCTATATAGCTAGTGGTGTAGGGACACGTGCCAAAGCATATTTCAAATTAAAGGATCAGATAATTTTATTGATAGGAAGACATAGATTTGAAATTGAGATCAACTAAAGTTAAATATTAATTAGTCAAACAACCATGTCCACGATGAGATAAATCCATTAAAATTTGGTCAAAGAACCAATCTCCACAACGAGATAGTCCATAAAGTGTTGATAAAAATTTATAATCCATCATATATATTGCAAGTTTGTTTTCCCAAAATTGTCAGCATAATTAGGTAATATTATTTAAACCAAACGGAACCAAAATTTCATGCATTTGAAATTGGTAATTGAAAATGTAAAAAACTAAGAAAGAAAAATTGATACTCATTATTCATATCATGAAATTCCCACTTACCTCGAAAAAAAAAAAAAGAAATATTGATGCTCATTAACCAAAAGGGACTCATAGTCCCTGGGCCTTAAATGAGCTCAAGTAATTAAGCCCAATGACTAATCCAAACCCATTAGAATCTACTTTAGCCTGGCAACAAGCCCATTAAGATGTCAAAAGACAAAAAATTATGAATTCTCATTTTCACTACTCTTCCCATTTTTCACACACCTTCTTATTCATCTCCAATGATATCACCAACTCTAATCCATGTCTTCCTCCTCATTTAGCCCTCAAACCTCAATCATTTTCACTTCACTTTCCTAACGGCCTTTTCGGTCGTTGATTATTAGCAGTGTATTAAAAGGCAACACCTAAACGTGCCTAGGTACTAAGGCGCACCCTCAGAGCCTAAGGTGCGTGTTGTTGTGCCTCTGTTCAGCACAGTGGCAAAATTACCTATGGTGGGGACTTCGCATGCAAATTTATCTCCAAATTTGTAATGTAATGCTTTTTGATGAATATATATATCTCTTGGATATTTTTTAGTTAAAATATTATCAAATTAAAGTTTCTATCTTACATAATTATTTGATTTCATAACTTATTTTTTATAATACAGAATGCTCCTCATTTCGCTAAGGTGCGCGTCTTGCGTTTAGACACTAAGACTTCCTAGTGCCTTGGTGCACCTAATGCCTTTTTATACATTAATTATTAGCGATATCTTAAAAATGCTTAAACATGAAATAATTATTACTAAACAAAGTCGAATTGAAGCTACGTAAAAGTTTGAACCGACTGCCCGACAATAGCCATTTTTCTTGGGAACCTCAAGTGCAATACTCACACCAAACCAATGGCAGATTTCTACACATTCCAATACAGTGCCTCGAGTACAAGTGTACAGTCTCATCACCACCAGATCCTCACTCTCATTTGGACTGTTTGAATTTATTCTAATTATATAGAGCAAACACGAGAGACAACCCTTAACAAGATTTGAGTGACGTCATTAAATCTATATAATTAATCTCACCTAATCAGATAAGACTTGACTCATTTTGGCTTGATCTATAATATGGCAAAGCACAGCCGTCCATCGGCTATGGCCGCACAGATTAGTCCTGATGTAGAATTATGAACCTTAACTGTGTGAAACTTCCTCTGTGATCATAGCTCACTTGCCTTTGACAAAGATCAGTATTGTTATTCATTTGCATAAAACTAGATCGTTTGCTTATTAGATATGATGGAAAACGTACAAACCATACCAAGCTTTATCTCACTAGTTGTGATTGACTAAGAATAAGAAAAGTATATATCACAAAATGTGCAGATCAAATAATATTTTCACTTTTATTTTGCAAATGTTTCTGCAAGTGAACTATAAAATCTGCATTTAGTCAGCACGCGGAAGGAAAGGTATGAGAGACGATGAACTCTAAATCATATTAGGTCATCTATTATACCAAAGGCGGCCTCTGATTCATACTCACAAATTTCTTCTACACAACTTTCAGTTGTTTGAGCCATGCAGTATGTAACGGGCATGGATCCAGTTTCCCTTCCGCGATCGCCTTCTCTGAGAGTGAATAGAACCAACCATTTCTCCATTTAAACTGCAACCACCAAGGCAAACTTCAAAGATTAAAAACTTAATAAATCCATTGCACGAACATATGTTAGTAATTTTGTTGTGTACCTCCTTAACTGCTGTTGGGAAGTGAGCAACCGCCCTAGAGTACGCACATAATCTATCCTCCATGGCTGGTTCAAAAACTATGCCTTTTTCTGCAGCAGCTGCAGCTGCTAGTTCAGCAATGAGGCTAGACACCTGAAACCATAAATTGCAATTGAGCAATGAATTCTACTGGCTACATGAACGTAATCATGCAGGCTAAACAGTGAAAGAAGCATGTGAAGTTTTTCCAACCCCTCAGCCCGCCTGCCAGCCCGCCAGCATAACGTCACATTAAACCGTGCATGATAATACTGGTGATAAACAAACTGAATCACACCCTAATTGCTAAAACAAGCAACATCAACCAGAGATAACATGATTTTTGCTCGTAATTTAAGTAGATAGCATATTTCCTGGAACAGCCAACTATTCATATTCATCTAGTAGGTCAAAGTGATGAATCTCTGTAAAAAAGAAAGGGGAAAGGATGGCAGGTAAAGGGAGGGAGGGTGTTCGACACTTATATTCATGATGTGAAAGAACCATGAAAAAGATTGCAGACGATATAAATAAGTGCTTGTGTGCTAACATAGTGTGTTCTATCAAGTAGTGTCACTTCAACTTACAGACAAGTAGTGGAACTACGTGAAAGAGAGTCAAATTAGGTCGAGAAATAGCAGCCAAATGTTTTGTACTGAGTCAAATTTGGTTAAAATTTACGCCACAGATCACAGGAACGCAAAATGGTGATTGGTAATCACTGTTCAGTTCTGTCATCGTTCACATGGTCAATTAGCTAATCAGTAGAAAAGTGCAGACATTTGTACCAATTATTAACTTCTTTCTATTCTATGCTACCTTGGGGACAGATTATAATTTGGATATGCAACACACTTTCTAATAGGCTTTATTTGTAAAACAAACAACCATTCAAACATGAGAGTCGTATTAGTGAATAAGTAAGGATTTCTTGAATGTTCCTAAACATTCAACAACATAGTCTCAAATCCACTATGATTAAAAATTCAAACAAAAACATGCTTCTATAATGGTGAATAGTAAAAATATCAACCTCTGAGCGGTATTCCTTCTCCACAGCACCCACGGTTGCTCCAGGGTGACGAGCTCCAACAAGCATGAATGCACATATCCATATCAGCTTCTCCAACATCTGTTTTTGAAATGCTTCCTTGTCAAGAACCTGCTCTTTTTCACAAGGAATGACGGAAATATTACTATCCAATAAATTAGAGACAGAAATAGGACTTTGCATCTGCAGTTACAAAATGATGTAACTATTCAAACAGATTGCAAAAACAGTTGTCGAAGACTTCATATATATCACTGAAATTATGAACTAGTAGGAGGAAGCCATGGATAACTATTGATTGCCCGCAATCATGGACAATGAACATGTCAACTTAATATTTAGTTTTGGCATTCAAAGTGAGTAATTGATAAATGATAACCATCTTTAACTTACAAAATTGCATTTCTCACCTTGCAAGAAAGGCCTCCAGCATGCAATCTTGCGGCAACCGCAGACGCCCACTTCCCATAGGCTGCTGTTAATCCCTCAGGATTAGTATCCGTTTTCCCATCAGTGGGAGGTTCCCCGAGCTTCGACACAGCAAAATATGCCAAAACTTGGTCTGCATCACCAAGCCCTTTACTCTCAAACCATGGCTCCAGCATTCCATTCTGGAAAAAAACCAAATCTGCTAGATTGTTAACATCCATCATAGCCATTATACCGTCTTTAATTGAATAAACGTATCGAACTCACCAATGTAATTCTTGTCTACCCAAAAACTAAGTAACTATTCCCAGATGTTGCTATTCATCCCGGTTAAAAATTCAGACATTTATCACAGAACGATGGAAAATTAAATCCAGTTTTGGATACCTAGTTGACAACAAAGAACAGAGACCTAAATTCCCACTGGTATCATAGAATTACTTAGCTTAATTAATTATTCAGAGCCGGCTCAATGGATAATGGGGACTATGAGAAATATTTAACTCGCCATACGAAAAAAGCACAATATAATCAAGAATGAATCCATAGTCCTAAAAATAGCATCTTGATTGAAATTCATAGCATTTATCACAGAAAGATCCAAAATTAACATCCAATATTGTACACTTACTTCACAACAAAGAAAATCTAACAAAAATTTAAAACACGTTATAAGTAAGAATGAGTCCATTTCAATCATAAAAAAATTGCATCTTGATTGAATGGTAGCTATCATAGAAAACCCTACTCTCAATCCAAAACCCATAATCGAAAAAAAAAAATTGAAAGTAAAATACACCCGAAAAAGGGAAAACAAATATAAGCTGAATTTTCTTTTTTTCTTTGAAATCTGTGGTATCCGAGCTTTGCCCGGACTAATCCATGAGAGGTATATAAGCTGAATTTTCAGCTACATGTTTGATGAATGACAGCTTCGGTCCAAAGATAAAGTTGTTGTGTGTCAAGAATCACGAGGTTTTATACTAAAACCAACCGTGTGACCCGCAAGTCTCACTAGTTGCGGAAAAAGCTCCCAAGGCCCATCGTGCATAGCGAGAGTTTCATGCCACGAGCTGCCATTTCAACTGAAAATGTCAAACTAAAAAATCAGGTGTGGTAGAGTTCAATCTTACCGCTCCAACGTGACTTAGGTGTGGCATCAAGAACAGCTTCAAGATCATCATTTCGAGTACAAACCAAGATAGGACCATCAAAATCGAGTGGCACAGCTTCACCTCTCTTAACCAACACATCATCACCATTACCCATGTCTTGTAAAGCTTTGCCTACACGTCCACCACCTACTATAACAGCAGCAGGCACAACTACTTTCTTTGTTGTTGCAGTGGCCATAGTTGTTGATGTTGACAATGAAGACTTGGTGAAAAAGCTTGGTCTGGTGATGATTCTTGAAATGGGTTTTGTGCTGTGGTGGAGAAGAGTTGAGCTAGTGAATGAAAGTGTCATGTAATTGGCCATGGTGGTCATGGAGTGTTTGATAATGGTGGTGAAGTTGTGGCTTTGGGGCCATGATTTTTACTGGTTCTTGATTTCTTTTTTGGATGTTTCGGGTCCAAGAATGCAGCCACTCATTTTCTGTGTGGCCTTATCATGTTTACATATTTTGGATGTGGTGGATTGTTTTTGGTCTCATTGGGCTTGGTGACTACTGCTCATATATGACAGAATCATGGTTGGTCATATCTATCGGGAACAGAATTATGGTTCGTCGTACCTATTGGGAAATTAATTATTGTACAAATTAATTAGTAAATTTTATTAGAATATTTTTAATGGGAGATATTATTTACAAAAATATATTATTTTTGATAATTTTTAGAAATTGAGTCTCTAAATTTAGAGTCAAAATATATGGGATCTGTCACTTTTATCAATTTTTTAGCTAAAATAGAGACCCAATCAATTTTTAGATCTCTAAAATATATGGGATCTGTCACTTTTATCAATTTTTTAGCTAAAATAGAGACCCAATCAATTTTTGAATCTCTAAATTTAGAGACCCAAAAATTGATTGGGTCTCTATTTTAGCCATAAAATTGATAAAAGTGGCAGATCCCATATATTTTGACTCTAAATTTAGAGACTCAATTTTTAAAAATTATCAAAAATAATATGTTTTTGTAAATAGTGTCTCCCATTGGATAGCTCTTATGGAATATCCGTTGGATGTAGGAATAGTAATGGAACGGGGTAGGAGTGGGGGAGCTATCCCCCCGCCCCGCCCTGCCTCGCCCCGCCCCACTATTCAAAGAGCTCTCTTATTCCTCGCCTCGTCCCCGTCCCCGGCCCCGGCCCCACCCCCGGCCCCGAATCCCCGTGAGAAATAGTGATTACCCATGAGATTTTTATTATTCTTTTTAAACCTTAAGAATTATAATTAATTTGAATCATGCAACTTTAAAATATAAATTAAAGTTATACTAATGATAAATATAAATATAGATCTTAAATAAAATCTAATATTAATTATTCTTACAATTAAATAGTAAAAATAATATTATAATAATTGAGTCTCAAATATTTAAAATAAATTTTGACTTAACCATTGTGTATGAGAACTTTAATTGAAAAATAACATTTCTTTGTGCTAGTGAGATTGCATTAATTATTATAATTTTTTTTCTTATCGCATGTCACATATAATATTAGTTACAATTCTTTAAAATTCATCTTTAGTTATGTTATTTGAAGCTTTTTGAAGTGCAACTTAAATAACTAACAAATCTCTTAATTTACTATGAACAATAGTAAAATTGAGGTATTTATGTCAAATGATAGCAAATATCAAGTTACGGCATATAGTGGTTTTAAGAATAATTATAAAATCATTTCAAATAATCTAATTTTTCTTCTCTATTTTATAATACTTTATTTAATGTTAATTTTTATACTTTTATATGTATAATTTTAATACATATATAATACTAAAATAATAAATATAATTATCTATATATGCGGGGCGGGGTATGCGGGACGAAAAATGCTTATCCCTGCACCTCGTCCCGTCCCCGCGTGAGGATTAAAAGTTGATCCCTATCCCTCGCCCCATTCTCCATTTTTCGCCTTAATCCCCGTCCCATTTGGGGCGGGGATGGGGCAGATACCCTCAATCCCTGTCCCCATTGCCATCTCTGGTTGGATGATCCAGTTTTGGATAACCCACTGAGGCAGATTTTGGCTCTATTAAAGCGAGACAAGCGAGGCAACGTCTCTTTTAAATAGACACGAGCCTCAATAGATTAGGTTATGTATTATATTCATTGATATACTTAGTTTCGGCCTCCATGTAACCAAATATATATATATGAGACGATCACGTTAGATTTATTTTAAAACTATATATCTCATATTGCAATGATGTACCTTAACACAAGCTCCAAATAAATTGAGTATTAAGCGATATTTGATCACAACAAAGTGTGATCTAATCGTTCCACTTAACTCTTAGAGCGATTAAAGCAAACTTTATTTGGAGAGTTTTTCTCTTCTTATTCTGCGAATGTGGAGTAGAGAATTAAAGCTCTCTGAGTTAAATGAAAACTGTTGGCATAAGATTTTTAAAGCAAATGTAAAGTTGTATTACAAATATTAATCTTCCTCTTGATTTTTTTTTTTTTTGTTCATATTCTATTTATAGTTACTAAATCAATAGACATCGTTAAAAATGAAATTTTTGTGGTATTCGAGAAGCATTGTAAAAGGATTTACTTACGATTTATAGAGATACATAAGGTACTAAATGATATTTTTTGGAAAAATTATATTAACGAAATAAATTAAGAAAAGGTCCAAACAGCAAAGGGCGTAAAGGTACAAGATAATATTTTTTGGGGAACTTACATTAACAAACTATATTAAAAAAGGTTTGGGGAACTTATATTAACCAAATATATTAAGAAAGGTCGAAACACTAGTGTAAATAAAAAATATATATAAATAATTGGGCCCAACTCAATACGACATGAGATCAGTAAGAGCAACAAAGTTCAATATAAAAAGCAAACCTAAAGGCCCAATACTAAGGACTACAAAGCGGACACAAGTTAAGCAAAATATTGGGCTCAAAACTGCCCATTGGATAACCACTCAATTAATACAAGCCCGAAAACCAAATCCAATTAATACAAATTTGTGCGTACGGTGGATTTTGAATGTTACAAATTTCTCACTCAGGTTGGGTAGAACTGGTAAGTTGCAATTTGTTGTAATTAAAAACTTTGAATTTAAATTACGGTTTTGACTTTCATTATATTCGAAAAATATTTTATCAAGCCAGATGAACTGATTCTCGAGACGTTTTAACTTGATAACATGTATGGAGATTTCGGTGAGAGTTATCAGACATTTATTGAGTTTTTAACATTTTTTTTTTTCCCCTCCTTTTTCTTAAGTTAAACTCAAAGGCAAACAAGTCAAACTGAAGCTTACTTTTACCTGAGCATAAGTGACACACTCACACTGAAGCAGCAGCACATTTGTAGGCCATGACCAAGTTGATTAAAGATTTTAATGTGAGAACTACAAATTAGGTGGCTGCCATCCTCTTGCCTCATTAACACAAGGGTTGTCATAGTTGGTGACACATAATGTAATGTCCAAGGTCGTAGAAGTGATAAATAAGTGGTTTATCGTATTGTGGAAGGAGGAGGGTTGACAACTATTATTTTTCAATTACATTTCTAAGAGTTAGTTTTATCTAAAAATTATTTGAATTCCTCGTTATGATCTACAAATTCCATTAAACAATTCCTAGATGCTGATGAGATTGAAACAATATCACCAGAGAGGTAAAATGGCTTGTCCAAAAGGTTGCATTTGTACATATGAATATTAATAATTTCGATAATCATAACGGGCTCATTTTGATAATCACAAGAGGGTGTTGTACAATTCACTATTTTAAATTTGTTGGCTATCTAAATCTATAGTAATAAGAGAAAATAAGATTTTGATTTATAGGGGAGAAATTAATATACAAAAGTATAGTGTTGTACCTTACAAGTTCAGAATGTAGGGTCAAACCTTTGAACAATCAAGCCAGCTCGTCCAGCTTAGTAGGCATGGGTTCCACGCACGACGCCCCATACACCATACAAAGCTAAACCGTCCTACTTGTTTTTAGTATTTTTCACAAATTTAATAAATAATATCTTTTGTTAGAATTAGATTCTTGTAGAAGATAGTCACTATTTATATGTCTAATTGATCTCTAGAAAGCTTCATAGTATAGTGCTTGATTTTATAGAATGTTGTATGAAATAAAGATAAAAGAAAAATGGAAATTAATTGCATATTATACAGCAAGGAGTTATATGTAACCATATCGTTATAATGTAGGTCCTAGATTTACGTGGGCACAAATCATTAATGTTAATTAATTAACAAGATCAGCAGATTAAGATGAAGCCTCAAGTCATCATGCATTTCTAGTTTTAAAACAATTTCAAAACTGTTCCCACGCAATATCTAATCACTCTATACACATAGCAACAACTAACAAGTACATCAATAAAGGATTAAAAATTGAATTTAATTAATTAAAGCACAATACATAACAAATGATGTTGACCAATATATATAAAAAAATTAATAAGAATAAGCCTTTATATGGCTACAATGATTTTATTAAACATTGAAAATGAATGTCTTTGTCCTCCTATGTCAACATAATGATCATGAAACAATAATAAAAATATTCTCTTCTTTCCATCTCTTATAGTAGAAAGAGAAGCATACATTAAAAATGTTGCTTATGTCAAGTCTTTGCCATGATTTTTAACTTTTATATGCACAACTAAAAAATATAATCTATGCTAAATGTTCTTTAGCTAAGCATCAAGCTCACATTGGAACATGGGCGATGCAAATGAATTAAAGTCACCAAAAATACTGCCGTGCTCCTCGGCGAAGCTACTCGAATCCTGACAATCAAAGTATGTTTGTATGTCATCCGGGAAGCTCCTCCGCGGCACGTCGGGCTCCGGAGGTGTTGCTGGACAGTCAACGGCTGAAGTTCGCTCCAGCATTTCCTTAAACTTGGAAGACTGTAACAGAAGCCCTAGCGCAGATGAAGCCGTGGCACCGCCACGCGGTGGGGCCATGGTAGTTTCAGCTGAGCTAGAGGTTTGTTGCTGTAGATGGTGCATGAAGTTTGACCCAAATTCTTGATTAGGGTTAGGGATGGGATTAATGTCAACATTATTAGGGTTATGGTTTGGTTGAGGGTTGTTAGGGTTGTTAATGTTATCATCTTGGTTAGGTTTAAGCCATTTGACGTAACGGCTGAGGTCAAAGTTTGTAACAGCGTTTAGGCCACGATATTCTATAGCTGCCATATCGTATGCAGTTGCTGCTTCTTCTTGGGTAGCTGCATATTAAAGTGCACAAAAAAATAAAAAATAAAAAATCAAGAGATAATATGGAGAAAATGATTGGTGTTGATCAATAAATTCAGAGATTGAATTTGGTTGATAAATTTGATTGAAAGGTTGAAAATGAAAATGTTTTCATTACCAAAATGCTTACTAAAATCTTTGAATGCACAAGACAATAAATGAATATAATAAATTTCTTTTTAATAGTTTAAACTTTTAAATTATGTGGTAATTTAATTTAATACTATCAGAATCTAAGCGCTAAAAAGTCTTAGATTCAAGTCTCGTCACCACCTATTTAAAACATTTGAACTGTTTATGTGTAAGAAACATAAACAAACCCTGCCTGCATGTGAAAGGGTAGTTTAAAATATATATATATATATATATAATAAATATATTTTTAATAGTTTAAGTTTTTAGATGATGTGGTTATTTAATATATACAACTGGCAAATCGCTAATTGTCACGTTTGTTTTGGTTAAACTTTTTGATGAGTTTCTTTAGTTTATCTAGCATTACCCGTTAGAAAATTCATGTACTATAATTCAAAAAACTTGAAAACTATTAAGGGATGATATGGAGAACAAAAACACGGTGGTATAAAATAAACTCAAAAATTGAATAAGCTTGATAAATTTGGTGGAAAGGTTGAAGATTTATGTCCTAGAATTTAAAAGCCGTAATTAGCAGACCTAGCAGTTGACGGTTGGTGATCTATATTACAACAACCAACTGTATTTGATTGCTTTTCAATACTATATATCTGGCATTATATGCATCATGACTAATATGTGCCACAAATTCTATGTCAAATTAAGTTCACCTAAAAAGTACTATAAATGTACTCTATTGGCATTGTCAATACTGACATTAATAGATAGTTACAGTTGGCATTATTGTAATGTAAGGCACAAATAAGGTTGTTTTATAGATAGTTACAGTTGGCATTATTGTAATGTAAGGCACAAATAAGGTTGATTTATATCATGCTTATTACAGATTTTATACTCTATATACTAATTTCTATCTCCCTCATTGGAAAGATTTAATTAAGGAGTGGCAAAAGAGCCATGATAGGGATGTTTTTGTGAGGTGGTTTGGGTAGGCAACCAAGAATTTAATTTTTATTTGTGGAGTCACTATTGATGAAACATGCATATGTATGCATCTTCTTGTCCTGGTATTTTTTGAGATTTAAGCGAAGAGAGATGATTTGTTGTGCTCTTCCTATGCCAAAGGGATGAAACAAAATATAATCTCAAGGTTAGTCTAGTGGTATAGCACGTTTAATTTGGAACATATAGATAGGAGATTTTATCACTTGTATTCAAATCAGTCATAAAACTAATTTTGTTGGTGTTAGTTTTGATAAGTCTTGATGTCTAACTAACTTGAATTATGTCTTCTTCGGGTAGGTCATGAATCCCAAGATTTAGTACCCTTGGTGCAAGCTCAAAAAGTTTTTCAAAAAAGTGTTCCATCATTTTTTTTTTTTTTTTGAACAAGTTTTCCATCATTTAAAAAAAAAAAAAATTGGATGAGACAAAATGCAAAATTGGCATGCATGGAGTTCCAACTTGAACAATTAAAAAAGAATGGCCTACCATAGGTTCCAAGATAGAGATATTTGTTGCCGAATACCCTGCCAATGCGAGCCTCCCATCGTCCATTATGGTGATGTCTGCTCATAAGTAACCTCAAATTTCAGTTTCCATTTCATTAAATACAGGGAAAAATTTAAATTCTTTTTAGTGAAAATTATAACATATAAATCGACGGCTATATAAAGAAATTTTTTTATAAGTTTTAATTAATAATTTTAAATAAAAAATATATAAATATTTTTTAAAATAATTTAAATTCACGAGAGTTATAATATTCACTGATTAAGTATAAAAGAAATGAAGCTCCGCTACATTGATTTGCATATTTATATTCCACAATCGTGGTAGTAGTGATGGGCAACTTTAGACTGATTTGACAAATTAGGTCTCACAGTACATCTTCTTAAGGGGTTCATTAATATTCACTTCCCAACAACTTGTAGAATGCTAGATACCTAAAGTAGAAAGCATATTTTCACACTACAAATGAGAAAGCTACAATTGAATGGTTGGCTCTTTTGCATTAATTAGGCATGCACACCAATGCTAGTAGTTCAAATATTTAGTTGATTAAATAATGTTGTCCAACAATTTAGTCAACTTTGCATGTAGAGCCCACCAGTTGTGTGTGTTTACCTTCGATGAACGCAAATTTTTTCTCTTGCAGCCAAATTGACTTATTAAGTCTACTTTTAGCACACTATAGTACTTTTTCAATAATAAAAGGGTTTGCCATGTTTACTAATAAATTGAATTATTTAGTTGATTTAGCTTCTATATATCATATAATCAACAATTGTACTGGTAAAAGAGCTACTCTTTTACGTACCTCGCAACACCACGATATTTAGAGACACCTCTAGAAAATCCGCTGCTCTTTCTGCAAATATAAATTATCTAAACACATTAATTCTTATTCTCACAATGGTTTATATTTATAGCTTAATGAGGAAATTAAAATGAAGGCTTTGGAATTGATATTAACCTTCTTAAAGAACCAATATACTCCTCTTTCGATTGAGCTTCCATTTCCTTAAACTCTTTTTCGTATGTCGAAAGCTACAAATTGAATATGCAAATCATGATTAATTAAGGATAAAATCTCCGGCATCAAATTATTTTAAACAAATATATATTTTTTTTCATAAGGGAAAAAAGTTTTACTGGGAAATTCAATATGGTGTCTTGACCCCAATACTTCAATGCGGCCAAATCATAAGCATGTGCTGCTGCTTCTTCGTCATCGTAGGCCCCTATATTTCAAGAATTTGGATAAGATCCATTGAACACCAAGTTGTAGTTGTATGTATATTGAGATCTAAACAATTGGATTTCTTTCAGCACCACCAAGTCACCTTTTCCCTTTTTTCCTATGGACCATTTTGCTAGTATATTATTTTTTAACAGTTCGAATGGATAGATGTCAGTCCATAAAAGAGAAAGTGGAGTTTACATGTGTGTAAAATTCACCCCGTGTGAGAGAATTATTAAGATTAGTCTGAACGGTTGTAATAACAACTATTTTTTCAATAGCCACTATAGAGTTTACTGATAATGAAAGCATTTATGACATTGCTAATAAAGATGCATTAAGATAATATTTACATGTTGGGTTTTGTCAATAAAGAAAGCATTTGCGATAAGTTCAAATAACAAACTTACCTAAATATACTGCATTTTTGTAGTAGACCACCACCACCATTTACGAAAAAGCAACAAACAATGAAATAAAATAGCAAAAATTAGTAACTCTCCATTAATGATTAAGTCAAAATTTTTAAAATATTTTTTTTTAAAAAAAATAAAAAAATAAAAACCAGAAACGAAGAGCATGGAAAAACCTTGTCTTCCTTTCTTGTTTTGTGACTCATTCCAGCAATTTTTATCCCACAGATGAGCTTCGTATCGACCTGTCCACCGGTGCCTGAAATGATCATCACCATTAAAGCACTCATTTCTATCAAAAACTTAAAAACGTTCGGACGTTTCAGATATGACATCGTAAATGTGGGGTATAGGCCAACAAATCACTAATAACGTGGAGATTTCAAAGATTAAATAACGACTAAAAGCGAAGCCATGTTACATGAATTATACCTTGTTACACCCCGATAAATGGAGCTACGTTGCATTGGAGAGTCTCTAGGAACACTTTTCCGCTTTCGTTTCACGTTGTTGACGCCATTGTTGCTATTATTCTTATCATCATTAGAGCTTGTGGTTGAACTCTCCTCATGGTTTTTCTTTGAAGATTTCGCCATAAAACTTAAGACCAAGAGCCTTAATAATAAGCACAAGTAAATATATAGAGAAAAGATAAGAACAACAAGGGTCGTTTTTAATGGAGTGATGAAGTATTCCTCCAATAAGAAGAAGGCATATAAATTAAAGTAAATGATAAGAAAGAAAATGGCAATGGTGAAAGCCGGCTGAAGAGAGAGTGTGTGGAAGATTTTAATGGCCGTCTAGGAGCGGCTCTTGTGTTGAGACTCGTCTAGCTTGTCCTCACTTGTGTCTTTGTGTTATGTGCTGTGTTTTAGCTAGCTTTCCACTCATGAAATCGATGTTGATTTCCGCTATTTATGCCTTCATTTCTATGGGATCTACCAATCAGCATTTTCCGCCTTAATCAATTCGTAAAAGCATTTCTTTCTTTCTACCCAGGAGTAGGGTACGTAGAATAGTGGGGTATTGATATATTGTAGTTAGTGGTTTTGTATTTGATTTACGATTTTGGTCTCTATCGTACTAAAAAAAAAAAAAAACATTTTTTTCTTTAGTTTGTGAATATATTACATATCACATGGGTGATGTTTTACGGATAGACAGTGGCAGACTTATGTGAACGTGCACAACTTCAGGGGCGGTGCGGCCCGGGCCCCCCTAATATATATATTTTTTAAAAAATTACTGTCGTTAAAAAAATTTATATAGTATTGTTAAAAATAAATTATCTGTTTCCTTTTTTTTTTCCCTTGTCATGAACGTTCTTATTTGAATCTTGTCCCCCTCCCCTCCCCCCCTTAATTTTAAAATTCTGGCTCCGCCCCTACACAACTCGACTTAAAAAAAAAAAAAAATCTTTTTTATGGTTTTTCTTTTAAAAAAAATTGTTATATTGGACACTGTCGTTGTATGAATACACACCCTGATTTCTCTCACTACACGAGTACACACCATAAACTTGAATATCTGGATCTACCCTTGGATGTAGATCATCTCATATCACATAATATATTAAAGATTTAACGATAATAAAATATCCAGACCATTGCATTCTTATTGCATAGACAATTCAGTACTTTAATATCTCTCATAACATTATGATATTTTGAGAGAGTCGAAATCCGATGCTTTACCCTTTTTTGTAGGGTAGGAGGTTTTGTTATATAAAGAGAGATTTTACATTTAAGTTTTTAACACATAAACTTTTACAATACAAATTAGGGTACAACATAATTTGGATGATATAAAATATATATATTTTTTGTTTTCCTTTTAATTTAGCTCAACAAAAAGTAGATAAATTAAGAATAAATAAATAAGTAAAGTCAAACGAAAATTGGTAGGCCCAGAGTAGGGCATCGGGTCCTTTAAATTATATGTTTGCATTTCTTTCTCGAGGGGGTATTTTGATAAAAACTGAAATCTGAGCACAGATATCTGTAAAAAAAAGTTTACAAACGTTTAGTTAATTTGATATAATCAACGTCTGAAATTTACAAACGTTTGATTAACCTACTGGTGAGTGCGTTATGACCAACAAATTTAGTTAATTTGATACAATCAACGTTTGAAATTTACAAACATTTAAATTTTCATAATTGGGATATAAGAGTTCGAATCTTATGAAGGTCGGGGAAAGGTGTGGGTGAAGAAAAAATGTATGAAAATTTTCTGAGTATCTTTATGGATTTATATTCTCCTCTCCCGAAAATATTGTAATTTAGAAAGAGTGCAAATAGTTTATATTATTATAGAACTAGAAATTGATCTGCGATAAAAATATACATCCGCTTTATTTACTTTTTTCTATTTATTAATGCATCTATTTATAATTGAATCATGTCATCTTCGGGGATTATCAAATTTATTTGTATAAATTAACTCCTAGATCAAGTATATCAATTTCAAATTCATTTAGAAACATTTTTATAAAACTTCACTGGCATAAAAGTTTTTAAAATTATATAAAAGATAAAACACTTGTACCAAAGGGCACATTTAATATTACATAAAAAATTATGCAGTAACATAAAAAGTAAACGAAAAAAATTAATTTTTGCATTCAAATCGCCCTCCAGCTCACTGTTGGTCTATCTTTTTCATTCTTTCCCTTCCCCTTTTGAACTTGGAGTCATCACTTTGACCATGTGTAATTATGTTCACTTAAATGTAGTTAGAATTGGTTGAGGATGTTCATCTACTTTTATCTTTTTTTTTTTTTTTTTGTGGTAACGAATAACTCACCCCACACATGACTAAATTGGATCCACCAAGTCTAAACTCCATGATGGAGCAGCACCTCTCTATATATACTCCAAGTACTCAGTCAAAGGCTAGGTAATATTTGTGATGAAAAAATATATATAATTTTGAACTCGAAAATTTTGATCACATACAATAAGTTATAACTCGACCACTCCATACAATACATAGTGTCATGCCCCGAGCCTAGATCCCCACACCCACAGATGAGATTGGTGCTGTAGACATAAGAAAATAACTACTTGAACCACACAATCACGCTATATTCCACTGATATGGAATATTACACTTAAAACCAAAAAATGTTCATCTACTTAGTTGTACCATATGTGGCATTTAAATGAATGTGGGGAGAGGCTACTTAATATGCATGGTTGATCAACTAAGTTGCCTAGCCAACTTAGATGCTGCATATGGAAGATTTGAAGAACCCCCTATATTTCGTGCTATGTCATTAGCTAGCTACCAAACATTAAAAGCTTGAGTCCCCATGACCTACATCGTGCATATATGCACTTACCAAGCTTGACGATTTTTTTTTTCATTAATCAGGTCGAAGTTAGGTGCAGAGCCATTTTTTCTTTTTGCCTTCTGAAAATTAAAAACGTATCTATATGTGTGTGTGTGTTTTTTCTTCTTTTGTTTTTGGCGATCTACCGCCTTATGCGGCTTGCTCTAAAGGAGTTTTTTTTTTTACTTTTTTTTGGTTTTTAAATCTCTCATAAAGTTATATAATATAAAATGATCCAAATCCCTCATTCACTATGGATATATTCCATCCAGTCACTTTAATTTTACTCATCATACAATTGCATTCTAAGTAATATCATCATATTATAGTAACTTTTCTTTTGACCACTAGATATCCATGTAGAGATTTAATGGTGATTATATTTTCATAAAAATATCATAAATTAAAATAATCTCAATATATATGATCATTTTTGGTTTTCTTTCATAACGTTATATATAATAATATGAGAGAATTCAAATCTCGTGTCATAGATCTATTAGTGGGGATGGAGTAGATTTTATTATGATTCCAAGCAGTTCACATGCAAGCCCTATTGTGGTTACCTAACCTCCATAACTTTTGCCCATAAATTCGCATTGTCTCTTGAGAATTCTACTACAATAGACTAGAGGCACATTCATTTCAGGTTGAGGGAGTATGTATTGATAATAGTCCATAAGTTCATTAGTTTAAAGCTTTATTGGTAAGGATTTGTCTTTGATCCAACTATCAACCCACACGATCAGGGGATTTTTGTAATTTTAATTATTTAAATCAACTACTCATGTTTAGAAAAGATTGATATATGGACAATTTGATAGGCCAGATTGAAGACCCAACCCTATTGGTATAATATCCATTAATGAATGTGTCCCTAATATGTAGAACTAATATTTTCTACACTAGGATATAATGATCGATAATTAGAATTTTCACTCAACAAAATAAGGTATAGAAAGTATTGAAGTCAATTTTCTCCAAAAGTGGTAAATTGTTAGAGATAAAATTATCAAATTCATCAAGTAAAATATAAATTAATTACTATCCATTCATTGAGAAAGGCTCAAACCATGATATGATATCTTTTAATTTTCTGCAAAGAAGTAAGTTAAAACTATTTAAAATAACATAAGTCCAAGTTTTGTCCTATGTTTATGCAATAAATAAATTATTTACATCACAACGTAAATAATGTAGTAGACCACTTAATCAAGACTAATTCACATGTAAAAGGTATAAACCCACTATTATCTACTATTAAAAATATTTACGTCATAAACACACACATCTTCTATGTACAACATTTAGGCCTGTATTGGTCTTGGGATGGTTTTTTGAAGAACGTATCGAGAGATAAAGAGGATGGTGAAAATGTTACTCTTTCGCAATTTAGAAAGGAGTTCTAAACCCCTTCAAACCCCATTCAAATATACTATAATATTTGGGCCTGTATTGGGCTTGGATGGTTTTGCATCAACTAGGAAGTAAAACATCGTGAGATAAAATTTTTGGATTCATAATTTAAGTGAGAAAAGTCTGTATCATCTCATATTTGTACTCAGGAATAACATAGACTTATATTTTATTACAATGTGAATAAAGTAGAATTTATTGAGGTAAATGACAACAGCATCAATAACATAAGCCCATATGATCCTATTTATTCTTGGGAAATAATACAATTTCATTAGAATGTATAATGGAAGTAGTATTTCTTACTATAAATCACAATAACTTGAATAACACAACTTCACATGTTGCAGGTAATAAAAAAATATCATATTCTTGCATGTGAACAACTTTTTTTGTTTTTTTAAATGGATTGTAGCGAGATTTGAACCAACACTGTTTAATAACCTAAACTCTAATATTATATTAAATAACGACCTCATTTAAAGAAGCTTTATAAAAAAAATTATTATATTTATTTACTGTCTGCAACACCATATGATCCGATTTATGCTTGGAAAATAAGTCAATTATGTTACAATGATTATACATAACAAACCACCTCGAACCTCTCTTGGGTTCCCAACAATTGGGCCAGTCCACTTTTTGTAAAAACCTTGACAAAAACGAAACACAACCCAGTTCACAAAATCCCATCTTTTGATCTGGGTCAACTTTTTTTTCTCAATTTGACCCAAAAAAAAAAAAAAAAAAACCTTCATCTTCTGAAATTATCCACGTTTCTGATATATATTTTACCACTATAAGCAAATTCCACATTAAAGAAATTGTTAAAAATATGGACAAAGACGAAAGATTTGGTCCTTCGAAAATGCTGGATTTGATTCTACTCTTCCATATCAACTTAAAAATTAATTTTCTGAATTCGATTGTTGTTATAAGTGATTTTGTCACGTTTTAGGCCTAAACCAAACTTACAATCAAGACCCAATTATAAGCTTGAGAATAATTATATTGCGCCCAATATTAATTAGATCTCAAATATTGATTCAAACAATAATCTAAATTGTAATTTTAATTTGTAAATCACTCTTAAATTATGTCTAACCGATTCAACCATGTGCCATATAATTGACCGTCTAGAATAAACTCATTTTATTGTGCTCACTTCAAAGCTATAGATAGAGTTTTTACTAACTCTTGCTAACTTCCTCTTCTATCCAGATATAGAACACGCAATACTAAGAATAAAACCCTTGCACAGATAGATCTAGGTTAAATCCAGCGCTGGATATTAGCTATTTTTCAAGCAAAAGCCACCAACGAGACTGGAGGCAATTTTTTTTCCTAAAGCTCACTTGACCACTTCTCAGAGCATTCACGATAAAGTTCAATTCTTTGTCCCACATAAAAGTTGTTGTTGTGGAGTACTCTTTGGATCTTTATGGCCTTGGCTTGGTGCAATCTGGACAACTATAATCATTTTGTCGCTAAACTTTACGAGTAAGAATTCTCGTAACATCATACATTACTAGCAGATTTAATAATTATCAACTATTTACATAATTTTATTATAATTTACAAATATTAAGTCTTATTTATATCGTTATGGATAAATACATTTCAAACTTACAAACTTATGGATTAATCTTGTTCACATATATATATATATATATATATATATATATATATATATATATTCTCTTATTTGTAATTATTCCAACACATAGTAAAACGTCAAATATATATATATATATTTCTCTTATTTGTAATTATTCCAACACATAGTAAAAGGTCAAAAGCTCTATTCTCGAGACATTCCATTGTGGGCCTTGTGTATTTTCGTTTTGCGCGTAAAGAATCTGCAAGTACTTCAGAGATGCCCTTTTTTACCAGCAAAATTGTTGATTTTCCTAGAAAATAAAGCATGAAATCTGTTTGAAATCTAGCACAAATGTTCGTTTATCTTTTCATCTGTCTGTATGTACATATTTGTTACGAGACCAAAGTTTTCAAAACGATAACGATACCAATAACAATACATGCAGCAGTGACAACAACATATGGAACAACAATATTTACACCCCCTTGAGATAACAATAAAATATTCGTACTGTTTTAAATATTTTTTCCAGTTATTAATTAATCCGTTTCAAACTGGTACCGTTTTGAATATTTTTTTCCTGTCATAATTAATCTCTCACAGTTTCTATGTCTTCTGGAGATTTGTATGACATCCTTAGATACGAAATATTGGAAAATTACAAAAAAGTGCAGCTCACATTAGTTGTAATCTTTAATTTTATACAGATATCAATATGCATTCCCCTATGTCACTTAGCAGCAATATCCAAGAATATCATGTTATAATACTTACATTTGAAAATTGTGAAAAAAACAAGAAGTGGCAATTTCATATTCTGTACCATGTCCCAGTTGAGTACATTATAGATATTTATACATAATCGTAAACTGAGGAAGCTAATTTTCTTACGCTCACTGCCAACAAGTCTTTTGGCTTAGGTCTAAATACCAATATTCCTCCAGCATGTTGACACCTCTCTATTATCTACGGAGAATGCTCAAAAACGTTACAGCCGGGTCATACAGACTTTAACGTTTCCCAGAGTATCCTGTTATCTACATGAAACTGCAAGTTTCTTTTGCAAATCCAAGCTTAGATCCTTTAGTATCATATATAACCCTTGTATTTCTCTGCTGATAATTTCCAATAATTCCGATCTCATTTTCATATGTAAGGCTTGCGAGAGCCAAACAGACCTGAGATGCATCACTTTTCACGAAATAAAACATCCCAGTAACATCAACAACTAGCTCAGCATCACCTTCAAATTGCATCTTAATGGTAGGAATATTAACTTCATCATATGCAGAAAGGTTGAAACAAGTCTCCAAGATTGAAAAACTTGGTGCTGTTGGATAGCCTGAGAATTGTTTCAAGAACTCAGCCTTCACATCCTTGTATATTGATGGTGGGAGCCTAGTGATAACCGTTCCGGAATCAATAAGAATCCCCCCTTTATTAAAACCTGGAGCCTGCATTGGGACGCCCCCGACACTGATTCCAGTGAGGTTGAGTATGTAGAAGCTAACAAGCTGTGGATTCGGAACCATTTTCGTGTAAGAAATCGGTGTAGTGTTCTTGTAAACTGAATTATTACCACCCAATGTGAGTGAACCTGAAGAATCTGCTAAAGTTGAAGGCAAACAATAAGAGAAAACACCCCCAAATGTATCAGAAGTTTGAGAAATCAGTGAAAGATCACTTCTGCCTAGTCCCATAAGCCCTGAAGCTGCCCCAAACAGCCCTTTGTTGTTCCTGCCACATCCAAACACAAAATTGTTCACAGTTGTGGCTCCAAGAACTAGCTGCTCGCGGCCTAATTCACCGCGCGTGTAAGATCCATCGCCATAGCTAACAGAATAGTAACATGTAGGTGGATTCTTCCCACACAGCGCGGAATTTCCTGTTGCAAATTGCAGAGACTTGCAAGATGGTGAATCACACGAAACTGTTTGATATGATGAAGACATTGAAGGATTGAAGAGAGGTTCTGGTTGAGTATAACACAATCTGCAAGGTTGACATTGCACCCATGTAAGATCGCTTCCTGTGTCAACAATTACTGTCGTATTTCGCCCTCCTAATGTCACTGTCACGATATAATTAAGGGTCTGAACTTCAAAACCCGAAGTAATAGGAATCTGAGCTTGTGAAAGACCTTCAACTTGTCCAGAAACCATGTTTCTGATTCTTGATTGAATCGAACGAACTCGATTCTCATCTGCTATTATGCGTTTCTGGAGCCTTCTGTTCCAGTCTTTTACTGGACCGGAACAATAATCTCTGTGCTTCATTTCCAGTATAGTTACACCATTAATCTCTCTTCCTGAAAATCAAAACTGATTAGACTACATCAAGGGCCTAATATTAATATCAATTTTTACGTTAATATACACTTGTTACACACATAAAATACATGACTTTAGATTATACAAGCTTAGTATTCAAGACTTTCACAACAAAAACATAAGCTATGATACACTCAGTTAGAGTTCCACTAGGTCACCGTCCATCCGGTTTAGACGTAGCATGTGAGTCCCACATATATGTACGACCCACACTTTATCTCTCGGCTGGACGACCGGATAGCTTGAAGGTAGAATTTTCCATGATACAATATGCCCCATTAAAAAGCCTAGATAAGCGTTATCACTTTACAGTTAATGAATGTTGTACATAAAGCATAAAATGATTAAAGCAGCTAGACAAAACAGATCCCGAAAAAGCTAGAGAATAAGTTACAGTTCTCTATACTCACTTGAATTTTGAGATAAACAACTTGAGCTATGTCTGTGTTGCCTCCATGGATGTTTTCTCAATGAGAAAACTTCCTTTTCGCCATAACTCAACACCCCATTAACAGCAACACTGAGAAGAACAACAAAAGCAAGAAACAATAACAACAACAGCTTCATGAAATGCATTGTTTAATTTCTGCAATGTGTAGAGAGGTAATGATAGATCAGCTAGGTTTCAAAAGATAAAGAAAACAGGCATGGATTGAAGGGGGGAGAGATTCTTGGAAGTTGGTTTTTGGCAAGAGAACAAAAGGAGAGGCGCTGGCTTAAAAGGGACCCCACTGATTTTTGCATGAGAAATTATTGGTATTTCACGTGCAGAGATACTTGGGAAAAAGACATCTTCTGGTTGTATAAGTGGGCTTTGTTGATGATCATGAGCTTGTGATCATGTTACAAAACTGATGATTTCCATTGGTTTGATGTGGAGCTTCCATGGATAAGGACCTCTCTCTCTTCACGGAATCAACTGTCACAACTTACCTTCATACAGTGGAAAGTGGAGAGAGAGAAAGAAAGAGAGAGAGGGGGGTTGAATCCGTGATGCTTGTTACTTCATCTTATAAATGAATGTATTCCACATAAGGATGTTTGAGTAAAATAATTGAATAATAATATATTGTGATAAAAATTAAATTTCATTCATTGTATAAAAGAATAAATGAATGTACTACAGTATCTTTTTTTCCTTTTTTTTATCCTAAGAAATATTCCACACAATTGAACATTACATATAGATAAACAATCATTGGATAGACAGCAACCACATTAGAATTGTAAGTGATTTTGTTGTATAACCTACAATTATGTTCCTACATGAATGGACCATTGGTTATATATAGTCAAGATCTCGGGATGCTACAATCAGTTCCCCTATTAGAGCAGTATATCAAGAATTTGATCCTAAACTCGGTTATAGAAATTTGAATCTATACTTGACATGAATCTCCCTTGACCACAATTTCTAATCATAAGATCTATTAGCTTTTCTAGTATAATGTGGATCTATAAATATTTTTACAAACCGCCTTCAGAGGCATAATTCAGCGGTAATGAGATAAAATAGTTTCTGTGAGGTTATCGATTTGATATTTTTCACTGCTTTGAAGTTATGTTTTTGACCAACCTAGTGCATGTGTAGGTACTCTGGGATTTACCAATTAATAGTTGAACTCTTCTGGATTGTGTGGGGATTCACCGCCGAATTTAGGGATTTACTAATTGGTGGTCTAGCCTCACTAAATAATCCAATAATCAAATTTCGCTAATTAAGTTTTCACGTCATAAAAAAATATATATATTTTTTTACAAACCTCAACATGGACTCTTTTATATTGCAAATGATGTATTCATCTAAAGTGTGAACATGGATCATCACTGTAAGCACACAATGGTCACTTTAACAGCATTATCATTTGCCCAGAAAATGCAAAACAATACTGACAAATACTAAAATTATATTCTATATTTAGTAGGCCGTATAGTGTGGGGTCAATTAGTATTATTCAATTCCAAATATATAGCTCCTGTTTACTATATCTTTATGTAAATTTTTGATAAAGTCCACTATAAATTCAGGGACGGATTTAGGAGGGGGGAGGGGGGGGCACGGCTCCCCAACCTTTAAAAAAAAAAATTAATGTATATTTTTTTTTGAAAATAGGTTTGGCCCCCCAATATATATTGTAAAAGTTGTTAAGGTACACAAGATATTACTTATCTTAATTGGTAACAAGTGTATTATCCACTAGAGATGCGTGAGTTTGATTCCCATTGATAGAATTTCATTTTGAAAAGAAAGATCTTTTTTCTTTTCCCTTGCTCCCCCGCTTCCTTTTCCAAGAATCGAACCCTCTACTTCCTAAGACCAAAATTATAGCTCTTACCACTAGCTATCACTTAATTATCTAATAACTATACATTTTTTTAAAACAAAACTACATCTTCCTTTTTTTTTTTTCCTTTCTTAAAAATAAAACTATGTATGTAAGTGAAACTTGGGTATGTGTGAATTACTTTCCTCCTCTTTCACCATCTTTCATCAAATCTTCTTCTTCCAATTTTGTTTTATTTTGGGGACTTTTTGTACTGGTCTAAAAATTAATATTGTATAAAAAAAACGTTGTACAAAAAAAAAATCTCAGTTCTCCCAATTTTTATTTTCTGGATCCGCCCCTGTATAAATCAACCAATCATGTAGAGCATCTAATTATTTACATATTTAGATGGTCTAATTTATATATTGAAATGGTGTGTAATCCGGTGATAGTAGATTTCGACATTTACAAATGATAATTAAAATTAAAATAGGTTAATCTATGATTAATCGTGATCTTCAAAAACACTTTCATCTTTTTTAAGTCATCATTGTAAAATGAATACATAAGTTAAACTCGCATACATTTCCGGGAGGATTCATGAATACTAATTAGTAGGTCCCTGTCTTGCCTCTTGTAGATATAAATTTCATTTTCCCCTAATCTTGGTAGTTGGGTCCCCATATGGCCATTACGAGAACAGCTTAATATGTCTCTTAGAATAAAGTAAGCCTTTCCAAACTAGGACAAACTACGAGAGTCTGTTTGACTTAATTTTTAAATATTGAAAAACTTTTTTTGTTAATTTAGAAGTTAAAGTTAATCTGTTTAGCCTATTTTTTGAAAGATATTTTAGGTAAAAGTTAAAGTTAATAAAACTTAAAAATAAGAAGTTTTAAATTATAATTTTTCAAAAAAAACTTTTGGAAAACTATTTTTATATAATGTGATAAGTTTTTTTTTTTTTTCTCAAATATATCACTCTATATTTCTGAAAGTCTAACATTCCCTCAAAATTGTTAAACGCCCAACATTGTACAACATACGTCAAACAGTTTATGAGTTTTGTTCAACAACTTGTAACCCTTCTGAAGTTTAAAGCTCTATAATTCAAAAGTTAAAATTTCACAAGTAGGCCAAATAGAACAGACATATTATGGTGAAAAAAATATATTTTCTAAATGCATGACAAATCAAAAAATGCAAACATAAATAAGTAGAGATTGATCTAAATTGTTTTACAAGTGAGAGCTATGTGCATTTTCAAATAACAAATATTAAGAATTTTAAAACATTATGTGGGAATTAGTAAATACAATAATGGTTGTTGTCACTCTCCCAATTTTACATTTAAATTCGTCCTGCGAATGCTAGAAATAGAATCTGAAGGAAAATGTTCATTTGATGACTTCCAAAGATATTTCAACATTCATGCTCTATTTTAATAAGATGTTTTTTGTGTAACATTATAATATTACGAGATAATCTGATCCAACCCAATATTATATAAGACAAAGACACATCGGCAATTTCCGCCTCCAATTGCGGTGAGGAGTGAGGACGTACATTTGAGTGTTGTTGAAGACAACAATGATGCATGTACCATGAGGAAGTTCACGGGTTTTATAAGGTTTTTATGACTCTTTCATGGATTGGTCCATGATCAATTATTTAAATCTGGACTTTGATTTTTGCAAGTATAAGTGGAAGAAGATTTTTTTCATTTCATTCTTGGTCTCACTCGGACAAGTACTGGAGTTGTTATATAGTATGATTAATAACTAAATATGTCCCTGTCTTGAAGACATCACGGCCCACATTTTGGTAATGAAATAGTCAAAATCTGAATTACATATTCATCAATATGTTGTTGTTTCTTTAATAAAATTTCATCTTACAATCTTTAATTGAAAAGAACAATTTTTGCGTTTAAGAGTTATGTGGAATAATTGAGTAGCGGCATATTGTAATTAGACGATTTGAATTCAAACCACGATTAGGCCTTTATTATACCCAAAAAAAAAGAGTAACTTTTGCCTCTTTTTTTTTAAATGCAGGAGGCTTAAGTCATATTTACAGACAAATTATCTTAGGAAATATTTTATTCTTTTTGTTTTTATTTATGAGTACCAGAAACTGTAATGGAAGAGTACAATACTGTAGCACCCTAAAAGATGAACTAGTCCATAATTTGCGAGTCAATCAATACATCTCAAAAGATATGAGCCGCATGATACTCAAGATGACGTGAGAATACACCGGAGCAATTTTCTATTAATGATTTGAGACAACAGGTACTTCAAGTATCACTTTTGAACAACTTTTGCCATATGTTGCCCCTTAAGAGTCCAATATTAATAATGTCTATAGAGCTTCTAATTATATTATAGAACTAAATCAAGCCTTACTTCAGTGAAGTTTAATTATATGGATCTGATCAACTGCTTATTTTTCTTGAAAGTATAGTCCCTTCTACTAATTTTATACATCTGAAATCTCATATGAACGTTTTCATCATACCCCTTACAAACTCTGTCTCTACGATTAAAATAAAATAACTGCCGATTTTTTCTTGCGTAAAACTGAAACTATAAACAGACTTCAAAATGGCCCATAGATACCCCTTTGTCTTGGGCCCTAGTTTAGGGTCTACAAAATATATCCCGATATAAACTGTTAATGCAAGTTTTAGAGATATTTCTTCCGATAAATAAAGTGATAAATATTAATTTTAACATCTTCTTATTGTTGGCTAAGTTGCATTGACTGCACAGGAAAATCCAATAATTTTTTTATTAAGGTTCAACAATTTATAAGTAATATTTTAAATAACGTATGTACTGAGAGAGAATAAGATATTGCCATACATTACGATTTTTTTTAAAAAATAAAGTTTAAATTAATTTTACGTCACTTAATGTTGTATGCTTTAAAAATTCATCTCCAAGGATTCTAAAATGTAGATACTTGGGCCTCAGCCCGGCATATTGGAGCTGATCCTCTGTGATAGCAGGTCTTGCAGTTGCGGTAATAAGATGGAATTAAACAATTGATTTGATTCATGTATATTGAAGAATGTTTCGAGAAAAAGGTATGTTTGAGTGCAACAAGGCCTTAAGTTTAAATTTTACTATTATTTATTTAGAAATATAAAAATTGTCCATATATAAGGTTTATAAAACGGATCCCGCATGCATGTTCGTAGGTGTATTGGAACATGTTAAATACAATTGGTTATCATTAAATTGGATTAGTAATGTACCTTTGGTCTAATATTTTGTAATATAATTTTCCCACAATGGGAATAAGTTGATGTTTCAATTTTATTAATGAAGTACTCATCATTCAAACAATAATAGAAAACAGAAAGGAGAAGAAAAGGTACAAACTCAATTAATTTGAATTATTATCCCTTTCGCCCATAACTCGATAAATACTTGTATTGAGAATCACATTGAAAAAGTTCACATTTTGTATAAATTAAATACTCTTTAGATATGCGTTCTTACTCCCAAAATACCTTCAAAAACCTAGTTCTATTATACACTGAACTTGTTCTTTTGTCAAATTATACCATGAAATCAAAAAGGCAAAAGTCAAAAGGCAAAGGTCAAAAGGCATCAACTAAGGTGTCATATTACAGTCACTAGTTTGAAAATATATGACCAAAAATAGTTTTTTTTTTTGTCTAAGACCAAAAATAGTATGAAAATGAAAGGGCATAAATTTTTTTACCACAAAGAAATTTATTTTAGCCATAATTATATTAAATTTATTAAAAAAATATAATTTTTATAATATATTTTTTTTAATATATTACATTAATCAAAAATTTAAAAATATTTAAAATAAAAAACATAATTTTAAATTTAAAAATTTAAATCACAATAAATTATTATTTGAGTACTTTATTCGTACCCTAAGCTTCAAGAGGGGGGTGTTTATTCCATAGTAGACCACAAGGTGACAAAAGAGCAATCATACAAAACATTATCCACAAGGAACTGAAGAAAAGCATCTCATTTAATGCTGACGTGTCACCAAATCCATCAGATACATCCACGTGTATAGCCAACTAATCAGAACCGTCACACATAAAAAGAATTATTCCCATTAAATAACAGCTGGAACCTTCACGAAAATGGACCCCACAAACATTATCCAAAACTAACTCTTGGAAAAAAAATGCAAAATTGCAAAAATCTCACACGTGACATTGTACCCATTGTAAAGCCACTCCTAAATGGAAAGTCACCAAAACGTAATAATATTTTTGGGTCAATTACTAAAACATTTCTACCAAAAAAAAAGTTACTAAAACATGATAATTAATTTCTTAATCATGATTATGGCCACGGAATGATATGATGTCTTTAAATTAAGTCCTTAATTCTTTGTTTTGTGGAAAATTGCCTTAGATTTGTAATTGTATAAGCCAATTACGAGTCAATCAAGTCATTTCATCCGATTTTAAAATAAAACATTTATACAAGATAATATCTTAGTTATGCTTCTAAAGTTTATAATGATGCCCAGATAAATAATATCTTACCCGAAAGATTGACAATTAAGCACTTTTATCTAATCTTCTTAAATACTTTAATGAAACAGTATCCCAATGAAATTTTTAATATTAGAGATATCAAATTATTAAATATACATTATCTTATAACTTAAACTATTAAATTATCAAATCACGTGTTTACTTATACAATATCATACTCCTCTTATCCAAATAGTCAAGAGTTCAAATCTTGTCATTATCGCACGATTATCTTATGCATAGCTCAATTTCTCTAGTACAAATATACATACATATATATATATATCAAATTAATTAGATATGCGGCTTTAATAAGGCATTCAAAATAAAATTGAAAGAAAAATCCTCTATTTGATAAAGCTTCTTCTAATATTTATGAATTTTATTGGTCCCAAAAATTATACATTGGAAGAATCCCTTGATATTCGAAAAAATAAAAACTCTAGTAGTAAACTAATTATAAATATTACTAGTCATTTGATTAAGTAGTATGATTCTTATTTAAACTAATTATAAACAACACTTGATCAAGTGATATAATATTTATTTCAAATAAAAAAAGTGTCATCGTGTATATCATTTTAAATGATATATAACAGTTTAAGCCACTTTTGAATCATCTAGTGCTAATTAGGGAAACTCGACAATTGGTGTACTTAATTCCCAAATACCGAAAGGTTTTTAAAGGTTTACAAGTCTTTCTGTAACTTTAAATGACTGATTTGCCCTTGACCACGTGTGAAAGCGCGTGAAAGACACGTAAACGACGCATTTTACGTATGAATATAGAAAACACAGACGCCATTTGTCTTGTAGTACAAACATTAATAATAAAAATCATAAGCACACAAAAAATGAGAGCTTAATAGCAATTGCTTGAAGCTTTTAAAAGCTTTCTCTGTCAAAACAACTAAGCGAGTCGTTCCCGAGTTGACTCAGTGAGCTGAGATTTTTAAACTTCTCTTATTCAAAGCAGCTAGGGTTTGTTTTTAAAGTCTCGATTTGGATACGAGTTTTAATCATGGTTCAGCTGATGAATAGCGGTAAGGTGGTTGCGACGATGGCGGCGGCGGAGAAAGGGAAAAAGACGGTGGCGGTGAAGATGGAAGTTGAGGATCCATTGGAAGAAGCTCACGGACCTCTCCACAAGCGATCCAAATCCTCTATTCAAGTACAAATTCACCACCTCTACATATATATGTGTGTGTCTCTGTGTGATTCTGAGGGCTAATTTATTGGATCTTCTTTTATTTTATTTTTGTGTTTGGATAGATTTAATTTTGTTTATAGCATTCCTCTACCGAGTTCGAGTTACTGGAGCTATTTAAGACGTATGATTTTATTGGATTTTAGAATTGGATCTTGTTCTATTTAGTTTTTTGCGTGTTTACATAAATTTAGGAGATATTTTCAGAGAAATATTATTTATTTAAATAGTCAATATTGTAAAAGTTGACTTAAGTTAATATCATGATTTTTTGGGGTAATATTTGTGTCACGATTCAAACCCACTACCATTTCTGGAGACGAGACTAGTGTTGTAGCGGGAAGAATAATTACGCTTGGCATCAAATTTAGTAGCTCAAAATGATTAATATGAGTTATTACTAAAAACTACGGGACTATTTTATAAGGTATTCTTATATTGTGTCTCACTCGATTTGTTTAGTAACATGAGTTTCTGATCTTATGTAAATTAGAGCAAACTTATATAGAGAGTGTGTCATACTTTTTGTGGTTTTGATCATAGCTAGAAAAATTATTATTCTTGGTGATTTCTATTGATTTGCATTGTTTAGATAGTGATATTGGAAGTATTGGGGTTTTTGTTATTAGGAGCTGCATAGTCTGGGCATGGGGGTTGGTTGTTCGGGGCTGGCATCGGACTATAACCCACTTGATGAGCCAAGTCCATTGGGTCTGCGGTTAAGGAAGAGCCCCTCTCTTTTGGAGTTGATCCAAATGAGGCTTTCTCAGGCGAGTTCTCCAAAGGCTGGAGGGCATGGTAAGATGGATCACAAAGGTGCTGGTGGTTCAAGTGCTACAGAGAAGCTCAAGGCCTCGAACTTTCCTGCATCGATTCTGAAAATTGGAACCTGGGAGGTATTTATGAATTTATGTTAGAAATGATTGTGATTTGATGCGTTGTTTGATATTTGAAGCGAAGATTGAGTATTTGAATGTTTATTGGGTGTTTGTAGTATAAGTCGAGATACGAAGGCGACCTCGTGGCAAAATGTTACTTTGCGAAGCATAAGCTTGTTTGGGAAGTACTTGATGGTGGACTCAAGAATAAAATTGAAATTCAGTGGTCTGACATAATGGCTCTGAAGGCAAATTATCCTGAAGATGGACCTGGAACTTTGGACGTAGTGGTAATTATCTTCTTCCAAATGCAATTGTTATTGCTAAAATTATTCCTATGCGGAGTCAATAGAATTTCTTCTGGCATTTGTATTTCTAAAGTCTGGCATTGTTTTGTAATGCAGTTGGCAAGACAACCTCTTTTCTACAGGGAGACCAATCCGCAACCTAGGAAGCATACCCTGTGGCAGGCAACCTCAGATTTTACTAATGGACAGGCTAGCATACATAGGTATGTTGATCATTTTCTGATCATTTGTTTGTTCGCCAAGAACTAAATCTACTCTGTTTAAGTGCCTTGTGTGAAATGTGGAGAAGTTATCTGTTTTCTTCCAAATGCCATGTCAGCTATTTGGAAATAAGAAGAAAGCTCTGGTTTCCTCCTCTCATATATATATATATATATATATATATTTATATTCTTTTAGGGAAATTAATCACCTCTCATTTTAATATCTAACGTGTTCTTGAATTTGTCTGCGATGAAATGCTTACATTGAGAAATATGATGATATTATGCATGTTATCACTGTTCTTTTAATATGTGAAGAATCGCAGGTTGCTGGGATGGGTCTTATGTTAATACTCTCTAACAGTGGTGCATGAACATATATTAATAGGAGTGTTAAAGCACTTTTTCTGGTCATAGCTATATGGGGGAAAGAGAGTGGGGTTAGGGGTGTCGAATGGTCAGCTACTAAATATTGTATGCCTCGTGATCATTTTCAGTTCAATGGTTAATTCATTAGGGGTGTTTGGTTGATGTAAGGGTACAAGTCCTTCCCTTTATTGATACCCTATATGGTTTTCCTATGGTGAGATTTATCAGATGGGAGGGAAAAGTTAAGCGGCTGGATTCACTAGCAGATAGTTAAGTCTCCACTCATATAGTGTTGCACCCATACTGCCTCTTCTTTTCTAGTTTCATCTTTTTCCTCAAATGGACTAAAAGATTTGTAGCCAATCCCACCTAGTAGGAAAAAACTTGGTTTGGACTAAAAGATTTGTAATTTGGTCTCCTGAATCGATGGTGATTCCCACTAAATGCTGATTGTAGAGAATTTTGAAATGGAATGTAAGAGGTACAGTAAAAGATTCTTGGGTTTTAGGTATTCTTTCAATAAACTATGCGGAGAGCAATTGGGTGGCATGGCTTGGCAGCTTTAAATCATTGTTGACATTGCACTTACTTTGTTTCAGGCGTCACTATCTGCAGTGCCCACAAGGCTTGTTAGGAAAGCATTTTGAAAAGCTTATACAATGTGATCCTCGGCTTAATTTTCTGAGTCAACAACCAGAGATTACACTAGAGTCTCCATACTTTGAGCCACGAATTTCTGTATTCGAGGAACCCAGTGAAACCAACAGTAGTTTTGAAGTGAATACTGTGGAAAGTTCTACTCCCTTCAGCTTGCGGGATGTCACTTCACCATCTGGAGTTCAATCTTCTTCATCGAAGAATGAACAGGATCTTTTTGGTACACTTCCAGATTCTGTTCCTCGGGAGACTGCATCACCTAGCTCAGGTAAAATACTTATGGTTTGAACGTATGCTGAATTAATTAGATTATTCTTTCAAATAATCCCATTCTATAACCTTTTTTTTTTTCTGGTACCTGTTAATTTGTTGATCTTATATGCAGTTACGGACACCCGTGCAATTGAAAAAATCAAAAGCATTGGATCAGAGCAATGGAAGGACCTTAGTAACTGGGACAATATCAGAGTGCCTGGACTTCACACCTCAATGTCAATGAGTGACCTTGTAAGTCACCTTGAACAACGTATATCAGAGCAGAGAACATCCGATAATTTTAGTCTTTCTGCTGAAGAACGGCAAAGCTTAGACATATTGGAAGATATCAGCCGATGCTTGTTCAGTGATACTCAAAACATGCCAACTTCTGATGAGAAGTCTCTCATGTCTAGGGTTAATTCACTATGCTGCCTTTTGCAGAAAGATCCCTCATCAGTTCAAACCATGCAATCTGGAAATGACGATTGCGTTGATCTATCAATGATGGGCAAGAGAACAGATAAATCAAACTCATCTCCTGCATACGAGAGCAAGTTCGAGGAAAACTCTTCCACGAGGGACTCTGACGATCTCTCCGGTTGCAAGCAGACTTCATCCATGTCAAGAAAGGATTCCGTTGGGGACCTGTTGCTCAATCTTCCAAGAATAGCATCTTTACCTCAGTTCTTGTTCAGCATCGGCGACGATTATGACAATCAAGCTAGATAGTATTTAGTTAGAGGACAACGAAGTCATCTTCCCAGTAGCTCGCTTGTACATATAGGTCGCGCTGTCTACTTTACGTCTTCGCGTTTGGGATTGAGAAAGCCTTGTTTATGGAGAATCCTGATATGTGCAGCTTAGAAAGTTCTTGTTGGACTTCAGTTTATTTGTAGTCAGTTTCCTATTATCTTACAAGATCATATGATAGCTGTTGTAATAGAATGGTTATGTTCAGAGATTGTGACTTTGGACCTTAGCACCCAAAAACTCTGTTGTACAACTATCTACGCATGTATTTGGAATTTCCTTGGATATTGGAAAGGAAAATGGGCTATAACGGCCCGTTGAGTGCTCTACCTTGAGCTATCGATTATCTGTTGAGACGGAGCTTCTCATTATACGTTCTGCTGAAATAGATTTCACAAAAAGAGTGTGATATCTTGTTATACCGGATCTTGGTCGGCCTTTTGAGTCATCCTCGTATATTGCCAAAATCGATCTTGGTTGGCTTTTCACCCCTAGCCATTAGTTATCCCCATATTTTGTCACATACTAGTTTGGCTTAAGATTTTAGGGGATATTTGGTTCGCAGAATGTTATAAGATTCTTGGGAATGTGAAACTTGAAATATGACATTCAAATGTTTGGTTCGCGAAATAAAAAAATATTTCTGAGAGTGTAATATTTTTATGATTTGTTTAATTTTTATTCATATGTGAGGAGTGGAATTTCAAATTCTCAAGTTATAGAATAACTTTGAGAAAATAAAAGATTTAAATATTTATCTTAAAAAATACAAAACTAAAATAAATATCATAAAATAATTCAAAAATTAAAATAAAAAATAATAAAAAATAAAAAATAAAAAAAAAATAAGATAAAATAAAATTAAAAATAAAATAAAATTAAAAAAATAATATAAAAATAAAAAAAATTAAAAAAAAAATAAAAAAAAAACAAAATAAAAAAATTATAATAAAATAAAATAAAATAAGTAAATTATAAAATAGAATAAGAAAATAAAATAAAAATAAAATAAAATAAAACTACACAAAATACATTATTTAGAACAAATAAAATAATAACAATAAAAATAAAAATAAGAAAAATGAAATAAGTAAAATAAAATAAAATAAAAATAATAAGAATAAAATATAATAAAATTATATAAAATAAAAACATTTAGAATAAATAAAATAATAAGAATAAAAATAAAAAATGAAATGAAATAAAAAAAATAATCAATTTTCTAGATTTTAAAATTTTAAATTAAATAAATTTAAAATTTTAAAAATAAAATAAATAATTTGTAAGTTTTTATTTTTAATTTTTTTTAAAATAAGAAATTTAAGTTTTTAATTTTGAAGTGTCAAGTCAAAATTTATAAATTACATAAATAAATTTACTTTTGTTGTATTAATACGTTAAAATTTTTTTTATTTGCGTATTAGCAAAAATATGCAAAATGTATCATTATTTGTGCACTTTGTTTGATATTCTTATTTTTTTGAGTTATGGGCATTATTGGAGAATTGCTCAAAATTACTAAGAATATTGAATCTAAATCAAACATAATAAAATAATATTACTACGAATTTGACAAAATATTATTAGGAATATTTTTAACAAACCAAATATTTTTAACCAAATTCTCGGGATTAACATTCCTGAGAATTATATTCTCAAAAATGTCATTTCGAGAATGAAAAATATATCCATGACCAAACGCCCCCTTAATTCACTTTGTTTCGCAACTAAGTTTTTATCAAACTAGGAATCGTCACAACTCCTGCGTTCAGTTCATTAAAATCGCAAAACAATTCCCGATTAGTTTAAAGTTCCAAGGAGACACTCTCGGCTCTGTTTGTTTGCCGTAAAATATTTTTTCAGAAAATATTTCTAAAAATTTGGTTAATTAAAAAATATTTTTTTGTTAAAAATGGCAAATATCGAAAAATTGGTCAATTGAAAAATATTTTTCAGTCAAATATCATGGCTAGTTTAAAGTTTGAGAAAATACTTTTGGCTCCGTTTGTTTGTCGTAAAATATTTTTCCCAAAAATATTTTTTCAATTTTTCGGTGTTTGGTAACATATATATTATGTATATATATTTTTTATTTATAAAATCTACTATTAAAAAATATTTTTTACTATAAATTCAAATATCATAAAATATTTTTCAGTATTCTAAGTAAGATATTGTATAATCATAGGTTCTCTTAAAAAAAAAAACAAAAATGCATTCTCTTAGACGTTTTCAATTAGACTCCAACAGTAAAGATCAATACTTCTATAAGTTAAATCTATGGAGCTAAGAGCTAGCACTAGAGGTCCCACTTCTCTGTCTAGCAATTCTACATGATGCGGTAATAATACTTTATATTACTCCTTTACCACGCTTTGGTTGAGGAGAACAGCTCAATAATTGACATCTGGCCTCTGCCGGGTGACGGATTTGGCGATGGAGGTGGCGGAGGGGAACCTCTCTCAAGATTGTTCGTCTCAGAAGCTGGACTTTGAGATGGTGGTGCAATTGTAGGCTGTCCAAACATGGTCATGTACGTGAACCACTTATACAAAACCTCTCTTGCACAAGGCAAAAACCTTGTCGTTTTATTTGTCACTGCTGCAGAAAATGATTGTGGAACTGAACTCTCTGTGATGATTGAGATTTGCTTTGTTGGTGGTGCTCGGCTTGGAGATGGAGGTGGTGGACTTGAGGTCCTTTCGTACATGGTCTTAATAGTGAAATCATCATTTGCATGCTCTGCAACACGAGAAAATCACAGCACTATCAGGCAGCTAGTAACAATGTTATAACGTTTTATGTCCGGGGTTTTATTAATTTCTGGCATTGTCAGTTTTAAGTTCAAATAAAGAAGGATGGTTACGTTAGGTAGCTGATAACTAGTATAAAATAAAAAAAATAATTCTCGACAGAAATAAGTAGCGTCAATAAATTTATATAACCGATCCCCACCTATGGATAAAAAAAAAAGGCATAATTTGATTTGTAAAGCTACTATGCCAGTGGATGTTTTAGGAAGCTCGTGGTTAAATATCTATGAGTAATCATTCCATTTCCATGTTTGGGTAGAGGTTCTTATTTGTTCCATTTACTTTAGCTTTAAAGCCCCGGTGTTGTTTATCATAAAGAAAACTTTTCAAAAATTTGACTAATTGTCAATCTCTCTAATACATGGGCATATGAGTGTTGTTTCGGTCATATGTTCAAAATGCAAATTCTGTGAGCTGAATGATGAGTTCCCCTGCAGTTGCCTGCAACTCGAATATCGAAATTTTTTGAATGGCTGAAGTTGAAGTTACATTGAAGCATTTATTTTCGAAGTACCAGAAAAAAAAATAACAACTAAAATGGAAGAGTATTCCTTTTTTTTTTTCACTCTTTCATTTAAAACCGTGCATGAAATCCTTAAATATAGTTTGAGCTTTAGTAGCTGAACCCGCCATTAAATATGCCGATGTATAAGGTAGCAGGACATGCATGGTGTATAATGGTACATACCTGGTAGATGTCTTGCTTGAGTTCTGACAAGAACAGACAATGTGAGAATAATGTATACGATCATCATTGCGAGTATCTGATCAGCAATTAAGATGCAAGTACATACTAATAATCAGTTATACTTTTATAGATACATAAAAGTTCCCGTTGTAGGTGAATGTGAACAACAACATCAATCCACCATCCAATTTTATATTTAGACATGCTTATCTTGCCTTACTTTAAGTGTTTGTTTCACTTTGTGAGCATTGACTAAAGGGTTACTAACAATTGGGTGTAATAGTCGGGTAATAATTTATTATGATTAAATATTTTAAATTTACACTACAACTTCGATTTTTATTATATAAGATCACAGAGGATTATGCATTTTATTTTATTCTTTTGAGGATTGGACTAGAAATAAAACGGTGTGATAAACTAGCGTATTGTTTACTCTTAGCGAACCAAAAAATAAATGGAAAAAAAATGACACTTCAAACTCCAAATTAGGGTTTTGAAAATTGGTCAATAAGAAGAATTAAGCCAATTCCTCCTATAAAATTCCTTTATTAATTCATCCAAATCGAACAAAAAAATAATTAAAGTATCCTTCCAAAAACAATCCCTTTCCTCATTTTCCCCAATCCAATCATAGTGTAAGAGAATAGTCAAGCAAAATTGAAAAGAAAAAGAAAAGATAAAAAAAAAGTCTTTATTCTTTGCAGTCTTCATGAACTACTCGCTTTATACTAGGAATGACAGCGGTTTGATTAACTGCGATTTTTAAAAAAATAAAAATCGAAATCATTTAAAACTGATGATTTTAAAAACCATTATTCAAAATCAAAACTGACAAGTATAAAAAAAAAATGCGGATAACCTAAACCGAAACTGCTAATTTTAAAAAAATAATAATTTAAATAGAAAAAAGTCCAAAAATATGAAAAAAAATATTAATTTAAATGTAAAAAAAATTAAAAATACAATAAATCAGAATCCATAAATATTAATTTAAATAGTATTTTTTTTAGTTGGGCACTTGGGTTAAGCCCAATAATTTTTGTTGTTGTTTCTTTTTAAACAATTGTATGGATCTTAATTTTTTTTTAAATAATAGCCATTTTTAATTCTCTATTGAAATAATTTTAGATATTAGTATAAAAATTATTTTTATATTTTTATTAACTATAAATATTATATTATATACGTAGATATATATATATATATATATATATATATATATATATATATATATATATATATATATATATTATATAATAAATTAATAAACGAGTTTTGAATTTTAGTTTTTTTAATATTTAAAACTAAAATCTATCAATTTATCCATCGATTAATACTTATAAAAATTAAAATTTATCAATTTTTGTTATAGAATTTTTATCTAATAGATACTGGTGATTTCGATTACAACGCATTCCTACTTTATACGAGTCAACAATCCTTTCCTTTTCGTTCTATGCTAGTTTTTTACATGCCTAGTTGATGCACTACGCGTTGACTCAGCCGTAGTCGTCCACCATGCGTGATTCAAACCCACGTGAAACTCCGTTGCTCATGTGGAGCTTCTTTGTCTACTAGTCAAACAAATATGAACCTAACTTTGAAACGTAATAACACTAAAGATGACTCATGTCCCCTCTTTTTTTTCCTAATAGATTGAGCGTGAATCAAAACTTCAAGTGCAGAGTTCTATCTTAAAGACGCATCAAGTAAGTCAGGAACGGAAACTCATATGCAAGTAAGGGGATTTAGCATGAACCAAAATCCCAAGTGCAGAGCTCTAAACACATCAGGTAAGTCAGGAATAAAAACTTAAAAGCAAATGAAGGAATTCAAACCAGCGTCAACTGCAGGAGCAGTCCCCACCTTTACCAACTGAGCCATACCTAGAGGGCACTCATGTCCCTTTTCCATCTTTCTTTTTTCCCCTTTAATTTTCTCTCATGTTTCAAGTTTTGATTAGTGCAACAGACCAAGAATAAACTTTAACCATTATAAGTACAAATTTCAATTTTCTCACAATATTATATGAGAAATAACGGTGATAAAGTAATAATATAATTATTTGATCTCTTTATTCAAATGTCCGTATCATTTGATCAGAATTGCATTAATATTGGAGAATTCAACGGTAAATCAAGACTCTCAAGACTAACATATTAAATCTTGGGGTACTTTTTTGGATATCAATTGATTTTAAGATAGTTACTCAAATTTATTTAGTATGGTATTAGATGTGGGCACTGATTCAATGTTTTCCATCTACAAATGCTTGACCCATTCTTGCACTTGACTAGTTTGTTGCTGCTTCTACGACTCTCAAGATCAATATATAAATCTTAGGCTATTCTTTCTAATACCACCAATTAATTTTACAATTGCACATCAAATTTTTTAATAATTAGTATTTTACCATCATTAATCTCTCTCATAACATTATAAAAGTACGCACTCGTACGTAATTGTGCAATTGCTGAAATGTCTTCTTGGAGACTAGCTCTGATCATAGCTGCCGGCCATCCTGAGCAAATCATTAAGAACGCCTACATGGCAACTAGGCAAAGAAAATCAAAGAGATAGGTTGAATTCGTGACAATTTCTTCACTTGTTTTCTTTAAATTAATTATGTCAACAATGTGAAGGTAGAATATATCTATCCAAGCATATATACTTCCTAGGTTTGCCTAGTCTTTGATCAATTTTTCTCGACGTCAATGTTTGATCATTTCAGTTCTTTGGACTTTGGACATTGTAAGATAACATTTTGAAAAAATACATATTATTGATCTTTGGTTGGAGGGTCAACATCTTAATATGCTACAAAGATATATTTGACGAAGAAATTTTGCAAATTGCTTAATTATATAATTGGATTAAGCATTTTTCAAATTATTCTTTATTTGAGAAGTGGAACACGAGGTTAGCTCTATGTACGGGGTCATTTTGAAGTTTAATTAAAAAAAACTCCTGCAATTATAAATGTTTCATGTGTACATTGAACCAACTATATTTAATTAATTTACATTGATATATTAGCAAAACATGTTGTGTACGGAGACAAATTTTACACAAGTACATTTTTAAATTGAAGAAATCAACCATTGAATGTAATACCTGAATAGAAAACAAAAAAAATTAATGATAATTAAAAAAATTGTACTGTGGGATTTCTGATTTTGAGGTGGACCTAATATGAGTTTGCTTAAAATAAATTTCTTATTACATAGAAAAAGATTCATGATAATAATGAGTAAAATGTATCATATCCCCCTGTGTTTTCACAAAGTTACATTATAAACCTTGTGTTTTAAAAAGTCACGTTATAAACCCTGTGTTATGGAAAATGTTGCATACACGCTTCAAACTCAAATTCCGTTTAACTCTGTTAGTTAGCCTTGTAAAAAGATAAAATTGTCCTCGTTTAAAGATAAGTCCGTTAAATGGGGTATTTGTAACTTTTTTGATATCAGAAGGGGGTATTTATCAATTTTTTTAATATTAGAGGGAGGTATTTACAACATTTTTCATTTTGCAATCTCAGAATCATGTGCTAGTCTACCTTCTAAGGAGATCTACAACCTTAAACTAATAAATATCATTTAATTAAAAGAATAAAAAAACGTATAACTTATATAACAGAACATTGATGTCCATCATAAAAAATGTAAATCTTATACTTGAAGTTCAAAGTCATATTGCAACTAGCAATAATCGTACATTCACTTAGAATCACGTTCTTCTACAAGTAGATTAAAATCTTTAAATCAGTGCAAAATCAACTTCAAATCGAAGAAAAATCACTTTGAAAGAGTTTTTTCTGTCTAGGATTGTCAAATTTTTTTATTTTTTTATTTTTGAAGGGGCAATTTACATATTTATAAAAAAACACAGGGGCAATTAAAAACCTTATAAAAAACACAAGGGGCAATTTACAACTTTATCGAAAACACAAGGGGCAATTAGCAACTGATGTTAAAAAAAGTATTTTCGTCATTCTTCATGTGTTTTAAAACTTGATAAATGTCATACTTGCATTTCAAGCGTGTGTATTACACTCACGTTAAAATTGATAGAAAAATAGACGGCGGGGGGTTATATGCAACGTATTCCATAACACAGGGTTTATAACGCGACTTTTTAAAACAGAAGGTTTATGATGCAATTTTGTGAAAACACAGGAGGGTATAGTGCATTTTACTCTAATAATAAGTTATGATTATTGCTACCATGGATCCTCGAGTTGCATTCACGGTCTTTTCGTACTACTTTTTCAGGTACATGGAACCTGTAATGCTTCGATGATTGAAGGTGACTCCTATGGGACAAGTCATAAACATGAATTATTTATGGGAAAATTCTTTCACGAGGCATGTGGCAAATCTGCCACAGCTACATGTCAAATTGTTATTCTATGAGCCTAATTCACGTCTGTCTGTATTGTGCAGACATGTCATGTTAGAATGTCAAAAGTTTATATTTTTACTAATTTGGCCTTATAGAGTTTTAAATAAATTACTATGATGTTCCCACTTATGACAATTGATTGTCATTTGTTAACTAATTGAAACACTTTTTATCCATGTGACTGTGGTAGACATTAGCAGTCATTCTATGTCGACAACCCCACAAAGCCAGTTTTCAAGACGTATAGCTATTTTATGCTTTTCCTAACTCTTTGTTTCTCTTGAAAAAGAAAGCACTACCGTCAAAAATAAAAATTCCAAGAGGATTTGTTGTCTGTTGTCAATGAGTGGGGATGTTTTACAGGTAGAATACACAATATTTCCGTACATGTGGAATTTTTTTTTAAAACACCTTACCCTTACCTGTACTCTATCTCATGGGATTTGAAAACCCTGGTCTTCCAATAGTAAAAGAAGAGTAACCCACCATTAGACTACTCTTAAATCTCTATATTTGATTTATAAAATAAGCCCGTCACCCTTTTGTGATGTCATATTAATTTGATAAATCACTTTTACTTACAATGTTGCACGTGTTTATCCCATCCTTTATACTTTGTTAAGGGAAAGATAAAATGATGACAATGCCCTTCATTTAAGGATTAATTTGAAAAAACCACGAAAGACGGATTTTGCGAAACACAGTTATGTTTTCTCGGGTTTTCTAATACTGTTGGAATTATGCTAATTAAATTGCATAATATTAGGCATTATTATTCTTTCCTAATCTACTGTCTAATTGTCAGGAGTAATTAATGCCTTTGTCCCTTATTTAAATCAGTGCTAGGGCTATATAACAAACATTGTACAATCACAAAATACATCAATAAAATTTATATTTTCAGTGCTATATTCTTTTTGGTATCAGAGCCAAAGGGAAAAATATGCAATAATAACCAAAAAAAAAAGGAAAAACCCTAGAGAACATACCGTCTAAACCAGTCCCCGCCGCCGCCGCTGCCACTTGACACCTTGTTCTCATCGTCGAGTTAAAGCTTGTATGGCATTCTTTGCTACAGTGCCTTCGTGTCCGTATGGCATTCTTTGCTACAGTGCCTTCATTTTATTTAGGAGTAAATCTTTGAGAAGATTAGTGCGGATATGCTCTTAAAGACTCAAGGAGAGATAAGATTTCCTACCACAAGTATTGATGCAGGCATAGCCACGTTTGACTAGAAAGGTCAACTGTGTCCGTGTTTTACAAATAATACTACCTTTTCAGGTGGAAACGACCTTCTGAGTAAAACGCAGGCCAATAAAACAACACTTTTTTTATTTTCGATAAAAACTATGCTAGTTTTGCAATTTTTTAATAATTTAGGGACTTTTTGTAATTTCTATAATTTCTGCATGTAGGGTTTCATTATATATAGTTTGTAAAGCCTCTTGACGGCTAGATAGTTTATTTTTCAGCAAATATTAAGGATTTCTCAATTTCTCGTTATTCTTTGTAAATCAACGAGTTTTTGATTTGCAACTCTCTTTTTACCATGCACGCTGCATCAAGTATCAACAAACATTTCGCCAATAGAATTCACTTGAGCATTGATTGGTCTTTTTTTTGCCTGTTTTCTTCACTTGATTGCTTGACCCCATCGGGGGTTGTTTTGTTGTTTGTTCTTATTGGTTGGCTTTGCTAGTTGCAAGTATTTGTTCATTGCTAATACTTGCTTGTTGCTCGATGTTTCTTGGGGAAGCTTGTCAAGATTCCTGCTTCACCAGTTTGTATGAATTCTTTGTATTGATTTTTCCTCAGAAATACAGAATTTTGTTTAATTTGCAAAAAAAAAAGAGAGAATATTTTTATAAGGTGCGACCTTCATAACCACATAACGTGCATTAATTAATTAAAGATTGTGATGGTTCAATATATACCCAAATCCATGAACTAATAAGTAACCGTCTACACTATGGCATAATTAGTGAATTTATGAAAAAATAAGAATCCTAAGATAATAGGTAATGCAATATATAAATTCATGAACTTTTTAAGTTCATGCAACCACCTATATCATTAGGTGCGGATTCATAATTTTTGTTCAGTGGGTAAAGCACATGGTTTAAGATTTATGTACAAATAACCTTGTTTAATGAGAGCTAAATTAATTTTCAAACTAAAAATAACTTAGAAACAAACATATTTATAAAAAAAAATTCGGGTGAGTGCAACCTCACTCAATAACACATTCCTCTGCCCTTGATATCATAATCTTATATTGTTGTATATTTAGTGGGATTAGTTGCACTCAAGTCCATGATAAGTTTTTTTTTTTTTTTTACTTCTATTGTATCTTGCTACATATTTCTCATACTATTTAATATATAAGCTAAGTCCATGATAAGTTGAAATAGTAAAATGAGCATTATACTTCTTTCTAAGATTGCTTTGGATTGGTTTATATATATTCCTGTATTGCTTCTCCTATTCATACATACATACAGATCGCATGCATTTGCTACCTAGCTCAAATGGGCAGAAGCTCTTCTTCTTTCTTCTTTCTTCTTTCACTGTTATCTCAAAATATTTTTCAATCAATTGTGAACACTGGAACCCAAGTAAGAATCGTGGTATGTCCGGAAAGATAGATTGTTAATTAAGCTATTTCTATTCTGGTCAATTATTCAGGAAAGACCAGGCTTAGGTATTTACACATCTTAATAAAAAAAATCGAAAAACATAGTTCCATAAGATATAATATTGTGTACTGAGGTTTTGTAGGGGACCATTATATATGTTTTTAGAGCATATTGTTTCTTGACCATGCAAGCTAGCCCCACCATGCGCATGCTTTGCTAATTATGTGTGTGTTAGTAAAACTTTATTCTTTTGGCTCACTTCACAAAGGAAAGGCAGGGTCCATGGCAATCATGAATTAGACCACAGGTGAAGTAGCAGAAAATTGAACGAATACCATTTGTTTGTGTATTGAGACTAGTCACGGATTCAAAATTTTTGTTTGGTGGATTTATAATTTAATATTTTTATATGAATAATTTTTTTTTTATAGGCCTAAATTAATTTTTTAGATTAAAAATACTGACACGTGTGATAAATTTTTGTTCCATTTCTCCAAGCAAAGCTCTTTGCGTTGCAGTGCCTTTTGCATCAACTTGACCTTTCATAAGTGGAGACAATTTAAAGCATCCATATAAAGACGTCTACTGTTTGATCTTAATTCAACACACTTCTAATGTAATACCTGAGTAGATACTATTCCTTTCTCTCAAACCATAATAATATTACTTGATTAGATCATTGAATCATTTATTTATCTTGTTTCTCTTGAAATTTCTTCAATATTTATTTTTACACATCTTTTTCGGAGGTCTACAACCATTAGGAAATTTACATATGATTTAAAATAAATTTGGATGCAGCCCTTACTCACTAATGAATAGCTCCGCCGTTGATTAAGATCAATGTATATTGAAGTCGAAGTATTAACTTGATTTTCACATGTGAAAAAGATTAATTTGTTATTATTTTCAATCTTTACGTGCGGGAGAAATTATTTTTGAATGATTTTACAAACAGACAAATAATTTAAGAGTTTAATAAATACACGAAATTCCAACGGCGGTTTACAAAAGGTACCAGTTAATAACTTCCAGACCAATGCCATGTAACAATTGCCTCGAGAAGAATTAAAATCATAGTTAGAACTTGAAACTTTATATAACTAATCACTACTTGACTATTTTACTCAATTTTTTATTGTTATTTCCGAGAATTATTGCTAACAAAGAATGGAATTAAGATTAAAAATGTGTGCTTCCGGGGTCAGGTTATTTGATTAATAAATAAAATTTTAAAAAAGTGGACCCCACATTGTAGGGCCAACATTTTTATTAAGCGAGATTCCGAACGTAAGACGTACCCAATTAAGATTATTGTGCATACACCTTCTAGTGAATAAGCTGATAACAACACATGCTACACTAAGATTACAGCACATGCATGTCTACAACTGCGATTCATCAAAAGCAGCTCAGGTTGAGGCCAGGAAGGCATTAGGGGGTGATTGTGCAGATGCAACTCGTCCACTTCCAAATAATGGGATGTGCGGTGGTGCATGGTGTGGAGCAGGTGGTGGTGAAGGCGATACGCGGCCGTAATTAGTCACGTCTATGCCCTTCTTGCAGGAACTCTCCGCCGCACAAGGCAAAGAAGAAGATGAACTCCAGATTTGCTCATTTTTGCTTGTCACCATGGAGAGAAAGCTTTCTAGACCCTTCTCAGCAGCAGGAGAAAGACTTGATATCTCTTCCCTTGGTGGTGCTGATGCAGGAGATGGAGGTGGTGGCTTTGACGGTGCCCGTCCATAGAAGGGCTTGATCTTGGATTCGTCAGAATGTTCTGCAGCACAAGGAGAATGATAATGGTAATTGATAATCGAAAGCTTAATCAAATCAAACCAAATCAAACCGAGCTTGTAATCTAAAACCTATGCAATATACACATCAGAATATATTTGGAGTTGAAACAATGAGTTGACAGAAAGCGAACATGATCAGTACTAGTCATTGTCGCAAGTAACAAGTAAATGATTCGTGGAACGATCACACCGTTAAGCAGCACTTAAAATGCTGCTTGTAACTTTACGTCTCATAGATTTCAAAATATTTCATCGGATCGTGTGATGAAGAGATTTTAATTTGTTCCCCGAACTTATAGATCCTCGCAAGAGGACGTGTACACAAAAACTACGAACTTTAGCAAAATGACCTAGGCAGAGTACTATCACGTTCATAAGAAGTCAGTTCATCTTAAATGATCACACAGAAACAAACCGGTTTGCAGAAACTGTGAGTCAGAGAGCATTTTAGCATTGAACATCACAAAATTTGATGTATTGAATGAAGTCTGGAAGATTTGGAAGTATAAATCATGTTGTGATTTGTGAGTCGCAGAAGAAAAAATTTACCTAGTAAGATTCTTGCCTGAATTTCTACAGAGGCAAAGATGTAGAAGAATAGGAGAACTTTCATTGTGGAGATCATCATTTCATGTGAGTTTTTGGTGCAAAGAAGGGTAATCTACTATATTATATTTATAGACATCACAAAGCTCAGGTTGGTACTTGGTAATATTCTAATCATGGTTAATTTCATATTGGAAACGTTGTAATCATAAATGTTTACTTATATATATCCTTCATTTTCAAATTTGTAAAACATCTTCATACAATCAGTCCACAATAAATATGCATACATCGTATTAGAGTAAAATTGAGCAATCACATCTATGCACATATCACGAACCTTCCAAGTATTTGGCTAAAATCTTGGAAGTACATAAGCATATGTCCCAATATATATACCGATTCAATAAAGAGTATGATCTTGAGAGCAGAAAAGGAGTTTCGAAACGCGTGGCCTTTGTTCTTTGGTGCCTTTGGGGCGACTACTATATTTTTAACGGTTCACAGGTTTAATCTTTTTCTAAATAAGAATCACACCGTCGATAATTCAACAACTTCCCTTTTCTTCCTAATCTGAAATGACTATTGCACAGTCCAAAATCCGCGTTGAATCAGAAAATAATCTTCTTAGATGCTCGTAAACATCCATTTTAGTATAATAGGTTAGTGCCACGTGAAAAACCAAGAAAATAAATACGGTAAATTTCACAAATTGTCTCTAATATTGGCATTTATTTTTTATTTTTGTTCTTATTATTTTAAAAATGACACATTATTTGGTCTCTAATGCTTAATTTTATTTTTCAAATTTATTCCAATTAGTACAAAAGTGACGCGCTTAGTCACCAAAATTTACAAAAGAAATTAATTTAGTCCCTGCAATTTGTGATCTACAAATTATGGGGACTAAATTGACAAATTGCGTGGCTAAACTAATTTTTTTTTACAAAAAATAGGATGAAATTGAGAGAAAGTGTAAACATTGGGTACTAAATTAAAATTTTTATATTCTTTAAGATTAAGTGCATCACTTTTGAAATAATAAACTTAAAATTAAAAAAAACAAAAAACAAAAGTATAAAAAATGGAAACCATTTGTGAACTTTATCCTAAATAGATACAATCTTCTTCGCTTTATCACACAAAAGGGTTCTTTCACCATTGGCATGGACATCTCAACTTAATTATCACTCTTTAGGTCAAAGATAATAAATACATATAGTAAACCGCTCTTTAAAAATTTAAATTTTAGATGATATATTCAATATTGTATTAGAACCTGAATGTTAAAATGGTCATGAGTTTAAGTCTTATCGCAAATTATTTACAACAAAATATTTTACATGTAATACTTAATTTAGTTGACATATGAAAAAGCGTATCGAGAATAGTGAATAAATAATAATTTAATGTCTAATAAATTAAGTTTTTAAACGAAACAATTAATTTAATATTTTATCATGCTTTAATCTGAATAGATCTTCTTGAAGTAATTTTAGGTTCCAACCCATCCATATAAGTGGGAGTTCAAGGTAGAGATTTAAAAAATTTGTTAAAATCTTGTAAAAGTGAGCAATTACCAAATTGGAGCAATTATTGGCCTCAAGACAGTCATACCACAGAGTAAGCACTAATGTCTGGCTAAAGACAGGAACAAACAAAGGTTTTTCATTACAGTTTTCTTGCCAAAAACGATCACGAGAAAGCAGAACAACTTTATCTTCGTTTCTCTTTTTATTAAGCTTTGAAAGTGACAGAATAATATATATTTTTTTTAATGAACTTCATTGTTAACCCTTGTACAAGTGTTTGAGTCATCATTGAATTAATGTTAAAATATTAGCAAGGTAGCCTATAAAATATTTTAGTGGCAACGCCCCAGTATCCACAAACTGGCTATAAAGCAGCAGATGACCCACTCACCACAAACTTGCAGCAGATGCCCCACTCACCACAAACTTTTGATAGCATTCGTAATATATTTCTCACTGTAAATGACTGAAATTACAATATTAATTCTCGTAAATAATATTATTTGATATGTTTGGTATGATTAATGCTTCTTTTGAATGAAAAAAAAAAGAAAAAAAATTAAGATATACCATTTGCCATGGACGCAAATGCAACAGAATTTATCACGTAAAGCGATGTTTACTTGTAGAGCATTTAGCTGTAAAGATAAATTGTACCAAGTACAACCTTGTCTTGGCAAACGTAAAAAAGGGAAAAAACATATAATATTATCAAACGTGGCTCAGTTATTATGACTTATGTCCATCTCTAAATTAATACTGTACGTAGTGGCGCAGAAACAGTTTTAGCTAGGTTTTTAGTGATGTAATTGTATCTACAACTACATTATTCTAAAATACCGGTTACACAACATGGAATAGTTATATGTACGGAAAAACTTAAACATTCAAATATGACTTTATGTATAGAAAATCTAAACATGTTTACATGATTACATCTTTGAACGGACAAAATTCTGTCGAAAAACATCTCAAGTTCACCCTCAACCTCTCAATGTGTGGCCTTTAAGTACAAGTTAGAAAATTCTATTTACAATAAATTAGTGCTAACCTTGACAAGATTAGTATTCCTACTTAAATTGCACTTTTATCTCACTTGTTTTTTGCAAGTCTTAAGCCATTTATTTGGCTTTGGCGGATTTGGGTGGTGTCGCTGTTGGAGATGCAGTCTTGGTGCAACAATGAAGTCTCTTTGTTGAGTGATCAGTGCAGGGTTGATCCAACCTCTACCTGTTGGCAGATGGACTTTGATCTTCCTATTGGGTTTTATTTGCTTATACTGCTAGACGAGGGGGATCCCGAGCTGAGGTAAAATGTTCACGCCAAGCTGAGTCGGGCTAATCCGAGTCAAGCCGAGCATATTCAGCTATTGCCCAACCTGGATGCTGATCCAACCTCACCCCGACCCCGAAAAATCCCGACCTTGGTGCCAGCTGCTCTGATGGGACATAAAGCCTTGATGGGATATGAAGCTGCACCGCATTAAATGCTGTCGACTCATAATTTAGTATAAATAGGGTTCCACCCCTTCATTTTGAAGGTAACTGATCATTCATGCTTTCAGCTACTTTGCCAGCTCGGACATACTAATCATTCGCACGTCCGAGGGAAAAATCCGGGTCATCACCCCGCCTTTTCCTTCCTTTTCCTTGTGCAGGTTCAGTTGCCGACCTGAAAATTCAACTCGGAAGCCAACCTGAAAGTTCAACTCGGAGGCCAACCTGAAAGTTCAGCTTGGCAAAACGTAGCCGTACAACCTCAGCTGCGAGGATTTCCGACCTCAACAGTTTGGCGCCGTCTGTGGGAACGAGTTCTTTCTATCACTCTTTTCACCACTCATTGAGAAACTATCATAGTACAAACTAGAAGCCACAACGCACCAGTAGAGGACTCACCCAACCCGGATGGGGACCTCGAAACCACGTAGGTGCCTAGCCAAGATCCAACCCAAGCCGACATTGGAACGAGCCAACGTATACACTTTGCCTCAGAAACCAACCCCTCTACAGATGGAGACCTCAATTCCAGCCTGACGCCGGAGACGAGGATGATGCTTAAGATGTTCCAGGAGCTAAAGGAGCAGGTAGCCCGGCTAGCCGCGGAACCCCCAGTTTCACAAGCAGCTACACCGCGGCCCATGCGCCCACAGTTCCGCATTTCGGCCCCGGGGCGAACCCGAGCACAAGACGGAGAAGGATTCCTGGAGCCGGAGGTAAGACCCGTGGAGGTGAGAGGCAAAAGGGAGGCCCATGCGGACCCCGAGCAGGCCAAGATCGCGGCTACCATAGCCAAGGTCATTAACCAGCTCGGCGTAAGCCCACTCTCGCCCGAGGTACTGGCAACGCCATTGCCCACCGGCAACCGGATGCCCAACCTGGCAATCTATAATGGGGACGGAGACCTAGCCAGCCACCTGCTCAACTTCGATCACCATATGACTCTGCATGATATGACCGACCTCATGAAGACGAAAACATTCCCAACCACCCTAGTTGGTAATGCCTTGGACTGGTTCCAAAAACTTTATCCCGGCTCTATTGCAAGTTTTCATCAGCTGACTTAGACTTTTTTGTCCCGCTTCGCTGGAAGCCGACATGCAACGCGTCACACCTCGTCATTGCTATCGGTGAAACAGCACAAATGAGAAGGTTTGAGGGCTTACACCGCCCGATTCAATGAAGAGACCCTCAGGATCCCCAACCTGGAGGATTCCATGGCACTAATGGCTTACCAAAATGGGCTCAGGTCAGGACCCCTTACCTCTTCCATGGCCATCGACCCCGTGGATACCGTAGCTGAGCTGATGGTACGGGCAGAAGGGTACATACACTCGGAGGAAATCCATCAAGCCAAGAGGGATGATGATAAGGAGAAAGAAGCAGGAAAAAAGTGAGAGACATCCCGAGCCCAACCTGGGAGTAAGATCCAAAATGACCTAGGAAAACAGCCTTAGCAGCCCAAGCAAAACCCCCCGTTTACTATGTTCACTCCATTTAACACCTCAAGGGAGCAGATCTTAATGGAGATCCAGCACCAGAACCACCTACCTTCAGCACTGAGAATGAAAGGCCGACCTGAAAAGCGCAATAGAACCAAGTATTGCCGCTACCATATGGCTTACGGCCATACCACCGAAGAGTGTAAAGACTTGAAATAGGAGATCGAAGCACTGATAGCCCGAGATCACCTTCGGAGGTACGTAGATAATCAACCGACCCGGTGCCAAAATCAGATGGACAGGGAAAGAAGTCCACCCAGACGCCAAGCCGGGGGTGGACGTCTAGCTGTGATCGAGACCATAGCCGGAGGATTGGCGTCAGGTAGAGAGACCTCGGCTGGCAGGAAGGGTTATATTCGAGCCGGAATAGAGTATGGGCCGGCGCGGGGTCCGGTCCCGGAGTTGGAGAAGCTCATATTTTCCTCAGAAGATTTGGAAGGTGTGATATTGCCCCATGATGACCCACTGGTGATTAGTGCCGAAATAGCTAACTTCACAGTGAAGAGGTTAATGGTGGAGACAAGGAGCTCGACAGAAGTCTTATTCTCGAAGACATTTGAACAAATGGGGTTGGACAGAATCCGGCTTAGACCATTGAAGGACACCTTGGTTGGATTCACCGGGCATGCCCACCGAGCCAAAGGGGTCATCAACCTTTCGCTGAAACTAGAAGACGGAGATAAGCGGGTTTTAATGCAAGCCAACTTCATTGTGATGGATTGCAACTCCACTTACAACGGGATTTTAAGTCGGGTGACACTCAACCATTTCAGGGTCGTCCCTTCTACCTACCACTAGGCCCTAAAATTCCCTACCCCGGCCGGCACAGCCACCATCTGTTGAGCCCAGCTCTCAGCCCGGGAGTGTTATGAAAACTCCCTCTGACCCAAATATCAGGTTGGTTAGGGACCAGATTTGCCCGAAGAGAAGAGGGATGGTAAGAGAAGAAGCCCAGCTGAAAACCTTTAAGAGGTGGAACTCTCCGATGAAACAAAGAAAGCAAAGATCGGAAATGAACTCTCTGATGACCTCAAGAAAGGTATAAGCTAATTCCTCCTGAAAAATGAACACATATTTGCATGGTCTGTCTCTGACATGACAGGTATTGACCCGGGAGTGATTGAGCATCACCTGAATGCCGACCCAAATCACTACCCGGTGAAGTAGAAGTGCAGGCACTTCCATTATGATAAGCAACAAATCATACCTGGTTATCTAACGTGGTGCTGGTGACCAAGTCCTCAGGAGGATGGAGATTATGCATCGACTTCACCGACCTCAACAAGGCTTGCCCTAAGGACTGTTTTCCCTTGCCTCGGATTGATCAGATGATAGATACCACCTCCAGGTTCGAGCTACTCTCTTTCATGGATGCCTTCAAAGGCTATAACCAAATTAAGATAGCTCCCGGAGACAAAGAGAAGACCGCCTTCACCACCGACAAAGGTCTCTTCTACTATGAGGTCATGCCTTTTGGCCTCAAGAATGCTGTAGCTATCTACACTTGGATGGTGAACAAGGTTTTCAAAAACCAGATTGGCCAAAATATGGAGATCTACGTAGTTGACATGTTGGTCAAGAGTAGAAGGGCAGAAGACCATGAAGCCGACCTGGCTGAAGCCTTCGCTGTAATAGAGCACTTTGGGATAAAGTTGAACTCGAAAAAGTGCGCATTTGGCGTCAAGGATGGAAAGTTTCTGGGCTTCATGGTCACAGCCCGTGGGATAGAAGCCAACCCGGAGAAGGTTTAGGCAATACTCAACCTGGCACCGCCGACCTGCGTGAAAGACATTCAGGTGTTAGGAGGCAAGGTCGCGGCACTAAGTAGATTCATGTCCAGGTCGGCTGACAAGTGTGCTCATCTGTTCAAAATATTGAGGAATCCTAAGAACTTTGAATGGACTATAAAATGTCAGAACGCCTTCCAAGAGCTGAAAAGGTATCTAACTTCGCCACCCCTGCAATCCCGACCTGAGGTGGGGGAGGAACTGGTACTATACCTAGAATGCTCGGGGACAGCAGTGGCAGTAGCACTAGTCTGAGAATAAGGGAAGGAACAGAAGCCGGTCTATTATGTCAGCAAAACCCTGCAAGGGGCCGAGGTGAGGTACTCCTCCTTGAAAAAACTCGCCCCCGCACTCATCACAGCGGCAAGAAAGTTGAAGCCATACTTTGATGCTCATCTGATTAAGGTCATGACGGATGCCCCATTCAAGTCCATCATGCACAAGCCGGAGGCGTCGGACAGGCTGCTGAAATAGGCAGTTGAGCTGAGTCGATTTGACATCACCTACTAGCCCAGAACAGCCATCAAAGCCCAAGCCATCGCGGACTTTGTGGTAGAATGTACTAGCCGAGCCGAGCATGACCCGGAAGACGTGTAGAAGGTCCATGTGGATGGGGTCTCAAGGAAATCTGGTAGCGGAGCTGGGGTGGTCATCCTCGACCCAACCCAGCATGAGCACCAATACTCCCTCAAGTTCACATTTTCGCCGTCTAACAATGAAGCAGAGTATAAAGCGGTGATTGCAGGGCTAAAAATTGCAGCCCAGCTCGGGGCATAGACAGTCGACTTGAGCACCGACTCTCAATTGGTTTCTAGTCAGATATCGGGAGAGTTCGAAGCCAAGAACAGTACTATGCTGGCCTACCTCAACAGAGTCAAGGATTTGACCTCAAGGCTCAAAAGGTTCACGATACAACAAATTCTGAGGGAAGAGTTTACGAAGGCTGATGCCCTGTCTAGGTTGGCCTTGGGCGAGAGCCGACCTGCCCTGGTCCATGTAGAAGAAGTATCCGAACCGTGTATTCAGTTGGGGGTGCAAGCCGTAGCCAAGCTCAATCTAAGCCCAGATTGGACCAAACCAATCGTGGACTATTTGGGGAGGGTATAACCTCAGATGATGAAAAAGAAGCTCGGAAACTCATGAAATAGGCCTCAAGGTTTGTCATAATTGGCGGGCAACTCTATAAGAAAGCCTATACTTGGCCTCTCTTGAAATGTGTTGGACCCAATGAGGGAAACTATGTACTCCGGGAGATCCATGAAGGGGTATGTGGAAACCACTTGGGAGGCAAAGCTTTGGCTCGAAAGACATTGAGGCAAGGCTATTTCTGGCCAACGTTAGAACAAGATGCCAAAGAGTATGTAAAAAAATACGACACCTGTCAAAGGTTCGCCAACATACAGAAGAAGCTTGCGGTAGACCTCACGGTGATGATAAGCCTGTGTCCATTCTATTAGTGGGGTCTAGATATCATCGACCCATTGTCGACCAGTGTTGGGCAAAAGAAGTACGCCTTCGTAGCTGTAGACTACTTCACCAAATGGCCCGAGACTGAAGGAGTTGCTAGATTAACAAAAAAGGTAGCTTGGGATTTTGTATGGAAAAACATCATTTGCCGATTTGGGGTGCCAAAGGTCATCATCACTGACCACGACAAGCAATTCGACAGTGCATACTTTTGAGGCAAATGTGCTGAGATTGGGATCGACCTCAGATTCTCATCTATTGCCTACCCCTAAAGTAATGGCCAAGTTGAAAGGACTAACCAAATCATTTTGCAGGGCCTGAAAACCAAGCTGGAGGAAGCGAAGGGCCAGTGGGCATCGATTCTTCCCGAGGTATTGTGGGCTCAGCGGACCACCACCAGCTCGGTAACGGGAAAATCGCCCTTCGAACTGACCTTCGGTACTCAAGCGGTGCTGCCAGTGGAGATCGGGTCTCCGACCAGTAAAAACCTCCACCATGATCTAGACATAAACGGAGCGCGGATCCGTGAAGAGCTCGACCTTGCTGAAGAGCTCCAAGCTAAAGCTCAAATTAGAATGCTGACCAGAAAAGCTGCCATGCAAAGAGCCTTTTCCAAACAGGTCAAGCCTAAGCCTATTAAGGTTGGTGACCTCGTACTCAAAAAGGCCATCTTTTTGCGGCTCTCGGGTAACAAGCTCTCCCCGACCTGGGAGGGACCGTATGAAGTCGTGAAAGAAGTTTGAGTTGAGACCTTCTACCTCCGCGACAAGAACGGAAACTATTGAAGAATGCATGGCACTCAGAACACCTGAAGAGGTATTTTGTCTAAAGGCCCCGAGCTGAAACCTTTTGTAACGGCCCCGAGCTAAAAAATCTTGTAACAGCCCCGGGCCGAAATCTTTTGTTAAGGCCCCGAGCCAAGACATTGCTTGTAATCGGCTCCCGAGCCCAAGTACTTCGTGTACAAATTCAATAAAATGCATTTTGTAAATCAGTGCAATGCCTGACCCGGGCCCAAGTACCCAAACCAGTCCAATGCCCGACCCGGGCCCAAGTGCCTCAGCTATAAAGCTACTAGCAACTCGGATTAACGTGGTGGCCATGCTTAATCATGAGCTAATGATCAAGTAAACCAGCTCGGACTATGCTCCAGCTCAGGAATAATCAATAACAATTTGATTAGCTTTGATAGTTCGGATTAAGGTCCAACTCGGTGTAATCCGGTTTCAGGTCGGTATATTAGTTTGGGTCTAAACTCGAACTCAACATTTGTCAACATTAGTTTGACCAATTTTAAATTGGATTGACAAGTCCAGGTCGGCGACGATTATATAGTTGCCTAGTTAACTAGCTCGGATTAGGATGATAATTCATTAATCGCGTCTAGCTCGGTTCTTTCTACTTAAGTTTAAAAGGTCCATTATATTGGCCCGACCCCACTTACTTAAGAAAAATTTGCAAAGGGAAAGGTACACAAGTACGAACTCGAATAAAAAGTAAAATATTAATTTCATTAGAATTGAAAAACAATTACAGAAGCCCGACCTAGGCAAAATTACAAAGAGCCCAGCCTCGGCGAAACTACAAAAGCCCTACCCGGGCTGATTTACAAAAATCTATTTTGGAGGAGCGGCGTTGGTTGCATCAGCCTTGTCCCCGACCTGGTCCATACCTTTTTGGACAAATTTTATCACCTCTTTAGCCTGGGACGTCAGGTCGGCCGGAAGCTTAGGAATCTCCCAGAGCTCCGGCGGCTGAGCCTCCAAGATTTCAATATAGTCATTCTTGGTGGCAGGGAAAAAGGTCTTCGCTCTCTCCTGAGCTGCGACTTGACCCCGGAAGTAGAATTTCAACTCGGCATACTTGGCCATGGCCCCACCTTCCGTGGCCAACCAGTCCAAGGCTGCATTACTAGATTTGAAGGCTTCTACTAGCTTCTCTCCTTCGTGGCCGACCCGGTCCACCAGATCGCAGAGCTTTGTCTCGGCTTCCCACATCTCTAGCTTGTAGCGCTCGACGTCCTTGGCCGCGACTTCGCGTCAGGACTTTTTCGCTTCAAGCTCCTTCTTCAGACGGTCTATCTCCGTCGCGTCCGCCTTGCGCCTCTGGGCGGCCTCCTCCCTCAGAGCCTCAAGCTCGGCTCGGGCATTTATGTATCGTTGCTCGAGCTCAATGCAATTAGCCTGAGCCCTAGCCAGAAAGCTCAGAGTTGAAAGAATGTGGGACTCGGCCTGCGCAAAAGATGGCAAAATGATCAGCCGAGCTGAAAAACATAATCGCAACCGCGCGGTCAAAAATATCTCACCGTAACTATAGCCATCCTCAGGTCGAGCGAAAGCTGCTCAGCCGGGACTGTAGCCAGCTTGGGATCGCGAGCGAGCTTGGTCGCTTCCATGAAGTCTTTGCTTGGAGGGCTCACCTCCGTGGCCTTGTCTTTCCCGAAGTATTCGGTCCGAGCCCGCTTCTTACTCTCAGGACGGAACGCTGAACGCTCCGGGATTGCCACTCTCTAGCTCGATCTCTTAGGCAAGGGAGACCCCGACGTCCCCTTGGAAGAGACCTCGGGGCCAACCTTCCGCACTTGGCCACGCTCGTCCTCTGACTCTGAGCGGCACTTCCCAAGCCAGACCAAGCTGAAACCTTGCCGCTGACCTCGTTATTCTTTCTCATCTGGGCATACGCAAGTTTTCTCGTATCTGTCATACCTGCAAAAAAGTAGAGGAAAGAAGTGAAAAGGAGCCGAAGGCCAACCTAAAAAGACTGACAGACAGGATAATTGGGAGGTCGGGTGCTGATCTTGTGAACTGACCCTCTTCCGAGCTGGACCCCGCATCTACTTCAAGCTCGAGAAGCAGGTTGGGATGATCCTTCGAGAGGTCGGGTTCTCTATCAAATAACTTGGACTCCCAAATCCGCTCCTATTTGAGCACACTGTCAATGTTTATCAACATCCCCGACGCGGGCCTCAGCGCCGCTACTTCCTCGAGTTCCTCATCTGAAAGCTTGGGATCATCATTGACATTCTTCTTCAAGCTCGGAGTCCAGTTCGACTTGCAGCCCGAGTTCACAGCCGGCTCTACCCAATAATAGTCATTGTGCCAGCCCTTGTTGGAGGAATGCTACTTTGTGAATATGGAGTTGCCGACCCGAGCTGCGCAGTGGAATCACCTTGGCTATTTCGGGTTGGGCTTGCACACAAAAAAGTGTCTAAACTGGTGCAGAGTCGGCTCTACTTTCTTTTCAAGGCAGAACACATAGAACGCCACCACCACGGCCCAACCATTCGGCGACATCTGACCTGGGCTAAGCTCGAAGTAGTTCAAGATGTTGGTAACGACGCTGGGAAGCGGGAGCTGAATAACATTAAATGTAAGGTCATAAATGGTAAAATGGTCAGGATGAGGATAGCAAGCCGAATCACGCCGACCTGGAACCTTCAGCTTGTGGTATCAGTCCACTAACCAGTTCCTCAGCCTAGCATTAGCCATTTGCACCGTGGAATGGCACTCGCGCTTGCAACAGGCGAACAGCTGCTCGATCCTCTTCTCCCGAGCTAAAGAAGCACTAGCTGTAGCCGAGCTGCGGGGTCGGACTGCCCTAACCGGGACTGCTTCAATCGGCTCCGCCGTAGAGATTCCAGCTAAGTACTCTTGGGGCATCTCGACCCCCTCCAACTGGTTCAGCGGCTCCTCATCTTCTCTATCTTCCAGGTCTCCCAAGTAGGCCAAAGGATCCGTCTCGGCCTCCTCTTCCGCCTGCCTGACCCCAATCACTTGGCAATCGTCATCACTCTCCCTGAGCCCAGATTGCTGAGCTGATCCATTTGAGTCACCTTGACCTCTGTCCGAGGTAGGTTCTCGACGGACTCTCGTCCCCGCCATAAGATCTCACCTCCATTATCTGGGAATCTTCCGACTCCGACCACCCCATCCTGTCTACACATTGAAAATATACGTACAGGAATAACTAAAAGGAGTTGGGACGTACCTACGGCTCTAGCTGTGGAAGGTGACCCGAACGAAATTGGCTCCGAGCTAATTGATCCCAAGCTGAATACGCCGAGAAGCTTTTTGCCGAGTTAAAAGTGTCCAACCACTCTTGTATCCGACCTGAAAGCTCCGAAGTTCATAAGCAAAAGTGTGAAACGAATCTCGGATAACAAGGCCCTATTTATAGGCAACTCTTGTAACCACCTCGGGAATCCCAAACGTCGCATCTTGTCATAATCTCCAGGTGACGTGTCAGCTATCTAAAGGGTATGCGTCGCTGACGGGGCCATCCTCACTCCGCCGGGGTCAGGCACCTCCAGCTCGGGAACAACTCCCAAATCCAGATCTCACCCTCTCGATCTCGACTTGGGGGAGGAGGATTGACGAGGAAGATCCCGAGCTGAGGTAAAATGTCCACACCGAGTTGAGTCGGGCTAATCCGAGCCAAGCCTAGCATATTCAGCTATTGCTTAACCTGGATGCTGATCCAACTTCACCCCGAACCCGGAAAACCCCGACCTCGGTGCCAGCTGCTCTGATGGGACATAAAGCCTTGATGAGACATAAAGCTGCACTGCATTAAATACTGTCGGCTCAGAATTTAGTATAAATAGGGTTCCACCCCTTCATTTTGAAGGTAACTGATCATTCATGCTTTCATCTACTTTGCCAGCTCGGACATACTAATCATTCGCACGCCCGAGGGGAAAATCTGGGTCATCACACCGCCTTTTCCTTCCCTTTCGTTGTGCAGGTTCAATTGCCGACCTGAAAGTTCAACTCGGAGGCCAACTTGAAAGTTCAACTCGGAGGCCAACCTGAAAGTTCAGCTTGGCAAAACGGAGCCGTACAACTTCAGCTGCGAGGATTTCCGACCTCAACACTGCTGATGAAGATTCTTGCTTTTGGAAGAGTAGATCTATCTTTTTACTTTCTATTGTATTAAATTTTCTCAAGTTTTTTGCTTGGGATTATGCATTGTATTTCTGTCTATTTTCCTTTTCGGGTGAGATTACCCACTGCTTTGTAAGCTTTTCTGTATTCATGCAATGTTTTCTTTTTGACCAAAAAAAAAAAAAGTATTCCTATCTTATACCTTCACTGTATTTTTACTTGTCTTCAATATAAGTTTGAGCTTAAAATTCTGGTCAATACGAAAATCCTTCCATTTTCTGGCTATTCACAGTTTTTCTCCTTCATTGGGAGTAGGGGTTTGATCATGAAAAGAGAAAGAGCAGATTCTGCCACTACTAATTGCTATATGTCATCATGAAGTGGGTGAAGATATGGCCTGAATATTCTTCTGCTAGACTGCTAGGTCATTGTCGTAATCTAAGGGAAAATCTAGAGATGTAATAATAAAGGGAAAATCTCACATTTAGTCCCTATAGTTTACAAAAAATTTCAGTTTGATCCCTATTATTTAAAATGTCTCAATTTAGTCCCTATTGTTTCCCCAAAAGTTTTAATTCCATCCCTATTGTTTAAAATTTTTCAATTTCATCCTTAATGTTTGCCAAAAGTTTCAATTTCGTCCTTATTGTTTTTAAAAAATTTCAAATTCATCCCTATTATTTCTCAGAAAATTTCAATTTAGTCCTTGAATAATAGGGACGAATTTAAAACTTTAAGAAAATAATAGGGACGAAATTAGAAATTTTTAAAAACAATAAGGACAAAATTGAAACTTTTTTAGAACAATAAAGACGAAATTGAGAAATTTTAAACAATAGGGACGAAATTGGAATTTTTTTGCAAACAATAAGGACTAAATTGAGACAAATAAAATAATAGGGACTAAACTGAGACAATTAGATAACAATAGGGACTATTTGTGAAATTTACCCAATAATAAACATAGCACATCATTTGCAATGTAGGGATAGAAATAGAAATATAAATATTTCTACGTAGGTCATGTGTGAATTAACAATAAACATATATAACATAAATATAAGATTTATTTATTATATTTTAATTATTATATTAAGTTTGCTTCCTTCAACTTCTCCTTAATGACTCTAGGCGTGGCCAGCTCCCACGAGGTCATTCTCCACAATAATTCTAGTTGGGATTTGACAGTGGACTTAAAAAGCCATTGGTAGATTTGAACCTTATTTCTACATGACCTGAACTTTGGATCGTTGGTTATGTGAGACCCCGTACAGAGCCCGTACAGAGCCTACATGCATGTTATAGCATTTCATAAATTTTTACATCATTTAATATACAATTATATCAATTAACATGTATTTACCTTGATTCACGTGCTTTTATTTCGAAATATGTACATTTATATCGTCTTACTTACGCATGTCTCGTTTAACGTGTGTTTAACTTCAATTATGTGTCTTTGAGTAATTTAGGTAAGATAGATAATAATTAAATCATTTTATATGCATTTGACTTGTTTTATATGCTGCTAAATAGGTTTATGAATGTTTACCTCGATTTATGTGCACTTGCATCACTTTATGTACAAAAATATTATCTTACGTGCATTTAAGTGTTTTAAGTGTCGTAGGAATTAATTAACTACTAATAAGTCAAGACAAGTAACTAACTAGTCCAGATGTAACTAGAATGGCATGCTAGTAAAATTGTATTTAGTTGAGGGGCACTCTTGTCCATAGGCAAAAATAATAAATATCCTACCAACTAAATACACACAACACACCACACACACACACACACACTAAAACACTGCAGCACACATACACACACACACTCTCTCTGATTTTCGACCAAGAGAGAAGAGAAAGAAGAAGAGAAAAAGAGAGGAAGGAAGAAGGAGAAGTGGAAGAAGAATGAAGTTCAGCCATTTTTGTGTCATCCTCAAGCTATTTTCTTGCTCATACAAGCTTTCTATCACTTGTTCTTCCATTCAAACTCAAGAGCTAAGGTGAGGGAGTTTTCATAAATGGTTTTTAAAGGATGCATTCAAGTTTATTAATGTTCATTGGTGTTTATATTGCTTTGGCTTGCATACCTAAGCTTGGATGATGAAAAGTTTGTGTATATGTGTTGTAGATATAAGGATTGAAAATGTATGTTGGGTGTTGTGGTTTGTTGAGGAGAGGTGATTTGGGTGGAGTTTGAGCTCTTGTATGATGCTTAGAAGTCTCATTGAACATGTTTGATTGATGGTAGGAGGTGGTATGAATTGTTAGGTTGATTTTGGAGAAAATTGGGTTTTTCCCGTCCAGCTATTCGGGCGTTACAGCCCCTATCCAGTCGCCCGGATAGAGGTCTCAACGCCCGGCAGAAAGCTTCGATCCGGGCATTACTTGCTTTTTCCGGGCGCCCGGTAAAGGCTCCAGCGCCCGGATGTTTGACTGCTCTGCGCAGTGATTTTTCGGAAGCCATATCTCATTCGTTTCAACTCTGAATTGCATTCCGTTTGATTCTAGAGTTATCTACTTTCGATAAGCTTCAATTCTAGACTGAAATCAGATTAATTGGAGTTTGAAAAATTAGGAAAATGTGCCTCCTAAGTTAGGATATTGCAAATGAGATGAGTTGTTTCATAGCTTCATTTGTGTTTGCATTTTCTTGTCGTTTTAAGTAATCTTTTGATATCTTCTTGCTATTTTGTGGTACTTGGAAATTCTTGAGGCTTTTAAATTGCTATATATGTACGATTATTATATGCTTGCTTGACATGCCATTGCCTAATCATTTATTACCGCAAGAGGTTTACATACTTGATTGCCTTATCTTTTATATATTACTGTTGTGACGAAAGCAACCTACTTTGTTGCTATCCTAGTCCCTCTCTCTCTTGGTGACGTCCCTTGGAGAGTTGGGTATTATATATGTATATGTATATGTTATCAAGGTTGCAACCTTCTAAAGGCCTTGGTGCGATCGATGGCCCCCGGGCAGCAGTGGGCTTGCCGGTTTAGTCACGACCACCAAAGGACCTATTCTTTACCTTTGAGGGGAGCTATCCAGAACCCTCGGTTATGGATGGAGTTGGTGTGGGGTTTTCTTTGAGGACTTGATCCTCGGTTGTGGTGTGGGGTTATCATTATTTGATTCAAGTCAGAAGCTGTCAACATCGGCAATCATTGTATCCTTTTTACTATGTGGTTCCTACCCCCGTTTAGACTCTCAAGGTCCACGATGGGTAGGGTTACTTGCTTATTGATCATGTTTAATCTTGAATCTTGTTACCTGTTCACCTGTTATTTATTGTGCATTCTTATGTGCATGACATGCTTTATCAAATCGTTTATGCAAAGATAAAACCTTTGTGAAAACCTTCCTATTCCATCCTCACTGAGCTAAATGCGAGGATCTAGCTCACCCTCTTTTAACAATTTCAGGTGAGGTTTAGCCGAACAAGCTCCCACGTGGTTGCAAGCATTGTTGAGTTGATGAGATAGATTCTTGCTTCTGTGATTCACGTGCTTGGTTGAAGATTTACTTCTTGCTATGAAGAACATGTTTATAATTGATCAATTTATTATGTTGTAATATTATTTTGCTTAACTAGATACCTAACTAGGATTGATCTTTATGCTTTTGAGACCTATAATTAGGATAATGAACAAGTGGTTCTTGGTTTGGTTAATTTGTAACAAGGTGTTGTAACCTTTTAAGGCCGATGCTTTGGGAGAATGTTGGAAGTCTTTTCAAACTACTTGTGATATTCTTTTAATGGATGTTCAGGTTGTTAATCTATAAACCACAGGTTTAAAGCTATTAAGTGTTAACCTCAAGAATAAGAGTTACGAATGTCATGTTTCGGCCTTAGCTTAGTGATAGGTCGGGGTCGGGGCGTGACAGGTTAGGACTGGTATGGCTATTGAAATTGTAAGCATCGGCTTGTATCACCGCTAAGGGTTAGGTGGACTAGTTGATAGCGATTTGTTATATAGGGTTACGCCTACATACACTGGAGTTTTCGGAGCTTGACTTTTCAACCGTAGATTTGTTGTTCTTCTAGGCAGCATTTGCAAATTCCTTTCGAGGCCCTTGCTCTGGGATAAAACTAGGTAGACATCTTCCATAGTCTTATTAACCGTATCGATTCACTTTCACTCACCGTTTCCTTAAGATTCTAATAAATGTATGCCCTTTCATAAAAAATATTACCTGACCCTTAGATAACTTAAAACATGCATTAGAACAAGCTATTTTTCACCTTGAAATTTTTAGTTTTAGAGTGGATCTGATGAGATTCTGAATAAAGTGAGTTTTTCATCACTAAAAAAAAAAAAAAAAAAAAAACGTATTAGATGCCCAGACCGGTTATGGTGTTCAAGCACTATAATCAATTAACAACTACTCAACAAGATGAAATGTAACACGGGAAATAAACAAATGGATAGAGTGATATAAACTATATGATAGTGTTTGTTCATATTAAACATGCAATTTCATGTGTTTTTGATGATAAAATAGCTTAAGTAAATAGCACGTGATGCATTGCAACAAATTCATCTCTTGTTTTTGTATCATTTATATATCGAGCTGGCCAACTCCACCACTTACTCTTATGATGAAGCTTTGGATGTCAAGAAGTAAAAGTTAAAGCGCTGAAAGTTCTTTCAGAGCATGTGAAGAATAGTACAATTTATATATATAAAAAGGGCATGTGAAGAGATATAAAGTTGAACAGTCACAATCCGTGTAATGAGGATCAAAGACTTCGTGATCGAGGACCCTATTGTCCGCATGGTGGAGCTACTTACTTTCTTAAAATTATAGGGAAAAATATTTTGAGGTCGTTTAGTTTTGGGCATAAAATCCTCGTGTTACTCTTCTTTTCCTCTTTCTGTCACTTTGGTGACTAAGCTTAATTTGGTAGACATTAAATTATTATTTATTTTTCTTCTAATCAAAATAAAATTATGGGTAAATTCATTCCAATTTATGTATTAAATTAATTATTTTTGTTTCCCTAAATCTTAGATTCTAAAGAAAACTTCAATAATTTTGAAGCCAAGCATGATGCATTCACCTTTTTTCTTTTGCTTGAAACAAAGTTTATTAGCCATTTCTTTTCTTGTGAAAAGAAAATTGGCCAACAAAGCTTATAAATCATATATTTAGCCAAAAAACAAAGAAAAAAAAAAAAAAAGCTTATACATCATATGTGAGAGGGGTTTGTGATAACTTACAGCTGGGTAGTTATGTGGGCTTCTAATACCATTGGGCTTAAGTTGAAATTTTAGCCCATTGGCTCATTTTACTTTCATAGCTGAAGTGGTGTTAAGTAGTTTCTCATGTTGGGCCTAAGTGCCTTATTCTATTCGCATGTTTCAAAACTTGGGCTTCAAGATTATATTTCCAGCCCATGTTTTCTTGGGCTAAGTTTGGTTGGTCGATGTGCCTTATTCTTTTCGCAGGTTTCAAAACTTGGGCTTGCAGATCATATTTCCAGCCCATATTTTCTTGGGCTAAGTTTGGTTGGTCAATGTGCCTTATGTTTGTCTGACTGTACCACACGGAGATAGAATGTCATAGGTGTGTGTACTCAAGGCTCAAATGTCACAGCCCATAAAACTATGACGTTAAAAAATTCATGGCGACTAATTTAAAAACAGCTCTTTCGCAATTGTTGAATTTTCAAATGGCTTGCATGTCAGCATGTGCATAAACATGCAATGGTTGCCCATGGGTAGTTCAGATGGCAATGAGGAGTGGTATAATTTATAGAGCGCAAGTTTAAAATTTGTTATACTCAGAAATTTTCATATTGTAACTAATTGAGATCAAATTCTTAATTAAATCAGTGTATATATTGAAACGTACTACTTCATCCATGAGTTTACCAATTGGTGTGCTGAAAAAATCAGTGGTCAGACTCCGCTAGAAAAATCGATGATCGGGCTTCGCAGTTGGGTTCCGTCAAAAGAAAAAAAAAATGCAATGGTAGATGATAAAAGCTTTTTCCCTATTTCTTTTAATGACGAAAATACTTGTGAAAAACTTTTTTTTTAATTTACAATAAAATCTAAATTTCGAAACACATGATCCTTCTTGAAGGAGGTCAAACCTAAATTAATTAAACACAAGATATATAAGAACAGTGACGGAGCTAGGGAGGGGCCGACAGGGGCCCGGCCCCCCCAAGTTTTTTTTTTTCAAAAAAATCTATATAGTATCGTTAAAAAAAATTTACTGTCATTAAAAATATCAATGTAGTACTGTTAAAAAAAGTTATTGTCCCTCCTTTTTTTTTCTGTTATAAATTTTCTTATTTAAATTTTGATTTTTTTAATTTTAAATTCTTGACTCCGTTCCTGTATAAAAAGTGACCTTAAGGAAAATAAAAATCTTTTAATTGATTCGAGTTCAATTGAAATCTAAACAATTCTTCCATTCACGAATCAAACGCTTCATCTCTAAGCTCTCTATAAAATCTAACAAAACCCAGCTTCATACAGAAATGCTCCCACCGACTTCTCTATTTTCGCATTACATATGTTACCTGTTTACAGCTAGTTTAACACTCCAAATCGAGCGGATATCCCACAGGGACAGCTAACTTACCACCAAGGCAAACACATGACTGATTGTGTCCATGTCGGTGCAAAAGTGAAGAGCTTAATACAACTGATCATCAGCTTTACATAAAAATATAAATTATTAAATAACGTGAGCTTTTATTTTAAAATTAATTACTATTAAGTGAAATCACTCAAAATCTTATATATGATTCTTGATAATTGGATTTCTTAATATTTTCTTTCGCGTGTGACCTATAATTAGTTGATTGACGTGGTCAAAAAAATAACAAATTTAAAAGAGCTGCATAGCAAAATCAATTACCAAAAGAACTCAGGCAAAATAGCCTTGTAAATTCGAGACAAATGGCTAAATCCCATGAAATCATTTCATAGAAGTTCAATAGGTTTTGGAGACGCACATACACAAACGGAATTCCCTTAACAAAGGAAGCCCGGGCTTCTTCGATAGAATAATTTTTTGTTTCTTGGTCCCAACTTAATACTAAACAAAAGTGAACCAAATACAAAGATAACAACTAGGGTTTTTGAAATGTTAATACAGTATGGAGATCTAATAAGAGTTAAATCAATTAAGTATACAAGAGACCCTCCTGGCTCAACCCTAAACACTCTAAGATCCTTTTTCAAACTTGCTTCCACTACCTGTCCAGGGTTGAGCCTTGGGATTTGATGGGAATAAGTTCAGCAGCGGATCGCGAAATCTTGGCAAGTTCACATCTTAAAAAATACAAAAATAAAAATAAAAACAAAAATATAAAGAATATAAAAATAGAATAATAAAATAATAAAAAATAATGCAAAAATAATAAAAAATAAAATACAGAGAATATAATTTGTTAAATTCTCAATATAATTTTTTTTTTTTTATAATTTGAAGTTATATTTGAATAAAAATTTAAATGCTAGATTTTAAATTTTGTATTTTTAAAGTTAAAATTAAAATATAAAAATCAAATAAAAATATTTAGAATAATAAAATAAAGTAAATAAAAAATTATTAAGTTGTTAAGTTAAATTAGAATTTTAGAATTTAAATATTTGAAAGTTAAAGTTAAAATTTACAAATAAAAAAAAAATTATTTTACCTGTATAAATACGTTACACATTTTCTTGCTCACATATTGGCAAAAAGTATACAAAGTGTATCATGACTTTTATACTTTTTATGACATTTTTCTTTAAATTAGAGTCATTATTGAAAAATTGTTTAAGATTCCTAAGAATATTTAGTCTAAACGAAACATAAGATTATAACCTTTTTAAGAAAAAATATTTTTAACGTACTAAATAATTTTAATCACATCTCTAAAACTAACATTTCTGATAATATCATTCCAATAATATTATTCTCAATAATAAAAAAATCGTAAATCAAAGGCCTCCTTATTACTTCTTGTCTAGGACAAATGTCAATTGCTTTTCCGGTCATGGTCATTTCATTCTTTTATTTTATCATTGTGCATTATTATAAGAGGTACATTTGATCAATAATTAGAGAACTAGCGTAAGAAAGACAACTAGAATATCTATTTCCTAGTGCCTGTCATACTATTTGAACTTTCGAGTATCAATTTCCAATTTCCAATCACCAACGAATTAGCAAGATAAGACAACTTCAATAAAACAACGTACGATGATTTTGCATTTCTTTGATGGGTGAGGTATATTGTGCCCTCATGTCGTTTTTCTGAATATGTAAATTATCTTTATATGGTATTAGGATGATTTTATAAATTACTCATGCTTTTTAAAAAAATATCACATTTGTCCCAGATGATAACACTATGTTAACAGAAAAGATAAGAATGATAATGCTCTTCGTTTAATATGGACGACACCCCACTATGCTTTCCAAAACGAGCTAGTTCTCCCCTTTTCCTTGTTGCCTTGATTTAATTTAAAATATACAACATCCCCTAGTACTTATCATTATAAGTTAGTTAATCTCGATATCACATTCAAGTGTCTACAAATTTTGACAAACTAGAAAAAAGTATGGTGCATCTTAGCATTTATTCAATTAAAACATCACATGATGATTTTGTATTTCTTCAATTAAAAACAACACCCGATGATTTTAACCTCCATACAAGCATATTGCAATATTCTTTACCAACTAATACTACTTTCTCCTATTATTTTCCCCAGGAATTTAGCATAACCATAGTATATTCTTTGCAACACCATTTTGCCAGCCTGAGCCCAAATACGGCAAGTAATACATCTAAAACTTGAATTAGACTTAAATTTAACCAACCGTTTATCTGACTGATCGAATAGAAGATTTTTCTCTAAATCCCAACTAATCAAAAATACCTTCCCTGCTGATGCTGATAATCTAACCAAAGATTCTGAAGATTGTACATGTTCTTGATCTCTAAATTCACCTATAAGAGAATATTAGGAAACTTATGTCAGTTTCCAAAGTGCCTACATGTTGTTTCTGACTTTGTAAAAGCCGTATAACTGCGACCCTGACCAAACTGGTCAAGACATCACCACACGTTAAAAAGACACATGACCGTTATATCAGTTAAAAATATTTTCTTGTACTTACTATATTCACATATATGCTTTGTATCCCTTCAAAGAAACGCGGCTGTTTTATTCTTTTTTTCACATAAAAACCAACCTTAAATTCACATAATGCATAGTATATTACAGATTACACATTACACAACCCTCCCACTTGTTGTGTAAACCCTAAAAATATATTTTTCTTTTTTTAGCCATTTATATTTGTTCTATTTTGCGAAGAAAACAAAACCCTTATTCAAGAACCATTGAAAGTTCTTCATTAAAAAGTATGGAGAGAAAGCAAGAAGATGATAAGCGGGTTGAGCAGAAGATGGTGAACAAGTATGGAGATGGGGTTGCATGGTGTAGAGGTGGAATGATAGGGAAAGGGAGTTTTGGGTGTGTGTATTTGGGTACCTTGAAGAAGCTAAGATCAAAGTATAGCTACTTGCCATCAGTAATGGCTGTGAAATCTGCTGAGGTATCAGTTTCAGGTTCAATACAGAAGGAGAGGGAGGTTTTGAGCAATGTAAAGGGCTGTTCAAGTATAATTCAATGCTATGGTGAGGAGACAACAACAGGTGAGAATGGTGTGATGGTGTATAACTTGTTGTTGGAGTATGGTTCTGGTGGAACCCTAGCTGATAGGATCAAGAATTGTGGTGGTGGTGGTAATCAATTGCCTGAATTTGAGGTTAGGGTATACACGAGGTCTATCCTTAAAGGGTTGAATCATATTCATGGTATTGGTTATGTTCATTGTGATTTGAAGCCTGATAATATTCTGCTAGTGCCTAATTCTGGAAAGGGGGGTGTTGAATTCAGGGCGAAAATTGGGGATTTCGGATTGGCAAAGAGAGCAAAGCAGAATAAGAAGAGGAAGTTGGAGCCCTATTGGAGGGGTACTCCAATGTATTTGTCCCCTGAGGCTGTGGAGGATAGTGTGCAAGAGGCTCCTTCTGATATATGGGCTCTCGGTTGTATTGTGCTCGAGATGTTGACAGGGAAGCCTCCATGGGATGGGAGAGAGGAGATGAACGCAGAGGAGATTCTGAGAAGGGTTGGGGAAGGGCATGAATTGCCTAAAACTCCAAGCGAATTGTCAAAGGATGCGAAGAGTTTCTTGAAGGGTTGCTTTGTCCGGAAAGCAATGTTCAGATTGACAGCTGAGATGCTGTTGAATCATCCATTTGTGGAGAGTTTGATTGATGATGATGGGGTTGAAGAATTTGAGGAGATTGAAGATGTAATTGGGGCCGAGTCCATTTTGTTGGTGACTGAAACCGATGATGAACTCAGTTGTTCCTCTTTTTCAGATGCTTGGGAATATGCATCTGATGAGGATTCACTTACTTATTGGTCAGAAGAAGATGCAGACGAGTTCGAGGATGATGTGCAATCTACTTTTTCTGAAGGAGAGTTGAGAACAGAAGAGATTACAAATGTCACAGAGTCCAATATAGGTGCAGGATTTAATCATTCTATTAAATCATCAATCCAGGTTCCTCCACCGGTTTCCTGTTAATCTTACAACTCCTGCAGGAGTTTAGCAATGTCTAGGGAGATATAGAACCAATTTTGGTAAAATCTATGATTTATTGATCATTTATTGGGTATAGTTGTATGTATTATGACGAGAATTCAATTGATTAATAGATTGATTCTTTTTCATATTATGGATATCTAAATTCCCCTCATTTGTAATGATTTCCAATATGCAAACACATCAATCTTGTTGTTTTTTCTGTTTCGTTGCTAAAGTCAGAATTATCGAATTGAAGGATAGCTAAATGTCAGCGTTCTATGTGGCAATTCATTTATCACTTATAATGCTACAAATTTAGCAGCTATCCTTATATAGAAAAGTTGATGATGTTCTTTCCATCTTAGTAGATGATCAAAATTTCGGGGTAGAACTTGAGCTATTGGAAGTTGTTTCCTCCAGGTTACCTCAACTTAGGCCTTACTAGTTATTTGGTTATACGTCATTGGCTGATGGAAGCTGAACTTGTGAAGATGCTTTACTATTGCAATGTCTTTACTAGCAAAACAGAGAGTTCAACTTCACCAGAATGTTTAATTCTAGTGAAATGTGCTGACTCCTTATTATGGATGGGTAATCGGTAATATTTCCACAGCTGATAGTTCTTACAATATCTGAAAGATTCTAATGTTGTCAGAAAATCGCCTTCTCTTTGTACTTGGGAAGTCTACCAAAGTACTCTAGTCAAATATGAATTATGATATTGTTGTAGTCTTTCCTATCATATGCAGAAGGATGTAGCAATTTTCCATCTAATGTCGTTGCACGTTTTGTCCTTGTAATCACGTTTATTACTCTCTCCCTCTCTTCCATCTGATGACGGTGCTTGTTGTGTCCTTGTTTTCAGGCTTCTGTCTCTCTCTCTCTTCCTCTTTCCCCCCTCCTCCTGATTAAAATAGTATAATGAGACAGGGAAAGGAGTCCATGTGGTTCAATAATGATCTCAAAGGTTGTCAGAAGTTCCCAAAGGTTCATTTGCATTTCCCCGGTGTTCTTTCTGGAGAAGGTTTAAAGATATAATGCCATACTCCTTTAAAATTTCAGTTTCGACTCAGTGGTTCAAGACTTTCCTTTTTGTTTATAACGAATCTAATTGTCTTCCATACTCAACCCCTCTCTGCCAAAACTGTGGCATGCCAAACTCTAAGGTGAAACCTCTGCAATAAGCATTAGTTTAACGGTTTAGCACTGCACAATGATAAAAGAGCTCTCTTTCTACATAATCTATTGATAGAATTTGTCCCAATTTGAACTCATGTTCAATTTATGTTTAAGAAGTAAACGGGAAAAAGGCATTTTATATCTCCCATTGTTACTTATACAAACTGCTGCACTGGTGTTATTGGGGTATTCTCTCTCTTTTGCTTCTGATGCAACTCCAATTCTGGACAGATAATTGCTAGCTCCATATTTGGTTCAACGCTGTAGCTGCATGCCTTACATACTATTATTTGTCAACTACTAATAGTGCTAAACAAGAGTCATCTTTTATATTTCGTGTTGAAATTATAACACATAATATCAGAGATCTTCCAAATTTTTATCTTCTTCCTTTATCTCATGTATCAGAAACACATGATTTTCCCAATTTTTCTCCTCATATATTTGCTTCAACTTTCTCCATTGACATGCCTATCATTCATCCATGCCTTCAGATGAAAGATTTACACTTGAATTTTCTTTTTCACTTCTCAGAGCTGTCAAAAGGGAAGTGAAAGCTGACAACATCGAAAAGCATCTATTGTTTGTCATCATGCCATTTTAATTTCGTTGTGAAAATGTGGCTTTATTATATCTAAATATTTCTGCTTTATATTCTTTTAGGATTCTGTTTAAACTGTGAATTTTACCATCATTTTACGAGGGATAGTAGCACTGGAAAAGTTTGATGCCCTTTGCATTGGTCATCAAGAACTTGTAATTCAAGCAGCAAGATGGGGTTTATCTACTATATTTTCTCAAGGTAAAGGGATATCTTTTTTTTCTTTTTTTTTTTGTCGATAGTTAAGGTGATATCTCGATGCTTCAAAATAGATCAGAGAACCAGAAGGTCCTTGCTTTTTTGTTAAGCTTGTAAACTCCCGTAATTAATACTACATCTGTTGCTCCCTTTTTGGTTGGGAAGTAATCAATGAAAGTGCTCACGAGAGAGAAACAGGGATGCGTCCCTGCAAATTTGCAATAAACCATAGTCAAAGACAATGGGGAGGAGAAATGACTACCTAAGGTTTCACATCTTGACAAGACAAACTCTAAAATGGAAATTTTCTACACGTATCCTTCAGAAAGAGAAAAAAAGAATATTTGAATGAAGGAGTTGCATGTCCAGCAAGATCTTCTGTTGAGAAGGTTATATATGCACTCTGGACTTTCTTCATTGGTGCTTCCATGTACTCATCTCTGATGCTTTGAACTTCCATTTGTTGAATCTGGTAGGATCTCCATTCCGGAGGCAAGATTATTCTTTGTGGTTTAGAACATTGTTGGGGGTTCAAAGGTGGATTATGGATAGCCTGCAAATACTCCTTACTTAGTCTTTTCCCCTGGAAGAGCTGATGCTACTTACTAAAAACTATTACAAGTCCAACCAGAATCCCTCTCTGGGATTCCCTCTCTCCCACTTATGCACTTGCTCGTTCTGTCATGCATTCATGTGAAACAAATCACCTCAGACACTCCTGTTGTAGGCTTGTCTTCCATATAGGATTGTTCTGCAAGATGCATTATAGTTAACTTCATATCGGGTTGTAAAATGAAATGTAATTCTGAATGAAGACATTATTTGACCTGAAGTGAAGAACTACATATTAAAAGCACATGAAGAATGATGTTGACTAGCAGGTAGGAATAACTGATATGAAGGGAATATAGTTATGGAGGCTATAACATTCGTGCAATGACTGCTCCCGTTCACATTCAATGACACAGGACGAATTCAGTAAGGGGTGTACTGAAGCAAGAACCATTTGCCTTCTTCTATTTTCAGTATACCTTGAAGTTTGCTCCTATTTTCATATTTTGATTTTTAGATTACAGATATGTCTTCAATTTGAACATCGTATATAAGATGCTAGTTTTGTTGCTCAGCTCCCTCTATAATCTGGTTCTTCATTCATTTTGGGGATCTATTCGTCATAATGCACATTTAAATTGTCAGCTCCCTTCTGTTTCAGATCTTTATTAGTCCAGATTCTCTAGAGCTAATCCTTCTTCAAGGGTGCACGCATGATGATTCGTTAGGTTCTCTTTCTCTGTTCTAAGGGATGATTATTCGCGTGTTAGGAAATCCTCTCATTACCACTTTATAAACAAGCAAGTCTCTTTTTTCGATACGTTGATTTCTGAATTTTGATCCTATGTCTGTAACATCTATTCTTTTTGCCTGAAATATATTCAATACTACTACATTGTCATAGATAGCATTCATCGTTTGAATGTTGCTTTACAATCTATATTCCTCAGATAAGAGATAGGTACGGCTATTCTGAGAACTAGAAGAAAGTGAAAACTTAGTCCCTCTTGCCTCTTTCTCAGTTCTTCCATGACACTATACGTGCAGTTGAAGTCAGTGGCGGACCTAGCTTGTGTTGATAGTGTGCTTGTGCACACCTTCAACTTAAAGAACAACATTTTTTCCTTTTTTTTAAAAAAAAAATTAGTATATTGGACATTTTTTCTATATGAGTGCATACCCTGACCCCTTTCACTACACAAGTGCACAGCCTGAGATTGGTGGCTTGGTTGAAGTTAATAGTTATTCGGAATCTAAGCAAGAAAATCATGAAATGGCTGAAATGTTATGCCAGTCAGCAAAGTGGGATCTACCCTTCTTGACTCAAATTTAATGAGTAAAATTTTTAGATTAACAAATAATCCTTCTGTTCAATACTTAGTTGCTCCTGATACAAACTTCCGCATTTCCTATCTATCAACTCCAGTATCGGGTGCGACCATATCACTAATGCATCGAATTTCATAAGAATTCTGAAATTAAACATGCTTGGACCAGTAGCTAGTACTAGGATGAATGACATGTGATCAGAAGTCCTCGTGCTGCACCCCTTTATGAACTTCATCTTCCCCAACTTCTCCTACTGTCCTATCATAAAGGGATGATTCACTAACATCTCAGCTGTCCACCTTTCCATAGTCTTGCATCCCAAACAAGCCTGCAAAAAATCTCTTGCTCTTCTTGATACCTGGCCTGGAACATTAATCAAAACTCCATGCCCCATGCCTATCATCAAGAAAACATCCTCAATCTCTGAATCTTGCAACCCTTCCCATAAAGATTTCCCAGTTAGCATCTCAAAAACTATGCAACCAACAGCCCATATATCAGATTCAGGCCCTTGTTTGTTGTCAATCACAGTCTCAGGAGACAAGTATTTAATGTTCCCTCCCAAATAAGGCTCCATCTTCATCTTCCTCATCCTTCTAACATCTTTAACCGAACCAAAATCACCAATCTTGGCAATGTATTCACTTGCGAAATTATCATCTCGCACTAGTATGATATTCTCAGGGTTCAAATCACGATGAATATAGCCATTTGCATGAATATGATCAAGGCCTGAAAGCATGCACCTGGTGTAAAACCTTACTTCTTGTTCAAGCAACCCTTTACCATTACTTTTCTTGATTCTTTCTGCTAGGGTTCCACCAGAACCATACTCCAGCAAGAGGTTGTACACCCTCTCGCCATTTTTTCCGGTCGTGATCGCCGCGCCAAAGCATTGAAGAATGAAGGGGCAGCCTTGCAGATTATCAAGAACTTGTCTTTCCTTTTGTAGTGCAAGAGAATCAGAAAATTCTGCAGACTTCACCGCCATCACTAAATTCTGCAAACTCTCCTGATCACCCTCCATTTTCTCTAGCTTTCTCTTCAACATCTTTCACTTTTTTCTTGGAAAAAATATTTGGTTTCTGATATCAAGAAAAGTATAGAAGTTGTTCAAGGACTAAGTGTAGAATGTGATTATGTAATAGAAGTGAAGAGGGGTTTATGATAATTGGAGTATTTATAGAAGAAGATTTACCAAATCCTTAACAAATTTGGATTAGGGTTTATTTGGAAACAAAAAGATATGATTTTAAATGAACCGACATGATTTTTTTACTTGGGATGCAAAATACAATTTCTTACTTAACCTAGTTGTAATTATATCCACTAATAAAGAATAATGATGGATCAACAATACTTTTTTTTGTTTCTAACTATTTATTCTCACTGCAAAGGAAATTTCAAAAATAGAAACAAAAGTATGTATTCTATTTTTTCTTTTCTTTTCTTTCGATTTTTTATTAGGGAAAAAAGTTAATCTCGGCTGATTAGGAAAAAGACACATGTGCTGTTAAAAGTAAAAAGTTTGTCTTTCCAAATAAAGCCTTAATTACGACACGGGTGTGACTCGATTATTTTCTTTATTTTTTCGGGTCAAGAATTGGATTTTATTAATTAAAACAGATAATTACGAAGTCATTCTAGTCTTATGAAAGTAAGGTCGACAAAACGCAACAAAACCAGTTTAGATGGTACATTTGAATTCCATTCAATGGAAAGGATGCCACCCTTAAAATTTTTAGTTTTTCAATTGGCAACTTTGTTTCAGAGTCCTACTAACTAGGGATAAAGAGGCATGAAGGATAGCGAGGCAATGATGCTTAGGATCTGTTTGGTTTAATTTTTTGACATTTAAAAGTGTTTTCTGTGAGTTTAGAAGCTAATCTCACTTGTTTGGCCTATTTTAGAAAGTGTTTTTAAGTAAAAGTTGAAGCTGAAAAAAGCTAAAAAACAAAAGTTCCAAATTGAAACTTTTCAAAATAGACTTTTACGAAATTATTTTTATATGATACAGAAAACTGTTTTCTTTTTTTTTTCTCAAATATACCCTTTCATATTTTTTAAAGTACATTATTGTCCTCAAATTTTTTAAAAGTATAATATACCCAATATAAGCCAAACAGTCAATAACTTTTATTTAACAACACTTCTAACCAAAACTCTATTGTAAAAACTCTATATCTCAAAAGTCAAAATTTCACAACTAGGCCAAACAGAATCTTAATACCATAAAAAATGACTTTGATCCCCATGGGAGTTGAAGTCCCCCTTGACTACCTTTAAACCTAAGGATAATTCGCTTTATAGAAATGGAGAAAAATACTCATTAAAGAAAAAAAAATGGAAAAGTTTTGAAAAGAAATTCTTTTTTTTTTCCGGTGAAAATAAATTCTTGGGTTTTGGTATTTATAATGTTATTGAGAAAATGGACTTCAAGTGAATAAAATGTCCTAAGCATGATATATAGTTTCATAGAGCTTCTCATCTGAAAATGTTTTTAAGATACTCAGAGCATTGGCTCACGTACGCGCGTCTAGGCCCAACCTATTGATCCGATGCAGAAACTGAAAAAAGAAAATCTCCAAGAAAACAAAGAACTGAAATTGAAAAGCAAGCTTGTACGAAATTCTTGGTAAGCTTGAAATCCAAAAAAGGTTGGACCTTTCTAAAGCAAGATCAGATGACCAAAAAAATAATAATAATAATTGAGGGTCGATAATTGAAAATAATAATAATAATAATAAAGTTGTTCAAGATTTACTTCGCAAAAAAAAAAAATGTTGTTCAAGACTTAAATTTAGAAGTACTATTCAATTTATTCTTTGTTCAAGTCTTGCTAAGTTGGCTCTTGAAGATGTTCAAACATCAAACGTGTATGGTTTTGATGTCTCAAACTATCCCGTATCGATGCACGAAAATGTGGTGATGGTACACAATAAAAACATTTGAAAATCAACTATTGTTGGATCAGACCTAGACTAGTGTAATGAGTTTAAAAAATAACTAATTAAATATCAATTCAATTAATCCAAAATAATTAATCTAAATTATTACTTAAACCGACAATACCCACTTATAAGGACACCCACGTCGGCCATTACAGGTTGCCTGCAAGTTAACAGGTTGATACCTGCATTACTAATTTCTTCCTCACAATTGATCAATCACTTTAAACAATGTGTAATTATTAATAAAAACTGTTCTCAAAGCAACATTTGATATAAGACAATTAACTTGTGTCCCATACAAGTGGAGTCACATTTGCAAATAGAGAATTGTCTTTCATGTACAAAGGCCAAAACATTAACTAAAACTATAGCTTTATGCCTGCAAAGCAGTATTCAACATTATCACCAGAAAACAACTACTCTGCAAATCCGGATTTAGGTAGATACAAACTGCAAAGATGATCGGACGAAGTTCGTCAGAAGATCGTCGTCTTTTGTCAGATGGTTTGATTTTGTTTCATATCTCATACAAGAGCTTCTGAAAGACCTTCATGTGTTCTGTTTGCAGTGAGATCACAACTGATAAGCTACCATCATTGGTTGCACTTGGCAGAATGAAACTTAGGCCTTCATATGCAATCCCACCCGGTCCCATGAAGATCGGCCGTCCCCAACCGAAATCAGCGTCATGGATTGGTAGCCTTACCCAACTGGTAATCCCGAGATTCGGGCACTTAAAAGTGTGTGCGCCCCTAACGAGGGCTTTCAGATCAGGTTGTAGTTCCAGGTAATCTAGAGCTGACCTTAAGTAATCGTTGTCCATCAGGGCTAATGCATCATGAATTCTACTTGCAGAGTACCAAATTGGCTTTGATTGGAGATCACCAGCTGATGCAATTGGCGTGGCTGTGAAGATCACATTACCAAAGTAGCCTGGTGGGAGCGGGGGCTGAATCCTGGACCGCCCGTCCGTTGCAATGTACAATTTGGTGTCTTGATCTGCAGGAAGACCGCGCGCCTTGCTAACGCAGCGCCATACGTGCCCTGCCAACATCTCGTACGAGCTATAAATGATTGTGTTCCCGTCTTCCTTGGACTTAGCCTTCAGGGCGACGATTTGTTCCCTGGAAAGTTTGAATATGTTGATAGATGTATCTGGAACAGAGTCTGATTGTGGAGCGATCTTCATGCATGGAGGGGGCTGGTATTCAATGTGTTGGAATTGAGGCTGGGGTGGATCACGAGCGCGGAGGAGGGTCCGATCTATGAAAGGTGGGATGGTGAGGTCAAGACCGCGAGCCATATCAGACCATGTGTTGATGAAGTGAAGACCAGAAGCTCCATCTGCTGCATGATGTTGCATTCCAACACCTAGTGAAACTCCACCACATTTGAAATATGTGACCTGTTCAACAGAAAAAATCAATACTAACCAACTAGGCATTTAGTTTATTAGTATAATTCTTGTTTTAAGTTCAAAAAATTTCGAGATTAATTCTCAGAATTAACATTCTAAGTAATGTAATATTGGCTTGTAAAACAAACAAAAAAAAACCAAAAAAAAAATCAATACTCTTTTATTGGAATTAACATTTTTTTTTTTGTCAAGTAAATGCTTCATTACACATCAAAAGATTACAAACCAACCAATTCTAGCTATAGACCGAGCCAAAAAGGTTTCTACTTCTTGCTAGTTTAGCAAGATGAACGGAAGCTCTATTTAGTTCTTAAGTTTGGAATAGTAACAATGTTTCGAATACAGATTATATGTGGTAACTAGAGTGTATTTTGCAAGATCACAACTAAAAATTATATGTTTTTTTTTAACTATTATATGTTGTACAAATTTTAGATTAAGCTGATAATTTTATGTGACTAGAGACTCTATTCTAGAACAACTTTAGTTTATCTCCACTTGAAATAGATTTTAGGCAAATTTAACTGCTAAAGTCATCAAACGAAATTTTTGACCAAAAAAAATAAAAATCAAACGAAATTGATTTTTTTTTAAGGGTTAATGTACAAAGTGAGACAAATAATAACACGAAATACTTCAATCATGATCTAAAAAGTTTAATTAATTAGGACGGGTAATAATAAGTTAAATAGAAAGTTCCAAATCTACCACACTTGGTTTGTGTGGTTCCACTACAAAAAAAAATTGGATTCTGCGACGGACTGTCGCCGTACCGTCGTCAATATGCCGACGACACAGTGAAGGTAACGGTTGATGCCAGTTTTGTGACGGGACAGTGATTGCACAGTGTCAGACAAAAACACCCGTCACCAAGCAGTCACAGACAGAGACGGCTTTGTTGCCCATCTCCAATTCAGTGACGGTGAAGCTACGACCATCATGAATTTGGTGACGGCTCGGTGACAAGTTTATCCTATTCGGGGATGTGGCGACAGTACAGTGACGGTACGGTGACTGTCCGTCGTCATGCCGTCACCATAAACAGTGATCCGGCTCAATTACAGTCTTTGATTTTTTTAAACGAACAAGGCCTCCAAACACTGACGAACATTGATATGTAACCATATTTTTTCCGAATCAATACCAGTTCACTCATGAATTATTAACATGAAGTACTGACAAAAGTCGTGAGTTAGTAATAAAATGAATTCATATTCTAATCATTAAGTTATCTCTTTTTATTTTTTCTCTGACAGGAAGATCTTCAAACTCAAACTGTTTTTTTTTTGGTCAAATTTGAACTCACACTAGAAGACACATTATTCCGAAAAAAAAAATATGAATAAAATTAATTAAATACAAGATCTTTGAGATTTATTTTAAAAAAATTAATTTCTTAACTTATTCAAATTCACAAATATTCTACGACTTCACTAATCTACTAGGTTATAAAATTATCACTTTTATTTCAAATTATTCTGGAGTCACAAAGTCAAACTTTGTGTTAAAGAAATAGGAATATTGGCTTGGTACTTCCTTTTCTCATTGATGTGGACTCCACTAACTCGTGTGAGACCCATACATCAAAAATAGATTTAACGTTTTAAAGCAATTCTCTAGACAAACAAACCTTGTTCGCACTATGAACTTATTGTAAGCCCATGTTCTTATGCAAAATCAATGACCATTGACCTACATCTCCTTTATACATGGACTTTCTTTCTCAAATCCTACGTTTCGCTTAGAATAAATTTCACAATTAGTTCTTATTATCTATATACTTTTTTAATATAGTTCTTAATATTTTAAAAGATTTATAGTAATTCATAATATTTACAAAAGTTATTTAAAATGATCTCTATTGTTTAAACTTAGTCAATTTAATCTTTATTATTTTTAAAAATTTCAATTTAATCTCTATTATTTTAAAAAAAAATTCAACCCAGTCCATGCACATTACCTCTATTTGAGAATTAAATTAAATTTTATGAGAAACAATAGAGAATAAATTGGCTAGTTTTTAATAATAGGGATCATTTTAAATAAGTTTGTAAACATTAGAGACTAATATAATTTTTTTAAAACATTAAGGACCAACTTGAAAAAATATATAAATAATAAAAATTAAGTGTGAAATTTATTCTTCGGCTTAAATTAACTTTGTTAATCCATGTAGTGAATTTTTAAGAAGTTGGGTCAATTTCCTTACATCTTCAAATTGATGGTGGCAAAGTCATCTACTCAATCAAAAGGTTGTAAATTTTAAATTCTTTTTACCTTCTTTCTCTAATTATTTGTATAACCGTTTAACTTAATTTTAAAAATAAGATGGTCTGTTAAGATGATATCAGAAACCAATTATAGAAAAAAGTCATGGACGGGTTATTTTTTCTTACCTATGGGTTGTTAGGTTCGAATTGTAAAAGATGGGAATAGTGATAAGGGAAAAAAAAGGAGGGTCATGGGCAAAGTATCATGGCTATTCATTTAAAATATATATATATATATATATATATATATGTATGTATGTACATATATATTCATGTACATGCTAAATCTGGCGTGCCCGTGAGGGGTTGAAGACAATGAATAAGGTGAAACTTTCTTAAAATTCACTCATCCGTACGCAATTTCACATTTCAATCGTCCAGGCAATGCATAATATTTTAGCTTGTTTTGTTACAATAATCGATCACCTCAATTTCCTAACAACAAAGGTAATGCAATATGCACCTAAACTACTTGAAAAAAAAAAAAAAAAGAGTAGAGTCGATAGTGCATGTAACAAGAGTGTGTGATTAGTCTAATTACCTTCACTGAAATTAAATTACCACTAAAAAATTACAGCCAAAACCAAAAACTTACCTGCAACACAAGAAGAGGATATGCAGCTATCCCTTGAGAATAATCAACAGCAGGAATGAGCATTCTGAGCTCCAAAGTTGGTGCAAAATCGCCAAAATCATCGACCACCCCATCGGACTCTGCCTCCACTAAGAGCACACCTTGACCTTGACAATCGATCTCAATTCGACCATCTTCGTCTCTCTTTAACCTACCCGCCATGGGGTAGAACGGCACCAAGGCGCGGCTCAACGCGTCCTTGAGCACCTTGGCGTCGAAAAAATTTTGCGACCCCGTTGGTCGATAAAAGTAAACACTAGGGGTGTGGAAATTTGGCACCACTAGGTCCACGTTAGAGTTCCATAGGCTCCTCCTTGGGGTCTCCTCGGCTGGCCTCACCATGGTTGATTCTTTCACTTTGATCTTCATCGTTTTTAACTTATTGGTTAACGTGCAAGCAATCGGAATTCTAGAGGTTCAAATATGTCGTCTAGCTACTAGCTGCATGGAAAAATATTAGTGTTAGAACAACTTAAATCGAGTGAGACTATGTCACACTTATAGACCTTCTTCTTGGTTATATAACTCATGCATGGTGCAAGTGTGATGTAACATATAACACATAATATAGAGTTCGTTACTCTAACAAACTCATTATGTTTTAATGACGAAAGACACTTTTAAATTTTTTTTAACAAACGCTCCTATAAAGCCTTTTAGGTTATTTTGAATTTAAATATCGAGACACCTAATATAACATATTGTATGAAAATAGGGTACACTACATATAATATGATAGGATGATCAAAATTGAGATTATGAGATACTACATATCAAGTTTGCATTATGAGAAGAGAGTAATCGAAGAAGGAAATGGTACCTTTGAAATGAAGAATTAATGGAGGAGTGTGGGAAGCAAATGTTAAAGAAAACTTGAGAAAGCTTGAAGGAGAAAGGAAAAGAGCTATATGGTATTTTGGCCTTGTATCATGAGAATTAAGTTGGGGAGGTTGAAGTTGTTGGGTGTGATATTGTTGAAGTGGTTTGGAGATTTAAAAGCAACGATGAATCACTTCATGATTTTATATTGCAATATCTTGTATATATATATAGCACTATCTTGGGACCCTTACCTACCACGCCTAATGAAGATGAACCTCCTCTAGATGAAGAACAACAAAGCAAATACCCTTGACCGGGCACGATTAAAGATTCGTTCAAATTTTCTATAAGTGGAAGCAAAGCTATGTATTTAAAATGGCATTAGGCTAAAGTACCATGCAGTATATCCAAATTAAGAGGAAATGAACATAAAGTATATCAGATTGGGTAGAGGGATCGAGTAGAGATTATTGTACTTAAATGCCTTTAACCCAAATATATATATGTTCATTCATCATAAATATTATTTAATCATTGTTTAACCTAACGCATGTATTAGGGTATGTAGGGGTAGATCCATAATTCTTATTTACTAGGTACTAAAATACACTACTTGATACTTATATATGTTCTCAATAGGGAATAAATTGATTTTTAGAGTAAAAATACATTTAAAATATATATATATATTTAAAAGAATTGCAACCCCACACACCATTAAATAACTCTACCATTGGAGATTATTATTATATTGTGAAATTTATAATTTTAAAATAAATTTAAGATAATCCTGTTTAAAATAAGTTGTTTGCAAAAGAAAAGTAAAACATATATGAATTATTTAATGAGGCAAAAGTTGGTGAGATGGTGACCTAAAATGATGAAAACGTCTTCACCCAAATCGTAAGTTGCACCTTTTTTTCCTTAGCCAGCGACCTTTGCCCAAACACAACAAATTCATCAAAAAAGTGGGGTCGTTTTGTTGGTGGGTTTTGCTGATAGCTAGTGAAAATGGCATCAAGCATCAAGCATCATAGTAATCCATAATGGGGTCGGCAAGTGGGTCCCGACGAAGTTGGTGAACCGGATATGACTGTGAAGTGCGGCTGACATCATCAGCTGCGTAAAGCTCTAAGGTTAAATTATGCATGCCTTGAGCAATTATTTTGATTGTTTGGTGCTTATTAAGAGTAAGATATACGTAATGAGTGTGAAATTGTTCTAGGAGCATAGTTCAGTGATAGTGGGATAAATTTTTTTTAATAAGGTCGTAAGTTCACTGTTTTGGAGTTCTGTCATTGATTGAATTAGTGTATGTGTTGGGGCGCACCGTTGCACCCAAAGATTTATTAGTTGGTAGTTGAGTTTTGCTAGATAATTTGGTAGGCGGACTTCGCCAATTGAGTTTTCAGATCATCCAAAAAAGAGTAAAGATCATCTCGTAGTATTATAATGTTATAAACGAGATTTAATGATTATAAATTATTTATATCATCTTATTATATCATATCAATAATTCATAATTGTTAAATCTTACTCATAATATTATCATATGTACAAACAGACTTTTTGGATGCTAAGATCCAAAATCAATAGCATCTGCAAATTCTTTTCTCTCCAGTTCAAATTCGGATGTCGTCTAATTAACAAAAGACTCAAAAATATATTCCTTTGTTGTGTTGATATAACTAACTAAGTCAAACTATGTTTGAATCCCTCTTATTAAGGCCAATAGGCCATTACAAAGAATGGCTATTGGCAATTTACTAATTTCTAAAAGAAAAGAAATGACTATACAAAATTTACGCGTATTACGTCTCTAATAATTGGATGGAGTGATAATTGGATGGAGTGATCGCTTAACAACTTGTTCTGATCAAAATTTTTGAGTTCAAAACTTATTTTCTCCTATCAAAAATATAATTTGATCCTCAAAGAATCTGAATCATGCTTTGAGACCTATCATTATACTACAAATTTATAACTTTGAAATGATTTAATATTTTATAACATGACTCCGGAAAATCTGGAAATAAGAAAAGCATCTCTCAAAAAACTCTCATCACTAAGGCAACCTCTGAATCGTTGGGGACTGTTGATGAACAGCCCCAGCGAAAACAATGATCGCTCTAAGCTGGAACTGTCAAGGCATGGGCACTGCCTTGACAGTTCAGAACTTAAGAGACCTCATGTCTCACTATAGGCCCAGCCTCATCAGCCTACTTGAAACAAAAAAAAAAAGAAGAAGAAAGACTTAGCCGAATTCTTAGAAGAATTGGTTATGTTAACAGTTTTTGCATTGACCGGGTTGGCCTTTCAGGAGGCATCACACTCTTTTGGTCAAACGACATCTCACTCCAGATCATCATGCATTAGAAAAATTTTGTTCATGCCTCAATAAAGTCTGATAACAACTTCTCATGGTTCTTTACAGCCATCTATGGGTGTCCCTCTTTCATCGACAGACAAGCCCTCTGGTCCACTGTCAGCAACCCTGTTCCAAACAAAGACAATCCTTGGCTCATCATAGGTGACTTCAATGATATCAAAGAGCATTCTGAGAAAAGCGGGAAGAAGCAGAAAACAAACTACAAAATCAACAAGTTTCAAAACTTTCTAAATCATAACAAGCTCATGGACCTTGAAGCGAAAGGATGCCAGTTCACTTGGAGCAACAATAGGCAATGCGACGAAAATATTAGAGAAAAACTGGACAAAGTAATCTACACACCTTCATGGAGATTTCGTTTCCCAGACACGTGGGTCACAAATCATCCACCTTTGGGGTTAAACCATAGCCCTATCATCCTCACAACAACCATTGATCACAAGAAAAGCAAAAAAAGATTCAAATTTGAGCCGTATTGGGCTGATGAAATGAGTTGCAGAGATGTCATTAGAGGAAGTTGGAATCACCCTATGTTCGCATCTTTTAGTAGAGGAATCGCACTCACAAAAATCAAAGTCAGAACATGCACCAAAAGCCTCTTGCACTGGAACAAAATGCATTTCCCTAACAACAAGAAGCAAATTGATCTCATCAAAAGTTAGCTTACGAAACTCCACAATTCTCCATGGACAAATTCAAATCAAGCTTTGATTATGGAGCTCAACAATAAGCTGGAGGATCTCTGGAACAAGGAAGAGAAGTATTGGGCTACAAAATCTATAATACAATGGCTACAATGCGGGGACAAAAACACCAAAATTTTCCACGCAAGTACCATTCAACGACGAGCAAAAAATAGGATTCTCAGAATCCTCTCACTTGACGGGAATTGGATTCTCCAGCAAAAGGACATTAAAAGATCAATTCAAAACCATTTCATCTTAATCTACTCCTCAACAAGGCATCGCAACATGGAGCATGTCCTCAACTGCATTTCCCTAGTGGTCAACGAAGCGATGAACAAGGATTTTCTTAGACCACTAACAATAGAAGAGGTGAAGGAAGCAACATGGAGCCTGCACCCAAAAAAGTCGCCTGGACCAGATGGCCTTACAGGTACATTCTTTCAAAAATATTGGGAGTTTCTTAAAATGGATATCTTTGCAACTGTCAACAATTTTCTTTTGGACAGAGAGCCCTTGGGTGAGCTAAACAATACTCTAATCTCTTTGATGCCCAAGGTCCCTAATCCAGAGAATCTCTCCCAATATAGGCCAATTTCATGTTCAAATTTCCTGTGCAAAATTATCTCCAAAGTGCTTGTCCTTAGACTCAAGCCCTTCATGAACACAATCATCTCGCAGAATCAAAGTGCATTTATCTCAGGTAGAGTCATCCAAGATAATTTTATCATTGCCCAAGAAATAGCACACCATCTTAGAACACTCAAAAGCCCCAAAACTTTTAAAGTAACCCTTAAGCTTGATATGAATAAAGCGTTCGACTTTGTTGAGTGGGACTTCTTGGAAAAGCTTCTTGAAAAACTGGGATTTAATCCTTGTTGGATAAAGCTTATCATGAATGTCATCACTTCCGTGTACTACCAAATTTCAGTCAATGGAGATCTCCTCCCACCCTTCAATCCTAAGAGAGGGATTAGACAAAGAGACCCCTTGTCCCCGTTTCTCTTCTCAATCCTCACTGAGGCACTCTCCATGCTTTTAAAGAAGAAAAATGAAGTTGGTGCAATCAAAGGAATCAAAATCAATAGACATTGCCTATTAGTCACTCATCTTCTTTTCGCAGACGATTCTCTCTTCTTCTTAGAAGCAACTACAATAAGCTCTAGCCCTCAAAGATTCACTCTATCACTATTGCTTTGCAACTGGCCAAAGCATTAACCATCACAAAGCAGCCATCACCTTCAGTCTCAACACCCCCCAAGTGGTGAAAGACAATATTAGTGGTCTGCTCAGAGTCAAATGCAATAGTGACATGGGAAAATACCTCAGCATCCCCTCAATTTGGGGGAGCTCAAAATCAGTGGCCCTTAATTGGCTGCTTGATAAAATAACCTCAAAAGTTCAAGGTTGGAAGAAAAAATTTCTCTTCGAGGGAGGCAAAGAAGTACTGATCAAAGCGGTGCTTCAAGCCATCCCCTCATATATCATGTCTCTCCTTCTCATTCCAAAATCCCTGTGCAAAAAAATTTGTTCCATTGTCTCCAACTTTTGGTGGAACAAAAATGGAAACAATCGAATTTATTGGATTAACTGGAACTCTCTTACTGATTCAAAATGGGAAGGTGGATACGGCTTCAAGGATTTTGAAATCATGAATAAATCTCTTCTTGTAGGACAAGCTTGGAGTTTATTAAAGAATCCATCCTCCCTCACTGCCAAGATCATTCAAGGCAAGTATTTCCCCAATGAAAATTTTTGGAATGCAAAGATGGGATCCCAACCGTCCTGGGCCTTTCGAAGTTTGATTATCGGGAAGGATCTTATCAAGAAAGAAGCTCTGTGGAGGATTGGCGATCGAAGAACTATTAATATATGGGAAAATCCATGGGTCTCCAAGCATAAAAGCCTATCGAAGCCCCACAACTGTAGTTTCTACTTCGTTCATGAGCTCATTTCTAATGGATCATGGAATAATGATCTTGTTGAACAGACCTTCAGCAGCGATTTATCAAAGGAAATTCTTTGTATCCCAATCACAAACAATAATCAGAAGGACAATCTCATTTGGCCATACATAAAATCAGGGGCCTTTATGGTCAAAAGTAGATACAAGAGTGTCAAGAACATTGAAAGAAGGCCGCCAACAAATCACAACTCTTCATATGTCTATCCTAAGCAACTTTGGAAGTCAATCTGGGACACCAAGGCGCCATAAAAAATCAATGCTTTCTTATGGAAAGCATGCAGAAACATTGTTGCTACGGAACAGAACAAGTATGAAAGGAAATGCTTAGAGTCTCCGCTATGTCGGATTTGCAAATCTGAACCAGAGATTGTCACGCCTCCAAATTCGTCTAGGTGAATCTCAGAGACGTAACTGCTGCGCACTAAGAAGAAACGTCCTTCCTAAATACGCAAGACACTAAACTTACACATATTTAAAACCAAAATCATAGATAGGCGACCACCATCAGAGCATTTAAACCAAATAAAACACGGCGGAACTAAATCTCCAAATTCAATAATAGAATGCCCGAGATACAGAGTCTTAAACCAAAGTGCATAATTATAATCCAATGTCTACATGAAATAAATTAATTAATCACATCTAAGAAATCAGAATATCCTACTCAATCTCTTGTCAGAGAAACCCTTGTCCCAAGCAAAATCCAAAGTCCATTATCACCTTCTGCAAGAAAATTCATTTTGACAAAAATGAGACACAAATCTCAGTAAGTGGCAATCCCTAAGAAAACCTCTTGAGACCTTTAGAATATTCGTATATGCCACATAATCATATTATCATAGTTCATAAATATCACAAATTCAAAAGTAAATTATTGCGAAAATCATAATATTTCATACGTAATCATAAAAGTTCATGCCAAGCTAAATTCATATGCCAAGAATTCATAGTGTCAAAAATCATAGTCAAATGAACCCAATACCCAAGTCTAAGTAGACATTTATCCTCCTCCATATAGTCGAAATATTGGCATTTATCTTCTGCCAAAGAGTAAAAATATTGGCATTTATCCTCCGCCAAAGAGTCAAAATATGTCAAAGTATTGTCATTTATCCTCTGCCAAAGAGTCATAAGTTTTGGCCTTTATCCTTCGCCAAAGAGTCATAAGTATTGGCCTTTATCCTCTGCCAAAGAGTCATAAGTATTGGCATTTATCTTCTGCCAAAGAGTCAGAAATATCAGCATTTATTCACAACCAAAAAGGGTCATAATTTCTTAAGTCTTTCAAAATCTCGAGTTTCAAATATATCGTATTTGCATTCGATAATGATCAAGTAGGGTACGCCACAATTATAGCACACAATAATTTCATAATATGTTATAATTTGAAATCTTGCAAATTTTTTTTTTTTTTTTTGTCCCAAGGGTTTACTTTCGAGTTTTCAAAATCATTTAATATATTTAAATCTATTCATGAACATGCGATATTAATACCACAATTCAATTTAATTTCAACATCCAAATCTGTAAAACCTTTAATTCTCAATGAATTGGAACTCTACGGTTATGAAAACATTCAAGATATACTTAATTATTTTTAAATGCTCTGAAATCCAACTTGTAATTTAAATAAGAGAAAACCTTAAACAAATAGAATTTGACCAATTAACTGTTTGCTTAAACAGTAACTTCGGTTACTGTTCTCTTGAATAGTAACCGAGGTTACTGTTCACGTGAATAGTAACCGAGGTTACGGTTTACATGAATAGTAACCAAAACCCTTTCTTCATTTTTTTTTCTATTTTCTTGGATAGGTCCTAAAATCCTTTAAACACATACACAAAAAAAAAAAAAATTATATTCAATGATCTGAATTTAACTATAAAAGAATCAATTTAAACAAACAATCCTTTCATAAAAGTCATATGTGATCATCAAATGACATGTTTCGTATTTAAGTCAAAACATATGAAGTAATCATAATATAATTCATATATTCACAATCAATCGATAAAATCGTATTAGTGACACCATATAGAGAAGAATTTTTGAAGAGATGATCGAACCACTTACCTCTTTGATGAATTAAGCCTAAACCTCAAGAATTTCATGATCTTCTAAGATTCTCAGTAGGAGTGGTTTGCACAATATGTTCACGACTTGGGTATAGGTAATATTTTCTTATTTTTGCCAGGAGGCTATCAGTTTAAAAACATTATATAAATCATTTTAGGTTAAATATAGATTTATAGAACTGAACTTAAATACTTATCAGAGGACCTTAATCTAAATAATAATAATAAAAGAATTAAATAAGCCAGGCCCAAAATACGGGACTTTACAGAAACTATTGAACACCTGCTGCTTCTTTGCAACAGGAGTCGACGTTGCTGGATTGTTTCGCCCTTCCAATATTTTCCTGATGAGCAGTCGATCACAAGACTTGATTCTTGGTATTTGGACTTTATTAACAGGTGTCACAACGCAGGCCATGATAAAGTCTTCGCAGCTTCCCTCATTGCGCACATTTGTTGGCAAATATGGAAAAGTAGGAATGCTCTTTATCTTTGAAGGAACCAATTTTTGCCCAATCAAAACAGCTACCAATGCAGTTCAACTTATGATGGAACACAACGAAGCCAATGCAAGGATAAGACCACCATCACCGCCTCCGCAAGCCCAAGCCAACCGCATTCCAACAGTCTGGTCCCCTCCCAACAGAGGCACCCTCAAAATCAACTGCGACGCCTCGTTCTCCTCAAATGACCTTCATGCAGGCATTGCAATCATTTGTAAGGACCATGAAGGCCGCCTAATCGATGGAACAACTTTCACCTCACATTGTGAATTTCCCCAACAAGCAGAAGCTTTAGCGGTTCTCCGCGCAATCAACCTAGCAAACACTTTAAAAAATTGCAACCTCATTATCGAAACAGATTGCGAAGATGTTCACAATGCTCTTCTACCTCACACGGAGGAAAGCAACCGGAAAATTGAGGCACTAACAGCGGATATCAAGAGGCAGCTTGTTCTCAGTGACAATACTTGCATCCATCTCATTCGATGAACTGCTAATGTAACTTGTGATTGGATTACTAACCAATCTAGACTATGTATTTTGCCATTCGATTGGTTATTAAATACTCCTAATGAACTTGTATGTTTGTTAAAGGGTGAAGTGCACCAGACCCCCTTATACTTTAGCGAAAGTGCACAATATCCCCCTATAGTTCAAAAACTCCCTGAACTAGTCCTTATGTTTTTTAAAAGTGCACAACACCCCCCTACAGTTATAAAATCTGTTATATTTAACGGATTTGTAAAAAAGACGTAAATACCTTCATTTTTTTTTTCATTTATCTCTTTTGTTTTGTTTAGGCCAAAAAAAATAATAATAATTTGGTCAATTCATATAATTATTTAATGAATAAATTCGTTAAAAATCAAAAAAAAATCTTACTTAACGAGTGTGAAGTGCACTCTCTGTTAAATTTAACGGATTTTTTAACGGTAGGGGGGTGTTGTGCACTTTTGAAAAACTACAAGGACTAACTCAGGGGGTTTTTAAACTATAGGGGGGTGTTGTGCACTTTCACTAAAGTACAAGGGGGTCTGATGCACTTCACCCGTTTGTTAAACGCTGACCTCCCTTCCTTGGGATAAGTTGATGTACTTTTCTTTTAATGAATGAATTTCTTTTTCAGACAAAAAAAAAATGAATTAATGTAATTTTTTCAATTAAAATGAATTTCTCGTCGTAAAAAAAAACCGATGTAACAGTAATATGTAACCAAAATGGGTGAGTAAAACGTTAATCATATTCTATACTTTTGATTGCACTATATCATTACACTAGCATTAACATGCACTTTAGTCTTACTCCAGAGAATTCTAAGGCATACTCTATAACGTGCACTTTAGGACGGGACACATTTAGCATAGTCCCAGTGATTAACTGATTTTAATAAAGGGATGTCATAGGAAGCATGGGCGGATCCACATCGGGATAAATAGTATAGGTCATAATTCTCATTGATTTTAAAATTTCATAAAATATAAAAATATTTTTAATTTAAAATATTAATTAACTTTGGCTAAAAAAATAAAAAATATACATAAAAATTGATTATATACTATAGCCCATAGTGAAAAGATATTCTAAATTCACCCTGATAAGAAATAAAGAAGCTACACAATTTATTTGTGATTTCGTGAATGGTGTCCCAAAAATGAACAAAGAGAACATGCGTTTTCTTGGAGCTATTGAACATATAGGTACAAGCTATCCAATTCTGACTTGATTATTTAAGCAAGATCATGTGTTTCAGGTTTAGCGTTTTTAATGTAAGTTCGGAAGACTTGTTAGTAATAGTTTTGAGTTTGACATTCCTAATATAAATTCAAAAGATTTTAAACAAAGAATTCCGAGTATGTCAGCTCCAATGTGAATTCCAAGGATTTTTTTAAAAGGAAATTTATCCAATTCCAAAGAGAGTGAAGAATAAACAAAAGAAGGCAACAAAAATGGTGATGCAAATCACCTGATAAAGTTTTGTTCGTTTACATCGACTTCTATATCGGATTGTGTTATTTTGTGCTCTATTTTCCATGTGGTGCAGAAACCACTACGTAAGGGTCCTGTTGACTCTTGCATTAGTGAGCTGGTATCATTTTTTATCGGACTGTTTCGATGGCCTAAGGTCAAATGCTTTTGTCAAGTGGCTTGGAAATGAAACCTAGGCTAAGTCAACTATGATCACCGCCTTCCGGGTATAGTTCAATAATAATAGAGATGAAATCAGTTTTGTAAGATCACATATTTAACACTTTTCACTATTTTAAAATTTCACTTTTGACTTATTTGGTGTATGTATGGAGCGCACTACTGTATCTAAGAGTTTATTAGTTGGTGGTCGATCTCTATCAAATAATCTATTAATCGGTCTTTACCAGTTGAATTCTCACGTCATCCCAAAAAAAAAAAAAAAACAATGATATGCATATGGATTTTTTTTTTTTTGGTCAAGCCAAGCATATGGATTTGTTTAGCTCAAGTTTGAATTGATTTACTTTGAGGGTTAGGTAAATGTAGTCGATAATGTGTGCTTGGACCACACAAGCGAGTGCGGATGAACTTATATTCCAAAATTGAGTGAAATTGTAAAATAATAATTTGTTATAATTAAAAATTTTAAATTCGAACTGCATTTTTAGTCTTTATTATCTCCGAAGAAAAAAAAAAGGGTGAGATGCACTTCATAGCTTGTAGTCCCTATACCGGGCTCTAATTTTTTTTAACTATTTATATTTTTAATAGAATAATTAATTAACACTTTTTGAATATATATATATATATATATATATATATTCATAAAGTTGAATAATTATGTGTTATTAGTTTCATTGAAGAAAATTCTAAAATTTACCTCTAAGTATGAAATCATTAACTTTTCTTTAAGTTTGACTTTACAAATCATTCTTGAATTAATAAGACTTTACAAATCATTATTGGATTCATTAATTTTAAACACAAAGTAAACCATTATTTATTTCATGGATTTCACCAAACCATATCCACAAACCATAATTTATTTAATGGATTTAGACATATGACATTGATTGTAAATAAGTTAATAAACGCTATTTCATGGATTTCACCAAACCATATCCACAAACCATAATTTTATTTCATGGATTTAGACATATAACATTGATTGTAAATAAGTTAATAAACGCAATTCATGTACCTTTTGAATTATCTTTATTTATTTATTTATAACACACACATCTTAATAATCAACTCTTTTTTGAGATAATTAGGGATCGCACCATGGCAAGGTGGACATTACACTCATGTTACATAAATTCAACGACACATAAGTATAGCTGTCTTAATTTCAACCACAAAGTGTCGAATCTTAAGCATAAATTCAAGGCCAATAAATCAAAAAGAAGTTTTAATTGAATTTCAAACCTTCATTTTTTTTAACGCGTATATATCCCCTTATTTACACAACCAATGAGAAATGTTCCTATCCTTTTACACTTTTTCTGGATTCAGGGAGAAAAATCTAATAAAGGAAATGAGAGGAAATGATTAAATCTTGTTTGGATTAGAAAATTTTATAAAGGAAAGAATCATAAATGATTAACATATAAATTGTAAAGGAAATGGATGAGAAGGATAGATTTTATATACAAATTGATTTTTATTTCCTTTTTTAGTTTACCTGCTTCATGTAGTGAATATGGGATAAAGGTCAAAATAGCCATTACAAAATAAAAAAATCCCCCCTCCCTCCATTTCACCCCAATTTAAGATGATTTAATTTTAGGATACAGTAGGTCCCACACCAATCCAATCCCTCCTACACCCTGTCCATCATTTTCCTCCCAAGCCAAACAAGGGGAGGGAACTAAACCCCTACATACCCTCACTATCACTATTTTCCTCCCAATCCCTCCAATCCAAATAAACTGTCAAACAGCTATTTGGCTCCCTAACATATAAGTGGGCACTACAATCCTTAGTATACAAGTGGAAGTATGTTAGGGCACCACAATCCCTAGTATACAAGTGGGCCCTACCAACTTTTTCACGACAGGATATATAACCATTTTACTTGATGAGAGCATTTTCCTACAACTATGTCCTTGGTAGATATTTTAAAACTCACATCAAGAAAAATCACACTTTTCAAATCTATTTTTTGAGAAATGTAAATTTCTTACATTACGAACAAAACGTAAACATAGATTCAATATTTCAAAAAACTAAGATTTGACACCGCTCTTTAATGTGATTTTTATTTTTTAATTTCTCATAAATACTTTGATCTCGATACTATTTAAAATTTCTTTTGAACTAATCAATATCTTTCTAGAGGACAATTACCTTTTTGCCCCCATCAAACACCAAAATTGGCTTAATGTACTCATAACGTTATATTTTTATTAGAAAAATCTAATAGTGACCAGATACGGATTTACATGGGGGCTGCAATCCCCACTGACCCCAAGAACGAAACTATTGACGAATGAGTTGCAACTTTATTTTTTAAAAATATGTGTATTTTAATGTATTTTTAGACTAAAAAATTAATTTATCTCCCGCGAAAAAAAATAATCCTATATAAGTGCTCAATTCTATGTTGTTAGCCCCCACTGACCAAAAATTTTGGAACTGCCCCTGATTGTAACAAACAATTATATATATATATTCCTATTTATATTAGTTTTTTATAATAAAGAATTCATCCTAAATAGGATCTCATTGGATCAATTCCAAAATTATAAATCCCCTAATTTTTTGTGAACTCTTGAATGGAAATGGTGGAGTTTGATCCAACTCTGGGTGGACTACTTCAGGCTGAGTGAGCCCAATATTTCGAAGCCCACAAGTGGAGGTGAATTATTATCCCCACAGTTTTTCTCAATTCCAAAATTATAAATCCCCTAATTGTTTGTGAACTCTTGAATGGAAATGGTGGAGTTTGATCCAACTCTGGGTGGACTACTTCAGGCTGAGTGAGCCCAATATTTCGAAGCCCACAAGTGGAGGTGAATTATTATCCCCACAGTTTTTCTCAATCTATGTGCCAGCACATCATCAGTCCTTTTCACCATCCACAGAAAACGAAATATAATTGATAGAAACAAAACATTGGGCCCCAAAAAAAACAAACTTGAAATCTGTTCTTATATTAACATGACACGTACAAACCCCATTATGGCCCATTTTTCATCATCCTTATCAAAAACAAAACATAACAAACAAAAAAACAATAAATAAAAAATTCAAACTAATAATTTCGTAAAACGCTCACACATTTCTTCCTCTCTTCATTTAGCTGTGCACAAGTGAGTTTCAAAAGCTCGCAAGTGAGTTTATAAATTTTAATTGAAATTATTTTTTGTCCTTCAAAACGTTGAGCTTAGCGAAATATTTATAATTCTTGATGCATTGATGATTAATTGTTTGATTAAATTAAATTTATTTATTTGAGTAATTAGAATTTAATCGTATTATTGTTTGATCACTACTCTATGTGATCGCTAACGATGTTAAAAAAAAAAAAATATATATATATATATATATATATATATTCTGCTTTTAATGTGTGTTTGTGCGTATATATATACGTCTCTGTGCGTATGTATGTGTGTGTATTTGGTGTGTGTATGTATGTGTGTATATGTGTGTGTGTATATGGATGACTTGAATTTTTAAGTATTTGTTGGATGATGAAAATACCAATGCAGCAAGCGCCTGAGCTTGAAATTTTTCTTTAAAAAAAAGGAGGAAAAAAGAGTAAGCATGTTTTTCTAATCGCATCTTTTTTTTTGGAAAAATGAAATAATACTCTTTCTTTTAATGTGTGTGTGAGCGTGTGTGTGTGTGAGTGTGAGTGCGTGCATATATATATATATATATATATATATATATATATATATATCCACACATATACGTGTACGTATATATACAGTATTTGTATATATTTGTTGTATAATTGATATACAAATGCAGAATCAAGAGTGTGAGATTATACAAAGTTCACTTAATTTATGTGTATTATGACGTCATTTTTCTTAGCTAAGCATGATCAGGAAAAATTGAAGGAAAAAAAAAGAAAAAAAGGCACAGCATATATTTTAAATTTTTTATGAGCCTTTATTAATTGGAAAAATTAATTAATGTTATTGCTTTTAATGTGTGTGTGTGTGTGTGATTATTCTATTCTATACACTTAAATTTTGTAGGTATTTGTTGTATAATGGATATAGAAACGTAGAAACAAGCGCGTGAGCTTGAAAATTTTCACCTAATTTTTCTGCCGTATTGCATTACTCTTCTTAGTTGAGCATGATTTTGTTGGTGAAATCATTATTAGAGATAGTAGAAATAGTTTTTCTAATTATTTGTACTTAGTACTTGATCAATGTTGTGCTAATTTGTTTAATTTTGTTTACTGCAATTTGATTAGTTTAATGGTTTCTATGCATGTTTATGTAAAATAGACTAAGATTAAAAATTTGGAAGATATGCAAGAATCATATAGATTTGTGATTTGAGAAATAAAGTATATTGATCATTCGGTTAGTTCATTTATTTCAACTTTCTTATGTAATCGTTATTCTGCTAATGTGTGTAAATTTTTCGATTGAAGTATGATTAGTGGAACAGTATCAACTATATATTGTGTATGTGCGTGTGACGGTGTGAGTGTGCATGTATAGGTCTCTCTATGTGTGCAGACTTTTATAGATTAGCTTATCGATTGAATTTAAACTTTTCTACTGACTAGGTTTTGTGTTGATGGTAATTAGTGGAAAAAATTCTCTTGTTATAATGATATCGTAAGTTTTATACAACTTGTGGATTTTGAGACGTTTGTTTTTTTTTTTTGGCTACTTTCTCTATCAGTACATGTCCCGCATCAAATTCTGCCTCAGTGATTAAAATTCTTCATAAAAATAAATTTATTCTGTTTAGCATGCTGCGTGAAAATTTAGATCCTGACTATGCTTAAGCCAGTACAGCGTGTGTCATGTGTAAGAGGTTTCAAATGCTTTACAGGTACATACATATGCATTGAAGTTAACAAATTTTATGCCCTTTTACTCCCTTAAATTTAATTAAAACTACAAAAAGAAGTATACTTTCATTTAATTTTAACATCTTTTTATTTATATAGTCCCTTAGCAGGTAAAAATGGGTATATATCTAAGCACTCCCAAAACAGAAAAGGCCTCAGAGGATGGTGAGAATGACAGGCTTAGATATGGTGTGTCATCCATGCAAGGATGGCGCTCAAGTATGGAAGATGCTGTAAGTGTTGCATTTGTTTCTAATTATGTCTGGATTTTATCTGTCTTTTACCATTCAACTTCATAGAGATAGTACGTTTGTTACTTTCTCTGATCTACAGCCACTCTTGAATGACATTTCATCAGTATCTGGTTCAATATGTTATATAATATGTCCTTAGTCATAAGAATATGCTACATTTGCTAGAAATTTCTATGCAACTATTTAGCATTATTATGATCATTGTATTCATGAAAATTGAAATGAATATTGATTACAATTCATGGCGGCAGCAAAGACTGGAAGTAATTAAAATTATTGTGTGGCCTTTATTAAGTCTTTCTTGAATCTCTTAGTGCCTGCATGTAGGATTGGTTTTCATTTGCCCATAAGCAATTTCATTCTGGCACAACTAAGTGGTGCCAATAGGAGTGGGTGGCGTTATCAGATCTATATAGCTGATTTCACCTAGTGGTATAAGGTCTAGTTTGGTTTGCTTTGGTCTGATTGGATTATATTGCCTTACCCAAGTTGGATGCTTCTGGATTGGTACCTTGTTTCCTGGTGCAAGAAGAGAGTTATGTGGACTACTTTTTATCCTTTAGTGTCATATTTCTGGGTGATTTCAGGTTGTTTGCTTGTCTGGAAAACTTTGAATGTAGGTATTGAGCACTAAAAATTATGGTTACAGTTATGTGGATTGGAGATTGATGGTTGATTTTATGAATAGCAGCTATATATGCTGAATCTCAAAAACACCATTTTCCAATCATCGGAAAGGAAAATATTAGTGTTAGCAAATAAGGAAAAATGAAAGGTGAAGAAAATGAAGACAGTATAAAATCTCGTGCTGTGTTGTATTTGAAAAATACCTGTAGGAGACGTCCATAAGGATTTGGTTTCACTCGTCCATAAGGATTTGGTTTCACTCGTCCATAAGGATTTGGTTTCACTTTTTACACTTCAAGCAGTAATTTTTCAAGGTTTTACAATTGTAATTGAAAAGGGGTCAATAAATTGTCTTCATTGGGAGTATGAGTTAGTACATTTATAATTTGTCTCTTTAATAGTTTTAGCTCTTTGTGCTGTATTGTTCGCTGCACTTATGGCAAATGTTCTGTAGCATGCAGCGTACCCAGATTTGGACAGTTCCACTTCTTTCTTTGGTGTTTATGATGGCCATGGAGGTAAAATAACATTTTCAGCAATTCTTAAAGCAATTAAGCAATTTGTGCCGTCTTTAATATTATCTTTCTTGTATTATTCACTGAGAGTATCTTTCACTTGTGTCCTATTAGTGAACCATAGTCACCATAGGCAGTTAGGTATTTCTTTACTCTAAACACCATAGGCTGTGCTGCACCTTTTGGGTGTGGGCCACGATATTTTTGCTTTGAGCCCTTGTAAATGATCCCACCTTTTTAGCTCAAGAACTTTCCAAATGGTGAACCTTTTCTATAATTTATCTTTGATATATTAACCTATTAGATCATCCACTTCTGATAGGGGAACTTAACATGTTTTACTTTCCTCTTTTTCCTTAGGTTTCTTTTTAGATCTCATATTTTCTCTCTTAAGCTCACTTAAGAAGAGACTTGAAGTTCTCTAAGAAGATTGGAGTAGAGGCAAATCAGTCTTCTTGTTCTACCCAGTAGATCATGTTCACCTGTTAATTTCACTTAGTATCATGAGAATGTGTGACCATCTAATGGGGCTATTCAGGGGCTATCCATTATGCACAAATTATATTGACTGTGATGGTTTTAAGTTGCTTCTCTGCATTTATGCCTTTACTTACATGTGATATGATTTATTCTGGAAATTTCACGATGGTTCTATTCTTTGGTTAGCTGATTGGATGCTGAGGAGCAACTCATGTTCATTTGATATATCTTGGCTCCTGATCATATGCATATGAAAACCAGGAAATAACTTGTTTTCTAAGATCTACCCTCTGGAGCTGCCGGGAGACAGTTATAGGATGAATAAGGAAAACTATAAAAGAAGATAGCTTGCTTTGTACAGTATAAGTAAAGGAAGGAAGAATCTGCTTGTTTAATTCATTCTAGTTCTAGACACAACATGATTCTTTTGGTTTCCCAAGTGCTCCAGAGCATTATGTTTCTCTATTTTTCTTGGGCTGGTTCTTTTTGTTACCATTTTCATTTCCTCACCCAAGTCATTCACAATGCAGGTAAAGCAGTTGCTAGGTTTTGTGCCAAGTATCTTCACGAACAATTTGTCAAGCATGAAGCTTACTCAACTGGAGATTTAGCCACTGCTGCACAAAAAGCATTTCTCAGGTTACTTCAGTTCTTTTATTTTCATTTACTTATTAGATGTTTTCAGTGGGTCCGCAATGTAATCATTGCTTGAATGCAAGCGAGGAAGCACGGGTATACATGTTTTAATTGGCGGGGATTTTGCTTCATGCCATGATCTTCCCACTGGCTAGTTTGGGCCCTTGAGATTGTATAAATGCCGTAAAATATTTTGTAACTCGTGTAAGTTTTGATGGTTACGAATGTCATATTTGTTGTTCTGATTTCTAAGGGTTGTCTGACAGTTCACTTTTCATATGTATACACTTCTCTTTCCTAGCAAGATTTGCTGGGCTAACAAGACATATCTATGCTTGAGTAATATTGGAGAGTGGCACTAGTTTTTGATTCCAGTTGATTTTTGGGTTAGAGTTCAGATATATTTCAGAAGGGGTGAGGTACATCTGGTGCTATGATAGAATTTTTGGCCTCTTTATGCGATTTTAATTTGACCTTTTCCAATGCAGAATGGATGAGATGATGTGTGGTCAAAGGGGTCGGAGAGAATTAGCCATGCTGGGGGACAAAGTAGACCAAGTTACAGGCATGATAGAAGGTCTACTATGGTCCCCTAGGAGTGGTGAAGTTGATGGCCACATTGATGATTGGTCTTCTGAACAGGTACTTGTCATCCTTTCCATGGTTGGCAAGCTTCATATAAAAAAGCGACATTATTGGCACCCATTTCTGCTTTGCACATCAATTATTTGGTTGTCACCCATATCTATTGTTTTATATTCCAAGGAAAATGATAAATTGCTCAATTCAATTAGAATTGCAATATTCAGATACTGATATAATTAGCAATTTTGAACTCTCTTCAACAAAGTTAGGTTGAGAAGTATCTATACATTTTGTTAATCAAATATTTTGCACCTGTGTCATGATTTAATGGCATGGAACTGGGTTTTTATATCAAAATTCCATTTCAGCTTCTCTATTGTTTGCCTGATATTTCCAATATTTGGGGTGGCTAAAATTTTCTGACCTGTCAAAAGCTAAGAGCGAATGCAGGTGCTCAATGGAATCTCTATTCCAGAGAATTTTAAAATTTACTGTTTTCTAGTGATTATGGATTTTATTTTCACTCTGAGCTCTTCGGTTTATATCGAGGAAATACTAAATTCTCTGATTCTGATGGTTCTCTTCTATGTTTCAGTAGGTATCACTCTTTATTGGGGTTAAAGAAAAATGTCCTTCATTTTCTCTGTATTCTGTGATTGTAAAAGATACGTATGATATTAAGTGTGAAATGTAAGTGGTCATAGTCATGACATAAGTGGGCATGTTAGCCACTATAGTCCTTTTGCCCATTTGGCATTCTTGAAAATTGATAGCCACCAAGTTGTTTCTGAATCTAGAAATTTCTGGCGTTTCAAATATTCTAAAGATTCCAACTTTGCAACCCTCTATAGAGTCTCGAGTTATTACGCTTGCTCTTCATTGCATGACCAAGAAGTGATTTCTTCAGTTGAGTAAACTGGTGATTTTGCAGCTAAGGCCTCTTAAATATCTTATATTTGGACTGCTGGATTATTTTGCTACTAAGATTTCTTAATTACCTCCATTTGTAAATGTAGGGACCTCACTCTAATTGCAATGGTCCAACTTCGGGATGCACAGCTTGTGTTGCAATTATAAGAAATAAACAAGTAATTGTTGCAAATGCTGGTGATTCTCGTTGCGTTCTATCTCGCAAGGGACAGGTAAATTTTGCCATTTACCTGGACTTGTCTAGTCATTTCAGAATGAAAGAACGTAATGTAATGGCTCCCCGGACAGAGTTTTGTTTTTATTCTGCCGTCAGTTTTAAGTAGATAACTTGTGAAGTTTTTCTCTTGTATTTATAATAGAGTCTTAACTGTTGATCAATGATACCTATTTCATCGACGTCAACCTTTAATTGTTTACAAATTCAAAGAATTGGCAATTTTAAGTCAGATTTACCATGAATTCATGAACCCATATTTCTAGAGCGTGAATTTTCCAAATATAGTTTGCAAACTCTAAAACCTAAAAGATTGGAACTCATTTTCTTCGAACAATAGGGACCTTAATCTCTTAAGCATTCAGGCCCAACTCCATAACTTTGTTTCCTCATTAAGCTGGCCCGAAGTGCTGAAGCTGCAGCTAAGAAAATGTTGAGCCTTATATAGGGAAAGAATGGGAGCGCATTGCTCCTCGGGAGCTGATGTGGGGTCAAAACAATATGTAGTCGAGTGTGAACTACAGCACATAGGTTGTCCATTTGCATCTCTCCTCTCTTCAATTTTCCCTTAATTATGTATGTCTGTTCTAATACAGTTGTACTATGTCATGGTATATACGCATAAGATCATTATAAAGATACTCTTTTATTGGCGCTCTTGCCAAGCTCTGGATTATGAATTCTTTTGAAAAAGTTGCTTTCACGCTCTCACTCCTGCATCCTGTTCCTTCTCCAGACATCCTAGTAGTTGATTAATATGTTTTTGCCTTGTTTAGAATTCTTGCCACAGTGGAGTTAATTGTTATTAATCTTTGAGGACCTTGATCACAAAAACTTTCCATGTGTCGTGCTATCTCAACAGTTTGGAAATTGCATTAAATTATGAATATCATTGCAGGCATTTGAGTTGTCTAAAGATCACAAGCCTGATCTCGAGATTGAGAAAGAAAGGATACTAAAAGCCGGTGGTTATGTCCAGTGTGGACGGGTCAATGGGAGCTTAAACCTGGCAAGAGCAATAGGTATTTTGCTTCTATTTGAATTCTTGTTTAGGCAAAGACTATTTCATTTCCCTTTCCCATGGCCGCTGTTGAAGATGGGCTTCGTCTTCCTTTGAGGTAACTATTTTAATGATTTCAGGGGACGCGGAACTAAAACAGAACAAATCATTGCCTGCTGAAAAGCAAATTGTGACTGCAAATCCTGATATAACCACTGTATGTAACATCTATACACTTCTATGCATATGTTAGAATGCAAATCACTCTGTGATTTTATGTTATGTTGTTTTATTTGAACAAGTATTGTTGTGGTGGTCGAATATAAATTGGATCAACGAATGAATGTGAACAATGTAGCAGCAGTATATAATTTATGCTCATCTCTCTCCTGTTAAGTACATCTTTTACCCTACTGACATGAATAACTTGTTTTTCTCCTTTGTTAACTAGACCGAGCTGAATGATGATGAAGAGTTTCTTATCCTAGCTTGTGATGGGATATGGTAAGTCATTTTCAACAAGACTCCTTATTAATGGCCTATGTTGTTGTTCCACCATTTGGATGCCACTAACCTACTGATGGCTTGATCCTGGGTCAGATACCATCTGATGGCTTGATCCTGGGTCAGATAACCATGATAAGGAAATTGAAAACTTGGCAAACGGTCGATCTTGAACAAATAGCATATTTGTCCCCAGGGGGACAACTTGGTGGCAAAAGCCACCCTCCCTAACCAAAAAGTTGTGGTTTCAAATCCCCTTGAGCCCTACCCCTCCTCTCCATTGGCCAAAAAGAGTATAGCATTTTCTATCTAAAATCACATTTTTGAAATAAAAGAATAGTGGTCCTCGATGCCCATATATGTAGGGGGGATACTTATCTGATCTCAGCTTACATGCACCACATTATTCGATGAACACGTACCTATTGGATGTTGCAGTTCATGTGAGTTGGGCTCACCTAAGAAAAAAGCCCATGTGTAGTGACTCCAAAAGACTATCTCAGTGTGTTTCATTGTTTGCATTCCATTTATATACATTGCTCACGTATTTAGGAAGGCCATATCTTCTCAACCTTGCACTATTGCTGCTTTCTTTGAGCAAATAATATGACATTTAGCTATGGGTAAATTACTTAAAAGATAACAGTTAGAAATAGAAAGGAGAGAGAAGGACGGGGGTGTGGGGTGTGGTGTGCATGAGCAAACACAAAAACTCTAGTTCTGTTGATCATTGCTTGCGGCTTGCCTCCTCAGCCGGAATTCTCTTCCACTCATATGCAAACCAGTCACACTGTATAGACTGCGCACATTTAAAACATGCTTTGGATTTGGATATAATAGGCAATATAAACTATCTGCAATCCTGATATGCAACTGAAGACCAGTTAAACCTAACCTTCACACATTACCCTTGTATGCTAGACCTTCAGGATGGTAGTTCTCTACATAGACACATAACACATATGTCCACAAATTTTCCTGTATATAACATCTGTCTTTTGGTGCACATAGATAGCTAATTGTCTTATCTCGTAACTTGGCTCACATGCATTAAGTTGTAGTTCTGTCATGTTCTCCATGATTTTCGCTGTAACAGATAATTTTTTATTTGTCAACTGGGATGAAAATATTATTATATCTTTATTATCTCATAGTTCACGGTTTAGGTTATTTCTTAAGGGCAAAAAGTATTTTACCTATAGTTTTCCAAATGTGAAAGTGCCCCCCTATATTTCAAAAAATAGGAAAATTAAAATATTGTGGTTCTAATAATGGTGCATTTAACCGTGAAGTGCTAAAAATGCCCTCATCTATTAACTTTAAGAAGTCAAACCGGCTTCTATGTAAGGGCATTCTGAATATTCTGGGAGTCAAATGCGCATTGTTGAAATCATGAGGTGGTTATTCGCCTAATCTAAACACAAGGGGTTATTTGCATATTTTGGACACCTAATGGGAGTAAGATACGCTGTGCTGTATTCATCAATACTGATGACATATATCTAAGATTCCAAATGCTTGATAAAACGCTCCAATAATTGCTCTCTTTAAGCCACATTTGAAAACGATATCAACTTTTGTTGTATGAAAAGAAAACAATTACGTGTTCTGATAAATCAAGTTGTTTGACATTTCAGTTTCCTGTTCATTGTTTTCATTCTCTGGTTGAGTAAAGTAACCTATAAGGTTTCTAGAAGCACCATATGTTACTCTCTCGTAAGATTTGTATGTTACTCTCTTGTAAGATTTGTAGTTTCTCAGACTTCTAAGTCTTTTGTTTGTCAGTTTTTCCTCATGGGCTTTGGTATCTTTTTCCCTTCAGAAATTGTAATTATATATGTGAGATGCATCAAAATGTGCTCCATACTCATAAGTACTAATTAACATTGTCGATATTACTAATATTCAGTGCACGATGAAAATGTATAGAAGGTAGAGCAATATGATATGCTTTCCCTTTTAGTAAACAGTGAACACATAGAAGTAAATTCCTTCATATGCAATAGTGATCTTCAGCATGTGTTATTAGCTCTTTCATTGTAGAACTCTCAGTTTGGTTCTCTATTCACAATGATCACTGAAGTCTTTGATTAACGATGCAAATTTTTGCTATGTTGATGCATATAGGGACTGCATGTCAAGCCAGGAGGTTGTGGATTTTGTACGGGAGCAATTGAGTTCTGTAAGTCTTATTTAATGTCATCCAGAACACGCTTTTATATATTTGGAGCAAGGGAAACTCTTCCATCCAGCTATACAAATCATCCGGATGGAAGAATTTCCAGTCCTCTCGTCTCTCACATATGGGGAATTCTTCCGTCCTGATGGTCCGGTTAGTCGGATGGAAGAATTTTCATTTGAGTAAAAAGCTAAGTGCCTGTCACAAATTGTGCCAGGAGAGTAAGCTTTCGGTCATATGCGAGAGGGTCTTCGATAATTGTATAGCGCCAACAGCTGGTGGAGAAGGATGCGACAACATGACGATGCTCATAGTGCAATTCAAGAAACCAATTACTTCTGATTCTTCTTCTACTAAAGAGCATCCAATGCCCTCTCATCAGCAATCTGAATCTAACCAATCGAAATCTAACTAATTTTGCCCCTTCTTATGAATCCAATCACACACTGTTAATTACAGGTTTGTAAATGTTGAAAGGTTTCTCCAAGAATAGTGGTTATAGGAAGTCCTGTTAATATGCTCTTGTATTTTCCTTTGACATATGAGTCCGGTCTCAGGATAATTTTGACAGTGGATCCGACCCTCCATTGTGCATTGATCTTCTCTTTCTATTTTTTTGGGATTTCTTTCCGATTGCAAAGAAGCTAAGGACATGAGCTATGTAGGAGCTTGTAGGGCTAATTTAAGGAAGAAGAAAGGGAATCTTGACTAGTCAATCAGTACGTTGATCACAAAAAGTATAGATTTGGGCTACTTACCAGTTCCGCTTCCTATGTCGAAAACTCTGTTTGATGTCGAAAGTTCTAGAGATCTTTCTTTTAGATCTTTGAACATTAATCTATAAACGTCAAAGAGCAAAGAGACGAGATAACTTGCAAGGCATCTCCAGTCGAGACCTGGAGTTAGATGCTGGCACAATTCAAGAGCGTCTCTAGGATTTCGAAGAGTTCACAATGGACGAACGATAAATGAATATGAAACGCCATTACAATGAATATAACACATTAAATGTCGAAATAATTTTTTCTTCCGTGGAGTACTAACTAACAAAGCGGAGAAGGACTCGTTTGAATCTAGATTGCCAAGTTGCTTTCGACTGAAAAATAAAGAAATAAAGAATTCGAAGAAAAAAGTCTTTCTTCTATTATCTTGTTCTTCTGGTGAAGGAGAGTCTGAAGCAACGGAAAAATTGTTGCCAAATTGTTGCCAAAGGATCTGGAGGTTATGGGTTTGAGTGTGAAAATGCATTATAGAGTTGGGTAAAATAAAATCTAAAGTGGGTGAAATTTTTTTTCAAACGGAAATTTCATACACTAAGTTACTTTCTTTTATATCTAGTTTTGTTGATGTGTATTATCATCTCAATGTGTTTTCTTCTTGCGCCACAATAAAACAAATTGAAAAGATAAAAAATGAGACTTACAACGTCACCAATAATGTGAACATCCAAAAGATTAACCCAAAATTGAAAGGCAAAATTTGCTTGGAAGCAAATGTTGAATGGAATACACAAATAATCTAAAAGCAACACCTTAATAAAAGTTTAAACGCCATTTCATCTAACTATCAAGCAATATCATAACTCTCTACTCTTTTCATTTTGGAGATTTGCTCTTGTGAAAGCACGACTATCAATTAATTTCGCTTTTACAATAATATATTCTGTTATGTCAAAAAAAAAAAAAAAAAATTGCTCTTGTGGGCTCATGTTACACTTCTCATGTTCCTTTCCTTTTCCGTGGAAGGTGGCTTCATCAATACAATAATAAATAAGCAGAAACTTCCGATACATTCGTAGGCTAAGGGATAAGAAGAAGCGATTAATTGAACAATTAGTTTATTTAGTAGCCGAGACGGCAAACACTTGTTGATTTGATTTTCACATCTAATAGTTCAAATCATTTATCATAATTGTATCATCACTTTACTATTATTAATTTTTCTCGTAATATTATAATATTATAAAGATATTTAAATCCATTTACCAGTAACATACTATAATAGTACTTTTTAAGGGCTCTGTCTAATTATTTTCATTCAAAGTTTTATAGCGGAAATCACTCTAAGTAAGATTATATCTGTTGAGTCTATCTAAAATTTAGAAAACTATAATATAAGAATACGAGCCAATATATACATCAATTCAAACTCTAGCTAAAAACTTTTGGTTTATAACCTAACACTTATATAATTTATTCTCGCTCTTGAAGTCAAGATAAAATGATTGTCCGGTCCTTTTGTATTTTGGTGTGGATGTTGTAATGAAAGTGAGTCATCTGTCTCCTTGTTAAGAGGTTACTATCATATTCATTAAACAAATAGGAAGGAGTATCAATACGTAGAATGTCATCATACACTTCGTGGAAAATACGTTGTTTCCTTCTTTGTTTTGACTTCTTATCGACGCGTACGTACACATTTCTTTTTTCGATGTTTAATGTTGTCACAGTTTGATTTTATCCATAAATCTATTTTCTTCTTCTTTGAGTTCTAGTCTCAATAAGCGAGATGTAGTTGCACAATATCGTGAGTGCGTGGTGACGAATCAGAGACCAAAGCATAGCTTGACATAAAGTTTGGAGAGAACTGATCCGTCTTGATCTAGCGAAAAGAGACCAGAAGAATGAGTGAGCAATCGACACTTAGACTTAGTGCTATGTTACATGATAATTTTCCACTCGTTGGAGTTGGATAGAACTTTTTGTATAAGAGTTTTTTTAGTAGTGAAGTTCATGTTTTTAGGCAAAAATAAAGTTTTATTTTACAATTTATTTCACTTTATGCAATTTGAGCCTTACTTTTAAGGATCTAGTGCTTGTATCTTATCATCCATTATTGCAATGTCTTATTCCTTAGAGAAACATCACCGTCAATTCACAGTTATGCAAGGAGATTTCTAGAATATGCATTGTATCTATATTTTATGGATCACTTGCTCTATAAGTACACGAGCATTATTATTATTCAGGTGATACTTTATTTCTTTTTATATGATAAAAGTATTAAAAAAAAATGAATACTTACTATTTAAAAAATGGATAAAACATTATTCGAGTGACATAAAATATCACTTTATGTATACGTGCAACGGCTAATTTTTATCAAATCCAAAATACAGTATTTGGGACACCAACCTTGATATCACTTTTAGTTGTCGAAAATATCTCTAAAATTAAGTTTAGATCACAAGATTTTTTTTGGTCGAAGGTCATAGATCACAAGCGTTGACTCTAAAGCATTTATGAAAAATAAGGTTTCTATATGCTACATTAGATTTCCAAACAAGTAATATAATGAATTTTAGTCTTGATACCATTAATGCAAGAATAATTCAAGTTCCTAACATGCGACGCGGTACTAAAAAACATAGGTGTGAAACCCTACCCCTAAAAACCAAAGCATGCGTTGGCGATCAAGTTTGATAGACTTCGTCCAAGAATGCATTAACTGATCCAACTTTCGAGAGCAAAGCTGCAAAGGTGTCGCAAAAATCAACTTACGTCTTCCTTCTTGATTAATCTGAGTAAAAGAGACGTGCAAAAATTTTATTGTTCTTTATTACTGGTGGACGTTAAAGAATTTGAAAGTTAAAAGTATAGAATAGAATTGAGCTTCCGTCACGGCTTTAGCATTAGACCACTATATATTCAGATATTTTTAGTTTGAACTCTCGAATCTTTTATTTCTTGAGTGGTGACAGCAATACATCAAGTTTTTGTTATATATGAAATTTGAAAATGGATTAACCTCAATTTGAGATTTTTTGAATGCAATCTTAGCTAAATTTTAACAACAATTCATTTTTATGACTTAAACGCATTACCTCTTAATCGTATTATAAAACAACAAAATCCCTTCATCATCCATCCACTTTGGAGAGTATTATCATAAAGAGTAATACAGGATGTCACTTTATTTTTATCACCCAAATATTATCTCCTACATGTATACTTGGTTGGCATATTAACTTAAGAAACATTTTTAATTATTTGTCTTCTTTTAACATGCCGACTAAAAATACATGTAGAAGCTAATATTTGAATGATAAAAATAAAATTACATTTAATATTACTCTACTATAAATTATCTTAATCACCTCTAAATACATCTTTTTTTTTCAATTTAAAAAGAGGTTTAAGGTAATTTAATATTTTAACAATTTTTGTACGGTCCGAGAATTAATCTCGGACCTCTTTAATGTGTTTCAACGTTTTGATTGCTATATTATCTCACGTGTGCAAAAAAAATATGACCATTGCTCCTGCAATTATAGACCATAGATTTACGAGTCATCATTGCATGCATGTGCGCCACGTGTATAGCTATTAGAATATTCCTTATCCAGTACCATATGAAACCGCAGATCCAGTGACTTTTTCCTTATCTAAATGATTTCCACCAGATTGGTCGAAGAGTGTGTACACACGCCGTCTTATTCGGGCCGAAACAGCGGGCTTTCACCGGTTGACGAGTAGCCCACATGTCATGACTCCATTCCACATCAGCATTTTTGTAATATCTAATTAATTTTTCACCTACAGTTTCTTTCATTTATAAAAGTAAGGGCTCGTAGTATTGAATTTAGATTGTCTCATAACATATAATATGAAAAAAAAATTATTATCTTATCACAATATTATAAGAGACAACTCGGGTTTTTCACCTTTTAGAGTTATGAGATTCTACTGTATATATTAAAATATAAAAGTATTCTTTGTTCAACTCCTCTAATATCATGTTTATTTGATTTCTTCAGTAGTGAGTCTTCATTTTCGGAAGGAATTAAATGATGGTGATGATGCGATGTAGTATAAAATTCAATGATTTAGAAAGTGTTTAAGATTACTCGTTTCATTAGTTTAACAAAGTGGTAACATACTATTAGTCTTTATAATGATTTTGGAATTTCATATCTTTATAAATAGTAACAAATTACGAGTTGAACTTCATAATAATTTTGTTACAAGGAAACAACTCATTTCATTTCGTGACAACAAATAGATCTTCTATGAATCCTATTCTCAAACTAATAAGGGCACATCAATTTTCTTTGTATGTGAATTTTGAAATTGCACTTTATTAAAAGAAGATGGGTACATAATATAATATTGATCTTCCTCAACCATAACTCATTCCTAAAACCAAAAAAAAAAGAAAAAAAAAATAAAGCTACTCATAATGTTATAATATGAGCGAAAAATAAAAATTATAAATTATTAATATAATTATAATAAAATACAAGTAAAAATTTTGTGACTATTAAAAAAATCTTCCTCGTAATATATATATTTTTTAAATAAAAAGGTCCCTAAGCCATTCTTCAAGGGGCAGATAAGATCACAAAGCCTGACTACTGACCCATTCCTTTGTCTCCTCACCTCATGTCCACATCACAAATCAAGTTTTTTTTTTTTTTTTTTTTTCTTTTTTGGTGAACACCACAAATCAAGTTAACATAGCACACAGTGGCACGTCACCCCAACCACCTCCGTGGATAAAGACCACCCCCTACCCCCCAGGCCCACTCCCCCTCCCCCCCCGCCCCCCCCGCCCCAACCCCTATCCTACCTCACCCCTTCATCTATATATACATACAAAATGGTGACCTTTTTTGAAGTCTTTATCTATATTTACCAATCCAATATCAAAACATCATCAAAGTTGACCATTTTCTCCACATTATTAGACACTCTTTGCTGTTTCAAATAAGCTTCATTCATTTTTAATAATCTTTTCAATTTTTTAATCAAACCCCATTTTTATTCTTTGATTACTGCTTCACCATTCATTCAAAGTTGACAACTTTTTCACAAAATCTATATAAAGATTGAAACTTTTGTGGATTTTGCATAGTGGGTATTTGAAATCTTGAAGTTTTTTTTTTTTCATTTTTTTGAAGAAGCAAAAATGGCTGCTGCAGTGGGGATGATGATGGGTAGTGGGATGCATTTGAGAAATTTGTCAAAGAATAGGGGTCAGAATGGAAATAAGGGAAAGTTTAGGGTCTCTTGTGTTTTTTCTTCTTCTGTGTCTGATCCTTACAAGACCCTTAGGATTCAACCTGGTGCTTCTGAGTCTGAAGTCAAGAAAGCTTTTAGAAAACTTGCTCTTCAGGTACATATATTTTGTTTTATTTGCAACTCTTAGTCCTTTTATTTTGAATAATAATTTGATCTTTCTTTGCATTTTCTTGGATAAAATGCATGATTTTTCTTGACCCTTTTATGATTTTTTTTTTGGTGATCTTTCATGTTGGATAGAGCACATGAAATCTTGGCCATATTTTTTTCCTTTTTTTTTTTGAAAAATTGAAGGGGGCTCTTGCTGCAACAATAGAAAATCTATTTTTAAGGGTTTGAGTCGTGAAAATAATTTTTTTAAATGTAAGATAAAATCGCGGATAAATGACTCAAAAGTAAATCCTACCTTTTCCAAACCCCGTGAATAACGAGAGATTTTTGCACCGAATTGGTTTTTTTCCTTTGGGGAATGTGTTGAAATAAGTTTATCATTTTTCTTTTTTGTGTGTTAATCTGATTGATTAACTTTTTTCTTACCTTCAATTTACAGTATCATCCAGATGTTTGCAGAGGAAGCAATTGTGGGATTCAATTGCACCAAATTAATGAAGCATATGCTCTACGCTCCGTCACTTATCTAAGCTTCTTTTAATACAAATATATGATCACTTGAGTTACCTATTGAGACTTATATATCCTTATGTTTTTTCCCCCCCCTTTTCTTGGCTTGATTTTCTTGAACTCTATTTTGGTTGTTTTAATTACATGTTCATAACCATGTTAGTACCTAGCTAGTAAAAAGCAAGGGATCGTCTAAGCAGGATAGATTTCAGAGCAAAGTTCAATTATAAACCACTTTGCCTCAGTTTCTTAATGTTTTTTCATAATTATAGTAATAATTCACAATCGTTAGATCTCATTAATAATAATATCAAATTACGAGTAGATCCCCTTTATTAAGGGATAAGTATGCAATTGGGGATAATGATGCATCAGAAGATTTTGTGTATTCTATAGATGGATAAGTTAACCCTTTGAGTGTGAGTGGAACATTTTTTTTCCTTCATAGCCAGGAAAGATACCAACTTAGCCATTTGATAATCTGATTATTTGTGGGCCAATAAGAACCATCACTTTCTTTAAATGATGCTTAAAACATCATTTCATGGCAAAAAAACAAAGAAAGGAAAGAAAAAAGAGAAGTCTTTTATTCTATTGAATTTCTTTTATTTTGGACAGCAAGAACCATGTAAGTTGATAAGTTCTTGTCACCTTTCGTGGATGATGCCAGACATGTCATCCACTTCGAATTTTCAATTTAGTGACATCTATGTCCGGAAAAACTCTTCACTCAATCTAAACTGAGGTCAATCTCTCATATATATTAGTGGGATTCAGATTAGTGGGATTCGAACCTGTAGGTCCCGGTAACAATATGAGAAACTAAAGTATTTGGAGTGCACAGCAGCACTTAAGCACCTTTCTCTTCTTAATCATCATCTTCTTTTATTAAGAGGAGAGGTTTATGTTAATTGAATATGGTCCGGGTAGGTGTAGGTGATGTGAATTGTTTGTTTAGTATAAATATTGATCAATAGAGATAAAATAAAAGGTTTAATGGAAAGATGGCGATGGGTAAAAGAAAAAACATGCCTTTGGCTTTTCACATCATTCTTGGGTCGACTGTAAGTCTTCTTTGCTATAGGTTGAACCACGTGATTTATCTATCTAGATAGGAATTGTCTGGCTTGGTGGTAATACATTTAATTTAATTAACGTATGTTTGTATAACTCTAGTCTAATGCTTATGCAAATGTATGGCTACTAGAGGACATCATTTCATTTATTTGGGAACAATTAGGATATTTTCTAGAAGAAATACGAGATTCTGCTTCTGGCGGCAACATGTTTGGTCCTGCATAGTATGTTAATATCAGTAATCGACTTAGTTCTCCTTGACTAACTATCAGTTATTCTGATATGTCTCTAACATTCATTCTGTGATGTTCTGTTTGCAGATGGTGATGAGTCATTTAAGAGGTGAAACTACCACAGAAATGGAGATGTATGATCAGTATGATTCTGGGGATGATGAACCGATGAGGGGGATGAATGAACCCGATTGGGACCTCTGGGAAGAATGGATGGGATGGGAAGGAGCAGGAATTCGCGACTACTCGTCCCATATTAATCCTTACATTTAAGCCAAAGAAAATTCTCCCATCAAGTAATGGACGGTCATGTGGCGTGATAACAAGCGGCCCCCATCGTGAGTGGGTTGGGTGGCCGGACAGCCTGATAGGAGAATTCTCGTTTAAGCCGGAACTCAATGGTCATAGTTTTGTGCAGAAGCCCAGAAACCCACATCTTCAAACATTGAAAGATGGTTGAGGTTGTTGTACAGTGATTAACTGGGGAATTATATTGTTGTTCCTCTGTAAATATTGTAATATGAGAGGACTTGGGATCATGTCCCGAGGCCTATCAGTTGTATTCATCACTTGTGAAATAAATGAAAGTCTTCTTTAGGATTGGCGACATTTTGGTTCATATGATTACCTTTTGTTTTATTGGCAGAAATTTTGAATTCAGCGAAGTGATCGGGTAACAATTTTATTTCAGCGGAGTGATTGGGTAACAATTTGTTGTAACTATAAAAGTCTTAAATTTGAATCAATATTTTTTTACTATAAATATAACTGAATTCTTAAATATTATTTAACTCTTGACTGATTTGAAAGGACATTTCTCCACATAGTTATGAGTGATGTATAATGTCCAAATCCATTTTATGAGTGTGCATGTATAATGCTTTTCTGGACAAGAAGCCCCACCTAGTTGATCTACTCCACTTATTTTTGTTGCTTTTGCACTTGGCAGAGAACTAAAATTCTTCATGCCTGTCCTATCCTTTCTGTGCATGCTAAACCGTACTTATTAAATCAAATCAAGCTTTTTTTTTTTATCAAGTGAGATCGGTTATATATATATATCGATGACACTAAATTTTATCGAAAGTCATTTCTTTTGTTAGTTCTCCATTGGGAATAAATCAATTTAGTCCATGAGCTTTAGTATAAAGACCAAACAAGTCTTTGTTGCTTTGAAAAAATATGACCTTACAAGGATCTATTTGGTCTTTATGTTAAACTTTAGGGACTAAATTGGTTTTTTCCCGTTCTCCATTCAAGCAAAGTTTCGTCTAAGTATCTTCATCCCTTTTATGAGGTATTATCTCCATACATTTGCACCTTATAGCAGGTGCCTTAACGGGTCGTCTTTTAATATATCCATACCATCTCAAACAATTTTCTCTCATTTTAACCTCAGGACCACCCCACAGTAAGGAAGATTATGTAATTAGGTTGAATTGGCTTTAGTTGCTGACAAATGAAATGAAATTAATTTCAACAAGAAGACCAAATCAATCAAAAAGATACAAATTTACAAAAACTGTAATCTAGTGTCTGCGAGATACACTCACATCAATAAGCAACTAACAATTCCTGACCTGCAAATCTTCATCTTCATCTTCTGCTTTTTCCTCTCTTGTTTGGATTATGAGATAGAAATAGGCAAAATAGTGAACAGTATGCACCTCAATGCTGCAAATCCTTTTTAAAGCCCAGATACCCACGGCTTTTAAAAAAGAAATCCTGCAAATCTTTTTCAGATTTGAAATCGAACTTGTGAGCATTCAAATGTTCACAGTTATGGTGGTGACTCGAACCAAAATGCTGGTTCAAACATGTTGCTCCATTCAATCAATGGGAACTCAACAGCAGTTTTAACAATACGAGGCACGCCCAAACTGTTAAAAATTGCAGGGAAAACCTTACTGGCATTTGAACATATTAATACTACTGCTTCTTGTTTATGTCATAAAGCACACATGCATCTGCTGCTGTCTTCATCTGAAACACAAACAATATTCAGTTCAGTATTTGGCAAATAATTTCATACCCCCAAATGGACATGGCCCCTTGGGTGAATGAAGAACAACTGCTGGAGAAAAAATCAAAAGGCTATCATGCTCGTTTTGTGTTCTATCAACTAATCTCTTACACACAATGACTCTCGAATAAGGGTATCTTCTTCAAATCAATCATGATATTAATAAACAAACAACTGAAAATGGAATGCACAATGTTCCTCAATTGCAAAGGACATTAAGGCACTGGGGAAACTTCAGTCAACTTGAGCTCTCTTTTTTCAATTTATTGAGTTTGAATACTCCTTTTCTGCTTGGGTTTTGGTGTTCTGGTGTACCAACTGAAGTGTCTAAGCTTGGCAGAACTTCTCTACATTCTACCAACACTTTAATCAATTTCTTGATCAGATACTGTAGCATGTGCATAAAAAGATGAAGAAGAAATCTACAGGTCATAATTTGATTCTAATTATGCTCGTTAGTTTCAAGATAATTTAAGCACACCAACCAAAGTAATCTCAAGTAACAAGATGCTGAATATCAAGCATATTATGATCCAGTAATGCTCTGACCTAGGAGAATCACACACATTCTTAAGTAGCTTTCAGTTATGTGAAATACCACATTTCGAATAGCCTTCTAACTTTTATCAGTTTTGGCACTTTTGGGTCTAAATACGTAGTTAATAATCCTGAGACATCCACACTCACCTAGAAGACTATAGGCTGACAAGAAACATGGAAATAGCACTTATTACCTGTATAACATTGACTATTTGTTTGATCATCCACCCAACTAACGCTAAAGCGAGAAGGGTTGAATAAAGCCAACTTTCCTTTGCAGCATTCGTCACAACCTAGAACAGATACAAACCAAAGACAAAATATGGTGACAAATTTGAGAAAGAAAGGACTAACAAATTTAATTTGCAACGAACAGAACTGATGGCTTACATCAGTCAAATTCTCCACTTGCTTGTTTGCAAGAAGAAATAGTAAGATGTAAAGAACCTGAAGGACCAAAGAGTCAAATCCAATTGCGGCATGGCATCTACAAATGAATTCTCCAAGTTACACTGCGCAGAGATACTCACCTCACAGGATACACAGCAATAGCACATAAACATGCGATTGTCGTAGTAAGCCTTGAATAACCAATTGCTGCTATCCTTTACATCTTTATGGCTAACTTTGCCAACCAAGAAGGTGCTGCAAGGGCAGATTTACCGGAAGAACCATTAGAAGTTCAAATCCAGTGAAACAAATTAACCTACTATAAAGAATCAACCACTGAGGTTATTCGAGCATATTCAGGTTACAACAATACTCTGGAGAGACGAACAAATACCTATACATTTGCAACCAGTGGCTGGCAATATCCAAAGCAAGCAAAGATAAGAAAACCAAACCAGGCCTATAAGTTAACGAAAAGGAATCACATCAATATGAAGATATTAAAAGATGGCCATTAATTCTAACGTGAATCGACCAACTCACCTATAAACCTGGGAGAGAATCACCAGAAGACAAGCAGTGCTAATCCTGGGAGGCAAAACCTATCAATCAAGATGGGTACAAGGAAAAGAGAAAAAACAAGAACTGAAAATACTAGGAATTGAAAAAACAAATCACTCGAAGAAAATAAGCAGAAATGGTAACGAATTGAATAGTAAGATACCTATCCGTCACCATGTCCAGAACTGCTCCAAATGTGGAAACTGGTAACGAATGAAAAACTCTCAAGTCAAATACATCTCAGGTCTCAAATTTTACTTTTCCTAATATCAAACCCATAATCATAAATGACTGAATTGATGTAATTGTTAACAAGGCCGTGTCCCATTACACACACAGATTGTCAAACCTTAAAACTCAGATTTTCCTTATCTAGGGGCATTAGTCTTTAGCTAAAACAAGCTGGAGGGTTACCGACGTAATGATGCAGTACACAATTCCGTACCTTGGTTGAATTTACGAGCAAACCAACCATCCAATGCATCACAAACAAAGCTGAAACAACAGATTCAGATATCAACAAATTAAAAATCCCCCAGAATACCCATATAACTAAATCTTGAAGAAAAGGATAGAAACCCAAAACACAAAATGTGATATCCCGGTCCAACTACTAGCTTGCCAACACATTGAGATCAATCAACTGATTCAAAATGCTCTTAGGCTTGTGTTCACAATAGTAGAGCTGAAACACACATTCATATATTAGTTAATCAACACCCCCCCCTCCCCCCCCCCCACCCCCACCCCAACCCCACTACCCCACCACCAAAACAATACAATACCCATAGAACTAAAACTAAACAAAAAGTATAAAAACCCGGAATGCAAAATAACAACCCATGTTCAACTACTAGCCTGCCAACAATTTGAATTTACTCGACTGATCCAAAAAGCTTAAACCTGTGTTATCAGTAATACAGAACCCAATCATTATAAAGCAAACAGAAATTTTTACAGAATCAACGTCCATATTAGTCAAAGTCATTCTCATCACCTGATAAAATAAAGAAGCGAAAACAACTTCTTGTCCTTGAAGCAAATGGCGAAAGCGAAGCAATTCATTAAAATCCTTATGTACCCTGCATTGCATAGAATAACATAGTAAAAGCATACCCTTATGAGAAATATATCCAAAAAACACAACTATTAAATCAATCATAACAAAATCAACAAAACAAAAAACAAAAAAAAAAAAGAAATTATTGATAATTTGATATGCAGTAAAGAAAGCTCACCAATGATGTTGGGTATGTAGAGGTACACTGTTAATACACCCGGTCGCGAATTCTTCGCCATTGGGAGGGAAAGGAAAGGAAAGGAAAAATAGAGGAAAGAATCGTAAAGGAATTATTTTTACGTGAAGGTTTGAAGCATATGAAGCTGCCTCCACGGTGGTTTTTTTTTTTTTTTTTTTTCCTTCTGGTAAGATAGTGGCGTGATTCAAATAAAATTCAACACGTCATTATTTAATCATTTTAACCAAATCTTATATTTATTTTTTCTATAATGTGGGACCTCACTTGCATTTATATTTTTTAAATAACATGAGGACCTAATTGGAATAATCGAACCACTAGATTATCCAACGTAGCCTAATTAACAACCATTAACTTGTAAATCCTCAAGTTCCGACACATACACCAAACTCAATTAAAAGTAAAACTCTAAAAAAGTGTCGAATTTAAAATTTGATAAAAATAATTTTATCCCACTACCTCAGATCCATGCCCTAAAACAACTCTTGCATTTGTTGGTTTGCTTTTTTGACATTTTTCAGTTACTTGTTTCTTAGTTGTTGGTTTGCTTTTTTGACATTTTTCAGTTACTTGTTTCTTAGTTGAAGAGGTTCATTTTGGAATCAAGATTGCTTCTAAGTTGGGCTTTTCCTTTTTTCTTTTCCTATACTATTTTAATGAAGACTTTTATCAAAGTTTCACTTCATCCCAACTTTTTAATATTCTTATCTAGTTTTATAGAGTGAAGTGTATATAACTTTTCTATATTTTTGTAAAATTATATAATACTTTTTTATAGTTTTAAAAATGCACGATACTCTTTTATAGTTTCTAAAACTAAGCACAATAGTTCATTGTGATTTTAAAAGTGAACGGTACCTTTCTATAATTTCTGAAATTAAGTACAATAGCCCTTCTATAAAAAAATTCGTCTATTTTAACAAAAAATATGATGCACGCGTGTCAAATGTGATTTTTTTGCTTAAATTATTAATTGTTTGAACAAAAATATCTATTTTTCTCAACCCTAAAGAAAAAAATATGTGTTAAATAAGGGTATTTTTGTATAAATAATTAATAATTTAAATAAAAAACACCTTAAATAATTGCATTTAATGCGCGTGCATTATATTTTTCGTTAAAATAAATAATTTTTTTGACAGAAGGGGACTATTGTGCTTAGTTTAAGAAACCACAAGAAATACCGTGCACTTTTAAAACCACATAGGTTATTGTGTTTAGTTTTAGAAATCACAAGGAGGGGAGGGGGATATTGTACACTTTTAAAAGTACAGGAGGTATTGTCCAACTTTATAAATGTTAGAATATGTACTTGTCCCACATCGAAAAATCAGAAACTCTAAAATTGCCTTATAAGATTTTGGATTACTCCACTTGGCACCAATTGATTTTAAAATGTAACCCTAGATATCTTAACTACAAAAATATAATGGGTCCTATGCACTTCACCCATTTTTATATATAGCCAGTAGTTAGTTGTATATTCATATAATACAATACAAAAATCAAATATACAAGTCGAGCTAGACTACTTGAAAAAGATATTTGAATTCGACAAAAATTATCAAATTCAAATTGGGTTTAAACGGGTCAAGCTCAAGTTGATATGCAATTTTTTGTTTTTTTGTTTGTTTAAAAGATAGATTAACTTGAGCTTGGAAAATAACGAGAGTCGAGCTTAAGCATAGTCATGCTTGAGTTAGCATTAACGAATTTGAGTTGAGCTTAAGCATAGTCATGCTTGAGTTAGCATTAAGTCATGAGTTGAGCACAAATTATTAGGATGGTATCATAATTCTCAAGGACCAATGAAGGAGCTAGCCTAACTCTTTAAGATCAATAAGGATAGATAAGTCAATATCACCGTTTAAAATAGACTAACGGAAGTGATTACCTCTAACAAGAATATTTACTTTTAATATATTGTAGGTATAAGTGCGACCCTAATAACCTAAGGCTTTCCAAAGAAGTTTTCAAAATTTGGAGAAACGATGGTCCATCACATTTTATCCTACTCAATTTACTACATGCACATAGACAAAAAGTGATTTAATTAGTTGATAAATGTTAACCAATTATCATAAGTAGGGACATCATAGTAAATTATTTAAAACTCTGTAAGGCCAAATTAGTAAAAAGAGAAATTTCAGACATTCTGATATAACATATCTATACGATACAGACTAATGCGGATTAATTTTATAAAATAACAACTTAATATGTAGTTGTAGCAGATTTGCCACATGCCTCATAGAAGAATTTTCCTTGAGCTCACCCTATGAGTCACCAACCCATGACAACAAGTCAACATCACTAGTACACTCTAACATAAATATCAAACCGTAATTTATAAGAGTTATAAGTGCGTATCGTATAACTTGAAACTTCGCAATGAATAAAAAAATGTGGTTACTGAGATACTCTCCCACCTAATCTATAAAGTTATTCTCAATGGAGTCTCTATAATGGGTCTCTATCTATCATTTTAGAGACTTATATAGAGACCAAATAGTATTTTAGAGACCCACTTAGAGACCAAGATAAAAAAACTATTTTAAAGACCCATTTGGAGACCAAGATAAAAAAAAATATTCCCGGTGATGGTCTCTATAAAATTAAGTTTCGATATTGTGTTAATTTTAATTTTATATAATAATTTGATTATGTGTTATTTTTTTTAATTAATTGTTATTTAGATTATTTTAATTTCTTTAACGAATATTTCAACCAAAAAATAAATAAATTGCGATGAACATAACATTTTAAAAAAACTATACGTAAAAAAAATCTTAATTAAATTTACCCATTAATTAATCTTTTCACCTAAACTAAAAATAAAGTAGAAAATTTTATTTTTTCAACAAGCAGTAATATCGGTTCAAAAAAAAAAAACAAGCAGCAATAAAAAAGTTTATCGAACCAAAAAAAATAAAATAAAAAAATAAAATACAAAACCATAATTAGAAATAATGTCTAATTAAAAAACCCTAAATATGAAACCTTAATTAAAAAATCTAATTAAAAAAATTTAATTACAAAATCCCTTTTAAAAAACCCTAAAAAAATTGAGTTTCTATAAAATTGAGTCAATATATTGTGTTAATTTTTATTTTACATAATAATTTAATTATGTGTTATTTTTTTCATATATTACTTTTTTTAATTAATTATTATTTAAATTATTTAAATACAAAACTCTAAATAAAAATATTAAAAAACTTAATTAAAAAATATAATTAAAAACTCTCACCCACCTACATTTCCTTCTCTTCCTTTTTTCCCTGCAGCCTACCCCGTCCCTTTCTTTCCCTGCACATACACAAACACATACAAATATACACACACACAAAAATCTATAAACACACACACACATACATATATACACACATCGCCGCCCCCCTTCGCTCCCCGCCTTTCTTCTTCTTCCCCTCTTTTCCCTGCAACATCAGCGCCCCCCTCCCCCCTCCCTCCACCCCCCACCCCCTCATCCTCTTCTCCGCTGCATCCCACCCCCCCTACCATCTTCTCCGCTGCCACCCCACCACCGGCGAAACCACCAACACAAACTTTATGTTTTTTTTTTTTTTTCACAGCTGTGTTTACCTTTTTTTTTTTTTGTTATTTGTTGAAAAAAATAATTGTATTGTAATAAATTTGTTTGTTGCTGTTTGTGCTCGTTTTTTTGTACTTTTTTTTTTTTAAGATCTGATGATGTCAGACAATCTGACATCGTCAAAACTGATATTATTTTTTTTAGAGACTCATTTTTGTCTTCTTGTATAGTCTCTATTTTCTTCAACAAATTTGTTGAAAAAAATAGAGATTATGTATTATTTTGGAGACTCAAAACTTAAGTGATGTCATAATTTTGTCAAAAACTATCAAATAGTATTTTAGAGACCCACATTAGTGATGAATTTTGATCAATAGAGTCTCTAAAATAACAATCATTACTGTTTAAAGACTCCTTAAAAACTCTATTGAGGATGCTCTAATCTTCCTTGTTGCAAACTTGTTTCTTGTTAATCCCACACGAGCTCACCCCTATACTATTAGCCCACTATACGATCCATACCTCCACTACAACCAGGCACAAACGATGTCTCTCAAGCTCCACACAAACAGATATAGGGCCAGTCCTTTGCGAGACTAACTTTTTTTTTTTTATTAAGCAAGTAAGCGACTCTTTAATTTTTAAAAATTTCTATACAAATAAACGAAAAATTCAATCTAGTAAAAGATCCTCATATCGAAATTCTATGCTAAACAAATCAATCAATTGAGCATGCAATGACAAAAATGTATTCCTCAAATTTCCAAAAAATCTCTATGAAGCAACTGTCATGCACATGACCCATGACAGGTCTATTAGCCAAAACCACAACTTTTATAATACTAATAAATTTCGAACATGATTTGCTGTTGTTCATGAAATACACGTGCAATATCTCGTTGAGATCCGTGAACAAAAGAAAAAGGATGTTGCAACAATTAGATCTAAACTCTTGTAGCTGGTTAGATCTAAAAGATTTGGTTTTGATTTATGAGCTTGTCCTTAAACCTATTTTTTAAATCAACTTGTACCACAAAGAGAATAACTTCGGAGTCTTATTGAGACTTAAATATTTACTTTTTTATTTTTATTTTTATGTTAAAAAACTTATTTTAAATAGTATCATATTAAATTCATTTTAAAATTATGTATCTCGATCGTATAACAATATATCTCAATCAATGCACCGTTTCGAGTCAATCAAAAATCACAATATTCATAATGGCAATACATTTGTTCAGCCAGACTCAAGAAGACGCCAATTTTTGTCAGTCACAATATTGGATCCATTCTGAAAAAAGGTCAGGAATTTCTCATTGGATCCATTATGAAAAAAACTCATGAATTTCTCGAAACGTGCATACGTCATACATACTCAACATTTTTTTTTTTTTGGTTAAATATGAAAAAATCCTCACTCAATCAGCCCAAAATACATAGAGAGGATTAGTCCAACCACTGTGATAGAACACGCCTGCATTACATCGTCTAGCCAAATAGTTGAATTAAATTAAAATCCTAAAAATAAAATGACTTGACCTAAAATATACACCAATTCAATTAAAAATCTAATATCCAATAACAATTAAATTCAAACCCAAATTAACGATTGATCACTTTTTTCTACTTACCACTAAAACAACCCTTAGAGGCCGTAACTCAACATGTTCCTTTAGCGAAATTGCCCGGAAATTTCTCCTTCACTTGTCCTCTCTCTATCGTTCTATAATTGTTTTTTATATCTTTGGCGGGTCCAGATAGGTACATTATTGACTTATTATGATGTATGGTCAATTCATCGAGAACACAATGAAAAGTAAAAATTATGGCAATATTATACCTTAAAAGTAATTAAATAAATAAGGGTCAATTCCATAAATTTTAGTATTGGTAACATTAATGAGAGACAAAGTGAAACATTCATATCATATGATCCGATTTCATCAGGTGATAAACATCTCTGTCAACTACAATGCCTTCCATTAATTTAACATGGAGATTCTTACGACATTGTTGATATTATATTACTATTAAGCTTATTAATTTAATGATGAATCTTTTAATGTGTGATCACAATTTTATTTTATTTTTTGATCACGAGGAACTTATTGTAAAAAAAATTACATTGAATTTACTGTAATATAATAATTTACATCAATACATATTCTAAATCAATAAAAAATTATACATTATTTATAATAAGAGGACACAAATTCAAACGTAAAAGCTTCACTCACTTAACCCTTTGAGTCATATTACAATGAAGTTAATCATATATCAATTAACTAACTCTCATGTTGAAAATCGATCTTCTTAATAGACTATATTAGGTATAAGTGTAAATGTCCTATTTAACCTCCTTATTTGTATTACGTTTCACAAATTGATTCCTTATTTTTAAAAGTGTTATATTTTAATAATTTATTTATGTAATTTGTGTCACGGTTAGTCTTTTGTCCACTTTCCATCCCAAAATTAATAATTTTGTCACATGTTGGTCATGTGGCCACGAGTATTTTCACTTCACTTGAGAAGCACATAACAAAATTGTAAATTTTTGGATAAAAAGAAGCCGAATGACTAATAGTGATATAACTAACGTATTTTTTTTTTTTGTGTCAAAATACATCTAACGTAGATAAAAAGACCAAAAAACTATCATGATTGTTGAAGATAGAGAATTAATCTATCAAACATGATAAAAATAAAAGACTATTAAGATAATTTACTCATTTTATAAATAACATTTCAACACGATTTAAACCAAAAATTTCTTAATATGGCCTTGTTCTAAAGGCACGTATCTTTTATTTCATATTTCTTATACAGTTTATTAAAAAAAAAAAACAGAGAATTTCTTAATTTAAAATCTGAATTACGGGCCCGCAAAAGCGAAAAAGCCGGTGCCGTCAGTTGACATGGTACTTTTTAGCTCCCACTATTTTTTTTTTTTTTTGTCAACATCCCACTATTTAAACTGCCAAAATACGATCAAATCAAATCAATTTTGTGATTTTCTGCTCATTTACTTTTATTAAATTACAATTAACAACTTATGATTGCATTTTGATGCTGTCTTGAAGCCGTGACGTCACCATGGAACGTCGCTGTTTTGGTTCATCTCTTCTATAGACATCTGTAAGCAAACAACACATCATCTCCTGCACAACTCTTTCTGTACTTTCAGGTAATTTTTTTTTTTTCAATTATGAATGAATTATTTTCATCATTTATGCATAGAGAAAAACACACACACAAACACACATATATGTGTATGTCGATGTGAATTGAATGTTTTTCATTGATTGATGAATTTCAGTGTTGATTTCTTGACGGCGGAGCAACCGCCGCAACTCGAATTCAAACCCTAGCTTACATCTCTTCTTGGAGGTAAATTTTGATAATTTATTGTCATTTTGTTACTGTTTTCTAACTATGCGTGTGTATATATATACAATTATATAATTATTCCTGCATATATGTGTGTGTGTATAATTTTGGCATTTTGTCACTCTTTTCTCGCTATTTGTATGGTATACGTTTATATGATTTTATAATTATGCATACAAAGTGTATACAGTTTGCTTTGATTTTTGTTTACTAGATTACTTATAATTTTTATGGATATACACATACATATGTGTGTGTGTGGATATTAGTTCTATTGATTGAACTGAATTGAGCTTGACTTGGTTTACTTTGGTCTTAGTACAAGAGGTGAATCATAATTGAACGCTAACTGAGGGGTGATGAGTGTTATCTTTGTGGTTATTGATACGGAATTGATATTTTTGGACTGTGGAAAGTGATTAGTTACTGATAAATGGATGAGAATGAAAGTGAAAGAGGATCTTACTCGTGGTTGGATAGAGACTTATAGGTGTGATGTGAGTTTTTCCTTTGGAGAGCAATTGAGGATTGAACAACCTTGATGGGGAAAAGTGTTTTACAAACTTAATGAGTAGTTTGTTAGCTATACTGTTACCATAGCAACATATTAACCGTGTTTTTAGGTTGCTTAGCAGTATTCTTTTGCGTAATTGTCTATACATATGAACATACACATGCACCTTGGACAGAGATTTTAGCAATTACTAGAGCCAAGTAAGGCCTTTATCGTATGAGCAATGTGAGTTTTAGTTTTAACTTTTAAGTGGAAATTGAGTGAAGAGTTGGCGCCGGGATAGATTGGGCCTGTGACAGGTTTGTAGCTAGAGGCATTTTACAAACTTAATACAAGTAGTAGTATCATTTGCTAAATATATGACCATGATAGTAGCGTTTCTAGTCACTGTTCTGCAAATTCATTCAGAAAGTGTCAGTTGTGCAGCTGGTGTACTGACTATTTCTTAATTGTTGTTTAGTACTAGCATGTGGACTTTCTTTCGGGTGTCAAATCCGTCTTCCTCTGTGTAACAGTATATAGACGTATCTATGTGTGCACTTGTTTATCATGTACTGAGGTTTCCTAAATGGAGACAATGGTAACAACAGTTAAGTATGGTTGCCGCATAATGCTCTACTATATGAATTCATACAATGATGAGGATTTATCTTGTTTTCATGAGTCATCAAATTGTCTTTTTATTTGTTATCTTTTGGTCATTTTAGACATTTCGTTACTGCTTAATAGTGTTTCCTTTTTTTTTTTCACAGCATTGGAAGCTCTTTGTGATGGCTGATCTCAAAAAGCGTTTGCTCCCTCCAAAACCAGCATCCGCTGTAAATCTCAGAGATGCATCTTATAGGCCATCTGCCTCTGGCCGTCCTTTTCAGGGTGTCGATGTTTCTGGCCTAAAAAAACGGGGCCAAGGCCTTAGATCATGGATTCGTGTTGATTCATCTGGGAACTCCCAAGTTATTGAGGTTGACAAATTCTCAATGATGCGTCGTTGTGATCTTCCTGCTCGTGATTTACGCCTACTTGATCCATTGTTTGTTTATCCTTCAACAATTCTTGGAAGAGAGAAGGCCATAGTTGTCAATCTGGAGCAGATTCGATGTATCATCACAGCTGATGAGGTTCTACTTTTAAATTCACTTGATAGTTATGTTCTGCAGTATGTTGTGGAGCTGCAGCGGCGATTACAAGCTGCTGGGATGGGTGAGGTTTGGCAGTCAGAAAGTACGGACCTGAACAGAAGCAGAGGAAGCAGGAACTTTGACAATATGTTTGGAAATACATCACCTGATTATTTACCTTTTGAGTTTCGAGCCCTTGAAGTTGCCTTGGAGGCTGCTTGTACTTTTCTTGATTCTCAGGTGCGTACTACAGAAAAGACTGTCATAGTTTAAGCTAACTGAGTTCCACCTAAAGTTGAATTTGATGATACAAAAGCCTGATTAAGAGATTAGTGAATCATGACTGCATTATATTTTAAGTTTTAGCCAACAACTATGTCTACATTATTTAATCTTTGATTAGCATAGCACAAGTTCTTCATATATATATATATTTTTTTCCCAATGATGAAAGTGAACATCAAAGGGGAAAGGAAACACCCTGCCACTTAATCCTTCTGATAGAACCTGTATTTAGAAGCAGATTCTGAACTCTTCTTCCTCCTTGACCGAATTATCTCTGTAGCTCGTATGTGTCTTTTCAATGGTATATGTAGAGGTGGGAAGCTTTTTCTCTGGATGGATATTATATCATGTTCATGATGTGTAGGGTCTTTCTTCCTTGAACATGTCTTGACCTTTTAGAATCCAGTTGACGAATTTATTTTGGCTTATTGAAGAGAAAAGCAAAAGCGACATCAGAAATTTTAAATAAGTCAGAAGTTGATTATTGCACCAATTCTTGAAAAAGCATATGGAAAAAGCCATTACTGAAATTTGTAGCTGTTGACGGTCAATAGTCCGAAAGACAATGAAGTATAGCCTGTTGCTTCTAATTTGTTTTATAGAAGGCACAATACCATTTGGACATATATCAGACTTCTAGTTCGGCCATGTCTTGGCCTACTGAATGCGTTATTATTATTGTACTTCTAGTTCAGCCATGGCTTGGCCTACTGAATGCTTTATTATCATTGCGCTTGCTAATTTGTACCCTTGGATCCGTCGCAAATTTTGTTGCCTATCTTATCGACTGAAGTTTGATTACAATCATTGAACTTCTAAAGCATATGAAAGTGAGAAAGTTACTGAGAGATTCTCTAATCGGTATTGTTACTGTGGCTGGTAAAGTAATTTGATGAAAAGAGAAGAGAAGAAGGACAATTAATTAGTCTGGTACTTTGGTTCTCCCTTTTCTTTTTGGGCCCATGTAATTCAACTTTAAATTAATTCTTCATATTCCACATTGTCTCCAAGGATATGAAATAGGAATTTAGTGTCCATGACAGGTCATTCTATCTTCCTTTTCTTTCTGGATGCAACTACTGCATGAAAGAAATTGAAAGGTTCTTGTGGTGTCCTCTAGGATGAATTTACGGTTTATTGGTTCTATGAAGTAATTCCGGATTTCCATCGAAATATTCCAGTAATAATGTCTACTAATGTATTTATTTGTGTTGAAAGAAAAAGAAAAGAGTAAACATGTAGAGAAATATATGTATATTGAAGACATTAGGAACCGCCACCAACGGCTGCTCTAGGAGAGAGGACGAGATAATGTCTACACCTTGAAATCTTGGTTTTCTGAAATATAACATGAGAGCCTATTTATAGGCTTCAAGCTTGGTAACCAAGAATAGAGTACTGGACGATTAAGGAACCTAATAATATAAGGAAACTAGTATAATAAGGAAACCTATAAACTAGTTTAAACATTGTATCTACTCCAAACTTCCTAAATGCTGAATTGGAATAGTATAATTTCCTGATGAGACGTTTTCACGTGGCTTGGACCTCATGATTTGCATGAGATGCTAGTGTCAAAATCATAATGCTAAAGGAAGTATAAAGTCATAACAATCTTCTCCAACACGAAATTCTATTGGTTTACTTTTACCTTTGTTTCACTGTAGGCTTGTTTCAAGTATTGTCTCCATTTCTGTTTTTCTTTTCTGGGGGTGAGATTGTGCTTCGCTCGTTATTTTATCATTTTTGGTGGTTCCTTAAATTACTTGGCTTGTGTTTCATATTTTCAATCTGGTATCTATTGACACTTGGATTAATATTGATAGTGGTAATGGTTTAGCAAAGTAAGATTAGAGCGAAGTAATCTGTGTCTTTCATATCTCGGCTCCCTCGAGTGAATTCTTGATTTGATAAAGAGACAATCATGAAAAGTGTTCTCTAGCTATCCGAATTTGAAGAAGTATTGCATGTGAGAAGGTCTATGGTTCACTATTACTATTGTTTATAGCAAAATTATAGAGTTTTCTAGTCGCTTTTTTTCTAGTTGAAATTTAATAATTAATCCTTACAATGAAATTTCAAATCAATTAGGCAGCAGAGCTAGAGATTGAAGCATATCCACTATTGGATGAACTTACTTCAAAAATCAGTACCTTAAATTTGGAGCGAGTTCGAAGATTGAAAAGTCGGCTTGTTGCACTGACCCGGAGAGTTCAGAAGGTGGTGTACTTGGTCTTTACTTTTTTCCCTGCACGTGTACCCTGGTTCTGATATTTCTTTTATCTCTTTACCATTATATGTCTAGGTTAGGGATGAGATAGAGCAGCTAATGGATGATGACGGAGACATGGCTGAAATGTACCTTACTGAGAAGAAACGACGCATGGAATTGTCATTTTACGGTGATCAATCATTGGTTGGATACAGATCCAATGATGGTGCAATGTCTCTTTCAGCTCCAGTATCTCCTGTTTCTTCACCCCCCGAAAGCAGGAAACTAGAAAAGAGTTTGAGCATTGCTAGGAGCAGGCACGAGAGCATGAGAAGTTCAGATAGTACCACAGAAAGTATAGAGGAGCTCGAGATGTTGTTAGAGGCCTACTTCGTTGTTATTGATAGCACCCTCAACAAGTTGACCTCCGTAAGTTCTGTAGTGAATTGCCTTTGCATTGCTGAAACGGTTACTAATTGGTTTCTTCAACCCCCTCTACTTTCAGCTAAAGGAGTACATTGATGATACCGAAGATTTCATCAACATTCAGCTGGTACGAGTCCTGCTTATACGAAAGTTTGGTTTCGTCCCGTGCGCCTCAAATCTGTTATAAGCATAAACATCTGAATATTATGTGAAAATCGTCTCATGCAGGATAACGTGCGAAACCAACTTATTCAATTTGAGTTGTTACTTACAACCGCAACATTTGTTGTTGCCATTTTTGGGGTGGTAGCTGGAGTATTCGGCATGAATTTCGAGATTTCGTTGTTCGAGTATCCGGCTGCATTCAAGTGGGTTTGTATAATCACAGGAGTAAGCGGCGCCATCATATTCGGTTCTTTCTTGTGGTTTTTCAAGTATAGAAGACTAATGCCGCTGTAGTTGGTGAAAGAATTGCAAGTAGCGAAAGCCGAAGGCTTGGTCACAGACGGCCGATCATCTGCTTCTGAGGGTTCAACTACAAGGTTAGAGACACCAATATCAGAGGTTCAAGGCCTGGTGGTAGAAAGCCTTTCCAGGGCCCGGAAATTTCGGTTCTGGTGACTAGCTTCTACCGCTGATAACGCTAAACAAAGATTAGTAATCAATGAATATTATAGCTCTATTGGAGCAATTCTTTCAATATGAGTTCAGTCTGATCATTTGTTGTGAAAAATGCTGCGTTCATTGTTAAGCTTCTATATATTTTTCAGAGATCTGTTGTATTTTCTTAGGTGGTATCTTGCTTGACACAGAATATAAACATATGGTTTGCTATTCAATTGAACTGACATTAGGCATCTCACATGGGTGGTCCTCACACACGTGAGACTCACTTTTTCTCTCATGAACTGATATAAAAGTTTTCTTAAACATAATGACTAACTCAGACTTATCAACTATGTTGGAGGAAATTCGTCAAACATAATGCACGAGATACTTTTATAAAAAGAAGATATCAATGAACTTTTGCGAAATGATTTCACGAGATTCAACCGATAATAGTTAATCGTTTTAATAGTAGAATATCACATTGATACAGGGATCAATATAATCAAAGGATTTCCTGTGTTTTTTTTTAGCATGGAATGAGTCGATCATCCATTGGCATGTCCTATCGAACAAAAATCGTAATATTGTTCCTATATTCATCAAGAATTTCGTTCTTCTTTAGCCTAGACTGAAGCCAAATCAAGTTTAAAGAGAGAACAAGTTTAGCAAAAACTCTCTAACGCAAAGGAGCTGTTACAAAAATTTATTATGGAGAGAGACCACTATCTTCACAACTCAAGTTTTCCGCAAAACTGTATAATTCATGGATACAGTAGAATACCAGTATGGTAAGTTTACTCGAGGAAGTACTAAACTCGGAGACACATGTTCATACTTTTTTAATGGAGGGAAAGAGAACATGATTTGCTCGCGTTCAGGACCATGATGAGATCACATTCCCAGAAATTCTACCCTCCTGTAGGATACTTAGCCGAGGATGGGCCTCCGGACAGTCTTTCTTTTCGTGCTCTATCAGCTTTTTCCATGTAATCCTGATGAGACCGATGCTTTGAACCTGAAAAGCAAGACAAAACTGTAAGAACTACTGCTTATTTTTCCGGCTCAGGACATTTAATGGTTTTAAACACATTGAGATAACATGGCTTTCCAGCCAGTATATGACTCAGTTCATAACTGAAGAACAGGAAACACAAAACAAAAGGAGCTGAAACCTTCGAATGCTTTTAACAAACAACACACAGAAAGAGTTTAATTATTTTTCTCTTGGATCATGAGTTCTCTGAATTTCTGTGCCTCTAGTGAAATAGTTCTCAAAATCCCTATCCCGAATGAGAGCTATACCGTCCCCAAGCCAAGTAAAGTTAAGTGAAGAAAGGAGGAGTAGACAATAACTTATTTCCAAAACTTCGAGTGAATAAAAAAAGCTCCCAAACATTTGCGACATAAAGAAAAGAACTTAACCAATAATTCCCTTTCTTGCACGCTCTGAACCTACATCCATGATATCTGTTCCTAGTCGAAGTACAGCTGACCTGTCAACTGTTAGCTGTATAAAGATTTATTTTGCAACCCTGATAAACAAATAGGTTGTCTTCTCAATTTTTACTATACAAGTAAAACAAAGGGAATGGAATCAATAAATGACCACTGGATACTTCTTTATGCTCGCCCAGAGACAAACAGGTAAATCAAACAATCGCAGCTTCAAAATACAGATTTGAAGGCATATATCAGCATGTATTTGGCTTTGCCGTACAGCTGTGCTCCTGCAAATCGAAAAGTTCAAGTAGTACCACCCTATGGGACAAGGTCAGTAGTAAAGGTATCGAAGCAGTGATTGTGTTTTAATTTATCCAACAACCTTATTTTCAGTAACTGATATCATTATTGTTAAGTTCTGGCACTCACCCACCTTCCTCCATCCTGAATTTTGGGATAAATCTCAAGTACTGCCAAGAACTCAGCAAAGTACCCCCTTTTCCCCTTGGAAAACAAAAAAGATACTAACAATTAACAGTTTGAGGCTATAACAATCAACATAATTCTGTGGTATGAAGACCGTAAACACACGCAGCACCCACCTCAGTGTATCCACATCTCAAACTGATTGCCTAAAGGAAAATCATTCAGAGTCATGTGTCATAGCATCCCAATGCCATTGGTTCTATTAATCTGACCCCTTGCCATTTGACCCACGGTCTCAAACAGACCACCAACCCCACCAACCCGCATCCTCTTCCCTTCATCAAAATGTCATAAAACCTTCACCAGAAAATCATTTTCCCTTCACTTTGTGATAAGCACCATTAAGGATGAGAGATCTAACTACTACAGGACACCATGTAATCACTCTAGTTTCATCTTTCTGTGTTGTTTGGTGACGCTCTTCCTAAAGTATTTAATGAAAATTCACATTCACACAACTAATATGGATATGGCTCCTGAAAGCACAAGCTTTGGGGTATCATCTTCACAACTATATTGCTTTCCCTGTTTAATATCTTCACCAATGCTATGTGGTGATGCATTTGATGTATCAGTTACTACATGATGAAGAAGTAAGGTTTCGAGTTGCACATCATTCTCAATCTTTAATAAGTAATCTGCAATACATGCGTGCATCTTCTACTCTACTCGCAAAGTAGTTGAGATCTAAACGAGCTCATTAAGTCCATCAGTTGATGCTTAGTTACATAGTAGACCTCAAAGAAATGATTAAGCCTACTTCACCTCCACCAATCAGGATACGGTGTTGCCAGAAAATTCAAAAGAAATGAAAGATTTATCTCATTAGAACTGCAATAATTAGAAAGCAGACCAGAACACCTATTGAGATTCTCGCAGACACCAGAACAGCAGCACGGGACAGAACACACACTTGGAGGAAGATCCCAGAATCTATTAAGAATTTGGAACTGTCTCTTAACCGGGACTTGTCTCAGTTGATTCTTGTACATCATAGAAAGGGGTATTATAGTTTTATCCGCGCAAGATGTTGGATCCTAGACTTCTGAACGGAGGAGTATGCCCATCTTCTTGTCTATACTACATTGATCTTTTTCAGTCATAAAAGCAAAGAACAACAAAAGACAAGAAAGAGCTACAATAATTGGTTATGTCAAATTTCGAGCCAAAATTTCACAAGATTCACAATCTTGTTCCTACCCATTAACATATTTTCACCAACTATATTCCAAGATTGATACATCAACAGATTACAGGTCTACATTGACGACGAACAAAGCTAGCATAGAATTTCATATTACCACTGGTATGAATTAAATGACATGATTTTTAACTTAATAAAAAATATCTAGAATGAAAAACATTGAAACATAAAAAAATGACATTCGCGTGCACGACCTTCCCCCTATGCGTGTGTAAGAAAAGGATTGAATCCACTTACGAGTCTATTCAAAATATAAATGATTATCAGTACTATGAATTAGATTTTCAACTTAATCAGAAATATCTAGCATGAAAAAATATTGAAAGATAAAAACCACAGTCAGTGACGTGCACAAAACTCCAGCTATACGAAAGACACAATTTCTCTGATTCCATTGCAAAAAATATATATAATTTAGTACCTCGGTTCATGAGATACCAGGGGACACCAAAGAGGGCACCTATGATGGCTATGCCTGCAATCACATGCTTCTTCTCTCCACTGGATAGGTAAGACTCTAGCGTTGCTATGAACCCACCCCCACCCCCACCACCACCTCCTCCTCCTGCTGCGGCTGCTGCTGCAGTGGCTGATTTATTGGTGGTGGTGGCTCCACCAGTCTTGGCCTCACTGCCCATTTTCTTGACTTTCTTGCAAAAAGGTTGTGTTGTTGCTGGCGGCTGATTATATAGACACGTTTCTTCACTTTCTTGCACCATGACTGGGCCCTGTGTTTTTATGCACTACTTTTCCGATTTTTATTTTTCTTTTATTGTTTCAGCGGTAATATCATTTCACGTTAGGAACGAGTTTTAACGATTATATAGATAATTTATATTAAAGATTTGTTATGTTATGAACGGATCTTTTCTTATATTTTTCTGACAGACGGTCTGTATTTTATGAAAAGGTGCACTTAATTTTTTTTGGTTCTTCACTTCATCTTTTAAAATATTGTAATAATTTATATGGCAAATTTTTTTTTGTCACGTTCTTATAAGATATAAAAATTCTGTAATAAATCAACAAATAAATAACTCTAACAATTTTAAAATATGGGTTAATTTTTCTACTTTTTAGTACCAGCAATTTTTTTTTCATCATATTCATTTTAAATGTAATACTAAATTGTACATTAATCTCTGTAGTACAATCTTAATTGAATCACACTATAATTTTTAAGAATGTGATGCAATTTTTCTGTTTTGGTAACAATAGGTTTTCTTTTCACGTTGTTATTAAGAATTAAATTGCATATTCAATTTTGCAATATAATGATCATTTAATTAATTTAGTCGATTTTCAAGTGTGTTATTTATCGTTTTTTTTTTATGAAAATATTTTATTATCATATTTTAGTCGATTTTCAGGTAAAAAATCTTATTGGTGTAGACTACTTTGTCCACATCTTCTAAAGTTGTAAGCAATACTTTTGCAGTGTGCAAATTTTCTTCTACAAACAATGCCAAAAATGATACCACTCCTCACACTCACTAGAAGGCTTCACAAAGCCCACCACATACTACTCCTTCCCCAAATCATAAACCCATTATCAACTCACCAATCAATCCCACCATCTTCTCTTTTTGCCCCTCATTTTTCACATTATTTCATTGCAGCATTTCATCAAACACTTGCCAAGCCATCGCACACCATACCACACATCCATAATAAAAACCTTCTTCAATTTGTCAACTTTATCAACTTTGATGAATTAATAAATCAAACCCACAAAAATGCTCAAATGGGTGTTGATAAATTTGTGGATAAAATCCAGGAAATGAAAAGTCTTGCTTCTGAGAGTGAGGCTATGGCTTTTCTTGATGATTCTGGTGTCAAACCAAGTAAAGATTTGATTTTTTCAGCTATTTGGGCTCTCAGAGAGGAGTGGAAGTTGGCATTTTTAGTATTCAAATGGGGTGTGAAATGTGGATGCAATGTGGAAAAAACTTGGCATTTGATGGTGTGGTTGTTGGGTAATCATCAAAAGTTTAGTACTGCTTGGTCTGTAATTGGTGATCTTTATCGCGCCGAAATGGATACTCACCAAGCAATGCTCATCTTGATTGATAGGTATACACTCAGCTCTTTTCTACAAAGGTTGTAAATTTTATAGGCTGCCTACACCTACCTTCTGCTTACCTTGTTATTTACAGAAGCCTTGTGCTTTGTTTACGACTTTTCATTTACTTAGTCAACGCCTAATTGGAATAGATAATTGCTATCTCAATCCTTGACAGTTTATTCAGCTGACTGATTTGTTAATTTTGAGATGATAAGTTAATCCTTTTATAGTTCAAAGCTAGAACAAAAGCTTGATTTTCTTATTACTGTTTCTGATTGAACGTGTTGTAAGTCTTTAACTTGGCATAGTTCAATAATCTCCTTTTGCCCGTCTATAAATTACTGAATTGTTGGTGGAGTTCGAGTAAAGTTTAGTGCTTTGCAATGGTGGACGCCATGCGATAGTATCACAAGGTCCATTCCGTGTATGCACTCTAGAATTAGTCTTTGATTGATTAAGTATTTCCTTTGTGTTGTCTATTTCAATAACGTTAGAAACGAAGCCAAGGCGATCTTGTTTCCTACCAATCCAATACAGCAATGTAATATCACTTGAAGTTTTCATTGATCATGATTTTGCAAGAATTTTTAGTTTCTATTGTTGTTGAGAGCTATCGAGCTTTAAATTTCCTCTGCTTCTTGGTATTGAGTATACCACTGATCTAGGTTTACTCTCAATTATGAGGGAAGTGGAAAATATTATCTAGTAATTCAGATAACGTAGCTAGAGAAATATTTTCTAATTCTATTGCATACTGATAGAAACATTGTTTTTATCTTTCTTGGAAAAACTATTGGCTTTTACTCTATTGCACTTATCTCTCATATTGCAAATTGATAGATATGCAGCTGCAAATTGTGCAGACAAGGCTATACAAACATTTCAGATAATGGAGAAGTTTAGACCTTCCCCTGATCAGACAACATTCTTCGCATTCTTGAATATTCTGTGCGCGCACGGAAATATTGAAGAGGCTGAAGAATTCATGTTTCTCAGTAAGAAGCTTTTCCCATTGGACACTGAAGGTTTCAACATCATTCTCAATGGTTGGTGTAATATATCCATTGATGTATATGAAGCCAAGAGGGTTTGGCGGGAAATGTCCAAGTGCTGTGTCGTGCCGAATGGGACTTCTTATACACACATGATTTCTTGCTTCTCAAAAGTAGGTAATCTATTTGACTCGCTCAGATTATATGATGAAATGAAGAAAAGGGGTTGGATCCCTGGTTCAGAGGTGTATAATTCCTTGATCTATGTGCTGACCCGTGAGAATTGCCTGAATGAAGCTCTTAAGACTGTGGACAAGATGAAAGCAACCGGCCTGCAACCTGATTCCTCTACATACAACTCTATGATACATCCTCTTTGCAAGGCAATGAAGTTAGAGGAGGCAAAAACTGTATTAGCCATGATGACAGAGGACAATGTGGACCCAACTATTGATACGTACCACGCGTTTCTCACAGATGCAAGTTTAGAAGGAAGTCTTGAAGTTCTTAGTCATATGAAAAGAGCTGGTCTTGGTCCTAGCTGCGATACATTCCTTCTAATTCTTCGTAAATTCTTCAAGTTGGAGCAGCATGAAAATGCGCTGAAGATATGGGCAGCAATGAACCAGTATCAGGTACTTCCTCTTTCTGCACATTATAATACGATGGTGGATGGACTTTCAAAGTACGGGTTGTTGGTTGAGGCTAGAAGATTTCATGCTGAGATGAAATCTGAAGGAATGATAGTTGATCCGAAGCTTAACAAGCTTATTAAAGAACCGGTTCAAGAAAATGATCATCAAAGAGGAGAAAAACAGATGAGAACCCTTAAGAAAGGCAAACAGGTACATCATGGCAAAAGCAGTCAGTGTCGAAGCAAAAAGCGAATTAAGAAATCAGGGAAGAAGGGAACAACAGGAACCTGAAAGTTTTGACATTATGTTGATTTCCTATTCTCCTTGGTTTCTAGCCATACAACTGTCCATTGGCCTGTGGGTCCTGACTCAAGGTTAGAATGTTACGGGTATTCCAGGTGTGAGATATCACATTATTCGAGGTGTGATGATTTACTTCACGAGCGAGGTCAACCAGTAATCACAATGACCCAATTGCAAGAACTGTCGCTAAGCAGTTTTGGATGTCAAACGGACCCAACCTTGGAGCAGATAACTAATGCATTAATAACCTTTTCTTTTCAGATCCCTGCATAATTGGTCCTATTCCATCAGTTTGTATGTAAACTTACCTTAGGTCAATGGAATAGCCATGTTTAGGGCATATTCTTACTTAATGAACTGCTCATGTTGCATTGTAATTATGTAGTAGTAATAATTTTGCCTTTTCATATGAGAGTACAAATCTTTGAGTACAATTGCAGGGGCGGATATGCAAACACATATTGATATACAAAGGTGGAGGCATTTATAGGTGAGCGAGGGCTATTTTTTAATTTTTTTTTTAAATGTGTATTTTTTGACATACTTTTAGCTTAAAAAATAAAACAAATTTAATCTTCACTGGATAAAATTATTTGTATATGAATTTTAAATTATGTGTTATTAGTTCTCGTTGAACAAAAGTTTTGATGCCATCCTGTTGATATACATTGAAGCCATTGAGTTTGAGTTAAACTATGGCTTGCCAAACGCAGTTGCCGTAGTGATATATTTAGAGAGGGATAAATTTACTAATAAACTGTTCTTTTTGTGTTACACACTGTGTATGTGAGAGGTTGCGAATTCGAGTCTTGTTAATTATGTTGTAAATAACACCGTAATAGGTCATCATCCCAACTCTAATAATGTTGTTAGTACATAGAGGATGAGAAGTGCATTGCATTCATCATATATAGATGAAGGCATTTAGCCTTTTGTAGGCCTGCTCGTCGTGATACGGGTTGGACATTGCTTCAATCTCCATTAAAACAACATGAACAAGTCTGTCAATTCTCAAAACTGTGAGTGACAAGGGGTCCCCGAGCTGGGATGAGTTACCCACACCAACCTGAGATGGGCTAACCAGAGCTGAGCCCAGCGCATTCAGCTAAACGCCCAATCGGAATGCTGACCCGATCTCGGAGAACCCTGACCTCAGTGCCAGCTGTTCCGATGGGACATAAAGCTGCACCGCATTAAATGCTGTCAGACCTGAATTTAGTATAAATAGAGCTCTACCCTCTTCATTTTAGAGGTAACTCGTCATTAAATGCTCTTAGCTACCTTGCCAACTTGGACATACTAATCATTCGCGCGCCTGAGGGGAAAATTCGGGTCATCACCCCGCCTTTTCCTTCCTTTCCTTGTGCAGGTGACGTAGCCGACCTGAAAAGTTCAACTGTTCAACTTGGCAAACGTAGCCGACCAATTCAACTGTGAGAATCCTACCTCGACAGTTTGGCGCCGTCTGTGGGAAAGAGTTCTTTCTATCACTCTCCTTCACCACTCATTGAGAAACCATTATGGTACAAACGAGAAGCCACAGCGCACCGGTAGAGGATTCGCCTAACCCGGATGGGGACCTCGAAACCATGCAGGTGCCTAGCCAAAACCCAATCTCAGCCAACGTTGGAACGAGCCAACGTATACACTTAGCCACTCAAACCAACCCCACGGTAGATGGAGATCTCAACTTCAACCTGTCACCGAAGATAAAGATGATGTTGAGGATGTTTGAGGAACTTAAAGAGCAGGTAGCCCGACTAGCTGAGGGCTCCCTGGCTCCACAAAAAGCTACGCCGCGGCCCTCGCGTCCACAGTTCTGCATCCCAGACCCAAGGCCAAAGCGGACGCAGGACCAAAAGGGTTTCCTGGGGCCGGTGGCAAGACCCGGCGAGGCGAGAGGGCAAAGGGCGGCTCAAGCCGACCCCGAGCAGGCCACGACCGCGCCCGCTATAACCCAGGTCATTAACCAGCTCGGCGTAAGCCCCCTCTCCCCCGAAGTACTAGCCCCGCCGCTACCCACCAGCAATCGGATGCCCAACCTGGCCGTCTATAATGGAGATGGAGACCCGGCCAGCCACCTGCTCAACTTTGATCACCACATGACTTTGCATGACATGTTTGACCTCATGAAGACGAAGACATTCCCGACCACCCTGGTTGGCAATGCCTTGGATTGGTTCCAGAAACTTCGTCCCGGTTGAATTGCAAGTTTCCATCAGCTGGCTGAGGCTTTCCTCTCCTGCTTCGCGGGGAGCCGGCGCACAACCCGCCACACTTCTACATTACTGCTGGTGAAGCAACATAGGGGGAAAGTTTGAGGGCTTATATAGCCAGATTCAATGAAGAGTCCCTCCGAATCCCTAACCTGGAAGACTCCATGGCGTTGATGGCTTACCAGAGCGGGCTCAGGTCGGGCCGTCTTACATCCTCATTGGCAATCGACCCCGTGGATACTGTATCCGAGCTGATGGTACGAGCAGAAGGGTACATACACTCGAAAGAAATCCATCAAGCAAAGAGGGATGATGACAAGGAAAATGAAGCTAGCAAGAAGGGAGAGACCTCCCGAGCCCAACCTGGGGGTAAAGTCCAAAACAACCGAGGCAAGCAGCCCCAACAGCCAAAGCAAAACCCTCGGTTCACTCTGTTTACTCCCCTCAACACCACAATGGAGAAGATCCTGATAGAGATCCAGCACCAGAATCACCTGCCTCAAGCTCCAAGGATGAAATGCCGACCCGAGAAGCGCAATAGAACCAAGTATTGCCGCTACCATATGGACTACGGCCATACTGTCACGCCCCGACCCGACCCCGCAAAAGGCCAAGCTCGGACCCGACACACGGACGGAGTCTCCTCTGTACCGTGGACGTTCCGAAAACCCTAAAATCAACATAATACTTGCGAAAGCCATAAAAACAATTAAAACAAGCCAACTTTCTTTCAAAAACGTACATCTTCTTATTAACCAACTTCCCAAACCAAAATGCCATGCATACTACACAAGTATTTATGCCACTAAACATTTAACCATTAGTATGCAATTCTTTACTAGTCATAAGATTATAACTTTACAATATTTAAACCTTTACAATAAAAACCATTAAGGTCTCAAAATAGAACTACATACAAGGCTATAAGCCTCAAAATAAAGTGACAACCAAGCATTAAACACATCAAGCATGGCTCGCACAAAAGTTTGGCAACCAACCACCAGCAAAGCAAAGAAGTGCTATCACGGAAACACCTCCACCTACTCCTCCTCCTCTATTACCTCAATAGGGTCTGCTTCAACTACTCCTGTAAAAATATAGTATAGAAAGGAATGAGCAAAAACTATTGCTCAGCGAGGGCAATTGGTCTCAAGGACGGAGATGAGAGGAGTATGCAATGCAATTAGTCAAGCAATTCATACAAATATCATATAGAGATACAACAAATCCATCAATAAAGCAAGGCAAGCATTAAAACTATAAACACTCATTCAAAGGATACGGTATTCTTTTCACGAACAACTTTCAATCACGAATTCGATGACGATGCGCCGGCCCAAACCACCTTATAACACCAATTCGGAATACCCCAGAAGTATCCATCAATCTACGACCCAAATCTCCCTGGGAGGCAACCCAAGTGAGAAGAGGGAATAGGACACGGAGCTAGAGCAACCAACACTGGCAACCCGAGGCTACCCAGAGAGGCCCATCATGAATGCAATACAATATACAATGCAACAATCGAGCAATAAAGCCACACGTGGGAGAATAACAAAGTAGGTTACTCTCGCACGCAATAGCAACAATTGATAAACATTTCAAGCATATCAACTCTAACAAGCATCTCAAGCTATTTTAAACATTCTATAGGCATAATATCAAGAAAACAAGCAAAATCACAAATCGACCCCAACTATCAAAATGCCACTATTTCCAAACGAGCCTCGAGTTCTGGAAACTGACTTCACCAATCCTCCTAGGTCACCATAAGGCACGTCTAAAGACCCCGAAACCCTACTTTACCCTAGAATTTACGCAAAGCCCCGATTTTCTCATTTGCTCGTTTGAACTACAACTATACCAACCAAACACCCAACCAACGCCATTATTGCACTAAAAGTGCTTCCATGGCCTCTCGAAACAATGCCAACATGCAAAACGAGAAAACGCCAAACACGACCTAAACGACCCCGACTTTCACCAAAGCATATTTCTCATTTTTTCTATTACGCAACCTAAACAAACTATGCATTTAGGCATTCTAGCATACCTAGCACATTTTCACATCAACAGAAAGCATAACAGCGCAACTTCATCGTTTCAAGAGTTTACTATTCACAAATTACTATTCAATTGACATTTAAATTACAATCTCAACATTCAACCGCAGAAAATGTTAAAAAGTTATAAATACATGTTCTACAATTGTCAATGAACATTCTAGAAGCTTCAAAACGATTAAAACAACAATCTACAGATAAAATCTAAAAATCAAAAAGTTGACATACATAACAATTAAATGGGCAAATAACATGCTTCCCTCACCTTAGGCACTCCTAGTCGCTAGGAAAACAACGCTGGTTGCCTTGGAAACCACCCCGCACGAGCTCACATGAAGATTGAACGATTGGAAGTTGAAATTGTTTTTTTTTTCCTTCTTGGTTTCGGCCTCTTCAAGGTTCTGTTTTCAGCTTTTATTTTTTTCATTTTGCATTTTTTTAACTATTAAAAGATGACAACTTGGTCAAAAGGTCAAAGCACTTGGTCAATATAGCTTAAGTTGGTCAATTAGACTTATTTTCATGCATTTTTAAGCTAAAATAAACATCACCAACTTAAGTCTAGCTAACAACAAGTAAAATATAAAATTTAAATCACCTAAATACTAGTTTCCACTATTTGCTGAGGACCAGAAAATACTCTCTAGCTATCGCTCCCGAAATGCAATGCACTTTGCAACAACTAAGAAGTAACAATTAAATCTAAAAGAATCTAAGAAAATATAATTTTCAGAATAATAAACAAGAAAATTTCACATTCCGGCTCGGGTATTACACATACCACCGAAGAGTGCAAAGATTTGAAACAGGAGATCGAGGCACTGATAGCCCGAGGTCACCTCCGAAGGTACGTAGACCCGTAGCCAACCAGGAATCATGATCAAAGAGATAGAGAGAGAAGCCCTCCCAGGCGCCAGGCTAGGGGCGGACGTCTGGCTGTGATTGAAACCATTGTGGGAGGACTGACATCGGGAGGCGAGACCTCGGCAGGCAGGAAGGGTTACGTTCGGGCTGGGAGGGAGTATGGACTAGTGCTGGGCCTGGCCCTGGGGGTTGAGGAGCTCACCTTTTCCGCGGAAGACTTGGAGGGGATAATATTGCCCCACGATGACCCACTGGTGATCAACGCTGAAATAGCCAACTTCACCGCAAAGAGGCTGATGTTAGACACCGGGAGCTCGGCGAAAGTCTTATTTCTCAGCACTTTTGAGCAAATGGGGTTGGACAGGAGCCGACTCAGGCCATTGAGGAGCATTTTAGCTGGTTTCACCGGGCAAGCCCACCGAGCTGAACGAGTCATTAACCTTCCACCGAAGTTGGAAGACGGAGATAAGTGGGTTTCAATGCAAGCCAACTTCATTGTGATGGATTGCAACTCCACCTACAACAGAATTTTGGGTCGGGTTGCACTAAACCATTTTAGGGCCGTCCCTTCCACCTACCACCAGGCCCTAAAATTCCCGACCTCGGCCAGCACGACCACTATCCGCGGAGCCCAGCTCTTAGCCCGGGAGTGTTATAAAAACTCCCTCCGACCCAAATATCAGGTTAGCTGGGGACCAGATTTGCCCAAAGAGAAGAGGGATGCTAAGAGAGGCAGCCCGGCTGAAGACCTTTAGGAGGTGGAACTCTTCGATGAAACAAAGAGAGCAAAAATCGGAAGTGAATTCTCTGCCGACCTCAAGAAAAGTATAAGCCAATTTCTCCTAAAAAATGAACACATATTTGCATGGTCTGCCTCTGACATGACAAGTATTGTCCCGGGAGTGATTGAGCATCACTTGAATACCGACCTAAATCACTATCAAGTGAAGCAGAAGTGCAGGCACTTCCATTATGATAAGCAACAAATCATAGCAGAAAAGGTAGACAAATTGGTAGACGCCGGCCACATAAAGGAAATCCAGTACCCAACCTGGCTATCCAATGTGGTGCTGGTAACCAAGTCCTCAGGAGGATGGAGATTGTGTATTAATTTTACCGACCTCAATAAAGCCTGCCCTAAGGACTGCTTTCCCCTACCTCAGATTGATCAAATGGTGGATGCCACCTCCGGGTTTGAGTTACTCTCTTTCATGGATGCCTTCAAAGCCTACAACCAAATCAAGATGGCTCCCGGAGACAAATAGAAGATTGCCTTCACCACCGATAAAAGTCTATACTACTATAAGGTCATGTCTTTTGGCCTTAAGAATGCTGGAGCCACCTACACTCGGATGGTGAACAAGGTTTTCAAAAATCAGATTGGCCGAAATATGGAGATCTATGTAGATGACATGTTGGTCAAGAGCAGAAGGGCGGAAGATCATGTAGCCGACCTGGATGAAGCCTTCGCCGTAATGGGGCACTTTGGGATAAAGCTAAACCCGAAAAAGTGCACATTCGGCGTCAAGGCATGAAATTTTCTAGGCTTCATGGTCACAGCCCGTAGAATAGAAGCCAACCCAGAGAAGGTTCAGGCGATACTTGACCTGGCGCCGCTGACCTGCGTGAAAGACGTCCAAGTGTTGGCAGACAAGGTCATGGCACTCAGCAGATTCATGTCCAGGTTGGCTGACAAGTGTGCTCCCCTGTTTAAAATATTGAGGAACCCTAAGAACTTTGAATGGACTACGGAATGCCAGAAAGCCTTCCAAGAGCTGAAAAGGTATTTAACTTCGCCACCCCTGCTATCCCGACCTGAGATGGGGGAGGAACTGGTACTATACCTAGCATGCTCGGGGACAGCAGTGGCAGCGGCACTAGTCCGAGAAGAAGGGAAGGAATAGAAGCCGATCTATTATGTCAGCAAAACCCTACAAGGGGCCGAGGTGAGGTACTCCTTCTTGGAGAAACTTGCCCTCGCGCTCATCACAGCGGCAAAAAAATTGAAGCCATACTTTGACGCTCATCCGATTAAGGTCATGACGGACGCCCCACTCAAGTCCATCATGCACAAGCCGGAGGCGTCGGGCAGGCTGCTGAAATGGGCAGTTGAGCTGAGCCAATTTGACATCACTTACCAGCCCAGAACAGCCATCAAAGCGGACTTTGTGGTGGAATGCACTAGCCGACCCGAGTATGACCCGGAGGACGTGTGGAAGGTCCATGTGGATGGGGCCTCAGGGAAGTCTGGTAGCGGAGCTGAGGTGGTCATCCTCGACCCAAACCGGCATGAGCATCAATATTCCATCAAGTTCACCTTTCCGACGTCCAACAATGAAGCAGAGTATGAAGCGGTGATTGCGGGATTGAAAATCGCAGCTCAGCTCGGGGCACAAACAGTTGACCTGAGCACCGACTCTCAATTGGTTTCTAGTCAGATATCGGGAGAGTTCGAAGCCAAGGACAGTACCATGCTAGCCTACCTCAACAGAGTCAAGAATTTGACCTCAGGGCTCAAAAGGTTCATGATACAGCAGATTCCGAGGGAGGAGAATATGAAGGCCGACGCCCTGTCCAGGTTGGCCCTGAGTGAGAGCCGACCTGCTCTGGTCCATGTGGAAGAAGTGTCCGAACCAAGCATTCAATTGGGATTGCAAGCCGTAGCCGAGTTCAATTTAAGCCCAGATTGGACCAAACCAATCATGGACTACTTGGAGGGGGTATGACCCCGGAGGATGAAAAAGCTACTCAAAAACTCACGAAACAGGCCTCAAGGTTTGTCATAATTGCTGGGCAACTCTAAAAAATAGCTTACACTTGGTCTCTTTTAAAATGTGTTGGACCCGAGGAGAGAAACTATGTACTCCATGAGATCCATGAAGGGGTATGTGGAAACCACTTGGGAGGCAAAGCTCTGGCTCGAAAGGCATTGAGGCAAGGCTATTTCTGGCCAACCTTAGAGCAAGATGCCAAGGAGTATGTAAAAAAGTGCGACACCTGCCAAAGGTTCGCCAACATACAGAGGAAGCCTGCGGCAGACCTCACGGTGATGATAAGCCCGTGGCCATTTTACCAGTGGGGTCTAGATATCATCGGCCCATTGCCAACCGGTGTTGACCAAAAGAAGCACGCCTTCGTAGCAGTAGACTACTTCACTAAATGGCCTGAGGCTGAAGGTGTTGCTAGAATAACAGAAAATGCAGCTTGGGATTTTGTATGGAAAAATATCATTTGTCGATTCGGGGTACCAAAGGTCATCATTACTGACCACGGCAAGCAATTCGACAGTGCATACTTTCAAGGCAAATGTGCTGAGATTGGGATCGACTTTAGATTCTCGTCTATTGCTCATCCTCAAAGTAATGGCCAAGTTGAAAGGACTAACCAAATCATTTTGCAGGGCCTGAAAACCAAGCTGGAGGAAGCAGAGGGCCAGTGGGCATCGATTCTTCCCGAGGTGTTGTGGGCTCAGCGGACCACTACCAGCTCGACAACAGGAGAATCGCCCTTCGAGCTGACCTTCGATACTCAAGCAGTGATGCCAGTGGATATCAGGTCCCCGACCAGTAGAACCCTCCACCGTGATCCAGAAATAAACGGAGCACGGATCCGTGAAGAGCTCGACCTCGCCGAAGAGCTCCGAGCTAAAACCCAGATCAGAATGCTGGCCAGCAAAGCTGCCATGAAAAGAGAATTTGCCAAACAGGTCAAGCCTAAACCTATTAAGGTTGGCGACCTCGTACTCAGAAAGGCCATCTTTTTGCCACGCTCGGGCCACAAGCTATCCCCGACCTGGGAAGGACCATACGAAGTCGTGAAAGAAGTCCGACCTGGGACCTTCTACATCCGCGACAAGGGCGGGAAGCTCTTGAAGAACGCATGGCACTCAGAACACCTGAAGCGGTATTTTGTCTAAATGGCCCCGAGCTGAAATATTTTGTAACAGGCCCGAGCTGAAATCTCTTGTTAAGGCCTTGAGCCAAAACATTACTTGTAAACGGCCCTCGAGCCTAAGTACTTCGTATGTAAATTCAATACAACACATTTTGTAAATCAGTGCAATGCCCGACCCGGGCCCAAGTGCCTCAGCTACAAAGCTACCACCAACTTGGATTAACGCGGTGACCACGCTTAATCACAAGCTAAGGATCAAGTAAACCAGTTCGGACTATGTTCCAGCTCGGGAATAATCAACAACATTTTGATAAGCTTTGCCAGTTCGGATTAAGGTCCAACTCGGTGTAATCCGGTTTCGGTCGGTATATTAGTTTGGGTCTAAACTCGAACCCAATATTCGTCAACATTAGTTTGACCAATTTTAAATCGGACTGACGAGTCCGGGTTGGCGACGATTATAAAGTTTCCCGGTTAACCAGCTCGGATTAGGATGATAATTCATTAATTGCGTCCAGCTCGGTTCTTTTTACTTAAGTTCGAATGGTCCATTATATTGGTCCGACCCCGCTTACTTAAGAAAAAATTTGTGAAAAAAGAAGAAAAGTACACAGGTATGAACTCTGATAAAACGCAAAATATTCATTTCATTAAATCGAAATACAATTACAAAGAGCCCAACCTGGGCGAAATTACAAAAGCCCGACTCAGACAATTTTACAAAATCTACTTGGGCGCAGCGGCAGAGGTGGTGGCTTCGGCTTCATCTCTGACCTGGTCCATACCCTTCTGGACAAACTCAATCACCTCCTTAGCCTGAGATGTCAGGTCGGATGGAAGCTCAGGAATCTCCCAGAACTCCAGCGACGGAGCCTCCAAGATCTCGATGTAATCGTTCTTGGTGGATGGGAAGAAAGTCTTCGCTCTATCCCGAGCTGCGACTTGACCCCAGAAGTAGAATTCCATCTCGGCATATTTTGCCATGGCCCCGCCTTCCGTGGCCAACCAGTCAACGGCCGCATCACTAGACTTGAAGGCTTCCACTGCCTTCTCTCCTTTGGCGCCGACCCGGTCCACCAGATCCCGAAGCTTCGCCTCGGCCTCACGTTTCTCCAGCTTGTACAGCTCGACGTCCTTGGCCGCGGCTTCACGCCAGGACTTTTCCAAGTCAAGCTCTTTTTTTAGGCGGTCGATCTCCGTCATGTCCGCCTTGTGCCTCTGTGCGGCCTCCTCCCTCACAGTCTCGAGCTCGGCCCGAGTATCCACGTATCGCTGCTCGAGCTTAATGTTGTGAGTCTGGGCCCTGACAAGAAAGCTGGGAGCCAAAAGGATGTGGGACTCGGCCTGGTTAAAAGAAACCAAAACGATTAGCCGAGCTAAAAAACAACTTTACCAGAAGATTAGATGAGACTCATCGTGACTATGGCCGTTCTCAAGTCAAACGAGAGTTGCTCTGCCAGGACCGTCGCCAGCTTGGGGTCGTGGGCCACCTTGGACGCCTCCATAAAGTCCTTGCTAGGTGGGCTCACCTCCGCGGCCTTACCCTTTCCGGAGTATTCGGCCCGAGGTCGCTTTCTACTCTCAGGTCGGGATGAAGAGCGCTTCGGGATCGCCACTTGCGAGCCCGATCTCTTGGGCAAGGGGGACCCCGAAGCGCCATTGGAGGAGACCTCGGAGCCGATTCTCCCGTACTTGGCCGCTGGGCCGCTGCCTCTGACCCTGAGTGGCACCTCCCAAGCCGGACCGAGCTGAAGCCTCGCCGCTAACCTCGCTCCTCTTTTGCACCTGGGCGTACGCGAGATTTCTCATGTCTGTCATATCTGCAAAAGGTAGAGGAAAGAAGTGAAAAAGAGCCGGAGGCCAACTTAAAAGGACTAGCAGAAAGGACAATTTGGAGGTCGGGCGCCAATTCTACAAACTGACCCTTTTCTGAGCTAGACCCGGCGTCCCATTCGGGCTCGGGAAGCAGATTGGGATGATCCCTCGAGAGGTTGGGTTCCCTACCAAACAGCTTGGAATCCCAGATCCGCTCCCATTTAAGCACGCTGTCAATATCTATCTGCGTCCCGGGTGCAGGCCTGAGCACCGCGACTTCCTCAAGTTCCTCCTCTGAGAGCTTGGGGTCATCATTGACGGTCTTCCTCAAACTTGGAATCCAGTCCAACCTGCACCCAGAGTTCACAGCCGGCTGCACCCAATAATAGTCATTATGCCAGCCTTTGTTAGAAGAGTGCCACTTGGTGAATATGGAGTTGTCAACCTGAGCTGCGAAGTGGAACCACCCTGGCTGCTTCGGGTTGGGTTTGCATACAAAGAAATGCCTGAACCTGAGCAAGGTCGGCTCCACTTTCTTCTCCAGACAGAACACATAGAAGGCCACCATCACGGCCCAACCATTCGGCGACATCTGACCTGGGTTGAGCTCGAAATAGTTCAAGATGTCGACAACAAAACCGGGGAGAGGGAGCTGGATGACGTCGAATGCGAGATCGTATATGGTGAAGTGGTTGGCTGGAGGATAGCAAGCCGATTCATGCCGACCTGGAACCTTCAGCTTGTGATGACGATCTACTGACCAGTTCCTCAGCCTGGCGTTGGCCATTTGCACTGTGGAATGGCACTCACGCTTGCAACAGGCGAACAGTTGCTCAATCCTCTTCCCCCGGGGAGAGGGAGCTGGATGATGTCGAATGCAAGATCGTATATGGTGAAGTGGTCAGCTGGAGGATAGCAAGCCGATTTATGCCGACCTGGAACCTTCAGCTTGTGATGACGATCTACTGACCAGTTCCTCAGCCTGGCGTTGGCCATTTGAACTGTGGAATGGCTCTCACGCTTGCAATAGGCGAACAACTGCTCAATCCTCTTTCCCTGAGTTGAAGAAACGCTGGCTGTGGCCGAGCTCCGAGGTCGAACAGCATTAACCGGGACTGCTTCGATCAGCTCGGCAGTAGAAACTCCAACTAAGAACTCTTGTGGCATCTTGATGCCCTCCAGTTGATTTAGCGGCTCCTCATCCTCCCTATCTTCCAAGTCTCTCAGGTCGGCCAAAGGATCCGCCTTGGCCTCCTTTTGCGCCAGTCTGACCCCAATAACTTGGCAATCATCATCGCTATCCTCTGGCCCAGATTTTCGAGCTGACCCTGAAGATGCGCTGGTGCTCTCTCTACCTTGGTCTTTATTCGAGGTAGGTTTCGAGCTCGACGGACTCTCATCCCCACCATAGGACCTTACCTCCATTGCCTGGGAATCTTCCGACTTCGACCTCCCCATCCTGTCTACAGACTAAATATAAATGTACAGGAATGACTAAAGGGAGTCGGGACGTACCTACTGCTCTTGACTGCGGAATGTGACCGACCTAGCTGGTTCCGAGCTGAAAATCCTGAGAAGGTTCTTTCCGAGCTAAATGCATCCGACCACTCTGGTGTCCGACCTAAAATTCTTGAAGGTTGAAAGCGAATTGTGAAATGAATCTCGGATGTCAAAGGGCACTTCTAAAAATTACCTCGGGGAGCCCAAACATCGCGTCTTGTCAGAACCACCAGGTGACGTGTCAGCCATCTGAAGGGCATTCACCGCTGACGTGGCCATCCCTACTCTGTCGGGGTCGGGCACTTCCAACTTGGGAAAAATACCCAATTCTAGATCTCACCCCCTCGATCTCGACTTGGCGGGGGGGAAGGATTGCCGAGGGGTCCCCGAGCTGAGGTGAGTTACCCACACCGACCTAAGGTGGGCTAATCAGAGCCGAGCCCAGCGCATTCAGCTAAACGCCCAACCAGAATGCTGACCCGATCTCGGAGAACCCCGTCCTTATTGCCAGCTATTTCGATAGGACATAAAGCACTGATGGGACATAAAGCTGCACCGCATTAAATGCTGTCAGACCTGAATTTAGTATAAATAGAGCTTCACCCTCTTCATTTCAGGGGTAACTCGTCATTAAATGCTCTCAGCTACCTTGCCAGCTCGGACATATTAATCATTCGTGCGCCCGAGGGGAAAATCCGGGTCATCACCCCTCATTTTCCTTCCTTTCCTTGTGTAGGTGACGCAGCCGACCTGAGAAGTTCAACTCGGAGGCCAACCTGAAAGTTCAGCTTGGCAAACGAAGCCGATCAATTCAACTGCGAGAATCCGACCTCGACAAGATCAAATCTATAAATTAATCTATACCATCATTTGAAAAGTCTAAATTTTTCTTTTTAATGATGATTTTATATAATCTAAAAATTTCCTTTTTAGTATGGCTAAATCTAACAGGTTTGAAACCTTTTTACCTCTTTTCACAATTTGGTTTTGAAATGAAGGATTTAGATTTTTTAATAATTTTATCTAATGTTTTTGAATGTTTTGATCTAATGGTTAGTAATTTAGAATAAAATATAATATAGATGGATAAGATTATCCCTCCAATATATCCAAATCTCTGATAGAAGGCATTTTTTGTTATTTAACCAAATCATGCTATAAAATCTACTGAAAAAAATAAAATCCTTTAATGAAAAAGACAACCAATCAAAATCATGCAAAGAATTTGATTAAAAAGTTAAAACTTCGAACTCTGAACACATAATACATACTATAAAATCACTTTGATGATATGATTTTTAGGAAGAACCTCAAAAAATCATATGAACTAAGAAAATTGTATAGGGTATTTACAATGACAATACAATTAACAATGATTACAAGGGATCCACCCTCAATTTCACTGGATCTTCGTGCTTAAATGGCCATATCAGTCATCACCGTCGAGAATTATTATTGCTTCATTGCAAATGCAAACCTCTATGTCTCATCAATCTTATTCTCACTTTGTTCAAGTTGTAGGTATTTGGCTAGATTATTTTGGAGATGCAATCCTTGTGACGCTTGAGATTCTACCGTACACATTTTTAACTGTTGCATACATTAATTGCGCATTTAATTCTGTACTTTACTCGTTGTCTTTCTTAGTTACTATTTATTCTATTTTTCAACTGCATTATATTAATGAATTAGCATTTTTTTTAAATCATCTTAATTGTTTTAGGAATGAGAAAAATATGCTTTTGAGCTAAGAGTGATAGGAGCACTCGTTTAGAAAATGTTTTGTCATTCTAATGAATAGTGTTACGTGACTTAACTAAGCGTTTTAGTTAGCTAACTTAGTTTATGCGCATTTGACTCGTTTTTAAGTTAACTAGGCTCATTTTAGTAGACCATACACTTACCCAAATAGGCCCACCCTAATATATATGCAAACCAAACATAAACAAGTCATAACTTAGCAAAAAAAAAAAAGGGAAGATGCAAGAATTACTGTAGCAAATCCGAGAATTAACATAGGAGGAGAATGAGAGGATTTTGCTCGTCAAATCTTCAAGTCAAGCCAAGCCAAGCAAGGAGCAAGTAGTTTATGGTGTTTTCTAGCCTCCCGAGAGTTTCTACGCGCATTGGTGAGGGTTTTCATGACTTTTTATGCTATTTAAAATGTTACACATTTCTTGATTTGTTGAAAATGCTAACAAATGTTAATGCAAAGCTTATCTATGCTATTATACATTGTATATAAGTGCTAGATAACACATTTAAGCCATTGGTTCGTATTTTAAACAGTTAGAATCGTTACTTTGATTTTTGAGGTGAATAGTGATGGGATTTTAGGGTTTTGTGTAATTGTGCGTATTAGCTTGATCCATTGCTTCTAATAGATGTCTTAGGTACAAATGAAGGTAGACCCCTAGCCCCGTGCTCTTGAATTGGAGTAAAATTGTATAAAAAGTAAAATAACCACGTTTTTAATAGGGGTTTTGGGGTTAATGCTAATCCGGGTGAAATTGAGCTTCATAATTTGTAATCTTAGGCTACCTAGATGCTATAGAAGCTTTGCTAACCCTTGTTTGAAGCCTGGTTAATGTATGTGTAGTTCAAAGCTATAAGAGAAAAATTGGGATTTTTGGGGTAATTACGGGTAATTGAACATGTTTGAGGGTTGTAAGGGTGCCTTAAGGGTTAATTAGAAGATTGGTATATCTTTCCCTTGAATTTGAAACATTAACTTTGATTTGGAAGGAAAATAGCTTGAATAACAAAGGGATTTAAGTGCAAATTCAATTGTTTCACGCTTCTAAGACCATGGCATGACTCCTTGTGTGTTTAAATGTGGTTTCAATTTGTTTTGGAGTTTTTGGTATAGGTCTATGTGTATCTTGAATATGCCCCTTTGTAAAACTGCTTTATTGCTTGTGTAATTTGTTTCTATTCTATCTGGTTCGAGGTCACCTTATTTTGTTGATCTTTCTATGTGTTTTTGCTTATATCGTTGATATTGTCTTGCCATTGTTAAGTGCATTGCATAGTGGTTGCGCAACCATAGTGTCAGGGGCGGATGTGTTGAATATCGGCTGGGCGGCAGAGGGCTTACCGGTGGATATTCAAACTCCGTGCCTTAGTCCCTCATTCGCCTGGTCCGGAGATTGCCAGGGGATGTTGGGTCGTAGGATTATTGGGGTACATCCGGAGTACACCCACTGGAGTGTTTGGGGTTATGCCGGCTTATCGTGATCGAGATCGTGGTTCGTGGATCGTGAATGAAGATCAAGTGAAGAATTAGAGTGTTGGGGTTAAGTGAAATGTATCTTTTTTAATGTGTGGTATTTGATCTTTAACATTCTTGCTTAGTTTCATTGCTATTAATGTTCAAATGTATTACTTGTTGCTTTGCACGCCCCGGGATACCTTATCCCTCACTGGGCAATAGTGGTTGCTCATACCTCGCTAACATGTTTCAGGTGGTGCAGTTGGAGTAGTTGCCTTAGTTGCTGTATCTAGTTGCCTGAGGTAGATGATGTTCTTGTTGATGAGAGTAGAACTTGTTTTCCTTACTTTATGTTCTATTTTGTAGCCTAAGTGTTATGTGTATGTTATATAGTTTGCAAATTGAAGGATAGATGTTGTAGTAGTAGATTTGGAACCATGGCATGCAATAACTTATATTTCTACTCTTAGCTTCTCTGTATGCTTGTATGATTCTAACTGTTTGAATATTTTAAGGTTTGGATGGCCTTAAAGTTTGAGTCTTTAATTAGAATTGGAGTTCTAGGTTGTTTTGTGGCTTTATTAGTTGCTTACAAGTTTTCAGAATGTCCACGGTATAGGGGAAACTCTGTCCGTTTTTCCTGAAATTATGAGACCGGGTTTGGGATTGGGTTGAGAATAGCATGGTTAGTAGAGCCTCCGGTCTCGTGAGGGATCGGGGCGTTACAGGTGGTATCAGAGCTTAGTTAGCTCTAAGTCGGGACAGTGTCCTCGGCCTGTCAGGTAGTAACCCTTACATGTGTGCTTGTTAAGTGTGTGTCTTGAAAATGTATGCTTGCATGTGTGATTGTGTGTCTTGTATTGAATGCGTGCACCTATCTGATATAATTATGTGTTACGTGCTAAATGTGTGCTAAGTGAAGTAAAATGGCTAGTTATGCATCAAATTGACCTCGTGAATTGTTAATTACTTGGACTGTTGCTTGTAATGTGTGTATTTGAATGTCTTTGATTGATTTGTGTTATGATTGACTTGATTGTCGTGCTTGAATGACTTTGATGATTACATTGTTTCACAAACTCTTTTATTAACATGTTTGCGTAATAGTTTAAAGAATGTTTATACATATGCAATTGTTTGGCATGCATACATAGCCTGTCGAATAGTAAGAAAAACTCCTTCCTCCCCTAAAGAGAGGTGATTAGTGGCAGGCCTTCCAAATTATGTTGATCAGCGGAAATGAGAGGCAATTAATAAGCCTTTATTAGGGAATTGGTGGATATAGTTGGAGCTCAGTTATTGGGATTCTTCTAAGGCCTTCTTTAGTGCTTAGCGGTAATAAATGAGTAGCTTCTTTTGGGGTTTCTATATGACAGTTCTCTGGAGCATATTCTTGGTATTTTCTTTTCAGGTATTCTTTTGTCGACATCTCTCAGAAAAATTGGTATATGGGATTCTTTTCAGCCTTATTATCTGGTATTATTTATAATACTCTTGCTCGGAACTTTTATTGGTATTATCTCTCCGCTCTTAGTTGGGATTCTATTCTTCTATGGTATTCGTGCAAGCGGGATTCTTCTTTGGATTTCGAAGTAGCATCTCTATTGGAGCCTTTATTTGGCCTTATTACTTGAGGTTCGCAGACAATACTACTGGGATTTCTTAATGAGCTCCCATGAGAATTCGTATATGGTATTCTTGCTTAGCAACTGATGACGAATAATCGGAGTTGGTTTTCAGTTGATGCGGAGTTCTCTTGTGAAGAAGAATTGCGTGGACGCAATTTTTTTAAGGGGGAGAGGATGTGACGCCTGAGATTCTACCGTACACATTTTTAACTGTTGCATACATTAATTGCGCATTTAATTCTGTACTTTACTTGTTGTCTTTATTAGTTACTATACATTCTATTTTTCAACTGCATTATATTAATGAATTAGCATTTTTATTAAATCATATTAATTGTTTTAGGAATGAGAAAAATATGCTTTTGAGCTAAGAGCGATAGGAGCACTCGTTTAGAAAATGTTTTGTCATTCTAATGAATAGTGTTACGTGACTTAACTAAGTGTTTTAGTTAGCTAAATTAGTTTATGCGCATTTGACTCATTTTTAGGTTAACTAGGCTCATTTTAATAGACCATACACTTACCCAAATAGGCCCACCCTAATATATATGCAAACCAAACACAAACAAGTCATAACTTAGCAAAAAAAAAAAGGGAAGATGCAGGAATTACTGTAGCAAATCCGAGAATTAACATAGGAGGAGAATGAGAGGATTTTGCTCATCAAATCTTCAAGCCAAGCCAAGCCAAGCAAGGAGCAAGTAGTTTAGGGTGTTTGCTAGCCTCCCGAGAGTTTCTATGCTCATTGGTGAGGGTTTTCATGACTTTTTATGCATATTTAAAATGTTACACATTTCTTGATTTGTTGAAAATGCTATCAAATGTTAATGCAAAGCTTATCTATGCTATTATACATTGTATATATGTGCTAGAGAACACATTTAAGCCATTGGTTCGTATTTTAAACAGTTAGAATCGTTACTTTGATTTTTGAGGTGAATAGTGATGGGATTTTAGGGTTTTGTGTAATTGTGCGTATTAGCTTGATCCATTGCTTCTAATAGATGTCTTAGGTACAAATGAAGGTAGACCCCTAGCCCCGTGCTCTTGAATTGCTCTAAACTTGTATAAAACATGAAATAGCCAACTTTTTAATAGGGGTTTTGGGGTTAATGCTAATCCGGGTGAAATTGAGCTTCATAATTTGTAATCTTAGGCTACCTAGATGCTATAGAAGCTTTGCTAACCCTTGTTTGAAGCTCGGTTAATGTATTTGTAGTTCAAAGCTATAAGAGGGAAATTGGAGCTTTTGGGGTAATTACGGGTAATTGAACATGTTTGAGGGTTGTAAGGGTGCCTTAAGGGTTAATTAGAAGATTGGTATAGCTTTCCCTTGAATTTGAAACATTAACTTTGATTTGGAAGGAAAATAACTTGAATAACAAAAGGGTTTAAATGCAAGTTCAATTGTTTCATGCTTCTAAGACCATGGCATGACTCCTTGTGTGTTTAAATATGGTTTCAAGTTGTTTTGGAGCTTTTGGTATAGTTCTATGTATATCTTGAATATGCCCCTTTGTAAAACTGCTTAATTGCTTGTATAAATTGCTTCTATTAAAACTGTTTCGAGGTCAACCTACTTTGTTGATCCTCCTATGTGTTATTGCTTATATCGTTGATATTGTCTTGCCATTGTTAAGTGCATTGCATAGTGGTTGCGCAACCATAGTGTCAGGGGCAGATATGTTGAATATCGGCTGGGCGGCAGAGGGCTTGCCGGTAGATATTCAAACTCCGTGCCCTAGTCCCTCATTCGCCTGGTCCTGAGATTACCAGGGGATGTTGGGTCGTAGGATTATTGGGGTACATCCGGAGTACACCCACTGGAGTGTTTGGGGTTATGCCGGCTTATCGTGATCGAGATCGTGGTTCGTGGATCGTGAATAAAGATCAAGTGAAGAATTGGAGTGTTGGGGTTAAGTGAAATGTATCCTTTTTAATGTGTGGTATTTGATCTTTAACATTCTTGCTTAGTTTCATTGCTATTAATGTTCAAATGTATTACTTGTTGCATTGCACGCCCCGGGAGACCTTATCCCTCACTGGGCAACAGTGGTTGCTCATACCTCGCTAACATGTTTCAGGTGGTGCAGTTGGAGTAGTTGCCTTAGTTGCTGTATCTAGTTGCCTGAGGTGGATGATGTTCTTGTTGATGAGACTAAAACTTGTTTTCTTTACTTTATGTTCTATTTTGTAGCCTAAGTGTTATGTGTATGTTATATAGTTTGCAAATTGAAGGATAGATGTTGTAGTAGTAGATTTGGAACCATGGCATGTAATAACTTATATTTATACTCTTAGCTTCTCTGCATGCTTGTATGATTCTAACTGTTTGAATGTTTTAAGGTTCGGATGGCCTTAAAGTTTAAGTATTTAATTAGAATTGGAGTTCTAGGTTGTTTTGTGGCTTTATTAGTTGCTTACAAGTTTTCACAATGTCCACGGTATAGGGGAAACTCTGTCCGTTTTTCCTAAAATTATGAGACCGGGTTTGGGATTGGGTTGAGAATAGCATGGTTAGTAGAGCCTCTGGTCTCATGAGGGATCGGGGCGTTATAATCCTACTCCTCCATTTGTATTGATATCGACAGTCAGATACATCTCCTTAAGCCTCCTCAAACCTATAAATAAAGAATGGATGTGGCAGTTGTAATCTATCCTAGAATTCTCCTAGTGTGTGTGTGAGCAATACAAGTCTTTTTCTCTATAATATAGTCTTATTCCCCAATTAGTCCTTGACGTTTAGCAAAATTCCTTGAGATATGCAAAATACAAACAGAAGTTAACAATAGGGACTAAAATGGGTATTATGAAATCGTGAATATTATGACGATAACAATTAACTTTAAAGAAAATTAGGACTCGTTGAATTTACAAAAAAAAAAAGAATTGAATATGATTAAGTACCTTTGAACCAACACACAATACTCGTACCATAACAAATCCACCCTCAGTTTTAGTGGATCATTGTGCTTGAAAGACCAGTTTCATATCTCACCGTTGTAAATTGTAATCGCTCCATTTTTAACAGACACTTCTTCGTGCTCAAAGTTGACTGCATCTATCGGCACAACAAAGATTGCTAGATGCTCCGTGTCTAAGCCACCTTCTTTGCTGTACACTTTATAAAACTGATCAACTACCTCCTTATATGAGATGAAACACACGTTACAAACCTAAATACAAACGTGAAACATTATATTACATTTATACAAACTCAAACTCCATAGAGTTTACAATAGTATTATTACCTTACAGAGAAACGATATAAACTCTTTTCACCGATGGATGACGTCGGTGGTGAAAAATAGTTCATGTATAAGTGATGAGAATTTACTGTTGCCGTCGCCAGAGAGTTAGTAGAGGGAATCGCGAGCATGACGAGCGTCAGTGGTGGTAAAGAAGAGTAGTTGATGTGCTTAAGAAGACGAATTTGGGTAGAAGCTAGCGTCGTCACCAGAATTTGAAGAGAGATGACTGTGAGCATATCGAGCGTGTTGCGCTGGAGAAGACATGCTAGAGTTGGAGAATCTAGCCTCGTCACAGTCGGAGAGAGATAAAAGGCCACCGCTGACGAGCTCATCGGTGCCGAAAAAGAACACTGGAGTTGGCGAAACCTCATTGATCTTTTTTAAACCACGACAAACATCTCTTTGGTTGTAAACTGTTTTTTGAAAAATGAATTAGAATAACTGTAAAGGGGAAGACATATATATACTTTTTCAAAAATTAAGAAATATTACCCAACCCAATTAATTGAGCTGGGTTTGTTTATGCTAAGCCCAAATAATAATGGGATTGGGTTGGTCGAGCTTGGTTCGAGTAACACGTTGAGTCGCAGTTAAGAAATAGGTTTGATCTGAATATTCAAAAATAAAAAGTTCAAAAAACAAATTATAACTACTTGTTGTTGACATGAAAAATGAAGCTTCTTTATAATATAAGAAAAAAAATGAAAAAGTATGACACTACCTTTATATTTATGTCTAACCAAATGTTCCAAATAAGTTAGTTAATTTATTAAGTACTTTAATACTCAGCTAATACAACTTTTTCTTATTTTGTTTGATTTATTGCTAAGATTAATATTCTAAGTAATATTTTAATTTTACTTTAATGGATTTATATCTTCATCACTCAAAGTTTAACATAAAGTTAAACCTATATAAATGTGTTTTATATCAATCTCTGCAGAATTTTTCTAGGATTTCCTTTGCATGCCAATCGATTCTCCAAAGTCACAAAATGAATTTCTAGTTTTTAACTCAAATTAGCGCATGCCTCCATAGATGTCAATACTCCTTCACAAGGATATGCAAAATTTTTCTGGTCATGATAGACATGCCATATGGAGGGAAACATTCAGACAAAATTTGGCATGTATAAAACTAATAAAGATGATGATTTTTGACAAAAATGAGTGGTGTCATCATTAAAATCATATAACCAACCTCGTCTACTGGAATGAGAAGGCATAGTTTAATTTGAGTTGGTATAGCAGTGCCATTTTATTTACATGAATAGATCTTTTCGTAATGTTATGATGTTATAAGTAAAATTTAATGGCTTTGAATTATTGATATAGTTATAATAAAATAATATATATGGATAATTTATAATCATTGAATCATGTTCATAATTAATAATATTACATTCCAATATTACAAAAGAATTCTTAGTTTTCATTTCTCCAGAGCATGTTGTCACGCTCTAATGATGCATGCGCCATGTGGGTAGCAACTTGGTAATGATAAGAGGCTTGCAAGGGTGCACAGATGGCCACTTTCCTTTCTAGATGTTTTTAGAACATTCCGGAACAATCTAGATAGGAGAAGATATTTGTTAGGGATTTGATTGATTCCAATCTTCCATGATTAAGGGTATGATTATTGATTGTAAATATCCCTTGATTGATGTAGAATAATCTAGAGTATAGTTGTAGCCGTTAGATCAAACCGATCCTAGCCATCCATTGGCCAAGAGGGATCTATAAATATTGTAGGCATTTCATTTGTATACATACAAGAGACATTACAAGAAAAACAAGTTGGGGCGATGATTAAAATTTGTAGCCTAGCAGTAGCAAAATTGGGGCGGGCGACGGCTAGGCTACGGAATCCCGTCCGTAGCTAAAAACCCCGTAGCCAAATTGATATTCCGTAGCCTATCCATAGTCAATTCCGAAAATTAATTTGTATTTATTTTTTATAACTTCCGTAGCAAAATAGCCGTATCCCATCCGTAGCCAACTAAAATTTTGACTTTTTTATTAATTATTAACGTCTGTAACAAATTCGTAACCGCTTCGATCGTAAATCGGTCGTCGCCTACGACTATGGATTAATATTTGTAGAATTTCAGTAGCCACCTATTCGGTAGCCAATTCGTAGCCCATCCATAACCAACTAAAATTTTACTTTTAATTTTTTATTAATTATTAACATCTGTAACAAAGCCGTTGCCATTTTAGTTGTAAATCGGTCATCGCCTACGACTACGGATTGGTGTGGTAGCCAATTGTCTCCAAATATCCGTAGCCAATCCGTAGCCTTTTGTCCGCACATTGTCGTAGCTATTCTGTAGCTAATTAATTATTTAATTTAAAAAAATATAAAAAAATTATAAATATAAAAAAAATTATATTAACATAAAAAATAAAAATAAAAATTATTTTTTACAATAGATTTATAATATTTACAAAAAAAAAACTAATATAAAAATAATATAAATTTACAAAAAAAGCTAAAATGATCTACTATTGTCTTCTAATTATCTCGCTCACATGGTTTTAATGCCTGCAAAGATTTCTTTTTCTCTTTTTGTACTTTCTCATACTCTTCCAAAGTCATCTTCTATTACACCACAAACAAATATGGCATAAATAACACACAAATATTGCTTGAAGATATTTAGAGTAGTTTAATTTATTAAATTCCTCATCTACATATATATTGCCAAATTTTCTTATTCCGACACAATCTAACCAGTGAAATAGTATTAAAAAGACACAAAAAGTTCATGAGTTAGAAGAGAAAACAGTTAATAAGAAACTTGGAATTAGTCTAAGGCTTCTAGCAAGAAATGTAATTGAATCTTCCAAGTAATGTTTTGCGTATAGAAGTGTCATTTGTATAAAATTATCTTATTATCTACACTTTTAATATATAATTCTTCATATCACCAATGCCATTTGCATAAAAGGGGATACAAGTTGGAGAAAATTGATACATTCATATAGAAAAGAGAAATCCTACCACAGTTTGAACCATTGTAAACCAGATCTCCACAGTCCTTGACAGGGGTAGTTTCATCGTCAAACATATAAGAAAAATGTTCAGTCACGTTCCCTCCAACGAGTATGCATTTAGATACATCAGCACTTCATAGCAAAACTGTATTCAACGCCAATGAATTCATCCAAATATCTGTTGATTACTAAATAAAAAGCCTAAGAATTAATCTCGTCAATGTTTGTGTTATCTTATGCAAAGTGAAACATGACTCACAATCGATCTCTCACAAATCAGTGCTAATATATCTCATGATCCATACATGATAGGTACATATGCCTAGTGACGAAATCACATGAATAATATGAATCACGTACAAATCCAGAAAACAAGCCTAGATTCTTCTTCAACACATGCGCCCAAGAAAGATAAACCATGATTAGAAAAAAACTAAAGAAAATGTGCAACTAAAGAAAAGTTTGAAAACACAAGGACATAGTATTTATAATACCACAACACTCAACTCCATATGAAGAAGGATTATCTTTTCCAACATCATCCTTCCAATTCAATAAAGGCCTGAATGGATCATTCTCCACTCTTTCTTTAAATCTCAACAAAGCCAATCCTAAATCAGTTAACAAAAGAATTCCATTTAAGCATGTGATTCCATTATTTCAATTCTAAATTAGCATGACTCTATTATTTCAATTCTAAATTAGCACAACTCTATTATTTCAACTCTAATTAACATATGACTTAATTATTTTCACATATAACAAAAGAATAGCACCACTAACCAAATAACATTTCATATTCGGTATGTTGGCATTAACGTATACATATTATCGGCATTAACATATACATATTGAACTATAAGCGTGGTACATATTCAACTCTAAACTATTTACCTATAGATAAAGATAGGAATATGATGGTGGTGCTCTTGGTGGTGGTGATGGTGCCATTGGTAGTGTTGATGATGCCCTTGATAGTGGTGATGAGGGTGGTACTCTTGGTGATGTCTGTGGTGGTACCCTTGGTAGTAATGACGAATAAAAATTAAATAAATAAATGAAAAAACCAATAAATTACAAATAAAATATAGATTATATATATACACACATACAAATATAAACTAATATATTGCACTACCTTTGATGGTGTTGGTGATGCCCTTGGTGGTCATTGTTGGTAGTGGTGGTGCCTTTGTTGGTGGTAGTGGTGTCCTTGGTGTTGATGGTGTCACGCCCCGACCCAACCCTTTCCAAGAAGTCAAGTCCGAACGCGACAATAATCGGACAGAGTCTCCCCTTAATTATGGACATTCCAATACCTGTACAGTTATACTCAATGCCAACAACAAATACACAAGAACACATTCTTGAAGCTTTCTTTATGCACAAAATGCTAAACATAACATTTTTTCTTAATACCCTATGTAAGCCTATCAACATTTACAAGTCCCAATAATTTAAAGTTCATGTAGTAGAAAGTTTCTAAGTCTCACAGTATTAGCTAGACTTGTCTTTAGTCACAAGTTCTCAAGATGAATTACAATCCATAAAGCAAAGACTTTCTAAGTTCAAAAATAAGTTAAGTATGCTTTAGTTACATTTCCAAAGTGATTCATAAATTTGCAACTAAACTCTTTGATTTCCATAAGTCAAAAGCTATGATCTAACATGTGCATAATGGAACATTGTTGCAAAACATCATAATCCAATCGTTTAATTCAATATAACTCATAAAACATTCACAACCAATAATTCAATCGTTGTACATATCTAGTAATAGCAAAGTAGGCTACCACTTATAGTATTCACACATATTTTACCCATTTTCCGTTAGCAATTAACTTGCACGAAAGCACCATTAAGTTCACATGGTAATCATTTTTAACAATCTAACTAACTAACAACATAAACAAGTCACATTTCCACTTGAAATCCAAGGAAATTTACAAGATTCCAACTTTAGGCCTTATTTTGCAAGCATCATGTATATATGTTGTATGCAATGTATGTAGGCTAAAAACACTCATTCAAGTATTTTATCAAACATATATTCAATATACTATACAACTACATCAAACAACAACACCCACATAAAGTCTCTAACTTTCAACAATATTCTACACATGTACTTCACATTTACTTAATAATAAACAACCTAAAATGTGAATTCATAGCCTAATTTAACATTAAACGCCCAAAATATTTAAGTAGTATAATGCACTACCAAATAACATTTCATATTACACAACCAAATATGACTACAATACAATATTTTTAATTCACACAATATTTATGCCAAATATAATTCCAAATATTTATGTCAAATATCACTAAATAAAATTCGAAATAAGCATAAAATTAAGTACAAAAACTATAGATTGAACAAATAAAAATCTAAAATTCACACACACATACATATATATATACACGCATACACATATATATACATATGTGTATAGTAGACAAAAAAGAGGGAAAATATAAACCCTAAACTGTTTACCTATAGAAAAGAGAGAAGAAGATGGTGGTCATGGTGATGATGCCCTTGGTGGTGGTGGTGGTACCCTTAGTGGTGTTGGTAGTGTTAGTGGTGCCCTTGGTGGTAGTTGGTGGTAGTGGTGGTGCCTTTGGAAGTAGTGGTAGTGTCATTGGTGGTGATGGTGCCTTTGGTAGTGGGGATGGTGGTCATGGTAGTGGTGGTGGTTGGTGGTAGTGCCTTAGAGAAAGTGAAAAGAAAGAAAAGTTCGGAGAGAGAGAGAAGAGAGGGGAAAAAGTAGAGGGAAATGCAAAAACTTGAAAATTTTTTTGTAGTTGTAGGTAAAAAATTAAACACGGGGGGCCATTCCGTTGCCCTCGTCGGAAGGGGGTACCGGTCGGCCGGTGCCTCCTTCTGGCACGAGTTGAGACCGCGACTTGGCCTCTCTTCGCGCCGGATTGGGGCATTGACCGGTACCCCCTTCCAGCGGGGGCGACGGAATGGCTACGGCAATTCTGTCGCCCGCAGTTTTTGGCTATGGAATGGCCGTAGCCATTCATTCGCCCGTGTTTAATTTTTTACCTACAACTACGAAATTTTTTGAAATGGCCACGGATTGACTACGGAATTCCGTCAATTTTTATTAAAAAAATTATGATTAATTGTTTTGATACTAGATGTTTGTAGCCAATGGCCATGGATTGACTACGAAAATTAATACTATTTATGTTTAACTTGTTAATAAATAGGAAAAACGTATAAAAACGTGTTTATATCTTCATGTTTTGCTTGTTTATGAAGTTCAAACCAAATATAATTTTTTTTAAACTACTTGATTCAATATTAAATAACATTAACGCAATATTTAATAAAAATTTATTAACTTTGATTTAAATGATTATTCAATTCTATGAGATTTTTCAATAAAAATACGTATGGTATCGAAATACGAACCAAATTTGTTTTTATTTGAAAACCTTGTAACTCACATTACATTTTCCTCCGTCGTAAGTCGAATCGCACTTCTATAATTAACATTAAAAGCGATATATTTTGTTTTTATTTAAAGGGTGTAATGACCCCGATCCCTCACGAGACCGGAGCCCCTATTAATCCCACTAATTCAACCCGATCCTAACCCTGGGCACGAAAAATGAGAGAAATAGACGGCATTTTTCCTGTTTCTAGGACTAACCGGTTACCTGCAAACAAAAGAAATAGCCACAAAGACAATAAACCAACTCCCAGAATAACCCCATCCGTCAATATCTTAACTCGCTTCAAACCTTCAGGCCATCCGAGCCTTAACTGTGGCAAAGTAAACATACAAGCATGCATTGACATCAACTATTAAAATTCTATGATATAAATCCGATTATCATACCACTTTAATTTTATTTACTTAACTTTCTTATATTTTAAGTCATTCAACCATCCTTTATTCGAACCACATACAAGCAAACAACTAACTGAGCAAGAAAGCAAAACTTTAGAATTATTACATGTCATCTATCACTAAGTATACAAGACGTTAAGTTCATATTACAATCCTTATAATAACCAACATATACAAGGCACGCAGGCCTCAAAAGAAAACATAACTATCGCAAATTTACATACAAGCAATCAACTAAAGCTAGAACATTAAATCAATGAGACTCTCGAGCTTTCTTTTCTTCAAACTTTGATGGCACCGAACCTGAAATGGTTAGCAAGAGGGAGTGAACAACACAGTTGCTCAGTGAGAGAGGGAAACAGATATTTGGGGAGTTTTAAAAACCTTTCGTGCAATGCGGATAAATCAAGTATATAACCAACAATATAAACTAATGTAGCTATGTTGACAATATATCATAAGCAATTAACTATTAATCATTAAAGAAGGCAAACAGTCACAAAAGAACAATTACAATAAATAACTTTGAAAAATCAATATCAGTATAATACATAACTCAGATATACAAGCTAGATATCACATATAAAAGAACATAAACAATGGTAACTCTCCAAGGACTTAGGGCCCAAGCGAGAGTTACTAATTAAAAGGATACGATGATGACCACAAGCACGAACCACGAACCACGATCCACAAACCCAAATAGACAATAATGATTTTAATATCGATAAGCTGGTATAACCCTTTACACCAAATGGGGGCTCCGGATAAACACCCCGTTAATCCTACGACCCAACTCTTCTAGGGCGGCATCCCTAGCGAGAAAGGAAATAGCTACGGAGGATGGACAACTATTGGCAAGCCCGATGCCATCCAGTGGGTGGCCACTGCATCCGTGAGAATGGTTGCGCAACCACAATAACGATATGATAACAAACGATAAGAGTTTTCACTCGATGATATCTATAATTTTCAATGAAAACCGATTCGATAACCGTTCAAGATAACTTTTACGAGACAATTTTATAAGCAATATAATAATATAAACAAGGAACAAGTATATATATTCACGCAAATTATAACAAAGTACACATAAATATAAGCAATTACATTAAACTATACAATTTATAAGCAATAAGCAAACTAAGATACACAAGAGAATGAAAACTCTCTCATATTGGAATCCACTCTCAAACATCTTGGATTGGCTCAATGAATCAAACCCTAGCATGTAGTAGAACACATACTTATCACAAGTAATCTCATAGTTGTCATTCAAAGCCAATGCAATAAAGTTTATATTATATAACAATTTAGCAATATAACAAGATACAAACATACTTTAACCAAGTAGTCACACAACTCACTTCATGACATTTCACCAAACAAGTAAGCACATTACACAAATACATTCAAACATCTATTAGCTCAATTAGAAGTCCATTTTCAACAACCGTAACCTTTGTTTATAACTAGTCCCCTTAGTTCATTAATTCAATTCAATGCACGAATGAAATGCAAGACTCTTAATCCACGAACAAATTATCCTATACTTTCAAGTACACTTTATGACCCCTTCTAGAACCAAGAAAACCCACATCTAACCCCGTCTACTACAAAAGTCCCGTAAGCCCCGTGGTTACTTTGAACTACAACTATCAAAACCGTTGATTAATTCGATGCCGTAAAGGTATTTTAGACTCTATCCTATATATATAAGACTAATTAGTACCTTTAATCTCACCCCGGATCACTACCTCAATAGGCCAAAATCCAACGTCATCGGAATTCAATAATTTTTATCGTACAACCATTTTAGTATCCTTAGAACCTATATAAATTATTAAATCGAGCATTAGGTCTTATTTAGAGGGCCTGCATGAATAGTAACCTTTTTTTACAAACTTATAATAGGTTATTTGTAACTCTAGCAATTCCAAGCCATTGTAAGCACCAATCTAAGTTTAATAACTCCTATAACAAACTTATATATCAATTAATTAAGCTAGCTCACAAGGATTTGCAAAGCCCTCACTTCTACTATTCATTTTCTTCTTTAAATGTAAAATCTTTCACTCTAGCCATTAACATTGTTATCTATTCTCAAAAGTGTATTCTACAAGCATAATAAAGAGTATATTAAGCATAGATAATTCAATACACAATAAATCAACATTATCAAGATAAACCCTAATTAGCAATGCACAAAATTATACAATCTCCCTCACCAATTCAAGAAGAAGAAAGGTAGAAGATGCTTTAGAAAGGCTCCGATTCAACTCCAACCAAGCTTGAAGATCAAAAATGCAAGAAAAATATTTCTTCTCTTGGCCTTTGGAGCTCACGGCCTTGTGCTATTTTTCTTCTTCTTTTTTTGTTTGTTTTGCTTTGCAGTATTTGGTCAAAAGTTGGGTTATAAGGGCAGTCAAATGGGTTTGGGCTAAGTCAATGGGTTTTTGGGTCAATGGCAAGCAAATGGTTCAAATAGATACTAAATGGGTTCTAGTAGATGATTAACTAAATGCTGAAATCACTATTCATTGAGAACACTAAATATTTTTGTATCTCACTCTCTCGATATGCTATGCACATAATACTATTTTTTTCATGCTTTCTAAATGACAAGTGTTATAAGAAAAATGTAAAAACCAGAAAATAAAATAGTCGAAAATGCAAGTTAATAGTAACATTTCTTACTATGCAATAAACTTCACATAAATGCACATAAATTGACACTAAATTAATAAATGCACATGCATGCGGGTCCAGGGTCTCACAAAGGGTCGTAGCTGTCATGCCCCAAACTTGTTTCTAGGGGAACCAAGCTCAAGACGTGACGACACATGGACATTATAACGACTGTAACATGAACATCAAATAAGAAGCAAAAAAGACCGAAACACATTTATATAAAGTCTACAACCAAGTAGATTCAATTCTCAACCCAAGTTCTCAACGAGCATACATAAAGCCTAGCAAACGTGATCATGAATCCAACCATGATCACCCTATATACATTCAAAACGAGCTAGACTTCAAAATAGATAAGTTATCAAGTATTTCAAACATAAACATAACTTCATTACAATAAATTACTAAAAGACATTTAACCATTGTTTTCAAATCTAACACAAGCTAAACATAGTTCCCATTCCATGGTTCCTCAATAGTCTCCTCATGCATATAATCATCATCATGTACACCTGCAACATGCATCACAAAGGGGTGAGCTTATTTATAACAAAGCTCAGTGGGGAGGAAAACAGTTAAAGGGAACTTTTAAAGCAATAACAAATGAACCAGTCAAAACACGTTACAACAATATATAACTTGTACAAAATAGATTCTAACCACATTGCAAGGATACTTCTCATTATTTGTTGATGTCGACACTTATAGCCCCTTCATGAACTCATCACATTCACTTCTCACTCCCGCATATTGGTACTCTGGATGTACCCACCTAGACACTTCATTCCCCTTGGCCTTCTCCGACCACACGAGAATGGTGTCAGACTATGGTAGTCGTACAATTACCCGCAAGTCCTATGCTGCCAAGCCCCGTATAAGGTTATAACCATTCGTATAAGGGTATCCACCTAACGCATCGCATTCAAACATTTAACACATATTCATATCACTTTGAGAGAATAACAAAGTAGGTTTCCTCTCAATACATTCAACATACAACTATATGTTCGCATATAATAATAACACATTTAGTAATTGATAGTTCACATCCGGGTAATGAAGTAGACTACCCAACCAATAGTAACCAACTACATCATGCTTGACAAAGACTCTTTAACACATAATCGTTCAACAACACTTTCATATAACTCACGCATCACGACAAGTCTACAACCCTTCAAATGCTGGTAAAACAATTGAATCACCCTTAATCACATTTACCACGAAAACAACAAAATAACACTCAAACATTTAGGCATCCGATCGAGCCATCTGGTCAAGTGACTCGACCAGATCACTCGCCCGACAATGGATACCCAAGAAATCCAATGATACCCAATCGAGACATCCAGTTGAGTTACTCGATAAGATCCACTCGACCAACAGCAAGCAATACACACATCATGCTTTGAATAATGTTTTAGGCTCTTGTTCTACATATGCAACTCATATGAACAATTGTAGAAGACATCCTTAGCTAGCAACACATGTTATAAATCCATGGAAACATTCTCTAATCATCCACATAGCTCATATACATATCAATCCATATAAACCATAGAATCAAGCAATAATATAACATATCTTGCTTCAAGAGAAATTTCAAAGCTTAAAACAAGTTTATAGGCATAATCTTCATGATCTTCACATAGCATGCAAGAACTCCCTCACCTTAGATGTTTATGGAAGCTAAGAGATGCAAGGAACAAGAAAGCTAGAAAGATGCTAAGCCAAAATCCAACTCCAAGTGCTTCAAATGCAAGATTTGATCTCCAAAATGCCAAGTCTCAAAATAGCCCTAAAACTTCTCTTCTTATCTCCTTATGGCCGCCCAACCCTATGGTCCCTCTTGGAATTGTTAAATTTTGCTTATATATGGTTCTAAAGGGGGTTAAAGCTAGGTTAAAATAAGTCAAACTATCTTGCAAGTCAAAAAGACTAAATTGCCCTTGTTATCTTGTTTTATTTGCAAATTAACCAAGCTAGAAGAAACCTAATAGTGTAATGACCATTCTACCCTTCAATTTATGCTCTAAATTACAAGTTAACCTTCCTAGGAAAAATGGAAGAAATGCAATTCAAATTGAGATTAAATGCAAATCCAAATGCACAAGTAGATTTCAATACTAGAATAAGTAATTAAATGCACATGTTAGTTCAAATAGCATTTAAGATAGATATAAGCACATTAATGAAACCCGAGGTTTTACAGTAGCTAATCCGTGGCCATTGACTACGGATTGGCTATGGAATGGCCACAAATTAGCTACAGAAATTCTAGTGTCCGTAAGAAAATAATACTATCTATATTTAACTTGTTAATAAATAGGAAAAACGTAAAAAAATGTGTTTATATCTTCATGCTTTGCTTGTTTATGAAGTCCAAACCAAATATAAGAGTTTTTAAACTATTTGATTCAACGTTAAATAACATTAATGCAATATTTAATGAAAATATGTTAAGTTTGATTTAAACGACTATTCAATTATATGAGATTTTCTAATTAAAATACATATGGTATCGAAATACAGACCAAATTTATTTTTATTTGGAAACCTTGTAACTCACATAACATTTTCATCCGTCATAGGTCGAATCGCATTTCTATAATTAACATTAAAAGCGATATATTTTGTTTTTGTTTAAAGGATCATAGCCAATCCGTGACCATTGGCTATGGATTGGCTATAGACTTCTATCTGTAGCCAGTGACCACGGAATAACTACAAAAATTCTAGTGTCCGTAGCCATTGGCTACAAAAATTAATACTATTTATGTTTAACTTGTTAATAAATAGGAAAAACGTATAAAAACGTGTTAATATTTTCATGTTTTGGTTGTTTATGAAGTTCAAGCCAAATATAAGAGTTTTAAAGTACTTGATTCAGCGTTAAATAATATTAACGCAATATTTAATGAAAATATGATTTAAACAATTATTAGTTCTATGAGATTTTTCAATAAAAATATGTATGGTATTGAAATACGGACCAAGTTTCCTTCTATTTGGAAACTTTGCAAGCCATGTAACATTTTCCTCCGTCATAGGTCTAATCGCACTTCCATAATTAACATTAAAAGCAATCTATTTTGTTTTTGTTTAAAGTTCCATAGCCTATCTGTAGCTAGGAACTATAGATGGGCTACGAACCACTAATAGTATGTATTCTAGTTTGTTAATAGGTAGGAACAACGTATTAAAACGTGTTAATAACTTCATATTTTTCTTGTTTATGAATTTTAGACACAACGTGAGAGTTTTTAGACCCCTAGATTGAATATTTATTAACATTAACGCAATGTTAAGTGAGACCATGATAAGTTCTATTTAAACGTCTATTGATTTCCTATGAAATTTCTCTATAAAAGTACGCATGCTAATGAAATACAGACCAAGTTTATTTTTATTTGGAAAACTTGCAACTCAAGTGAAGTTTATTATGTTATAGGTGCAATCACAATTCTATAAATAAAATTAAACCGATAAACCTCATTTTTTTCTGAAAGTCCGTAGCCCATTCGTGGCCATTGGATACGGATGGGCTACGGACGTATAGAAATCCGTAGCCCATCCGTAGCTAGGGACTATGGATGGGCTATGCACCACTAATAGTATGTATTCTAACTTGTTAATAGGTAGAAACAACGTATTAAAACATATTAATATCTTCATATTTTTCTTGTTTATGAAGTTTAGACATAATGTGAGAGTTTTTGGACCCTTAGATTGAACGTTTATTAACATTAACACAATGTTAAGTGATGACATGATAAGTTCGATTTAAACGACTATTGATTTTCTATGAGATTTCTCTATAAAAGTACGCACGTTAATGAAATACGGACCAAATTTATTTTTATTTAGAAAACTTGCAACTCAAGTGAAGTTTACTACGTTGTAGGTGGAATCATAATTCTATAATTCAAATTAAAATCGATAAACCCTATTTTTGTGTGAAATTTCGTAGCCTATCCATGGTTATTTGCTACGGATGGGCTACGGATGAGAAAAAGTCCGTAGCCCATCCGTGGCTAGGGGCTACGGATGGGTTAGACTTTGTTATTTTATTTTTTCCTATTTAATTAAAATGTTTGTAGCTATGTCATAGCAAATTTGACACGGTTAGGCTACGACCCTTTATTTTTTTAAAACCTTTTTTGAATAATACATAGCCCATAGCCAATCCGTGGCTATTCCGTTACTGCATGGCTATGGACTTTGTTATGTTTTTTTTTGCCGAATTAATTAAATAATCCGTAGATAGTCCATAGCAAATTTGTAATGGCTAGGCTACGACTTTTTGTTCTTAATTTTTTTTGAAGAACACATATTTTTTCCTAGCTAATCTGTGGTTATTTTGCCACCGCATGGCTACGAAATATTATTTTTTATTTTTTTTATAATTAAAATTATTGTCTGTAGCCAATCCATAGCAAATTTTTATCGCCATTTCAACGGGGCCTAAGTTGGCTACGAAATTAGTTGTCCGTAGCAATGCTGTTGTTTGGCAGTAGCCAATTGGCTACGGAAAAAATCCGTCACCCAAGCACGGTTTTCTTGTAGTGAGAGTTATAGCATTCAAGCAATAAAAGTACATTCTCTCAAACTCTCTATTCCGTATTTCTTGTTTTCACCTTGCAAGTTCCTTGTTCCATATTTTGTTGGTTCTTTGGTTGACTTAGCCACTTTTGTGTGCAAGAAATGTCTAAGTATCACACGTAGCACTTGGGATAGGCCAAGGGTGTGACAAGTGGTATCCAGAGCTAAGATTTCCTTCAAGGTATTTGTTAATTTGCTAATTTGAAGGATGTCAACTTCAGGTGTTGAGAAGAACACTGATGCTAGACAAGAAGAGAGGGGAAATGATGCCTCCTTCCTCAACCGGAACCATCCAAGACTCAAAAGAGGGGGAAGTCTCAAGATGTACATGCTGCCTATGAGGCACGTTTGACTAGAGTAAAGGAGGTCCTTGCTGATTTCAAGGAGACGCTTGAAAAGTTTGGGTTTGACGAAGATGATGAAGAGGCGCTAGGTCTCACTAACCTACATGAGATGCTCTTATCACTTCAAGCTCGAGTGCAAACAACAAATATGGTAGCCCAACAAGCAGTCAACGAGAATGAGGCCCTTGAGGAGATGAAGAAAGATTAAACTATGTGTAGCGAGAAAGTCGTAAAGTAAGATGCAATCCTTGTGGAGATGAAGAAAGATTAGGCTATGTGTCGGGATGCAGTAGCTCGAGGCACACCAACCTATCATCATGCTCCAAAGGTGGACGTGTCAAGGCCCAGCCACTATGATAGGAAACAGGAAGTCAACTAGGTAGATAACTTGTTTTGGCAGATTGATTAATACTTTGATGTGGTTGGATGAAGATGCTAGCCGTGTCAAGACAGCGACTCTCTATTTCTCGGAGGATGCAGCTTTGTAGTGGCGCATAAAGCACCAAGAGCCCTAAGAGGCAAGAAAGGGGTTGCCAACTTGGAATGCTTTCAAAGAAGATGTCTATGCTCAATTCTATCCTGAAGAGGCTGAATGAGAAGCTCGTGACAGGCCTAGAGTCTTAATGCATGAGAAGACCATACATGAATATGTTTGAGAATATGTCTATCTCAAACGTCAAGTATGTAATAAGGCAGATTATGATCATATGTATGACTTTATCAAGGGTTTGCAGCCATGGGCACAACAAGAAGTTAGAATGAGAAGACCCAAAACTTTTGCCGAAGTTGTTGTCGTTGCGAAGGCCTTGATAGAGTACAAGAGGAAGAATGACTTCACCAACAAACCCAAGAAAGAGTTCAAGGGAAATTGTGAGGGAGACGAAACTACCAAGGGGACAACCAAGGATAAACAAGAGAAGCCCTCTTCCAACAAAGATTGAAAGAAGGACAAGAGACCAGTAAGTTGTTACTTTTGTGGAGGACCTCATGGGTGGCACGATTATCCTAAAAAGAAGACCTTCAACATGATGTTGGAGGAACATGATAAGGCGTTTGAACCACAAATAGGTTCTTTTCAATTATCCAATGCTTTAAACACCAAACATACACCAAGGGCCATATTCAAGGGTGGATTGATATATGTAAAGGTAGGAGTTCATGGGAAGCCCGCCATGGCGATGTTGGACACGAGAACTTCCCACAATTTCATGGCAAATGATGTAGCCAAGAGATTGGGGCTGACCATCAACAAGTCCCAAGGGTCTCTCAAGACAGTCAATTCTACACCACAACCCGTGGCAAGTATGGCAAAGTCTATTCTACTAACAATTGGCACATGGCATGGAATGCTAGATTTCACCGTGGTACCTATGGACGACTTCAAGCTTGTTACTGGCATGAAGTTCTTTAGACAAGCTAAGGTCATCCCTACTCCCCACCTAGAACAAATGGTGATCATGGAGGAGAAGATCCCTTACATGATACAAGCTAGAATTCAAGCTAGGCCTGAGAAGAAACACATTTCGGCAATACAAACCAACAAGGGTCTGAGATGTAGTGATGCAACTTACGTGGAGGTCAAGAAGGAAGATGATTTGGGTAAACAAGTGACAAGAGAGGTGTCGAAGGAGATTGATGGAGTCCTTGAGGAAGCCGTAGGTGTCATGCCACCCAAGTTACCATTGAAGCCACCACATTTAAGTAATGTGGACTATGAATCTGAGACCAAAAAATTTGTGGTTACTTGTCGAAAGATTTGTGTTGGTTCTTCTGATGCTACGCAAGTCCTAGACAATCTCTGAAGCAGCAAAGCAACGGGCCGGGCAAGAGATTATTTCAGATGGGGATGGGCCAACAACCTCTTTCCCAACACATAGTTGAAATAAAGTCTAAGTACCAAAGTAGCGGACCTTCAACTCCTAAGTTAACCGAAGACCAAGCGGCCAAGATCGTGAAGAACTGGGTTGACCCAAGGAATGAAGATGAGTCTTTCCAAGTTGGGGATGAAGTCAAGATAAGAGTACTACCACCATAACTCAAGGGTTTTAGAGAGGTAAGTAAAGAACTTGTTCGCAATTATGATGGTCCTTGTGATGTGATGGGAATAGTTGGTGGTGTGCCTTACGATTTGCGCTTACCGTCAAAGCTGAAGACCCACCCCATGTGCCTGACAACTTTAAATCAAGTAAGCCAGATAGATCCCAGCCAAGGGGAATTTAAGTAGACACCATCAACCAACGTAGGTCCCTATGAGCAAGAAATTAAATTTAATGAAGCAGATTGCGTGGTTCACAAGAAAGGAATGCCTTCCCAGCATGAGTACTTGGTGCATTGGAAAGGCTTGCCTGAGAGCGAGGCAAGTTGGAAACCAGCAAACTCTATGTGGCAGTTTATAAAGAAGATTCAAGAGTACCACAAGGAGGTCACGACGAGGACGTTCGCAGGATTTGGTGGGGGAGAATGTCACACCCCGATGATGCAGGCGCTATGTGGGCAATAACTTGGCAATAATAAGAGGCTTGCAAAGGTGCATACATGACCACTTTTCTTTCTAGATGCTTCTAGAATATTCCGGAACAATCTAGATAGGAGAAGATATTTGTTGGGGATTTGATTGATTCCAATCATCCATGATTAAGGGGACGATTGACTGTAAATATCCCTTGACTGATGTAGAATAATCTAGAGTATAGTTATAGTCGTTAGCTAGATCAAACCGATCCTAGCCATCTATTGGCCAAGAAGGATCTATAAATATTGTAGACAATTCATTTGTATACACACAAGAGAGTTGTTGCATTCAAGCAATAAAACTACATTCTTTCAAACTCTCTATTCCTTATTTCTTGTTTTCACCTTGCAAGTTCCTTGTTTCATATTTTGTTGGTTTCTTTGACTGACTTAGCCATTTTTGTGTGCAAAAGGTGTCTAATTGCCGCACGTAGCACTTGGGATAAGCCAAGGGCGTGACAATGTGGTCACAATCTGAAGGTCTTTCCAAAAGAAATGAATTAGCGAATGATGAGCAATTTCCAATCATGCAAAATCAAGGTAGATAATCTACTTATAAAATCCCAACTAACATATATAATTTAGTTACATAAAACCACAAGGGTTTAGCCTAATTGGTGGAGCACTTGAAAAGCTGGTGGAAAACTGCTTTTATATTTTGAGTACCAATTAGCCAAAAAAGAGATTATTTTTGTTAGGGTTGGTATCGGTATAGGTCTTATACCTGACTAACTTGACCTATACTTCCCCTTAACAAGGTCATATGTCCTAGGATTTGGTACCCCTAGTATAAGCCTCGAAAGGTTTATAAAGGGAGTTTATTGTTATAAAAAAAAAAAAAAAAGAAGAAGAAGAAGAAGAAAGTTTAGCTATATAAAATTAGTAGCTAGTAATCAATTCTCTTATTGTGTAATCAGCTAACTTTACCTCTTCTTTAGATAGTTGTCACTACTGACTACTCATACTACCACATTCTTGAAATAACTTCATGCAAATATTTTCCCAAGAGTTGTATATGACTCTGTTATAAATTCTCTACTGTAACGATATTTTGTAAATAAATAAGTAACAAGTTAGAGTACTGTAATTAAATTGTAATTTTAAAATCATTACAAAAAAGTAATCTCATTAGTAATTATTAACAAAAGGTGATAAAAAAAGAGTAAAATGCATAATATACCCTTGTGTTATATGCAAGGTATACAATAAACACCGTGTTTTGAAAATTTCCAATTTATTTATTTTTCTTCTCTCATTTTTTTCCTTTTTCTTTTTCATTTTTCTCCCTATAAACTACGGATATGCAAAAACATATTGATATAAAAGGGTGGAGGGTTTTACAGGTGAGAGGGGGTTAAAAATCTTTAAAAAAAAAATTAAATATGGGTGTTTTTAACATACTTTTAGCCTAACAAATAAAATAAAATAAATTTAACTTCAATTATTTGTATATGAATTTAAAATTATGTGTTTTAGTTCCGGGCTTCTTTCAAAGGCCTGAATAAATCACCATCCTAGCCCCTTTCAGCTTCTTCCCTAACCCTAACCCTAAAAGTATATAAATCCTCAATTTAGAGGCCTAAAACACCAGAGTTGACGATATAACAAACCATAAAAGAGCGTTCTTCCCGGCTTTTTGTTGGTCAAAGAAGGAGGTTATGGCGAATTTGTTGAAGCGTTCTTCTTTACTGAAATCGCTTGTGCGAATAAGAGGTTACCATGCTGCTGCTGCTGCTGACAACCTTTGGCTACACTCTTACAGGAAATTCCTATGTACGGCTAATGGTAATGATTTTGAAAAACCTTGGAAGGATATAATGGCTCCGATGCTTATGTTACCGCAACAGATTTATGCTTGTAGTGGCAGGTGTTACGAGTTCTACAGCCTCGCACAAGAACGACTAGTACCCGTCAAGAAGTTGAAAAGTGAAACATACGATGAGGAAGCTCATTGCGTTGGATCATCCCACGGCTGGCTAGCCTACATCAGTCGTCGTGATTGCTCTATTTTCCTTATCGATCCTTTCTCTTCCCAAGAAGCACAGAAGCTGCCATCTGTGGAAACTCTCCCCTTTGTAAATGGCACCGCAAGAGATCCCAACAACTCTAAAGTTGTTCAAGGCTTCCTCGTCGACGGCTCAACGTTGATGACCCCTGAAGAGCTCAGTAAGTCTGCAATAGTTAAGCTTATTGTTTCTTCAGAGGACATAGAGGATGAGAATTGCATTGCGTTTATCATATATAGAGGAAGCCATTTAGCCTATTGTAGGCCCGCTCGTGATACTAGTTGGACATTGCTTCAATCTCCACTGAAACAACATGAGCAAGTCGTGTATGCTGCCAAAGATGGATTGTTTTACACTCTTACTCGTAACCTAGAACTTGAAGCTTGGGATCTACACCACTACCACCCTTCTAATTGTCCTAAGAGATACCACTTGCAGGGAGTACTTGAAGGGGCCGGGGCATCACGAGGCATCCCTCGCAGGGTTTATGACGACAAGTATAAGAATAAAATAATCGAGACTTGCATCTCACTATGTTACTTGGTTCCAGATCCATCATCCGGTGAAATTCTATTAGTTCTGAGGCATATAGCCCATGGAATTGAGGGCGCTCTTGGCTGCGTCGTTTATCCTGCCTCAGCCAACTACGATTTTTATTTTCCTTACAAGACAATAGCCTTTGACGCTTTGAAGCTTGATTTCACATCATCAGATAACAATGTCAATGTGGAACTTGAGCTTTTAAGTAGCCTTGGTGATCATCGCTCCTTGTTTATCGGTCCCTATCATTGTATTGCTCTTTCGACTAAAGTCTTTCCAGCGCTGAAGCCTGATTCCGTTTACTTCACCGACGATGTCATTTGGGCTCAAGACAGAATAATGAAAACAGGCACGTATGGAGGTCATGATTCGGGCATTTATAAATATCAAGACCGCAAACTTGAACCCTGCTATTTCTCTCCTGATTTAGCCCGCATCCGCCCAATTCTTCCTGCGCCAATCTGGTATTTTACGAAAATTTCACGAATGTAGTAGTTGTTCATTTACTTACTTTTCTTGGGTTTTCAATTATGATCGACCCTAGTACGTACATTAATTAGTTACTTTTCTTGTGTTTTTGTTAATTCAATTGTTTTTTCTTTTATGAGATTAATTGATAGGAGTCTTGATATTGTTTTATCAAGATTTTAGTTTCATTTCCAATATTCATGAATGTTAATAAAAATGAAGATAAATCCCCATGAAAGTTGCACTTCTTGCAGCAGGAACAGGCTTTGGTTCATGCATATTCGACCCCTCTGATGATGATGAATTAAGATGGCTTATATTGTGTATCCATGGAATGTGGAACCCTGAGCCTAAGTGTGTAAAATAAACAAAGACAGATGGACAAGTATGAAACTTTAGTAATCTATTGTAATTAAAAGTTATCTTGAGTTGAATATGTCATTTCTGACTCATGAAATTTTGCCTTTCGACCTATGGGAAGAAAGAAAATATTTATTACTGATTGTCCACTAATTTCTTAGCGATCTATTATAATTAAAGATTTTAAGTTCAAATCACAATAATAGTCTTCAGAAAAAAAAAGAAAAGAAATAGCCATGGACTGGGGACCCAAAGACATGGAGTCATGATCAATTGTAAGTAAAGTTTGAAATGGACTTTGCATGTGGTTTTCCTTTTTCAGAATTTTTAGTTTGGGAACAAATGTCAGAATGCATAAAAAGAGTAGAAATGGATATTTTAGGAGAATCCAAAGGTGTAAAGAAGTTCAAGATAAAGTTAGGATTAAAAGAGAGTGTTAAAAAGCGTGTAAAAAAGACTGTAATGAAGGAAATTTAGAGAGATACAAATTAGCTAAAAATGAAGCAAAGAAAGCAGTTAGTGAAGCCAAAGCAGAAGCATACGAGGAGCTTAGGTAGGAGAAAAGAAACGAAGGAGTTTAAGCTTGCAAAAGCCAAGGGGAGAAAAGAAACGAAGGAGTTTAAGCTTGCAAAAGCCAAGGAAAAGAAAACTAGGGACTTAAACCTGGTGAAATGAATTAAGGACGAAGATGATAAGGTACTCGTCAAAGAAGAAGAGACAAACGAACGATGAAAGAACTATTTTCACAAGCTTTTTAATGAGAATTATTCTAGTAACATAAATTAGGGACAACTAAATAGATCAGATGAGAAATTAAATCGGACATTTTATAAGCGAATAAGAAGAGAAGAGGTTAAAGAGGCACTCAAAAAGATGAAACTTAGAAAGGATGTAAGACCTGATGGCATCCCAATTGAAGTATAAAGGTGTATGAGTCCCAATTGAAGTATAGAGGTGTATGGGTCCCAATTGAAGTATAGGGGTATATAGGTGAGAAGGGCATATCTTGGTTAATAAGGCTTTTTAAGGTTAGTTTAAGGAGTAAGAAGATGCCTGATGCCTAGGAAGGAGTACCTTAGTACCAATATATAAAAATAAATGAGATATCCAAAACTGTGCCAATTATAGATGAATTAAATTAATGAGTCACACTATGAAACTCTAAGAAAGAGTGATCGAGAGGAGAATAAGAAGGACTACAAGGGTATCAGAAAATCAATTTGGTTTTATGTCTAGGAGATCAACAATGGAATCTATCTTTTTACTAAGGCGGCTAATAGAACATTATCGAGAGAACCAAAAAGACATGCATATGGTGTTCATTGATTTGGAAAAGGCATATGACCGAGTCCCGATGGAGGTTCTATAGAGAGTATTGGAGAAAAAAAATATTTGTGTGGCATACATTGAGGTAGTAAAAGATATGTATGACGGAGTGATGATTAGTATAAGGACGATGAGAGAAGAGTCTAGTCATTTTTTTATTACATTAGGTCTACATCAATGATATACTTTGAGCCCATACCTCTTTGCGGTAGTCATGGATTAACTCACTAGCCAAATCCAAGATGATGTGCCATAGTGTATGCTATTTACGGATGGTATTATTTTGGTAGATGAGTCTAGAGAATGTGTAAACGCTAATCTAGAATTGTGGATATCGACTTTAGAATCTAAGGGCATTAAACTAAGCAAATCAAAGACAGAGTATATGGAATGCAGGTTTAGCAAGACTAGGTCGAGAAGTGAGATAGAGGTAAGATTAGATTCGGAAAGGATACAAGAAAAAAAGTGTTTTAGATATATGGGTTCTATAGTTGAACAGGATGGTGATATTAATGCGGATGTTGACCACATAATCCAATTAGGATGGATGAAGTAGAGAAATACAATAGGAATCCTATGTGACCGAAAAATACCACTTAAACTAAAAAAGAAGTTCTATAGGAGTGCCCATTAGACCAGCTATGTTATATGGTTCTGAGTGTTGTGTGGTGAAATATCAACATGTCCATAAAATATTAGTGGCCGAGATGAGAATGCTAAAATGGATGTGTGAAAAAATTAGGAAGGACAAGATTAAGAATGAGATAATCCATGAAAGAGTAGGAATGATCCTGATCGAGATAAAATAAGGGAGAATCGTGTAAGATGGTTTGGAAATGTAATGAGACGACCTGTAGAAGACGTTACGAAGGTTTAGAGATAACAAATCAAAAGAGGGGTAGATGAAGACCCAAGTTGACTTAGACGGAGACACTCAGACGAGACTTTGCGTGTATGGGGCTTACAGAAGAGTTAGCTCTAAACAGAAATAAATGGTCTCTTTTAATCCATATAGCCGACCCCACTTAGTGAGACAAAGCTCAATTTGGTTTGGTTTGGTTTGGATAAAGTATTAAGTTAGGATTTCAATTACATATGTCATTTAATTAAGTGAAATTTTTTTATATACAAAAATATTAAGTGAGGTTGTTTTTTAATTTATCTAAGTTTTGAAAATTATTTTCAAGTAAGGTATAAGTAAGTCTAAAATAATTGATTCTTTCTTTAAAAGGAACGATAAGGATGTTGACTCGAAATCCCACAAACAACCTTTTGTATCTGATGTTGATAAAAATGAGGTATTTCTAAAATTAAAAATAAGTCAATAGGTATGACTTCTTTAGAGTGTGACTCAAGTTTATGTCATTAGATTTGAGATTGTCCAGTAAACTAAAAATATGAAATTTATAGAGCCTATATTTATTTTGGTCAATATCATCATATCCAATCAAATTATCATGAAGGAGAGACGAATCCAACTTCATTGACTAAACAGGTAAGTAATAGTTTACATAATCTTATATTATTTTTTTGCAAAATAATATTACTTTTTTATACTTATTTTTTACACTTTTTTTACACTGGTTTACATAATCTTATTTTAAAAGTTTCAAGTTTGGTATACATATATTAATTATTAATAAAAAGATATTTTTTGGGTCTCTTTTCTACTAATCCAAAACACTGTGCAAAAATACTATACAAAAAATAATAAAAAATCTTGGTCCTCCAACGTTAATTTTCTAGCTCCGCCCCTGACTATACTGCTACCTATTTCTCCCACTTATCTTATCTCAAATCTTAATGGACTTTTGTTTCATTAATTATGAAATGAGAATCATGCATAATGAATGATGTCATCAAATTCAGAGAGTCGATTTTACCTAATAGAAAAAAGATTTGGTGGTTTAGTTTATTGGAATGAGAACCCTGGAGAGGCAATATTGAAGGAGCATTATTGTTAGTTGATACTTGCAAGCTTTTATGATAGGTTTGATGCATAAATTTATTGTTTTAATCATAATTTCACTTTTAAACTTAGGTAGAAATTGGTACACTAGAATGAATTTCGACATGAATAGAATGAAACTGGGAATGAAATGAATTTGGAAATGACAATGACATGATTGGTATGCTCTATAAATAAAGAGTAGTATTACTGAAAACTTTAATAAATCTTCAAAATTTCATATGGAATTAAATGTTCTTACTAACAGTGAAAAAATTATTGAATTAGTTGATAATATCCATGATAATTCACTTAAAGCTAAAATTTTGGATCATTTCCAAGAAAAACCATAAATTCTTAATGAACCTAAAGCTTATAGCTTTTCAGAGGTCATTCATTCATCAATTGACTCAAAAATAGGAAAAACAACATGTTACAACCAATACATTAAAAAAAGAAGTTGAGAATCTTCGACAAGAAATCTCATAATTAAAATTACATAATGAATTAACCAATATAAGGTTAAAAACATTAGAAGATAATTTTAAGGGGAAGTAAATTGAAGCTTCATCATCGTCTACAACTGTCATCAATCCAACCTCAGAGGAAAATTTCCTTGCCACCCTAAAAATGATTACATCACAAAAATGGTTAATAAAAATAAATTTCCTAATAGGACAAGATCATATGATTCATGATCTTATTGCTTTAGTCGATACAAGAGCAGATATCAATTGCATTCAGGAAGGAATTATAGCAACTCAATATTGGTTATTAGGCAAGGGTTCTATAGCCTAGATTACTAGTGATTTAGGCATCAAAAACTTAATCTAGTATAGCAGAAACAATCAAGAACTGATAACCAAACAAATACATATAAACAAGCTGGCATACATGCATAAAATGCAGTTTAAGATTTCGTGGACAAAATTGATTACCTTTAAGTGTTGGCATCAAAACTCAACACTCTATGATGCTCACATCACGATGGCTACAATGAGTGGACATCACTCATCATTGCTTGCCTTGGCTTAGAGTTCTACACCAATGGAAGAAGAAATCTGTGGCTATGAAAGGGAAGTCATAATTTATCTTCTCTTCTATTCTAACTCCAAGCCTTGGTAATGTTCGTTGTGGGACGAAACTCACTTTTCTTTTTTTCTCTCTATGGTCGTGTAGTGTATCTCATAAAAGAAGAATGAATCCCCTTTCTTTTCCTTAGTTGGCCGTGTATATGCTTGCAAGATTCCTATGTAACTCGTGTGTCTTAGGAGTACTAGGAGACTTAGGAATTGCACTTGCATATAATAATGTATCTGGACTACAAGTTGTCCACATTATTAATGCAGATAATATGCTAGATAATCTATTGCATTATCTCTTTATTTATCTTAAATCTATAAAATAAAGAGTCCTACAATAATAACTAGCCTATAATTCCATCTTCCTATACTTTCCTAATCCATCCACACGACTTCTTCTTGCCAAATACACATTCCACATGCCATTTATAAAGAAAAGGAAAGTGTACTTACCAATATGGAAACTAGCTAGAAGAAGGACCAAAAGACATATTCCCCTAGCTCCAAAATGACTGAAATGCCCCTGTTAGAGACTAGCTGCATTTTATTCAGTTTAACCCTAGCTCATTCCACTAAAGAGCTATGGTTGTACTCTAGTACGAATACTCATTCCCATGATGCCAGTCAAACAAGGTTTGACTATGTATTTGACCTACTAAGTATAAAAGACCACAATGCCCCTCTATGTAGAACTGTTAATCAATACTAGGTCTTGACTTTATACTATCCACCTTTCTTGATTACCTCTATTCTTTGTGCCTCTAATCCTTGATTAATCATCATCTAGATATTATTCTCTTGATCCAGGGAGTGACCCACAAGTTCAATATCTAAATATAGTCCCGATTGACTATCTTACTAAGCACTTAGGTTCCGATGATTAATATGATGTCACAAAAGGGGATAACTCATCGTTAAGATGATATAGAACGACTTGACACATATGCATGTGGCAACTAATCAAGTCCATGTATCCAAAACACAGAGTTGTTGACCCATATAAGATCTCACCCATAGTGAATCAAAATACATGTCCTTGAGTTCATTAGTCATCCACATATGCTCAAGAACTAGAACATTGGTCCCTTAGTAGCTTGAGATGTTTTTGATCTCATACGAGCGATAATACTTTTACATAGATCACGTCTACCATGGTTTAGTTCAATGCACTATCATGCACTAATGAAAAAAGTCCGAAAAGCCCCTCCAATGACCAAGGTAGGTCACCCTACCAAATATGAAACTCTATCATTATAACCTTCCATAGTGAAGTGCCCAGCTTCACTATACGGTTATGAACCTATAGTTTAGATTCAAGCTTCATAGCATATACCTTTTGTGCGGATCACCACGTACTTATGCCCTTCACTCAAATCAAGGAGCCTTAGCATGCATATATGTAGAGAATATAATGAGAGTATAGAGATACTAATGTAAGATGTACTGATTATTAATTGTTATAATATCACTTCACTGAGATGTCTTAGTGCTAGTGGTCTTTAAGGTATACAATTCCCAACATACTCTCACTTGCACTAAAGAGCACTACCACTAACATAATCTAGCACCCTTCGCATTCACAAGAGTATAAAATTCTCTCTCAGTGAGACTCACAAGTAAAATAAGGCCTACCAGATTATCCACCGAAGCTATATTCTCCACCACAATTGTCTATTCAAGCAAACTCCCGAACTTAATGTTGCTCTCACTTAATAAGCTTCCTATATATTGGTTCCTTAGGCTCATCTTGGTAACAAGTCCTTATAGTACATAGCTTCAAAACTTCCAGTACTATCGTGAAAACTCTAATTCCATTAAGAATTACCCAAGTTACTATATCTCTTCCTTGCATCTTTTGTTAGAATCGCAAACTCTGATCTCTATGGTTAAGTTGGCAGTACTAAGTTGTCATCCCTTCTAACCATACACAGAGTGGAGACACATCCAGAGATCATTCTCTGAATTCTATATGACTGGTTTTCGAAATACTATACACCTTCTAGGTATTAAGATATTAGACAAATATATCAGCATATAACCCCTCTTTCTCCTAAGATACTTGAATACATGCAAATCCATCACCTAATAACTTGATCTTAGGCTTAACCAATATTTGCTTATCATGCCCATGGCAAAGAAAATATCCAACCTGGGACAGAATCATGACATACCATCGATTTCCAACAATTGTCACACATGGAAATCCCTTCATCGCTTTTATCTTCTTACTTGTCTCTCAGATAATAATCCTGAGATAGAGATGCCCCATACCTGCAAAGTAAGATTCCCTATTCATGGAGACTTGTATGTCAAAACCGATTTATGTCTTCTCCAAAAGTGAACCCTGAAACAATATTAGTGTCTTAGTTTTGCGACTTCGCAATATCAAAGACATAGTTCACTTTGTTTCAATCTCTTCATTTTTGGTTCCAAGAAGACTTCTAGACCAAAATAGTACACACACATTTGCAATCAAGAGCGTTCCTCAATAATCTTCTTTGTTCTTTTATACATATAAGGCCCACTAACATTTTGATCAAAACCGAATCTGATCAAATCTAATATTTCTAGTACCTTGGATGTTAGCTTTTATCCAAACAAATGGACCTTCAAGTTCACCGACCATATGTTCTTGAACTTAATAGCATACTTCCTAGATCTGTCAAGACTTCTACCCAAAGAAAATTGTATTGATATCTACTTGTCATATTTGGCATTCAGAATGACTGCCAATGAGAAAAAATGTCTAGATGAACTCTAGCCTGATCATTTGCAAAGACGTCTTCTTATAATCGGACAATTCTTTTCTAAAAGACTTTGCAATCGTGCTTGGCTCCGAAAATTTTCATCTTCTTGACCATCTACTTCACTTGTAGTATATTATTCACATACTATGGGATTTGTTTCTTCAGATGTGATGTCAATTGGTTTCATACGTCTGTATGTACATAGATAACTACTTTGTGATCTGTGGAATCCATTACTAGAATATCAGAGTCAGTTCTGATGGAAACTCTCTGATGTAGCTATCTAGGAATCCGAAATTTCTCCCACTACAAGATAGTTCCATCTATGCGTAAGAACTAGATTACTGACCATCTACAACCTTTATAATGCTAGAGTAATCTAAAACTCTCAGTTTTAGAACTATATCTGAGTCAGATTACTAGAAATTTCTTACAACGTACCTCCAAGTACTTAGCTTGGACACTATACTGCATCCTATGTTTCTTGGTATTGTAGAATGTTCCTTATATTGTATTCTTTGGATAATCTATGCAATAATATGTGTCAGATCTTGGTTTCCTATTTCTTAACATAGCTATTGAGTACATAGGTTAGACAACCCATTAAACGGACTTTGTGCTAGCACTATCCATAGTACTAAGGTGTCCTAAGTACTGATTTAAATAGAACCAAGATTGGCATGCATAATCTCTATTCCACTTGCATATTCCAAAAGAATATTATCAAAGACCCTTGAGTCACCCATGGATCTTATCATATTCAATAGAATACAATTGCTCATCTCAGACACAAAATTTTACTTTTATAAAATCCGGTGTAGTCACCTTAGTCACAACTAAGTAGTCCTTGAGCTCACCTAATAGATATTCACTTTCACGATCAATTTGAAGTACCATGATTCGCATATTTAATTGTCACTTCGTCTAAGCCTGAAATGCTCAGATTTTGCATTATGCAGTACAAAATCATTCTTCTAATGATCATCTATAAAAGTCATGGATATCTATTAATAAACCGGTTTTTCTCATTGGTCTACACTTGTGTGTACCAAGGCTAGTATATCTTTTGTCCTTGCCGTTTAGTTGTAATTGACCTTTCGATCACTTTTCCACAAGCCAATATCCTAATTGAGCCCATAGTCCAAGATCCAATGAGTGCAAAACTCATTCTTGACCATTTGCAAAAATAGTAGACTTTGCTAGTATGAGACTCTTCACTTAGAAACATACAATGGAGTATTAATATAAATTACCATGTATTTAAAATAGAACATATTATTGTACCATTCTAACTGATATAAAACATCAGTATATAAAAGAATAAATAATAATCTGCGATTCTGAAACCTAGTTTCATCACATGTTCTAAATACATGTATTCTAATCAATAAGAATAAATTAATAACTCCCATTGCTCTGGCCCATCCCTTGCATAACAATTGTTCTTCTATTATTTCTCCTTGTTATCTAAAACCCTTGCAACGATATGCAACAATGGTTAGTGGCGCCTGAATCTTAAACAAGAAATAATAGAGATACCTGATTTGCTCTTAGCAATATGCCGAGGACAATCCTGTTTCCAATGCCCTTTCTGTTTGCACTTGAAGCACTTGCCCTTGGGTTTACCATTAATATTCATCTTCTTTCCACTTAGTTGTTCATCAAACTGCTCAGATAGTTGTTCTACATCTTCTTCTTTTACTTCCTGAAAATCTTCTAACAACCTCGAAGGTGTTTTGCTCAATCCATCCATGAGGTACTCGAGCCTGTCTTCAGCATATGATTCAGGTAGTGTCCAAAGGACCATTTCTACCTCACTTGCGGGACTGATCTTAGCTCTAAGGTTCTTGGCGACGAAAAATTTTTGCATCATCTGGTGTACATGCACCTTGAAACATTTTTTCTCTGCCATCTTTGTAGCCATCACATCATACACAATCTCCAAAGAGGTCAACATATAAGAAGCAATTTTTATACTTTTGTGTTGAGACCACAGAGTATTTGACATGACACCCAACATAATGGTCTTAGCCTTGTTATCGGCCTACACCAATAGTCTCTCTACCTCTACACAATCTTTAGATGAACATAGAAAAACTTGAGGTCGAGGTTGGTCTAAGACGTACTTGTATTTTTCTACTTCAAGTACTATGTCTAGGTCATACACTCAACTTTCGAAATTATACCCAGTCAAAATATTTATGAAGATATAATAGACTTTAGAAGAATCTACATTTTCTAACATCTCTGGATATTTTCGCAAACAATTATATTAGTAAATGAACAGTTATATTCATGGTGCATACATATGAATGACAGTTAAAAGGAAAGTATGACATTGATAATCTTTTGACATCTAATTTCTGATTTTAGTAGTCGAACCCTTAAACTACTAAGATGTCTTAATTCTACTCACAACATTCCACCGAAGGGATGACCATATTGCAGTTTTGATTAAGTTAAGCACCACTTATTTGAAATATCACCATCTGGATTGCAGCCCACCTAATGATATTCCAATCACTAATTTATATTTGGCTTCACTGAAGAAATAGCAAGAACTCTGAATGGAGGATACTATTTTTCAATGTCAAGTCTATTAACCATTTTTCCATGAGGTCTTTTCACTTAGAATATTCTTGATCAGAGCCTACCGAAGGGTACTTAGCCCTAATCAATATTATGTGAAGCGATCTTTGACAAAAACTTCACCGAATGGGTGGTCGCTTCTATCAACACTTCGATTGAAACTTATTCAAATCTAATCTTGCTAAGGCTTAATAAAGAGACTACCCTCCGAAGGGAACGACCCACACGCAGGTGAACTCAGAATAGCTCCCACTATTAGCATAGACCAAAACGGAAAGCCATGGGGTTCTTTCCAAATCCCCTCTCCCACTTGATCTTTTATAACTAAGGGTTTTTACTTGTAACTAGTCTTTGCAATTTAACCTTTAAGTTTTAAATCCAAGCAAACTCAATCCTTAAATCTTTAATTTTTAAAACTTTACCTTTAATTGCAATAGTCACATACCTATTCGGGATTAGGTAAGACAACTTAGGTATCTAGTTAATGTTTGGTTTCTAAGGACATATCCCTAACCAATTATGAAATCGATAACCTCAAACTATGTTAATCTAGGTGTCGATTCCATTAACTAGTCAAACCTAATTAAGGTTATCTAGGATTTAGCCATTTTTAAATCCTAATGATTGGCCATGCTACTAGGTGTTTCATGTCTATAAATCCATTCAAAATAAAGCATCATTTATAATTTTGAAAAGTAAAGACATGCATCCATATACCACGACCATTTCCTTGATGGTTCCTTGTACTTTCCATTTTGGGAAATGGAAGTTTCCATTCTTGGAGCTTTTTATTTTAGGAATGAGAATATTATCCCAATTACAACAAGACTCCTTATCTCGTCAAAATCTCCAAGAATCCTTGTGGATAAAGAAATTTGCCACAATCTAGGAGTCTTAGATTTGGATGAGCATCCAATTGTCCTACTGCCAATAGAAATCTTATCCTAATCACAACAAGACTCTCATCTTATCAAAATCTCCAAGAATCCTTGTAGATAAAGAAATCAACCACAATCTAGGAGTCTTAGATTTGGATAAGCAACCAAGTGTCCTATTGCTAATAGAATGCTTCCACCACCACACTCTGCCACCCATGGAGGGTCCGTATAGCCACGAAATTTCCTTCAAACCGCCGCTGGTTCCTTAAGAAAAACATCAATAACAGTCCGCAAAAATTCTGCACTGCTTTCTTGACTTAGCTCGCATGATTTTTGGCATTGTACAAGTATTTTCATAATAGAATTGCAAAATACAGCAAATCTATCTATTACATATGGTCCTATGCTTCATAATGAAACTTACATTCAACTATCTAAATGATTTAAAGATTACAAACCAATTGGATAAACCATCAATCCAATAATCATACATAAACCAATAAAGCTAAAAAAACATAACCATAACAATTACCATGCATTCTAACCATCAAGGAAGGGTTATTATGGGCTGCAAAACAAGGGTTAGTATCCTCATTTATCATTCAATAATCCCACATAATCATAGCACACAAAATCAGTCCGCGCATAGCCTAAACAGTCCATCAATCATGGACTCTCTAGTGTTTTTCCAGCAATTCTAATGCCATGTTTTAACATGCATTGCATTTGGCGTGGCTCTGATACCACTTGTTGGTTATTAGGCAAGGGTTTTATAGCCTAGATAGTGATTTAGGCATCAAAAACTTAATCTAGTGTAGCGGAAGCAATCAAGAACCGATAACCAAGCAAATATATATAAACAAGCTGGCATACATTCATAAAATGCAGTTTAAGATTTTGCAGACATAACTGATTACCTTTAAGTGTTGGCATCAAAACTCAACACTCTATGATGTTCACCTCACGATGGTTGCAATAAGTGGACACCACTCCTCCTTGTTTACCTTGGCCGAGAATTCTACACCAATAGAAGAAGAAATCCGCGGCTACGAAAGGGAAGTCACAATTGATCTTCTTTTGTATTCTAATTCCAAGCCTTAGTGATGTTCGTTGTGGGATGAAACTCACTATCTTTTTTTCCTCTTTATGGTCGTGTGGTGTATCTCACAAAAGAAGAATGAATCCCTTTTCTTTTCCTTAGTTGGCCGTGTATATGCTTGCAAGAGTCCTATATAACTTGTGTGTCTTAGGAGTACTAGGAGACTTAGGAATTGCACTTGCATATAATAATATATCTAAACTACAATTTGTCCACATTATTAATGCAGATAATATGCTAGATAATCTATTGCATTATCTCTTTATTTATCTTTATGAATTTCCATATCTTTAGATAAAGATAAATCCATAAAATAAAAAGTCCTACAATAATAACTAGCCTACAATTCCATCTTCCTACTTTCCTAATCCATCCACACGACTTCCTCTTGCCAAATACACATTCCACATGCCATTTATAGAGAAAATGAAAGTGTACTTACCAATATGGAAACTAGCTAGAAGAGGGACCAAAAGACATATTCGCCCTAGATCTAAAATGACTAAAATGTCCCTGCTAGAAACTAGCTGCATTTTATTCATTTTAACCTTAGCTCATTCCACTAAAGAGCTATGGTTACACTCTAGTACGAATACTCATTCCCATGATACCAATCAAACAAGGTTTGACTAAGTCTTTGACCTACTAAGTATAAAAGACCACAATGCCCCTCTATGTAGAACTCGTAATCAATATTAGGTCTTGACTTTGTACTATCCACCTTTCTTGATTACCTCTATTATTTGTGTCTCTAATCCTTTATTAATCATCATCTAAATATTATTCTCTTGATCCAGGGAGCGACCCACAAGTTCAATATCTAAATATAGTCCCAATTGACTATATTATTAATTATTTAGGTTCCGATAATTAATAGGATGTCACAAAAAGGGGATAACCCATCGTTAAGATGACATAGAACGACTTGACACATATGCATGTGGCAACTAGTCAAGTCCATGTATCCAAAACACAGAGCTGTTGACCCATATAAGATCTCACCCATAGTGAATCAAAATACATATCCTTGAGTTCATTGGTCATCCACATATGCTCAAGAATTAGAGCATTGGTCCCTTAGTAGCTTGAGATGTTTCTGACCTCATACAAGCGATAGTACTTTTTTAGAGACCACTTCTACCATGATCCAGTTCAATTCACTCTCATGCACTAATGAGAAAAGTTCAGAAAGCCCCTCTAATAACCAAGGTAGGTCACCCTACCAAATAGGAGACTCTCTCATTATAACCTTTCATAGTGAAGTGCCCAGCTTCACTATACGGTTATGAACCTATAGTTTAGATTCAAGCCTCATAGCATATACCTTCTATGCGGATCACCATGCACCTATGTCATTAACTCAAATCAAGGAGCCTTAGCATACATATATATAGAGAATATAATGAGAGTATAGAGATGCTCATGTAAGATGCACTGATTCTTAATTGTTATAATGTCATTTAACTGAGTTGTCATAGTGCTAGTGGTCTTTAGGGCATACAATTTCCAACACTCAATACTTTGAGAAAACTATGCATTCACTCTCTACTGCAAGTAGAGAAAAGTTACAGATAAATTATAAATTGTCAAATACATATATTTGCAAAAATAAAGTTTGCAATCCTGCATCATTTTTGTTAATTAAAAAGATGACTAACCAAGTTATTCTTGGTACTCCTTTTATGCAATAAATAATGCTTATTTAAAGCATTAATTATAATGATGGTATTCCTGCAAGCTATCATGGAATATTTGTTGTTTTTCAGTTTGTAACTGATCCAAAAACAAAATTTTTAAATCAGCTTCAAGACATGTTTACTGCAAAAATATTGCATCTTAATTTTCTTCAAAAAGAAATTTATTTCTACACAATTGGCGAGAGATTGCAATATCCAAAAGTTCAGGATAAGATAAAGTCTATCCAACATCAATTTTCTCTTCAAATTTATAATGATCATCCTAATGTTTTTTGGGATATGAAGAAATATATTGTTTATTTACTTTATGAAGATGATTTTAATGAGAAAAATATTCCTACTAAGGCTAAACCTTGCCAAATGAAGTCAGAATATCTTGAGTTGTTTAAAAAAGAAATTACTTCTTTACTTGATAAAAAGCTTATTCAAAAATCTTACTCCCCATGGAGTTGTATAGCTTTTTATGTTAATAAACATGCAGAACAGGAACGTGGCGTTCCTAGACTTGTTATAAATTGTAAGCCCCTTAATAAGGTACTTAAATGGATTAGATACCCCATTCCTAATAAAAAAAAGATTTATTGGATATATTGCATGATACAATGATTTTTTTTTAAATTTGATTTAAAATCAGGATATTGACATATTTAAATTAATGAGACTGATCAATATAAAACTGCTTTTACTATCCCTATAGGACATTATGAATAGAATGTTATGTATTTTGGTTTGAAGAATGCTCCTTCAAAATTTTAACATATCATGAATAATATTTTTATTCCTTATAGTGAATTTATCATTGTTTATATTGATGATATCTTAATATTCTCTAAGAATATTGAACAACATTTTAAGCATTTAAATATTTTTAAACATATTATTGTTCAAAATGGTCTTGTGATTTCTAGACCAAAAATGGTTCTTTGTCAAACTAAAATTAGATTTTTGAGTCATAATATTGAGCAAGGAAATATTATTCCTATAAATAGAAGTATTGAATTCGCTTCAAAATTTTCTGATGAAATTCTTGATAAAACTCAATTACAAAGAGTGTTGTGTAGTTTAAATTATATTTCACCCTATTATCAAAATCTGGCATTTGACACAACTATCCTATATGATAGACCCAAGAAAACTCTTTCTTAGTGGACTCAATATGACTACATGTCTAAATATGACTACATGTGGGATCTTAACAGATCCATCACACCCCAATTATGAAAAAATCAAGCAATATCTTGATGCAGAAAGTAGTAATACTATTCCACAAGCATCATATGCCAATGTTGTCAAACAAGAGGACGAATCGGACTCTTATGAGATTCATAATCATGAGGAAGTTATACTTATCCTCCAAAAAGCTGATAAGCAATGGATCAATGATTTGTGGTATCTTATGGATAGGTACCAACATACATATATGTTTCCTATGCTTCATAACAAGCATCGGATTTATTTTGAATCTATTTTACAAGTGACTAACTCCTGTGATTTTAAATATTTCAAAAACAATGCTGTTATTCCGCTATATACTTATAGTAAGATCCATATCAAGAAAATTATTTCTCCAAATGAATGGGAAATTAGTACTTTTAAAGAAAGAGATTTTACTCTTCAAAGTGATAAAACTCAGTACTAGTACAATTACTGGGATTATATGGAAGCCTTTTATAAATTTTTCTTATATGAAAATCCAAAAAAGAAACACTCATGGCTTATAAAATTTAATCCATAAATTTTCAAGAACAAACAATTTCGCAAATTGGATTTATTCTTGGTGGACTAATTTTGGCCTTCCAATAAAAATTCTTCCTGAACCTTATGAAGGTCTTTTTTCTAAATGGTTATCAATTTGTCCACATATTGGAAATAATCCTGATGATTATATTGAAGGATCAAGTTCATTATCCTTTTTCATGAAATTTGGTGTCCTATGGATCTGGAGATGGGTTCCTAAAGCAGGAAAAAATAAAAAAAAAATATTTTTTGTTTAAAGAGAACATTTTTCTCTAAATTTTGGCCAAAGCTTCTCAAAATTGATCCAAAAACGAAGGCGCCCTATGGACAAACAATAGTGGAAGAAATTTCTGCAACCATCAAACATTATAAGTCCAAGATGGAAGAATCCAAATTAAAGGAAGAAGAAAATGAATATCATTTTTCACACATCCTTAGAAAAATTCAGATGAGAAAGCAAATTAGCTCCAAAGAAGAAGCTATGGTTTCATATCTTGATGAAATTAAACAAGATTTTCTTAAAAATTTTAAGGTTGATGTTGACTCTACGTCAGAAGACACCTTTATGAGGTCTAATTCCTATGCATACTTAGCTAGTGAATCATAAGATCCAAATGAGGAAGTGTTGGCAAAAGATATATAGGAAAGTCTTAAAGACGCACTAATGGAAAAAGCGAAAGAAAAAGGAAAAAATGAAGTGTGAGAATAATAATTATATTCTTGGACAAATTTGCAAAAGAAATATTCATCCTGACATAATAAGATGTCACTTTACAAATTGGACAAAGAAGGCTGAATCAACAGGTTACAAAGTTAGTGTTATGTCACTATCTCGGGACAATATGTCATTTTCACTTTATTAAAGAGGTATAACTTCATTTATACCTTTGTCTTTATATATATAGTTTATATATATTGAAATGCATGTTAGTTTTTATGGATATTACTTGAAGATCACATGTGAATACAAAGGTTATTGAGTAGAAATTTTAGAAATGTCATGCTTCTAGCTTCAGCCATAAGGGTTGTGATTTGCACATTTTCTTTGACGATCCTACAGCATCCTACAAATTTATATTGAGTATCTTTCAGATAGAGAATAATATTTCTACTTGTTTTAAGAGATGTTTTGACTAGCTCTTTTGGCAAATAATGATGGCAGACCATCAATGAATTGTGACTTTCAATGCACACTATTTGTTTCTGGAAGCTTCATGACATGACTAAGGAAAACATCTTTAATTACCATCTAAATGAAGTAAGAGTAGGACATCTTTGATTTTGAAGAAGTGTCCTAATATTGTCATGATTTTGACTTATTCCTCCTGTGAAATGTTTACAAATAGCTACACAAAGGGTATAAACCACATTTCTAGTAGGTTGTTCACCTTCCTGTTTAACTTTTGTAGCATTATAAATTTCATTCTTTTGTTCCTGAGTGAGAAAATGATCCCACCATCCTTTTAATTGACCAGTAAATCCTGTTATTATCATACTAGCAATAGATCTATATGTATTATTATGATGTTTGCAAATTGGGAATACATAAGCATACGATGAATATGATTATAAATTTGACTATCAGAATAACCATCAATATTTCATTCATAAACATGATTTCCTAAAAAGCTTCTTTGGGAGAAAAATATCATGTTTCTCATAAAGAACATTCTGTAGTGTAGGACGAGGATAATAAAAATATATTTGATTTTGTTTTTGGGAAAATTTATTATTATACCCTTTTTTCTAATTTATTAATTTCATATTTGAGAGCTTCATAATGTTGAATCTTCTCATTTTCTGGCATATTCGATTCTAACTCTTCTTCCAGAGTATTTAAGCTTAAATCCTTAAACTTTTTATCAATAATTTTTTCAAATTCAGAAATAGGTTGAAGTTTAAAATTAGTAACTTCAGGAGAGGGTTGAAATGGTGGTTGGATTTCCCATTGAATTTCAATTCTGCCAACATTTGGTTGATCCTTTACTTTGTCAATTTTAGATTTTAATTGATCAATCTTATTATGGAGAGCAGTAATTTGTTCTCCCAAAACCTGAAGTAAGTATTATAAAAATTATTTTGCTTTAAAATGGCATTAATATGCCTATAGTGATAGACAAAGTTTCATTTTCAATAAGCTTTGTAAAAACATTTGAAAATATCATTTTAGAAGAATTTTTGTTAGAGATATAATGAGTCTCTGTAGGAGGGAAAATAGATTTAGTTTTTGTTCCTGAAACAAGGTTTCATTCCCTTTTTAGGATAAAAATAAGATTTTCCATATAAGTTTCTAAAAACAAAGGAACAAAGAATTTTCTTTGTTGATTTTTTTTTCTAAATATTGAGAAAATCGAATTTTAAATTCTTGTTGTTCTTCATTAGAAAAACTAGAGAAAAACCATCGTTTAAATGGTTGCCAATAGGGCATCATAAATTCTTTGCAGATAACTGCCCTTTCAAGACTTCCTTGTCTAAAATCCATTAAAAAGAAAAATTCATTTATGAAAGAGTGATTTCTTCATCTTTTCGGATTCCAATGGGAATCTGATTAGTTGACATCCTAATTTTTTCAATTGTTTCCTGGGGAATCTGAGGTTGGGTTTCCTCAAATGATTGTGACTTATTAGTTTCTTCATGTATTTGTGAAGTAGATGCTCTTGTGGTTGAAGGTATTTCATATCTATACTCAATCAGAGAAATATAGTGATGTAATGATACAAATCTAATTAATTGACTAGATGATCCTAAAACCGGTGTATATTGAAATCTAAGCCTAATTTGGCCTTCAGGGGTCTGTTTGACTTTTGCCAATTATGTTTCAACTTTAGGCTAACTAGGTACAACTTTATCAATATCCCAGTATTCTAGAAATTCAATTTCATTCCACTAAATCATTTTCTTAGTGGTGATTTGAGATTTATTCAAATTAGTTTCAATCATCACAATTTGACCTGGACGATCCTGTGATTTACAATTGGGATTTAGAGTATGCAAAACCTTATAGTATATGCGATAACATATACACATAATTTCTGATTCTATGCAAATATGAAGGAAATAAACTAGTTAGCCGTAGTCGTCTTGAGGTTTTTCTATGCATATTAATGTGACTTTTTGGATTATTGAGAACTATGTGAAGCATGGGCCCAAGTGTGTTTTGAGATGCAAAAATAATTAATAATTGTGCGTATCATGTCTTGAACCCGAGATGTCAAAGTTGTCGTCTTGTCTTAAATTTGCACAACAAATATTGTTATTAGCCTAAGAGGTAAATATATTCAGATTATATTTAGCTATTTATTCTCTTATGTCTATTATATTTCCTGGATTGTCCAGTAGAAATATATTTTTTATATTGGAGAATGTGTATATAATAGTACAAATCAAAATCCTTGGTTATATGACATGCAAATATGTGTTTAATTTGATAAATATACATGAAGGTATATTTGCAATTTATGTAATAATCATGTGGTTGGAATATATTCTTTTGAAAGGAAAATTGAGACTCTTTGTTATGTTATATTCATAATTAAATACATACAAGAAATTTTGATTTGTACTTATGAATTATTTAAATTATATTTTCCTCATTCTAATATTTGTTTGTGATCGGTCCCTAGGCCAATACTGGTAGGAGCAAAGAATTGGGTAGAAAAATATGATAGTTGAAAATATCATATTTTGGGTATACCTTTCTAAGGATTTATAAAATATGAAAAATAATTCATAAATGTGATTATGATATGTATTTTCATGTGAGCACATATTTATATACTATGATTGTAATAGTGTAAAAGCTATTTGTCTAAATAAATACATAACAAAATGTTATCTATTCTTAAGGATATGGTATATGTATATATGTGTCTATACATGGATTGAAGGTACTTTTGTGATGGTTTATTAAAATTGAGTTTAAAAACCTTTGTACCAATTGTTGTGGAAATAAAGAAATTTTCAATATACTTATCGGAGCCTTCTAATTTGTAGTGTAATAAATTAGGACAAATGAATTTTGATTATTTGCATAGTAGAGTATGCAAAGATACAAAATCATTAGAACTTATCGAGAAATTCAGGAACTTTGGAACTTATTCAGGAGTTCAAAGTCAAGAACAAATTCACAATGGTATTTGTCAATTAAAGTTTGTGCAAGTCAGAGGCGAAAAAAGTAATCTATTTCTTTTTATCGGTATTTGTACAAGAGTTTGTGAAAATTCAAACACGAGGCAATGAAAATACTTAAACAATATATGAATCAGATTGAGAATCAACACAAAGATGTTGATAAGTGAAGGAAATGTCTATTTTTCTAAAGAAATACTATATTGAACATGGTGGTATTGTTCAATAATTGTGGCTCATATGAATGAGATTGAGAATCAACACAAAGGTGTTGATAAGTGAAGGAAATGTCTATTTTTCTTAAAAAATACTATATTGAACATGGTGGTATTGTTCAATAATTGTGGCTCATTGTTCAATTCATCAAAGTGGTATTGCTGAGAGTAATACCTAAGAGGTGTTAAATACTTTGTTGATTAAAGAAAACTTTAGAACTTGAGGGGAAATACTATTTTGACAAGCAATCCACAAGTATTTTAACAAGATACCCATATGTAAGGTTGGAAATATGGACCACATTTCTAAATGGTCAAAATGTGGGGGTATCTTGGTAAAATAGGAGTTCCTACTCCTAGAATGGTCGAGGCTGGACCCTAAGACTTGATTATATCTTTATTGCGGTATACAAAATTTCTTGTGCACAAATTCAAAAACTGAGGATATGTATGTCAAAGTTATTATAAAGTCAAGGATGTAAAATTTTTGAGAAATTTTATCCTTGTAAGGTTGCACAAGAATTAGGTTCTTCACAATACTATGAGTAGTAGTTATGAAAATGATATAGTGAAAGAGACTATATCAAATGGCATTGATAGGGGTAAAATGTTAATATCTTAAATATCTTTATAAAATTTAAATTTATCTCTAAAATTTATAAATAAATTAAATTTAGTCCCCAAAATTCATAACTAAATTCAATTTGACACCTAAACTTATAAAAGAAATTCAATTTCATCCCTTTATCTTCTCCAATCCATCTCATTCATCTTCCACCACTATCACCACCACTACCACCACCATCATCACCATCACCACCCACGGATACCCCACAAACCACGCATATAGAATGGTGGATGTAGTGGTATTGTGGGTGTTGGTGGTGGTGTAAGTATTGTGTTGGATAGTGGAGGTGGTGGTGTTGTGGATATTGGTTGTAATGTTTTGGGTGTTGGTGTGATTGTGTGTGTATTATTGGTGTGTTTTTATGTGTTTCCTAATGTGTTTGTGTGTGTTTTCTTTGTGTAATGGTGTGTGTGTTTGTGTATGTTGTTGGTGTGATTGTGTGTTTATAATGAGTTATCAATTTTATCTCTAAAATTTTGAATAGTAAAGACTAAATCACTTTTTTTTGGGAAAAGGACATTTTGGTCCCTCAACTCTGTGCAAAAGGCCATTTTGGTCCCTTACGTATGGAAAATACCCACTTTAGTCCTTATATTAAATGTCATCCATTAAAATTAACTTTGATAAGGGTAAATTCGTCTTTTAGGAAAAAAAGGCAAGAAACTGGTTCAAAATGGATGGCCAGGGAAGTGCCGCAATAGCACTCCCTTTTTTTGTCGGCAAACTCAACTCAACTTTGTTGCTTAATTTTTTTTATTTTTTTTAAGTGACATGACATTTTGCTTTTTGTTATCCTTCACCTTTTGACAACACGGCAGGAGCTTAACACACACACACACAAGCAAAGCAAAAACTCTTTACAATATTATTCTAGTTGTAGTTTAATTCTCCAAAACTTTGAGATAAACGAATATCTTTTTGCATTTTGCATTTTGCATATGGGCAATTATATTAGTAGTCTTGTCAGTTCTTGTACATGCACCTTTGGTAAAGGGTAAATACTACATATGAAATGAAATACATTCGGAAGTTATATTATGTTTTCATGTTTATTAGCATCACAGCATAAACAACTAGTAACATAATTAGTGCTATTACAAAGAGTATGATGTTAAACTTGAGAAATTTGTAATTTATATTTTCTAATTTGTTGCTCGACTGTTATGTGTTGTCGTCAATGTCTCTATAGAATTGTGTCAATCGTCGTTTGAATGGATAATCGGGTAGCCAAAATCTATAAAATGAGCATTTTGATCTGAGTAAAAAATAAATATAGTTTGAATGGATTGTCACAAGATTATGATATTCGAACACTAGCTTTGTATCCACAGTAGCATCTTCTGTTTTTGAACTTAATCAAATTGTCGTTTACATATTCCCTAACAATTGATGATGATGATGATGTTTTAGACATTTGAGCAAATGTTTTGAATATATTTTTGTGACTTTTTGCCTCCAATATATATATATATATTTTTGGTTGATGCAGCAAGTAGAATTGAAGGAAAAGATATGGAAAAAAATAAGATCAAGACTTAGGCATGGTTAGGTATAAATTATACCCAGCCATGCCAAAATAGTCGTTGGGTTTCAACGGCTTAACCTAACAGTTATAACACTATCTTTATTTTTTTTTTCTCTCTTTCATGCCCAAAATGTACAAGGGCAATTCTGTCTTTTAACATGGTCAAATGTTTGACCGTTAACATGAGACTAGCGGTAGTTAAAACGAAGGACTAAAGTGGGCATTTTCCATACGTGAAGTACCAAAATAGCCTTTTACGCAAGGTTGAGGGAGCAAAATGGCTTTTTCCCTTTTTTTTAAACCTCAGGGACTTATTTGAGTTTTTCCTAAACCTCAGGGACTAAAAGATTTTTTGCACAATTATATAAATTACAATCATGTAAGAAATGATATGACTAGTTTGGTGGCAGAGTGCTTATTAGATTCACATTTTGTTTTTGTACACGTGTATATATAAAGGGTATTTTAAAATTAGACTTTTTACACTTGCATATATCTAAGATAGACAAACGAATCATCACTGAACCATAGCAACTCAATAGGTCAATTTTTCAATTTTAATTTTTTAATTTTATATAGTCATGAAGGAGAATTATTGTTGAGTTAACCAATTCTGGCTGTTGAGTTGTTAAAATATTGTAACTTTGCTTTGTTTGTTACTGTTATTTTTCCAGCAATTTTGTAGCCTTTTGATAGTCAAACAGAACTCTTGGACTAAAATGATAAAAAAGAGAAAGAAAGTCAAATCAGACCAAACGACCAAATAGAATAATGCTTATCGTAGTCGGTTATATAAATTTAATAATATGTTAAAAAAAACGTCTTGTCTACTAATCTCATGGACACTTAGAAAAGAAAGAAGAAAGAAAAAGAGTTCAAAATGCCATAGAAAAAGAGTTCAAAATGCCACACCCTCAACTTGAAAAAAATAATAAATAAAAACAAAAATCTGTTATGAGTTGGTTGTTGGATATTTGTGAATAGTAAGTCGTCGGGCACTATGTAAATAGTGGTACTGTGCAAATAGTAACCACTTATATTTTGTAAATAGTAACTACACATTAACCTCATTCTTCTTATAAATAGAAGTTATTGTAATTCATAGTTTACAGTGAAATCAATAGAGTTCTCTCTAATTTCTCTCAACTCTTTCTTATATTATTGTTTTTATAGGAATTATTTCATAACACGTTATCAGCACGAAACTCTGCCGTAACAACAACACACAAAGTAACCAATTCAAATTTTTCAAAGGTATATGTAATCCTTCCTTTTTCAATTGTATTTTGATTATATATTTTGGATCTATATAATATACACTTATATGTGTATCTACATATTTACATACACACATATGTATGTATATATATATATATACACACGCATATAATACTATGTTCAAGTTGATTCTGGAAGCAGCGTGAGGAATCCAAAATGCTTTCACTTATCAAATCCATTCATTAAAATATTATTTTCTATAGTTTCCTTTTTCAAAAGGGAGATGACCCTATCAACAATTAAATAATGATATTGGCATTTAATTAATCATGTCAAAACAAACATTGGATCTAATATTTCATTGCTTACAAAGATATGGAATAACTTCTGGACTTAATTTTTCATTCTTTACAAGAGTACAAAAGTGATGTCTTGGACCTAATTAATGATATCACGATAAGCTTATATTCAACATTTCTTTCATTTAATATTTCTTTACGTACCTAACACATTGTTATTGACTCTCACTTTAATTTTCTTTCTTTATTTTCTTATTTTCGTTATTGCAACTAACTTTAATTTTCTTTATTTACATATTTACGTTATTGCATCTAACTTTAATTTTCTTTATTCATTTACGTATTTACGTTATTGCATCTAAGTCTCTAACTCCTGTTTTTTTTAATTAACTTATACTCTTGTAATCATTTTGGCCAAGACCTGTGTACTAATTATGTCTCAAGCTTATTTTTCATTAAATATATATGTGTTGTGCTTCTTGCAAGAGAGAACTACTAAAAAAAATGTCATAACGCTTTAATAGCATTATTTTATGGCAATGGATGGAATGATGATTAAACCCACATAAAATAATCATAACATTTGGAACTCCATACTTTTATGGTCTTGGGAGTGGATAGATGTAATACAATAAAAAAAAAAACATAATCTAAACCAAGTTCTTCTTCTGATGCAAAAGAGGAAAATTTAAGCTAGAACATTCATTTAATATTATATCATGCTTAGGTTGGATTGTATCATTGACTTCCTTGTAGTGTCAAGACCAACTTTATTAGGAGAAGCTAAAGTTTGTTGATGTTGGCCTGACATGCCAAAACTTTAATCAAGATGCTTTGTTACAGTAAGTAAAAAACGTTGTGAAAGAATTGAAAAGCATTAGTTAGTGCCTAAATTTTATTTTAAGCTTATAGATGTCTTTTATTAAGATGCCCTTTCCAGATTATGGTAGTGTAATTTGTATTACTATATGGAAAGCGGAGTCTAATTAAGATCATAAAAGGCAAATCCACCAAACTAATCAGTGGAGAGACAACACATAATCTCTGGATATAAAATTGTTTTTTAGTCAAAAGGATAAATTCATTACTTAAACAGGGAAACAGAAAACAGGGATACAGATGAGTCCAAGCCCAAAAGTGACCGGACAGCAGGAGTGGGCCATGGCCCATAGAACAAATACAACTGAATTTGGGTCAAAGCCCAACCAACAAACTTAACAGGAGAGGCCCAAAACAAACTAGCCCAAACAGAAAGTAGAACCCTAAGAACAAATTCTGAGGTGAACAATGCCAATGACGACCAACAGCCAAGTCCCGGCTGAAGCCAAGGGAGCCACTACCACTTCATCAAATCAGAAGCAACATCCATGGTCAACAAAACAACACAAGCTGGAAAATACCCTTGTAAAACAGCTAAGAAAACTGTCAGATCGACAGTTCAAAGAGAGCACAAAACATAAATCACCAAGATGAGTTCAGCGAGACTCATCAACCCGGATAGAGGATGGGCCTGAGATTTACAAAACTCAAATGGTCTAAACATTCTGAACGACAGAACGGACCCTCTTAGCCCCAAGCTTGAACAAGTGGTTCCAAAGACCACCCTATCTCCTCCACAGCAAAACAAGACAAATGCGAGGACAAGAGCACATGACCAACAATGATGTCTGAAATTTATGAATGAAGCGTTGGATTGACAAAAAATGTTAAAGGGGCCAAAAGTGGGGAAGTATATCTTAAGGGAAAGCCTCTAAGTCAGCAACAAATAAGTCTTCATCATGTTTGAATCTGGAAGAAAAAGGAACAAGGAGCAGAGGGAGGCCGTGGTCAACTCAAGGGTGTAAAGGAGACCCAAAAAGGATACCTTCACGAAAGGATATCTCTAGATAGAGAGAAGGGATATCTTCTAATTTGGAAGGATTTGCAGCGTTGGCGATGTTAATCAGAGGTTAGAAGCCATCTGCTTCTTAGTCGTACAGTTGTTGATGTGGTTGGTTCAAAGAAATGTTGGCAAATGTTTGCCAGACAACTTTGCCGACTCTGGATATAAAATTGCACATACTAAAAATAATAATAATAATAAGAAGAACGCCTTAACCAATAGATTTCCACTTTCAAGGGCCTTGGCATGGCAATTAATGTGCATGTGGTTTTTATTAATTTAATCATAATGATTTGTTTAATTAGATTTAAGATGTTGATTACTATGATCTGAATGTTATAAGCTGAAATTCCAAACTACACATACCTAACTTTACTGATTCCGTTACCTATTTAAATGATCTTTAAAAGCTCTAAAATTGAACATACTTGTAGTTCATTAAGTGTAGACAAGTTTAGCCTCAAACGGATCCTAATTCGGAGTTATATTCATCAAGTTACAGTCTTTAGAAATTAACTGCGCAAACTGCCTTGCACCTACGCAAGAATTAGAAACTCATTGTTTTGGATTTTTAGACACCTCTTAATGACATAATTAGAACTTTCACATAAAGAGAATTTGTTCCTCAAGGTCTTGGGTATATCATGTAAAAATTTCAACCAATTCTGACAACGTTTACTATGTCAAACATGCTCTACAATCCAATCGCACAAATTTTCCAGATTTCTCACATATGCACTAATGCTCACTTAGCTTGTTTTGCTTGCACTTGTAGCATAACTTTAAAATGAGCAAATCTAGATTGAATTTGGCCAGATCAACAATAAAATGAAATGATCAGTTATTAACAAATTAGGAGAATGAGCTTCATAAGTAGAGTCTTCATTTTCATTAATTTAATCATTATGCTCAAAGAGATGATTATAACCTTAATTTATGAAAGGTTGTCTTCTCTTTTTATTGTTTTGCTCCATGTTTTGAGGGAGAAAGATAGTGATTCAAGTATTATATGCATTCAAGTTATAATTTATATGGGTGTATTGAAAATGAAAGAGGAATTATTGAAAAATCCCAATGAACTCCCGTTAATGAGCATAAGATATTTGAACTACAAAATTTTATACTTCGTCACGAAAAGCTATATTATTTGGCACATCACATTGGACATCCAAGTGCAGTAATGATGAAAAAAAATATTAAAAATCCAAATAGGCACTGATTAAAGAATCAAAGGATTCTATTATCAAATGAATTTTTATTTATTGATTGTGCCCAACAAAAATTGGTCTAAAGTCACCCCTACTATAATTGATATCGAAAATCCTACATTTTTATTTTAAAATAGATTCAAGGGGATATGTGGGCCTATTATTCTATCATGAGGACTATTTTAATATTTTGTAGTTTTAATAGATGTCTCAATACGATGGTCATATGTATGTTACTGTCCACCTGATATATGGCATTTGCGAGAGTTTTTATATACATAATTAGATTATGGGAAATATTTATGAATTATTCAATCAAGAGAATTGCCACGCCCCAAATTCGGTCTTAGAGAAACCAGTTCAGGACGTGACAACACACGGACATTATAACGGCTGTAGTACGGACATCCAATAAGAAACAGAAATCTCCCAAACACATTTAAATGAAGTCTACATCCAAGTAGACACAATTCTCAAAGCAGGTTCTCAACGAGTATACATAAAACCCAAACGTGATCATATCCAACCATAATCACTTACATATACAATCAAAACAAGCTAGACTTCAAAATAGATAAGTCATTAAGTATTCCAAACATAAACTAAAATATGTCTTCATTACAACACACCACTCAAAGCCATTTAAACATTGTTTCAAATTCACACAAGTTAAGCACGGTTTTCATTCCATCGTTCTCTAACAGTTTCCTCGTGCACATAATCATCGTCATGTACATATGTAGCATGCATCACAGAATGGTGACAGACTATGGTAGAAACAAAGCTCGGTGGGGAAAGGAAACAGTTAAAGGAACTTTTAAAGCTATAACTTGTAAAACAGTTGATCACATTAGAAACAACTTATAACTTGAGCAATAAAGTCATAAACCACGTTGTAAGGATACTTCTCATTGTTTGTTGATGCCGTCACTTATAGCCCCTTCACGAACTCATCACGTTTACTTGTCACTCCCGCATATTGGTACTCCGGATGTACCCACCTAAATACCCCACTCCCCATGGCCTTACTCCGACCACACGAGATTAGTGCCAGACTATGGTAGTCGTGCAATTACCCGCAAACCCTATGCCGCCAGGCATTACACGACGCTACCAAGCCCCGCATAAGGTTGCAACCTATCGAACATGGGTATCCACCCAACACATTCACATTCGCATAACCATTTAACACATATTCATGACAAATAAAGGAGATCAACAAAGTAGGTTGAACTCCCGAGTATATTCACGTATCATGTTCATTTGATAAACTTCAACCATATACCCGAGCATTTGTACCACATTTAACATGCATCAATACATTCACATTTAAAAGCAACACATTGTTTAATTCTACCAAACATCATTAAACATATATTCAACACATTAGTACCAACATTCAACTATCAAAGAACATGATCTTTACAACACATTAACATCACCTAAGTACATAAAAACTTGACATTTATACATTAACACCAATTAAACCTTGACAGTACATAATCTCTACAAATCAACTCCATTCTTCTAACAACATTAAATCATCCTATGAATCTCTACAACACATAAGTTCAACACAATCAATATAACAACTAACTATAATGTATTATGAACACATCACAAAAACAAAACCAAGCATTAAACAGGCTCAACAGACAAATCTCTAAAATTGCATAGTTACTGGAATTTTATGAAATTAATCAAAATAAACTCCTAATTCACCAAACTCTCACTAAAGCCATGAAATCATATACCAATCACATATATATAATGATAAACACCAACTCCGCCTAAGTGAATGACCTCCAAACATTCTGATTTTTATGTATAAACGAAGCTCTTCGAGTGTAGATAATTCTAGGTTCAAACAAAACTCAATTCCGAGTTAAATTCATTGAGTTATAGCCATTTTAGTGCAACTACTGCAAACTGTCCAGATTCAGCGTTTTTCTGCCACATCTCGGAAATGGAAAATTCAGAAGGTCTAAATGTTAAAATCTGACTTTTTGTAAAACACAAAGTTTGTTCCTAATTGCCTAATCTAGCAACTGTTCCTAACTGCCTAATCTAGCAACTTGACAAATTTCATTCGATTCCGAGGTCATTTACTATTTTTAAAACGTAAAGAAATCAGAGGCAGTGAGCTGCCCTGTAAATATTTGATAGCTTTCATGGCAAATTCACTTCCTATCTTGCTTCTATATCATCACAAACCTCAAATACAACCATAAACAAAATCACACAATACTACAATAACCTAGATCTACAAACCCTAACATTTATCTTCAAAAATACAAAACAAATACAATATATAACAACACTAACACAATAATCCCAAAAGTCTACTCCTAACACATATATCTAACATTATGAATCAAAATAACATCATTTCACCAAACTAAATTTGATTCTCAAATCTGAAAAATATTAAAACATATAACCTCCTCACCTTAAATTAGCAACTAAGGCTACAAATGAAGATAAAATATCAAGGAACAACTTTTCTATTGGTCAAACTTTGCTAAAATCCACCAAGAAATGAATAATCAAGCTTGGAAATAGTTTTTCTTCTCTTTTCTCTTATGGCAGAATTTTGTAGGTGTTCTAAGTGTTGTGTGTGTTTTTGTCTTGCAAAATAATGTTTGGCTGAAATAAATAGGCTAAGTCCAATGGTCAAATAACTAAAGAAGCAAAGTCAAATAGCATTTGTTTGGTCAAACCCATGTATACAAAACAACTTTGACACCTTTCACTAAAATGATCATAACTTATGCTAGGGAACTCCAATCCGCGAACGATTTGAAGCGTTAGAAACTAGACTCGTAGAGATTTCCAACCATATATGATTTACAACCTAAATACTCCCAATTAGTGCAGTGTGTATATTTTGTCTTGTAAGAATAATGCTAGGTTGATATTTAAAGACCAAGTCAAAGTTGGTGTTTTGCAAAATGTCTTATGGATTTGTATGTATTTTAGTATGCATACATGTATGTAATAAAAATATCTAATGTATTTATACATATTCAAATACGTATACATATATGTATTGTATAAGTATAATGTATAAAATAATTTAGCGGTCAAATAAAGTCAAAAAGTCAAAGTTATCATACTAAGTATATTCTAATAGGTTTATATGTATTTATGTATGTATTATATGTATATAAGAGTAAGACTAAGTCAAATACGTTGGTCTTAGCAAAATATGACTATATATATTCATATGTATACAATTTAACTGTAAATTCGATGTAGTAAAATCGTTAAACATATAATTAGCACATAATACTACCAAATAATGTTTAAAATAAATAAATGCACATATAATGAAATGCTCGAGTCTCACAAGAATCGTCTTGATAATGAAGGAGTTTTTACATCCCAATCACTTGATGATTGTAGTATGTCAATTGGGATTAGTGTTGAGCATTATGTGATTCACACATATACACAAAATAATTTTGTAGAATCCGTCATTAAATACTTACAACTAATTGCTAGACCAATATTATTGTGAACTAAGTTGGCTAGTCCTGCTTGGGGACACGCTATATTATATGTTACGCTACCATGTTTATTCAAATAAAGCCAACCGATTGAATTATATACTCCCCATTATTCAAAGACCATCTAAGAATGTTTTGCGCAATATATGTTTTGACTGCTCCCCCAAAAGCGCATAAAGATGGGTCAATAAAAAAAGCTGAGAATTTATTATTTAAAATTTCGTCAAATATTATATATATGGACCATTGATGGAATATGTTTCAATAGCAGGCTTTGCTAAATAATGAAATTCTCAGTATCAAGGGAGCAAAACAAAAGCTGGAAAAATGAGAAATTTATGAAAAGCATTATCATATTGATCCTCGTATAAATTAATATGAACGAAAATTTCAACAAATTATTCATTTGCAAAAATTTGTAAATCGACTATGAAATGCATTGTCAAATGCAAAGATAGTGACTCGTTCATATCTACCAACTATAAATGCTCCTAATAGAATTGATGTTTCAATTGAGAAACACATAAATAAATATAGTCTACTGCACGCTTGAAGCGTGGTAGATATATCGGTTTCAAAGATCAAAAAGCAAAATATGCAAGTTGGCATGTTTGAATTGTTTGATATCATGAAGATGTCAAGACAAAGAGTTGAAAATGTAACTGAGAAATATTACTCCAAGAGAGTATCAAGTACCTGAATATGATGTGATATTGAAAGTATTGAGAATAAAGAGATCTCACTTAGTTATACTACTCTTGATAGAGAATGGAACCGAAAAAAATCATGATCAAATTTTTGGAAAAATGCAGTAGCTACTGATTTTATGAAAGAAATCGAGGATCTTGAATTGAAGTCCACTCATTAATGTCGACAAATGAATGATTGGCCAAAATAAAAATGAAGACGCAATTCAGGCAGAAAATAAATGCACATGAAATATGTTGATGGGATTAAGGAGGAGCATTGTATTGTATTATGAAGATAATATAATCCTACATCATTAAGAGAAATGAAATTACAAACGAAAAGAAATCATGAGGAATTAATCATGACAGTTGGCTTTCCCTTAAAATTGTTTGAAGGCAAACAAGGAGTGGGTGAGTACGTTGTATGATTATACCTTGGTCTATATTCTCTGGAAAAATTATATTGATATTAGTCTGATAAATTTTGAAAAAGGACTTCATATGCGTCTTATGAATATAGTAATATTTTTACTTTTATAAATCACATGATAATATTATTGAAGTCTTGGAAGGACTCTATATGCTTAAAGCATATATTCACGTGATAATGATATTTGATATTGAAGTCCTGGAAGGACTCTATATGCTTGAAGCATATATTAACATGATAATAATATTTATATTGAAGTCCTAGAAGGACTATATATGCATGAAGCATATGAATGAAAATCTCGAGAAATGTATTTGATTACAAAGATCTTTATATCAATGAAAACATTCTAAAAGAATGTGGTGAAAGATTGATATATATATATATATATATATATATATATATATATATATATATATTTGTTGGATTGATGTTTATAGACATATATCATAAAGAAGCTTGAAGAACTTACATAAACAAACAATAGATCTTAAATGATGTGAGATTTATAGATCATATGTAAAGAAAGAATATTCATGATCTGAATATCAGGTATTTACAATTGAAAATATATGTCTATCTTACAAAAATACTGAAACTTATATTTTTGGTATGAAAATAGAATGGTTCCTTGTTATTGAAAAGAATCATTTCCATCATTGGAAATATAATGAATGAGTTATTGATTCACAAATAACATATGCAATATTTTACTATAGTAGGTACACTAAAGTATGTTGCTAATACCACAAGGCCAGATGGTGCCTTTATTTGTTTATTTCTTAGCCAGGTATAGTACAGACATTGGAATGGATTTAAGCACATACTTGCAATCTTTGTGAAATATTGGATAGAGAATATTTTATTCAAAATCAACGATAGTTGATTATATAAAATACTGGTTGTTTATCTGATCATTTAAAGGAAAAGGCACAAACAAAGTATGTATTCAGTTATAAAGTATATAGTTAAGTTTAATCATGCAACATGTTTGAGAATCATCTGGTAATTTTTCAACAAAGATAGTCCAACTACATTATGCAAAGATTATGTGGACAACATAATGAACTATATTCTTCTAAATTAAATGGTCGCAATGAAAGAGAGAATACATCTGCAACCAGAACTAATTGAATATGCATATGCTGGATATTTGTCTAATCCACATAAAGGATGACCTCAAACAGGATATTTATTCACATATGGTGGTACTGCTATATCATGGCAATCTACAAAATAAACTATTGCTGCTACTTCATCAAATCACGCCGAGATACTTGCACTTCATGAGACAAGTTAAGAATGTGTTTGGTTGAGATCTTTGACCCAACACATTGAGGGAGAATGCAATCTTTCAACAATCAAAAGTAGCTCCACTATTTTTGCTTGTTGAAAGATAATGTTGCATGCATTACCGAAAAACAGGGAGGCTATATTAACGGTGATAGAACTAAGCATATTTCGCCAAAGTTCTTCTTTACCATGAGCTTCAAAAGAATGGTGAATCGAGGTTCGTTAGATTCGTTCAAGTGAGAATCTTGCTGATTTGTTTACAAATCATTGCCTATTACCACATTCAATAAGTTAGTATGGAAGATTGGTATGCGGCAACTCCGTGATCATTCTTGGTATGCCCGCAAGAGGGGGAGATATGCACTGCACTCTTTTTCCCTTCGTACAGGTTTTTTTTCCATTGGGTTTTCCTGGCAAGGTTTTTAATGAAGCAGTATAAAAGGCATACACAAAGAATTTTGTACTCTTTTTCCTTAGTCAAGCTTTTATCCCATTAGGTTTTCTTGATAAGGTTTTAATGAGGCATAATCTTGATTATTAAATATCTAAGGGGGAGTGTTATGAGTTAGTTGTTGGATATTTGTGAATAGTAAGCCGCCGGGTACTATACAAATAGTAACCACTGATACTTTGTAAATAGTAATTGTATAGTAACCTCATTCTTTTTATAAATAGAAGTTATTGTAATTCATAATTTACAGTAAAATCAATAGAATTCTCTCTAGTTTCTCTCAACTCTTTCTTATATTATTGTCTTTATAGCAATTATTTCATAACAAAATCCTTTTTTTGGTTTTTTTTTTAAAAAAAAATCATTATATTGAACACTTTCAGCACGCCTTAATCTCTAATTGAGGCACACCCTAAATGTCACGCCCCGAAATTTAACAAGGTAAATCAGGGACGAGACCGTCGCGCGTCTAGAAAAACAAGTCCTCCTAAGCCCGCAAGGCTCAAATCTCTCGATAAAACAAGCTATAATCCATTAATAAATAAATAATTCAGAGCTTCTATAATCCCAAAAATAAGCATTAAAACTTTAATTACAATATAATTCTCCAAAAATATTAATAATCATATTTCTCAATAAATCCACTCAAATCTTTAGCTCCGGTCACGTGATTTCTAGGCCAATAAACCCCGATCTAACTTTGTTGTCTGCAAAGAGAAAATAAAAGGAGTGAGCGGAACAATGCTCAGTAAATAGATTTACCCTGAAGGAAACCAAGGTTCAATGATCAATAAAATAGCCAAATAATCATGAAATAATATCAAGCACTACGGGATACTATAACAAGTTGTGGCTACTTAATAGCAGCGCGATCACATGTTCAGATTCAATAACAAGCATAGACGGCTAATTAACTCCCAACCGCATAGGATTCGATACATATGTTGGCCCTAGATAATCTAAGAGGGGGGTGAATTAGGTTGTTTGGCAAGATTACTAAATTTAAAGATTCTTAATGCGGAAATAATATCTAGCAAGAGATAGTTATACTCTAGAAGTTCTTGTAGACAATTTATCAAACACTTAGTGAGCATATAAGTTTATAACACTAAATAAATAATTAGAACTTTAAGGATTAAACTTCAAGTGGATAAATCAACAACAATCAAACAATCAACATGAGCAATATCCAAAGGAAGTTAAATGACAGATAAAGAGAATAGAGTAAGAGAAATCAAACACGATGATTTTTAAGTGATTCGCACTCCCGGATGCCTAGTCCACCACCTAAGGTCTTCCCTTCCCTTAGGATTTAAACAATCTCCACTAAGATGCTTCTTCAAATATTGGTGAAGCAAAGAACCAACTACAATTACTCTTGAGTCCACAAGAGTTACACAATCTTCTTCAAGTGTAGGTGAAGCTCAACCTACTAATCTTTCTTCCTTTGAGTTCACAAAGGATTACAACACTTCTTCTCACAATGATTCTCTCATTCTATGTGCAAGAGTGTAATACAATGATTGTGTGAAAATATGAGTGACAAACAGCAACTCCTATTTGAGTTTGATATTACAATTAAAGAATGCTTTGAATGCTCAAAGAAAAGTAATAGCTCAAGATTTCTCAATGAAGAATGATATGAAAAACTCTTTTGAATTGCTAAGAAATCAGAAGATTAAAGCTTGGAGAGATGTTTTAGAATGGTGAGAGAGCATGAATTAAAAAGAGGGAAAAGTTAGACACAAATTGGATATTAAGCAAAAATCACGGATTTTTCCGTTAAGCCATCCAGTCGCTAAGGCCTTCATCCGGGCGCTCGGATGAGGCATGTATCGCCCGGATCAGCTTTTTCTGCCAGTCGTTATGGCTTCTATCCGGGTGACCGGATAGAGGCAGTAATGCCCGGATGCTGAAAATGCTGAAAAGTGATATTTTGAGCCCCAAATCAAGTATTTTAAGAGTGGAGATCTTGGGCACTTTTTAAAGACACTTTAAAAAGTATTTCTAGCATTTCTAACATCTCAATAACTTTTCAAAACTCTTAAACAAATTTTAAAACAATTTTTGATACATTAAGAGTTTGAATTCGAAAAACTATTTTTCAAAATCGAATTGATCCTTTTCTCAAAGATATTTGTTCGAAGTATATTTTTTTTGTGAATATCAAAAGTCTTTTAAAAACTCTTTTTGAGATTTTATGAGCTACACAAATCATACTTAGACAAACAACAATTTTAAAGTCGGTACCCCTTATGTTACCATGTCTCCTTCCTTGTGACTCCCTCTTTATCTTCGAGTCAACAACTCTAAATCTTCGGGTCATCAAGTCTTTTTATTCAGGTCTTCACATCTTGATTTCCCAAGAGAGACTTCATTTAAATAAGACAAGACATATGATTACCTTTTGGGTTTTGATCCATTTTCTGATTAGGCCTTATCTTTGATCCAATACTTTGAGCCTATTGAATTGATGTGAGCTTGCTTGATCTATTCTTTCTTTGATAGATTGAAAACTTTCAAAATACAAATAAGAATTCTAAATCACCATTAAGATGTTTTGTTATTATCAAAAGAAATATTATAAGCTTTTTAGGCCAACAACATAGCTTGTATAGTCCGTAGGACCTGAATCAAAGGCTCAAATTTGACTTATCAGAAGGATCGATATAGATAACTGAACAAGAATCACGAATGAATAACAGAATAACGAACTGAACGATATTTACAGAACAATAAATAGGATAAATCAAAAGAAAAGGTAAACTACTTACCTCAATCCGTAGAGAAAATATTTTCCTGTCTTACATATGCATGAAAATATTATGCCAACCACTATTAATTGGTGCTTCATATTTTTCTTCACTGGCAAGACTGAAGAACGAGTTGGGCTATGAGTTACACTTTGAAACTTCTATGTTCTCATGAGTTTCTTTTATATTGCTCTTCCAAGTTCCATCACCATATATTCTTATTTTAATCCTTATCATCATAACTTTATCTTATGTATTAATTCTATTCTAGCTTATGGAATTTCAGCAGAAATGAGCAATCAATCTCACAAGTCCATGTTGTTAGGCGCTATCAAGATCACTTTTGGCTATGTTTTATCATTTTAAAAATATTATAACTTACACTATGATGATAAACACCACTTATCTTGACATGATCTTATTCCCCATTACATTATTTAATCAATAGTGGAAATCTCAAAATAGTGCACTGACTCAACAAGCAAATCCTTTGTTATAAATGGTCTATAAGCTAATACACCACTATATTAATGGTTTTATCTCCTTAATTTTTTTATTAAAACGTTGGGGTATTACACTCTTTCCCCCTTCAAAAAGTTTCATCCTCGAAACTTAATCTCTTAGATAAGAATCCTGCAAGACAAAACTCAAATCTTCAATAACTTATAATCAAAATAATAAATTTAAGCCTAAGAACTCTTTTAATACGCAACAAAACTTAGTTACCCAAACCACAAGTCCTCAAATGATCATAACTTATTGCTCTGATACCATTCTGTCACGCCCCGAAATTTAACAGGGTAAATCAGGTACAGGACCGCCGATCACCTAGAAAGACAAGTCCTCATAAGCCCACAAGGCTCAAATCTCTCGATAAAATAAGCTATAATCCATTAATAAATAAATAATCCAGAACTTCTACAGTCCAAAAAATAAGCATTAAAACTTTAATTACTATAAAATTCTCCAAAAATATTAATAATCATATTTCTCAATAAATTCACTCAAATCTTTAGCTCCGGTCACGTGATTTCTAGCCTTATAAACCGCGATCTAACTTTGTTGTCTGCAAAGAGAAAATTAAAGGAGTAAGCGGAACAATGCTCAGTAAGTAGATTTATCCCTAAGAAAGCCAAGGTTCAATGATCAATAAAATAGCCAAATAATCACGAAATAATATCAAGAACTACGGGACACTATAACAACTTGTGGCTACTTAATAGCAGTGCAGTCACACGTTCAGATTCAATAACAAGTAGAGATGGCTAATTAACTCACAACCGCATAGTGGCGTTGGATCCCAATTCCAAGCCACTAACAACCCCTTTGTTGACTAATAATGGCCTTTAAGCCACCACCTTTTCCACTTGCAATAACTTTTCCCTATACCCAATAAAGTTGACAACTTTGTTCCCCACTCATAATAATTTAGTCACCTTAATTGACAAAATAGTTTTATTTAAACCAAGCATTTCAGATCTCAAAACGAGAGAAAAGCTCACCTGCAGTGCAAATTGTCCTAATTTCGTTTCACTTTCTTTTTCTCTTTCTCTCGGCAGTATCAATAGCAACAGAAGAAGAAGCCAATTAGTGCATAATATTTTGACCCATTTCAACAGGGTAAGATTCTAGGCTTCTGATTTATATAATTTTGGATTGATTATTTATTCTAGAATATTTTAGGGAAGAATGACTAAGTAAATTAAGAGTTAACGAAAGGAGAGTTTTGATGGAATTTGTAGGTTTGTGATTGAACAAAGAAAATACTACTGTAAGATCGAGGTAAGTGGGATTCTTTTATTTTGACTACTAGCCTTCCTTCAGATATATTCAGAATATATTTTGTTCATGTATTCGTATCAGTTTCGTCATTGTATCTGTTTAATTATTTATTTCATAAGCTTGTTTCGTTATTTTTGGTTATTATATACGTACATTGTTTTTAGAAAATTTCTCTAATTACTAGTCTTCCTTTGAATTACTAGTCTTCATTTGAATCTGTTCAGAATAAATTTCGTTCATGTATTCGTATCAGTTTCATCATAGTATTTATATGTTCGTTCTCCTCAATTATGCCATACATAATATTACTCATAGAAAATTTCGTTCGTTGAAAAATAACTTTAATTCATTGAATTAAATGTATGGCATGTTCGTTTCACAAAAGTTTAATTATATTCATGTCATGACTAAAAATGACTCGTTGCTTGAGTTTCCTTTTTTCTTTCTTTTTGCTTCCATGGAAACTCTAAATAAAATTATATTTCTTGTAATATTAATATTAGTTCATATGGTATTTTTATTTTATTTATCATTTTCGTCCTATCTAATTTTCTAGAGTATTTCGTTTCTATATCGCGTATTTATACGTTCCATTCATCTGTTCGATCAACGCGACTATTGTACTCCATAATAATTTATTCCTTTAAATTACCCCAAGTAATCCATTTGTATATCTTGATAAGTTTTTATGTATCACTCATTTTGATTTTCGGTCAATATGTTAGTATTATCCTTTTTATTTTTCTTGGACAATAAACCAATTATTATCATTATTATTTAAGTACTAATATTATTATTACTACTACTTTTATGATAATGATTCAAACTATGTAACATGTATTTGACTTGTTCTCAACTGTATACCTTAACATGAATTCGTCTGTCTGAAGAGATCTCTTGCCTGATGAGGGCGTAATACTGATCATCTTGTCTGGCCTGATAAGGGCGTAATACCCGTCTTTCTGATACAGTTTGAAGATTATAATCTGTTAGTTTGATATTATTATTGAAATTATTTTCATATGTACTTGTGTCCTTATTCGCTTGTCAGTTTGCTTGTTTATCATTTGTATCTTCATTCGTTCGATCGTTAAGATTATTTTGTTCGTCCGTTTCATCATTATTACCGTATTCTTTGGGAATGTTTTTTCCTTATTGAGCTTTGTTCGCTCACTATTTTTGTTTCTGCTCGATTTCTTTTCAGATCCGACAGAGTAAGGGTGATGACTCAGGTTGCGAGCGGGGTAGTCAATCGGGAGAAATAATTAAAACTATGAGATTGAAATTTGGAGATTTGGTATTTCTATTTAAGTTTGTAAGTGTGGCTTGATTAATGTAACCATTCGTAGATTAAGTTTAAATTTTCGATTTGGCAAATGATTGTAAGAATGATTTGATATATTGTGGAATGTAGTACTCTAGTTTGTTCTTATGGTATGTTAGTATAGCCTAACGTGCTTAAGAGGTTACACTTCTTGAGTCCGCGGAGTGTCGCGCCCTAACTCTGTTTGTAACGCCTCGATCTCTCACGAGACGGGGACTCCTATTTATCACGCTATTCTCAACCCAAATCCAAACCCGGACACAAAATTTTAGAGAAAACGGACGGAGTTTCCCCTATATGTAGGTCTATCTAGAAACCTGCCAACAGTCACATACAAGTCCTGAATCACAATCAACCATTCATACAACCTAACTTTCAAGATTTATAAAGTCAACCAGCTCCTCAAGGCCATCCGAGCCTTGGAATCTCACATCATATCACACAAGCATGCAAAATTAAATCCATTGAAGTTCTATCTTTTTATTCCACTTATCATACCACTTCATATTATCAATCAAGCTTTCTTATAACTTGTGTCCAACCAACTAACTAGTTTTCATCGTCCACACAAGCATGCACTACTAGGTAATAAAATAAAGCAAATAGAAGATTTTACAAGCCCACTAGTACCTATTCATCAAACAAAACTAAAACTTTAATATTACATTCCTTGATATAACAATACATACATGGACACAAAGTCTCAATTACAATACAAGTATATCATGATCACATTCTTCCATGTTTTACACACTGATAGGGCAAGCAGGTCGCACAGGAGGCAATCCAATCTTCAGCTTTTCCTGAAATATGTTGAAAAGAGGAATGAGTAACTAGGTTACTTAGTGAGGGAGGTGATGTAACATACCAAGCGTGCATTGTGATATGCAAATACAAGAAATCACATATATAACATAAACAACAAGATTAAATAGCAAGTAGTTAACCACATTAAAAAGGATACGGTTCCACTTCAAGTCTTCAATCACGAGCTACGAACCACGAAATTCACGTAAGTGCCGGCAAACCCCTTACTCCAACAAGTTGGGATACTCCGGATATATCCCGATCCTACGACCCTTTCTCCTGTGGTAGGTCCATGCCCAGCAAGTGAACCACGCCTCTGTGATAGTGGAGTATGCCTCAGGAAGAAGGGAATAGGCAAGCCCGATGCCGCATGTGTTTCTCGACGCTACCATGTCCGAAAAGGTTGCACAATCCGATATTCGATCACAATAATTCAAGCAATGGCAATATAATTCAAGAATCACATAAATGAGGGACAACAAAGTAGGTTGCCCTCGCACGTAGTTTACAATAAATAAGCCATATAACAATATAAATAAAAGACAAGTGTATATTTAGTCTATTCATATCAAAGTACACGTAATTATACGCAATTATATTGAACTATACAATTTATGAGCAATAAAACAAATTAAGATGCACAAAAGAATGTAACTCTCTCACCTTGGATTAAACTAATTATGCAAGAGAATTGCTTAGATTCACTCCAAATCTCCTTGAATTAGCTCAAATGTGCAACCTTAGCCTACTCATATAAATATAACACTTAGCCTTTAAACTAGCATAACACAATGCAAGTAAAATATTACTTAGCACGTACATGAAGTAAACAGTCCAAGTTAGAAGCAATTTAACTAGAATTTATAATTATGAACAACCTAGAATCAATTACAGTTCAACTGATACGAGATCTTCGTGGTTAACTTATCTAGCATTCTGACAAGTTTACTTCACGAGAATATGCTTTATCATCCATTTTGCAATTGACCTTGCATGTAGGGTTCAAGAGCTTTAAGCACATTCTCCCAAATATCTTTATTAGCCTTCCTAAGTGTGCACCAAATAACATTATACCTTGGCAAAACTCACAATTTAATTATTTAGCAACAACAATGGACTATACAAATAACAAATTAATGAAAACAGTCTAAGTTTTCTAGCATAAGCTAACTTTAGCAAATCCGTAACCTAATCTATTGATCTCCAAATCTTCTGATTTTGACATAGAAAGAAAGCTCTTCGAGTGTAGTTAATTTTAGCCTCAAGAAGAACTCAATTCTGATCTAAATTCCTCAAGTTAGGACCTTACTCGTGCAACTGCGCAAACTGCCCTGCTTCAGCGAATTTTCAAACACATTTCTGAAATTACTAAATCGGATGATCAAAACATTTAAATTAGCCTAAGCCTTAGAAATCAACATTTTCTCTAAACTTCCTAATCTAGCTGCTGTAAAAATTTTGTTAAGTTTCGAGCATGTTTACTATGTCAAAATGGCTCTAGAACTCACGGGCAGTAGGCTGTTCAGATATTTGCTCATTTTGCATACTACACTTTTAGCTACTTTTTGCCATTACTTAGCATTTACACTTCATTGAAGGCTTTAAACAAACATCTAGTCTACAATTTTGTTCATAGATAGCAAATCAACAACTACTTATGAAACTAACAAAGCATGCACAAATATAGCAATATAATCAAAATAAAATACATATAAGATGATTCCCTCACCTTCAAAGACAAAAACATGCAAAATGCAAAGGCCTAGGTTGATTCTTTCTTTCTTTAACCAAGCTTTTCTTCTCCTAAGTGCACATCAAGGTTACCAAACCATATTTTAATATTACTACATTCCTAGTTAAGCCAAAAGACACCTAATAAGATTATAAAACTCTGTTTTAGAAACAAAAGTTCGGGAAGGCCCCAAGCGAGTTTTAACTACAATTATACTATCTGAACCCCAATTTCGCGTAACGAAAGCACCAATAGTGCTTCCATACCCCAAGGATATCCAAATCATAGCCCAAATGTGCCCGGATTGTACAACGAGAAAAGTCCTCCTTTTAAAGTCGACTAATTACGCAATTTAGCTCGGTTTCGGTTGATTCAACTTCACGTGGCTTTTCAACTAGTTTTACTAGGGCCTAGAGCATCTATTTGAAGTCTCAATTCAAGCTAATTAACAAATTATATCAAAAACTTTAAATTTTCGGATTTCACTATTTACTGCACTATTCACCTTCTCCTACAACTTTGATTCTCAAAATCAAACCATTACAATTGCAACTAAGCTCCAAAAGAGAGTTCTATAGGCTTCAAAGATTATATAACAAGCATTTATAACAAGCAAAATAGTTAAATTCAACAAGACAAGAAATTCAATATATATGCATCAACTTTAAAATTATGAAATATGCAATTCCCTCACAATATTGAAGATGAAGACAAGTTGTAGATGCCCCCTAATGCTCCAATCTCCTCCTAGACCAAGCCAAGAGCTCAACTCCAAGGTTTGATGAAGAAATTATCCTCCTATGCCATTTTCGGATTTGCTACAGTGTTTTCAACTTTTCTACTCTTTTTTTGTTTTTTGTTTTTTGTTTTTTGGTCTTCAAATAACTAATAAAAGCTAACTAATGACTTACAATGGGCTTGGGCTTGCTAAATGGGCTTAGTTGAATTAATTAAAATGGTAACCAAAGGTCCAAGGTTAGCTAAAATCTCTAAAGGCCCAAATAAAAATTGTACAAAAAGTTACTATTCTTTCGTAACACTATTTATTCAGGACACTAATATTTTTATATTTCACGTTCTCGACATGTTATGCATATAGTTCCAATGGACGAAATACGTCTAATAAGGTAAGTAATAAAGGAAAAAATATAAATTTTGAAAAATAAAATAGTTAAATTTTACACCCCGAACACTATTCATTTGTTATATTAATCAATTTTCTATCAACCTTCCCGAAATACCATACACATAAAAATTATGAATGTATGCATGAAAATAAACATATAATGAAAATAAAATTTAAAATTTAAAAAATAACGTACTTCAAAAATCGCCCCGGACTTGGGCTCATTTTAAAATGATGAAAACTAATTTATTAGACATAAAAAAGTAACATCACATTTTACAAATAACAAAATAAGAGATTAAGTATTTATATAATTTAATTAATTGTTAATTACACATTTAAAGAGATACTAAAAGTAAAGTTACTAAATATATATATATATATAAAGTTAAAATAAACACTTAAATTCAACCAATCAATTAAATTAACACATAAATATATGCAAATAGACACTATTCACTATATGCTAGGTATGAGATATCACACTGTTCCTTATGACGGTTTTGGGGCGTGACACTAAACTTGGGTGCCTGAATCCCCTACTTCCCACAATTTCTCAAATAGTAGTCTACTGAGTTCCTCAGAAGATAATCTGGTTTGGAACTTTTAGAGACTGAAGAGTTGCACATGTTGCATATTTGTTTAGCTTTAAGTGACTGATTGTTAGATAAAATTAAAGGAAAAATATCACAAATGGTACATGGAAACCAAAAAGACCGGTATTGGATAGTAACTGTAAAATGTGAATTTATAACATTCAACCTTAAACCATTAAAAAAGTCACTCAATTGTAGCGTAACAGCATATGAACTTTAAACCTTCTACTCAAAATGAAAAATCTAATCTGCTACTAAACATGTGATAGCTCCTGAGAAACTTCAACAATTTCAGTTAAAGGTTTTTATAACTCAGTCTTCTTCGTAATCCCTGGCATGCTCCAGTAGATAGTTGGCTGCCAGTTCCTCATTGCGATCACATGCTAAGAAGGTCTCAATCACAAGGGCTCTATCGAAACCCAGATCCTCGAGCTGTAAGAGAGAAAACGATTTAGCTTACTTACAGAAGCAATAACATATTTCTGTGATTTAAATAGAATGCGAGCCGCCCTAAGTTATAAACATTTGTGAGACTTGTTTAGGGAGGTTGCGTTATTTTCTTTTTCTCTTTTTTTCCCTTTATTGAAGGGGGTGCGAATGTCTCCATACCCGTCCAATGGCTGCCTGCTCTTCTGGTGTGACACTGATGGCATGAGGCATGTCCTCAGCCTGATCAAGTACTGTATATCCCTAGATAAGAGAAAGTAATGTTAGACAGCAGCTGGGATGTCATGAAACATGGAATTGAGGTTAAAAGATGTGCAGAGATGTCTCGCACATGAATGACAGAAGTCCATTCTCTTCAAATTAGGAAGATTTCATAGTTTGACACAAAAAGAAAATTGTAATACATGCCAGAAAAGTTTTAAATTTGTGATAAGGAGTTCAACTTCCAATGCACAGGTTACAATATATTTTATATAAAAAACAAGTATGAAAATCATTGTCGATTTCCAAAATCTGACCATGTTGACCTCAAAAATTTACAAGCAGTCCAGGACTTCAAGAAAGTCAACAGACCACAAGATTAGTTAACGGATAGCATTTTCTCATGTATCTTAACAATCTGTGCAGAAATTCATGAGCGAACATAATCAACTCACCATCCAGAACCATCTTCAGGTTCATTTATTAATTGTGGAAACTCTTGATATGATGATGCTCCTGTATTATTAGTCTTGAAAGATGAGGATTTTGTTTCCCTAGCTCCTGCCTGAAGCATGGGCTGTAATCACTGAGGACATCAGTAGCCCACACCAGATAAAGATCATCTACTCGGTTAACCACAAAACTATGTGACACTGCTCAAATACAAGAATGCGCATATACTACAATCACAAAGACCATACCTGAGGGTTGTTCCTTAGGAAATCAAGGGACCCAAGACCAGCAGTTGCAGCACCGGAAAGAGTCTCTGGAGATTTTGGCTCAGATGATGTAAGATACAAAGAAGAGTAAAAAGACGCTTAAGCAGCTAGAAAGGTAGAATAGAGACACCTGAGGAAACAAATTTAAAGGAGATGAATTTGGTCTTCCAGATACAGGTGCAGCTGCTGCCACACCAGTTTCAGTGGCAGTACTGTTCCCAGTCCGAGCCACTGCTGCTCCAACCTCTGCTGTTTCTGGAATCATATTGAACCAATCCCATGCTAAATGCCAACTAGCGAAGACTAAAAAAAACTGGAAAAAGAATTGCAGGGGAAAAGAACTAATGTTACCAAATACAAATAATATATTGCTCCCTCTGGGTTGTTATATGCTGCTCGAAGTGCACGTGTAACTGTTTCCTTGTCCCAGTTCCCACCACCCATATCCATTATTTGTTGAATAGTTTGCTCAAGATTATTACCAGCCACTAAATTGGAAGCGGCTTGACTATAACTATCAGAAGAGGTACTACAACAAAGCCAAAAAAAAAAAAAGATTGGTGTAAACATGCCCAAGAAAAGGAATGATGATGCATAATATGAGGGATGTTAGATTTCAGAATGATAAGAGTGTCCGAAACAGATGCAGCAGTCATAGGGGCCCTACAATATAAAAGTCATACCACATGAGCAGAACAGAACCCAACCGACCAAGCAGTTAAGATATGCCGAGAGTCCACATTTTAACTTACTGTAGTAGAGCTGGAAGAGCTTCAGGTGCCGGTGCAGAATTAGAAGCTGGTGCTGCAGTAGATACAGGCTGTTCAGCAGAACCAGGATTAGGAAGAGCTTTATCAGAAAATAGAGCAAGGCAAAGCCTCCCAAAGAAGAAAGAAAATATAGAAAGCACATTAATTTAGACAAGTACCTGAGCAGATGATGATGTTGCACTTGAGGATTGAGTTTTGCTCTGCACAAGTTAAACGTAACCCGAAAACTTTGTAAGAAAAAATCCAGAGAGGAGGAGTACTACAGTTGATATCTCAGACGACTGTCAGTTGATGTATCAAAGTCCCCAAGTTAAAAGCACAATACTAGCAGATTCAGAAGCAACTAAGACATATTACCTTGCTGAGCATGACAACAAGAAAACCATCTTCAGAAATCAACCCTACTTTCATCTTTCAATACTTTGTCCGCCTTGCACATCTTCAATATTCTTCTTAACTGCCATGCCATAATCTAAGAGCACAAAAAATCATCTTTCATTCAATCATGAAATGTAGCTCGATCGGAATCCCATTACTATTGAGTAACAGTAGTATTTTTAACTTGTTCTCGTTAAAAAGAAATTAATAATAACAGAAACCAAATATCTACCATCAAACATATATCATCCATAAAGCCGAAAACTCAAAAATGCTGACATAAATCAAAACAGTCATATCAAAATTCTCTATCTTCTCTGGTTAATAACCCCTTCTCCATGTCCATGATATATGCAATGCCAACCACATCATAAAGAGACCTGAACTATTAGTTCAAACAAAAATAAGAGATTGAATTGCGATTATACTATCATACCCGTGGAGGTTACCAACTACCAATGACTTCTTCCATGTTTACGGTGTTTCCCGCAACTATAACACAACTATCAATTCCAAAAGTTAGATACAGAGCCACCAAGTTAGATAATTTCCATTGTTTAATTATAAAACTTTCTACACAAAAAAAAAAACTCCCACAATTATTGGTTATAAATTATCTTAACTTAATACTCACAGTAGCCAAAGCATAAAAAAATTACTCAAATTCTTCAAACACATCACCATGAATCCTTTTTAACCATTTGCCGGCCCTAATCAACCGAATAATTCCCTTATTGCTATCTAGCTCACGTCGTTACCTCCCTATTTCATCACATTTCCTAAACACCAATACACACAATTTGCCATGGTTTATCGCTATCCTCAAGGGAAACTTTCCAGCTTTTTCCCTTTTCATTTATAAATCTTACCTCTAAAAGAATTGGATTCTTGAAAATGAGGTTCACGCATCTTAATTTATGTTGATTATTTCAATTTACTTTGAATTCCTCTTATGAATTATGTGGTTATGGTTGTTAAGAAATCTGGTCCTACATGTTATTTCTTGGTCTCTGGTAAAATGGCATGAGAGAATTGAGCAATTCTATTCGTAGAGGGATGATGATTAACAATGCTTTCTGCCCCTTGATTCTTATAAATTGAGAGGATGGAGCAATTACTTAAGGAATCAAGAGAAAAAACTTTGGACCAGATGCTCTGCAAGAAACTGGCAAAAGCTTTCAGGTAGACAGAATCTCGTGTGTCCATGGATTATCAGTTGCTTTCAATAAAGATCTTTCTGATTTGTTACTTGGGGCAACTTTGAATCCCTTTTGCATCAACTTCTTAAATTTGCAGTTGTTCCAACCTATACCTGTTGTTAAGTGGACTGAGGTCCTCTGCTCCACCTTCCGCAACAAGTTTACTGTCATTACAACTTCATAGCCTTCTCTAAACTTCAGATATCTTGCTTATTCAATATGCAAGATATCTGAAATAATGCCGAGATATATATCATCTGATGATATCTGTGAAAGGCTTAATTGCTGATGCCCTACAAACTATATATATTAACTGCTAGCTAAAATATATATATATATGGCTATAGTTACCAGGTATTGATAAGAATTACTTTCAAAGCAGGTGAAAAGGTTCCAGATCTACCAAAGTTGAAATTTAAAGCAAAATCATCTACTGACGGCACGAGGTAAGCAGCCTACTTTAGCAAGTAAAAGAGGTTTCTGTCATTCCAAAGTCAGAATTATGGATTTTATTCAGATATCTGCTCCCGTGCATCCTTCCAGTTCCTTGTAATTTCTCTCTTTTGGAGTTCCTCGTCTATGTCCATCCTTATAAAGTTTTTCTATGGCTTCCTCGTCGTGTATGTCTATCTTCTCAGCACAAAGTAGCAGCTGCAAAGACAACAAAATTTATGAAAATCTTTTTTAAACGATTTAAAATAACAAAAGTAATCGATACCTACCTCGAAACGGGCCAATCTCTCAAAGCACGATTCCATATCGCGGTGGTACCTCTCTAGAAATTTCATTAGCACTCCCTTAGGGAGTCTCGGGAAAAGGATCCACTACGAATTTTTCCTTTGCATCGTATAGGTACATAGCAGTTCCGCGATTAACTGCCACGAGAATTTTCAGGTACGAAACTAATAAATTAGCTAAAAAATTACAATGAAGTTCTTCGAACATGATCAAGCAAACAGAGACACGATTTGAACTGAATGAAATAAGGTAAGCAAAATACGCTTCTTCAATACTTTTATGCAACAAAATGATAATAACATAATTCTAAGGCTTCAATGATTGAATCTAAGCAAAAGGTACAAAGTCAAGGAACAAGATTCATCAGAAAGTAAAGTTTTTAAGTACTAATAATCAGCAAGTCAGGCAAACAATCTGAAAGGAACTGGACAGTGAGTGTAAAGATAATTACTATACACACTCAATCATCTCTGCTCATCTCTGCAATGATAAGCAACATATGTTCGCGCTTTTTCATCTATTTCTTCCTTCTATTCTCTGAGCAAGATTAGACTTTCTATATACCTATCAATATAGAAAGAGGACGGGGATTCAAAATTTCCATTGGCCTTCATGGTGCAAGTCTTAACGTCATACAAAACTAATCCATTGAGATACCTTGCCACTAAAACTTCGCCATCCCGCCAAACTCCAACCACTCTCACCATCTCTCCAATTAAATAGAAACTATATATCCTAGTCCAAGACTCGACAACTCCATACTGTTTCATTATCCATTCTTAAGGACCAAGGAGCATGTATATGATCTTAGAACTAATTTGAGGGAATTATATTATACGCATGGGCAGTAAGTCAAGTAGCTCGATAAGAAGGTAGTATGATTTGCCAAACTAAAGCAGCTTGAAGTATGTAAAATGCATGCTAGAATGCGTCAGAATGTCATATCTTTCCATGGTAAGCAAAATACGCTTCTTCAATACTTTTATTCCACAAAATGACAATAACATAATTCTAAGGCTTCAATGATAGAATCTAAGTAAACGGTACAAAGTCAAGGAACAAGATCATCAGAAAGTAAAGTTTTTATGTACTAATAATCAGCTCGTCAGGCAAACAATCTGAAAGGAACTGGACTGTAAGTGTAATGACAATTACTATACGCACTCAATCGTCTCTGTTCACCTCTGCAATGATAAGCAACATATGGGCGCGCTTTTTCATCTATTGTTCCCTTCTATTCTCTGAGCAAGATTAGACTTTCTATATACCGATCAATATAGAAAGAGGATGGGAATTCAAAATTTCCAATGGCCTTTGTGGTGCGAGTCTTAACGTCATACAAAACCAATCCATTGAGATACCTTGCCACTAAAACTTCGCCATCCCGCCAAACTCCAACCACTCTTTGACAAGGTTCATACAAAATCTACTCATTCTATAGCTAATAGGACCACATTTACACCTCATCATAAGGGACAATCGATAGATACTGAAGGAGAAGAATCATGTCATCAAATCAGCAGAAAATCCTCCTCTCAAGACTAGCATGATCTCAGCCAAATCATAAATCAAGGGATTCAAACTCCCTAACTACACAGCCTTGTATATGTATTTATATACTACACATAAGATGAATAGAAGTGTGGTCTTCTACAAATCATTTTGCTTAGTCTCCAATTGAACAGAAACTATATATCCTAGTCCAAAACTCCACAACTCCGCACTCTTTCATTATCCAAATGCAACACGATTAGCTATTTCTATACCTAATCAAGGTAAGAGACTCCGCAGACAGGTTACAACACGACTCCACATGATCTTCTCTACCATATCGATGAATGCTCATGAAAATTCATGTAAATAAGGCTCTTTAAAAAAAAAGTTCGAAATTAAAAATAAAAATAAAAATAATGATTCTTACTTTCAAACCAGCAAAGTCGGTTATACTGATACCAAAGCAGATCGATCCTCAGCTTCACTGGATTTTCATGCTTGAAGGACCATTTTAGTATCTCCCCATCCAGAAGTTTTATCGCGTAATTGCGGACGCTTCGCGTCTCATCGTCAGTTGCATTCTCTTGCAGTTTGAAAATAGCAAGGTACTTCGTGTCGAAGTAACCTTCTTCACTGTGCTCTTGGTAGAAATGTAATTCTACCTCTGGATAGGAGATGAACCGAGAGTTGCATACCTAGACGTGGAACACAATATTAACGAAATAAAACAATAGTATGGACAAATTAAGCATAGGAGGAGTAGAGAATTACCTTACACAGAAATGGAAACATGCTACGCTCGCCGACCGACGGAGTAGCTTCAACGGAGGAGATCTCCGGTTGAGCATTCAATGTTGAAGAATAGTTGCGCCGGAGAAGAGGTTGCTCAGCTTTCGAGTGTGATTGAACGTGACAAGAAGCTACCTTACACAGAAAAGGATGCATGCTATGGTCGCCGACCAACGGCGGAGCTTCAACGGAGGAGATCTCCGGTTGAGCATCCAATGTTGAAGAATAGTTGCGCCGGAGAAGAGGTTGCTCAGCTTTCGAGTGCAATTGAACGTGACGAGAAGTTACCTTACACAGAAAAGGATGCATGCTACGCTCGCCGACCAACGGCGGAGCTTCAACGGAGGAGATCTCCGGTTGAGCATCCAATGTTGAAGAATAGTTGCGCCGGAGAAGAGGTTGCTCAGCTTTCGAGTGCAATTGAACGTGACGAGAAGTTACCTTACACAGAAAAGGATGCATGCTACGCTCGCCGAACGACAGCGTTGAAGCTACGTAGGAGATCTCCGGTTGAGCATCCAATGGTAAAGAATAGTTGCACTGGAGAAGAGGTTGCTTAGCTCTCTGTGCAAAGTGCAATTGAATGTGACGAGAAGCCACCGGTGGCAGGATGGTGGCTCTGTTAACATGTCCGAGCGCGGCCACCGTGATCGTTGAACTTTTTCTGAGTAGTGCAAAGCCAAACATGGTTGAAGTTTTTTTTTTTTTTGCTGAGTATGGTTGAAGCTTTGTTGCAACTGAAAAAACAGAGCATGTTAAATTTATAGCGGGAAGCATTGGGAGCTCTTCAGGGGAGTTTGAAAGAAAAAAAAAAATCTGTTTTTTATTTGATTTTATTTTTTATACCATCTTATTTTTAATTGTTTGCAAAAGATAGCTCTACTTTATTGGGCTCTATAAGATAATTGACCCAAAAATTTTAATTTAAGCCATCTGAGTATTTGCCACTACTTTGATATTTCCACTCCTATAACTAACGTCCCTAACTAACTGTCACATGTCTAATTGCTCATTATCACATAGACTCTAGTTTGTTTAATTGTGTGTGTTGCACTTAGTTTTTTACCCATTAAGAAATGACTTCTATACGGAAACTAAAACTATATGTTTGTGATTCTCTAATATAAAAACGGGTCTCACATAAAAAATGATTTCTATACAAAAATTATATATTTGCGATCCTCTAATACAAAGTGGGCCCCATATGTATAGGATCCACTTTTGTATTAGAGGTAGGTTTTCGTATAAAAGCCTATCCCTTACCATTATTGTTAGTTCTTTAGTTTGTTTAATTGTATGAATATTGCGAAAAAAGTATAATGCTAGTATGTACAACTATTACAGCACGAGGAACAACGGAACAGTGTTAGCATCATCAATTTCAAAGTCGGTTAAGATTTTTATTTTATATTTTGCTTTGTAGTCCTTTGATAGTTTGTTTGCTTTTATTTATTTTCTTGACATTTTTTAGGACTCCTCGTATGATATTATTTATTCAAAATTGAGTAATTATTAGCACGCTTTATGGTACCTTATTGAATTTGCATGAGAGAGAGACAGGTAAATTCTCTACTTATTGTGAGAGAATTTTCAACCTTGGATCTTTTATTTATTCAAAATTGAGTAATTATTAGCACGCTTTATGGTACTGATTGAATTTGCACGAGAGAGAGAGAGACACGTAAATTCTCTAGTTATTGTGAGGGAATTTTCAACCTTGAATCTTTTCCGGTGTCCTTAGTATGTATGTATTCATTTTCATTAACTTAGTGTGTTATTTTTCTTTAACTTTTTTATACATTTTAGGCCTCACATATATGCAGACTATTTTTTTTTATATTATTATTCAAAGAGATATATATGTAAACAGTGAAATTTAAACTCACAATATTTCACAAACATTAAAAGTATCTTGTCGTTAAAGCAAAAGGTCTTTAACATGCAGACTATTTTTCCATCATCGTTGACTTCTTTTATGAAAATATCATCGTTAACTTTATTTCTTTCAAGGTGGGAAATGGTAACAATGTTTTCCGTTGGCTCGATAAGTGCTAAGGAAATCAAAACATGCCATTAAAAGACAAATTTCGAAGTCTTTATACAATGGCAAGAGAGAAAAATGTCACTATCAATGCTTGTGGTCAATGGAATGATGGCCATGTTGTTTGCAATGTTCCATTTACCATAGATGCTAATGATTGGAAAATTGAGCAACTCACTAACTTCTTGGAAAGTTTATACCAAGCAAATGTTGATGCGGACCAAGAGGATAAAGCAAATTGGAATTTAACAAAAAAATGGGTCTTTCACAGTTAAATCCTACTATACTGTTTTGATTCAACTGAATTTCCACGTCACTCGGGAAGAGTTTTCTTGAGAGACATTTGGAAGACTTGTGCTCCTTTTCGAGTTTCTTTCTTTGCTTGGAAATCGTCTTTGGGGAAAATATTCACTATTGACAATCTTGGTAAGAAGGGTTAGACACTTATAAATAGTTATTACTTATGCAAAGAAAATTCTAAAACAGTGGATCATCTACTGATAGTGTGTCCTCGGACAAGTCCCTCGGAAATAGTCTATAACATTCTTGGTATTCAATGGGTCCCTACCAATACTTATCGGGAAGAGATTAAGCGGGAAGAGATTAAGGCATGGAGCGGAACCAAAAGAGCTAAAAACAAAAGAAAGATCATCAGAACAATTTCGCAAGTCATTATTTGGTCTATATGGAATGAACGTAATAAAAGAGCATTTGAAGGAAAAGAAATGCATATCGCGGCTGTGAAGAACAAATTGCTTCATAATTTAATTTTTTGGATTTCAGGGTCTTTTAATATTACTATATATCCATAACATAGAAGAATGTTTTAATCGTCTGTGTACATAATACTTGTTATTTGTCATGAGTTGCACCCCCTTGATCCACATCAATAAAATTCAAAATTTAACTGTTGAAAAAAAAAATCCAACAAGATTGATACTTCTAATTAATATCTTAATTTTACTTAAATGGATTTATATCTTCATAACTCAAAGTTTAACAGAAAGTTAAACCTATATGAATCTGTTTTATATCAATCTCTGCGTAATTTTACTAGGATTTCCTCTGCATGCCAATCGATTCTCTAAAGTCACAAAGTGAATTTCCAGTTTTTAACTCAAATTAGTGCGTGCCTCCATAGATGCCAATACTCCTTCACAAGGATATGCAAAATTTTCCTGCTCATGATAGATATGCCATATGGAGGGAGACATTCATACAAAATTTTGCATGTATAAAACTAATAAAGAGGACGATTTTTTACAAGAATGAGTGGTGACGTCATTAAAGTCATATAACTGACCTCGTCTACTGGAATGAGAAGGCATAGTTTAATTTGATTTGGTATAGCAGTGTCCTTTTATTCACATGAATAGATCTTTCTGTAATGCTATGATGTTATAAGTGAAATTTAACGACCTTGAATTATTGATACAGTTATTATAAAATAATATGTTTAGAAATCATAATATTACGTTACAATGTAATAAAGGAATTCTTAGTTTTCATTTCTCCAGAGCATGTGGTCAAAATATGAAGGTCTTTCCAAAAGAAATGAATTAGCGAATGATGAGCAGTTTCCAATCATGCAAGATCAAGGTAGATAATCATGATAATGTACTCATAAAATCCCAACTAACATATATAATTTAATTATGTAAAACCACAAGGGTTTAGCCTAATTGGTGGAGCACTTCGAAAAGTAGGTAGAAAACTGCTTATATTTCTAGTACGAATTAGTTAAAAAAGATAAATTTTTTGGGGGTCAATATCAGTATAGGTTTAATACTTGATTAACTTGAATTTTATTTTTTTTGAACAAGGTCATATGTCCCAAAATTTGAAAGCTTTAGTATAAGTCTTGAAAGGTTTATAAACAGAGTTTTTCATCCAAAAAAAAACAACAACAACAACAGAAGACAAATAAGACGAAGAAGAAAGTTTTGCTATATGAAATTAGTAGTAATCAAAGCTCTCAATTTTAGAGAGCCCCTAATAAAAAGATTGTTGGAGTTTCTTTTAGAGATTTGACTCGCTAAAATGATTAAGGTTTCCAATGTTTTTTCACAGTTATTTTCTCTACACCTACTTTCTCAAGCTTTCGAATTACAATAAAAATCAGTCATAGCTTCAAACAGTCATTTCTTTAGTCATAAATTTTGTGACGCACATACAACAAAAACTCTTTTTAATATAAAACGTAAATAAGCTTTAAAAAAAAGTAGAAAGATAGAATATATAGTCCTTTATTTAAATAAAATTTGATACCTCATCAACATTTTAATGTGTTGTTGCTAGTAATCTATACATATATGTGCTGCTGCTAGTGATCTATAGCATATCATTTTTTTCTTTCTTTCTTGGAATAGTAGAGTGAGAGCTTGACGTATTTTATAAATGGGAGTAATTTTTTTTCACGTTCACGTACAAGTCTAAAGATTTACAACTTAAAAAATAATGTTATATCATGGCTCAAGTAGGCAAGAGACTCGAAAAGATTTACAAATAGAAGCTTTTTTTTGGGTTAAATCTTTTTAATTAATTCTTATTCTAGAGTTTGATAAAGTGGGTGGAGAGAGAAAAATATTGATTTTTATTTTTTTTTGGTAGAAGGGCAAAAGAGATTATGAAATATTATGAATTGATTTTGTTTGATTTTAAATTAAGGATCTAAATATTTTTTTATTTAATGAACAATTAAGATTATTCCCTAATAATATTATCACACATGTAGTATTATTATGGGATCCAAATCCATTAGGGAGGGCCTAATTGTCAAGTGTAAAAGGATTCATGTAACCTTTGCAAAGAGAACATCAAATATACACGGGTAAATAGCTCCAAACCCCCTATGGTGGATCGTAAATGCATAGGACCTCCTGTGGTCACAAAAATACGTAGGACCCCCCTGTGGTCTATGCCACATTGCATACGACCCCCCTTCGTCAAATATTTGATCACTTTTAACAGATGTGTACTATACGCACAGTAAGTGCAACTTAGATTAGTTTTCAATAATTTTATCAATAAAATAAATGTATTTATTGAACAAAATATTCTTTCATAAATAAAAATAAAAAACTAACATAATGTCATCTTCTCCAACACACCCACGCCCACCTAAAATGCTGAACTTCAACAGTGAATTCCGACGCAGCCCAAGCATTTACAAGGTCATCATCAAGCGCATCATCTATCTTGACCTGACCCATCTGACCGTTGTATGTTAATCGTCGACGGCATTATTTTTGCTCAAGTACATTGCAAGGCGTTATTTTTGCTCAAATACATTGCAAGCATTCACCGTCGACGACGCATTCAAAGCATCGTCAAATACGTTAAAAATCAATATATAAGAACCTCGACAATGGAACGGTTGCAGAGGGGACAAGAACCTCGATTCAACCATAGCTCCCTTGAACACACCCTGCAAAAAGTGTCCACATGGTATGAATGCTGCACCTTTTTCCCTTACCATGCACACACAGCACACTGAATCACACCCCACCCCATCTTTCATCTCTTCCCATGCATCACAAGCATCTGTTTCTTCAAGCAATCTCATCAACGAAACTCTATATGGTGTCCCAGGTGTAGTTCTTGCAGTAACATATCGTTGTTATTGGGCTTGACCGGGTTTAGTCTTGGGCTTATATCATCCACTCCTTCCGTTTCTTGGGCCTCCCTGAACTGCCGCTCCGCAGCCAACGCCGCCGCCAAGTTCATTCCTGACCTCGTCGGAGTTTGACCCAAACACACTGGCATTGACCCAATATCCGGCGTACTGGGCCCCACGTTTGATAACCCAATTTGGACCTCTTCTGGTTCTGCTCCTTCTTCTTCTTCTTCATCATCTCTTACGCTAACATGCTTAACCGTGAAGACAACACGCCATTTCTTTTCTTTTTTTTATTTTTTTTTAATTATTACTATTATTTTATTGTCAAATACGTTAAAAATCAATAAAAATCACACTTTAGGCGTATGTACTACACATCCTGTTAAAAGTGACGGAATATTTAACGGAAGAGGATCATGTGTAATGCGGCATAGACCACAGGGGTCCTACGCATTTTTGTAACTACAGGAGAGTCCTACGCACTTATAACCCACCATAAGGGGGTTTGGAACTATTTACCCAATATACACCCAAGAGATAGGTAACGTGATAAGGTGGTGATCTATTATACTTAAAGATTTTAACTTCAAACTATCACTTTGGACTCCAATGTATTTATAAAAATAAATAAAAATCAAATATGTGCTGTAATTATGTAAAACTAGCACGAAGCAACCACAATATGCTTTCAGAATCTTTTGATTTTATTGCCGGCTGGTATTGCATATACTAAAGCTCACTTTGGCCACCAGAGTAAAGAGCAAACGTAGTGAGAATAAAACAGTTTAAGGAAACTTCAAGATATTAATTTTTTTTTTTGGTCAAGTCAAGATATTAATTAGGTGAGAAACTTATATACTTGATTTCATAAAAAAATTCTTATTGTAATTAGTTATGATAAATCTTGTAACTAATTAACTTAAATCATGTTTCTTTTAAATAAGTTATATATTTTACAGTTTCAGTTATGATGTAAGTATGAAAGACTTAAATTTCAAGATCAAAGTGCCTCGTTATACAAAGCTCATAATTCTAACAGGATTCACAAGAAAGCTATGACTTCGATGGTGCATGGCCAAACTTTTGATCAATGGCTGATTTGGATTCTCTCATTTATTTTCAATTTATAAATTGAGATGAAACTTTATCCCAAGACATTATTTGGTTATACCATATTAATAGGCCTAGTCAATCAAGCATACGGAAATTAGTTCTACCCAATGATCTTATATCAGGCAATTCATAAATATTTCAAAGGTGAAAAAGTGATTGAAATATTTTAAGAAAAAGTAAAACGTGCTAAATTAAAATGCAAAAACAAATTTGTCCCTACTGAAAATTGATATTGCAAGATTTGTCCCAAGGAAGACGAAGGGCCATTTGGTGCAAGTGTAGTTCTGTCCTAAGTGATATGGGTATAGAGCCGACCTGATATGTGTACTCAAATAATTTGTTTTAAGATTACGAGGTCGAGTCAAGACACCTTTAAGACAATCAACTCCAATCATTTTCAACCAACTTAAATGACGTGTTCAATGTTCTAGATATGCCCAGATTCACAGTGCGTCACCACACAACCTAATGGATCTCTTACCTAAATAGTATAAATAGTACGCAAATGGTCACTAAAAAGATATCTTATTTATTTCCTTAGTCAAACACTTAAATTCCGTACTAGCTATTGATAATTTTCAACTTTCAATACTTAATTGACTTGATGTCAAACGAGTTCCTCGTGAAATAATTTATGTTGTTTCTTTCTCTTTTTTTTATAGACATCGAGTTCGGACTAGTAAATCGATACTTTATCAGTAACTAATAGAAAATCCAATTAGAATTTTTAGATGAATGAACAGCATAATGAAAAATCTTTTTCGCTTTCGTTGGGACGAATCTTGGCTACTCTTGGCAACGTCGAAAGGAAAAAAGAATAGTAATTTGTGTTCATACATACACTAACAAGTTCACATACAGGCACTTTCTTTGATGAAGATGATTATGAAAAATGAATTAAATGCATCAACCAAATCCAATAACATAAGTATCGTGTCTATACAAATTCTGATTTTTAATAAAGAAGTTTATCTAATTGCATCAGGATTGGGTATCCCTACTTATATATAATTGAATGTAAGAAAAAATGGAAGTAGCATATCGAAGTATTAAATTGATAAAGGGAATACATACGAAAGTTTATAAGTTTGTTAATTGATACTTTATAAGAGGTCGTGAATTCGAAATTTTTTTATTATTTTGTAATTTATTTCTTAATTAATTTAGTACATGCGTGAGGTGTACGATTATATATAAAAATTTATTAATTAATAATTAAGTTCCGTCGAATAATTCGTGATATATTCGACTCATCCAATTAGGTTGCTACATCATGCAAAAAAAAGCGCTCTTTCCTCTTTATTGCACCTTCCTTCTCAAAATAGAAATTTGCCAAAAAAATCTATTTTATTTTATTGCTCCTTCCTTCTCTCTCTCTCTCTCTCCAACCCTTTTCATATTATCCAAAAAGAGATGATTATTTTGTATTCTGGAGATAGAGTTTTCGAGAGTCAGCATTGGAGAAGCATGCATCATTGTGAGTATGTGAAAATCATTACAATTTTGAGAATTTTTTATTTTTTTTTGTTCTGTTTTCTTTTTGCACGAATTTCCATGCAGAGATTGATCACGTAAAATGTACTTAAATATACATCTTCTGTTATTTACATGGTATAAAGGGTAATAGATTATTCAACAAAATGAATCATTTGTCTAGTTTATGGAGCTTTATAGAAGAAATGGTGCCATGATCAGAAACGGGATCATTTTATCTTAACGATAAAAGGACAATTGGTATATGAAACTCTGACTATTTTTGGGTTTTTTTAAAAAAAAAAAATCTTCAAAAATTTGCATTGTATGCAATCAAGTTTGTGTTCCTGTTTTCTACGCATGCAAAAACATATACATCTTCTGTTATTTACTTGGTATAAAGGGAATTAGGTTCTTCAAGAAAATGAATGATTTGTCTAATTTATGGGGCTCTATAGGAGAAATGATGCCAAGATCACAAATAAGATCATTTTGTTCTTAATGACAAGGACTAAGTCTGTGCACGAAACTCCTACTTGAAATATTTGCATTGTTTGCAAAAGATAGCTCTACTTTTTTGGGCTCTATAAGAAATTGGTGACTGATCATCACAAATGGAATCGTTTCATTTTAATGAGATTGTTACCAAATCTGGATTATTATACATAATCAAGATTGCTCTAGGCCAGGCGGGGTAAGTCAGACATGAACCATCAAGGGACCGAAGATCCCAATATGGTGGTGTCTAATCTTGATCAATGTTCCGTCATCCGTGAGCTGGCTAATGTGGAGATATTTCCAGGGTTACCAAAAAAAAAAAAAAAAAGATTGCTCATATAATGTAAATATCTATACAGGATTGTTGATCATCAATTAGAATTTGATTCTTCATACTCCTTGTCACAAGTATACAGATGATTGCATATATGTTACATTACCAATTGCTTTAAACTTGCGATTATTCATTAGTAATTAATTTTCGATTGATATAGGCCTCATTCGGCTTTCTTGATCTTGTTTTAATGGATTTGATAGAAGAAAATTGAAACAATCGAAAACATGGGGGAGCTGAATGTCACTAAGGATAAAGATGTTCATGCTTTCAAGCCATTTGATTCCAATTGTTTTTCAATGTATCTTGATCTGTTGGCTTATTGGGGAATTTCATGGTTTTGAATGATGCTTTGTAAAAGATAAATATGTAGTTGTCATATATAATATGACATACCATGACCTGATCTACCCTATTTCGAAATGCTATACAGGTTGAATTCAACTTTTTGATGTGTGCATATGCGTGACATTTTGGTTATCCTGACCTTCATCATCTATGTGACCGTTTCTGCACGATGTTCAACTCTGGTTACAAGTCACAATATATCGCTGGCCAGAAAGAGAAATTCGTAAGGTAAATATAGGGAGCACTTTCTGTCATTCTGTTGTGCCCGCGTCGCCTTTTTATCTGTAATTTCTTTTATTCAGTTAAACGCATTAGTTTGGATATGCATTTAATTGCTAAGGGTGTGTTTTTGACTTTATATTTGCTAAGTTGAGCGGAGAAAAGGATTATTTGGGGAGATTTCACTATATTTTTAGCCATTTGGATTTTTTTTTTCTTGGTCAGCAAGAATCAGTTTATACCGGAATTTATTTTGTTAGCCATTTAGAATTTAGTCTTGTTGGCAATTGAAAATTGATGCTTTCTTTATGTTTTCTATATCCAACTGCTTTAACATTTAATTTTTCTGTTGGAGTTCAAACATAAAAAATTTCTGATTAGTTATGGACCTTGTATCTGTTTTAGTCATCCTTTTATCGATGAAATGAAATATTTAGGTCTTTCACTTGGATCATAGAAGTTAAAAAATTTTAAGTTCTTCTATTCTGATGCATCCTCTTGAATTTTGATGTACCTTTTGCAGCTTAAAGGTATAAAAACTGGACGATAATTGAAACTAGGGAGCGTGTTAAAAAGAAGAAGCTTATTGTTGTTCGCAAGATTGATTTCTCGCCAAGTAGATATGCATCTACATAACATGGTTATATAGACACAGTTTGTTTTCGAGCTAAATGAAGTGCAGAAGATTGAGTTGAGACTGATAAATTGTCATAGTATGTTACAGATTGGAGGACTTGGAATCTCGATCATTCAAAGCTGATATGGCTGGAAAGACTAGAGGTGGTTTTGGTATAGAGGGAGTATATAATCCGGTCCATTCGAGCAACAAAACGACAAAATCATTTAGTTTAGGATTCAGAAGTGGATCTGAAGAACTTATGCGATCAATAAAATCAGGAGTTACCAAGGGAGTGTTTCCAGAAGATCTTAAAGTTTCTGAGAGGAAGATATTTGATCCTCAAGACAAGACTCTCTTGTTCTGGAATAAGCTTTTGGTCATATCATGTATTCTTGCAGTATCCGTGGATCCTCTGTTTCTCTATTTACCAGTTTTTGATCCTGAGGGAATGTGCCTCCATATAGACGAAAGTTTAGCGCACACAACTACAACTCTTCGTACAATTATTGATGCCTTTTACCTTATTCGTATGGTTTTCCAATTCCGCACAGCTTATATTGCTCCATCTTCTCGAGTCTTTGGCCGAGGTGAACTTGTGATAGATCCTCAACAAATAGCAAGCCGATATCTACATCGTTATTTCATTGTGGACCTTCTTTCTGTGCTACCTTTGCCACAGGTTCGCATAATACTTTCAACTTCTGAAACTACTACTAATTAACACTGCACATATCATCTAGATGTAGTTTTTCTTATGCTCTTTTTTGGTAACTCTCTAAGTATGAGATCTCATATGTGTAAAGGGAATTTGACACTTGTACAATTATTATTTGGAGTATAATCATCCAAGTATAATGCTATTTTGATACGTATTTCCCAATGTGTAGAATAGATTCCATGTTTATGTATTAAGCCTAATAGAAGGGGACCATTTGGTGCAACAGTATAGTGGTCTCCATGTGACTTGGAGGTCCGGTCTGACTCTTCCCTAGAACCCGTTCATAGTCACATGAAGTACTTAAGATTTCATTTCAGCTTCTTGAATGTGAACACGAATTCATTGATATCACATTTCAGATATAGTAATCATGCTAGCATTTTAGCCCAATCATTTTCACACTAATTTTAATAGAGGTCTCTTAAACATCTGTAGTTCTATTAACTTCCACTGGTTGAGCATGTCAAATTCAGTAAAGAAAAGAATATTTCTATTAAGAGTAGATGTGTCAATTATTTTAAGGAACCTGAATTTACAAGGATTTACACAATATCGTACCTTGGATTTTTGCAGTGAAGTTTCTGACTTTTCTAGCAATAACTAACGAAAAAGGATTCAAGAATGGCTGCCTTTGTGATGGGAGTGGCAAAGTTCCATTTTTTTTCATAAAAGTGTTTTATAAGTGTGTGCTATGGCTTTAAATTGTAACTCGGGTTTAAGTCTATGATATTAATCTTGCTTGTCAGACCGGGGGGCTTATGGGCCTGCTCCGTGACAGTCTCTGTCTCTCTTTGTGTGTCATTGTTTTTGAATGTGAGTAGTAATACGATCACAAAAATTTTGCTGCTTTAAAATTTTCCTGTCTCCTGATTTTCTCAATATTCTGCAGATTGTGGTTTGGAGATTTCTTCAGAGATCAACAGGCTCAGATGTTTTGGGTACAAAACACGCATTGGTGGTCATTGTGTTTCTTCAGTATATCCCTCGATTTTTGCGTTTCGTACCACTAACTTCAGAGTTGAAAAAGACTGCGGGTGTCTTTGCCGAGACTGCTTGGGCCGGGGCTGCATATTATTTGTTGTGGTTCTTGCTTGCTAGTCATGTAAGTAGTAACACACTGCAGTTGTGCTTTATTATGTTCATCTTGATCTTCGGCGATTCACGAGTTATATCAAACATAATAGAATAACTCATCAGTGAAAATTACAGATATACGGTGCCTTCTGGTATTTGTTAGCTGTTGAACGGAAAGACACATGCTGGGAGACTGCTTGTAAAGAGGATCCTAAATGCGACACAAATTTCTTGTACTGTGCACGCGAAGGAAGTATAAACATAACGGATTGGAAAGGCATTGGACAAACTGTTCTTGATCCTATATGCTCTCCTCAGGACGAGGGTGATGAAGGAGAATTTAACTTCGAAAAGGCTGACAAGAATGATCAGGATGACAAGGAGAGGGAGAAGTTTAATTTTGGGATATATGAACGAGCTGTAGGGTCTGGTATTCTGGACTCGGAAAATTTCATCTCGAAATACTGTTTTTGTTTATGGTGGGGTTTACAGAATCTGAGGTGAGCAACCTCTTTCTCCCAAGTTCGATGTGTAATTCTCATGTTCTTTTGAGCTGTTGGTGAAATTGATCCCCTTTTCGAGCTCTCGATAGGCTTGTGCTTCTCTGTGAGTCTGTGTAGTGAGTGTAGCATAGATGTAATATTCGATGAAAAGCCCAAAACTACGCTAGCTGTTAGCATCCCACACAGAAAGAAAGAGCGCAGAGCTTACTCTTTCACATTTCAGTGTATTGCGCTAGTGCTTTTTACCTTCACAAAGCCTAATGAACCGCTTTGCTTTCCGAATTTTGTACAGTACACTTGGCCAGGGGCTTGAAACCAGTACTTATCCTGGAGAAGTTCTCTTTTCTATATCAGTCGCCATTTTTGGGCTCATCCTGTTTGCTCTTCTCATTGGTAACATGCAGGTATGTGGGAATATTTTAGCAGTCAAGTTTCGTGAGACACTTTTGCTCCGGGCATGAAGTAGCTTCTATTAATCTGTTATCTAATCAATTGATGTTCGTTTAAGGACAATTTCTTTCTTACAATCTATATTGGTGCCTGTTTTTATTTTCTTCCTCGTCAGAATGCATAGTTTTTGCCAGAATTGTCTTAGAATGTTTCAGCTTATGATTTTAAGAGCATATTGTTTCTGCACACAGACGTATCTTCAATCTCTCAGTGTCAGACTTGAAGAGATGAGGATCAAACGACGCGACTCTGAGCAATGGATGCATCACAGAGTGCTTCCACCAGAGCTAAGAGAAAGAGTTCGACGTTATGATCAATACAAATGGCTGGAAACAAGAGGAGTTGATGAAGAAAGCTTGGTTCAGAGTCTACCAAAAGACCTTAGGAGGGATATCAAGAGGCATCTCTGTTTGAATTTGGTCAGAAGGGTATGTATTCTGATGCTTACTTTTGGGTTATTTGGATTGAGGATGTTTATTAAGGCTAGTACCTTGTTAGACAACCACTATACTATGTCTATAATCCTATAACTTAATAAGTCGTTAGTGTAAGTGGTTGAATTCTTTCTATAGTCCCGTATTTAGTAATTTCCGAACTTAGTCTCCTTTGATTATTTATCAAACATTAATTGGAATGAATCAGAATTTTTCTTCTATGAATAATCGGTATAAACATCAGCTGCGCTAGCGAAAAGAATAGAAGTCATCGGTTTATCAACAACTAACCATGTCTGTGCCAAACTTTAAATGGTGGTGTTTGCAGGTTCCACTTTTTGCAAATATGGATGAAAGGTTACTTGATGCCATTTGTGAGCGGCTTAAACCAAGTTTATATACAGAAAATACCTATATCATTCGAGAAGGGGATCCTGTTGATGAAATGCTCTTTATTATCCGTGGGCGCTTGGAAAGTGTCACGACAGATGGTGGAAGAAGTGGATTTTTTAACCGCGGTTTCCTTAAGGAGGGTGATTTTTGTGGAGAAGAGCTTCTCACATGGGCGCTGGATCCGAAAGCAGGATCTAACTTGCCCCCATCTACTCGGACTGTGAAGGCTTTGAGAGAGGTTGAAGCATTTGCCTTAATAGCAGATGAAGTAAAATTCATCACAACTCAATTCAGGCGCATTCATAGTCGACAAGTTCAGCATACTTTCCGATTTTACTCCCAGCAATGGAGGACCTGGGCCGCGAGCTTCATCCAGGCTGCCTGGCGCCGATATTCTAGGCGGAAACATGCTGAACATGAGAATCACAGGGCAGAAGCCGGTCTACAAACTGCATTCAGAAATAATAATGCAACAAGCTTAGGTGCAACCATGTTAGCATCCAGATTTGCAGCAAACGCGCTGCGCGGCGTTCACAGGCTTCGTGACACCGGTTCTGGAGATGGTAGGTTGATGCCAACACTACCAAGGCCTCCTGAACCTGACTTTGGTCCTGGAAATGCAGATTAAGCTTTGTTTCTTAACTGTAGAAATAATACCAGTTGAAAATGTTACGATTATATGTTTCGCGATTTTGACCAAGTTTAGTAGGTGATTTAAAACTACGTAGGTATTGTTCTATTTCATACTTGGCCAGGCTGAGGAAGACTGGAGATCCATGTTCACCACTCATGAATTCTACATGAAATTGATGAACTAACATTACTCTTTGTTAGCTTTCAAGGTTGATTTTTTAAAATGTTATTTTGCAACTAATGTAAATCTCACAAGCCAAGTTTCTTGGAGTTGGAAATGATATATTTTGTGCTTGATAGCTATGTGTTACCGCCTCATTACTTCTTTTGCATGAAAATTGAAATTTATTTTTGTATTTCTGTAATCGTATTCGATTTTTCCTCTTCTTATTTCTATAAGTAGTCTTCTTTTAACATATCTTTCGTTCGAGTAATTTTTTAAAATTTTCTCTACGTTCGTTACCAAAAAGATTTAGAGATAGTTCGTAACAACAATAATTCTTTCATTTATTAGTTTTCTAACTTTTTTTTTCGGTTTTGCATAAGAGAAGGGAGCAATAGATAATTTCTTAATTAATATTGTCAAGTTCTGTAAATAATGGAAAGGAAGCAAAACATAATTTCTTAATTAATAGGTTGCTTTTTTTTTTTTGTCAAATAATTAATTAATAGGTTGCAAGTGCCCGAAATTTTGATTACTTATTTTTCATACTTCAATTCTGTGCATAGCACGAGTTTTTCGTTAGCTTATTATTTAAAGTGAAAACTATAAAATAAACGTAGAAAATTTAACGATCACTATGAACTACAAATAATTCCCATTTATTTATTGCCTAGCCCATGTCTAAATTAAGCAAATTAGTTTATAAAATACTGTAGTTTTTTCATATAATATTGTCGACTCGAACAATTTAAAATATGAAGGGTTTCTCAATAGAAAAGAATCTCTCGGATAATAAAGTCCCTCCTATATTTCATTGGAAATAGGTTTGACCCCACTAATAACCGGATCATCCAATTTTACCGCATGGTAAATTTGTCTCACAATTAGTTCAAAAGGAGTCACATATATGATAGAAACCCCTTTAGTGGTGCGTAGCAAATGTGGGTAGGCTTTATTTCAGATACAGTCAGTGACTTAAAGCTATGATAATAACAGAAATTACAACTCAGTCAACTCTAGTCAATACAATAAATCAATAATCCTCAAAGAATGCAATACCTTTGTCCCTTAGTTCAATAGCTTTCATGTACTAATAACATGATTTGAACTGTCAAAGAATACAATACCTTTATCCCTTTTTTTTCTTTTTTTCTTTTTCTGTCAATATATGTGTTGCTATTATGTTCTTTTATATGGGTGAATCTTATATATATGTAATATTTATTTATTTTTTTAAAAATTAATATCAGTCTAAATTAATAAAAGAGGTTTCCTCAATATACCTTTATCCCTTAGTTCAGTAGCTTTCATGCAAAAAAGAATGATTATCCTCGATAGTAATTAATGGATGTCTTTTATAATATCGCTTTCAAAAGTCAAAAGGTCTTTCTTTGAGTCAATGTTGATAGATTTTATGTCTAAGTATTTCACATCATGTATCTTCTAAGATGAGTTATGTCCTAAATGTATCAGGGCTTCGACTTATTTCCCAAATCAAAGTTTGGTCACAATTCTCCCTTTTCTTTTTTTGGTAGAGATGTTCAAGGTTCTTGTCAACTACCAACTATCGACCGGATCTCTTTTCATGGATTTTAGGTATTACTAAATCTAACCTAGTCTTAGTCGATCACACTAAAGCATAACATCCAACTATGGAAAAGCCTCCTTAAGGGTGAATTAAGTTAGTTAGTTCGGCCCGAGACACGTTCGTTGACAAAATTGCCGTTGATCAAATCTAATGCCTAATCTAACCTCGGCTCAATTCATTTTAATGTGAATCAAATACAATATTTAAAAGTATCCCCATCATAAAAAAACGTTTTCTCACATTTTTCAATAAATAGCATGAGATAATGATTTAGCACCGAAAAGTTTCAATAAAAAAAGGAACTTTATCTACATGTATAGATGAGTATCAAGAAAGAAAATCCAAATGCCAATGGTGGTGGTACATCAAATATGGTCCTACATTCCACTAGCCATGTTTTGCTTGCTACCTCCTAAGCACAAGATAGCAACTATTGTGAGACATTTAGGCTCCGTTTGTTTGCTGTAAAATATTTTCCCGAAAAATATTTTCTAGATTTTACAGTGTTTAGTAATACTGAAAAATTAGTCAACCGTAAAATGTTTTCCGGTCAAAAATTGCGGCTGCTTTTTCTTAATTTTACGGTGTTTGGTAACACCGGAAAATTAGTCAACCGTAAAATATTTTCCGGTCAACAATTGCGGCTAGTACAAAATTATGTAAAATATTTTCATGTCCCTTGGGAAAAGAAAACATTTTACAAAACTTACGGCACATCCAAACACCAGAAAATATTTTTCAGTATTCTATTTTCCAGTAATATTTTCCTCTAACAAGTTATTTTACGGCAAACAAACAGAGCCCTGTAAAATATTTTATTTTCCAGGAAAACACTTTCCACGGAAAATATTTTACACAAGCAAGTTATTTTACGGCAAACAAACGGAGCCTTAACATTAGTTGGGTTTACTTTTTTGAATTAAAGCAGCAAAGCTACACATGTTAACATTTGTGAGCATACAATAATGATTAGTGCATGTGTTGCGTCTGCTGCAGTGTCAACGTCACATATATAAAGATGAGGATCCATGGTACCCGAGGATCAATTAGGCCACTCGTGGTCACGGATGATTTTGTGCTACAAAAAGGAGTTACTTTAATAATGTAACGTTCACATCGGTGAAAAAAGTATTGTTGTACCGTTTATAAATATATGTTATAAATTTAATTAATAATTCTGGTTAACTTATTTTAGTTTGGTGAATTTAAAATTCAAGTAATTATTGTTTAAGTTTAATCTTGCTCATAGGGCGGTGGATATTGTAGATTTAATTGATAACTTGAATGAATTATTTTGGCCAGTTAATTTACTCAAGTAGTTATTTTTTAAATCTTATAAAACTAATCTCACCCGCAGACTTGGAAATCAGAGCCCGAGTGTGACAAAAACGTCCAAGGTTTGAGCATAAAAAAATAAAAAAATAATATGGGTCTTACTAATATAGACACACATTAACATCACATGTAATGAAAGTGCTATGTGTTATCATTATGGACTATTAGAATGACCATTTGTAAGAAATTTCCCCTATAGAAAGGATAGATTTCATAGTAAGATTTTTCCCATGAAGTGGTCGTTGGATAATGTACCACCTCTTTCTCTTATTAGACAATTATAGAATAAGTAGTCACTTTATAAACGTATGTTAAAAATTTGTGTAACAAGTCATCAATTATTTATGTAATTAGTGAATTTGAAGCCTAAACCAATAATATTTTAAGTTTATGCCTTTAGTCTTGATTTAAAATTCGGGCATTGTAAGCCTATGGTTTGATAATTGTAGTATCATAGACGAAAAGTATAAGAATTAAATATTGCGCAAAACAAAATGTTACCACTACCGGAAAGTAGGAGGTGTTGCCCCGTATAAGTTATATTTACAATCTTATAACGTCAAGTCAATCTTGAATTATGATTGAGTAATTACTTGAGTAAACTATTTTGAGCCTAATTGATATTGTCCAAAAAAATTGTTCTAAAAATAACCAATAAAACAAATTTCGAGTATGAAATTATAATTATGAGGCATGAAAGACCATCCCTGTATCTCTAACCATTTCCACTTTGATATGTTTGTTTAAACAATAGTCTTCTGTTTATTTCTTCGTTATGGAATCTAGCATGACAATATTATTCTTTGTGGGTGTAAAAGAACTTTAAACATGGTAAGGGTACAGTCACATGTCTACATGAGAGACAAGCACAAAGGAGACAAAGTATCTCCATCATATGCTTTTGGCCTTTATAGCAAAACTGATGCATGGGATAGCTCTTTCTGGAGATCTTGTTCGAAACACCAAAGTCACTCTTATGGAGATTGAAGAGCAACCTGTGGCAACTGAGTTTTAAGACTAGAGATGTCTTCTTTGTTTTCTCGGATGACGGGAATTCTCTTTGAAAAATATTTCAAACTTATAATAGAGGTGTTTAAATTTTAAAATACACGACGGTATTTGTAGTGGGTAGGGGTTTAAGAGTGGGGGTTAACCCACGTGGTATTTATAGTGCACTATTGGAAAGGGGTCGACCCCAAGGCTTGGTCTAATCTTGGATCTCATGGGTCTTGCCTTTGGAACACAATTGAGTTATTAGTACCACCTAATATGAGAACCAAGCAACCTTAATTGTAAATTCGAAGTGTCTACAATATTGACCTCTTTGGGTATTGTTAATGGCCCAACAACATTTTGCCCCAAGCTGCCTAACATCTTTTACTCTCCATAATAAGTATGTTACTAAATCTAATCAATTCAGACTTTAATAGGAAAAAATTAGAGTGATTTAGTTGTTCACCATTAATATTTTTTTTAAAAAAATTCATTGCATAGCAACCTTTCAATAATTTAACAGAAATATTGAATGTGCATGAATAGATGAAGAATGGAATAAAGTACTACCAAAAATATTTAAATACTAGACACTAGGCACAAAGTGTAGCAAATAAGACAAATAATTTTTTTTTTGACACAAATAAATCTTTTAATGAGAATTAAATTAATTTTTTAGCTTAAAAATAATTTTAAAATAGCTATTTCCATCAACAGCCCTTACAAGGTTCATCCAAACTGTTTGACTGCAGGCATTCAAGTTTCAATTGGGTAAGACTCCCCTACACGCTTACCAATTAAATTAATTTTTCAACTTAAAAATAATTTTAAAATGTACACATTTTCTTTTTTTAATTGCACCGCCTTTGATTCTACGCTGCCCTTTTGGAAAATGTAAATTTTCTTTAATTGCATAGTTTGTGCAATTGGTGTCAAAACTGCAAATTCGAACCAAATCATACTCAGTTAAATACCACATTGTTAAAGTTTTTATTTATATCACTAATGGAAAATTTGTATAGTTGCAGGAATTGGATGACTTACTTATTTATCGTTAATTAAATTTCAACATTTTGATCACAAAATAAAAAAGAAAAACGAGGTCTTTATTTTGGATTTTTCAGTTAATCGTGGTAGTCATGTATAATTAAAGGTGTGCACTAACGCATCGTGTCCCGAGCTATAGCTTTGTTGCGTGGATTGCAATGCTCGATAGACTCCCTACCAAACAACGACTTATTTCATGGGGTATGCAGGTTGATTGTAAATGTGTGCTCTGTGGTATGATTTTGGAGTCTAGAGACCACCTCTTTTTTGGGTGTTCTTTCTCTAGGAGAATTTGGCTCAAGGGTTTGGAGTTATCCAAAGTATCTTTCTCCTTGTGTGACTGGGATGCTGCCTTGGATTGCATGATTAGAACTGCCAAATCTAAAGACCTTCAGTTGCGTATCATTTGCTTATTTTTTTCCTCAGCTATTTATCACCTATGGGGTGAAAGAAAAAGAAGAGTTCATGACCAGTAGGGTGAGACTGAAGAAACTATTTTTAAGAAGATTAGATTTGTAATTATGCACAAAATTAGCATAGAAGGTAAATTCAAGAAAACATGTACAAATCTAGAACTATGTAGAACTTGAAATCTTGACTGTACCAAGCTTCGGGACTGAGCTGGTTGGGTGCCTAATATCTAATGTATGAGTTTTGTTGAGTTTCAATAAATCAATTTGCTAACTTAGCAAAAAAAAAAAGAAAAAGAGAGCACCCTATTTTATTCCACTATGTATAATAGAATCGTTATATGACATTATATGACTACCAAACAGACTGGTCCGTATTGTCATCATCACCATTAGATTTTTATGGTTTCTGTATAATTTAGTTTCCTTCGAAATTCTAATTTTAGGCCTTGTCCACTTCTACAAGACCCAGCATGTGCTCTTTTGTTAGTGTGAGACATACTACGAGTATAGTTTATAATTTCATGTTATGGACTTAAAATAATCACTCAAGTAATAAATTTTGAATTAATAAATTTAAGATTTAAATTGTTATTTTTAAGTTTATAATATTAGTATCATTTGCAAATTTGGGTGAAGGTGTCTATACACTTGACGAGAGTGGTATGTGGTATATAAAATAGTATTGTGAAATTAAATGCTAATTCGAGTTAAATAAATTAGTATTTAAGATAATTAATATTAAATGTATAATACTTCCTCACAAACTTAGAATCTAGACTTTTGCAATGTAATACAACGGTCAGTGATCAAAGTCACAAATTCCAGTTTATTATGTTTTCTTTCTTCTGTCTTTTCTATTTTTAAGTATAATAAAATTGAAATATTTGATAAATTATTACTCGATTATTTTACTTTAAAACAAAACGAAAACAAACGGGTAACGTCCTATGGATGGCAGGTAAGTCCAGTATTTTTTTTCTGATAAAACACATCAACCATCAACACCCCTTTTTCTTTCTCTCCCTCCAATTTTCTTCCTCCAAGACCTCAACCTGCAAAATGCTTTCCTCTATAGTCAAAAAGCACCTCTTGGGTCCCCACCCCCCCACGCATTTTCCCCACCTTCTTTAATCTTCATCTCCCAACTCCACCTCAAGTTACAATGTATTATGCCTCATAGGCTAGTCTAGTAGCAAATAAGAAAAATAATATCTCATAAATTTAAGATTTTTTTTTTTCTGTTTATTAATTCATATTTTTGGTTGATTTAAAATATGTGTTGAAATGTATCGCTACACTTATGAGTTTATCAGTTAATGATCGAGTCCTATCAGTTAAGTTTTTACATTAACAAAAAAAAAAGTTACAATGTATTCTAAGTCTTACATTAAAACCAAAAATAAACCAAAAAACAAAAAACAAAAAACACAACCCCAAATATAATGAAATACACCATCATTGTAATATTGGATCTAATGTTTAGGTGAAATGGTTAAATAGTGATTTGCTATAATTAAATATCCTGATTTTGAACTTATACCCTATATTTGATTGTTGACTGAGCTAAAATACGTATTACAATGACTCAAGCTTAACAATTTGTATATGGCCTACCAATATATTGATTCCAAATATTTAATTCCGTATTGACATTCATTATAAATTGAACTTATATTTCTTACAAAACTGATATAAGATAAGATGTCACAAACTCTCCCCTTAAATACATTACATCCTTATCACACCAAACATAATAAAATCACACTACAAAATCACTAAATAGCAAAGAAAAGATTTACATCTTCGCCTAATGACCTGCTCGAACATTACATGTAATGACTCCACACAAAATTCACCTTTTCTATGAACACAAAAAAAAAAAAAACATTCTATAATACCACAACCTGCAAAATCCTTCCCTCTTTAGTCAAAAGCACCTCTTGGGTCCCCCCTCATTTTTCCCACTTTCTTTAATCTTCATCTCCCAACTTCTACTCAAGTTACAATGTATTCCAACTCTGCATTAAAACAACAAAACCAAGAAAACAAACTTAAAAATACATCTTACACAATCCCAAACACAATAAAATACACCAACAACATCAATATAGTACTATTGCTAATTCATACTCATATGATTATCCATCTGTAAAGCAAAGCATAACAAGACTCAATGTCCTAAACTTTCACACACACATACACACACACATCAAACAAGAACAAATGCACCATCTTCCCAATTCCTCCACCATATAACTCATTTTTTTCCCCAACAAAACAACCTTAAAGGCTTAAAAAATCATAAGCACAATGCCTTCAAGGCAGCTAAATGCTTCAACTTCGAGAACCAAAACAACTATAATCTTCCTCACAATCACAGCTTTTGCTTCACTCATAATCCTCTTTGCCATCATCTATTTTCTTTACTATCTTTGGTACTCATTGGTCCACAGGTCAAGGACTAGTCCATTTGATTCCACAACCCAACTTGTTAAGCTCCAAAGATTCACTTACAAAGAGCTCAAATCAGCCACCAATGGCTTTAATGCCTCCAACATCATAGGCAAAGGTGGTTCAGGCACAGTTTTTGGAGGTATACTTAAAGATGGTAAACTTGTAGCTATAAAGCTTCTTGATTCAAATTCATTACAAAGTGAAAGAGAGTTTCAAAATGAGCTGCAAATTCTTGGTTGGTTAAGAAGATCTCATCTTATTGTTTGCCTTTTGGGTTATTGTGTTGAGAAAAGTAAAAGAATTGTTGTGTATGAGTACATGCCTAATAAGAGCTTGCAAGAATCATTGTTTTCTGAGTCAAATTATAGTCTAAATTGGCCTACAAGGTTTGATATTGTTCTTGATATTGCTAAAGCTTTGGCCTTTTTGCATCTTGAATGTGATCCACCAGTGATACATGGTGATGTCAAGCCTAGCAATGTGTTGCTTGATTCAGAGTACAGGGCTAAGCTTTCGGATTTCGGGTTAGCAAGATTGAAGCTTGAGGCTGATTTTGGGGTTGATATGTTTAGTCAAGACTTAGGGAAGAGTCAAGATTTGTGGAAAAGTCAAGAGCTTTCTGGGAATTTAAGTATAGGGGGAGGGGGTGGAGGGGAAGGTGAGACTCCAGCAATTAGTACTCCTAAGGAGAGTCATGATGAAGTGGATTTTGCTTTAGCTTTACAAGCCTCTTCTTCGTCGAAAAGTAGTAAATTAGTGTCTCATAATGTTAAAGGTTTAGCCTTGAGTTCTTTGAATTATAAAGGGAATGTTGTAAATGAGAGTGATTATAAGGGAAAGAATGTTGTGAAGGGGAAGGAAGTTTCGAGTATCGAGAATGGTGGGGAAGATTGGACTAGATTTGGGAATTATGATGATGAGTTAAGTAGTATTGATCATAGTAAGGAGTTTAATCTGAATGCTGGTATGTTTGGGGATGATAATCGTACTAAGGGTGCGAAGCAGTGGGGTAAGGATTGGTGGTGGATGCAGGACGGAAGTGGCGAATTGTGTAGTAAAGATTATGTGATGGAGTGGATTGGCAGCCAAATTTGCTCATCAACTAATGCAGATTGGGATGAAGAAAGGAAGTGCTCTCCTGAGAAATCGAACTTGGATAATTCGATGCCATTAGATAGATTTGAAGAAGTTAATCCAACGTCGTTTGGAGATCTTGGACTTGAGTGTCCCAAGAAGGACTTAGAGAAGGAAGAATCGAAGAGGTGGAGAATGTGTAATAAGAAGCATAGAAAGATGCAAGAATGGTGGAAAGAAGAGCACTATGATGAACTAAGCAAGAAGAGTAAATGCAACAAGGCAAGCACGCTCGAAAGCAAGTTTAAGAAACGTCTGAAAGTGCCACATTTTGGTTTGGGAAAACGTTTTCAGTTCAAGAGAAGAAAATTCATTCAAGAGAATCGAAACATTGATGATCAAGATAGGGAATTCAGCTTCAGAAGGGGTTGTAAGAAAAAGAATTCCCCTTCTTTTGGTAGCGATATGTGGAGTGGAGATCTCTTTAGTCGAGAGTTAAGCAGCACGACAAGCATGAGAGGAACTCTCTGCTATGTCGCGCCAGAATATGGAGGATGCGGGTACTTAATGGAGAAAGCCGATATCTATAGTCTAGGCGTTCTGATCCTCGTGATAGTCTCTGGTAGAAGGCCATTACATGTCCTTTCCTCACCAATGAAGCTTGAGAAAGCAAACTTAATAAGCTGGTGTAGGCAATTAGCTCATTCTGGCAATATATTAGAACTCGTCGATGAGAGGCTAAAAGACGAGTACAACAAGGATCAGGCAAGCTTATGCATCAATTTGGCCCTCGCGTGCATACAAAAGATGCCAGAACTGCGACCAGACATTGGCGACATAGTTAAGATTTTAACCGGGGAGATGGAACTTCCACCTCTCCCTTTCGAGTTTTCTCCCTCGCCGCCTTCCAAATTATTCAGCAGGTCAAGAAGAAAACAGCAGAGCAGTGGATAAACTAGTTGTCAACCCCCTTTGATCTGGTCTTTCATTCATCTTTTGTTCATCAAGATTTCAGTGAATGTAATATAGAATAGAGGAAGGGATGCAAATTCTTGTGTAGGGGCTTTTCTGTTTTTTAGGATAGATTTGTATGTATCTTGATAAATTGTAAATTAGATGAGTGCTGTCTGTTTTCTATGCCTTTTTACTGAGATCAAATGTCAAAGATTTGAAAACTCAGTCCCGGCCAAATTGTCAATTGTGTAAATAGTAGGTAGTTATCAGTCTTTAGGACGTGTCTAACTAATAACTTACTAACACATTGAACTTAATATAGTGATTCAAAATATTTAAGTCGTATTGTCAATGATAAAGAATTTAAGTCAATATAAATTAAATATAAATCTCTTTCAGAATCGATACAGGACGAGATTTAGTCACCGGAATGTAGTGTCATAATCTATAGATGCAGACTTGGGCATGTTTCATTCGAAAATACAAAGATTAGCATTGTATATGCAACTATGAGGTTTAGCAAGTGTCATCCCACACATTTAGAAGGTGGGGAGTTTATTTTCCCACTCCCTTATAAAATTTTTAATAGAGTTATGACACAGTATATAAATAGTAATTTTAAATTAAAAAATTAATCATAATTAACAACTTCACGTATATAATCGTAATTAACAACTTCATGTATCTCATAGAAGCCACCCATTTTAAGGTGGAGATTGATTAATGATCGAGTACCTTATCTTTATCCTCTAATCTTGGCTTTACATCCTTGGATGCTTTCCACTTTTTCATGCCTAATTATGAGAGCTGGTCCACTACACCAAGGGGTAGTTTTTGTTATTTGTTAGTATTTAACTTCCTTAATATGGTTGTAGCTAGTGCCGGTATGATTGCCACATTACTTTGAAATCTAATATATTTTTTTTTTATGATGAACAACTTATATAAGCTAGAATCGATTATTTTAAGATTAAAAACTCGTAAATTAGCAATACGTATACATATTTTAAATCAATTAAGAATTTAATAATATTTGTGATTGAAGGACATATATTAAAATTTAATTTAATTTAATTTTTTTTACTAAACGCAATAATTCTATTAAGGATGAAAAATATGTACAGTATTTAGGTTCCCCGAGGGGACAGTCTATCTAATATTTTTGTTGGTATACAGTAAGAAGTCTTTATCACTTGGCTAACATAATTATTACTACCAGACTACTGATTGCTGAAGAGTAATTTTCTGAATAAAGTTTGTATTATTGATTTAGGAACAAAGAATATCTAGGTGAGGTATAGAGATAATAAATCAATAAAATAAATTTTGTTTGAGAATGTATTTAAGTAATTAACGAGAACGTCAATCAGATTCTCAAGAGAGATGTATGTAATATAGTGAGTCTAAAGTAACGTACACAGAACGTAATAAAAAAATTTATAATTTATGAATGCATCTATTATGATTCTATTTAAAATAAGTTTTAAATCGGAACCTTGATCCACGATTAAAGATGATTTAGATCTTTTACTGCAGTTGGATATACTTACAAGTAATGGCATTATCATCTAGTAATATAATACAAAACAACTTTGTTTAAGTCAAACTTCATTACCTAAGATGAATCATGACCACTTACTTTACTACATTAATGGTGCAGACCATGCCAACTCTACAAGGAAATCAAGATCTTAGGCAAGTGACTTTGCTTAACATGTAATATAATTAGCTATGAATAAATTTATTGAGCATAAACATCAACTTGCATTTAGAATAATGACCATTCTATATTAATGTCAAACCAATATAAGACTTCAATAATATTGCTGACAAATATTCCCAGTTTGACCTAATGATTTTTCGGTGGTTATTTTACTTTTTGCCAAGCAAGCATATCCACTTTTCAAATATAGAAAATCTTTGATATGTGACATCTCTCCTTTAGATATGCTCGATCATTTTCTCTTATCCGATTTCTTTGATAGGTAACATAAACAAGGTTTGCAGATTTGTGCTTCCGACTATGGTTTGTATAATCAGGGGCAAATCTACTCTTTTAGATTGTCTGAGTTGTAATTCCCTACTTACAATCTTTTTAATTTGTAAAATTATTTAGACCTCACTTAGTCTCGTAATTTCACTAATTTTACTCTCCTTAAAATCACTTGATTCTTGCTGTCCAAATATCTTAAATTCGCCTTGTATTGTAACTAATATATTCCATCTAATATTTGTGTATTATTAACTAATATATTCCATTTTTAATATTTCTCATTGAGCCCAGCTTAATCATTGACATAAACTTGCAAGTCTTATGCATTGATAGGGTTGTCGTTATACTTTGAGGATAATTAAATGAGAGTTTAATTATTTGGGACAAGGTTCTGCATCGGAGATTTTGATTCACGCTCAATTTATTAGGTTAAACGATGCGGCAGACTTTATTTGTCCACAAATTGCGTTAAAGTAATCATGTTCATAACTGTGACAAGTGAATACTTTTAAGACATTTTAATTATCTTTTTTTGCTTATTCATTGCCACAATAGTAAAATTATCGAAATATATTGAATATGTAAATTGTTAGTAATGTGGAGAACTTCTTAATAGAACCATCTTTGTAACAGAAAAAGAGAAAAGGAGCTTTTGGGCTTCTACGATCCACATCTAAAATCACGCATGATTGGTGGTGTTGGCATGCTTATTATACCCTGATGAAGTTCAGCCCTTGATGGGAGCTGATTGAAATGTTTTACATTGATGGGTTACATAAAAAACAAAAAGAAAAGAATAATTTAGAAGTGGTTGGATATCACATGAAGGTAAATACATTAGTCATGATGGTATACAAGATATCTAGTTTAGAAATAATTTCTTCTTAAATTTACACTTAGTTATCCAATTATATGGTTAGTTCGTCGTCCTTCTAATACATTGGAACTTCATTGACAAGCTTCCCACTGTGATCTTTTGAATATCATCCACCACTGACAGAGGCACATATGGGCCAGTGGGGGCTGCAGCCCCCACTGACTCATAAAAACGTTAAAATTTTTATGTATTTTTTTTTAAAAAATTATATATTTATATATTTTTAGTTAAAAAAAATTAATTAGTCCCTACTGAAAAAATAAAAGTACTCGTATAGTTTTAAAATTATGAATTTTAGCCCCCACTAGCTCATAAAAATGTTAAAATTTCTATGTATTTTTTTAAAAAAAATTAGATATTTATGTATTTTTAATTAAAAAAATTAATTAACCCCCACTGAAAAAAAAAGTACTCGTATAATTTAAAAATTATGAATTTTAGCCCCCAATGATAAAAATTCCTAGCTCCGCCCCTGTCCTCCACAATAGTGTTTGTTTGCCAATCAATGGCAGCTCCTAAAGAGCTGATTGTTTTAAGAACGACCTTTACATCACTCTCAATTATAATGCTCGTTATCTGCATCTGCCTAACAAACAGACATGCCAATCTGATAGCAAGTGCTTCAGCTTCCATAGCTGAGTGACAACATAAGGAGTTCTACACCTGAACCGTGAGAAAAATATACTGAAAATGATGCATAATCCTATGATTATCTGATTGACTTATGAATTCGTTCTTCGTGTATGCTTAGCTCACAAGTTTTATTCGGGTTGAGTTTGGGCAATATTTGGAAAATCTAAAATCACGTTTGGACCCTAATTCAAATTTTTGAGTATTTGCCTCTGAAACTTGTATTGTGCATTTGAGACATAAATGCAAGGTATGCATAACTTTTTCTTTTTTTTTTTCTAAACATGATTCTAAAAATATGCATTTGGCAAAATTCTACCAAAAGGTCAATCTATCATGCCCGTATACATTATGTTTTTCAGGTGACTTTAAAGGTCATAATCCTACACAAGTTGATACTTTCAGTCATTTATCACATATGGTAAAAAGAGAACTCTAGAGTCTTCAAACAACAAAAAAAATGTAACACTAATCCTCAAGGATATCAGGAATATGATGAGGGAAAAAGACGAATTTATGGAAGAAGATAGCTCCTATGTCTAATTGGAATCATCAATGAATTAAGATGTAGACCAAAAAATACGTTTGTGATAAATTGTAATTATTTGTATAAGAGATTATACTATTTTGTATGATATATAAGAAGTATGCCGCCCTTCAAGGTTTGTAATTAACTAATTTGTTGTCAATATAATTTGTTTACTTACCGAAAAAAAATAGTGTAACTACATGGGAGTAACAAAACCCTAATAGTTTAAAGCATGCAAATTATTGAGGTAAGATCAACTTGCACATAAAATATGCAAAATGTTTTTATTTATAATCTAGAAAAAGAAAAATTTCAATTATTTTAGAGTTTATTTAAGTGATTCAATGTGGTTCTAAACTTTGATATATTTGGAAAAACTAATAGACTTTTAGGATAGTACATGTATATATTTTCATTAGGTTTCTAATATGACATTGGGTTTTAAGAGAGTATTGTAGTTTTGGTGCAAATTGATGAAAAAGGTTTTTCACTACTACTTGCTTCTTCATATAGGTCTACACCACCCTTGTAAGATCACTCAGAATAATGCCCAATGTGGAGCAAATTATATAATCCATTCCAGTTTATAAACTATGATTTGATGTATAAAATTTTTGTTATGCACGAAAGTTTTTAAAAAGATTAGAATTAATTACTTCAGAGTTGATCACATTTTTCTCCTTTTGTTTTAATGTCATTGCAAGTCACTTTATGTTATAAACTGGTCCTATCATGGTATATTTCACGTAATCTATCCCGTCTGAATTAATAAATTCTCAAAGGAGGAGTGGATAGCTATATCTCATAAAGGTAAACATAAAAATTATTCCTTTAACATAGCTATCTCATAAAAGTAAACATAAAAAATAATTATTTAACAAATAGCATTTTTAAATAAATGTCTAATTGAGTATAGTTGTTTTGACTTTTCTTCTTTCATCATTCTCTAAATATATCATTACTTTTTTTGCTTTTTTTTCTTTAAGAAAGCATTAGAAGCTTGTGTTAGATCCTATCCATTATTATTTTTTTCCTTTTATCCTTTTGAGAAAGCATTTAGAAACTTGCAAAAGTTGTGTTTGATGCGAAAGTAGTCTGGCCTTGACGTTGCGTTATCATAGCCGTCAGACAATTCGCGATAATCAAGGGAAACGGTTTTTTTTTTTTTTTTTTTGTCAAAGGATAATTTCATTGATAAAAAAAATTACATTAACCAATTCCCATAGAGCAATAAGCACATGCGAGAATGGTTAGCAACCTAATCAGAAGTGACATTGGTTGTTCTTTGAATAAGCTTGAAGGTAGTACTGTTGTTATGAATGAGCTTCTCATGAATGTTAGAAATGATAGGATCAATGATTCAACTGGAAGCTGGGCTATTGATGGGTAGAGCATCAAAGACCTCCTTGCAGTCCATCTCAATGATGGTGGGAGAGTTGCAATAAAGGTTCGTCATCTTGACAGTTGAAAGAAGAGCAAATGCTTCAGCTTGTTGAGGAAAGTCGCAGCGGAGATTGAAGGCATTTCCATTGATGAGTTGGCCTGCATGGTTCCTACAAATGGATACGATACCCGCAAGGTTGCCTTCTGGAGAGAATAAGGCATCACAATTAATTTTGAGAGTGCCTCTATCAGGAGGTGTCCATTGAATTTGCTCTGAAGAGATAATAGCTCTTGCCACAGAGGGAGTGATCGAAGTGAAAGTTGCAGCTTTGAAGTCATTCATAAGTGAGCAAGCTTCTGTGACTATCTTGATTGGAGAGGACCAAATTCCTTCAAAAATAAATTTGTTGCGATTCTTCCAAATCTGCCAGCAAAGCTCGGCAACCAGTTCTTTGATAAAGCTAATCTCGTGACCTGAATTACGGCACTTGTCAAAGATGTCAAGATACTATGTGTCGAAACGAGAGATAGAGTTTTCATCTGGATAGTATTGTATCAGGGATGCAATCCAACAGTGACGACTTGAGGGGCAAAGAAGAAGGAGATGCTCGATTGTTTCAAGTGATGAGTTGCAGATTTTGCAAGTTGGGTTATCGGAGCATCTCCTTTGAAACTTATTACCTTCAGTAGGGAAAAAATTTCTGCAAGCTTTCCAAATGAAGGCATTAATCTTTGCAAGTGCCTTGGTGTTCCAAATAGTTTTCCAGAGATTCTTTGGGAACTGGTGAGAGGAGCTTTGGGCGTTAACTGGTTAGGGCTCAGTGTTCTTAAGTCATCTATATCCACTCTTGACGGAAAAGGATCCAGATTTAGTGTGAGGCCAAATGAGCTTATCTTTTCTGGCTGAGGAATGAATGTGTATGTTAAGTATGAGTTGGTGAGTGTTTTGGTCAAAGAGTCGGTTAATGATGCTTCTGTTCCAGGAGCCATTCGAAATAAGCTCATCAATAGTGTCGAGAAGGCAGCCTGCAGGTTTGGGGATGCTCTTGAAATTGGCAACCCATGGGTCTGACCAAATCTTGACAGCTTTGCCATCGCCGATTTGCCATCTGGTTTCCCTTCTAATGAGCTCTTTCCCAATTATAAGGCTATGGAATGCCCAAGAGGGCCTTTTGCCAGCTTTAGCGTCCCAGAAATTGCCATTTGGGAAGTATTTCCCCTTAATGATGCGAGCTGTAAGTGATGAGGGATTCTTTAAAATTCTCCAAGCTTGACCTACGAGAAAAGCTTTGTTCATGAGTTCAAAATTTTTTAAGCAAAAGCCTCCATCCCATTTAGAGTCGGTCATAATTTTCCAGTTGGTCCAGTGAATTCGATTGTTTCCATTTCGACTCCACCAGAAGTTGGAAACAATCGAGCAAATTTTTTTGCAAATGGATTTCGGAATGAGAAGTAGGGACATGATGTAGCTGGGTATAGCTTGGAGTACTGATTTAATTAGTATTTCCTTGCCACCCTCAGAGAGAAGGTTTTCTTTCCAGCCTTGAGCTTTTAGAGACATTCTATCAATAAGCCAATTGAGAGGTTATGCTGGATTTGGAGAGGTTGACGCTTTGTCCGGAGGCAAAACAGTAATGATAGATGCACTTTTTGAGTGCTAAGGCTTCAAGAGCGTTAGCTTCAAAGAATAATAGCGAATCGTCTGCAAACAGCATATGAGTCACTGTAGGGGCTTGCTTTGAGACTTTTTATTCCTTTGATGTTGCCAAGAGAAACTTGATTGTGAATGACCATAGAGAGAGCCTTAGTAAGAATCAAAAAGAGGAAAGGAGACAACGGATCTCCTTGCCTAATTCCTCTTTGAGGCACAAGGTAATAAATCACCATTAAAAAATATGTTATAATGAACTGTGGTAATTGTTTTCATGACAAGTTTGACCCAATTGGTGTGAAAACCGAGCTTAAGCAACAATTTTTCCAAGAAGTCCCATTCCACAAAGTCGAAAGCCTTGTTCATGTCAAGTTTTAAGGCAACTTTGAAAGATTTTTTACTTTTTGTGGTTCTAAGATGGTGCGAAATTTCCTGCGCAATAATCAAGTTATCCTGGATTACTCGGCTAGGAATGAATGCACTTTGGCAGGGTAATATGATGTCATTCATGAATGGTTTAAGCCTAAGAACGAGGACCTTGGAAATGATTTTGTAGAGCAAGTTTGTGCAAGAGATGGGCCTATAATGTGAAATGCTTTCTGGGTTTTGAACTTTTGGCACAAGAGAAATAAGGGTGTTATTAAGATCACCAAGAAAATCACCATTTGTAAAGAAGTTGTTGATAATGGAAAAAACATCAAGTTTGATGATGTCCTAATATTTATGGAAGAAAATACCTGGGAAACCATCTAGTCCTGGTGATTTAGAGGGGTGAAGACTCCAAGCTACATTTTTTACTTCCTCAAGAGTTAAAGGCCTGAGCAGTTCTTCATTCATTGAGGGTGTAACCACCTGGGAGATGCAATCAAGAACAATATTCATGTTTCTTGGGCCAGTGGATGTGTAGATTGTTTTGAAATGAGCTTCGATGGCCTCTTTAATAAAGTCCTATTGATCAATCCATTCGCCAGAGAGAGAAAGGATCCACAAAATTCTATTCCTGGCTCTTCGTTGGACTGTACTGGAATGAAAAAAAATTTGTGTTTTTGTCCTCGCACTGAAGCCATTGGATTCTGGATCTCGTAGCCCATAATTTCTCATCTTTGCTCCATAAATCCTCAAGCTTTGCATTAAGTTCCTGAATTTTCTCTTGGTTTTTGCTGGACCATGGTTCATTATGGAGGGAAATGAGTTGCTCTTTGACAAGATCAATCTGCTTTCTGGAATTTGGGAAATAATTTTTGCTCCATATAGAGAGATTTTTTTAGCAGGTCTTGATTTTTTTGCAGGTCAATAAAGCATTTTTCCTTGAAACTCTAAATCTGGGGTGATTCCATCTATCACAAACAATTTGTTTACAACTCTCTTCTTCTCCTAGGACGGCTCAAAGCGGAATCTTCTTTTAGGCTTATGAATCTTGAGCTCAGTAAAAAGCACAATTGGGCTGTGATCAGACCCGAGGGGTAGGTGGTTAACAACCCAAGCATCTGGATAAAGAAGAATCCATTCCGAGGTACAAACTACCCTGTTTAGTTTCTCTTTAACAATTACATCTCCTTGGCGATTGTTGCACCACATGAATTGGCATCATTTGGATTCGATATCAAGAAGCTTATTATGGTTAAGGAATTCTTGAAACTTGAGAATTTTTTGAGTTGATCTCTGCCTCTGACCTTGTTTTTCAGCTTGGTTTTTTATGCCGTTGAAATCTCCAATTAAAAGCCAAGGTTGACTTTTGTCTGCTTCCAAGTCATTGACTTTTGACCAAAGATGTTGTCGTTCTTTGAAGGTTGGTGAGCCGTGGATGACAGTGAGTTTCCAGTTGAGGTGGAGGTTTGTGGTAACTGCTGCATGAATCTAGTTGTGGTAGTGGGCGATGATGCGAATAGAAATATCTTTTGACCAGAGGAGAGTGATCCCTCCTGAAAGGCCATCAGGGTCAACACAAAAGAAGTTGTCATAACCAATTTTTTTGAAGACTTTGATGAGCTTTTGTTTCTTGTTTTTTGTCTCAAGTAGACTTATTAGGTTGGGCCTGTAGTGAGAGACTAGGTCTCTTAAGTTCTGAACTGTCAAGGAAGTACCCATTCCTTAACAGTTCTAGCATAAAACGATCATTTGTCCTGTTGGGGCTGTTCAAGGACAGACCCCAATTTTCCAAGGGATGCTACATTGGCTGTAAGGGATGCCTCATAGGCTGCAGAAAGAGATACATTACATTTTTTCTTGCTTGATTTTCCAGAGTCTTGTTTTGGAGTAAAACTCCAACTCTTTAGAGGTTGCTCTTCTATTGGGATGTCAAAAAGAGATTCTTTTGATTTGGATAAGCTATTGTTATTAATTGAATCTGCTGTTTCCTTTTGTACTGAGATTTTCCTTCTTTTCGAGGTTGAGTCTCTTGTTTCATAATACAGTTTTCTTTTGGTAGGTTGGGGCTGGGTATTTGGTGATATGGATGATGGGCTAGCTAAATGTGCTGGTAATGGGCTGGATTTTAGGGTGGGGATTTTTTGAGTAAATTTGGGTGTTTGGCTGTTAGGTGTAGGATCAGAGGTTGGGCTGCGGGTTTTCTTGGTTTGGGGGACCTGGTTTGTGTTGTTGTTTGGGTTGGTTTGTTTAGGTGGGGTTTGGTTTCAGTTCTTGTTGAGGTTTGGTTGTAGGTTTTGGTGGGGTTTGAAAATTTTTGAATTGGGTTGATTTGAAGTGTCAGGAGAGTAAGAGCTCGAGCCTTGTGCCCCTGAAGAGGAGCCAGAGTTTTTGTTGCTGAGTGTGCTATTTTTGGTTAAGGACTCAGAGTCTTTGACTGATGGTTCAAATTGGACTTTTGTTTTGCCATTAGAGGGGGAAATTTTCCTTGAATGCGCCTCGAACGAAATCTCTTAAGCACGCGCCTCCCTGTGATGGGAGTAAGAAGATGACGGCCTGGTGGATTGCTTGCTTGGTGATGATTTCATCCAGGGGCCAAGAGTATCCGGCTCAAAATTTTCTGGAGGGGGGGCATTGTTCTCTGACGGTAAGTGACATGATTCAATGTCATGAGTAATGAGACCGCAGCGAAGATAGAAGTTGTTCAATTTTTTGTATTTGAATCTAATCCAAAGGTTGGGAAGACCATTTCTTGGAAGGGGGAAACCTGGGACGAGAGGCTGATTAATGTTCCATTTGATTCTCATGCGTAGGATGTTGTTCCTACTGAGTTTGCCTTCTTTGAATGGCTCAATTTCTTCAAGGTCACCCAGATATGAGCGGATAAGATTAGCATTGTAGTAGGTGATGAAACTGAAGGGTAGGTTGTGAACCTGAATCCAAAAAGAGGTGAAGCTGAGGTCGACCTCTTCAGCAATGCGGTCTGGTTCCCATGTTTGGAAGAGAAAGTGGTGGCCTTGGATGGCCCAAGGTCGCTGATTCCAAGATTTTTCTTTGTTTTCATTGGTTTTGAAGTTGAGGATGAAGGTGTTATGTTTGAGTGGAATTAGCTCAACTGGGTTTTTTAGGCCCCAAGACCTGTTGATGGTGCTTGTCTGTGAGAAGTCTCCCAATGAGAGCATGGCTTTCTTGGGTTCCTTCATCAAGTAGAGGGATGAGTTGGATGGATTTAATGTCTTTTTTAGAGGAGGATGACATGATGAGTTACTGTGGAAGTAAGCTGAAAGGCAGATGAAGTAAATGAAAGGTGAGTAGCAAATGTGGAGTGAGAAATGGCTGTGTAGAAAATGAGAAGGGAATGCAGATTCAGTGTTTGCAGGGATGTTGTTTGAGAGTGAATTCTGAAATTTAGTTAAGGATCTAGGGATGAAAGCTTAGGAAAAAGGGTTATTTAGCAGGTAGGGGCGGAGTTTTAGAGAGAAGGGAGAGGAAAAATTGTAAAGAGAGAGACATCTATCCCTCACTTGCGTTTTCACCATAAAAACATAGAATGAGGGAAACGGTTCAAATAATCGTGGAGACTCGTGATCAATTTTTGTGTGTAATATCTTAAAATAATTTAAATTTTCCTTAAATCAAAAAAGAAAAAAAGGATTCAAATAATTAAACAAATATGAGAACTAAGCAAACTAAGACAAATCGAGTTTTTATCTCATTAAATGGGGTTGATAAATCGAGTGTTTAGCAAAAAATAAAAAAATTGAAATTCGAAGAGTAGTTATCTTTTCAAGCATGCAATACTAGTTGGTATAATTGTAAATTATAATATCAATTAAGGGGATGTATCATGCTTCTTGTCTTTCTTCAGGAGTAACAACAAAGGTTGAGGGGTATGATTCACTGCAATTAAACCAATAGGGTTGGAAAATACCGCAATTAATAAGTCAATTTGTGTATTAATTTATCTCACAATATACATGTTTTACCTGAAATACTGGACAAATTTAAAAATCAATTCGCAGTCATCAATTTGATTCCTAAGGGAACTTTGTTGCATAGACGTGACACCCTTAAGAAACTCAATAACCACCTACAAGTCTATTTCCACACCAATTAGATTTTAAATTTAATTCTAAGCCAATTTTTGTTTACACACTAAGCTTTGGAATCCGATTTTCAAAAAAATTTAAGCTCAAATTCCAATTCCAAGATCCAAATTATATGGATCAAAATAACAAACTTAGGTAATACTCTAATTAATAATATATAGTAGTTGCTTAACCATCTTTCCTTCCATGTTTACTTTGCCTCTTGCTAAGCTAGTCAATCCATCTCCCTCAATAAGTTTTGAAAAAAGAGCCGTTGGGTCAAAGCCACTTTGCCTTAGGGTCAAAACCTAATTATGGTGTCACTAAGGCTTTAGTTTAGTGGTATGTAACTCGTTATGATTGGAAAAGGTTACGTTTTCAAATTACGCTGATTACATTGTACGGTTTTAAACCTCTCTTGAATTTATCAAAAAAAAAAACCTAATTATGGCCTTTGAAAATGGAGCTTTGTTACAAGTATATCAAAATTGGAAAAGGGAAAATTACTCCAAAAGATTCACTTAGAGATAACCATACAAAAAAATCGATATTAATATAATAGGTTTAAGAAAATTCCATCTTGCGCTTAAAATTTATCAAATTGAAATTGTTAATGTATGTTATTTTTTAAATCGTAACACTAATTTATAAATTGTGTCTCTCAACAAATGAATTACCTTAAAGAAGAGTAAACATTCTTGTGAACAAGTGGAATAATAGTAGAGATAATGGAGGAAAAACACTCAATTTTCATTTTGAAAAAATTTAAAAAGAAAAATATAACAAAAATAACCAACAACTAAAATTCTGCCAGCAAAAACTTTTCAAAAACTCCGGACTTTCAAGAACGTTAGAATATAGAGTATACAACGTGTAGGTCTCATATACACGTAGGACACACAACATTAATAACTGGTACGTTCATGAAACTTTGCACTTCTACTAGATCCACCCAGATCCAAACAAAAGCAATCCAATTCCAGACATCAAAACCTTGACAACCATTGCTGTAACACCATTAACTTGATTTGCAGCTGACTTAGCAGACTCATGCTCAGCAGCCAGAGCTGACCTTGGTGGAGATGGGAGAGGATGAACAACCACTGAGACCTTCATGCCATTAAAGCACCCACCAGTGCCGCATATGAAGTAGTACCTCTTGGTCTTGTTGAGGAGAATAAAGTCTTTTCCACTGCTCCAGTTGCCTAATGCTCCTTCAATTGTACAATTATCGTACCCTGTCTTGTTCACTTCAAATACATTGTACTGTGTCTTTTGGTACCTAAATGCTGTCACATAAACCTTAACAAATAAATTTGATATTCATACGTAATTCTATGCTACATTTAAATTCTTTAATTTTTGTAACTTGTGACACCATTAATTAATTTTTAATTTTGTTTCAGTCAAAAAAGTAAGGTAAAGTTATGTGACTTTATTTTACCCCTGCACTTTACTATTATTTTTTTTAATGAAGAAGGACAAATGGGTTAATAATGTCACAAATTATAAAGTTAAATGATTTAAATGTAATACTTTTGAAATAGGGCAACTTATTTATCAAGCACGGTAAAATTCACGAACTAACTAGATTATTAAACCTTACACAAAATGTATGTCTTGCAGAAAGGCAGAACATTTAAGGAGTGACTTACACTAAATCTTTTTTTTTTTTTTTTAAATATATATATACTTTTATTTTTAAGGTAGTTTTAGGCTTTAATCAATTTAGTCTTTACCGAAAAAATTATTAATATATGAATGTTAACTTTTGTATTTTTAGCTTCTAATAAATAAAAATCATAGATCCACCCTTGATCTTATAATATAGTTTGAATGTTTTTAATTTTTGCTGAATAAAAATTTTAGATCCGTCCCTAAATGTATGCTATAAATAAGAAGGGATACGTACATATGAAGTCGCCGACATAAAAGGTCTGATTGTTGGCCCAGAGGGTGTAGTTCATGCCAGGATTCCAGCCTTTGTTGGCTCCAACAATGTGGTCAGTGGCGGAGACGGTGGTGGCTGTGAGGAGGAGCAGGCTGAGGACGACCAAGATACTGGAGGTTTTGATAAGGTTAAGGTTGAGGTGGGGGGTGTTTGAAGCTGAGGTGGACATTATTGAGGATTGTGGCTAGTGAATGGGTGACACTTTGCAGCAGAGCGGCCTTTTTGACTATGCTTGACTATTTTTGTGAGCTACACTAACGGTCATTTAACTGATCCAAGACAGTATAAACTTATTTTTTTATGATGAAAATTCGTGTTTAAATTTTGTGATACATGACTCAATATAGTCTAATTAATTTTTAAAAGAAACAAAGTTTAGATTAATGAAGTATAAAATTTATTGGGACTAACTCCAAGAAAAATTTGACAAAAGAAAAACTCTAAGAAAAAATAGTCTCTTTGTTAATTTGAGCTCAAGGCATGAATATTTTCTTTTTGCTAGGTGACATGAATAAATAGGGATTAAACTGAACTTTTTTTGGAAATAATAGAAATTAAATTGATTAATTTTAAACAATAAAAATGAATTTAATTTTTTTTTAAAAATAATAAGGACTAAATTGACTAATTTTAAAAAATAAAAAACAAATTTGAAATTTTAAAAAAATAATAAAAGCTATTTGTGCAATTTTGTCTAAATTATACCTCAACTGTTTTTGACAATTTCATCTCTAATCTTCAAAACATAATATTTTTTCCCTTATTTTTTAATTTTGTGACACTATCAGCCCATTAAATGATTTTTGTTTAAAAATAAACGAATTTTTCACTACGCTCTTTGAGGCCACGTGCATTACATGCGAAGAATCCGAAATTCACTTAAAGGACTAGGTTACAAAATTAAAAGATTAGGGACAAAAATATAACTCTTTATAGATTAAAAAAAAAAATTGTCTAAAAGCAGTTAAGATAAATTACTATTTATCCATTTTTCTCTACTCAAAACATTTTATCACTAAACTAACTCCTAGAGTTTAGTATAAATTATGATAATATAGGAAAAATCTTCTATGAGGTATGTGGCAAATCTGCCACAACTATATGTTAAGTTATTATTCTATAAAACTAATCCACATTAATTTGTATTATGCGATATGTTATATCAAAATGTTTGAAATTTCTCTTTTTACTAATTTGACCTTACAGAGTTTTAAATAAATTACTATAATATCCCAGCTTATGACAATTGGTTAACATTTGTCAACTAATTGAATCACTTTTTGTTTATGTATATGTGACAAATTTATCACATACTTCATAGAAGAAGAACCCGATAATATAAGCTTGGAGACAAGTGGGGTATCATAAAAAGCTAGGCCTTAATGGCAGCGCATGCCATTGTTTTCACGCTCGTTATATTTCAAATTTTGAAAAATATCATGTAGCTAAAAGTTAGGAATTTTCATTATTGAATGCTATTTTCGAATTGGATGTTGTTGAATTTTTAAATTGTCATTTTGGGGCTCAAGATATTTGTTTCCATTTAGGGCATCAAAAGGTTCACAATAGCCATAGGGATATGATCCAACGATAATGAGAGTGAAATCGTTCATGTGAAGTCGCAGGTTCGACACTTCCTACTATTCTAAAGTTTTACCCTTGACTAACTTGATGTATGTGTGATGACACACCATTGCACCCTAGGGTTTACCAATTGGTGGTCGAATTGAATTAGGTGAGTTCTCAATTTCATCCAAAAAAAAAAGAAAGAAAAGAAGATTCACAATAAATGATACTAAACCATAAATCAGATTCTACCCTAAAATAAGCGTTATAATTATTGAAATTTCCTATCTCATCTAAGAAGTGTAAGTGGAAATTTAACAATGCACTTGACATAGGGGCATGCCATATAAAATAAATAGGTAACAACGAGACTTGAGTTTAGAGCTTTTATAATCGCCTAGTTCTAATACCATATTGAAGTTTCCATAATTCGTATCAGTTGCTTTATTTGTAGTTTATGATCACCAATAATAATATTTAAGTGGAGATTGGAGGAGTATGATTTTCATTGAAGTGAAATTTTTGTGCTCAAGTATTTAAAAGTTGGGTGGTATGATTCGGTGATAATCTGTTATAATCAAATGTTTCAAGTTTTAATGACGACCTTAGCCTTCATTGTAAAAACAAAAGATTCTGTGCTCGAGGTGAAATGGCCTTAATATATTAGATGAAACATTTGTCCTTGGGTGGAGAAGGGCCTAAGCACATTTTTGAGCTCATATGATAGCCAGAGGATCTAAGCCCATGGAGATGGTGGAAAATGTCCATCAAACTAATTCACATGTAGCAATATTCTGGACTGATCTCTCAACAAGAATTAACGACAACTTCAAATTTATATAGTCAATTCTCTCTAGTAGATTAAGGCTTATTTTGGTTTGTTTAGCTCTTTAATTATGAGTCGTTTTTCTAAATATGCATTTCTAGTGAAAATGAAAGGTCGAATGGTTCAATAGCTAAGGCGACGAATTCTCCCAATATATATTTTGTGATAACATTACAATATACAAATTCTTGATCTCAAAACCAAATGTAAAGTTTGCTTCCAAGAAATACTTACCAGCAATCAATCAAATAACATCCAAAGCTTGCTCATCTCTTTTAAGGAGAGAGTTTATAGCCTTCATTGTCCACTACAATACGCTATGAGTGAGCAGCAAATATCAAATAGACCAACTGATAAGGAGGCAATAAGATAAAAGCGAAGAGGATAATATTTTTTATTCTTTTGTATCCTGTTGCAATGAGCTTCAAATTTTGAAGCAAAACATCAATCAACTGTCTTATAGTTCTTGTTATTCATGCCTCCAGCTCTATTTAGTTGGCTAAATTCGACACGCCTTTTTCTTCCTCTCTCGATTCCACTTGTTCCTGTTGCTGCCATCCGGCCACTCTTTAGTCCAGCAGATCTCCGAAACTACACGGGGAGTCCATGGATTATGGATAGCTGAATGCTCGAAACCAATGTCGATTTTTCTTTCTATAATTTTCCCTTACTATTCTGTCTTTCCAAAATTTGCTTTATGCTCTTTGTTCTGTTCAACTACGCCATTCAGAAGACGCTTCTGATTCAACATCTTCTTCCCACCAAGTGGCAGTCTGCAATGTCAGATCCAATATGCATTAGTGATGAGAAATATGCAGTTCCAGCACAGTTGGATGCAACACGGATTTCAGTAATGAAAATGGCATGCCAATGTAACAAGATGGGCGTAGACAGTGGACGCAAATGGGAGGGGAGTGAAGAAGCGGTGCAACTATACTGGGGGCAACCTTGTAGCCTCTTCGAAGAAATTCAAGCGAGCTTCCTTCCTCCTCCTGCAGTCCCAGGACCCTTAACAGTTCTTCCTTGGTCTGGCAAGCCGAATAATGCATAAGTTCATGTAAGTATTTATACACATGTAACAAATTAGATAGGACACTGACATAGTTCTGAGGACTACGATTTACCTCACCCAGGGTGAAGCGATTTGCACTCTCAGCTACGCAAGCAAAAGAACCATCTGCTTGCTTCAACATTACTTGCCAAGGCCCTGCAAAATTCATAGTGAAGAGTTCAGTACCCGGCATTTTAAGTAGGCCTACTCAAAAATTCTTATGACTAAATTCAGGATAGAACAAGTAAATTGGGGACATCTTGCTATAGAAACCCAGACTTAAGAAATGTAAGCGGCGTTATAGGAGCAATGAGATCATAGGTGATCCTTTATCTTCTATGGTGCTAATTGGAACTCTGATCTGAAAGGATGATGTCTCCCATACACTATGAAAAAAAGAGTATAGTGTGGTTGGAAAAGCAAGAGGCACAAGCTAATTAGAGAGCCATATGAATCTGATGATGCTACTCACTCTTATTGAGAACTATCTTCTTTGTTACTTTTATGGACATGAGATCTTGTCTTAATGTATTGTGTTGACAAAGAAGATAAAAATATGTAAACTGAAGTCTACTAAGAGTCTGTTTTCCATCTGTATCACTAGATAAACTGAGGAAAAAGTAGGGACGAAAGAAAATAACATAATTAGCCTTCATAGCAAAATTCATAGAAAATCAAAGATCATTTATAATAAACTTGCTTATAAAATGAGAATCCTACAACCTGTAACCTTTTTCTTCACATTGTTTGATCAAAGTTATATGCACAAATTCAGATAATTCAAAGAGAAAGAGCGTATAAAAATTTTAAAAAAGCAAGAACAGAATCGATCAGAGAAAGTAGATTACTTCAGAATAACAATTTGATAGACTAGAGCTCACCAGGGTACTGACGGAATAGTGCTCCGCTGTAGTTCACAATATAAGGTGCCACTGCAATTGTCTTCCATGTCCAAGAACAGATTATTATTTGACATGTACTAATAAAAGAACATAATAGAGCAATGCAAAATATTAACAAAAAGTTGGTACCTTCGAATATTCTCTTATCCGGATATAGAAAACCGGAATGAATTGAGAGAGAAATTTATAATGTAGATCTTTCGGTGGAAAGCCTACAAGGCCCAAGTCAGCTCTGCAGGTTATAGTAAAGTTATTACTCCAAGAATATGACGTAGATTATTTTTCAGAAGTTAGAGATCACTCAGAGTGTACCTCAGTGTGTCAAGTTCCAAATTAAAGAGAAGGGTAGGGGTTGATGAGGCAAACTTTTCCTGCAAAAGATAAAAAACGTAATTTGTGCACTGATTATGTCACTGGAAAAGAAGTTCATATTGTAGTCCGCGGGCATTGAGAATAACAACCATGCACTGTCAGATAGATTTTTGCCACAATAAAAACCGATGCTTCTCCATATCTTACACAATTTCTCATACACATATATTATAGCATGAATATGCAATCACTTCAAGATAGAAATCAACAAATATTAAGGAAAATCTACAATTTCGAATTGAAAATAAAGCTGGTGAGATATGTTGATGCAAAAAGAAAACCATCATCCTGTGACCAGAAAAAGAATTTAAACGAACCAGTTGCATACATTATAAAGGAAAAAGAACACCGTGTTCATTTATTAGCCAGTCTTTGATCTCATTGTTTATTCATGATTAAGTTTGTAGATCACCATCAGACACAGCACTCTAGAACGAGATCTAAAAGCGAAGTTGATTATTTTTCTGTCACTACTAATAGGACAGAAGCATATATAGATAATCTGTGTTTAATGAATACGATCAAGCATCCATATCCCAGGCATCATAGTTGGCAGAAACATCAATAGATGTGCCGAGGTGGGAAGAAGGATTAAACAGTACAAAAAAGGAACGTATTAGATTGGAAATTTCTTTTTTCTTTCACAGACAAGGCTCCTTTTCAATTTCTCTTTCACAAAATAATCTAAGAATCACAGGAAATGGCACTCGGAAAATGGTATTCTCAGGTGGGATAAAAGGAAATTAAAATATTTCCAGCTCAGGTAGAATCACTAATGAAACGACTAATTGAAATAGTTCACAAGAGAAAGAGGGATTCTGAAGTCAGGTGAAAATTTAAAGAAAATGCATAATTTGTAATCATAGTTGAACACAAGATGCTGAATAATCGATGACTGAAATTTTGGTTCATAACACCATACCACATACTTCTCTACATAGCTGAGATCACGTGTGCTGCAATTGATAAATATATAAAGAGAAGGAGTTGTGTCAGACTTCCAACGACCTGCATCAAGAAGAGATGGCACAGGGATATAAAGTTCAAAACATTTACATTTGGAAGGTTTAATCATAAGATATTATATCTTCATAGTACATTCTCTACTCATATCTGCAACAGTGAAAATGCAGCCCTTACATACATGTGAATGTGAATGTGCCTACATGAACACATATAGTAGGTTGATGGGAAACTAAGCAACGTGCCATGTTTCTGCATGCCTAAGGTCAGACGAAGTTGTCAATTGGTAATGTATACCACTTAACAAGTTTAAAATCAACTGATTTACTTTTGAAACGAGTTTAGATCTCCTTCAAGATGAAAATGTACTTTTAAGAAATTCCTTCGTATAACACAGGTTTCAGTGTAAGGGGAACTAAGCGCAGCATCATATACTGAGAGTTCTGTCTCACACTATCACGTTGTTCACATCATTAAAAAATAATAACATTCTGAAAACCAGAAAATGTACAGAGCTGATTTCTTCAGATTGCAGATTTGTTCACCAAGTCTCAACACTCTTGCTCAGCATGAATTCTTGGTGGGCAATCTCTTCAATAATACATCGTTTCACATATAAATTGAAAAACCACGTAGCAGTACAGCAATTGACTATTAAAACTAACCTTCATTCTCATCTTCAAAATCAAAATCCAAAGTGTTCCTTACAGATCTGAAGAATGACGTGACAGGACCAGCAGGAATATCATCCAACGACCCAATAATTATACCATCAATCTGAAAAGTAAGTGAGAAAATGTTAGATAAAAGGATGATACCAAATCATTTTTTCTGAAGGACAAGACAGAAGCTTCTCTAGTTTTTCCCAAAGACCGCATAGATTAATTGCGGGAAAAAGGATAATAATCTTATGTATCTTCAGTCTAAGTCAAATATTAAGTATTTGAGTTACCGAGTCGAGAGCAGCTGCAAATAGTTGTGTGGCCCTACGCTTTTCTGGCTTATCAGGAAATACCTAAAACAATAGTAACTATGTTAGATCTCTTCACATCCTTCTAAATGCAAAGTGCACATAACTATATATCTGCACAGTATTGACAAAAAACAAAATCTATTGGTACAGTAAGATAGCTTATCCTACAATGCAAGCTCTTGTTTCCTTCTTCTCCTGAAGCTTTCGGACAACAGCCAAGGCAAGTTGAATGTTGGCATCACTAAACTCATCTGATGATCCCTTCACATATTCAGGAAGTCGAGAATAATATGTATCTGATTAATACGGTTTGAAAACAAGCCAATATAAAGTCAATCACTATATTGAACCAAAATGAGCAATAGTGATAAATGGCTGAATGGTGAATAAAAAAGTTTTATGCTGCCATTCTACCATATTTTCCCATGACAACTAGGAATAGGCAAATAGAAGTTTCACTTTAAGGTATTACAAGCAAGGAAAATTATTACAAAGCGAACAGAATTGAAAGCTCAATGGCTACCTTATAAGAAGATATGTTGCTTGGCAAGGGACTGGTGATGCAATTGCCACGAAATTGAAACCACAAAAAGGAAAGCCGATGTCAGTACAGCAAAATGGCAACAACTCAAAGAGCTTGAAAACTAGAAATCTAGGTAATAAAACTTATATCTTACGAAAATAAGCCAATATCTCTAATAAGAACTTGCAAGAAAAGGAAAAATGTAAAATGCATCTCAAACTAAAGAAAGATGCAGAAATTTCTCTAAGCTGGTCACAAGTTCCACATTCTTCTATTTTATCCTACCAGAAATGAGATTGGAAAAGGTGTTCCAGCACGGAATCTGTAAAGACTACTTTGACAATAAGTTTTAAATTTTCAAGATCTTAAAGGTCGTGTCGCGCCCTTGGCCTTTGGGGACTTCTCCACTGATATGAATCAACTGGACTATGATATCAACAGATATATCTATTTGGCTTCAAATTAGAATTGAATATATTTACATGATCAAATTTCTTGGCACCATTCTTCACTATTTTCTGTTTGATCAATCTATTACATACTAAAAATGGACTGTTGTTCTATCAATTCCTAATATAGCCTAATTCAAATAGTTTCTTGAATTGGATATTAATGTCAAATTCCTAAAAGGAAAAAATTTGGCATTCTAAATATGGTGATTTAATTAAATATATTCCATAAGCCTCATAACATGAATCATGAAATTAGCAACTATTTCACGGTTATGGGCCTGGGCCTGACGGTCATGGCCCAGGCCCAGGCCCAGGCCCATAACCCAACCCGCAAGCAAACCCCATGTCATAAGCTCGAAAATAATTGTTTCAAATCCAATATCAACTAAATCCGAAATGATTAACCCAACCAATTATTTAAATCTAAAACACGAACTTATAAACCATACTCTAATCATGTCTCCTGCCAACGTGAGTCATCACATTCATGATACATGACTTATCTGGTAAAACGAATGTATATCACCAGTCAGACCCAACGACTCTCACGTACTGTAGAGCCCACATCATCGCTTCATTCTTATGGACAAGCTAAACTGCCAAAATTAGGGGCTCAAAACAATTTACAAAAATAAAAAATAAATAAATAGGCATTGCTTAAATCTTATCAACAAGATAAATTACCAAAAGGGTACCCAAAAAAATACAAATATAATTAAAGATAACCACAATCATGAACTTAAACTTGGAAAGAAAAATATTTACGGGAACTCGATTTCGAGGCGAGTCTTGCCATCACTGAGAGCATAAAAGAGAGAGTTAGCAGCGTCTGAAACGAGCACTTCATATGATTTAGGCTTGTAAACAGCGACACCAAGCTTAGGATTAGCATCAATGTCAGATGAGGCTTTTGCTTCTTTCTTAGCACAGTGTATTGTGTTGATCAGCGATGATGATGATGATGAGTGGCGTCTCAGTGAAGAAGTTTTGTGAGCAAATGGTGAAAGTGGTGAGTGAAAGGTGCAGAGAGGGGAGGGAGAGAGAAGAGGAGAGAAGAGAATGGAAGATGAGAAGGCCGTGGAAAGTACGGCCATGGCAATGGTTGGTTGGTGGCAAAGAGAGAAAGAGGAGGGAAAGATAACGGTCACATATTTGGAGATTACTAACTGATAAGGTACACTTGGCCAAGGAATTGTACCCACAGGAATGAAGATGGTACATAGAAATTTAGAAAAAAGAAAAACCTTGATCAAAAGAATATTTGCACGGAAATTTGGAGTGGGGAACCTATTTTCATTTCTCCGTTTAGTCATTTAGAAAGTCACTCTAATATCCATCCCGTTCCTGTCTCATCCCAAATTTCTTGTGGTGAATGAAAATTATCCGTAATTTTTTATTATTTTTTTAAATCTTATGATATATGTTGGACTTAAATTTTGGGTCGTCCAAGATGGAATAATCCAATCTATATAATACAAGTAATGGGTAGTTATAGAACTACCCACTACATGCCATATAGTTCAATTAATGGGCAGTTATAGAACTGTCCGCTACCCATATACTGTACGCATGTTCAGTATATGGGATTAGTTTTCTGTATATATATATGCATAAGATACAGAAAACTCCTGCTCAGATAATCAAAAATACCCTCTTTGTTCTTGGCATTTAAGTTGTAAAAATAAGTGTGTAGTTTTGTATTACGCATTACGATTCTTGCACATATAGTGGAACGGACGTGCTGTCAATGCTTGCTTTCGCTTAGTAACAGGTATATTACTGATTTATATTATTTAGCCATGAAAGAACTAAACATGTATATATGATTATATTATTTTCCTTCATTGGTATCAGAGCCGCATTAAGTTCGTTCTCTGTTTTCATACAATGATATGTATGAGAGAGTTAATATTTTTACGAAAAATATGATTTCTTCGCAAAAAAATCATAGAAAAACGTTTATGTGATTTGTCTCAAACATGTTTGTCTTTTATATTTCTGGAAAGTATTTTTTCCATGGAATCTAACGCAATTGAAATAGTAATTTTTGGATATGTAATGAATAAATTATGAATTTTTTAAAGTTTGTATATCGTTCTGGCTCTTTAAGTTGTGTTACTGTTCAATATCAAATTTGTGTGTAAAAATGATACTGTTAGAAACTACGTGTTTCAAGGTTTTTATGGACATAAAATTCATAATTTTTGGTCTTCATATGAATAAGTTATGAATTTTTGAAATTTTGAGTTTGTACTGTGTTTGTACGTTTATAAGTGTGTGTCCTTGGTGTTGTGCATGCGTCAGAAAGTGAGTTTACATGGGTACATGGGAGCCAATCAGGTAGTGACACGTGTACTTGACACGTAGGGCCAGTCACGTAGCGCCACATGGCAATAACTTTGTATTATTTATAGAATGACCTCATAAATTTGTATTATTTACCTTTTGACCCCATAACTTTGTATTATTTATGATTTGACCCCATAACTTTATATTATTTACAGATTGACCAAAAACTTTATATTATTTATGGTTTGACCCCAAAACTTTATATTATTTATGATTTGACCCCATGACTTTGTATTATTTATGATTTAATCCCATAGATTTATATTATTTATAGTTTGACCCAAAATATTATGATATTTTCAATTTTGACCCCATGTCTTCAAAACTTTGTGTTATTGTATTTCTAAGCCCCATGTTTTTAATTAAGCACTATATCTTTGTGATAAGCTTAATTAAATCCTCTACTTTCATAATTAAACTACAAAATTTCAATTAAATCAAACGAACACTTGGAAATTGTGTCATTTTCAAGTAATTGTATAAATCTATGTGACTTATGCTGTAAGAAAATTACTTTTTTAAAGATGAAATTTTGTGAAATTTCTCTTAAAGCATAGAAAAGTTTAAATTTTTTTTACAACTGAAAATCATGAAATTTTAGTAAATTCAATGAAAAAAAATTTGTGTAATTTTTGTTGTTGTTTTGTACAACATACTTGATGCTATGTGCATTGATCTTTTTGATTCAATTGAGAAAGTTTTGTGTTTTTTTTAACCCAGGACTTGAGTAGTTAAAGAGTAAGGATGAGACGCCTTGGAAAAAGAGCCTTAGCGATAAGAAATGATCCAAGCACAACACCTAGAGGACTGTTACTTAAACAGTATATGAATCTTCGTTGGGATGATAAAATGTCATTTCGTGAAAACCTTAATACTGTGAAGAATTTTGTTTTATATATGCGTGATGAGCTCATGCTTGTTAAGCCTACAGACCTAGAAGAAATAGAAGGACTACTTCATTTCCTTCCTAGCATGTATGATCCTATAAAGTACAAAATAGCTCAAAAGGATTATATGTTCTTCCATGAAGCTGTGTACGAAATAAAACTATTTGAGAAGCAACGTGTGATTCAAGGGCTTAGACGCACTGCATTGTTGTCTATTTATTCTAACATGACCAAAGCCAGAGGATTGCATGAAAAAGCCTTCATATTTAATCGAGTTGCAAGAGATAAAATCAAAGCTTTGGAGATAACGGTTGACTGCGATGCTTTGAATTATGAGTAGTCTGAATCTGCATTCTTGTGGAAACAGATAGTTAGAACAACACCGAAAGTTGAATAGAACTGCTTGCATCTCTTGTTGTTCATATCTACTTTTTCCTCTTGGCGTTCCATACATGAACTTTCAGATTTAAAGTTCTTTTGATGTTACATGAACATTTGTTGTTTATTTTTCGGATTAATAATATATTGCTATTATGGAATGATTTATCTGAGTGGGAATTCTGTTAATCCGGACTTGTATGGTTATCACGAGGAACTACTTCCTTATGAATTTCAGTTATTCATTTTTGGATACGTGTTTTTGCTGACGTAAATTTAGTTGTACCTCTCAGATACCTGGTTTATAAATGATGGTGGATTATGAAACAATCTACTGGCTTTGTAACTTGTATCTCTTAGTTACATTCTAAGACTTAACTCTGCAAATTTTTTTAGCAATAATAGTATATGCTAAATATCTCTTACGTATGTCTATGTAAAGTATCCTAATGGCATCTAAGTCCATTATAGCTGATCTTAACAAAGATGACAAACTAAACGGAGACAATTACGATGTGTGGCATCGTAAAGTTCAATACATTCTTGAGGAACAAGAGGTTCATGAAACACTCAACCATATAATGGAAGAACCAAAGGCGAGTAATGGAGCTCAGAATCGTAGGGATGCTGAAGCTTATCAGGTCTGGAAAAGGAAAAACTTTATAGCTCGCATCACGTTGCTGAGCACTATGCATGATGACCTAATTGCTGAATTTGAGGTTTACCCGACCGCTGCAATCATGTGGGTTGCCCTAAACGAGAAATTCAGTGGGACTTCAGTCTCGAGGTTGCGTCGTACCATCAAGTTTGACACGTATAAGAAAAAACATGATGTTAGCATGAGGCATCACATCAGGGAAATGTCAAACATGATCTGAGAGCTGAAGGCAGCAGGCCATACGCTCACGGATGAGCAGCAAGTGCAAGCTATTATTCAATCCCTTCCAGCCAGTTAGGAACACATGATTGTCAACATGACACACAACGAGGGTGTAAAAATGCTCGAGGACATTGCGAGTCATTTGGAGCTCGAAGAGAAGCGCCTCTTAGCGATTAAGACCACTGGACAAGCCTATGTGGCTGAATCCAGCAGGCATAAAGCATCTGGCTCCAAAAAAGGAAGACAATCTGGAGGAAAGGGAAAGAAATATGGTAAGAAATATGGCAAGTCGGGCAACAAAGGCAAACAATAGAAGAAGAGGGGCAGACGCAATGGCATAAGGAACATTGCCAAAGTTAAGTACTATAACTGCCAGAAGAAAGGTCACTATGCTCGGGATTGTCCTAAGCCAAACGCCCAGGTAATGCGTTTTACCAAATCTTCTTCTGAAGCGTATGTTTTTAGTTGTGCATTACTAACTGAATCTTTTCCTGTGTGGACTATTGACTCAGCAGCCACGGACCACATAGCTAGAGACAGAGGAACATATGTGGAGTACCGACGTATCCCGGCTGGAACTCGGTGGATATACGTTGGTAATAACGCTAAGGTGGAGGTCAAGGGCGTTGGCACTTGCAAACTTCTGCTGCGTGGCGGCAAGACCCTATTTCTCCACGATGTCCTTCATGCCCCAGATTTTAGGCGGAATTTGGTCTCCGCATTGGTTCTTCTGCGTTTGGCTTTTTCTATTTATATGTCTTGCGTTTCTGTTGAACTTATGTTAAATTCTGTTTCTTTTGGATTTGGTTTTCTTTCAGACGGTTTTTTAGTGTTGGATGTTGAACATACAAGTTATGTTTTAAATAATGAATGTTTATCATTCTATACATCTTCTAGCACTATGGATGTGGATGTAAATACATGGCATAACAGGTTAGGGCATATTGGGCAAGATCATCTAAATAGACTTGCCAGGGAAGGCTTTCTGGGGTCTATAACGACGATCAATTTACCTGTTAGTGAAATTGCCTAGCCAGAAAATCCACTAGAAAATCGTTTGGCAAAGGCTTGAGAGCTGAATTTCCATTGCAATTAGTTCATTCCGATATTTGTGGCCCAATGAATGTTAGGGCGAGGCATGGGGCCTCCTATTTCATCACATTCATAGATGATTTTACACGATATGGCAATGTCTATCTCATGTCTCCCAAGTCTGATGTGTTAGACTGTTTTAAAAGGTATGTGGCCTTGGTGGAAAATCAACTAGACACAAAAGTGAAATCACTTCGTACCGACCATGGTCGGGAATACATTTCTGATCAGTTCAGAAACATTTGTGATGAAAAATGTATAGCTAGACAGCTTACTATTCCCAGAACTCTGCAACAAAATGGCGTTGCAGAAAGAAGGAATAGAACCTTACTAGACATGGTTAGGTCTATGATGGCTCAAACAAGTCTACCAATTTCGTATTGGGGAGACGTTTTACTAACAACCATATATGTACTTAATCGTGTGCCCACGAAGTCTGTGAATACAACTCCTTACGAGTTATGGACAAGTAGGCGACCTGACCTAAGTCATTTGTGGCCCAAGGGCAGTTGCTTATGTTCATGATAGTTCCCATATGCATGGCAAATTGGGACCGAGATTAAATAAATGTATTTTCATTCGGTATTCTGAATACTCCAAGTGATACATTTTTATTGGAGAATAAGCATATGGGAGTATATCTGAAATTGAATCACGAGACACAACATTCTTGGAGATAAAATTTCCAAATAGGGGCAACATCGATCGGGATATACGACTGATCGAGTTAGACAATCCTAATATCCCTAGTACCTCTACACCTTCAGGTATAATAGAAGTGGTACTACCATTCCCTGATCCAAGTGGAAGGGATATACCGGTTACTCATTTTGAGTCTGAATCAGTTTCAGAACCGGTTGGTGGATCAAGTTCGCTACATTTCCCTACAAGGAAAAGCAGCCGTAAAAGTGTTCATCGTCGACGTTTTGAGATTAAAGGGGAATCTTTTATGGTTACAGCACAAGATGATGAGGAGCCTAAGAACGTGTCTGAAGCACTCTCATCTTCTGCGCGGAAAAGTTAGATTAAAGTAATGAAAGAAGAAATAAATTCCATGAAGAAAAACCAAGTGTGGTCTTTGGTTGATCTTCTGCCTAATAGGATAGCTACTGGGAATAAATGGGTTCTCAAAATCAAGTGAAAGACAAATGGATCCATTGAGAGATACAAAGCTCGCCTTGTGGCTAAGGGATATACACAGTTGGAAGGTATAGATTATGAGGAAACCTTCTCTCTGGTAGTTAGGTTTGCCTCGATCAGGTTGATTCTAGCCATTGTCGCTCATCTAGATCTTGAATTACATTAGATGGATGTAAAAAAGACGTTTCTTAATGGAGAAATGGATGAGGAAATCTACATGCAACAACCTATAGAATTCATACAAAAAGGTCAAGAGAACAAAGTGTGCAAACTCCAACGATCTATCCACAGGTTGAAGCAGTCATCCAGACAGTGGTTTCTAAGGTTCCATAGAGAAATCATTTATATGGTTTTAAAATGGTTCAAGAAGACTACTATGTATATGTCAAAAGATCACAAAATAGATTTGTGATTTTATCTGTGTATGTTGACGACATCTTGTTGGCCGGAAACAATAAGGAATACTTAATCACTGTTAAGAAGTGGTTATCATCATCTTTTGAGATGAAAGATAGGGGTGAGACAGCATACATGCTGGGAGTCAAAATCCAAAGGGATCGGAGCAAAAGTCTTATTGCCCTATCACAGGAATCGTACATCAAGAAAGTACTTGAACAATTTAGAATGCAAGACTCCAAACCCATAAATACTCCAGTAGCCAAATGTGAGAGCCTAAGCCATGCGATGTGTCCCAAAACCCCAAAAGAAATAGATGAGATGAAAAATGTTCCTTATGCTGCTGCTGTGGGCAGTTTTATGTACGCCATGTTATGTACAAGGCCAGACATAAGTCTTGCCGTAGGATTGGTAAGTCGTTACCGATCCAATCCTGGACGACCTCATTGGAGTGCAGTCAAGAGGATTATCAGATATTTGAAAGGCACCGTAGATTATTGCCTATGCTATCAAAGAGGTGATTTAAATCTCAAGGGTTTTACGGACGCTGACTGGGGTGGTGACCCCGATGAGCATAAATCGACCTCCGGATATGCCTTCTTGCTGAATGGCGGGGCCATCTCTTGGTACAGCAAGAAGCAGATATGTATAGCGCTATCTACCACGGAGGCAGAGTTTGTGGCTTGCTCAACAGTTGTACAAGAAGTTGTGTGGCTCAATAGGTTTATATCAGATTTGGGCATGATCACAAATGCTGAAAAACCATTGACAATCTTTTGTGATAGTCAAGCAGCCATTGCCTACACTAAAGATCCAAAGTATCATGGCAAAACAAAGCATATAGACATCAAGTTCAATTTTGTAAGAGATTTGGTGGCAAAGAAAGAGGTGACCATAGAACATATATGTTAGTGGCAAATAATCTTAAGAGGAGGGTGAATTAAGATTATAGCAAAGTATTGTTATTTAAAAATTACTACAACCCACAAAAACTTATTTGAGACAATTTATCAAACACCTTGTGTGAATAAGTATATAAGAGTTAATATGATGAATAAAAATCACACACAAGAGCAAGATAACTACTCAAAACTATATATATGACAATGAATATAAATAAAGTAGGGAGAAAGAAATCAAACTTGGTATTTTCAAGTGGTTCGTATTCCCGAAGGCCTAGTCCACCACCTAAGGTCTTCCCCCTTAGGATTTCCTAAACTCCACTAAATCAATGCTTCTTCAAATTTTGGTGAAGCACAAACCAACTTACAATTTCACTCTTGAACCCACAAGAGCAAATACAAGCTTTTTTAAATGTAAGTAAAGCTTCAACCTACTATCCTTCTTCCTTTGAGTCCACAAAGGATTTTCTCACACTCTTCTCTTTACAAGGATTCTCTTAATCCTAATCTAGAGCTCAAGAGTGTATACAATACAAAGATTTGAGTATTTGAATAATAGTACAATGAAGAACAAACAAAACTCCTCAATGAGTAGATAATACAATTGAAATATTTGAATGCTCAATAGATTTGCAAGTTATAGCTCAAGCTTGGTGTATATTGATTGAAATATATGAAAATTGAAGCTTAGAATCAATATATGATGTTTTGGAGTTGTTGGAAGAGTTATTTGATGATTTGGGTTGGTTTGGTATAAAAAGAAAATGTTGCAACGACTCTTTAACGGCTATTTTTCAAAACAGTGTTTTGGCACGACCGATCGACCCCTGTTCGCCTGTCGACCGGTCGAGAGACCCTCGTCCGGTGGATAGGTCTCAGGCGGAAGACCCCTGCTTCACCGGTCGACCGGATGAATAGTGCCAAAAAATTCCATTTTCAGTTTTGCGAAATTAAGCTCGAAAATCAATTTTTTCGAAGGGGAAACACTTAGGCACTTCAAAAACACTTCTTTTTAAAGTGTTTCCAACCTTTTTAACACTTTAAAACATTTTTCAAACTATTGATGAAATATTAAAACCGATTTTTGTAATCAAGAGTTTAAAATATATTTTCATATGAAAATTCAATATTTTGAAGATAAATCATTTGGACATTTTAAGAGCACTTCTTCAAAAAATGTTCCAACCCAATTAACCTTTTAAAATCTTTTCAAAACTCTTGAGGAAAGATTTAAAAACATTTTTGAAAGATTATCAAGAGCTTGAACCATAAAAATGCATACCTAAGCCAAACGACATTTTTAAGCTGCTACCCCTCATGTCGCCACGTCTCCATCCTTATAACACTACTTCGTCTTCATGTCTTCAAGTCTTGAATATTGAAATATAATATTCATTTCTTCAACTCTTCAAGGCTTCATTTATTCATGCTTGTGGTGATCTTGTTCGTGTGTACAATAATGGCCAACATAAGTTGCATTTATTCAATCTTGCATCAATTCTTTAATCACAATCATTTACCTCTTCATGCAAGATTCTCTTCCTCTTTTAACACCAAGCATACACAGTATATTTTGGCTTCCAATATCATTAGTATAATATAATGCACATAAGCCAAAACATTAAACAACATTTTGGCTTATAATGATATATACATTTAATGCATATAATCAAATAAGTGTGTGTTTTAAACATGTAAATATATTAGCACAAACACACTTACAAATCCAATCTTCCTTGATTTGTTATCATCAAAATCATATATTTAGGCATAAGGCTAACAATCTCTCCCTTTTTGGTGATGACAAATCATTCTATGTTATAACAACAATAGTGTACAAGTTAAGCATATATAACATGATTATGGAGTCTTCAAGGCATGACTCCCCTTCACATATTCATTCAATATATTATATGCCAAGTGAGTAAAGCTTTTAAATAGTATAACACATGGAATCTTTAGCTTCCCCTCAAATTATGCATATAATACATAATGCACCTTCATATGTTTGTTGTCATCAAAATCTTGTAAATACAATTGGTATAAAACCTTAGGGTTAACAATATATCTACGCACGAGATGGTGGCTGACCCTCTCACTAAGCCAATTCCTAAGGATGTTTATGTGTCTCATGTAAAGTCCCTAGGACTGCATAGGATTTGATGTACATGTTCTCTTGAGAAATGTTCACCTTTGTAATCATACATTTATATATATTTCAGATGTCATATATGTAGTGTCTCTATCTTTGTGATAAATTTGTATGAGACTGTGTGCGAGTACGATAACATATACTATTGGCATCGGAATGTACAATCGACAGGTTAAAGAGATTGGCTTTCTCACATGAGCAATCGCCTCTGGCGCAAAGGAAGCGTCCAGAGATGAGACGGAATGAGTTGGTTAGTATTCGTCGATAATATTATACTCGTTTGAGCGTCGCCTTAAATGTTGTCAATGATTAGTTATGACGACAACCACTAAGATGAGACCTCTTATTGCATGTGTTGCAATTTAAGACTTATGTGTGGTCGATATGGATACCCACGATCTATATATATAACCTGTCAATAGCCATATGTGAAACCTCGATTACTGTGTGTATTAGGTTCGAGGATTCAGGTTGGTTACTGAGTGATAACCAGACCAAGATATGTACGGTATTTGAATAAAGTCATAATGTATGCCTTGTTCTAAAGGAGGTCACATCGTAACACACGTATCATACCGTGTGTGCTTTTGCGACTATATAAGGGAAATGATGAATAAATCATTGCTTTATCACTGTGTGAGCCCTTGAAGCATTAAAAGCTTCTTTAGTGTACCCTTAATGACCTACATTCATATTATGATATTTCAAGTTTAATGCTTGCTACTTTGGTGTGTTGCCTAAAGATCACGATAAATTCGATCATATAGAACATGTCCAGGAAAACAGTTAACTTGACTTAAAGGGATATTGAATGAAGGGAAGACTGTTTGCATCTTGCGCTGCGTGTGTTCATTGATCGACCATTTATACAATCTAAGTGATTGAGCAATCTTAGTGATTGAATATAAATATAATACATGTTTGAGATTTGAAAGGTCAAACATGGCCTAAGAGGGATAGGCATGTTTGACTGATAAGAACTTAATTAGTCTAGGGTACAGCGAGATTCAATGTTCTTTTTGTAAGAAGTGGCTCCCATGTTTTCCCTAACAGGTGCATGGTTTTAGAGCCTCCACTTGGTGTGTGCTCGCAAGTCGCATGACTTATTTGCCTGTATGATTAAAGTAAGCCTTGGAATTAGTTTCCGAAGGGTTGTTGGTGGATTTGCTTCCCGATCATGTTCGAGTGAGAGATGTTGGACTTGGACTTTGGGCTGCCGAAGATAGGGTAGCCAAATCCATATAATGCAAGTAGTGGGCAATTATAGAACTACCCACTACATGCCACATAGTCCAATTAGTGGGCAGTTGTAGAACTGCCGACTACCCATATACTGTACGCACATTTAGTATATGGAATTAGTTTTCTGTAAATATGTATATGCATAAGATACAGAAAACTCCTGCTCAGATAATCAAAAATACTCTCTCTGTTCTTGGCATTTAAGTTGTGGTAATAGGTGTATAGTCTTGTATTACGCATTACGATTCTTGCACATACAGTGGAACGGACGTGCTGTTAATCCTTGCTTCCACTTAGTAACAGGTATATTACTGATTTATATTATTTAGCCATGAAGGAGCTAAACATGTATATATGATTATATTATTTTTCTTCAATATTAAATTCAATTTAACCATTAAACTTTAAAATATAAATTTAATTGAATCATCTAATTTCAAAATATAAATTAAAAATTATTATAATGATAAATATAAATTTAGGTCTTAAATAAATATCAAATATTAATTATATATTTAGTTTTATACTTCCAGTTACATAGTGAAAATTAAATAATATTATGGTCATTGAATATTAAGCATTTAAAATAAATTTTGACTAAAATTGTTGTGTATGAGAATTATATGTGGAAAAAGAATACTCTTTTGTGTTATTAGAATCAGATTATTATTATCATTATTATTTTTGTTATCACATACCCACATATAATAGTAATTGCAAAATCTTTAACATATAACTCTTAATTATGTTTTTTGAAACTATTTTGAAAAACAATTAATAATTCTCTTGAACCCATTGTGATTACTAGTGAATGGGCGGTATTTATGTAAAAAGGATTGCAAATGTCAAGTAGTGACATGTAGTATTTTAATTAGGAGAATAATTGTAAAATTATTTCGAGTAATCAATTTCTTTTCTCCATTTTAGTACTATATTATCTAATATCATTTTTCTATACTTTTATATTTATAATTTTAAATTTCAATACATATTTACAACTAAAGATATAAAAACAACTATCCTTGCATGTAGGGAGGGTTATATAGGGCAGGGAATGCTTATTCCCACGCTTTGCCCTTCTTCTCCCCCATCTGTGGGTAGATTTAAAATTAATCCTCACCCCTTGCCTCATTATTCATTTTCTACCCTAATCGCCAAGACATTTGAGACGGGGTGGGCGGGGCGGATACCTGCAAAACTCGCCCCCATTGTCATCCTTATGCACGGGCAGATCTAGAATTTTACTTTAGACGAGAGTAAATTTAGTTTTTTATATTAAAAATTGAACATATTTTTATAAAAAAGATGTAAATGCACATTAAAAAAATCTAGGCCATGGCCCCACATAAGCGACACTTAGACGACATCTCATTTGTATAGAGCATAAGAGATGACACTCTATGTTATCTCCCAAATATCACCTCTTATGTGTATACCTAGTTATTTGACCCAAAAAAAAAAGTGTAGGCCTAGTTTTATTTGTTAAAAGAAGAGAGAGAATTAAAAAAGTCTTTTAAGTTACCATACCAACTAGGTATACACGTATGAGGTGATATTTGGGTGATCATAAGAATGTGACACCTAGCATTACTTTACAAGAATAAATGAGCATTACTATATATATATATCCACTTTACTCATCACCGTTTCTTATATAATAGAATTTTTACCATATACATTAGATTTGATATTCAATACATGAATTCTTACTATATAAAGGAGGGGTAAAAGGGTGATGGATGCTATAAATAATTACTCCGAATATATATATATATATATATATATATATATATATATATATATGCACGTGAAAAAGAGTAATAAATAAGATTTGTTAATCTTTCACATAGTATATTTTAAGAGTTCCATAATAGAAGTGATTACATAATTGGCTTAACACTTTGTTAAATATTTTCAAAGCGACATTGTGAAATATAATGAGATATGTTTTTTTTTTTGGAGAACTGATAAATCTATACAATAGTACACAAAAGGGGCAATTCACTATTGAACAATCGTAAGGACTACTAATAATCTTAATTAGTATACATTTGTAGTGATGACGATATATAATTTGAAGAATAACCATGAGATGATAATGAAATTTGAACCTAATAGTTTTAGTGTCGGACTCTTAAATTTCATAGCAGAGCCAACACTTCATTGTTAGGTAAATAGTATTTGGAAAGACAAATATATATTTTCTCCCTAAATTGGAACATTGACGAGATCATAGACAGAAGTCAATAAATGCAAGTCTTCATTTTCCCTTGGAATATCGTCTAGATGACTTTGAAAAGATATTCATGTATTCTTTGAACTTTCTTTTGGCAAATGGACTTCAAAAAGCAAGAGATTAAAGGTTGTCAAGCGGGCTAGGGGTCTTTTTCTCCGAACAAGCGCCATAAGACTGATTCCAAATAAGTCTACAAGGTTTTTATTTTTATTTTATTTTTGATGGCGTGGAAACCCAGTCGACAAAATCCGACCAAGTCTACAAGGTTATCTCAATATCTTAAGACAATGCTTCAACTCCTATGGATATGAAAGCAATTGTCAATGTCATTAAGCATCTTTGACTCATTATTCCTCATTTCTCTTTCTCTCTAGTTTATAGGACGAAAATAAAGTCACTGATTGAATAGTTAAAAGTTTTAAGGGTGGCATCCTTCCTATTGATTGGAGCTCAAATATACTATATCTGAATTGGTTTCATTACTTTTTGCTAACTTCGCTCTAACAGGATTAGTTTTGTTTGAGATCCGATTTGATTCAAGCTACCTTTTGTGCCTGTATCTATCATATTTGGTGTGAGAGAAACAGCAGAGTGTATGGTAATGGAGTTGCAACAGAGGAGTAGATTATTCAGAAAATCTTCGCAAACGTTAGAGACAAAATTTCTATTCATAGTAAATATTTCAATAGCCATGAGATTAGCATTTTGTGTACAGTGTGGTAGTTTGTCGCTTGAGGTTTAAGACTCGATTGTACATGTAATTCTTATTTTTTTGGAGGTGGAATAGAATCGATTTACTTGTCTAAGAAAAAAAAAAAAAAAAAAAAACCTTAGCTCTAACCGGTGTAGGATGACTTTCTGATTGTCTGTTTCAATTAATGAAACCCCTTTTTTGACAAAAAAAAAAAAACAGGCCACACCCCCCTGCCCTGTAATAATCAAGACTTTATTTGGTTTAGACAAAAAATTTTCTTTTAAATAAAAAAAAAATCATAACTACTCGAGGTTAATTTTTCCCTTAAAAAAAAACGCCGAAAGTAAAGAACAAAATAGAATACATAGTTCTCTTTTTATTTTGTAAAATTTCCTTTGCAGAGAAAACAAATAGTTAAGAATAAAATAAGTTGTTGATCCATCAATATCCTTTATTAGTGGATATATATAATTACAACTGGGTTAAGTACAAATTTGAGTTTTGCATTTTGGATCCAAGTAGTAAATCATGTCGGTTCATTTAATTAAATCGAACTAATTTAGGATTTCAATTTTGCTTACCGCGTCTACTACTTCTAGAAAAAGTGTCAAGAGGGAAACAACCGGGATCACCAGCTATATAGGGCCGTTGGTCTCTTAAGAGTTGTATTGCTTGAGAGTTACCTATCATATCTCTTTGTTTCCAAATAAACCCTAACCCAAATATCTTCTTCTATAAATACTCCAATTATCATAAACCCCTCCACTTCTATTACATAAGAGTTGAACAACTTCTATACTTTTCTTGATATCAGAAAGTACAGAAACCAAATATTTTTCCAAGAAAAAAGTGAAAGATGTTGAAGAGAAAGCTAGAGAAAATGGAGGATGATCAGGAGAGTTTTGAGAATTTAGTGATGGCAGTGAAGTCTGCAGAATTTTCTGATTCTTTTCCACTACAAAAGGAAAGACAAGTTCTTGATAATCTGCAAGGCTGCCCCTTCATTCTTCAATGCTTCGGCGCGGTGATCACGACCGGAAAAAATGGCGAGAGGGTGTACAACCTCTTGTTGGAGTATAGTTCTGGTGGAACCCTAGCAGAAAGAATCAAGAAAAGTAAGGGTAAAGGGTTGCTTGAACAAGAAGTAAGGTTTTACACCAGGTGCCTGCTTTTAGGCCTTGATCATATTCATGCAAATGGTTATATTCATCGTGATTTGAACCCTGAGAATATCATACTAGTGCGAGATGATAATTTTGCAAGTGAATACATTGCCAAGATTGGTGATTTTGGTTCGGTTAAAGATGCTAGAAGGATGAGGAAGATGAAAATGGAGCCTTATTGGGGAGGGAACATTAAGTACTTGTCTCCTGAGTCTGTGATTGACAACAAACAAGGGCTTGAATCTGATATATGGGCTGTTGGTTGCATAGTTTTTGAGATGTTAACTGGACAATCTTTATGGGGAGGATTGCAAGATTCAGAGATTGAGGATGTTTTCTTGAAGATAGGCATGGGGCATGGAGTTTTGATTAATGTTCCAGGTCAGGTATCAAGAAGGGCAAGAGATTTTCTGCAGGTTTGTTTGGGATGCAAGACTATGGAAAGATGGACAGCTGAGATGTTATTGAATCACCCCTTTTTAGTAGAACAGTAGGAGAATATGATGAAGATGAATTTGTAAAAGGCTGCAACACGAGGATTTCTAATCAGGGGTGATCCATAGTACTAGTTACTATGGTCTAAGCACGTTTAATTTCGGAATTTTTATGATATTTTGTGCATAATTAATAATGTTATGATTGAACAGAAATTGGAATTGATAGATTGGAAATCGAGGAAAAGACTTCTTATAAGTAATGTGTAGAATTCTTAAAATCGAAAACACGATTAACATCTTCTTCTGTAATGTCCTGACTAGCTAGTTGTATGTAACAACATTAAAATAACAGGACAATGCATTTGCTTCAAGAAAATTTAACGACTACAAATTTTTAAGACTTAACTCCTACAAGAATTGATCCGACGTTGAACTAATGGGATAGCATTAGCATTAGCAGTTCAGAAGTGTAAGGCTCTCACCTTTCAAGCCTGTATCTAATTTAACTTCTAGAATGATAGACTTTTCAAAAACAGAGCATCGTAGACTTCAAGAATGACAGACTTTTTTTTTTGTCACAAGAATGATATACTTTTCAAAAACTGAGCATCTACGAAAAGTATTTGGCTTCCTTAATAAAGTACTAATATTTTTGGGATGATTAACATGATGAAGTGATGAGATAGTTATTTGATATTTAAATTTAAAGATTTATATCATTTCATTATAATGTCATCATCACTTTAACATCATTGATCTCCTGAATGGATTGATTAGCTCTTCTTAGAACATTCAAAACTTGGCTCTTGGATCAGGGGCAAACCTATTAGGGGGCCATCAGGGACTACAACACCTACTGATCTTAAAAATAAAGTTATTAACGAGTGAATTAGACCTGTATTTTAAAAAATATGTGTATTTTTAATGTATTTTTAAGATAGAAAGTTAATTTAGCCCCCACTATTTTTTTTTTCTATATATGAGTGTTCAATTGAGGATTTTTAGTTCCTATTGAGTAAAATTTTTGAATCTGCCCCTATCTTGGATGGGATTTACCAAGAGGTCGAGCTTTTTCGTAAGTTTGTAATTATGTGTACAGCTTTTTGAGATTTAATGGACACTTGCTATTTAGCAAGAATTGTGAAATTGTACTTTAAATTGACAAATATTTTCTAGTCTTGTAATTATGCGTATGTCTAATTGGCATGGTAACTTAATTTTTTCTCTTCTTTTAACATACCAACTAGACGAGTAAGTCTTCCATCAGCCATGGCTGATGATCAGTCAAAAAATAAATGAATAGGATTGTGGCACGTCATCATCGTGGGGCTAGTATTTAGAGAATTTTAATGGCTGAGATGATCAATAAATCACCTCAATGGCTGAGATGACTTTGGCTGAGTATCAATCATGGCTGATGGAAGAATTTTGCCAACTACACATATACATATATGTGATATTTGAGTGATAAAAATATAATGATATCTAGCATTACTTCGACAAAAATAAGGTAATACACATATATTATTAAAAAAATCTAGGCCAATTTGTGTTGTCACACAAGCGACACTTAGGTGACAACCTCACTTGTATGGAGTAATGGATAAAACGACTATTGACAAGAATGAGTGATGTAGTCAGATCCATATAACCTACTCCATCTAGTAAGACAAGACTTTATTTGATTTGATGCGGTTTGAAAGTTGTAGCCTCATTATCTCCATCCTTGAAAATGTGATAGCCACATTGGTGTGAGACTTGATATATATTCGATTTATAAGTTTGTCTTATGGGTTTATATTAGTTTATAATAATTTGTTAATTATTATAGATTCAATGGATAACTGATCCAAGATAATTATTCTTAAAATTATAATAAGAGTGTTGAGTTTTGACCATAGACTTGATACAACTAAAATTAGATAATAAGAATGATAAAATAGAGAAAATAGTATATGAAGGTCAATATTTAGGGTGTGTTAAAATATAACACTTGTCCCATATCAGAAAATTATAAACTCTAAAATTATTTTATAAGATCTAAGGTTACTCCACTTGACACCAATTAGTTTTAAAATTCTTAATATGATATCAGAGTTGAATCCTTGGTCCAATTATATTTATCTGCGTGCGACCCATCGACTAGTTTGTATCCATGGTGTGACCTAGTTTCTTTGCTAGAATGCTTCTTTATGTTTTTTTTTCTTTTCTACAATGAAATCAAATCAAATCAAAGTATAATATCTTTCGGTCTTCTCTTATCACAAGATATACTTGTGCGTCTAGTGAATCACTTAAAATTATTGTTGGTTTTTTTATTTTTATTTTCTTTGAAAGTAGTTTGATTAGATCTTATTATCGACCCCTTAAAACTAGCATTAACACAATAACATAAATTTGATAAATGGACAAGTTTTATTTTGGTGTTCATTATTTGGAGTTTTGCAACTTAGTGGGGATTGTTGGATTATTTTCGTGTATACGATTTGCAAAACAAATGCGTATTCCAGATTTTGTCTTTTTGTATTTTGTATTTTTTATTTGTTTGAAAAGAGGTTTAATTGATCTAAAATATCGATGCAGTAAAGTAATTAGCCCATAGGTTATTTCAAAATATTGTCGAGAATGTTTCACACATCTATCCCTATCTAGAAGGTCTTGAAGTCCAGCCACAATATTACCAATAAAAACTGCTTTCTAAAACACCTTTCAAGCTTAGAAACATTCCAATGGAATACTGGACAAAAGAAGGGCTTGGCTACCTGGCAAGTGCAGTGGGCATTCCAATACAAATGGATGCTTCAACCCATGCGAAAACCCGCCTTAACTATGCTCGTGTTTATGTTGAGGTGAATCTCGAAGATGAACTTCCTGACTCGTTCGAGCTCGAAATTTCTGAGGAGAATGAAGCAGGTGAGGAGGTTAAGAGAATTGTTGTCATAGATGTTGAATATGCCTGGAAACCTCAGGTTTGTACAGCCTGCAAAACTGTTGGGCATACTGCCTCTAAATGCCCCCAAGTTTTACCTATGTGTAAGGAGGAAAAACAACCTGCCAAAGAGGGAAAACAATCTGCTTCTGTTGTTCCAGCTATTTCTCCTACAAAGGATGTTCAAGCTGATTGCTCATTGCCTTTGGATAAACCATCTGAAGACTCTGATTGGATAGAAATTGCTTCCAAAAGCAATAGACACAGCTCTAGCTTGCCAGCCGATGACAAATCACGTCAAAAAGGGGTCAGTCCTTCTAGTAAGCCCAAATCTACTTCTTCCTCTGCTAGTTCGGGACCAAAAAATCAGTATGCTATCCTTGATAATGTGGGTAATGATCTTTCTGATGCCATTCATGAACTTGTTAAAAAGCCTAATGGCAAAAACAAAGTGGGAGATATTTCCCATGGGGAGCCTGCTAACCCAAACCCTCCTGTTAAATGAACTGTGGATTTTGGAACATCAGGGGCCTCAACAAACCCCTGAAGCAATTAGAAGTAGTTAATCTAATTTTGAAGAATAAACTCAGCATTTGCTGTCTTCTTGAAACTCGAATAAAGTCTCATAATGCACGAAAGATCATTGAAGGTAAGTTTAGACGTTAGTCTTTTTTGAATAACTACGAGAAAAACCCCTCGGGCAGAATTTGGGTGTTTTGGGATTCTAGTTTGGTCAAGGTTGAAAAGTTAGATGCTTCAGACCAATTCATTCTCTGTCGTATTACTGATTGTTCAAGCACTACAGAATTCATTGCAATTTTTGTGTATGCAAGTAATGATAGTAGTGACAAATTTTTTGTGGAAAGATCTTCATGATTTTAGCACTCGTTTTCAACATATTCCAATATGTATTGTTGGTGACTTTAATGAGATCTTAAGGGTCGAAGATCGCCTTCGTTGTACTGTCTTACCATCTGGTGCTCGTGACTTTAATGATTGTATTTGCAGTTCCAACCTTATTGAGCATAAGAGTCGGTAGCCCCTATACTTGGACAAGCCGAGGATCCGAAGAGGGACTCAAAGCTAGCAGAATCAATAGGGTGTTTATCAATGATCAATGGCTCACTAAATTTGGTGACTCCTCTCTCACTATTGGCCTTCCTGGGCAGTCAAACCATTATCTTCTCTTCTTGTGTCCTGTCAAACAGAGAATCTCTAAGCCAAAGCCTTTCCGCTTCTTTAATGCTTGGACGCAACATGACTATTTTCTAAATGTGGTGCAGAATGCTTGGAACATTTCCGTTGATGGTTCACCTATGTTTTCTTTGGTCACGAAACAACGTGAGTTAAAGAAGGTACTTAAAGATTTCAATGACAAACATTTTCGTGACATCTCAGCTCATATCTCTACTTTGAAGCTCAATCTTGCTACTGTTCAGAACAAATTGATGAGTGGCATATGGAATGACAGTGATAAATATGAGGAAAAGGGCTATCTCTGATGAGCTTGGTAAACTTATGTTGATGGAGGAACGTATTTGGAAGCAAAAATCTAGATTGAACTGGTTGAATGAAGGTGATTCCAACATTTCTTTTTTCTTCAAGTATGCTAAAGGGCGTGTTGCCCGTAACTCCATAACTTGTCTCTCTGATAGCAATGGTAACCTCATCAATACTGATACGGAAATCTGTGATGTTGCTGTCAATTACTTTAAAACTTTGTATAAATGCAATGAAGAGAATCTTGGTTCTTACTTTGTTGATGACTTGCGATCCATCCTTCAATCTTCTATTTCTCCAGAGGCTTATAGGGATCTCATAAGAGAAGTCACTTCTCAAGAGATTAAGATTGCTCTCTTTTCTATTGACAGCTCCAAAAGCCCAGGGCCTGATGGTTTCAATGCACACTTCTACAAAACTTGTTGGGATATTGTGGGAGAAGATGTTATCAAAGTGGTCCAATCCTTCTTCAGCTCTTCAAGAATCTTGAGAGAGATTAATTCCACTTGCATTTCCCTTGTCCCGAAGACATCTAATCCCTCTTGTATGAGTGACTTCCGCCCCATCTCCTGTTGTAATACCATTTACAAAGTGATCTCCAAGATTATTGCAACGAGAATGAAGAGTCATATGGGAACAATTATTTCCAGTTCGCAGAATGCTTTTGTTGAGGGTAGGGATATTGCTGATAGCGTTCATCTTAGCATGGAGCTCGTCAAGGGTTATTCTAGGAAACGTATCAGTCCTAGATGCACCATCAAAGCTGACTTGAGGAAAGCTTTTGACACTATTGATTGGAGCTTTATCTTAAAGACTCTTGAGGCCCTGAATTTCCCTCATTTGTTCATCTCGTGAATTCAGAACTGTATTACTACTCCTAAATTCTCTGTGAATATCAATGGCAGTCTTCATGGCTATTTTGCTGGACAGAGAGGTCTTAGACAGGGGGACCCTCTTTCACCTTATTTGTTTGTTATCGGGATGCAGGTTCTCTCTCGCATTCTTGATTGCATCTCTTGTCGCAGTGAATTTAAGTTCCACCCAAAGTGCCAGAATACCAGACTTAACCATTTATTTTTTGCAGATGATATTCTTATCTTTACTAAAGCTAACTACAACTCAGTTGCTCTTATCCATGATGCTCTCACACTCTTTGAAAAACTTTCAGGCCTGTCAATTAGTTGTGAGAAAAGTGAAGTCTTTATTGCTGGTTGCAGTGAGCATACCAAAAATGGAATTCTGGATTTGCTGGGCTATAAGGCGAGTAATCTTCCTGTTCGCTACTTGGGTGTCCCTCTTATCCCAGGTAGGCTCCATATTTATGACTGTGATGCGCTTGTGAGCAAAATCACCAAAAGAATTGAAAAAATGGACCGCCAAACTTCTTTCTTTTGCTGGCCGCAAACAACTTATATCCTCTGTTCTTGATAGTATCCAAGCATATTGGGCAAGGATGTTCTCTCTTCCTAAATATGTCCTTGAAGCTATTGAGAGGAAAATGGCCTTTTTCCTTTGGTCTGGTAATGGTACTAACGGCAAAAAGGCTAAAGTTGCTTGGCACATTGTTTGTCGTTCCATTGATGAGGGTGGTCTGGGGATCAAAAGACTTCATGATGCAAATAAAGCTTCTATTATGCGGTATCTGTGGCTTTTGCATAACAAGCATAAATCTATTTGGTCGGACTGGGTTTTTGCAAACCACTTGAAAGATTCCAACCTTTGGGATGTTGAAATTGACAAGAATGCAGCCTGGTATTGGAGATCCATTTTAAATGCGAGACATGAGTTCAAGCAGTACATTATCCACATGATTGGGAGGGGTGATGGGACTTACTTTTGGCTTGACCCTTGGCACCCCTTGGGTGTCCTTGTGGATTACTTTAGTAAGTTGACTATCTGTAACTGTGGACATAACATTCAAGCTAAGGTTGCTGACTACATTCAGGATAATGTTTGGACTTGGCCTACAAATGATCCCCTCTTCGACATTGTGGCTTTGAATATTGGTTCCCTTGTGCCAGATGTCAGTAAAACTGACAGGATTGAATGGAGTGATGCTTCCACGGGAAAATTCTCTTTTTCTACTGCTTGGAATACTATTCGAATTAAACACCCGCCTGCTCAATGGAACTGCAATATTTGGTACACTGGCCATGTCCCTAAACATGCGTTTTGCGCTTGGCTTGATAAGCTCCCTACATTTTTCAGACTTTTTAGCTGGGGACTTAATGTTGACCCCCACTGTGTTTTCTGTTACCACTCATTGGAAACTAGGGATCACCTTTTTTTTCGACTGTGGATTTACTCGTCGCCTTTGGAAAAAATGTATTTCTCTTTTGAAGTGCAGTAAACTCCCACATAGTTGGGACCTCATCACTAATTGGATCGCTCGTCATAGTAGTTCAAACACTTTACAACTCATTATGATCAGGTTGTTGTTTAGTGCGAGCATTTTTCATGTTTGGAAGGAAAGAAATTACAGAGTCCACCACAGAGGTGCTTCTACGGAGGAGCAAATTTTTGATCGCATATATTATGATGTGAGAAATAGAATGTTCAAAACCAAACGATTTAGATATTGTCTTTTGAACAGTGCAATTTATAGAACTTGGAGACTTGATGATAGTCTTATGCTTAGATAGATTCTGACTCAATCACTTGTGATTGACCTGTTAATTCTTGTTTGTATCTCTTTTTGTACATATTTTTGTTTTAATACAATCGTTTACTTACCTAACAAAAAAAAAAACACCTTTCAACCCAAGATTTACCATCAAATCTACACGCTAATTTACCTCACAAAAAATGTGTCGAAGTTGGAATAGCGGATTTTGTATCTGTAGGCTTGAGCTAGGGTGCAGATCATGTTACCATATCTTCTAATGAAAATACTTTATGCCCATATTCACTTTAGGAGGACTCTTTTTAGAATAGTAATTATAGTTAGCTCTGTATTTTTTTTTCCGTAAATAAATATGACGGTACTCCATTTCACAAAGTAAATAAATATCATACGAGATTGACTATTCATGTCTACTGTTTGAATTTCTAGAAGAGCTTTAAGGGTTAATAATTGAACATTTTAAACTCAAATGAAATGTTTTTGAGTGTTTCAAAATTATATCAAATAAAATTTAAATTGTTTTGAAAAGTCAATGACTTTTTTAAAGTAAAAATAATTCAATGGCCAAAATAAACCAAAACAAAAAAGCACCAATTTCATAGTGGTCATGTAGAAAAGCGATGTCCTTTTTCAATATTTTCCTCCAAGATAAGGTGAAAAAGCAAAAAACTGACAAAAGTAAAAGAGAAAAAAAAAAAACGAAGCGGCAAAAGCTTCAAAAAGGAAAGAAAAGACAAAAATGAAAAGAATAGATTCAGATGCACATGAGATCTCCAACTATGTGCCCATTCACATTCCACGTGTACAGCATTATACAAACGTAAGATCCATCCCAAGTATCTTCAATTTGGAATTCCACACTGGAAAATTGCACAAATAATTTTTATTATTTAAAAAAAAAAATTTGTCAATATTGTTTAAAATTAGTCAATTTAATCAGTATTATTTTTCAAAAAATTCAATGTAGTCACTAATTTTTCTTAAACATTGAGGACTAATTTGAATTTTATATGAAAATAATGGGGGTTAAATTAATTTATTTTAAGAAATAATAGTGATTAAATTAGTTAATTTTAAATAATAGAGACAAATTTATTTTTTTTAAGAAAATAATAAGAACCAAATTAGTTAATTTTAAATAATAAAGTCGAATTTAACATTGTAAAAAAATAATAAGTACTATTTGCACTATTTTCCATCTTTAAAAATGTAATAATTGTTAGGAAGATTAAAAGTGATAAAGTGAAGATGCAAATTATAATACGAACAATCTTCAACACATCATCTGGCCCAATTTAGGTTTATATACGGGGTATGTGGAGCCCAACCCTATACTCACAAGTCACAGCCGGACGAGACAGTGATGCATGGAAGAGTTTTCCATTATAATGAAGTTGTTTAAATCATTAAGTGCAAGATTAAATAATGGTGTTCCTATCTTACTACCGATGATTTTCAAATAACGTTATTATGTTATTAATTCATTTATGAAAAATTTGCGCAAATGGTCTATGTTGTTTAACTAAAATTATAAATTCGTCCATATTATTTATCAAAAAATTTAAATTCGTTTCTATTTTTTTAAAATATCCAATTTAGTTACTACTTTTTTAAAAAAAAATTTAATTTACTCCTTGCCTAAATTGGCCAAATTAAAAATTTTATAAAATAATAGAGATTAAATTAATTTTTTTTAAAAAATAATAAAAGTAATTGATTAATTTTGAATAATAAAAATAAATTTAATTTTTAAAAAAATTAAATTAATTAATTTTAAATAATAAGAACAAATTTAAAAAAACAATATAGATTGTTTATACAATTGTACCTAAAAAAATTCTCCCAAAGTTCTTCTCTGCCCCCCACAAACATATGACGTAGCCCCACGGAGAAAGCAACGGACCTGTACACGCACACCCCCACCCCACTAAAAGCCATATCACGACACTAACATCCAATGACATGCCACCACGTGTACACACCCTTCCATATGCCTCTTGCAACCTTTTGGGTTTAGTAACATCAACTAGAAAATATGCCATGCAATGCCTATAAAAGCCTTTACAGCTTAACCATTTCTCTCTTACATGGTGTGTTGTAGTGAATTTTACAGTGAAGAATTCACAAAGAGAGAGAGAGAGAGCCATGGAGTTGATGAATCACATTTGTCCTGACTCCCCATATGTATGTTGCAAAAGTTTCTGTTTCTTTTTTTTTTTGTTTAATTTCTTTTCATATTAGAATTATTAGTTTTTTCTTCTAGAAGGATTTGCTGAAAGTATTGATGATTAGACAAGGCTGTATGAACTATTTGTATGCAATTTAAATTCTATGTTGAAATGGAAAACGGTGATCAATGCATGAAGCTCCCGTGATACACTTATTTATAGATAAAGGCGAGACTTTATATTTTTGTATGCAGTTTTACAAATATTTTTTCGCAAGACGCGGTTCAAATGGGAAAAGATTCATTTTTTCTTTTGTTGTGTTTTGATGGGGAGGGGGTTTGATTGAGGGAAACTGTAGTTTGTTGAGAAAGACAAAAGAGAAGGTTGTTAGAATGTGAAAAGACCATTTTTCTAAACTAAATGTGAAGAATTTTGAAAAAGATTCAGTCTTTTGAGTGTTTTTAGTAAAGTTGACTTCTGAGATTCTATGCACCCACTGAAAAGATGAAAATTTTATGCCATCTTGTATGTCAATTTCATTTCATATTAGAGAAGACATATGAATTTTTAGTGATATTGTTAAAGGCAAAAGCAAATGGGGGAATATATGTATATGCCTTTTCTTTTTGTGAGTCTATGTACATATTTCTACTTCGTTACTATGTAGTAGCCCTTAGAGCATTCAACTTGTACAGCTAAAGAGATTATTAAAGGGTCTAATTGTTTCCTAGACGTCGTGTATAGATGAAGTTTCGTGCACTAGGTTGCCCTTTATTCTTCTCTAATTGCTGAAATTATTAGTTGTAATTGGAGATATTAAAATTCTGTTGTCTCTGCCTTTTTTCTGTTGTTTCTTGACAACTTTGTTGGTATCTGGTACCATGATCTGTATTTCTTCACCGGTGTATCTTTTACATATTGTTTACAGTCTTTGCTTGTTTGAATTTCTTTTTAACTTTAAGTGGAAATTTCTATCTTATTTGTGATGAACAGGTCTGGGATAAAAATGGAGTCTCAAAGTGTTTCAGTGACTTATATCCTTTTAACTAAGGTCTACTGTCATATTAGCTTCAAGAATTAAGTTCAAAATGGTTTTGTCAATTATTTTTTCCTTAACGACATTTACAGTGCTTGGTTTTGGGGTGAATATATTGACCCTGATTATGGTTGCTGTGCTTGCATTTACCAAGAGGAGTGGCAAAGAAAGTAGAAGAGTATGTTCTTTGCTTAAATCAGTTAGGTTATTTTTTGTCTGGATGAGAGCATACAACATTGTTAGTTTTTCTGTTATGTTAATTAGATTGACAGTATGCATTAAGACAAGGATAAGGAATAGTGACAGTTTGCAAGTGTTTCCATTACTTTATACACGTGAGGATGTGTGTTGAGCAGTGTGTATGAAGAATACTTAAAGCTTTTCACATCTCCATAGTTTAGTACTTGTTAATGCCGTTTCCTTCTTGAAGTTAATTTCAGCTCTCGTTATTCTCAGATTTTGGTTTTGTCCTGAGCTGATTGTTCCTCTTTTTTTTTTCTTCTTTTTTTTTTCCCCTTTACCGTAGTGGTCGAGATCCATCTAGGAAAGCGCTTTTCATCTTTGTTTCTTGATTAGACTTTAGAACACCGACTACAGACTTTATGATATTCATTGGGAGAATAAATCTGTAGTTTGGAGACTTATTATCTTGCTGGAAAGCGGATATAGTTTAGATGTGTATCTAGGCATGCATGTTTTTGTTTGCTATTTGTCTCCAAGACTACTTATCTTATTGCCAAAGCTGCCGCTGTTTGGAGTATCAAAAAGTATGTCATACTTTCAATGCTATATCATGCAGCGTGGACTTAGACATATAAATTATATTGTGTCAGTGACTTATTAGTTTTGATTTTTAGTGTATAATCAGACATTTCCTAGTGATATTTTCCCCTATCTACTGATGCGCTTGATAAAATCAACTAGATATATGTTCCAGCTAAGGTCTTGTTGCATCTTCTACCCGCCATTGGAGCATGCATGGGATTCTTTGACATGGTTTTGCTTCTGAGGAAAACGCTGAATGGTTACCCTGCTGTATATCATGAATGGCTTTTTAAGTCATCCCAGTTCTTAGTTTGGGTAAGCTTATGTGTCTTGGTTAATTAAAATTGCATGCTACCTCTCTACTTACCATTCTGTGTGCTATAAATTTGTAGGTTGTCATTGTTCTTATCTTGAGTTCTCACTACTGGTTTGTCTGCTGCAACCGCATCCTTTGTATTTGGTGGATCATGAAACCATTCTTCCTGATTCCTCATCTGCTGATGGTTTTTTCTTCTTCACAGGTACTGATTTTGGTTTAAATTTACCTACGTGTTCCTAATTTGTAATAAGCATTTCTTGTTTTCTCCCTTTTCTGTTTACGGAGGCATGGATAAATCTGTGCTTTAGGCTGATTGATTGCATACTCGACTGTGTTTGTGTAGATCGATCTGATGTGGCTCCTGATGCCTGTCACTCTAATTTGGTTGCTTTTATTTATTTGAGTCTCACATTTGCTTTGATTTGATATTTCAACTCGTGTGCAACATTTTTGTTATTTTTTTAACAAAAGTATTATTCCTCCCATCTCCTCAACCTGCCATTGAGCAAGAGTGAACATGAGTTATTTGTTTTTGTTTGTGTATTGTGGAATGTTTTTCTTATCGTATGATTTTTATCTATATTTTCAGTATGAGGGGCACTGTATGTGTGTTTCATTGGTTATGCTCTAAATTCGAGGTCAGAGATCAGATAAGCTTTTGATAGGTTGTATTGTTCTGCAGTTTTCAGATTATTGACTGACTTATTGAGGTGTTAATTGTGATGTTTATCTTTGAGAAGATATGCCTCATAGATATGCTAAGCTATCGTAAGGTACTGAAAATTTATATTTTGAAGAGTTAATGATAATATGAGCCTCTTTTCATTGTTATTAAACATTCTTATACAACCCATGATGCGTCATCTGGGTGAAAGCATGAATAAATATGTAAGGAAGGAAGAGAGAGAAATATGAACTACTGGAAAATGACTCAAAAGAGGAAATTTGCGGGTAAACAATGCTATAGTGTTCAGTGATTGATATTGTTTTCTTTATTATCAATCCTCTGCATATTTGTTACTTCTAGTGATTCAATCTAACTATTTCCCACCAGGGTATGTAATGTTTAAGCTAAAAAAGTAAAGATGAAATGGTCCATTGACATGAAAGCCGACATTTATTATGATTTCGAGTTTCATACAGAGGTTGGAACTTTAACCAATTTGAAAGTATCTTGTTTAGAACTTGCTTATTGCATAAATGAACTATGCAGTACAACCAGCAACTCCTCTATGTCTTGATCGGTACAGCTTGGAGCTACTTTTGATCTATTGCCACCTTTTACCTGTTTTACTTATTCTGTATCTGTAAACTTTATGAATTACGGAATCTCATTAGGGGTCCATTGAATAGGTTTTAGAATGTGTAGAGGAGAGCTTTGTCATTTTACTGGATATCACGTTCGGCATCCTCATTAACATAGTCAGAATGAAGTGGACATATCTTGGAAGCAGGTAATACCATGCAATCATCGATCTTTTATATGTTGATGCTATCAGATAAAAATCCTGTTAAAATATATTTTGCAATCTTGGTGGCACAGATCAATTATCTTCTTGATTCATAGTTAACATATGTTGGCCAGATTGATTTTGTTCTTGCTAAATTTGTTATTTGCAGATATATAGTACATTTGTACAATGAACAATTACAAGGAAGCAAATAATTTAGTCGAGTCATTATGGCTTTTGGCAAGTGATGAGGAGATTTTTTTGATAGCCAAAGTATGTATTTAATCAAACTAGAAATAAGACTAAACTACAAATACTATATTGGTGAAAAATTTCATTGCAGTAAAGGAAAAATTGTTAATACACAGAAGATACATATCTGGGGCTCTTCTGCTGATCAGCCATGCTGCCAATACCATGATCCTGAGTTGCTGCTGCATGATAAATTAGTAATTTTAGAAAATCTTCGAATTATGTTGGCTTCTGAAAGTTAGCATTATGCTTGCAATTAATTACCTGTATAAATGATTTTAGAAAATTTCCGAATAATATTGAATTTAACTTCTCATTCTAGCATCTTAACATTCTCCCAACTTGATAATCTGTTTATTTTGCCATTGACTTGAAAACTGATCCAGTTCAATGGAAAAACCGCTTCTTCCCTCCACGATGGATATTCAAGAACACCCACGGGAATCTGTATGTACCTTTTCAACCCTACCATATTGGCTGACTGAATTATACTAGTTTTTTTCCTTGCTCTCGATTGTCATAACACTAGAACTGACGCTTTCAATTTTATATTGTCATGAAAGGGATATATTGGCAAGTTTTGGTATCTCTTGACATTTAAGTGCATTGATTCGGTTATGGAACATGGTGCCAAAAAGCAGCTCGACTTTGAAGATCTGCTGCAGCTACCTGAAGATATGGATCCTTTATCTTGCCATTACATCTTGCAGAGTTGTTGGGAATCTCAGCAAAGACATAATATTCGTCATCCTTCCTTGTTTAAGGCGATATGTTCCGCATTTGGATGGCCATACTTCTGCTTAGGTCTATTAAAGGTATGTTCAGTTTGTCACTTTAACTCCTCAGAAATAAGGAATATGGCAAAATAGATAATAGGAACAAAATTTACAAGCCCTGGTTGCTTAAATCCATGGCATCTATTTCAAGGTATTGCTAGTTTAGCCAAAGAACATTAATTGGTTTCTGAGAGATTCTGTATGTGCTGTTGCTTATTTACATACAGTGGAAGATTGTTTGTTTTACGTTTTTCTCCTCCATTTGCTTTTAAGAAAAATATTCTTCTTTTTGATTGTTTGTTTTGAAACATGGATGGAGTTTGAACTTTGAATCTCAAAAATTTCCATTCATTGTTATTAACTTATAGATTTTACAAATTACTTTCCAATGAATTTCACAAATTACTTTCCAATGAATTTCGTTATGTTTTTCCTCATCCTTTCACTTTAAGTATAATTTATTTCGTATTATTAGATTACTAAGAAGCAGAATGTTAACGTGAGACGACAGGTCATCTTTCTATACATTATTCTTGGTTGAATTTAGCCTTTTTCTGGGAACTAATCAAAAAGTGATTCGAGTACAATTAGTTGTTTTGGGAAGTCATATTTTCTTATGAATTGCGACCAGTTACGGGAATTTTCATGAATCATGGCACTTTCTAGTCCAGCCATACAATACAGAAACCTTAAAGTTTGAAAAGAACTCTACTAGATAAGCACTTACCTTTTTGCAGGTTCTTAATGATTGTCTTGGTTTTCTGGGGCCCGTAATACTGAATAAGTTGATTCGCTTTCTTCAGCAAGGTTAGTGTCTTCATTAATTCTATTTTTCTTGTTGATCCTATGCTGAGAAGACGTAATGATGACACTGGAAAAGTTAAATAGATAATCCTGTAATTCATTTTCGGAACCACCATTTATAATCGCAAGTTCTGTTCATTCCACAATAGTAATTACTCATCATCATTACCTTCAACATCTATGTATCACTAACTATGCTTTACGTCTCTTATTATTAGGATCCAAATCTGAGTAAAGATTTTGTCTTGCTCTATAATACTCTGAAGCTTCTAATATACTCTTTTGCTTCTACAGTCTCAGTATTCATTCTCAGGTTCCTATTTCTCATCTTTTTCATTCACCATCTATTACAACCAAGTTGTGAGCTAAACTAGAATATTGCAATTTAAATTTCTCTAGTAGAAGGGAAAATATCAACTGGAAAGTCAATATACAGGAGGTTGTTAATATTGTGTATTGGATTGTGGAGCTCAATTTATCTTCATACACGTTTCAATGACATGATCCAAACTACAACATGTGATTTTTAGCTTTTCTAATATAAAGAAAATCATCAACTGGAAATTTAATTTCTGAAACCATCGTGTAGCAAGATGTTTTCTTAGTAATCATTGAACAGAATGTTGTTGTTATTGTATATTTTATTGTGGAACTGAAACTTTATTTTCAGATAGGCCTCAATGGCGTGGATATTTTCTCATTTATGACACCGTTAATCTGCGCATGACATGAACCATTTAGCTAAGCGAATTCTTATTTTAACTAGATGTAGATTGCATTTATGCTGTAATCTTGCACCAATGCTTCTACATTTAATTTGCCGAAAGCCTTGGCTAACTCAGAGACGATGTTTTTATGAGTTATGCTTATGTTGGCAATTCTCTTACATTATGCAATAACAGGTTCTGGGCATTTTGATGGCTACATTCTTGCTATATCCTTGGGTCTCGCATCTATCTTAAAGTAATTCTTACTCGAGACCCTGTACATTGTCATTTCATTTTTTTTTTTCTCAAAGTTATGTCTTCAAGACTTAAACTGATGCTTCGTGTTGGAAATCACCGTCTTCAGTTATGTCCAAAAAATAAATTTTTCTTTTTATGGAAACCATCAAAAAGTAAAGTACTTGAATTGCTTGCTTAGATGTTTATACAGTTGTTTGTATACAACTAATCCTGGATTCCAAGTTGTGTGTATAGCAATTGAACACCTCATACTTCTCATTGTTTTAGATCCAAGGACTTTAGCTTACCAAATTCAGTGTAACAATTGAAGACCTTATCTTCAGGTGTTAGAAATTCTGGATACTGAAAACATGATCCTCTTAATGGTGGAACCACCACATAAGTTACTCCGTAGGAACTTTTAGACCGATATTGAGCTGAATTGCAGCCCAAGAAAAGTGAAGCTTTCAAAAATTCAAGACATTTCCAAGGGGTAGAAGAAATTCTAGGAATGGGAGAATTTTAAGAAATGGACTTCTAGGAAAATCTTAAAGCAGTTTTTAGCTGACTATAGAAAGAATAAGTCAAATCAAGGATAGATGTTCCAGTAGGTGAAGGTATTACGTTCTTTTACTTGGTCTCTTTTCCCGTACGCTGTTCTTGCATCAACAATATAATCATTGTTTAAGATGGTTGCCACAAACAGTAATGTTCTTTAGAAGAAAGATATTCAATAAAGTCTTCTAGAGAATTTCATGCGTCTCTCCACATGTTAATGGTAGATAGGACACTGAAAAAGTACTTCGGAGACAACTATAGTGAGGCTCACATCAGTTTTATGAAAATTCACAAAGAGGTTTTATTTGTAAATCATCTTTCCTGAAATGAAAAAAATCCATTTTAGATATAAAATCTGGATCAAAGCCACGAATTTTCATAGATTTACTGTTCTATTTTTCAATTTTCAAATTGTGTAGTCCATGGTGTCTCTAACACTGTTGCATGATTGAAAGATATATACCAACATGTTAGTGTCTCCATGTGTTTATTTTAGGCACGTATTCCTTTAGTGTGTATAATCATTATCTATTTGTTTCATTTTTCTCATGCACGATATCTGAAGCTGCTATGATGTTTCTGAGATAGTCTTACAGCCGCCTACTTCACAATGTAGTTATATTTTGAATCACAATTTAACCGTGCAGATCCTTTCTTGATACACAATATACATTTCATCTTTCCAAACTTAAGTTAAGGCTACGATCCAGTATCATGACAATTATCTATCGAAAGGTGAATCCTTTTATTTATATTGTAATTCTTCTACATCTTGTTTGCCTGACTAGTTTACTTATCACATTACGATATTAATGCATGATTTATCTAAGTATGTAAAGCATAAGCCCAGAAAAGTCACATGAATTTGGAACCTGACATTTGTTGATTCAATTTAGTTAATATTTTGTTATAATCTACTTATTCTTTCTCTCCTTTTAGCCTCTGTCTTCCCTTCCCAAAATTATGTAGATACCTAACAGAATTCAGTTTTTAATCCTTTCAGTGTCTCTATGTTAAGCTTGCTGAAAGATCAAAATTTTCTGAAGGAGAAATCCAGACGTTCATGTCTGTGGATGCTGATCGGACGATCAATATATGCAACAGTTTACATGATATGTGGAGGTCCTACTCTGATACCTTCATTGTAGTCCTGATTGTAATTCATCGGCACCTTTTTTTCTCTGAGTTATTATCTGTAAATTATCTTCCATGGTTCGATTTTGCTCGTTCACTCAAATATAAGCAGTGTCAATAGCTGGAAACTGAAGCAACTGACTAAAGAGTTGCTGTAAAGTTTTTCTGTTTCAGAGTGGACTCTGCAAATGATCATTAAATCAGATAATCTATGGACTAATAATCAGTGAAGTTGGATGGCACACTTGTAAATGGGCTTCAAATCAAGGGATGTCTGTGTGATCCCCTCTTATTTGTCCGGTTTCCAAGATCTGAAGTATCTAGGAGACGCTTCACTGCATTTATAAACTCAATGTTGCCTGCTGCTGCATATGTCATTGTCTAATTCCCCCAAGCACTGTGCAGCCGGCCAAGGCATGCCCCTAAGCACTGTGCAGCAAGCCAAGGCATGCTTATTTGCCTATCTTCACCCAAGACTTTTCAGTAGTGTCCAAGATGATCATAAACAAGCTAACAGCTTCTCAACAGCTGCTCTTATAGTTTGTCTTTTCTGTAATACGTATATGTAAGGTTGTCCTTCAAACAGAAAGCTATAGTTACTGAGACGATATGTGAGGGAGAAAGCTGATGTGCGTCCATGGTTTTGTTTGATATGAAAAATTGAAGTGTTGGACATCTTGTCTGTATGTGTTTGTCTGTGTACCTGTGTCCTGTGTCTCACTGGTCATTAGATACACAAGTTGTATAATAAGAACTAAGTAGAAGTCCACTGCATGAAAATTTATGAGGTGCTGTTGGATTCTATCCAAGAATCAATTGAAACAACTGGAAGTTTCATCTTTTGATGAAAACTTCTGAGCCAGTTCATGCCTGTTTTCCAGTAATATGAAGGTTCACGAGTTGGAGCTGCAATGTTGATCTAATTGAACCAAACATTTTCTAACACTTATTGTTGTAAATCCTGCACCACATGGACAGTTCATCTGGCTGATGCATTTCATGATTCCTTATCTTGATTAGTTTTCATTAAATCTCTTGCAACGTACTAATGTTTGCCGTTTGTGTCAGCTTGCCCCTGCAAATTGGAATTGCTCTCTATCTTCTGTATACACAAGTCAAGTTTGCATTTCTTTCAGGACTAGCGATAACCATTTTGCTGATACCAGGTAAGGTGATACTTACAGTCTCAATAGAGAATTTCTATACTTTGCTGTGTGCGTACTCACTCATATTAAATAGTTGTATGAGTGCTTCACTATTTGAAATGGATGGAACGAAATAAAGCATGTCTTGTGAAATACGGGTGCCAACCATAGAAGTGTGGATCACCTTGTCTTCTTATAAGGATTGGAGGTTATGATTGCTGGTTGTCCATAATGTCAACATAATTCTTTACTTGGGGATAGTGAGGAAAACTGACAGCACTATATAATGGAACACTCCTGGCCATGATACAGCAAACTAATAAGATATATCCTAGGTAACTGTATTTGTACGTGAAAGTTTGAAAAAGTTTTCCAACTTGGTTATGTTCTTGTGTCTATTACAATTCTCCCCGTTACAGATCATTAATGGTGCTTTTGCTGCTGCTAGTATATACCAATGTTATTTTCTCTACTGCAATCAGCTTCTTATAAATGTGTTGTGTTTTGTCAATCTATATGAATTTTTTTTCATCTTCATTGACTTGACTGACTATTGTTTATGTGGCTCAACTGTTCGTTATATACTTGGTGCAATTACTTTACTAATATTGTGTACTAAATTTTGCTAATTGAAGTAGAACTCTTTGGTGTATTAAAGAGTCAGTTTTTCTGCTCAGACACAGGCATCTGAAAATAATTCCAGTTTTTGTTTTAAAGGCTAATGGTAGGCTGATGATTTCTTGAATTTACTTCTGGAAATGGTCAACATACAACTAGCAGTTCCAACATTATCCATTTGAATAAATTGATAGCTTCTGATTCAAAACAATTAATATTGTCCGTTAATGCAGTGAATAAATGGATTGCTAACTTGATTGCAAATGCTACGAAAAATATGATGGAGCAAAAGGATGAGAGGTAGGCTTACTTTTTCCTGTAACCATGTAAAACTTTCTTTTTCTTATTTTGAAAAAAAATAAAAATTTCAAGATCTGATTCATGTCTTGTCCGTATTACTATAATCATCTACCAAACTTTTAGGCCATCAAAGGTTTTTTGGCTTATTTTATAGTGAATGGAACATAAAAGTCAGAAAAGCTAAACTTCAGGAAGTTGACGTGGTGGTTTTTAATGTTCTCATTACATCCTTGTGGTGTTTGCTAATGTTGAGTGTAATCCTCGCTATATTGAGCTGACAAAAGTTATGCAGTTGGCCTGGATTGGGCGGTTAGTTTTGCGAATAGAAACTTCAAGTTACTGCATTGACCCATATCATTTGATTCCTACACTTATGTCATTCTCTTGACTTCTGGCCCTTTGGCTCAAAACGTCATCAGTTTCAAAATTTGAGCAGGAGAAGATATAATATCTACTTTCTAACTTCCATTTCGCTCAGAATCATATAGGAGGATTTTTCTTGCTGGCCTTTGCTGCCATAGGTTGTTACTGAAAGTAATTATAGTCCTTGAACTAGTCTGACTTTGTGGGAAGAGGCAGATTTAAGTCTGTGTTTGGGACCAAATCACAAGTGACATACGGATTTTGGAGAGGGAATTTAAAAAGAGAAGCTACTGGAATGGAGTCTCTTTCAAGTGTTTGGCTGAAACTAAAATTTCAGATTATCTTAACGCAAGGATTTTTAAAGTTTAGTAAAGCAGTACAATAATAGTCTGCATTCATATTATATCAAGTAGAGGGCAGTGCTTAATGGAATAGGAAAAAGGAGAAGGGGTGGAGGGAGGAGTCCAGAGAGCTTGGGTTATTCAAAGTCATCAAAAAGCCAACCTCAGGAGAAATATGATTTGTAAATTGTATTTTCGTCATATACTGAGGCTGCAGGTCTACTGTACCTGATGTCTTGAACTTCTATAAACCAAACCAAATTAAGCCTTATCCCACTAGGTGAGAGAAGCATGTCTTGATCTTCCACAGATCTAGAAAGTCTAGCTCGTATGACGAGGCGTTCTATATGTTCTGAGAAAAAAAAAAACCCTTTTGCAGGATTAGAAGGACATCAGAACTTATAACACATATTCGCACTTTGAAAATGTATGGCTGGGAGGTTCTTTTCGCTGGTTGGTTGATGAAGACAAGATCCTTTGAAGTCACATATTTATCAGTAAGAAAATGTTGAAACTTTTTTTGGTTGACTCTGGCAGTACTCGGAATCTAATTCTAATATTTCATAGCCCATCCTACTTTTCTCATTAGACTAGGAAGTATCTGGATGCTTGGTGTGTATTCTTTTGGGCAGCAACACCAACACTGTTCTCTTTGTGCACCTTTGGACTTTATACGTTGATGGGCCATCAACTTGATGCAGCAACGGTAGTGACACCATCTCTCAGTTACAGGTTTGTTAAGAAGAATGGTCTTTTACTGAGTTTCTCCCTAAAACTTTAATTACCTTGCAGGTCTTTACTTGCCTTGCGTTGTTCAATAATCTGATCTCTCCATTAAACTCATTCCCCTGGGTCATTAATGGGTTGATTGATGTGAGTTGTTGAATTGCATTATTTGAGCATTTCTTGCTGTGACATTATGTATTTCCTGCATTGCTTTTAATTGATGTATTATTTCATATTCGTTCTTTTATCTGTATGGAAGGCCGCTATATCTACCGGGCGGTTAAGCAAGTACTTATCCTGTTCTGAGCATGAAACTAAGCTGGAACAGGCAGCTTCTCATGAGCAGTCTGAGTTTGAGGATAAGGCCATTGTTATTCGGGATGCATGTAGTACATGGTCAAGCATTGACGAAGAAAAATTGAATTTGATCTTGGACCACATAACTCTTCTAGTTCCTAAAGGTTCTATGATTGCAGTAATTGGAGAGGTACAATATCTTGCCGGATTTCATTCTGTTAGCTAAGTGATTTGAAAATATTGACTGGCTACATGAATTTTTTTCCTGTGAACTCTTCCATTTGCTCATACAGAATATAGAATAGTTTGAATCTTATTGTAGGACTCGTTGTAATCATGAAGGAAAGATTAATACATCCGCAAGCTAAGCAAGTTCCTACGCTTGACACTTTTCCTGCGACCCTGACTTCAATAATTCCCTTGAGAAATAAAATAACAGTTCAAAGATAAATTATATGGTAAAAAAAGATTTACAGGCGACTAATAACATTTCTAAAAGAATATAAGCTCAACTCAATGGACATCATTCAGTGGTTTGAGTTCCGGACTATCTGCTGGAACTGACTAGGTACTATGCATTTTTCGGCTGTATAATCTTCATTTGAGATGAACAGCTTATGAAAATATTTTTAAAATTTCAACTCTTTACAATGTCTATACACTCACAGGCTAGTTGTGGTTCTAGACTTGACTATTGTTTTTAACTTGTAGGCATAATGCAATAACGTTATGGAAATGGCTGGACAAAATTACTATACACAATTTTGTCCACGTGAGAATTAGCCAGAAGAAATGAGAAAAACAAGGGAGAGGAAGGCTAATATGCAATTATGGGGACTTTTCAGTTTATGGTTCTACTTTGATATCACTTTTCTAGTTGTACTGTTAGAGTTTTTAACCAGCAATAGTTGGAGTTCTTTAGCCTTTGATTTTCTTGCAGGTTGGATCGGGTAAATCATCTTTGTTAAATTTAATTCTAGGAGAAATGAGACTCATCAGTGGATCAACCTATTTCTGTGGATCCACGGCATATGTACCACAGGTTGACGAAGTTATTCTTGATGTATTAAATCTGCATTCTTATAATATAATTCTCATCTTCTCTCTATGTTGTTGAAGATCCCATGGATCCTCTCTGGAACTATCCGTGATAATATTTTGTTTGGAAAAGACTATGATCCAAGGAGGTATTATTCCATAACTCTTTAAGAAGGGGAAAAAAAGTAGAACTAAAAGTGCTTGCGTTTGGGTATAATGACACTGATATTATTTGCTTGTTGAGTTTGCACGTGTACTTCACATATAACTTAGTATATATTCTTTTTAAGGTGTAGATCTCTAATAGAAGCCTTTTTCATCACCTGTATGGGCAGATACTCAGACATAATACAGGCATGTGCATTGGAATATGATCTCTCACTAATGATGGGAGGTGATATGTGTCACATTGGAGAGAAAGGAGTCAACTTATCTGGTGGACAAAGAGCACGTGTTGCACTTGCCAGGTACAATTTCTTACCTGATTATGAATGTAAATGGCGTACCTAAGGCAACTGCATGTTTTATGTGTTCAAATTTCTCATATGCCTCTCAATATCTATGAACAGGGCTATCTATTTTGGCTCCGATGTATACTTGCTTGATGATGTCCTTAGTGCAGTTGATGTGCATGTTGCTTGCTCAATTTTGCATAATGCCATTCTTGGATCTCTTATGAATCAGAAGACACGCATTCTTTGCACGCATAACATTCAGGTTATTACTATCTCTTCTATTCTTTTGACCAATCTTTGAGGCAGCCAAACCTTTTCAGCATTATCTATGTTAATTAATCCAAAGACACTCAAATTTCATTTCAGATGACAATAGGAAATTCTGTATTCTATTGAACTGTTTTTTCTACATAGAGCATTATTTTCGAGATATGTTATCCATTCTTATTATAGATAGGAATATGCACAATTTCCAGATCTTTCAGAAAGCTTCCGGTTAAATGTTGTCAACTTATGCTTCAGCTAACTTCATCTTAATCTTCTGGAAAAATGTTAGGATGGACCTCTTTATGCTTAGACATGCTAAAATGGAGCCTTTGATTTATTTTTGAACAAGAATACTGAGTTATGACAATGGAAAGTTGAATTCTGATGGTTGAAATATTGTTCTTGATTGATTCATAACTTCCCGGCTTTTACTTGCACATGTTGATGGAGTGAACCATGAGCTATCAGAAATTCACAGAAATATCAGGTGGGGTAAATTTTCCACTGCAAATGTTAAAAGGATTAAATTGCCACGTTATCAAATTTACCTCCATATCAGATTTTGTGAAAGCAAGGAAGGGTAAACAAAACACAAAATCAATATACTTCTCTTAGTGCAGAACATCATAATGTGGGAACTATTACTTTTTAATCCAACATGACTAAGCATCTATGATGCATGGAGTATCATTAATGTATTTAACTGCTGGAGATTCATTTAAATATGGGAACTATTACATTTTGCTCCTCAGGCAATATCTGCTGCTGATATGGTGGTTGTAATTGATAAGGGACGTGTTACATGGGTGGGACGCCCACCTGAATTATCTGTTTCCTCATACTCAACATTCTTATTAGTAGGCGAACATAATATGTCTTCTGAAGTTCAAGGACAAAATAGAAGAACAAGCACCTCTAATGAAGTCCAACAGACAGTCCTAGATGGGGATAGTATAAGTGTTTCAGATGAAGTTGACGACATCATGGAAGCAGAGATGAGGAAGGAGGGAAGAGTTGATCCCATAGTGTTCAAGTGAGTACCTGTTCTAGGCAAGTAAATAATAAAGAATGTAATATCCTAAGTGTCAATAATGTATTTTGGTATTGACTAATTGATGACTCAATCTGCTACAGAAACTATGCAGCTTTCACTGGATGGTTCATTACAATTTTAATATGCCTTTCAGCAATTCTGATGCAAGCCTCTCGTAATGGCAATGATCTGTGGTTGTCATATTGGGTTGATACAACTGCAGGAAATGAGAACGAGTATACAACAACATTTTATCTGGTATAGTTATTTCTGAAACATGGTTTCCTTTATTGACTATGTAATTGCTTTACTAGATCTTTTGTCTATCAGAACCATGAAACGACAAAGAGCATAAATTTTCTTCTAGCCATCTCTCAATAATACTGTGATCTTTGTCCAAGAATAATTTTGATTGTCTCTTGCTTTGAGCTTCTATTTATTGACGTGTGAAAAAACAAAAGAATAGTGAACTTGAAGTCAGTTTTACCTGTTTCAGTAATTTCATGATTGTTGTGCAGGTTGTACTCAGCCTCTTCTGTTTGGTAAATTCCTTGCTAACATTGGTTAGGGCATTTTCATTTGCTTTTGGTGGCTTACGAGCTGCTGTTCAAGTGCATGATCAGTTGTTGAAGAAGCTTATAGGTGCATCTGTTACCTTCTTTGATCAGACACCAAGTGGAAGAATATTAAACAGGTAGCGGCAGCATACTCTTTAAAAGTCAAGCTTTGGGAATTGTCACTAATTTCTCTCATTTGGTTATATAGATTGTCTTCAGATCTCTACACAATTGACGATTCTCTTCCATTCATCCTCAACATTCTCCTGGCCAATTTTGTTGGTCTCCTGGGAATTGCTATAGTTTTGTCATACGTGCAGGTGTAGGAAACGTGTGCATTATGCTCATTACATACGTTCATAAACTGAATTCAATTGTTTCTTAAAAGAATCTGTTTATTTTCAGGTCATGTTTTTGCTAGTATTGTTGCCATTTTGTTATATTTACAGCAAACTGCAGGTAACTTCAATATCTACTGTTATTGATTTCAGAACCAAGATTTAGTAGGTATTACATGGAATTAATTACATCTCCTGTTTGTTTATTTCCACTGGATTCTGTAAGCGAATGGGAAGCAAAGAAAGCGATTAGCGACAACTAAATTGAACAAAAGGTTTATTTCTCTTTATCTAATGGCTAATCTCTACGGCCACCGTTATATTTTGCCAACAGGTGCAAGAAATTGAAGAAGGGAAAATCATTTATTTAATCGTTATTTCATAAGAACCTAGACTTCTTAATTCAGGAATTAGTGTTACGGTTTATAACTGAAATAAAGAGAAGGGAATAGGTTGATCTCTTTGAGGAGATTGCCCCTAGTAATTACTTCAATGGTGATTAGCCTCCTTAGCCTTCTGTAGGCCAATATATTATTGCTGAATGAATCTAAAAATACCCATAGGTTATCTTATATAGGAGCCTCTCAGACATAGTTGACAAACCTATGTAAACCACAATAATAAGGGAAGTAAATATTTATGTTCCGTATGCATTCCCAAACAAAAGCCTATATTAGAGGAAAATGAATATTACTCTTCCAGAGCGATTCAAATCTTTCTTAAAAGAATATAGCTAAAATATAAATATTAATTACGAGGGAATCAAAACGTTAGTTTATTTTTGTTGGATGCATTCTCTACCTCCATAATATAGCACTACAATCAAACAGTAACTCTTTCCTAATCAGTCAGTAAAGACAATGTACGGAAACTATATTCTTCTGATGCAACCATTTTCCTCACCTTTCTCATTTTTGAGATGAGGATAGAGAAATCGAGCATGAATTATGTTAAGAATCATAGGATTTCATCCTATTGAAATATTATATTACTTTAATTCCATAATTTTAAGCTTGTTGTAAGGAGTAATTTGCTCCATGAATTTAGGCTTGTTGTAAGGAGCAATTTGCTCCATAAATTAGGGAATGTTGTCTACTCCTTTTTAGGCCTATATAAACCACAATGTAGAAACACAAATTGTATCATCAATGAATTACATTGTTTCACATTATTTTCTTCTTGGTATCTAGAGCCAACAATATACACACACACACACACACACCAAAAAAAAAAAAAAAATCTGCTTATTGTTCACGTCTTCTCCACCATACAGCACTATTCATCAGTTTTTTTTTTTTTTTCCCTCCACAGCCATCCAAACTCAGATTTCTTACCACAATAACCAAAATCCACTTTATATTCTCTTTTTTGTCTGATTCTTTCATAATTTTTTGTCGGTTTAAGCCTTTCTCTTCTCTGATGTGGTAAGAAATAGCCATTTTACTCCTTAGTTGCCTATTGTGAAGGTTGCTGAGTGTTCGGCTACTTCCATCGTCGTCGTTTATTAATGGCACCTACTGACAAGATAGAAAATCAGTCTACCACTGTGACTCGTATAGATCTAGCTCGGGAACCTAATGCCCCTACACAACGGGTCACTAGTTATTACTGAATGGGAAAAATTTTCATACTTGGTCCCGTTCGTTCTGTCTTTATCTTGGTGGAAAACGAAAAATTGGATGGATTTTAGGCAAAGAGAAAAAGCCGAAAGAAACTGATCCTGATTATGCTCACTGAGATGCAGGCAATTATATTATTTTAGGTTGGAGGCTTAAATTTATAATATGTTTATGTATCACGAGACGGTTCATGATCTATGGACTGCCCTGACAAAGATGTATGCCCATGCACGTCATGATTCTCGAATCTTCGAGCTTTACCAGGAAATTTCTCATGCTTCTCAGGCTACTTTAGGACTATCTGTTGCGGATTATTTTGGGTACCTCCAAACTAAATGGGAAGAGCTAACCCAATATGAACCTTTGAGTGACTTCCCGAATGATGCTGAGGTTGAGTCTAAACGTCTTGATCATCGTCGGACTTATCAGTTCTTGATGGGTTTAAAACCTGAATTCGAGAATCTTCGGACTCAGATTTTAAATACATCTCCTTTTCCATCTCTATATGAGGCATTTGCAACTGTGGATGGTAATGAACGAAGACGTCTACATCTTGTACCCAAGCCCACTCCTTCTATTCCGGACCAGATGGCATTTGCTGCTCCTTCCGGTTTTCGGCAAACCAGTACCCGTCCTTATTGCCAACATTGTCGGAAGATCGGTCACCTCATTGACCAATGTTTTATTCTACATCCTGAATTGAAGCAACAATACTCTTAACAACCGTGGTGGTGGACAAAAGAAAGGAGTTCCTCGTATTGGGGTTGTAGCCGAATCAGCACCCCCTTCAGCCTCAACAGAATTAGTTTTGGCCCAACCGGATTATGGTCAGCTTCAAGCTCAGATTGCTCAACTTCAACTCCACCTGGGCCTCACTTCACCATCTAGCCCCACGGCTACCCTTGCTACAGGTACTCCTACCGCACTTCATGGTAAGTTAGGCCAACCATCTTGGATTCTGGATTCCGGGGCCAATAATCATATGACTGGTGAGCTTTCTGTCTTTTCTTCTCCTGTCACTTCCATAAATCAATCGGTTCAAATTGCCGATGGAACGTCTATTCCTATCCGTTGTCAAGGAGATGCTCGTTTATCCTCAGATATTACTCTTCGTTCTGTTTACTATGTCCCCAACTTTGCTTATAATCTATTGTCTGTCAGTCGTCTTGCCAAGAGTTTTCACTGTGCAGTTGTCTTCTTGCCTGACCGTTGCTTCTTGCAGGACCTGACTTCGAAGAAGATTTTTGGCAGGGGATATGAGCACGATGGACTTTACTATTTTGGAGAACTTCCAACCTCAACAGTACCCTCGTCAAGTCTGCATGCTTCTGTGTCTCTAGTTTTTTACTCTTATTGGTTCTGTCCAAAATTTAGATTTGTGGCATGCTCGTCTAGGACATGCAAACTTTCAATATTTATGTTGGTTATTTCCATTTTTTAAAAAAGCATGCAAGGATTTTAAGTTTAGTTGTGTGACTTGCGAATTGTCAAAACACACTTGTATTACATATATTCCTCGCATGCATCGGGCTCCATGTGCTTTTGATCTTGTTCCATCTGATATTTGGCGTCCCTCTCCTGACACGGCCCTCTCTGACCCTTGTTACTATGTGACGTTCATAGATGATTATAGTCGGTGTACTTGGGTCTCCCTAATGAAGAAACAATCTGAAGTCTTCACTCATTTCACTCACTTCCTTCAAATGGTGAAAACCTAATTCTACACTGTTGTTCGGAATATTAGATCTGATAATGGCAGAGAATACCTAACCAACGACTTTCGGGCCGAACTCAATAAAAAAGGGATTCTTCAACAACTTACCTGCTCTTACACACCTGAACAGAATGGTGTGGCAGAACGAAAGAACCGCCACATTATGTCTATGGTCCGATGTCTTTTATCTAGTATGAATGTCCCGAAATATTTCTGGCACCTAACTGTATTCACCGCTACATACATCATCAATTGTACCCCTATTTGTGTCCTCCAAGGTCAAACACCCTTGTATATTCTCCGACCAAATCCTGTCCTCTTTTCTCTTCTCTCACGAGTCTTTGGTTGTACATGCTATGTTCAAAATCGCAGCCCGACCCACACCAAGCTAGATGATAAAGCTATACGTTGTGTCTTTCTTGGATATTCTTCCATGTCTAAAGGATATAGGTGCTATGATCCTGTGACTCGCCACTTTCACCACTCGATGGATGTCATATTCTTTGAGACTGTCCCTTTCTTCTCTGCTTTTTCCTTAGAGCAACTCCCTGGGGTACTTTCCTTAGAGGACCCTCCTTTACCTCGTCCAGTTCCTATTCTTGACACATCTCAGCCTACTACTGAACTACCATCTAGCTCCAATAATACTCTCTCATCCGGTTCCTCTCCAGTTCCATTACAAGTGTACTCTTGGCGTCCTCGTGCTCCAGCTCCACTGCCAGATTCTTCTCCGGATTCAGGTAACCCTCATTTTCCCTTGGTCCCTGAACCTGCACCTTCTTGTTACCCCAGTTGTGAACGGCGTCCCCCTTCCCGTTATTTACCTTCATGTAGTACTAATCATCCTATTGCTAAGTTTGTGTCATTTCAGGGTCTCTCCGATCAGTATAAATCTTTCCTTAGTCAGGTTGATTTAGTCTCTATTCCTCGCTTCGTCCATGAGGCTCTCCAGAATCCTTTACTCGGCTGCTATGAAAACAGAGATGGATGCCCTGCAACAGAATCAGACGTGGGAGTTGGTTGATCTTCCAGTTGGTGAACGGACAGTTGGGTGCAAGTGGGTGTTTAGTGTGAAATATCTTGCTGACGGCACCATTGATCGGTATAAGGCACGTCTTGTCGCTAAAGGGTTTATTCAAGTATCAGGCAAGGACTTTGGTGCCACATTTGCTCTTGTTGCCAAATTAACTAATGTTCGACTCCTGGTCTCCTTGGCCGCTTCTCATTCTTGGTATCTTCACCAATTGGATGTCAAGAATTCCTTTCTTAATGGTGATCTTTCTGAGACTATTTACATGGATCCTCCACCAGGTTTTCGGGCTCAGGGGGAGTATTCTGGGATAGTTTGTCGCCTTCGTAAATCTCTCTATGGGCTTAAACAATCCGCTTAAGCTTGGTTCAATCGTTTTAGTGAGGTGATACTTACTATGGGGTTTATTATGTGTCATTCAAATCATACATGCTTTGTTCGACGTCATCCTCAGGGTAAATGCATCATTATCTCAGTTTATGTGGACGAAATTATCATTACTGAAGATGACACTCAGGGAATTGTCCAAGTGAAGCAAGACCTTGGGACAATCTTTGACATTAAGGATTTGGGTATGCTCCGATACTTCCTTGGTATTAAGGTAGCTCGAAATTGCCAGGGTATATCTTTATCACAAAGAAAGTATGCATTGGATCTTCTTCAAGATACAGGTATGCTAGGTTGTCGACCTGCCTCCACTCCTATGGACCCTAATCTTAAATTGACAGCAGAATCAGGGGAATTGTTAGTTGAGCCATCAATATATCAAAGACTTGTGGGTCGGCTTATCTACTTGACTAACACAAGGCCTGACCTTACCTATTCAGTGAGTATGGTAAGTCAATTCATGCATGCACCTCGTACCTCTCATCTGGATGCTGTCTATCATATTCTCCGATATCTTAAATCTTCTCATTCAAAACGGAACGGAACGAACGGGACCAAGCATGAAAATTTTTCCCATTCAGTAATACAATAGTGACCCGTTGTGTAGGGGCATTAGGTTCACGAGAGAGATCTACACGAGTCACAGTGGTAGACTGATTTTCTATCTTGTCAGTAGGTATCATTAATAAACGACGACGATGGAAACAGTCGGACACTCGGCAACTTTCACAATAGGCAACTAAGGAGTAATGTGGCTATTTCTTACCACATCAGAGAAGAAAATGGCTTAAACCGACAAAAAATCATGAAAGAATTAGACAAAAAAGAGAATATAAAGTGGATTTTGGTCATTGTGGTAAGAAATCTAAGTTTGGATGGCTGTGGAGGGAAAAAAAACTGATGAACAGTGCTATATGGTAGAGAAGACGTGAATAGTAAGCAGATTTTTTTTTTTTTTTTTGGTGTGTGTATATTGTTGGCTCTAGATACCAAGAAGAAAGTAATGTGAAACAATGTAATTCATTGATGATTAAATTTGTGTTTTTATATAGTGGTTTATCTAGGCCTAAAAAGGGTAGACAACATTCCCTAATTCATGGAGCAAATTGCTCCTTACAACAAGTCCAAATTCATGGAGCAAATTGCTCCTTACAATAAACCTAAAATTATAGAATTAAAGTAATATAATATTTCAACACTCCCCCTCAAGTTGGGGCAAAGATATCGATGAGTCCGAGCTTGACAAAAGCTTATTGGAGAAGTGACGGTCCAATTGACTTAGTGAACATATCAGCAAACTGCTTGGATGATGTAACAAAACAAAGTGTGATAACCCCTGAGCGAACTTTCTCTCGAATGAAATGAATATCAACCTCGATGTGTTTTGTCCTCTCATGAAGGACCGAGTCAGAGGACAACATAATGACAGGTTATTTATCACATAACAAGGTAAACGAGTCTGTTACCAAAAACCCCAATTCAGTCAGAAGATAATGTAACCAAAGAAGGTCACATGTTCCTTGCTCGATGTGTTTTGTCCTCTCATGAAGGACCGAGTCAGAAGACAACATAATGGCAGATTTATTATCACAGAACAAGGTAGACGAGTCTATTACCGAAAATCCCAATTTAGTCAGAAGATAACGTAACCAAAGAAGGTCACATGTTCCTTGGGCCAAAGCACGGTACTCAGCTTCAGCAGAAGTTCGCTCAAGGGTGATCACACCTTGTTTTGTTACATCATCCGAGCAGGCTGCTGATACGTTCACTAAGTCAATTGGACCGTCACTTCTCCAATCAGCTCTTGTCAAGCTCAGACTCATTGATATCTTTGCCCCAGCTTGAGGGGGAGTGTTGAAATATTATATTACTTTAATTCTATGAATTTAGGCTTGTTGTAAGGAGCAATTTGCTTCATAAATTAGGGAATGTTGTCTACCCATTTTAGGCCTATATAAACCACAATGTAGAAACACAAATTGTATCATCAATGAATTACATTGTTTCACATTACTTTCTTCTCATCCTAAAACTAATTGGTGTTAGGTGGAGTTGTCCAGGATCTTATAAGGTGGTCTTAGAGTTTATGATTTTTCTTTGTGGGAGGAATGTATATTCCAACATCCCCTCATGTGTGACTCAGAGAACTGAAAACCGGGAGCTGACATGAGGTCGTGCGAGTCAACTAGAGTGAAACAGATAACAGATGGATCATAGGTGGATAGACATGACTGGACCAAAGGCCAACCCTGATACCATGTTGAGAATTATGGGGTTTCATTCCAAAACCAATTGGTGCTAGATGGAGTAGCCTAAGATCTTATAAGGTGGTTTTGGAGTTCACAATTTTTCTGTATGGAAGGAATGTATATTCCAACAACTTATATGACAAAAGCGTCCTTATCATTGCAAAATTATCCTCTTCAACCGACTCAATTTGAGACGAGTATTTTAGGAGTTTGTGCATTGCTGCAATGTTTCCAAGAAATCAGAATTTGGTTCACATGAATTACAAGCAGCCATTATTTTCCCTCTGCGAGACTGTTTGGAAAAAACTTTAGAACAGACATATACCAGGACTGAAATTAGAGAGACTGACTAAATGCATTCATGACCCTTTTGAATTTGTTAGGCTTTCTTCAATTCTTCTTTAAGTTTGATTTGTGATGGAATAAATTTTGAATATCTAAACTTGAAAGCTTTGGATAACTTTAAATCTACTAAATGTAAAACTTTTCAGTTCTTCTACAGGTCAACATCACGTGAGTTGCGAAGGCTAGATAGCATTTCTCGTTCACCCATTTATGCATCATTTACAGAGACACTAGATGGATCATCAACTATCAGGGCATTCAAATTAGAGGTAATCATGTAGCTGATATTGTATCAGCATGACCCAACATTGTTGTATGGGATTTTATTTTACTGATGGTAAATCAACTGCAACTGTGTAGTCAGTATCGTTAACTTTTAAGGGAAAAACAAGAAACTGTGTTGCCTTAATATCCTCTTCGTTATTCCTCATAAGTGTCTTCACTCAGGATTGTTGTATACGTAGTTATTCTGACATTCTTTAAGCTTGAGCAACGGATTTCTACAAATAATGGAATAGATCCTCATGCTGCTCGGCATCATATTATGGTGGAAATTAAACAAGATTTGTGGGATTCTTTTGCTTTTGTCTTTCTGTTCTTTACTAGGCCTAAGTGACTTTTTGTATTATTCAGGCTCTTGAAATGTTATTTGTGATTTCATTCAGTTGATATGTTCTCTTTAATGTAAAAATACTCTTCATATGTTCTTCCTCAGGTGGTAGAACTAATTAGTTGTGCTTGGCAGGAATTTTTCTTGTTCCGTTTTGTTCAGCATGTCACATTTTATCAGCGGACTTCTTACTCAGAGGTGAAAGCTAGTCTTTGGCTTTCCCTGCGCCTTCAGGTATAGTGATTAACTGCTAGTTTTTCTTACTTGTGTATTTATTAATCATGGAGGGGAGAAGCTCATTAAATTGAGAATTCTGGGGAGAGCACCAGAAGTTTCATTATCTCAGAAAAGGGGTCCGTGGGGAAGGACAGGCTGGGCAAGGGGCTGCTATCTGTCCTTAGCCATCTAATAAATTCTGTTGCTACCCACTTCTGACTAAGAAAGCAAGCTGTGATTGTGGTTTCTGCCAAAGTCATTATCAGTTTTCTCCTTGCAATCTATTTAAAAGTGAAGGGTCTTCCATATCCTTTGATGCTGATATAGTTGTATCTTTAAATCGGACAATGGATGCTTGGTTATTGGTGTTTTCATAATTCTTCACAATAGTTTCTGACAGTGGAAATCATAGTAATATATCTTCGGTTGTAGTTGCTGGCAGCATTTATCGTCTCCTTTGTTGCTGTGATGGCTGTTATTGGATCTGATGGACATCTCCCTATCTATTTAGGTACTCCAGGACTGGTCAGTTGCTAACCTCAAATAAATTTTCCTTGTATATGCTTTATGTCAGTGTATAGTTCAGTGAAATGACTTGGTTATTCTCTTGGAGGTACAAAGAATGCCTTCTTAGCATCGTCGGCCATAAACTTCTAATGCTCTCCTGTCAACAGGTGGGCTTGGCTCTTTCATACGCAGCTCCAATTGTATCTTTGTTGGGAAACTTTTTGACAAGTTTCACTGAAACAGAGAAGGAGATGGTTTCTGTTGAGAGGGTTCTTCAGGTAATCTAACCGAATACGAGCTAAGAGGAAAACAAACACATATAAGTCCTTTTTAACATATTGTTTCGAACTCTTTGTTATAGTACATGGACATCCCTCAAGAAGATCTCACTGGAGGCCAGATTTTAGATACCTATTGGCCATCTCAAGGAGAGGTTCAATTTCAAAATGTGACTCTCAAATATAGGCCATCTTTACCTGCTGCACTGCGAGATGTTACTTTTACCATTTCTGGAGGAACACAGGTGCATCTCCAACGAGTCTATCTGAAATAATTTTGTTTCTTTGATCTCCTTCATTCTAAAACTTCGGATGTTTGGTGAACTAAATTGGGATGGTTACCTGGGGCTGATGTAGAAAAGTTGCCTATGTCCACTCCCAGAGAGCAAACTAGTTCCACTATACCACGAATTGGAATCACAAGCCTTTCTATCTTATATCCATGCCTCAATAACTCGAAGGCGCATTAGAGATAGATATAATTAAGAGGAAAATGCTGTCGAACTTGGGTGGAGGCACTTCTAAGTGTACAATTCAACTACTATACCCTTAGAAGCTTTTTATATTATTCTGGCAAACTAATGAAATGCAAGAAATGTTTCACAGATTTTCCGAGGGTTCTGTCTGTGCAAGAAATGAAGTGTTTCTATGCAACTCCTAATTAATCTATTCAAAATGTTTTCAGAGATACGCTTAGATTTGCTTATGAGTACTCATATTCTACAGCTAAAAATCTCTTCCAATACAGTGTTCAATAAGAGGCTATATCTGTCATACGATATCAAGCTCTTTCAACTATGAGATCTCTAAACATGTGAGATTGACAAAATTTGCATGGTATGTTTCTCAGGTTGGAATTATTGGAAGGACAGGAGCTGGAAAATCAAGCGTGCTGAATGCCATGTTTCGCCTAAACCCAATATGTAGAGGACGTATTCTAGTGGATGGCATAGATATAGATGGTCTTTCTTTAAGAGATCTTCGTTCACATTTTTCTGTTGTTCCACAGAGCCCATTCTTATTTGAAGGATCATTGAGGTAATTCAATTGCTGTAAATGATGTTGTTTTATCATTGGGGCTGTTGTACACCAGCCTTTGTAGTAAAGAACTCTAATTAGTGACATAACTTCCACATCTAATGGTGCTGGTGTTTATTATTCATCTGAAATCTCAGGGCCAACCTAGATCCATTGCAGATCTGTGATGATGCACAGATGTGGAACATCCTAGAGAAATGCCATGTGAAGGAGGAAGCTGAAGCAGCAGGCGGTCTGGATGTACTTGTAAAAGAGTCTGGATCGCAATTTTCTGTTGGGCAACGACAGCTCCTTTGTCTTGCTCGTGCTCTTCTTAAGTCTTCCAAGGTAATGGATGGAATCAAATACACTGACGCACATATATATTAATGCAATAAATTTAATGATATACTTGTATTAAACCACAGATACTCTGTCTGGATGAATGCACTGCAAACATTGACACACAAACAGCTTCGAAACTACAAAAAGTGATAAATAGTGAGTGCCAAGGGGTCACAGTGATTACAATTGCCCACCGTATTTCGACTGTTATGAACATGGACAATATCCTGATTCTGGATCAAGGGAGCCTGGTATGTTCTTTAAATTGGAATGCACCTTTGATTATTTAACTTGAACTTTTGGTTTGGCAACCATCTCAGTTGGATTATAGACACATACGAGTTTGCTGTGGTAGTACAAATTTTATGATACTTTGAGTTAAAATTAAGACTTATTTAGCTGATAAGCAGGAAGAAAACTAATGATAATACTCATTGGCCTTAGTATCTTGGACGGGAAAGATTGAGAAATGCGCAGTATCATTGGAGTTTATGTCAAGTGGCATTTACCAGAATCTTCACTGTCGATGGGGAAAGTTCCCAGGACGTGTCCATCTAAATGTCTTTACAGGGATACTATGGCAGTGGAAATGTAGAGATTATTAACGATGGGATAGGGCGTGAAGGTAGACTAGTTTGTGATTTTGCTATCTCATGCCTTGGCGAGTATGTGCTGAAGATGCCACTGTGGCTGGCATCTTCAGCACCAATATACTCCAGGCCTGACATCTTTTTCACCGCCAGTCCACTAATTGATCATTTAGTACATGCTGCTAAGTGTATAAGAGAACACCTGACAAATAATCTGTACTTATTAAACTCCTCCATACGATTAGTTGCTTGTGTGCGAGTACAAGCGATTACCCAATAAAGCTAGTGGGGAGCTAAAGAAGTCACAGTATAACCAGCAAAATGTCATTTAAGGTCAATACTTGCCTAGACTAGGGTTTCTTTTCTTGTCAGGTTCCTGGAAAGCAAAAATGTACGCGTCTTAAAAGCTATCGTTTGTGCTATCTGACCAGTGATTCATATTTGTTAAATTTGCATTTATATTGATAATGACTTAGAATTCAAATGACCGAATATATTAAGCGTTGGCTGTCAATCTTCAGCCTGATCAGTAGATAGATGAATATTGTTAAGAGGAAATGGAGTTTAACAGTAATCGCGTATTTTCTCGTTTATTTTGCTTTCCGAATGTAATTATTTGAAATTCCTTGTGCAGGTTGAACAAGGAAATCCACAGGTTCTACTGAATGATGATTTATCAATATTTTCAAGTTTCGCAAAAGCATCACAGATGTAAAAGGCCTACAACTCTGGCCTGATCGCATACAGCAAGTTTTGGCAGCTGACCAGCAATGTTGTTGAACACAATGGAAAAGTTCGTCTTCACTAATCTTTAGCAATTAATACCAAATGTATGTTTAGGGAAAAATCACGTGTTGAATCCACCAATATATGACAAACTTATTTCAGTTTAGATTGATTGAAGAGTCTTGCGTATATTTAGTTCTATTGTACTAAATCAAATGTTTGAACAGCTTAAATGTTAAGCTTTCCAACTTCTAGTGGATGAATGTTTTGTATTCTGGATATTTTGATCTTTTATAACTTGCATCTTTTGCTGAAAGGCATGCACCCTCCTCTGTCGTACCCATTGAAGACAACAAATAAATATAATGAATTTTTCTCCAACGGATTAAGTTTTAAATGAGGTGACAAAGTTAATATAGTGTTAGAACTCTCAGTTAATTGTAGGTTCAAGTTTCTTTGCCAACCATTCAAATGAAGAATGTGTTCGTGTGCAAAGCTTGCATATGTAATGCACAATCCTGTCTCACGTGAGGGAGCATGCTATACAGGTTACGTAGGCTATCTTGGTTTGTGCTGAGAATTTGGTTAGGTTGTTGAATTATTCGGATGGATACTTTATCGATCATCAGTGTATTTTATCTAACTTTAATTTAAAGTAGATTCTACACATGTAGAGTCCATCTTACTTATACATGGACAATAGATTAGCCATTTGAAAGAGTTTTTCCCTATCATTAGGTTAGCATACCAAAGTATCTCTCTGAGGTGAAAGGCCATGCACTACTACTTCTCAAACTACATAGATAAGAACACTGTAATCTTGGTCTCCCGTGCGCCCTAATGTTTTCTCATTAGATGAAATATATGTATTTTTAAGATATTTTTGGTATAAAAAATTAAATTAGCCTCCAAAAAAAAAATAGAATAAACACTATCTTATCTGATTCTCCATGCAATGGTATTTACATGAATTGAAGAAGTTCCCCAACAAGAGGCTAATAAATTCCGAAAACACTACAAACTATAATAAATTGTTTGACATACGTGGTTGGCTCAGAGGGCGGATTTAAGGATTTTATTCTGCGATATTTAAAAATATATAATTTAATATTTATATATAAAAATCTTTTTAATAAGGACTAAATTAATTTTTTAATTTAAAAATATCTTAAAAGTACATATACTTTTAGGGTCACATACTTTTAATAAAAATTTAAGCCAAGCGGTGGCTACTGAGTAAGTTATAGCTCTGTCTGTTGGTTCTCATTGAGGGGAGTGCATGCTCTAGAGTCGAAAATTTTAAATTCAACAAGTGAAATTATTGTCATACGTTTAAAAATATTTGAACCTTAAATTTAAGGCCTAAAAAGATTACCAAGATTATTATTTAAATTCATAACACTTATAAACTACTCAATCATCATATCTCCTCCTAGCGTAATATGTTGGGAGACTTTCATGAATTACATAGCATACTGTGTCTCTCTTCTTTTTTTTCCATAACCTACAAGTTTTTTTGGATGATGTGGGAATCCAACAGGCGGATCTCGACCACCGGATTATCCAGTAAAATCTGACCACCAACTAATAAACTCCCGAGTGCAGCTGTGTGTCCCCACACATGTATGAGATCAGTTAAAGACAGAATTTCAGTGTAGTAAAAAATGTCAAACTTACAATCTCACAAAAATGATTTCACAATACCCTAAGGGCTTCATAACCTTCAAGTTGCAAGCAAAGGAAAGTAAAAACATCTGGATTGATTAAAAACAAATCGATTTGATTAAAATATTTGAAAGTTAAGAAAATGCGATCGGCTTTTAATCACATGGTCCTCATTCTTGGTAAAGTAAAAGTTGAGGCTTTGGCATGTGTAATCACCATGATAAGTGTCAAAGCTCCAATAAAATGCGTGATTAGCAGATTCCTAAAGTGTTTATTAACATATATTTAAGTAAAGTGTAGTAATTAATTGTACGATCTAATTGATATGTTAATCATGCAAGTGTACTAGTTTGTTTTGCTTCTTTAGCCGAAAGCTAAAAAGAGTGTGTGTTTTTTCACAAATTGTCCAGATGACACCCGGCGGCGGATGACAGAAACGTACATGTGCAAAAACTCTCGACAAGTTGATAACGAGTAATTCATTTAAGTAAAATTACATTATAGGTGTATTTTAAGTTTACAAATTTTGTGGTGATATGTCCTAATATATGAATCAATTTAGTCAAGAAAGAAGTTCGAATTCTAAACTTTCAATGCACAAATTGACATGTAAAAGAAAAGCTGCTATATTTTTTTTTTAGTGATTCTGTCTTCTCTACTAAATTAGTAAATATGAGTACCTACATATATATTACTACATCTTTTACGTCAATTGTGGACAATATTCGGAAAATAATAAAACATAGCAAGACCGATTTGCAAGTGAGGATTTAACATATCAACTCGCTTTCATTCTTCCAGTTCGTAGTTCAAAAAAACTCTTTTTAAGAAGTATTGTAACAAAAAGGGTAGTTCATAATCGAATATTTTTAAACTTAATTTCAAAATAAATAGGAAGGAAACAAATAAAAAAAGAAAAAAGGAAGTAATAGAAGTGAGCCCCATACGCAAGTGGATGAGCAGTTTGTTGAATAAGAGACTAACCTCTGTTTAATTTGGATCTGAAAATGAGAATACATGCAGAGAAAAGTTGATGGATTCAGATAATAGGCACAGAGAATCATAATCGAAGATAATATAATATTTACATTTAAACCCCAATTGGAAATTACATTTACAACGAAAATATTTTTCTATAACCGTTGGGGATTAGCTATGCAAGATCCGGATGTACCTCTCTAGGTGTAGCATAAAACGATCAAGTCTAATTAACATCATCAACACAACCCTAAAATCTCAAAAATCACGTGGATCAACAAAAACAACTGATGAAGATTTCCGGGATTGAATCCAATTATCATAAGTTTCATGATCATCACTCTTTACTTCTCCAAGCTTCTTGATGCACCAAAAATCTTCATCCCATGAATATTTCCTGCAATGTGGAATCGCTTCACCAACAGGGTCACTTTGCCCCACCTCAGCCACCAATACTCCACAATCACCACCATCATCTCTCGCCATGTTATGCGCAAATGCACAGAGAGATTTCATCAGACGCGACCCATCTTTGCCTTCCATGTGAACTCCATACAAGAAATGGAAACCAAAGCTCTTGAAAACATTAGGCATGGAGGGTATTCTCAGCCATGGCATGAAACCATCCAACACCCTTGTACCTAAACAGAATGCAGATTTCAATGGCGACACACCCTTCACTTGTAGCTTGAAAACTTCTTTACAGTTCCATATGCTTAAAATCGCAAAACTATGTGGTAAATTTCCTGTTTTAAGGTCAAAATTTGACACAGATTTTTTGTGTACAGCCATGAATGTGCCTAAATTAAGGTTATTGTTCAAAATGAGGTCTATATCCTTTGGAAAACATTCAGAATCAGCAAAAATACGACGATAATATGTTTCAGCAAGCTGTGGAGAAACTTGAAGAATGGCGATGTTTGATCCTATAGGCTTGCTGTGAACATGAACTGGTTGCACCAAAACTTTAGGGGTTCGAAACTTGATGTAATTGCATTTGAGTGTGAATAAATTTATGGAAGCTTGATTGCTGCAATCGGTGGCCATATATGCATAGTCTGCGCCATTTTGTTTGCTCCATTCTTCTAATTGTCGAACAAGTTCTGTAGCTACACCAAGCCGCCTAAAAATATATCAAGACAAAATGAGTGAACATGTATCAATAACAATTTTGATTATAAATTGCAAAGTATTTGAAATACCCTTTTGTAAGGAGAATAGCCTCTTTTGGCTTATTAGAACTCGGGATATGAGCAAGTTTTTTGTCCGCACCCGAAACACTCTATCACTACACTAACCACTTGGCTTTAATTTGCCGAAGTAGGTTTAATTGAAAAGCAGAAGTCGTTTTACTAAACTTTAGACTAAAGTATGCTTTGGGATGGAATTAAACAAAGTATTGTACGGAATATGTTCTCACAACAGTCTTGCTCATAAAATTTGTTATGCATGCATTCACTAACCTGGCAAATGAAACCCTTTAAAATGATCAAGAGATCTTAATAAATATAAGAATGTATAAAGATGTGCAACATGCATTTCACTTCTCCCTCCCAACTCAAAAGGTTATAACTATGAAAAAGAGTAACGTTTTATATATATCACTCTTTTATTCCTTCACCCTTCTTTTGTGCTGTAAAAAATTATGTGTTGAATGTCAAATCTCTCATTTAATATTATTTTATTATATATGTAATGGTGAAGGAGTGAATTATAACTATGCTCAAGGGAAAATATGTACATTATGTGGTGAAACCTAATATTCAGTTAGCTGATGGATAAAAGCCATAAGAAAGAAACCATAGGACCATGTTCATTTTTGAAAGCGAGTTCCATAGCTTTTGATCCGTTATCTCGATCATGTAATTTTCTAATCCCTAAAGTGAAAGGTACTTCTCTTTTGAGCCGGTTGTGGACGAGAAAAAATTCAAAACAAAAATTGAATTGATGATAAAATAGAATTCTGGCTCGGGATGGGAAGAGCCTGGCGGACCTGTGAGTAGGTGAAACCCTTAACCCGAGGATATATGCGAGCTTCACATAGATTGGACACCCGATTGAGTCTTTCTTTCCTCTTGTCACAGTTTTTATAGAGCCCCTAATGATTCCAACAACCTCTTTTACCTCTACATACTCCGCCACCTGTTGATCACAGCATGGAGAAGTTTCATTAACATGCATGCAAAGTCCAAAACAACATTGTATAAATGATCATACTATAACGACCATTCATTAATTAAACCCACGTAACAGGAATTTTGTGTACAAAATTATATACTATATAACTGGTAATATATTTTTCATAGTCATGAAAAAATGATCATAAAATAAAAATATTCTATATTATTACCAGCATGACATGTAAAGGAAGGTTGCGTACACGACCAATGGGATCACCCATTAGGTCAGTGACAATTGAAGGTTTCCCCTTCTGTACAACCTCGCACCTTGTTTCCAACTCCTCAACTGCCACCTTATCTCTCTCTTCATCGTACTCTCTCACCACTATCAAAGGTTTCTCTTCTCGGACAAGAGCCAAACATTCAGCTGCTATTTTTAGCGACATTAACAGATATTCAAGGGCTGTGTTTTTTCTAGTATCTCTCTTGAAGGCTTTCTAACTTAGTTGTTTGCTCTTGAAATTAACATCCATCTCTACATTCATTTGTATATATACATACATGTGTGTGTGCACACACATATATATAGCCAATGGATATGGCGACATGGCCTCTCAACATATATTTAATTGACCAGATTGCTTCAAATAATTGTTCCATTTAGCTGCATAAACTGTAAACATGATGGGAATGTCATATTTTTTATTTAATTTTTATTCAAAAAAAGTCTAAAACCGTACAATATACATTAAATATATAGTCAACAATAATCAATCTCATAATCTCTCACATAAATTACCATGAATGCCCTAGCGGCTGGAATGTCATATCTTTGCTTTCATGGTTGTGGCGGCGAATATGTACCATGCATGCTTAAACTACTCTTTTAATTTATATTTGTTTAATTGATTTGTGGGTTTTTCCAAATTCGGCTACACGATAACTATGCTATTGTGGTCCACCAGTCCTTTATGTGGTGCTTATGTAGAACTCGAAATTGCTCAATTAACAATTACGGAGTTTCGTTTTTAAAACAATTAATATTAAGTGAAACAGTTCAAAATAATAAAATAATCTTACAATATATAAATTTCGTATGTACGAAAGATTGTATATTCTATTATCATCTCTCATGTGTAAACCTGTATGAAAAAGTAACGAGACAAAGAATATAAATTAGTTTGAAGAAACCACAAAACCGAGAAGACAAATGGGAACCAAGAACCGATATTGAGGAAAAAGAGAGGCCAAGAAGACAAATAGAAATCAAAACCGACAATTGCCATTTGAAGTGAATGAGTCAATAAGGCCAAGAAGTACAAATGAGTCAGACGCTGATGAAAATGATTGGATCAAAACTCAAATATGATACCATGTTAAAAATAATATGGGTTTCTAAAACCAATATGTGTAAGCTGTAATAATTCAATATTTTATAAGATGATTTTAGAGTATACAGTTTCTCTATGTAAGAGGGATTATATATTTTAACATGCTCTATGACATGATTTAAAGTAATGTCAAATTCGAGATACATAATTGTGTTCGAAATTATTAAATTTGCTCTCTTTTTTTTCTTTCTAAATGTATAGAAGGATAACATGCATATGCTTTATTATTGAGGTCCATTGAATGTTCAGTACCCCCATCATCCCATAAATGTTGCAAGTATTTTCAAGAATAATATTAAATTAGTTTGTTTGCTCAATAATTAGGTCATGATTTGGTGAGAATCATGCCTAACACCAGGGCTTATTGGTGAACATGTGGATGGGTCGTATGAATGTGTGTCGTGATGATCACATGATCACTTTAATTAATTAACCAAAAGCATAATTTTGCAATCGTTAAAAAGAATGGTGATGACATCAGGAGGGAACAAGTGTTGAGAGGCCAAGAATGAAGTGCTTCTTCTTTTACACATATTCCAGCTATGGTGTCATCTTTAATTTTTCGGTCTTTTTATAGTTTTGATCATTTAACACGTGTTTAAGATAATAAATAAATATAATTTTTTTTAATAATTTTAAATTAAATAATAATTTAATATAATATCAAAATTTTGTCACATTAAAATTAAATTTAAGTCTCACTGCCACCTAAAATATTTAAAATATTCATGTGCACAATTTAAAAATAAATTCCACCTACTCATACGGAAACGAATAAAAAATAATAATAGGCAGTAATGATGCAATTGCCGAAAGAGTTCTAACGCATGAAGCTACAGTTTCCTTTTGGATAATGTACGAATAATAGTCCTCTAGGTACGAAGGGTGGCTAAGCTTTGCAATCCCTTGTCTTCCTCGCGGATTTTTTGGGGTGATGATACTTTCACATTGTACCACATGTGAAACATTCAGCAAATGCTTCATACAATTATAAGCTATGAAATTATAGCCCTAGGTTTGAATTTCAGACTCTAGAAACTCTATTCTTCAAGATATCTACTGATGAATAATGATGATAGGATTAATTTGGTCATGTTTATGTGGCCTAGTCTTAGCTTGGTCCATACTAGCATTTAATTTATTTGATGTGCACTCTTCGAAAATAGAAAGGGGAAGAGGGTTATTATGTAATAGAAAATCATGAGATAGTCTCGAGGGTTTCGAAATATCTTCGATACTTGAGTTAGTTGAATGTTTAAATTCAATAAATATATATATATATATATATATATAATAGTCAGTCGAGTGCTCTATGAGATCTGCTCGAGGTCTGATACATGCACGGCCAAGAACACCCTTCAACTTTATCATCCACCCTAGGGTATTATCCTAAATATTTGCAGCATGTGTCACGACGTGCTTGGGATGCCTTTTAATGAATGGTCAACGACAGACGATAATGTTAGTATTTCTAACTTTATATAAACAGGTGAAATTTTTGGTCTTAATTATATATTAAGACACGTGGTCCCTTTTTATTGGCCGGGTGATTTTCCCCTCATAATCAAGATTTATAAATATTATTTTTTATAATAAGCAATCAATGGAAATAGGGATTAACATCTTAATGATTGTTCAGATCAGATATAGTTCAGTTTTTAATTTTCTCAACCTCTAGTCTATGGAAGCACTGCCTCGCCCTTTATTCCCTATTAGCAATTTACGGATGAGCATCAATCTAAAGATCATTAAATATACACTAGGAGGAACAACAAGTAGTGATTACATAAGCATCTATTAAAGGGTTCATGCAACTTTAATTAACCACAATTGGTTCAATTAATTCTTTTATTAGCATATGATGAGAATGTGGGAAAGTTGTTGAGTTTAGAAAAATGCAAGCAAATCCTCCAAAGTGAATCAAAGTTTAAGCTGATTCACATTTATCGAGAGACAAACAAATGTGTCGATTGACTTATCACTTCTTACATTGGTTTCAATCTATTTGGAGTCACCTGTTGAAATATCCTCTAGAACCGCTACATACACTCATTGAGAAGGACAAAAGGGACGTAACATCTTTTACAATAGTTTTCAATCAGAATATATACCATATCGTTTTTTTTCCTTCAGAAACACGGAAAATGTGTATAATTTATAAACATGTTAATAAGAAAAGAATGAGGATTAAGGAACTGATAAGATTGGGTTAGCAAGCATATTCCTTGTTCAAACATAATAATGTCAATGCGATTCTGCATAAAGGAGATGCATGTAACTTGATGTAATCTTAATTCTTCTCTTATCCCTTTTCAAGATTTCTTCTAGCTAATATATACTTCTCTTTTTTATCATTATGTATTATTTAGTAAAAATGACCTCCAGATTCCCTCCAAGTTGGGAACAAATGTAATGAGTTAAATTAAGTGATGGTTGTGAGCGTAAGAGAGAGTTTTCTTTACCGTATTTTGTCTATTCAAAAAATTATAATTATATATAATTAATTAATAATAAATTTTTTTAGAGTCGTGATCGTGGACTTAGATCAGAAGTGACCAAACCACGTTGAGTCTTGTCTTCTTTCTGTTGTTTCTATATGTGGGTGCGTATCACATCCCAACAATTCCTCATATCACAGTCAATCGTAGTTGGAAAAGAAATAGACATGTAAAATTAATTAATTCTCCAATGAAAATAAGAAATGGAGTTAATTAAGACATGAGGAATATTTTAAATAGGACAATTTGTATAGGCTTACGCTTAGATGAAAGTATACTCTCATGATTTCTTGTAATTATGGCTAAGACCTCTTTTTATATCGGTTTTTATTGTTAATACATGCTCTTGGTCTCTTACCGAAAAAAATAATTCTATTTATCTATTATTTCTTTCCTTGGCTCAGAAAATTAAGAGTAATCTCTTTTCTTTTCTTTTTTAGGTGATCAAAAGTCATATACTATTGCATTAATCAGAATGAAGTAAATAGCCCGAAAGAAACTATTGACTAATGCCACTAGGGTTTCGATCCAATGGTAATGTTACTTGTTGTATATGTAAAAGGTTACGAGTTTAAATTTTATTATGTTGTATAATTTTATGCCTTCCTTGAATTTTTTTTTTTAAAAAACAATAAAAAATTGTTTAATAGCCTGAAAGATTAATTATAGAGTCTAATAGCCTGAAAGAAAATATTGTCTTCCTTTTGGGCCTGATGATGGCCCACTGACATTCGGGCCTCTTCAACCCGATTAACACTGTTAAGTGTTAATTACAACCACATATATATATTTTTTTTTAATTCAATGGAGGCCTAAAATCATGTATCTTAATTAGCGGGAATCTAAAAAATTTTAAAAAATAAAATATATTTCTTTTTTTAACTGAAGGTTCTTGATCAAAAAAATTGAAAATAATATGCCAATCGAATAAACAAAGTAGATTTTACATTAAAAAAAAAAAACATTTTGCAACCACAAAAGAAATAAGATCCACTCAAAATGTAACCAAAACTTCTGCTGAATAATCAAGGTCACATTTTATTTATTTTAAGGAAAGAAAATATGACGATTATTATTGCCCAAAAAAAAAAAAGACGATCTTGTGACTAATTAGTGGAAGTTTTTTAGACGCTTGAAAAATCAAGGGTATATTTAAAATATTTTATCAGTAAGGGCTAATTGGGAATTTAATGGGTTGGGTGATAGAAATAGAGAAGCAAAGTAATTTTAAAGATTAAAATTGCTAAAAACATCTAGATTTTAAGTAATTTTGTGAGGTTAGTAAAGACTGCAACTTTCGCAAGTGTATATAGATGGGCCAATTAACGCTGGAAACAAGTATACCCCTTATACATTGTTGCATGTAACAGTCATCTGACATTTGTTAGCTTAGGCCTCCTTGTAAGTTGTAATAAAAAAATAAATAAGTAAATATGAACATTACAAATTAAGTTGGAATATGCCATGTTAACAATTGTACATAAAAATATACATTTCGACCACAAAAAAAAAAAAAATAATAATTGACAAAATGTGTAGAATTCGTGAAAATGATGTACAAGAATAGCAAAACCTTCTAGGCAATAGCAAGAGGAAGTGTAAAAATCTGGAGTGCAGTCTTCACAGCTTCAACATCAATGTCAACTAATTTTCCAGTTTTAGATGAAATAAGAGCACATTTCTTCTCTTCTGCATTAGGAACAAATAGCTTGGCCTTCTCCTCGGAGCCAAACAATGCAACACTGTAGAAAAAAGACATCATGGGAACAAATTTAAGATTTTTAAGCAAGAAATACTATAAAATAGAAATAAAATTCGAAAACCGTGACAGATATAGGTGGGTCACAGTAAAGACGTAAACCCTACTGACCCCACAAAGCCCTATATAAAAATTTAAATATATGGGTATTTGTAGTCTAAAAAATCAATTACTCGTGTATGTATTAAATTATATGTTGCAGACCCCGTTAGAAGAAAATTCTAGATTCGCACCTGTTTGAAGAGAAGAATTTTAATGACAAAGTAAAGAATTTTACCTTGGTTTATCGCGTGCATGAGCAAGCTGTATAGCAGCTGTATTAGTAGCTATAACCCCAGCTGAGTCATTGATCAAAGCAGCAAGCTGAAAGCAGTCAAAAATTGTATTTAGACCTCTTCATATGTCTAATCAAAGTAGTATATTACTATTTTCATATGCTTGGAGTTCTTCAATAATGTTTTGCATATGTTATGCTGTGCAGGCACATGGTAAAGAAAATGCTTAAACCCGTGTTGATAATATGTTATGAAGTTCTTATAGAATGAATGCGAGACGGGATGTCACAAGTCAAGTATCATAATCTGATAGGTGAACAAACCTGTCCAGGAGTGGTGATGAACACGATACTAGTATCGTCGCCAACAACCTCTTCTACATTCTCTCTTTCTTTTTCATGTGGGATGACAAAAAGTGGCTTCACTCCCCTGTTTGCATAACAGATTAGTCCCAGACCGGTGTTGGAATGTTATAATGTTATAAGTAGAAGGATGTATTCACGGGCTACCAAGAGCTGTAATCTCCATTAACCCCGAGGGCAATTATACCGTATTGCTGTGGATATCTGAGCCCAGAGTTCAATTGGCAGCAAGCTATCAGTGTCGCCCCTGGACTGCATAGAAGCCTTTGAATCCGATTTGATCCCATGGATCACAACAAATTTTCCTTTCCGTACACCAGCATTCTGGTATTTTGCCTCCACAACTTCCCTTAGCTTTCTTGAGATTGCAACTTTTAATGGAGGCACAGGCTGTCTCGGCACTTTTCGCGCTGGTCTTCCCAACCAATCAATCATCTGATGATACCTGTATCAGGTAACAACCGTTAGATCTTGCTCGCAGATCCATTCCTACAAAAACTCTTATCATACTTCTCCAATTTGTGCTATAGGCCTTGATTAGATGGAAAATGGCATGGAAATGGCCTTCTGATGCAGTTCTATATCTTCTTCAATCAAATAATAAACTCTCTCTCATGTCTCAAGCCTAGAATCCTAGACCCACATAAAAAACAACTACTTTTTCTCAAATTAATTAGCCCAAAATGGGTGTTGTGAGTTTAAGTAAGAAGTTTTACCATTTTGGATCAATTGTTTTGAGACAAAATAGTTATTTCTTATACAGAATTCTAGGCTCGAGCCGTGACACTATCAGATTAACTTACATATTGTATCCACCCTCTGCAAGATTCGTACTGTCTGGTTTGAATGTTTCTGATAAGAATAATCCAGCTCCTGCAGCATTTACATTTGGATAAATGTAGCTGACTCTGTCCCGAGCTGTGGACATGAACAAGAATGCTGCATGTCCAAGCCCTGCCAGTTTGGTCGATAAGATCATATCATAGTACCTACTCTGCAGGCAAGAATAAAGAATTTCACATTTAAAAGTACAATATATCAAACAGTTTATAAGTTAGTGTTGCACGTTCAAGTAATAAATTAAGCTAACTATTTTGAAAATAGTGGATATTTATCCAGTTCGTGCTTACGAGTTATTTTTAAGTTTATAACACGAGTTTTGCTCACAAGGCTCAACATTTTGGACCCTTCAACTAGCAGGCTGAATCCGAGGAAAACATTGTTTGAAGTAGGAGTAATTACTGAGAGTTCAACAATTATTAGTTCAACATTTTCTATTTCGGTTTTAGTTCAACAGCTATTCTATTTTTTCCCTTATTTTAGAGAATTTTTATTTCAGTTTCACTCCAACAATTTCTTTATTTTAGTGATTTTAGTCATGTAATCATTGGGATGGATAGCGCATAGGACATGGATGGTGAATATCAGTACAAGAAGGTTAGATAGGGGAGCTGTTAAAACTGTTTAGAATAAATAATTCTCTTACATTTAGAGGATTTAGAGTTTTACGAGAATTATTGAGTTGACCGCAAAGAGAAATAGTGAATATCAGTAATATGAAAATGTCAAAAAATTATTCCATACATTATGATCGAACGTCCGACTCTAACATAGGGTGAATTACACACATATGTGGAACCTGCCCCACACTTACTACCGAACGTCCGTCAGTGTGGAATAGTTTTCAGAAAACGTCACCAACCTTAAGAACTCCAACCATGTCAGTGTACTCAGCTGGTTCAGGGTAATCATCATCTGGATCATACACATCAGCCCACCTCACATTTTTATTCAACTCATAAGTTTGTTTCCCTCTAGCTGAAGCAACAATGTCCACTTGAACTCCTGGATATCTATCCTTAATCAGCTGAATCGCTGGAAAAAACAGCAAGTTTTCATAAACCCCCCCGGAAATCACACAGCAGCATCTTCGAACATCTCCTCTGATCTTCAATCCCAACGAAGCAATTTCGACATTGTATCCCATTGGGAACTTCAAGAATCCGTATGGATTCTTCGGGTTATCAGGCGGTCTCGGGTCCTCCTCTTGTTTGCCATCGGCAAACAATGAGCCATACTCCATTTCAGGGTCATCACCATAGTCAAAAGGGTCGAGCCATGGATTTTTCTTTTTAGCATTGCAGTGAATTGTGTTGTTCAAGTTTCTTGAAGAAAGATGATGATGATGATGTTGTGATGGATTGTTTAAGGAGGCATTTGTGAAGTGAGATGAGAGAATTGAGGGTGTTTTAGAAAGAAATGGTGAGATTGTTTTGGGAAGTAATGGTGTTGTTGCATCCATTTTTTGGATATCAAGTTTCTGCACTTTTTTGTTGGTGGCTTTAGGATATAATGCTTGTGAAATTTGAAGCTACCAAGCAGAAGTGGACGTTGGATTTGAATGTGTGAAGGGAGGTTGGATAAGGGGGTCCCGCTGCTTAGCACTTTAATTTTTATTCTTTAATTTGGGATGATATATACGAAAACTCATTTGTATTTTCACAGCCGAATGACGGTTTTGCTGCGTGCAATAATTTCTCATGGATTAGACTTCTCTAAGTAACCACACCTAGTAGTTGCCTATTTGAGCTCTTGATTGAGGATTGTCAAAAGAGAAATTGGGTTTTATGTAAAACATGTGTATGAAAAAACACATTGTATTAATTAGTTTGCAAATTATTGATTTCTATAACCGTTTGGGTATCACTTAGTAGATCATATTTCAGTTCCCCTATGTCTTTTAATAAAGAACAATAGGAGGGGAGAAAAATTTATAAAATATCCAGCAATTTCTAATAATTTTAATTTTTGCGTAGAATTGTCTTCTATGCATGTTTGAGTATTGATACTTAATTTTATTTGTAGCTCTCTGAATTCGTCATAAAACATGCCCGTGGTAAGGATTGAACATTGAACGAATGCCAAGTTGAGTGACTAATAGTTTTTTAATCTACTTAATCTTTGCTTAATCAAAACCAGTGCAGAGGAGTAAGACGAAGAGAACTCAGAAAATGAGCTTTTGGTGTATGTACTGATGAATTTGTTTACTTTTTATACTTTTTAAATTATAGTGGTTAAAATCTGGTCTTAGTTCAAAATATTGATCTGTCAAATATTGAAGAATATTCGACCCGAATGAATAGAGGAAAAACTAATTAATTGATGAACCGTCTAACTCATCCTGAAGGTCATTGTGGGGTCAAACTAACTGAAGCAATTTCTCTTAATATGGTTGGAGTCACAACGTTTTGACTAAGTGTAGATCAAAACTATAAATAGAGGTTGATTTAATTTTTTTTTAGTAGGAACTAACATATATATATATTTTTAAAAATATGAGGCAGTGTGACTAATTAGTCTTTTTAATAAGACAACATAAATATTTAAGTTTTTTTTCAAAAAGAATATATAGTTTTTTTAACCTTTTCTTTTTTGGCCAAGCCCCTACTGGCCATAATAAGAATCTGCTAGTGACTACAAATAAACTTATGGCCGACTCAACTTGACCGTATCTAGTGGCCGTAACGAATGAAAGTTGGTACCGTCCGATGACATCTACTGTCACGAGGCATAAACACATAAGTTTGGTATAATCGTTTTGTAATATTTACTAATATCAAATACCATAAGAATTATCCTAGAATCTCAAATTTTGCAATGAAGAGTTAATTCCACTTAACAGTAGATTCTACTTAAGACGCGAGTCATGAGAACTCTATAAATAGCCTTGCCAATGAGAGGCCCGAAAAATCTTACAAAAATTATGCCATATTTCTTACTCAGTTCCTCCAATCATCTTTTTCAAAACTCCAATCACTTCTACTCGTACCTTTTCCCATATACAGTATAACTTCTTTAAATTAATAGTATTAGAATCACTAAATTCTATTAATTTAGCGAGGTATCAATTTATAGAGATATTTTTAAGTTTATTGGCTTAATAGTAAATATATTATATTTAAGGTATCTTTTTTGAAAATTGACTTTTATTTATTTAGGCCAATTTAAAAAGACAAGTAGAAAAGTCTAATAAAAATAGAAGAGAATAATTTAAGTTAGTAGAATTAAAATAATTTTCTCCAATCTCGTATCAAAATTAAGATTAGAACAAGTTTTTCTAATTTTATATTCAATTTATTATGTAATTTTAAGTTAATTATTAATTTATAAAATGTTTGAGTCGATAAAATACAAATGAGATATTTTAAATATATTATCTCATAATTTTATCAAAATTGTTAATTTTTTACACTGATCCCAAGTTGGGACCAAATATTTTTATTATTTAAAAAAAATTATTAATTTATCAAATATTAATTTAAAAAAATTATACTGTAAATTTTCTTTCCTTTCAGTTGATTGACTTAAGTGTGAATTATCTTTTGCTTGTACTATATCAGTGACTTAAAACCACCTAATCTTTCGATACCTACTTAAAAATAATTAATTGTTAATTCCCTAATATAGGGCTTTAACTTTTTATACATTATCAACAACTTACCAGCTACCTAGAAGTCAAACATCCAACTGGCTCTTGCATCAACAACAAGGTAAGCATCTTATAAATGCATAAAATATTTCAACTAATCTAATCCCCCCACTATTCTACTAAATCCACTCCACTTCGTTTTTTTTTTTTTTAATAATGTGTTAGAATTCGACTTTCAAATTATTCGATAAAATTTAATTATTAATTAATAAATTTTTAATACAACAATATGCTCTCACATTTATACTAAATTAGTTAAACGGGTCAAAATTATTTTAGTCCCTAAGGTTTACTCTAAATATCAAATTGATCCCTCAGATTTACAAAAAGACCAAAGAGGTCTCTCTAGTTAACTTTTGTTAGCCAAATATTAATAGTTAAAGGGTTGACCGAGTTAAAAGATCATTATATCCTTAGGCAATATATATTATAAAAGAAAATTACAATAAAAGTCTAAACCAATCTAAAAAAACATAATTCACATAATTCGCGTAGGAAAAAAAAACAAAAACTAAAAAATATCAGTTCAAATATAAACAAATTAAAGTTAGTAATATATCGTTAAAAAATTAACAATCATGATTCATCCTCTTCTCTGGCCGGTACCCTCGCTGTTAATTATGTCGATGATAATTGTTCATTTTTTAACGATATATTACTGAATTTAATTTGTTTATGTTTGAACTTATATTTTTTAATTTTTATTTTTTTTTCTTGCACAAATGATGTTAATTATATTTTTTTAGACTGATTTAAACTTTTATTGTAATTTTCTTTTATAATATATGTTGCCTAAGGATATAATGATCTTTTAACTCGGTCAACCCTTTGACTATTAATATTTGACTAACAAAAATTAATTAGAGGGACCAATTTAATCTTTTTATAAACCTAAAAGATCAATTTGATATTTAGAACAAACCTCAGCGACTAAAATGATTTTTGCCCTTAGTTAATCACGAAACTCCCTTAAAATGACCTAATTCACTTTGTTGTTAGAAGTCAAACGTGTTTTTTCTCCAATATTAACAAAAAGAAATCCTCGGATAAGCTGACGTGGCAACCTTTCAATGGTTGCACTTCTTGAAAACACACATAAAAACACACACACAAAAGACAAAACACGTACAGACAAACAAACAAACAAACAAAAACACTCCCCTCTTGTCTGTTTTCTCTCTAGAAACATCCTTAACTAGGGGCCGTTGGTTTCCTACTCAATCTGTACGTATTACTACTCACCTTCATCATCTACAATGCAGCCTCATCGTCCAGGGTTTTGATCCTCTGTACTCGTCCTCACACTTTTTTTACAATGCACCTTCTCATTTTGCTTTCTTTATCTCTCAAATTTAACTAAAACCCTAGGATTTTTCTTTTTTTTTTATTTTTTTTTTAAAGCGATTTGAAGTGTGAGTTTAAGCAATGTCTGGACCGCCGCGCGTGAGATCGATGAACCACGCCGAATCGGAGGCTCGACCGGTGCTTGGACCGGCCGGGAACAAAGCCAGATCGGCGGTCGAGCCACGAAAGCCGGTTTCCAAATCGAAAACTAGCAGTAAACCGGAGAAAGGAGAGGACATTCACGATTCCGCTAAGGGGAAGAAGTCTCCGGCTACTACAACGACTACGGCCGCTGCGGAGGCGGCATTGCGGAGTGAGTTATCGCCGCCTACGGCAGCGGTGAAGAAGAGTGCGGCGGCGATTTTGAGGCAACAGGAACAGAGGACGGTTCTGATGAGGTCGAATTTGTCGATGAATGCGTCGTGTTCGTCGGATGCGTCTTCGGATTCTTCACAGAGCCGAGCTTCAACTGGGAGGATAAGGTGGAGGAGTATGACGCCGAGGAGGTCGCAATGCGGTTCGAAAATTGAGAAGAATGCTGGTGATGCTGAGAGTGTATTAGTGAGTTTAGGCGACGGCTCGGTGTCGAAGAAGAGGTGTGGTTGGGTGACTGCTAATACTGGTAGGTTTTGTATTATACTTCTTGCGTTTAGCTTATTATACGATTTATATTAATTTTCAAATTATTGTAGCATTTATTGTGTTAAATATTTGGTTTGTATTTCAATATGTGAATTATTGCGCGATACAATTTGTGTATTATGCGATAAAATTTGTGCATAATTGTGAAGTTAAATTGAATTTAGGTGCAACACGTGCAAAGGTATTATGCTTCAATATGTGTCGTTTTGAGCTATGACAATGTGTGAAGAGTGTGGGAGTCGTTACTGTTATTTAAGAAGCGTGTATTTGTCAATTTTTGGGTGCAATGATGGTGAACATTCTAACGCATTCTTAGTGTCGTCCTTGAGTTAGATGCGTCCTGTGCTTGAATGTTGTCAGCTTGTTTTGAATCGATTTTCCAACTTGAAATCAAGAGCCTAGGATATAAATACTGTTCATCTGTCCTTTTGTTTTCATTTGCGATATTTGAAATTCACTATGAGATGTGTGCTGCCGGGCATGAAGTTTCAGTGTTCTATGGGATGCATTTTCTCTTTTTTAGTTTAGGATGAGCAATATCTAAGTCGTCATTGGAGATCTAAAATATTGGATCCAGTTTCATTCTGGGGTTACTTAAGCCATGAGAAGTCAGTTCCAGTTAAGTAGGATTAGCATATTACTAAGTGAGTAATAGTTTCAGTCTTTTAGAGGATTTTCGAGTATCACAAAAGGGCTTTATTCAAGTGGTGCATTTTTGTATATGGCAGGCTGGTAAATACTCCTTTGCTTTTGAAAAACTATATTACTTGAAAGTAAGGAAAAAAATACTAGAAATTGATGGAAAGGTTGGTGGCCCATAGGAGCATCAATTTGTTGCACTAAATTACATTCTCGTACCATGTAAAACAGTTGATTAAACTTTTTCGAGAATGTGCTTCATAATATTGAAGATCTGTAGTACTACCTGATTAAATTGGGAAACTGTTGAGAGCCTAAGCCACTAGATAAGTGATGAAATTTAGCAATTAGGGTACCATGGCTCCAGGGTGGAAATGATTAAGATGAATTATGCACGTGTGATATCTAGCGAGAAGAGGGATATTTAGAGCTTTATGGTGAGGTTCCAGTGATACAGTTGTTTCCTTGGTGATGGAGCGTAATATTCTTGTGGCATAAGATGTTATTAGGAGAATGATGTGGGCTTAGATGGCTCTATCTTTGTGTGTCATGTCTAACATATAAGTGGAGGTAATAGACATATACCTTTTGCAGGCCAAGGCATTAGAGTGCTTATGGTCTTTAATTAGTTTTCTTTTTGGATATATAGTAGATTTCAGTTGTACCTGCTTGACTGTACTATGAGTATGTTCTGCACATTATATGAAGTGCCATGAAGTTTATGAATACATAAATCTTTCATTCTGTGCCTTTCAATTATATGATTTTCACATTCTTCCCCTCCTTATGGCTGGATTTGAGTCTTTGATGGACCTACTGCTCATTGATAGTTGATGAGAAGGCATAAATCTACAGAAAAATGAAAATTTTCTTATGTATGTGCACATTATACTGGAGATTATATACTCTGAGAAAGAGTAAAGAGAGCCATCTTTACACTTCCTCTTTTATGTTTTTCTCTTCAGTTGACAACATATTATACTGATGTCATCGTGAATTGATGTAAAGGGGCATTTCATAGGCCATGCCTTCATTTGACTTTGTGATGGTTGATAATTCAAATGAAAGCTAAATACTAATGAAAATGCTTTGTACTTTTGAGGAAATGTTTTTTGTGAGTAAACATGACATCACTTAATACAGGTTCCGAAATTGTCCACCAATAGGAATTTGCTTACAAAGCCCCAATTAGCTTTATAATTCTCCATAATATCTCTTCCTTGGTTCTGGCCTTGCAATCGTGAAAGGTCCCTGAAATTGCATAATTTGAATTTCCATTCAACTTTAGTTAATTTATGAAAGTTTGTGAGATAAATATTTTATAAGTTCTTTCTGTTAATTGACTCTCATTTTCTGAAAAAGATCCATCTTATGCTGCATTCCATGATGAGGAATGGGGAGTTCCAGTCCACGATGATAGGTACCTAGTCTCGGACAATATCTTTCACTTCTTTTTTTGTAATTTCAATTACCATCAAACTCAAGTGATGAGGTTCTCAGAGTGAATTCTTTTATTATTGCGTAACTTGCAGGAAACTTTTTGAGTTGCTCAGCTTATGCACTGCGTTGGCCGAAATTACATGGCCCATCATTCTCAATAAAAAGCATACATTTAGGTAAGTCAGTGTATACAGTTTTGGTCATAGTGTATTCAGCTGTAAGAAAATGGTTGCCAACATCAAAGTCTTGATATGCTTAACGAGCGCCCAAATTGTTGTTTTAAAATGAATATTTCTGTATGCAGAGAGATCTTTCAAGACTTTGACCCTGTTGCAGTCTCAAAAGTAAGTGAGAAGAAGATAACAGCACCAGGAAGCCCTGCCAGCTCTCTTCTATCAGAGCTAAAGCTGCGAGCAATTATTGAGAATGCACGGCAAACTTGTAAGGTATGTATTAGGTGTTGTTAACTTTCTAATTCCGAAGGACTTTAAGAGTACTAAAAGTTTCACCCTTCTTTTATTCCCCACAATGATGCCTTTCCTTTGGGATTAAGGGATAAAATATAATTGATACTCTCAGAGAATGTATTATTGTATAAGTTTCCCACAGAAAAATATTAAGATCGTAATTTTGTAAAAGGTGTCCGAATTCTTCCCCCAGTCCAGGAAAATATACACACAATATATGCGTATCTATATCCATCAAATTGTAACAAGTTTGCTCTAATAGAGAATCAATTTCGAGGCTTTCTTGTTGTCTTATTGAACTTGAGTGCTTTTGCATTTTTAAGGTGCAGAACAATTGCTTGAGATGATCAAAAGTGGATCTAAGAGATGCACTTTTCAGGATGGACTTAGACAAATTAGATGTTTGGTAAAGACATATTTAGCGATGCTTCCAAATTTTAACTAAAAAAAGGAAAAAGAAACTGAAGTGCAGAATCGGAAAATATCATCTCATTAAATGGATCAGCATGACTTCTTCCAAAGTTCATCTGATTTGCTACCCCCATAAAAGTCCCCAAAATGGACTTGGTACTTGCCTGACTTCTTCCAGAAGCCCATTCAAAAGAATTCACCAAACTCTGTTGGCGGCTCAAAATGGACGTGCTGTCTTAACGCCCAGTTGGTTTTTGTGCTGAACACTGTCTTAGTACTTGTTTTCTATATTGTATATGGGTGATTTTAGGTTCTGATCTTTTGTGTTGAAAAGAGACTAGACCATTGGATGTTGAGTGCGTGAAAGGACAGATTTAAGAAGGCGTGGAAAGAATTCAAGCTCTATTTTGCTTAGGAAGAACTTGCTGGTTGATAATCAGCATCCTATAATAAATACGTTTTCGTGTGCATATTTTGCTAAGTATAGATACTTTAAATGAACAGAAGGAGATCGTGCTTTAGGAGTCACTATTTTGAGTTGAGTTTTCTAGGTAGCAAAAGCTAATGTTTAGACCCTGGCATTTTTTCGTTTCATCATCTGGACATCTAATGGAATCACTTGGAATCGTCAGTCTCACGTTGTTATGCTGCTTATAATGCAGATAATTGACGAGTTTGGCTCCTTCGACAAGTATATTTGGGGGTTCGTAAATTACAAGCCAATAGTTGGTCATTTTCGCTATCCGAGGCAAGTTCCTATCAAAACATCAAAAGCTGATGCAATTAGCAAAGACCTTGTAAGAAGAGGTTTTCGCGGAGTTGGCCCTACAGTCGTCTACTCATTCATGCAAGCATCTGGAATCACAAATGACCATCTCATCAGTTGCTTCAGATTTCAGGATTGTGTGGCTGCAGTCGATGCGCGGGATAAAGATGATGGTTCTCCGACCACAATCCCGGCGAACCAAGCCGAGGATGCAGCAGTTGATTTAGGTCTAGCAAGAGCCATCGACGACTTGAGTTTATGCACGTAATTGTTTCTCAGGTTCAAGTAGTTTTATGTACAAAATCATTATTAGTTAACTTTGTTTTATTAATATGTAAATCACAAAGTAGAATTTGGCTGCCGATGATTTATGCCATGTGCTTCGTGGATGTTGACCACCTCTTGTACAGTTTTAGTTTTAGTCGACGATATTCATTTCAAGCATTTTCAGAACATTAAAAATGCTGACTTTATTTAATATGCTTTCACACTGACCATATATATCTACTTATAATGATATGATGTATGAGAAGATCTAACAATATTTAGATTGTCGATTGTTTGATTCAATAGTGATTAATGGGATAATAATAAAAAATTGATCTCACTTTGTCCTTACTCAATATCTTTCCACTTAGCCCAGTCTTTTCAGAAATGGTACCCAGATGTTGAAGTATCAAATTATAGTCAGGTAATCTCAGTGGGATAAGTCTTGAGATTATATTTGGTTTGTATTAAATTTAAATTTGTGTTTGAGAAATAGTTGTTTATACATTGACAAGGGATGTATGGATTCCCGAGAAGAGAGAAGTCGTGATGGGTAGTTTTCACGTTTGAATCAAAAGTTAGATCTACATTAGATTTCACTCGAATAATTCTATTTATTTTCTTGAGGAGAAGTTTAGTTTTAAAACCCGATTCTAACAGGAGGAATAGGATATGCTAATGTGCCTAATTATAGTTGCTGATCTAGTGAAATATGTAGGAGATCAATTTCCATTCAAATAGTCTGGTGAGCCGCCATTTGTAATTTCTTGGGGTTATGCATCTCTTCTTTTGAAGGGTAATCAGAAAAGGGGATTAACTTTATGCAAAAGTCAGCACTTAACCTCTTTTCTTTATTTTTGGGCGAGTATTAAGTTCCTATCTCAACAAAAAAAAAAAATTAAGTTGTTCGAGATAAGTTTATTAATTTATTTTTTCTTTGAACATGCTCCTCTTGAATTCGTTTTTTTTTTAGCTTTAGACGTGAAAACTCCAAAAACTGAAAACGAGAATCTCCTTACGGGTGAAGTGGGAAATTCTCCCTGTTTTTCTTTTTTTCTGTGTGTCAACTGAAAACAAAAGAAGAACAAAAATTTCCAACATTTCAATTCCCCTCTTTCCTCTGAATTACAAACAGAGTTTTAGGGGAGGAGAGGAAGAACATCAATACACACTACTTAATTAATATGAACAATTGATGTAGTTTTTCACTAAATTTGCCCCAAAAAAATTTACTAGTACGAGCTTCAATGCTCCATTCCATAGCTTCAACTAATGCTGCGTTTTGGTTCGCGATTATAACTTGGTGCATGTAGACCCTCGAATCTACAATCAGAACTAGAACTACGAACCCGTGAAAAATCTGTCAGAACTTGATGATCTTAAGTTCCTTGATCTCGAGGACACGAGGTATTTACAAGAATGATTCACATCAATCTGCCAAATACCCGGGTAAGTAAACAATATAAGGAAACTAAGTAATCCCGGATTAATTCATTCTTCACCATTTCTCTTTCTGATTAGGCTGGAGAATTCTTCCTGAAATGGCTGCTGCAAGTGCTGCTCTGAAACTCGGATCCTTTGTCAAAGATGATGCCATTTGTTCGACCAAAAACTGTTGCAACACGGGCGAATTATTCGTTCTAGGGATGGAATTTTTCGCTTGATCATCATTTGGTTTCGGTTTTGTAAGATCAAGAGTGATGGTAGCTCCAGATGAACCGTGAGAGGTCGAGCAAGGGACTGAACCAAATGTAACACATTTAGTAGTTGTTGAAGCTGTGGCTGCATCAAGCTTTGAAGGGTGTGGATGGTTGTGTTCTCCTTCATATGTTGCCACAAGGATGGACTGGTCTTCAGCACTTCGTTGCACCTGCAAGATTTGATGCAATCAAACTCCTTAGGACGTTGCGACTAACTGTTGGTTATTAACATGTGATATATGAAAAATGACGAGCTATAAACCGATAGCTACCCAAATTTTTACGCCTTTAGGCATTTGTAATGGTCAAAATCTAGCCTCGATGCAAATATGCTTATTTGTCATGGACTTGGATAATCAGACACACTGGCTCAAGATACATTATATAACTTCTAAAGCGTTTTGCAGAATGGCGCTGTTGGGTGAGTCTTATGTTTTTCTTTTTCTTTTTTTTTCTATTACATGGAGGCCGAAGCCAAAACTAAAAGCTCTATTCAATAATTATCCTAGAGGATGTCATATCCGATCCTTTCTATCCCTACCCAATAGCGGATTAACCCCACTGGTCCACATTCAAATGTATAACTTCCCAACGGATACATAAGACCATAATTAGGCCGTCAATCGACGCATTGTTTAGCCTCCCGATACACACATACGTCTTATATATCATCTGGTTTTGGACTAAAATGATGCAATGTCACATAAAATATCAATTCTATAATGCTCTAGCTAGTAGCCCAGCCACAGGCGGATGTATTCGTGGGCTAATTAACAAGGATTGTAACTCTTACTGGTTTCAAGAATAGAGTTATTAAGGAGTAAGTTGAAATTGTATGTTTTGAGTATTTTTCAGCTATTTTTAGGAGGAAAAATCAATTTACTCACTGCAAATATATATCTATATACAAATACTTAACTGTTTTTTTTTATTCCTCGTTAAATAAAAATCCTAGATCCGTCCCTAACACAGCATATGAAAGAGTGAGGATTGTGATTTTAAGCTAGCTACCTTCTTCTTGACTGGGCAGCTAGGAGCAAACGAGCATTTGAAGTAAGCTCTTGGTGAAGGGTTGTCTCTTGTGACCTTCTGTCCATACTTCCTCCATTGATATCCATCCTTTACGATCTGTATAATATTATGACGTTATGAGGGGATCGATCCAACATATCAACGATCAAACGATGAACCTAATTTGTGTCAGTAGACTTACAAGGCTGGTATCAGATGCTTCAGTTCGTACATAAACCCTAGCAGTCTGGGTTTTTACTTGCTCTTCCTTTGGTTTCTTGCATGAATCTTCATCACTTGAGCTGCTCTCACAAACTCCAGAAGCACCATCTATATTACCACCATTGATGTTATTGTTGCTGGTGCTCTCAGCCTTTCTCTTCCTCGATCCACTGCTGTCCATTTGATCACCATTCTTGCTCATGAGCTCCGTTAGTTGATTTCTCAAAGCGTTGTAATTCTCACACACTACTGTTAACATTTCTGTTAGCTTCTGGTTCTCAGCAGTCACCCGATTCAATTCCTCCAGTAAATCACTAGCCTAAATCAAAAGGAAAAGAAGAACAAGATTAAGATTTCGTATTTTCAATTGTTGTTATGTTGTGGTATCTAGCATTTCTCGATATAGTATCAAGAAATTTTGTTGATACAACTTCAAAAATATGATATATACATATATACATATCGTTCTCTTTAATTTGTTGAAAGGAAGATAGAAATAAAATATAAAAAAAGGCCTATAATTAATTCACCTCTTCCTTTTGAGGCATCTTCCTCCCAAACTCAATGAGATTGCTTTGCACCTCTTGTTTCTGGAAATAAAACAACAAATTTTTGAATTTAGCAACTGAAGAACATATAACCAAATGATCAAACGAAACCTTATCCCACTAAATTACCGGGGATGCGACTCAAGCGCACGTATATACAACAAAATTTTGCATTTGAACATGTGGCACACAAGTATATGCATCTTCACCTACCGATTCATTGCTGAAAACTCGAAGAGGATTAGCATTGAGATCCAGTGATGTATCAATAAAATTAGTATATTCCATAGCTCGAGAAAATAAATGACTCAGCTCAGCGTATGAAACTCCTGCAAAACTTTCTTCCTTCAAATATGCTCTCAACAAGCCTAACTCTAGAAAAAAATTTCAAGGAGAACAAGACTATATATTAAGGCTTAGAGAAGACTAGCAAGTTGTTGTAGGAAGGTGAGTATGAAGATCACCAAGAGGAGATAAAAATAATACAGTTTAATGTTGATATTCAAGAATATTTAAATAAAATTTATAGTAGAAAACAACATGGTAGGCGTGTACATTAGTAGTACTACTTCGAGAAAAGTAATGGTTCTTTGTCGGTCGAGTTTGAGTTGACAACTTGAATCTTGAAATTCTATGGTACTAGTCAAAGTCAAGCCACCTTTGGAAATTAGATAAGAAAGTACGTACAAATTAAATTTATTAATTTTGTTTGCAAGTATGGGTATGTTATTAATTAATAGAAGCTTTATGTTGACCCGATGTGATCGTTTCATTCACAGTAAGATTTTATTTTAATATTACAAATTCAGTAAATGTATATTAGGTTTATATTTTTAATTAATTTGATACATGTATTAAAATATATTATTATATTCAAAATTTCACAAGTTATGGTCGGACTCCATCGGATTTATTTATGGTCGGAATTCATCAGCTGAATTTCAATAAAGATATGCATAACACATGTTTCAGATCATTGAGTTTGACAATATTTGTGATAGAGTGATAGATTTGAGTATAAATCTTATATCACAATAAATTATTACTTGATCACTCAACTCAACCCTTAGCATCCCGGTTTAATATTTATTTAGATGTCTTTTTTATTTATTTATTAAAAACAAGCGTGTTTTTTTCTAAAAAAAAAATAAAAGTAGTTACAAAATATAATTCCTCAAAAGGCTTACAAAAATAATCGTGAATCTATCTTTTAAGATATACAAATAACTTAGTTTAAAAAAAAAATTGTTTATAATTCCTATGGATAACTTTTATCTGGATGTCTTGTATGACTCATCTTCAACTTTTTATGCGGGTTATGGTCTAGCTTTGCTGTCAAGTTTTTCAAGCATTTTTCACGTTACTATATATACTTTACTTTATATACTGCAAGTGGAGTGTGTTGGAAAATGTGTAAGATAAGATTTTATGTAGTAAAAAATAGAAAATAAATATAAATCACTTGTCCCCTACGCGGTTCTTTGTTTAGTTTCAAAACGAGATAAAAAAAATTTGATCCCTCAAGTTTTGAAAAAAAAAAAAAATTAGTCTTTTAACTTTTGAAAAGTGATTATTTGGTTTATTTTAATATTAATTTTTTGTGATTTTTTTATTTTACCCTTAGACTATTTTCTTTCTCCTGTATAATATTAAAGACATGTTTAAGATATCATTAAAAATCAGAAAAAATTACCAAAAAATTCACAAAATGAGATTAAAGACACGTTTGGGATATTTCTTACATGACCATTTTGGATTATCAAGTTAAAAAATATGAGATGTTGTTATGGGTCAAAAGTAACTGTTCGTGAACAGTTATCAAGTTCAAAAATTATAACTTATTTTTGCGAACAGTTACTTTTGACCAACAATAAAATCTCATATTTTTTAACTTGATAATTGTTCCGTTTATTTTTTCTCTAACTATGGTGAATGATGATGTTGAAGACATTTTGTAGAAATTGTATTTTTTTTTTTTTTGGTTTGGACATGTGTATTTTGTGAATTTTTTTTTAATTTTTGGTAATTTTTTTTTAATTTTTGGTGATATCTCAAACATGTTTTTAATGTCATGCAAGAGAGAAAAAATAGGTCCAAGGGTAAAATAGAAAAATTATAAAAAATTAACATTAAAATGGACCAAATAGTCACTTTTTAAAAGTTGAGGGATTAAAAAGTTTCTTTCCTAAAATCTGAGAGACCAAAAAGTTTTTATCTCCTTTCAAAACTGGAGACATATCTCTATTATATTCTAATACAAGTACTGATTCTTCGGGATAATATTGAATTCCAAATGAATCATATATATAAAAATTTAAAGATTTCTATAGTAATTAGTTAATTATGGCCTGAATATATAGATTGTTTCTCGACTTTGCCTCTATTTAAACCCGAAAAAAGTTATAAAATCGATATTGGACAAAGTTCAAATATAATTCAAAGTGGTTGGGATTGCTTAGATTTAATGCTGAGATTGCTTTTCCATGCCACCAGAAATATTAATAAATTGTTTAATACAAATTCAGACTAGGAGGCCAGTTTAGGACAAAAGTGCCGGTGCCAATATTGCTAGGCTTATTTAATGTCAATTTTTCTTCTCTTCTTTGTTTGTTTGTTTTTTTTAATTTAAGAGAGGTTTAAGGTCGTACAATGCAATTAATGAGACTTAAACTCGCAATCTCTCACATATATAGCGAATAACATACCACTTGACCAAAATTTTCTTCTCTTTGGTCTATCAATAGATGGTGTTTTCTTTTCTTAGTTTCTTTTTTGTTTTTCCTGTAATACCACTAAAAGAGATAGATAATTTTGCAGGAATTTTGAAAAGAAAATCTCTCAACTTCTCGTCATTGTATTTTTCACCATTATACATATACTCGTGAGATCTACATGCCTTTACAAAAAAAACTTTGTAGTACTTGTTTAGAATTATCAGATTTTATTATAAAACTAATTGATATTAAATAGAATAAGTGAAAATCTTACATATTGATCCTAAGGGCCTATTTGGATTCGGAAGGAAAAAAGGAAAGGAAAGGATTCAATAATAAAGGAAAAAGAGGGGGGATTACATCTTGTTTGGATTTGGTAAATTTATAAAGAAAAGGTTCATAAAAGATTATCTATGTTTTTTGTTTGGATTGAGGAGGAAAGGGAAGAAAATGATAAGTTTTATAACTAAAGTGACATTTTTATCTTTTTCTAAGATATATGTGTAATAAATAAAATGGACAATATAAACATTTCGTTATAATTTAAATGAAATCACCCCAAATTTGGGTGATTTACAAAATGCTCTCATTAAGTGATTTTAGAAATCACTCCAAAATTATTCACCTCCAAATCCTCCATTCCAAACAAGAGAAAAAAATAAAAATTACCCCAAATCCAATTACTTCCCCCAAATCACTCAATCCAAACAAACCCTAAAAGTTACATGATTATGTATCTCCAATGACAAGAAAAATGGTGTACTATTTACAAAAACTTACCATTTTTAGTAAGTTTTAGAGACTCGGGTCTCTATTTTAATTCAAATATCCAATGGGACCCACTACTTTTTAGAAATTTTCATCAAAATAGAGACCTAATTTACTTTTTTTATACCAAATTTAGAGACCCAAAAAGTGATTAGGTCTCTATTTTAGTGTAAATCTCTAAAAAATAGTGGGTCCCATTGGAGATTTAAATTAAAATAGAGATTCGGGTCTCTAAAAATTACTAAAAATAATAAATTTTTGTAAATAATTATTACCATTGGAGATATCTTAAGAAACATGAACCTCCATTCTCAAAAAATAATTAGAAAAATAGGTCGAATAGTCCAAAATACTAATATGGAAAACCATGATTTATTTATGAAATAATTTTTTTAACAGTATCCATTGGTACACAAATAGTTTTGCCCTCCACTGTTTATAGGACTTAGTTCTCTGAATTTTTTTTTTTCAACGTCACCTTCGTATAATGGATTAGAATTTTTTTTTTTTTAAAGAGTTAAAAAAACAAAAAGTAATCAATATAGATACGGGTATATATATATATAAATATTAGTTTTTTTTTTTGGTCATTATATATTATATATATATATATATTAGTTCAATTAACTACTTGTACAAGTCAAAGTTGGCTGGCTAGCTGCTTGGGCATCAAGAACCAACTAGCTATGACTTTCTAGTGTGCTTTTGCACGAGAATATAGTACAAAGTCACAACCAATGTGCGCACAGGGCAGGTCCAACTATTGTGGAGTAAAATTGTTCATATAAAATTATGAATTTGATACTTTTTATTATTTTGAAATTCTGTCTTAATGTATTTGTGGAAATGTGCTGCTGTACTTAGAGATTTATTAGTTGGTAGTCGGACTCCGTCACTTGAACTTTCACGTTATCAAAAAAAAAATAAAAAAATGTCACATCCAATATTTATAACATATTCATTAGTTTGACATGATTCAAAAAGGGATTAATCTTATATTACTAGGTAATAAAGATGTTCTAACTTACACTCAAAAGAATGATAGAATGGTCGAGTAATAATTTATTATAATAAAAAAATTAAAATTTAAATTACAATTTCGACTTTATTTGTGGGCAAAAAAAACAAAGATGTGCCAACTTCTTGGATTTATAGTAATACTACCAAATTTAACAAACTTTGACATATAGAGACGTGATTTCCATTATTATATGGCCAGGCACACCAACCCTCTTTATCTTGTGCCCCAATTGGCTCGACATTTGATTAACGTGATTGATTTCGTGAAACGTGATTTTGAATAAGTAATTTCTGAAATGCGATATAATTAAATAATCATATCCTCCTATTTGATAACTATTTGGTAAAAAAAAGTGATTTTGAGGTAATAATAATTATATTTTTCCATTAATGTTTTAAAAACTTTGCAATTGCCTAGTTTGTCATTGAGAAATATAATAACACTATTTACAAAATCAACCCAAAACCACTTCATCTTAATATGCTTTTTCCATAAATTAAGAAAATTTATGGTAATTATTTCTGTTATTGACTATTCAATAATTATATTTATACATTGATATGCTACTTAGTTATTTCTTCTTTTCTTTTTCTTTTTAGGGGAGGCCAACCGGATTATATAAACATCATTTTGAAAAAAAATTCAAACTTTCTATCTTTCTTTCGAAGGAAACGTAATTGTTCAGGTGACCGCCCAACAATAAATGGTCCAAGGGTTGAGAAGCACTATACATAATTTGTAGCTCAAAATTGACTATAAATTTCTTTAAGCTAACTAATTGTCAACTTCAAAAATTGAAAAGTAAAAAAAATAAATAAATAAATAAAATATTAAAGGGGCGTATTGGACTAAACAAGAGGTCACAATTTTACCGCGAGCAAAAAAATATTATTGGACGGTGGAGTAGTAGTGCGTCACAGTCATGAGGTCAGGACTGTGATCCAACCAACCTTTGACCAAAAGATGAAAAAATCAGCACACGAAAAAAAAAAAAAAAAAAAAAAGGTCAAAATTAATTAATCCAAAAGACTTAATCGTTGACCATGGCTGCGATATGCCAAGTTGGTTTGTGTTCATTGAACTTTTCACTTATTATAACCCAGAAAGCAGAAAGAGTCTAGTCTACGTGTGTCCACATTCATGAACTGGTTTAACAATGTCTATGTCCAATTAATTATAGAAAACACCGTGCAAATGTGAATCTTACAACCAAAGAAGACCACTACTTATCCATGTAGAATATATTCAAAAAAGTGTGGTCTTTACTTCTAAACCCACTTGTCTGCAATTTTACTTTTGAATCAGATGCTAAACACTGGCGAATTTAGAATATCTTGCGAGTAAAAGACTGAGTAAAGAAGTGATCATGTCTAATTTAGTAGAGGCTGTGTTGGACAAATTAAAACGAGAGAAGTGTTGTAAATATAAATACAAGATGTGCAATAAAGATTAAAATAACAGAATATAAAATTAACAATATTAAAATTTAAGGATGTAGAAATAAACCAAATACAGATGATATCGAGGCTCGAGTTAGACTCGATGTCCTTAAGACTTTAACGTCCCGTTACAGTGCTTTCGGTTGATTAACGCAAGTCTCCCAGGATACAACGATATTTTCTTTGTAGTAGGAGCACACCAAACTACGAAACTATTGAACTGAATATAACAAACTTTCTCTATTGGACACAATGATAAAATGAAATTATTTGTTCTGCTTGTTCAATTTTTCGTTCTTGTTCTTCTCTATTTCAGCTAACATACACAACTATTTATAGCCAATTCTTAATGGGAGTTATCATTGCCAAAATATTCTGATAGAATAAAATATTATAAACTAGCTCAAACATTCACACAACCATGTTACTCAAATTTGATAAAGTTTGCAGCACATGGACAAGGAATATATTGCACAGAAAAATATGCAAGCATGCCCAAACAAAGTTGTTCCACTAATCTTTAATTAATAATTTCCATTCACAAAGCACTAAAAATTCTTACAATCCCCCACATAAATGAAAATTAACAATACATAGACACTAGAGAGAGTTTGAAAGATTGATACTGCTTCCGGATAGGTAGCTTTTGGCCTTGAACCTTCCGTAGTGAGAACTATCGGATTTACTTGCTAACCAGTGAACGCGATGTCTTGAACTGTTCAGCTTTTGTGTAAACCAAGACAATAGAACTCACACAACATCCTCTTAACCATACTTCAGTTCTCACGGTTGTGTTCATTTTGGCCCTGAACAACTCCCAGTTTCATGAGTACTCTAGAGAATTCAGCCTTAGAGATTCTCGTAGGAGCGGCCCACTCCCTACTCACATAGGTGATCACTTATTAAGAATAATCCTGTAATACCCCACTTGGATTTTCCAAGATATAAGTATCATTAAAAGCATAGCTTATCCTAAACCACATGCAGGCAGTACTGTCTGCTCATCATAGGAATAGGTGGGAGTATTACCCCCACAGTGCTCTCGATGAATCATTCATAGCTCAGTTTTTCCCTTTGAACCTACTTCCAGGGATCTCCTGTCACGTAGGTAGGGTTTTCCACTATGATGACTCTTTAGTCATAGGCTTTAGACCCATTCCCCTCGACGATTTGTAAACTTGCTCTCTGTTCAAACCTTTAGTAAGTGGATCCGCAATGTTATCTTTTGACTTTACGTAGTCAATTGAGATAACCCCATTAGAGAGCAATTGTTTGACGGTATTATGTCTACGACGTATATGTCTAGACTTACTGTTGTACATGCTACTCTGTGCCCTTCCAATAGCAGATTGACTATCGCAGTGTATGCAGATAGCTGACACAGGTTTGGGCCAGTTTGGAATATCCTCTAAGAACTGTCAAAGCCATTCGGCTTCCTCTGCAGCTTTATCCAAAGCTATAAACTCAGATTCCATTGTGGATTTGGCTATACATGTTTGCTTAGTGGATTTTCAAGAGACGGCTGCTCCTCCTAAAGTAAAAATGTATCCACTCGTGGATTTGGAGTCATTAGTATCCCTCTAGTACAGCTGGATATCGGGTATTGTGCAGCCCAAAGTTCAATGTATATCTCAGATACCTTAGAACTCTTATTATAGCTACCCATTGGTCTTTTCCTGAATTGCTCGTATACCTGCTCAATTTGCTCACAGTTAATGCTATATCGGGCCTCATGCAATTCATAATGTACATCAAACTACCAATAATCCTTGAATACTCTAATTGAGATATTCCTTCACTAGTATTTTTGGTAAGATGTACATTTGCATCTATAAGTGTCTTCGCGAGACTAGCATCATTTTTATTAAACTTGTCCAGTACTTTCTCTATATAATGGGACTGAGACAAGATTAGTCCGTCAGATGTTCTAGTAATTTTAATACCCAGAATCACATCTACCATACCCATATCCTTCATATCAAAGTTACTGGATAACATCTTCTTGGTAGACTTAATGACACTATCATTGTTCCCGATAATAAGCATATCGTCTACATAGAGACAAACAATGACATATTCTTGACCCGTGCCTTTTACATAGACACACTTGTCACATTCATTAATCCTAAAGCCATTTGACAACATGACTTTATCAAATTTCTTATGCCATTGTTTAGGCGCCTGTTTTAGTCCATAAAGGGATTTTACAAGTTTACAAACCTTTTTCCCTTTCTCATGAACTACAAACCCTTCAGGTTGTTCCATGTAGATCTCTTCATCTAGATCTCCATTTAAAAATACTGTTTTTACATCCATTTGATGTATCTCAAGATTATTGATAGCTGCGATAGCTATCAACATCCGTATGGATGTAATTCTCGTGACTGGTGAATATGTATCAAAATAATCAAGACCTTCTTTTTGTCTATATCCCTTAATGACAAGTCTGGCCTTGTATTTTTCTATTGATCTATCAGCCTTCAACTTCCTCTTAAAAATCCATTTACACCCTAAAGGTTTATTTCCAGGAGGAAGATCTACCAGTTCACATGTATGATTTTGCATGATGGATTCAATTTCACTGTTTACTGCCTATCTCCATAAATGAGCTTCAGGAGTAGACATTGTCTCATTAAAAGTGTGAGGCTCATTTTCTAACAAATATGTTAGAAAATCTGGACCGAAAGACTTAGATGTTCTAGCCCTCTTGCTACGTCTTGGTTTATCTTCAATATCTTTAGATATAGCCTCATCATCTATATCTAATTTTTGACTCTCATCATATGTTCTTTTCGTAGAACTTGATTCTTGCGTTTTTTTACAAGGAAATTTTTCTTCAAAAAATTATGCATTCCTTGATTCATTAACTGTATTCACATGTATATCAGTTATTTCTGACTTATACACAAGAAACTTGTATGCAGCACTGTTGTGTGCATATCCAATGAAGATACAATCCACAGTCTTTGGTCCTATTTTGATCATTTTATGAGCTGGAACTCCTACCTTAGCTAGACACCCCCACACTCTAAAGTAATTGTAGGAAGGTGGTCGAACTTTCCACAACTCATAAGGTGTCTTGCTTAATTTCTTGTGGGGTACCTTATTAAGAATATGGTTCACAGTTAACACTGCCTCCCCCCCACAAGTTCTGAGGTAAACCCGAATTAATCAACAAAGCATTCATCATCTCTTTAAGAGTTCGATTTTTGCGTTCAGCAATGTCATTCTGTTGAGGAGAGTAAGGAGCCGTCGTTTGATGAACAATTCCATGTTCAACACAGTATTCCTCAAAGGGATATACATATTCTCCTCCTCTATCGCTTCTCAACATCTTAATCTTTTTGCCGAGTTGATTTTCTACCTCATTTTTGTATAGTTTAAATACTTCCAGAGCCTCATCTTTGCCTCTGAGTAGATAAACATAACAATATCTTGTGCAATCATCAATAAAAGTAATAAAATACTTTTTCCCACATCTAGTTTGTACAAATTTTAAATCACAAATATCACTGTGAATTAAATTCAGAGGTTCTGAACTCCTTTCTACTGATTTAAAGGAAGTTCTCGTTAATTTTGATTATACACATACTTCACATTTTTTATTTATGTTCCAATCAGCTTTAGGTATTAGACCTAAATTGATTAATTTTTGCAAAGAATCAAAATTCACATATCCTAATCTATCATGCCATAAATTAGGAGAATCCAAGACATAAGCAACATACTTATTCTTATTCATACCAAATTTAGTAGGCTCATTAACCTTTACAACAGTTGGGGCAATAGTCATTACATTGAGTTTAAATAAGCCATCACACTCATAGCCTTTGCCTACAAACATTCCAAATTTGGTTAACACAAATTGACCAGACTCAAACACCAATTTGAATCCGTTCTTACTCAACAAGGATCCAGAAACCAAATTCTTTCGGATGTCTGGGACATGCAGCACATTGTTGAGTGTCAGCTCCTTTCCAGAGGTAAACTTCAAGATTACCTTTCCAGTTCCTTCCACCTTCGAAGTGTCGGAGTTACCCATGTAAAGGGTTTCAGAAACATTTTGATAGGTAGTGAACATTCTCCTATCAGAGCAAACATGCTTAGTGGCCCCAGTGTCCACCCACCATTGCTTTGGATTCTCCACCAGATTGACTTCTGACACGACAGCTGACAGATTGATGTCAGAGAGATCATTGCCCAGGTCTTCCACAGCATTTGCCTGAGTTTTCCTCTTCTTCAGATTGCCCTGGTTCTTGCGGTGCCTACAGTCTTTTGCATTGTGTCCCGACTTGTCACAGACAAAACAATTCCTACCGAACTGCTGCTTCTTATGTTCTCCCCCTTTTTGACTTTGGTTGGAGAATTTTCTCTTTTTGTTGCTCGGACCATGCTCAACCACATTAACCTTTGATTCCAAAGGCGGAAAACCAACTCTTTTTTTCAGATTTGCGGTTGTCTGCTTCAATCCTCAATCTCAGAACTAGATCTTCAAGAGTCATCTCCTTTCGCTTATGCCTTAAATAACTCTTGAAGTCTTTCCAGTTGGGAGGCAACTTCTCAATAAGTGCACCAGATTCAAAACGTTCTCCCATATTTATACCTTCTGCATGACACTCATGAATGAGTACCTGATACTCATCTACTTGCGGCATCAGAGGCTTGGAATCTACCATTTTGAAGTCAAGGAATCTGGCCACAACGAATTTCTTTGTGCCCGCATCCTCCGTTTTATACTTCTTCTCTAAAGATTCCCACAGTGCCTTAGCAGTTGTCATTGGGCTGTAGACGTTATACAATGCGTTGTCCAACCCGTTGAGGATATAGTTTTTGCAAAGGAAGTCTGCATGCTTCCAAGCATCAACAGCAGCAACAGTCTGCATATCAGGATCGTCACCCAAATGTGGTGCATCCTCTTTCAAAAATCGAGCAAGATTCAAGGTGGTCAAGTAGAACAATATTTTCTGTTGCCACCTCTTAAAATCCCTCCCGTTGAACTTTTCTGGCCTCTTGCCATGTCCAACAGGAGTTGACGCCACAAATGGCACAGCCGAAGCAACAGTCACCGATAGCCTAGCCAAAGGTACATTCTCATGTCCTGTAGATCCACCGGTTGATCCACTTCCAGTCAAGGGCACGTTTGGGTTGTTAGGTCCAAATGATTGTCCATAATTCAAATCTCCAATTTAGGTATTCATGATTAATATTATTTATTTTAAGTCCAAATACTTGTTTATACACGCTGCACTACACAAAAATCAAGTTAGTCGCAAAATAACTTAATACTAAAATTAATTTTAAATCAACAATTAAGGAAATAATACTTCTAATACAAAAATAAAAGAAATATTAAAATCACACAGTCTACTATATGTATATATATATATATTTATATTAGACACTCAAGTAAATAATCCAAACAAAATAAGTAAAACAGTTACTCAAATTAGCTTTTCTCGAATCAGTTAGAGAACAGTGTACTAATAAATTATTTTGTCACTTAAAAACCAAGAAGTAACATTTGGTTCGGTGGTAGACTCTTCTCATTAGTAACCTTGAGGTCTTGGGATCAAACCTATGTAGCAGCAAGAGCAATTAAAATTTTGCTTCTCAAATGAACAATATATTATAATGCTACTACATCAAAAGCTACAATGACTAATATAATATATCACTAAAATAATATAAAGCTACTGCAATGCAAAGTTGTCTTTCAGCGATACCTTAATATAATATACAATTAATATAATAATATATATTAGTTAATATACAAATAATATATATTATAATATAGTCACTGCAGTTAATATAATATATATATATTATAATGCAAGATTCCTTTTTCAGCAAATGTACTGCGTACGCAGTAATAGCAAGAAAACGATAACAAAGAAACGTGCAATCGGTATTGAACAGTTCAAGATTAGGTCCTTAAAAAATTCATATCTTTCTCATTTTAAGTCCAAATTTGATGAAAATTTCACCATTAATTTCAAAAAATTAAGAGGTATATGAAAATGTAATTTATTTTTCAGTTTGTTATACTTCACATAATCATATTAAAGGAATTATACTATTAAAGTCTTAAGATTGTTGGACAAATTAAAATGAGAGAAGTGCTGTAAATATAAATACAAGATGTGCAATAAAGATTAAAATAACAGAATATAAAATTAACAATATTAAAATTTAAGGATGTAGAAATAAACCAAATACAGATGATATCGAGGCTCGAGTTAGACTCGATGTCCTTAAGACTTTAACGTCCCGTTACAGTGCTTTCGGTTGATTAACGCAAGTCTCCCAGGATACAACGATATTTTCTTTGTAGTAGGAGCACACCAAACTACGAAACTATTGAACTGAATATAACAAACTTTCTCTATTGGACACAATGATAAAATGAAATTATTTGTTCTGCTTGTTCAATTTTTCGTTCTTGTTCTTCTCTATTTCAGCTAACATACACAACTATTTATAGTCAATTCTTAATGGGAGTTATCATTGCCAAAATATTATGATAGAATAAAATATTATAAACTAGCTCAAACATTCACACAACCATGTTACTCAAATTTGATAAAGTTTGCAGCACATGGACAAGCAATAAAATTCACAGGAAAATATACAAGCATGCCCAAACAAAGTTGTTCCACTAATCTTTAATTAATAATTTTCATTCACAAAGTACTAAAAATTCTTACAGGCTGAATAGTTAAACTAAACTCAACCAAGCTTCTTTCTTTTAAGTAAAGTTGATTATATGGATCTAATTATGCTACTCATTTTTATTGAGAGTCATCTCATTCATTAGCTCTATACAATATTCGAAGCTTTCTATAAGTGTTTCTATCTAATTCATTTCATACGCTTGCACCTTTTAACAGATGCCTTTATAGATCGTCTCCTAACATGTCGATATCATCTCTAACGATTCTCTCTTATTTTATCCACAATTGAGACCAGTCCCATTTTTCCCATATTATCTCATTCCTAGTTGTGTCCTTCTTGATTTTTTACATATCCATCTCAACATTCTCATGATCACATCTTATAAACATGATAAAACCCCATTGTCCAATACTCCAAATCATATAAAAAAGCTGGCCTAGAAAGGGCTAAATAGTCTAATAAGAAAAATAATAAGAGATTTTAAAAGATTATATGGGGTCAGTGAATACCGTAAACCCTACACGCAAAAATATAGATTTGCGTGTAACACTAAATTCTTTCACGAGAAAGCTAGTGCGGAAAATTCATGAAGCACCTGAATTTAGACCTTGGGGTGAAATTAATAGACCACATTCACTTGCTGGCATTGACTATCGGTTTGAATTTTATCTATCAAATTTTATCGTTTTCAAATTGTTCTAAAACCATCCAATTTTTTCTGTTGTTTTTAGACAATGTTGTGTACGCACCACACTCGTGTTATTCATGTATTCTAAATCTACTTCCTAATTGTGGTTAGAATCTCTATTAGGTTTTGAATATACCTTACTTCATCGTTTTTTTCTTTTGTCTTTTTTGTCATATTCCTTTTAGTGATGTGAACATCATATAACCAATATATATATATAAAGTTAGTTATTTATGCATCCACATTACTTGCTTGAGGTGATATTTGTGTAGTAAAAGGGAGGAGTTCGGCATAGTTTACAAATTGGTCAAAATATTACAGGGTTTTTGATTGACTGAGAGCATGCATTGCAGTGTGCCGTTGTGACACGGGATTTATAACTTTAGGTTGAATCCAGTTTGATCCTACCTAAGATGGATGAGTTCCTCATCATAAAAAAAATAGTCATAATAATTTTTGAGCGCACAAATTTTGATAAATCAAGTGAACATGCTTGGTGTGCTACAAATTTCTATAAACCACTCAAGAAAATGTCCTTGAGGTCATACATATATTTGATAATTATAAACTGCTTCAGAATTTCAGATATATAATTTTAAATCTTCATATATATATATATATATATATATACTATTACCTATTTGACCTAATTTAGAGCATTAAATCAGTAATATTCATTTAACTTAATTACACGATAACTAGTGAATGTATATAAGTGAATAGAAATTTTATCATCTACTCACAAATCATAAAGGGGCCAGCTTTTTGTTAAGAATCTATATGTATCACAATTTGTGAAGTAAATGTGATGGTAAGGGGTTGAAATAGTAAAATATTATAACCCACAAGTACGTGAGTAACACGTTATAAAACTATAAAATAAAAAATAGCAAAATTTTTATTTACATATTATATCATGGTTTTGAAAAGAGAATTTAATAAGGCCAACCACCAACATGACTTGGTATTATAATTATAAGTATATTCTTACCTATGTTGTTTTATATTGAAAGAAAAACACCTCAAGAGTCAACATTCTAGAAGTCAGAATTCAAACCATATTTTTCTTGCTCAGAAAAGTGCTTTAAATAAGACTAACAATCCTCCTTTTGAAAAAGATCATAGAAAAAAAAAATCTCTATTTAATTTTTATAGGTTTAATTGACGATGTGAAAGTTCGTCTTAATTTTTATGGTCTTTTATATACTGAATTAACTAATTAAAAAGCTCAATACAATTACGCGAATTAAAAATGTTGTTTTTAGTTTTATTTTGCAATGAATTTGAAAAACAATAAAGAAAATGAAAAGTTATCTTGTTACTTAGTGGAAAAAAACCAAAAATAAAAATAAAACATGAGAAAGAATCTTGTTTACGATAGGTCATATTCTAAGTTGAGAAGACAATTTAATCATGGTTGTTAGAAAACTTTTTATGAGTTGTCCTAAATTTTGTCTTCCTAAAGAAGTTTCTTAAATAGGACAAACAATCATGTCATCGTCAAAAGAAAGAAAATTTGAAATGTGAATATTCAAAACCAAGTCTTTCATGACTCTTTAAGATGTTTGCACGACAACAAGTGGACTAAGCAGTTGGAACCTCATAAAAATTTCTTAGTATACAAATTTGAAACGTTTCTTCTTTGTCTCGTACCCCATATATAGATCTCTCTCTATATATATAATAGTGGTGGGGGCAAAATTGTTTTGGCTGTATGAGCAAAAACATGTTTTGCTAAGTATGCTACGTACCATCACACTTGTGTTAAACACTTCTTTTCTCCTCATAACATTATAATTGTTCGAAATAAAAATATACGAAAACAAACACATTAAAGCAGCATTACCCCTAGAGAATAATACATTATATTTCAATAATGTGTATGATGCAGTGAATTTTTGGATGAAAAAAGTCTAAACAATTTCTGACATGATTTTATGCACGAAAAATACTAAATTCTCTCACTATCAATTTTTTTCTAAAAAACCACAAAAATTTCTCTCACATGGTTGTATCACAAAAGAATGTAAAAAAAAAAACTCTCTTCAAGTACTACACCAACCCCACACTCAGCATAGGATGTGATCGACAGATAATTACAAGTTAAAAAATATTATATTAGAGGAAACTATTTTTAATTCTATTTTTATTGGACTAAATTTCTACTTATTTTTAACATAGGCTTGGATTTTGTTAAGTAACCACTTCATTTAAAAGTTTAAATTGTTAAGGAGGAGTTTGTTTTATTATTTATCATCTTCAACACGCCCCTGCAAATGCATGCGGAGTTAGTTTTTGAGTCTTGTACTTCGACAATTTTAATATTTTTTTAAATGGGTAGCGGTGAGTTTTGAACTCAGGACCTTTTGGCACTTAGACTCTGATACTATATTAAGTGACCACCTCATCTAAAAACTCAAACTGTTAAAGAGAGGTTTGTATTATTTATCATCTTCAACAAATTTGGCTTTTGGAATCAAAACATGATAATAATATTATAAGGAGATGAAACTTAATGAGAATGCCTTTAGGCAGATAGCCTACCAAAGTTTCATTAGTCTTGCTGAGGCTAGAAAGAGAAGAAACCATCAAACCAAAAAAAAAAGAGAGAAAGAGAAGAACAATAGTATTACAACCAAAATATACTCTTAATCAAATTGAAAGTAATTAATTTTAAAATAGATACTCACGTTTCTTTAACAAAATAATGTAGCACAACAGCGTTGTGCTTTTAAAACATTAGGTTTTTTAGGCAGTAGGTTGTGAATTCCCTGTTTTGTCATTTTTGGCATGTTATCTTTGTATATTTTGGTACATGAGACGCAATTCCAGTCTATGAATATCTGCATTAATTGCTAAAATCTTCATCAGTCTATGAATATCTGCATTAATTGCGAAAATCTTGAATTTTCTCGTACTAAAATTAAACTCAAAGACGTTTCTTGGTCAATAATCATCAACGTTCGGAAGCCATGACGGTGAGATTTTTGTTTATGATATGTCAGTTATAAGCCGGATAATCGAATTGCTAATTTCATTATTAAGAGCAAACTAAATTGTAATTTGAATCTAGATTAGGTTTGTAATTCAAAAAGTCAAAATAAAATAATATAATCAATTTATAATAGATTGACAATAATATTCAATTATATTATGGTTATCACGTATTAGTACACAACAAAAAAATATATATATATCTTTCACGTAGTTTGAGGCCTCCCAACTAGGCTCTTAGGTACAAAAAAACTGCAGGCCATGATGTTATGGTATAGTTACTTTAATTTCTTTTAATAGTGGTTAAAATTAACTATTCGTTAGTAGCTAGAGCAATATTTAATTTTTTAACATTATTAGATATCTCTTCATTTTTATCTTTTATTTATTATGTCAAAATAACAAACTTTTTTAATCTCACTCTCTTTAATATTATCAATTAAACATATTCACATATAAAATAATAAATAGACAATAAAAATTGAGTAGTATTTACCATTTTTCTAAATTTTCCGATGCCTTTTAAGATTCCCTTTGAGCATGGCAGACTTCAAACTTTTCTTTATAATTAATGTGCATTGACTAATATGAAAGAATATTAATCCACAGACAACTCTCGGCCTCTCAAGAACTTCACAATTTGTCAAAAAAAAGCATTTAATGTTTTGTACACGTCCTAGAATACATTCAAGTTCCACTTATAATAAAATTAAAGCGAGCTTCAAGCATGGTAGTTGAAGGACCACATGAGGACCACCAATGGCCACACAAGAGGAAGAAGACATCACTGGTTGGTCCCATATATACTGTAGCCATATTGTCTATGGAAGGTTGGCTATGATGCCATGCATGATATCAGCATTAAAACTAAACGACATCAATGACGCATAAAATTATTGTTATCAGGAGATCGCAAATTTGATATTTTTTATTATTTTGTAATTCAGTTATTAATTAATTTGATGTATATGTGAGGGTTTACTGTTTCACTCAAAAATTTATCAATTGATGATCAGACTTTACCGAATAATTTGATAATCAAATCTTATCAATTGAATTCTCACGTCATCCAAAAACAATGATACATAAAATTACCAGTCGTTGTATCGTATGTTCTTGATTTGGGTCAAGGTTGTACCATTTGCGGATGTCATCGATCCTGTGTTGCTAAATCATTAATTTCTTTGGAGAGTTATCTTCTTAAATCGCGTCAACTTCCTTGTGTTACATGAGGGAGTCTCCATTGTTTTTCTCAATTTTTCTTCTTGTACTAGAATAATTACTATCAAGTAACTATCTCGAAGTATCTTCTATTGTTTACGTTTTATTTCTTTTTTCTTGCAGGAAAAATTTTCAAGAATTAAATTTTAAAAGATTAGTTTAGTAGTAAAACTATTGAGACATGAATGAGGGATTTGTTCAAGTTTCGAATTCGAATTGATTGAAAAGTTAATTTTTATAATACTAACCATAATAGACATAGTGTTTGACTAACTTATACCATATTTTCTCTAAATGGGGCATTCTTTGGTGATATGGGTGGAATTCTGGCTCAACCTCGTTTGATAAACAGAACTCCATACTTAGATTTGTCCCATGGTTAGGCCCGAGTCCCCACATGGTCAGCTCTAAGCGAGATGCTCAACATAAGGAAATATATTTGAGCACGACAACATCAAACTATATTAGAAGATCGGCAAAAACCACAAATGTCGCATCATTCCTGATCCTGTCCACGCTTGTGACGTCGTCTGGGCCAGAGGGTTGTTGGATGAGTATAAATACCCCATTTCCAAAGTCAATCAAAAGAATTTACTCTCTTAAACACTCATACTCATTAAGCTCAGACTTATTATTTAACGATCACTAATTTGATCGTCATAGTTTATCTTAACACTTAACTCCGACAACATTTCTTCTTGCAAGTAGGCTAGAAGCAAATCTCTATCGATGACCTACATTTTTACCTTATCATCTTGTATTTAACGCTCCTAATATAAACTTTAAGATTTTCTCAAATAAAAATTTCCCGTCATAAAATATTTTAATAAAGTCTCACCTTCAAAATGAGGAAATGTTACTAAAAATGAGAGCCGAAAACAGAATAGTGGGTTGACGGAAGAAATGGACAACCATATGTAGCCATAGGCGCACGCTTTACTCGGAAGGAAGCGCGTCGGGGTCCCACGTTTAATATCAAATTGGAAGTCTATGCACGTGTACAATTTCTCTCCATTGAATAAGTGGAGTTAAAACTATAATGGGTTCATCTTAATTGTCATCATTTGGTGCCTAAAATGAAATATGATGATTTTATTTGAAAAAAAAAAAAAATGCCCCCTATTGCACGTTTTAAGTGAGAGTTACACATTAATTGATTAGAGGAACAAGAAAACATAATTAAGGCAGTTTGCAATATTGGTTGTCTATTTGATAATCATTTGATTTGATCCACTATATAGGATTTGTTTTTCTTTTGCTAGATCTATATGTAGGATGTGTTACTTATGATCTTAATGTAATTTTTTAATATCTTTTTCTTTTGCAATTCATTCTCATCTTGGGGTTCATTTCTATTGAGTGGAGTGGTGGTTTATATATTATTCACTTAATTAGAAATGAAATAGTTTCATCTTTGGCGTGTAAATATGGAGAAGGGAAGAAAATAAAAAAGAATAGACATTTTCCGGTCCATGTTAAATTCTATAAAATATGGAAATATTGATATTTAACGGCGCTCATGTTTATCATTATTCACTTAGATCCGTGACCCAAAATCAAATTATGAAAGGTTTAAAATATTCTAAAAGTTTCAATTCCAAATTCTCAAAAATTCCAGTCCTTTTCTTTTCCTTTTCCTTTTCCTCTTCTCCAATTTCTTTTATTTTTCTTTATATTTTAAATCTTTTATTAATTTGACTTTGAGTGAAGGGGTTAAGAGGGCAATGGTAAATGCATGTGAAGGGGTGCAAAAAAAAAAAAAAAAAAAAAAAAACCTAAATCTATGAAAACAAAGATAACACATATCAAATATCACCCATAAAAATTAATCTCACAACCTCTCGCATTTACCGCATCGAGTATACCATTAGACCAAAGACCAAGTAATTATTTTGTACATGTTTTTATTAATTCATTATATTTTAGTTATGTTTGCCTTTGATTTTATTTAAATCACTGTTACATTTATCATGTGAGATATCTATTTAATAACCTTCATAACCACATAAATTGCATTCAAAATTGAGATAATTCAAAATACTTTTGAAAATACTATTTTGTGTAGGGATTGGAACATTTGTACTCTCTGACCCCATCCGCATGGGGTGACTATTGTTGTTTATGTTTTTGAGTTGTGGAATGAAAAAATTAATTTACCGAGAAAAAAAGATGATTCAATAACTAAAGTCATGACTCATGTGTAAGCTCTAATATTATGATATACATCAAGGAAAAGCATCTCCCAATGCCCAAACGTACACATACACCATGAAGAATCTTGTAATATACATTTCTTCCATATCAAAAAATCACCAACTCCATAGGAGGATCAATCATTTTGAGAAATGGAACTTTGTTTAGAACTCCTAGCAAACCAATCAGCAGCCTTGTTTGTCGATCTACAAACATGAATGAAACTGAATATCTGATGCTACATAAGGAGAGTCTATTGTATCTTACGCAAGATTGAATCCATGAATTAAAAAGGCTAGGAATAATGAAAAGTTCATGTAATATTATCTTCAATTAAATCCATGACACATAGAATTGATGAAATGATTAATACAATTCACTAAGTCCTATATAACAAACCATAAATGAACTCTAATATAACAAAATTTATGAAACATATGCAAGAAGAAAGAGAATAAAATTCGCTCTCATGGAAAAGTTATCAGCTGATAAAAAGTGATTCATATACCTTGAAGCGAGTGGTAAAGATCAACTAATGTATCCTTAGAAGCATTAATAATTGACCATCATGCAATTTTTCTTTTTTGGTACAATAGGTTGAAATTTTGGCTCAAACTTAGACTTCATTTGTTTGCCGTAAAATAACTTGCTAGTGAAAAATATTTTTAAGGAAAAATATTTTCCTGAAAAATAGAATATTTTCTGGTATTTGGTTGGCACAATGGAAAATATTTTCTAGTATTTGAATGTAATAGTTAAAAATTAATTAAACTATTAATTTTTTTAAAATATTAATAATTAGTCATTATTAATTAATTAATTAAAATTATTAATTTAATAAAATAATTAAAATAATTTTAAAATTATTAATTAATAAAATTTCAATTGATACATAATATAATTAATTAATTAATTAATAATTTTAAAAATCAATAATACTTGATGGATTAAATAAAATTAAATAAATAAATAATTAATAGTTAATAAATAAAAAAATAAATAAAATCTCAAATTAATTATCTTCTTAATTAATTAATATTAATTGATATTAAATATAAATTTGTTAATTATTAATTTAATCAATTTATTAGTCATTAAATTAAATTTAATTAATTTTTTTGATTAAATAAATATTTTTTATTAATCAATTAGTTAATTTTTATTAATTTATAAAATTAGATAAATAATTAATTAATAGTTATTATAAATAATATTAAATATAATTTTATTAATTTATTGGTCATTATATTTAAATTAGTTATTTTTATTATTAAATAAATAAATTTTGAATTAATTAATTAGTTTTTATTTAATAATAATTAATTAAAAATGTGACAGGAATGAGGGTAGAGGTAGGGATCGAGGGTGGGGTGGGGGTCAGGGTTAGGGGTCGGGTTAAGGTGGGTGAAGGTAGGGTAGAAAGAATGAGCGGGAAATATTTTCTTCTCCCAAAAGATATGAAAATATTTTTCATTCATTTCAATTAAATATTTTTCTTTGATTGGAAAATATTTTCCGATTAACTAATTTTTTAATATTACCAAACACTGAAAAATCAAGAAAATATTTTTCAAAAAAATATTTTACGGCAAACAAACGGAGCCTACAGTCACTGATTAGAGCAGATCAGTACCTAACGATTTCATTCGACTTCATGCAATTTCAAATGCATATGAATTTGATTGTTAAGTTGGTGGAAACGACAATATAGTTGTCTTATCTTCTGGAGCTGTAATGTTAGACCAAAGAGTGGTCAGCTTTGGGCCGCTACTTTCGGTGAAGATTGAAGTGAAGAACATGGAGTGAAAGTCACAATACAGCTATGACACAACGACGGTGCATTGATGGAGGAACAAATTCTGAAAGATATTTAATTTGATGTGAAATCTAAACTGTATAGGTTTAGAAAGATTATAAATAAATATTGGATTTAATAGAGTTTTATGCATTGTACAGAACAAAGATGATCCAATAGCAGATTTTGGATCTCCCTCTTTTGTAAATATTTTTATAAAAAAATTTCTCTATTGAAATCCCTTGCTTATTTAGTAACAAAGAAAGAAAAAATCCTTAAATGAGCTATATATGTCATTACGGGCACGTTCTCAAAACTCAAAGAAAAGCGCCATTTGTTCTTGTTGGGTTGTTGCTGACCAGGGATCAAAATCTTCTCCTAACTAATACTTTATTCTTTCATTTCAATGTTGCATCTCACCTGGTCATTTCAATTTTAAAGTACAAAAACTTGAAGGAGAAGTGAAATTTTAGATATTTTAAGTAAAATAAATTGTTGAAATGTAGTGTTAGAATGTTAAAATAAAATACTAGTGAGAAGAGAAGACAGAAAGAAAAAGGAAGAGAGAAGCGAGAGAGAATAGAAGAGGGAGAGATTCAAGAGTATTCTATTGGTGGACTACTCTCCTTGACTGTTGACAGTCTGAGATTCGGATCTCGTGAAAATGAGAGATAAAAAAAAAAAAAATACTAGTTAGAAGATGATCTTGATCCGTTGACCATGATGGTTTTCCAATCAACGGAAACCTCATTTGTGCACCCTTGGTTGGGTGGGCGGTATCCAATATTTGGATTGTGCTTATTCTTTAGGCCCCTTAGTATGCAATCCCCGAAAACCGTTTTTGTTTGGTCTTTTGGCGTGTACTTTGGGCCTGAGGTTGGATTCGAACTTTGGACTCAAGTTTATTTTCCAATTTAGGTTTGAGTTTGTTTTCAAGTTGGGCTCATATGTTGTAATTTTCTGTTCTTGGACCCAGGTTGGAAAACATTTGTTATGATTTCTGTTCTTATAATATAACCCTGCTCTAATCGAAAAAAAAAAAAAAAAAGGAATTGCGTAGGGGGTTGAAAATACTACAGTGAGGAACAAATTTCTGGTAGAATTGAGAATACTATCAAGATAAAAATGTATATAGAAAAAGAGCATAGAGCTAACTGTAGAACTTCAGATTTTATAATTAAAATTATATAATTTTTGCCTCCGTAGATCTATAACTTAGAACACGTTATTTTTGCCTTCATAATCAATTTTTTGGTGGGCACTAGCAACTTGCCCTAATTCATAAGATTCAAAGAGTAACTATGGTGCTCCTGAGGGTGGTAAAGGTTGACGCCAAGCCCCCTTAGGCTTTCTACTAACATATTCATCATCATTATATATTATATATTATAAGAGAACAACCATCTTGCCACGTGTTAATTAATGAGCATCTCTACAGTATCTTAAATTTTAATTTTAAAATAATAATTCAATTACAAGTAAATACAAATTTATCTTAATTCTGAAACATTTAAACGATTTTATAGATTATAGTGTGACCAATAATTATTTGATGCATTATTATCTAAATCGAAATTTATCTTAATTTTGAAAATTTTAAATAATTTTTACAGATTATAGTGTAACCGATAATTATTAGATGCATTATTATCTAAATCATATTATTTAAATTTAAATCCTATATTTAGTTCAGATTTTCTTATCTATCGCAGGACTCTATTATATCTTTATTTTAAATTTAATTTTTTTTATCTCTATCAGTAAAAATCTCTATTTTATTAACTACGTTATCTCTACTTTATTAATAGCGTTATCTCTACTTCATACCAGTAAATTAGAGCCAGTTGAAAAATCAACGTTTGCACAGCTTTTACGTGAGGACAACGTATGCTCCACCACTTTTCTTTTATTGTCCTATTGTAGTAATTAATCGGTAATACATAATTTTATGATGTTTTGTGTTTCTGATTTATTTTTAATTTTTCTTGAACTTATGCTAGCATCCTTATTTCAGGCTGGTTTATTTTTGTGCAGCCTTCACTAGAGCTTGGTGATTATCTGCATACCTGATAAGGAAGTTGGAAAAGGACCAATTATACTTCATTTGGATTCACTAGGCTTCACTCCAGGAAGTCGATTTTTGAAAATATAAGGTGTGTCAAAGTGCAGTATGCCGATTTAATAGTTTCTATATATTTGCTTCATTTAATCAATTTATGACCATGTTTATATAATTGATGCGATATTTGTGAATTAGCAACTAGAGGAACAATTACTTTGATCCATTTTTGTGCTAATGAATATCTATACTTTGTTTATCTTGGTTAGAATTGGTTTTGGATTAGTTAATCTATAAAATTAGTTAGCGATTGTAAGGCTTAATCACTTGATGGCACATTATTGATATTGTCAAAGACATTTTAATGATTTAGCATGCCACAATGCTCGCGTTTTATGAATATAGATAAAGAATAATGCCATAATGCTCGCATTATTGATAGAGATGAATTAGTTTAGAGACGTGTCTTAATTTATTAACACATATTTTATGAAACCAAATATCCTACATTCGTCTTTTTTGTTTGGGTCAATTACATTCGTCCAAATGAAGCAATATATGGGATACATCTCTAACGAAAATATGCTGCACTTGTGCTTCCCTTTCCTACTGCCATTAGCAAGGAATGTGCTTAGATTAGAAAACTAATGAAACAAAATAAATAAAACTCTATTTCCTCAAGACCAAATGGATCATATTTTCATTGTTTTCTTTCCTCAATTATTTCACGTTTGATATGATTTTGTTCTTGTCTGATAGTTATTTCAACTTTGCCTATCTAATTTAGTTTGCTTAAACAGTTAGAAGGACATGAGATCACATTGATTGGTCATATCATGAGTGGACATTAAAGTACCAATTCTTTATGAACTTTTTTTTAATAATGCAACATGAGTTTTGTTTATGATAATCCAGTCAGTCAGTCAGCGGTAATGTCACAGTTTTTAGGGGTATCTTTGTATATAATTCCAACTTTTATTTTCAATTGTTGTTGGGGGGGTGTAGGGTGGGGGGTAGGGGGTGGAATCCAATTAAATTCAAGCGTTTCACTGAATATTTTAGGTTATCAAAAGATTCAAGGGTTCTATATTATTTGGTAGGTTCTTCTCATGTTTCATGTGTAATTCGCTTAGTCAATTTGAGCTCTCTTGCTTAGGAGGGAAATTGAAAGAGGCTTATACATTAATATTTTGATTTAGATCATTTCGTAACATTATATTCTAATGTTATCAGATAGATCAAGTAGTGAAGAATTTTTTAGATTATTTTACAATAATTATATGATAGTCTACCACTATTATATCTAAGTTTAGTATCACAACTTTTACGAGAAGCCGAGACATCAGTGAAATGTGAACTGTATATATATCGTCCTTCTTGGTATCAAATTAGACATAATAAGTTGAAAATGTTCATCCCAAAAAAAGATTTGAAATGGTGAAGGGTGATCCATCACTTTTACACATCATGGAGGCTTAAATCTATATGCCACGGTGATTCATAGACCTTGTCCTATTTGATAAGCTTTTGAAAAATTGCAGAGTTCTACATGTTTAAAACATTACTACATATATGTACTGTTTGCCCCATGAGAGTTTGACACATCATGAAATGAGTCATGGCTTTCTTTTAGGTAAGTTATAAATTTAGGTAAGTTATAAACAAGATTGCATCAATCTACAAGGTTATTTGGTTAAGTTATTTGTTATTGTAAATGTTATACTGCTAACAATGCTCCCTCTATGAAATATGAAATAGGTAAATTTTATTTTTGACACTTTAATTCTTCATCATTATGCAAATCTGTGAAACTCTTTTGACAAATCTTACATTCAACATTTATTGAATTTAATTTAAATCATTTATATCATTTGTCTTTTCTGTTAGTTTAGTTTAATATACTTTTACAAGGTATAGGCCTAAAAATTCTCAATAGTATTAAAACCTAACCAACCGTTTACTCCAAATAAATTGCTTCAGAGGTTACAGAAGCTCTAGCCTCTATTCATATGAAGATCCACTTTTTTGCTATTATTTGTTAATCTTTGTTGGTACTATATCTTTTATCACATGGCCTTAATGTGTATATATATGATCACATGACCCTAATGTGAATATATATGATCACATGACCCTAATGTGTATATATAGGATCTGCAATTTGTTTTCTTCTACATTTGTAAAATAGGTGATAGTTGTTCATAAAATAAATCTTAGTGTCTTTTTATTCAATGACTCCAAGTTATTATTATTTAATTTGTAATTAATTTATTTGTTCAGTTTGGTTTTTATTTTTTGTCAAATTATTTGATGTTATTGCAATTGGATCAAGTTCTACAAACATTAGTGAAAAGATGATTGTTGATATAACAACAGTCGAATCGTTTCATAATTATTATACTAATTTTGTTTGCTTATTATTTTTACTCATCACTATTAATGCATATCCATTAAATTATTGTGAATTTGTATCTGTAGAAGTTTATTTAACAAAACCTATACACACAACTTCTTTATATTTTTGAATCAAATTATTGTGAATTTGTATGAGTTGCAGTCTTTTTCTCTCTTTTTTGCTTCTCCTTCAAGTGTTGCTATGCATTAGTCATTTGAAAATAAGATTATTACCTTCCTTTATTTAATTGTTCTTTAATTGTTCAATCACTTCTAAATGATTAGATCTTTTATGCTTCGAAGACCCCAAATATGGAAATGCAACATTTACTTAATAATTTCAATTTATTTTGACAAAACTACAATTAAAAAACTTCAAGTTAATGCATATCCATTAAATTCCAGTTTAATAAGGTTTTACAATTTTATTCTCATGGTTATCTTGATGTAGATAAGGAAGGTAGACTTGTATCCATTTAAATATTAGAAAAAGTCAGATCCTAACAAACTTATGCAAACTTCAACAATGGATTGTCACATAAAATACCATGTTAAGTTTGAGAGAACCTCCACAATTGAATTTACAACCTATATAATAGTTGCAAATAGGTATAATGATTCAAGTACAACAATTGTGGACATTCATCACATGGTATCTTGCTACTATTTTTTACGACCCTTTTATATTTTACATGATATGCATTTACGGGGAACATAATAACAAATTTGGGTATATGTAAACATTAGTGGCAAATTTTTTTTTAGTAATTTAGGAGTTTATAATGTCTCCAACTTGAATTAGATTTATGTTGTGCTTCATAAAAGATGGAGACTTCACATAGCTACCTAAATTGGTATATTTGTTACATAGACATACAGTTCCAAAGTGTACAATTTCTTAACCATATTTTAGTATATACTTTTTTCAAATATTGGCCAAGTTTAATCATTACGAAAAAGTTGAGATAGAGGTTAACTACAAAGATTTTAGTGTGAGATCTTCTTTTTTTTTGGCTTTCGAAGAGATTTGGTATGAAAAGAAAGAATGATTAACAAATTGTAACGTTTCGTTAGAGTTGCATTGTGTATGATCTTGTAATAATTGTCTGTATCTATACACATTCTATAAGCTAAGCAGCAACTATTTCAGAATTCAACACCCCAAAGTTCTCAGGTGACCTGTCACATGATATAAATAATTAATCATTCATAAAAATTATAATTAAAAGTTGACTCACTTTAAACAAAAAGTATAAAAGTATCCCTTAAAATTTATTACCTGATCTATTTTTAATTTCTTAGTTAGCAATAGATGTCTATTCTTAAATTAAATATAATTTTAGAAAAAAACTTGATCAAATGTACAATGATAGAGATACAATCATGGATATTAATAATGGTAACTTTAGATATCTAATAAATAAATTAGTATTCCTTTTTATATTCACTGAATGCTATTTACATTAACAATTGTAATTTTAACGGTGTTTACAGTAATAGAAGTTGCTAGACCCTTTTTTCAAATAAGATGAATTATCATAGTTCTATTATGTAATATGATCCAGAAAATGTCGCAAATGCATTCTCTAATTTTTTGAGAATGTTGAAAATATTCTTCTAAACATAATAGATAACCACAACAAGAAAAAAGTACTTTTACTTCTATCTAAAAGCACCATTTTGTTACAAGCAATAGTACTAGTTCTATAAATAAATAAATAAAAATAATCTTACTTCTATTGAAAAGACTTAAATATTTGATTTATACAATGAAAATCAAATTAAAAAAATTATAAATAAGCAAAAAGAAAATTCTACATCGTTTTTTAAATGACAAAGCCTTCCTCATAAGATAATTTTATTTTTCAATTAAAAGCTTGATCAATTTAGAAAATTCACTTATTATAGCAAAAATTACATTCAGGAATCATAAATAGGTGAAAAAAATTTCCCCATTAATTTTTTAAATTAAATAGTTTCTCTCATAAAATTGTTTTATGTTTTAATTAAAAGCTTGGCGAATTTAAAATTTCCAATCTCACAAAAAAAATGAATCTTACTGATATCTAATAAATTTAAAATTCGATTCATTAAGGGGGTGATTAAAAGTGTTTGGTTTGTTAAAAATATTCCTGGAAATATTTTGTCAAGTTCATAGGAATGTTATTTTATTATGTTTGGTTTAACTCAATATTTCTATGAATGTTAAGCAATTTTTCAATAATGTCCTTAACTCAAAAAAATAAGAATATCAAACAAAGTGTACAAATAACGATATATTTTGCATTTACTTAGCAAAAAAAAAAATGATACATTTTGCATACTTTTGCTAATAAGAGAGTAAAAAAAAATTTAACATATTAATACAACAAAAGGAAATATATTTTTATAATTTATAAATTTTAACTTGACACTTCAAAGTTAGATACTTAAATTTATTCTTTTGTGTAATTTTATTTTTTTTTTTTCTTACTCATTTTATTTTATTTTATTTTTATTTTTATCTTATTTTATTTATCTTATTCTATTTTATCATTTACTTTTTATTATAATTTTTTTATTTTTTTCTATTTTTTTTATTTTTATTTATTTATATCTTATTTAGTTATTTTATTTTAATTTATTTTATTTTATTTTATTTTTTACATTATTTTATTTTATCTTTTTTATTTTTTTTATTTTTTTATTATTTTATTATTTTATTTTTTGAATTATTTTATTGTATTTATTTTAATTTTGTATTTTCTAAGATGAGTATTTAGGTCTTTTACTTTTTCAAAGTTATTCCAAAGACTTGGGAATGTGATATTCCTATCCCCTTACATGGGAATAGAAATTGGCTAAATCATGGGAATATTGCATTCTTAGGAATGTGGCATTCCCAGAAATATTTTTTTATTCCGCGAACCAAACATGAGAATGTCACATTCCCAGGAATCTTGTAACATTCCGCGAACCAAACGCCCCCTAAGAGAATATGAGAATGCTTTTTGCAGCTCAAAAGCATACAAGAAATGAGAAACAGTTTGCTTGATAACTGTATTAAAGCAGTTGTATTCTATTGGAAAAATATGAGAGCTCTTTTTTGGGTTGCAATTTATTTTACTGGATTGTTTCAATCTTGAACTGTCATAGTATCGTTTAATGCTATGTTATGAGTAACCTGAAAAGGGCTTTGCTAGACGGTGGTCAGGCCATATTCCACGTGTAATCTATTGGATTCCAATAATGTTAATTGATTACAAGGTTGTAAATTGATTTCTATTATGTCGAAATGATAAACCAAGATGTTCTTTAAACTCTTTTTCCTGGTTTTTGAATTCAATATAAACCTTGGCGTCACTTTTTCATAACAATTTTCATACTTTAAATTTGTTATTGATTTCTTTCTCCTTGGAAGTTTTAGATGACCATACAAATTGATTCCATCAAGGATATCACTCTAGAAAAAGAGACATGGACAATTATGGTGAGGGCAGTCCGTCTTTAGATGCTACGCAATTTTAACAATCAGTCCATCACTAATTCGATGGAGATGATTTTAGTCGACAAAGAAGTACGTAATTACATTTGCTGCAATTAATTTATTCTTTCATTAATTAATTGTATCATAGTTGACTATTTTTGATTTCCACCAATTTGATATCTTAGGGAGGGAAAATTCATGCTACAGTCAGGAGGACGTTGGTTTACAAATTTAAACCTTTAGTAAGAGAATGAGAAGTTTATGTCATGGCATTCTTTGGGGTTGGTCAAAATTCTGGTAGTTATCGTACTATCAGACATCGCTTTCGTCTCAACTTCCAATTTAATACCAGTGTAAGACAAGCTAAAGAAAATGTAATAGACCATTATGGACTTGACTTTCAATTGTATGATGATATTATGATGAGGAGTCTAGATTATCCTTATCTAATAGGTTGGTTACTCAAACTACTTAAATAAATTATTAATGTATTGCTTTGTTTTTTTACATTGTTTTAAATCTTCTTATATTAGACATTATCGGTCTCTTGACTGGTGTTGGAGTCGAGAGAGAATTTGGAAAAGATGGAACTTGTACCAAGATGTTGGTAATAGAGCTTAGTGATTGTAATAGGTAATTACCTATATATTTACATCTTCCATATTTGTATTAATTTTTTTTTTTATCCATCTGTTACTAACTTCTATATATATTAGGTTGAAATTGGAGTGTACCTTATTTGGCGAATACATGGATCAAGTTAACTCCTTCCTCGCAAGTTGTGAGGATGTTGATAAAATTGTGGTTATTCAATTTTGTAAACCTAAGACTTTTAAGGGTATGTGTTGTTGTCTATCATTGTTCTTTTATAATTTTAATCTTTTAGGTTAATGATTACTCTAAAATGTTAATGATAAGCAAAATTGTCATTCAAAATGTGAGGTATACAACCCGAATTCTGTTCAATGTTGTTATTCCAGAGGTTGAAGACTTCAGGAGAAGGTGATTATTTAGTAATCGTACTATTATTAGTTGTAAATATTATATTCAGATAAATATTTTTGCTTTTTATAATTAATATATTTGGTGTTCAGTATTCCCGTAGGATATGCAGAAAGCTCTCAAGTTCTTAGTCAGCTTTCTCAACCAAATAATAACTCTTTGGAAGATGATTTCTTGCGTCTAACTCCTCGAAAAACCATTGAAGAGATCAAGGATATGAAAGTGGTTTTATTAATTTATTTATCTACATCTGAAAACATTATTCAAATGTTTTTACTTTATTATGAGTGTTTTAGCTTATTTATATTTTATTATTCATATATCTTTTCAACTCATTATTGCTCACAATTATAAGATACTCAATGTGTCACTTTTGCAACCATTGAGCATATCATGAGGAATGAACCTTGGTTCTATACCTCATGCAAAGAACATTTCAAAGCCGTATACCCTGATTCTGAAATGTATTTTTGTCAATCATGTGACTGCCATATTATGTCAGTTATTCCAAGGTAATTAATATGTTCAATTTTCAGATATGAATATATTAATTTTTAATTCTTTAAAACTTTTTGATTCTATAATATTTACTCTTATAATAAACTTAAAGGTACAAGATCAAAGTGAGAGTATGCGATGGAAATGATAGCATTACATTTGTAATTTTTGATCGGGATGCTTCTCAAATGTTAAAAAAATCGTGTGCGGATATGATCGAACATGTGAAAAAGGTAATGTGATCTTGTCAACAATATGTTTTACATTTTGCAAATCATTTTCAAAATTTTGTATTTACTTCACTCTTTAATTTATGCAGCATGGTGACATGCAAAATGGACTTGTTGAGCTTGACTAGTGGTTGGACAAAAATTTTCTTTTTAAAATTGATGTTAAAGTCAATGCTGTAAACCACTTTGAACTTTCGTATACCGTCAAGAAGATGACTAACGATCCAACTCTTATAAATCCATTTTTTTCATCTGCATTTGCAAAAGAGGTAGTCCAATTGTCCAGAAAATAAATATACAACTTCTTTGTTCAATACTTAAACATATTATAATTTAGATTTTTCATTAATTTTTTTCTCAAACACTTTATTTTTTAATTTTGGATAAGATATCTGATGTTAATGGAGGTGGATCAAGTTCAGCAAGCGTTGGCAATATAACAACGGTGCCATTGGATTTATATCCTCTTATTTATTACTTATAACTAATTCTTTATGACTTTTGATTTTACTTATTGTTGTCATTTTTTGGTATTGTAGAAAGTTGAAGTCATGTCTAGTTGCTTTAAAAATATTGAGGAGGGAGTGAATTCAAGTTTGTGTGTCACTCCTCATAAAAGAGTTAGGAATGAAGTATCAGATAAAGAGTCTTCTGAAGTTGGATTTGAGATGTCTTCTACTAAGACGACGAAGGTGATTAAGAAAGAGAAGGATTGATTGTCAGGGATATTGTTTTGCTTTTTTCATGACGAATTACGCATCGTATGATGTTTTATGATACAATTGAGATTTTTCCTTACTTTTTTTGAAATAGTATCCTTATTTGGACATCTTTTAATAATATTTTAAATAATATTACAAATACTTTACATTGATGCTTATAGGGGTATTGTCTATTGAATGATGGATAAAATACAACAATATTGATTAGTTTTCTACATGTTATTTCACTTCTTTAGTGTATTAATTGAAATTATTTTATTTCAAACCTATTACTTTAAACAAGTATGTTAACTACTATATAACACATTTAATGAGTTCATTATATGATTAAATTTCAAAAAAACATAAGGACATAAAATCTTTATTATAAAATCTCTTACTTTTATTTTTTACATCTCTACAAATAATATATTTAATTTTCAAATACTAATATAATTGTAGTACAATAATCGATACATTACTTCATTTAATCATTTTTTTTTCTTTCGTTAATATATTTTTATATTTAGTCCAATATATTTTATAGTTTTCAATTTTCGCAAACAATTTTGGTATATTATTGTTAATATTTTTATTATTATTATTTTAAAAACAGGTATCATTACAACAATATGGAGGCGATTTTAACCAATCCCAATTAGGACATCATGTTAATATGAAGTGTCCAAAAGGAAATTCTGCAACAGTTGGTTCCTTCGAAAATGTTTCATTTACAATGGCGGATCATAACAATGGTAACTTTTTTAGACATCTAACAATAAAATTGTAATTATCTTTCATATTCTACAAATGTTGTTTATGTTAATAATAATAGCTTTAATGACTTTTGCAATGACAGGAGTTGCGAGTTGCTCTCCAAATATGATGAATGATCATAGTCCTAATATGCAATTTGGTCCAAAAAATGGCACAACTTATTCAGCAATTTTTCACAATGTTTCAAATGCTGAGAATATTCCTCCAAATATGATAAGTACCCACCATGGAAATACTTTCACTCCTGATACTGATGGTTAGTCATGATGTATTTGTGTTAATTTATTTTATAAAATTTTAAATCACACGTTTTCTATTATAACTTACTAAAATATTGTAATGGTTTCAAAATTACTTTTTGCAGTTCAACAAGCAACTAATAGTTCATGTCATGCCTTGCTTGAACGGGACACCAAACGACTCATTTATCCATACATAATAAGAGACACAGAACAATAAAGCAATTGGGAGTAAGTCAACATTTTGCAAATAGTTTGGAACAACGAGTGCAATCCTTCAAATTGACTCCATATTCTCCCCTTGGGTAAATTTTTCCAAACTCATGCATTACTATGTTGATATATTTCGATCTTATTACTTTTGGTTTGTTGTATTTTATAATGAAGCGAAAAAGTTCATGCGGTGAAATTCATTACATACTTATTATTAATTTTATATGATTCACTTCTTCTTTAGAATATTAATTTCATATTCAGGAATATAAATTTATTTTTTACTGTTGATATTCATAACTAGGGATAAATGGAGCAATATGAATGCACGAATGAGAAGAAAATCAATAATGCAAGAAAAGCGTTTTCAGAAGAGAATGATAGCTAAATTTAATCTATCTTCCAAATCTTCCGAATGTCTTGGTCCACCATCTTCTCAGTTAGTCCATCCAAATAACGACCTACCAAATGGTAGAACTCCATTGAGAGATATCTCAATTGGTGAGTGTATGAAACTATTTGTTGAACATTTGATTTCTTTTATCTGTTACAAATATCAACATATTTATGATGTTATGTAATTGAGTTTCATAATTAATATTAGTAGTTCAAATATAAATTGAGAATTCGTATGGTCCCATGCATGACCAACCATTACGCGAGATCTTCCCTTTAATTATCTATCTATTATATATATATATGTATGTATATATCTGATAAATTTGCCAAACACCTGTATCTATCAAAAAAAGGATATCCATATTTGGCTCCAAAATAAGTATTCCAATTGTATGAAAAAAATGGTGTAGATAAAAATTATCATTCTTATCATTGTTTTTTTATGACGAATTTTATATATTGTTATTGACTTTTTTTTTTCTTCAATGAACTCATTATTGTAAAGAGCAAAATCAAGATTTTCACTCACTAGACGTAAGTGTAGCAAGAATGAAGAGCTCATGTGCTTTGCAGTCTCCAGGTATTTAACTCAGTATTTGTATTACTTAATACTATGAATTAGAAATATTGTTTAATGGTTTGTAATAACCTTATGTTTAACGTTCTTTTTATTTGTCTTTACTATTTTAATTTGTCGTTATGTACATATTTTTATTCAGTAAAAGTCATTTTTTGCTAACAGTTCAGTCAGTGTTGAAGGTTGTATCAATATGCTATTAAGTTTTATTTGTCATTCAAAATTCTGATACACGATTCATAATCTAATATCACTATTTATTGGGTCACACAATGACATGAATTGATATAGGATTTCGTGTTCAAGCAGAGTCATCCGAAAATAATTTTTCTTATGATATGGGAGGTACTTCCTTTCATTGCTCCTAAGCACATTAAAATCAATATAATCCTTGATTTTATTACCAACAAAAGACTAATAATATTATTTCCATTCATTCAGAAGAAGAAAATGAAGATGAGCTCAAAATTGATGAAGAAATTTTCAATGATTCAGGTAATTGTGATTGCACTATATATACTTTGATATTCTTTAAAAAATATAGATAAACTCTATATGGATTTGTTCAAATCATCTGTTCGTTTTTCTATTATAATATGTGACAATTATTTTAATATGAAGGTTCAAAATTTTTATATTGTAGTTTATTGGGATATCGGGGATGCAACACATACTTGCAGACGTTGCGGAGCAACTATGTGGTATGGCGAGAGAATTAGAAAGGATAGAAATTCTAAAAATCCAATATTCACTTTGTGTTGGTTAGATGGCAAAATCCAACTTCCTCTTCTTCAACATGCTCATCTACTTTTGCAAAACTTACATTGCAATCAAAATGATCATAGCAACCATTTCTTGCGGAATATACGCCAATATAATATGATGTTTGCTTTTACATCTTTTGGGGGGAAAGTTGATACCTCAATCAATAGAGATGGAAAACCTTATGTTTTCAAGGTGGGTGGTCAAATCATCACTTGATAGGCAATCTGTTTCTTGCCGATGACGAGACTCCTAAATTTGCTCAATTGTACATATATGATACAGACAATGAAGTAGACAACAGGTTGAAATCATTCAGGTAATGAATCTTATTGCATAAAGTATAACTTTTGTTTCAACATAGTCAACTTCTATTGTACTCTTTATGACTGCTTCATTGATTGTGTATTATGACAGGTCATTTGAAAATTCTGCTCCATTGAATTCTGAATTAGTTGGGGCCTTGAAAGACAAGTTTGATGAAAATAATGTATTGGCTAAATCATTCAGATATGCGAGGGATCGCTATAAAGAAGAAGATCTTAATAATGCCAAAATGGTGTTGATTAAAAGAAGAGATCGAGATGGGAGAACTTACAACCTTCCAACAACATCTGAGGTAGCTGCTCTGGTAGTTGGGGATATCAATGAATATGAGGGTAATAGAGATATTATAATAGAGACAAAGTCTAAAATGTTGAAAAGAATTGATGTGAATCATCCCCAATATCTTGCCCTACAATACCCATTATTATTCCCATATGGTGAAGATGACTTCAGAAGTGATATTTCTATTAGCGAATGTGAAAATTCGTCTAATAGAAAAAAAATCTTAGGGATTTCAAACAGATCAAGAAAAAACATTAGCATGAGGGAATTTTTTGGATTCAGACTTCAAAGTAGAATAAATGAGTCCCCAATTTTGCTTCAGTCACGGAGACTATTCCAACAATTTGTTGTAGATGCATATACAATGATAGAAGTAGAGCGTCTGAATTTCATCAGAAATAATCAACCACAATTAAGAGCAGATATGTACAAGGGTTTAAACGATACTATTCTTCGAGGTGAAAGAGAAGCTTCATCAATCGGAAAGCGGATCATTCTTCCATCGTCATTTACTGGAGGACCTAAGTACAAGATATAGAATTGTAAAGATGCTTTTGCAATTTGCCGTTGAGCTAGATATCCTAATCTTTTTATCACGATCACATGCAACCCAAAATGGGTAGAGATTGAAAGATTTCTTAAACCAAGAGGACTTAAGACTGAAGATTGTCCATACATTATTTGTAGAGTATTCAAAATAAAGCTTGATCAGTTACTAAAGGATTTAAACCAATGGAGCATTTTTGGACGAGTTAAGGCATGTAAGTATTTATTATTTCTCAGTATTCCCACACGTTATCTTGCATTATGTTACTTCTGATTTGAAAACTTGAGATTATAGTTTCAAAATCCAACCTTAACTGTTATTAGCATTGGATACTATTTGTAAACATTATTACTTATTCAACTATATCATTGCCTTTTTTAGTTCACTTTTAATTCATATTCTTTGACATTTCCTATGTTGACAATTATTTTATATGTCTAACAGATGTATGTTGTGACGCCCGAGAATTATATCATAAATCTATTTATAATTGTCGCATATCTATTTGCGCATTTCTACGTGCATCATCTTTCTTACTTAATTGTTTTTATTAGAGGTTACTATTCATAAAATTTTTGACCGCCTCGAAAGTTAGATTTTATATTTTTCCTAGATCATAGGACATCTAGAAGGAATCGAGACCTAGTCATCTTGGACTTTTGAGCTTAGGAGCGTGCGTTTAGAAAATAGAGTTCATGTCATTTGAATAGTGTTACGTAAGAATAGGGTTAATTGCAACTAAAAACATTTGAAATTGCATTTTGGCCTTAGTTGATCAAGTTTTTGGGATTAATTAACTCAATTAATAGGCATACACATACATATAATAAACCAAACTCATAAAATTAAAAACAAAAACACATAACTTGTCATCAAAACAAATGCAAAAATGCCCTCCTTGTCCCTCCATTTGGCCGTCCACCTCTAGGAGAAGAAAGGAGGAGTTTTCATCTTCAAAGCTTGATCTTGGATGCTCCCTAAGGCTTCTACAAGTGATATCAACCTAGCTCAAGCTTGTTCTTGCATCTACTAAGCTTGTTTATGTGAGGGAGTTCAATTTTTTTTTAAGTTAAAGCTTATGCATCTTGTTCAATTTCTTATATTTGTTGATTATAGCTCTAAAACTTGTTATACATGCTTATAATATGCTTAATAGATGCTATAGAGTTAACTTTTGAAGCTTATTATCAATGTTTATGGTTGAAAGTTGAGATTGAACAAAATAGGTGATGAATAGTGCACGTTTTTAGGGTTTTGAATAAAATTGCTAATTAGCTTGAATTGATACTTCAATTAGATGCTCTAGACCCTAATGAAGTTAGTTGAAAAGCCACGTGAGGTTGAATCTTTCAAAACCGAGCTTAATTGCATAAATAGCCGACTTTAAAAAGGCGACTTTTCTCGTTGAGCAATCCGGGCAAGTTTGGGCTTTGATTCGGGTATCCTTGAGCTAAGGAAGCACATTTGGTGCTTTCGTTTCACGAAAGTGGGGTTCGATTAGTATAGTTGTAGTTCAAATGTGTTCGGGGCGTGCTCGAACTTTTGCTTCTAAAATGAGTTTTTATGATTTTAATAAGTGTCTTGTGCGTATTTAAGTATTTAGAAAGATTAGGATATGATTTGGAAACCTTGAAACACGCATAGGAGAAAGAAAACTTGGTTAAAGAAAGGGAAAAAGTAGTTTTTAGCCGTTTTAGTTGCATTTGGAACTTGTTGTGGAATTGTCTTGTCTTGTATTGAATATCTAAGATATAATTAAGCTATCTGAGTAGCTTGTGGGAAATATTTATGTTGATTGCTTCTTTTGGGATCTAAATGCTATATTCGTACTTGTGTGAGCTTATATCGTGCTTATATGTGAGGGCGGCCTACTTTGTCGACCCTCTTACGTGTTATGTGATATCTTGATTGCTTGTGGCTTGTCTTGGGGTTGCTTAACCTTTCCGGACATGGTAGCTTTGAGAAACACGGGCGACATCGGGCTTGCCGTGCTCCCTCGACTACCATGGTGCCTATTCCCTTCTCGCTGAGGCATACTCCACTATCCCAGAAGCGTGGTTCACTTGCTGGGGATGGACCTACCTCGGGAGAAAGGGTCGTAGGATCGGGATACATCCGGAGTATCCCAATTGTTGGTGTTTGGGGTTTGCCAGCATGTTCGTGAAGTTCGTAGTTCGTGGCTCGTGATTGAAGACTTGAAGTGGAACCGTATCCTTTTTAAAGTGGTTAATTACTTGGCTTTCTATCTTGCTGGTTTATGTTGTATATATATGTTCTTGTGTTTGTATATCATATTGCACGCTGATGTGTTGCATCACCTCCCTTGCTGGGCAACATTGTTGCTCACTCTTCATTTAATATGTTTCAGGAGAAGCTGAGGTGAATCCCTAGCTGTTAGAAGTAGAAGAAGAAGAAGAAGTTCACGTAGATCAGAATCCGTGACTTTGTGTGCTAAGGTGGATCTTATGTGCAGTTTGCGTGGAGTTCATGTTAAATATTGTATTTTGAGACCTTGGGGTTTTGTGTATATGTTTAGTAGTTGTAGTCTTGTATGTTAGCGAAAGATGTTGGATTGTAATAATGAATTCTAGATTTCATCTTCTATTGCATGCTTGGAGTGTTCATCATCCTACATATAGAACCTAAAATTATAATTGTATCTAACTACTTTTGGTTAAAACCAACTTACCTCGCATGCTTGTGTGCTTAAGAATATTGTTGTTGCTCCAAGGCTCGGAAGGCCTTGTGAATTTAACTTGGCTTTGAAGATATTTGAAGATAGGTTGTATAAGTTGTTATTTATAGTTCAAATGTCATATGTGACTATTCGCAGGTAATAGTTTAGTCCTTGGTACAGAGGAGACTCTGTCCGAGTGACGGGTCCGAGCTTGACCTTTAGCGTGGGGTTGGGTTCGGGGCGTTACATATGTACCATAGAGTTTCAGAAGCGTGGCCTCCCTCTTGCTCACATAATATTGTTTCTCCATCTAGACGACAAAGCTCGAACTAGCCAAGATATTGATAAAATAATTTCAGCTGAAATACCATCTAAAAAGGAAGATCATATTCTATATGTTGTTGTTGAAAATTTCATGATCCATGGACCATGTGGGCAAGCAAATCTGAAATGTCCTTGCATGAAGAACGGAAAATGCTCTAAAAGTTTCCCAAAGAACTTTAAAGGGGTCACAACTATTGATGAGGAAGGATTTCCTCAATACAGAAGAAGAGAAGTTGGGTGGACTGTTACTAAAAAAAGAATTGAGCTCGATAACCAATATGTTGTCCCTTATAACTCAATGCTTCTCTTGAAATATCGTGCTCACGTTAATGTTGAGTGCACATGTCAGACAAATGCAATCAAATATTTATTCAAATATATTCACAAGGGTCACGATCGAGTCACAGCAGCTCTGTATCATAGACTTGCTAATAAGGATCAATCTCAAGTTGCTGATGAAATTAAGATTTATTATGATTGCAGATATATATCGCCTTGTGAGGCTGCTTGGAGAACTTTTGCCTTTGATATTCATTTTAGATGTCCAATTGTATAGAGGCTATCATTCCATCTTCCCCATGAAAAAGCAGTTGTATATAAGGATAGTGAAACCCTTGAAGATGTTAAAAGAAAGGCTGATACAAAGAAATCAATGTTTGAATCATGGATGGAGGCAAATAGGGAGTATGAGGAAGCCAATGAGCTGATGTATACAAAGTTTCCAACTAAATATGTTTACAAAGAAGATGAGCACAAGTGGTATCCAAGGAAAAAAGGCTTTGTTATTGCAAGAATATCACACGTGCCTCCAATCAACAGAGAGGACTATTATCTTAGGATGCTTTTGAATTTACAAAAAGGATGCAAATGCTATGAGGATATTAGAACTATCAATAATGTACAATATCCTACATTCAAGGAAGCTTGCTATGCACAAGGTTTATTAAAAGATGATAGAGAATATATTGATGGAATAAATGAAGCAAGCACTTGGGCATCATCATCTTACATTAGAAGACTTTTTGCAACTTTATTAACATCCAACAATATAAGCATACCAAAACATGTATAGGAGAGTTGCTGGAGAAAAATGGTCGATGATGCTCTCTACTGGCAAAGAACTGAGAATATGTTTTTTGACCATAAATCAAAAATTAAAATTTTCTATTACACATTAATTTTCAAGTTGTTTCTTATATGTTATTATAATATTTCAACCTAATAAACTTTGAGTTCTTGGATTCTATTGATTGACATAAATTCTTATTTACTGATGATTTTCTTTTTTTATTGAAATACAACAGACTTGACTTTAACTGATGATGAGCTTAAAAATCATGTTTTGCAAGAGATTGAAAAGCTGTTACAAAGTAATGGGAGAAGCCTTAAAGATTTTGAGACAATGCCCTACCCGAAAAATGGTTGTTTGTTATCTGGAGTTCATAATAGATTAATCCTTGATGAGCTAAATTATGACAGGACACAATTGGCTAAGGATCATAAAAGGTTATTGTCATTTCTTACTGATGAGCAAAGAAATATTTATAACCATATAATGACAGTTGTTTCAAAAAATAAAGGGGGATTTTTTTTTGTACATGGATATAGAGGTACTGGAAAAACTTTCATTTGGAAAACTCTATCAGCAGCCTTAAGATCAAAAGGTGAGATTGTTCTTAATGTTATATCGAGTGGAATTGCGTCTTTGTTACTACCAGGTGGAAAAACATCACATTCTAGATTTGCGATTCCTATTCAAATTGATGAAGATTCAACATGTAACATTAAGCAAGGAAGTCCACAAGCTGAATTGTTGATAAAAGCGAGGTTAATCATATAGGATAAAGCCCCAATGGTTAATTGATTTTGTGTGGAAGCTGTAGATAAAAACCCTTAAAGATATTGTTACGTCAAAAAATTCTAATGTGTCAAAAGAGCCTTTTGGGGGTAAAATCGTTGTTTTGGGGAGAGATTTCAGACAAATCTTGCTTGTCATTCCATATGGAAGTAGACAAGAAATTGTACATGCAATGATAAACTCATCCAATTTATGGCATTTTTGCAAAGTTTTGACTTTGACAAAGAATATGAGACTTACTACTGGAAATTTGACACCAAATGCAGATGATTCAAGGGAACTTTCTGAATGGCTGTTGAGAATTAGAGATGGAGAAGAAGGTGATTCTAAAGATGGTGAGTCAATTATAGAAATCCCAGATGCAATGCTCAACAAAGACTCGTAGGATACATTTGTTGAACTTGTGAATTTTGCTTACCCTACTTTATTGGATAATATGTCTGAAGATCATTTTTTCAGAGAAATAGCCATTCTTGCTCCAACATTAGAACAAGTTGAGATGATAAATGATTACTTAATGTCTATAGTAGCCGGAAATGAGACAATCTACTTAAGCTTAGATAGTGTTTACAAAGAAGATGCAAATGTTGACTGTGAGTTGGATGCATTTTCTCCAGAGATTTTGAATACTTTTTCTTACTCAGGACTTCCAAACCACAAGTTAAAACTCAAGGTTGGAGTCCCAGTGATGTTGTTAAGAAATATTGATCAGTCTAATGGTTTATGCAATGGAACAAGGTTGCAAATTACCAAGCTTGCTAAACATGTTATTGAAGCTAAAATTATTTCTGGGAGTAACATAGGAAACATTGTGTTAATACCCAGGATGACTATGATCCCATCTAACCACAATTTACCTGTTAAATTTCAGATAAGACAATTTCCTTTGGTTCTAAGTTTTGCTATGACTATAAATAAGAGTCAGGGTCAAACTCTTTCTTATGTTGGGCTATATCTTTCAAGACCTGTCTTCAGTCATGGACAATTATATGTTGCACTTTCCAGAGTGACAAGTAAACAAGGACTGAAGATTTTGATAAAAGATGGTGATGATAAAGTATCAAAAACTACAATCAATGTAGTTTACAAAGTGTTCCAAAGAATAAATTAGGTAAATATGTCTTTCTTATAATTTACATCATACCTTTGATTCTATTAAACATGTTTATATTTCTTTTCATTAATGGTTATGTTATATTATAATGATAGTAATACAAATAAAGTCTTATGTTATACGATTTAAAAGACGAATTGCTAATTAATATGATTTTAATCAGACCATATGTTTTGATTTAGTGTTAACTTACAAGAGTATGGGATTACTTAAACACAATATAGTATTATACACCTACCGATAAAGCTCTTAATGGATTTCAAAATGAAACATTTTTACAACGAGAAAGCATAATAAATTTGTATTAGTTTTGACTCATTATAAATCTATCAAAGATTTTTCAAACATATATATATATATATATATACATGTTAGGCATGGTCAAATAATAATTTTTTGTGCAATGCAGAGCATTGCTACATCTTATGTAGAGAAGCATATGTATGACAAGATGGGCCATTGGATCCACAAAATTTCTGGCGACAAAAAATGGATTGCATGCAGGTCATATAAGCAAGGAGTAAGAATGACATGTATCTTCTGAAATATTTGATCCATATAAATAGTGATTACTATCAATTTTTCAGAAAATAGGTGTTTATATTTATTTCTTTTTTATTAAAGGATTCATTTGAAATTATATAACACAAATTGAATCAATTAGTTATACATTATATATTTTAAAGCACTAAACGTACACACATGCGACAACCGTGCGAAGACTAGTTATTTATAAGAGTATGACCTGATGTTACAAATTCGTCGTGATACAACAAATAAACAAGAAGAGTGTAAGAATATGCTTATTACTTTAGTCTAATTGACTGAAAATTTAACAGAGTTACACGATTGAACACCGAATTTAAATTCAATTAAGGTCCAAAAACATAGTGAACAATTTCAGCCATGAAAATAAGCAAGAGATGATGTTCAAATTCTGGTAAAAAATATTTGGAAAAATCTCTAATTCTAAGAGGACAGGAAAGGAGTCAAACCCGAAGACTATATATATACTTCTATTTTCGCTTAATAATTTGGTTGTTAATAGCAAACACACACATCCATGTCTATACATTCCTCTAGGTACAACCACCCCATTGCTATACCTTCTAAATATTCCAAGGCACACAAATTATTGGTTCTTATTAACCATTATTCGATATCATCCATTAGAGTGTACCTTTAATTGAAAATTAGATACAATATTTGTGATAACTTGTGAGCAAATACAGAATTTCCATGATTCAAGCCAAAATTCCTTGTTGAAGTTCAAGCACGGTGAAAAATCTCCGAAGATGGTTACTTTATAGCTCAACTTTGCATCTAAGTAACAAAAAGGAAAAGTTCTTTTCTCGAATGCAATTTTATTTGTAATTTTAACTCTTTTTCATTTAGTAATATTTAGCTTATGATAGCAAGTCTATGACATTTACACTATGGGAATAAGATTGTAGAATTTGGAGTATCACTTTCAATTCATGGAAAGAACCATTATTTGACTTCTTAGCCTGAAATTGAAGTGACAAATTTGTAAAGCAAGTCAAATATGGACAAATCGTATATTTTGGGTAATTCAATTTTGGAAAGAATAATATTGGGGGTATAGGTATAAATTCTGACTCAAACTGGAAAATCAGCATTAATCATAATTATGACCCCCATTCGGCAATTTTTTGTTTTCTTTTGATGATGTGAACATTTCTATAAAGTCTTTCAAGCCATACTAAGGTCTAAATTCTAATAAGCATGACTCTACCAAAAATAAAAATAATTTAATTTAATTAAACACGAGGTTTATGAAAACTGATGTTAAGGAGAATAGTCCTTTAAATTATTCAAACTCAATATGTAAGTACACGTTCAACTCACACTTCAAATGTTCTACTAGTAGATTATCGCGTTAAATTATTCTGTCATTCAGCATTATAGGTTGACCGCAAATCAACAATTTTTTTATTTGTGTGTTAAATTTACATACCCAAATATAATTTAGAGTCGTAGTTTGACTTAAAAATTATAAAAAATAGTAGATCCTTTGTATATTTAAATCAAAAATAATATTTTAATCTCTAAAAATTTTTAAATTTAGTATATTTTTTATTTTACCACCTCTGATAAGGATAATGAAAATTTGACTTGTCTCAATATTTCTCCAAAAATAATAAGCCCTTCCAAGGGAATTTAGACAAGGGTTGTTATATGAGGGCCACGCCAACAAGAAGCAAGTCATCAAACAAGATAAATTAAACTACAAAACCATGACACTTCACCATATTTCAACATCAAATAATGATTTTTTGTTTTATTTTGTCGGTAAATAATGGTGGTTATTATCACATGAAAGGATAATAATAATAATAATAATGATGGTTGTTACTAGAAAAAGAAATTGACCAATAATTATGCATTTTGCAAATAAAACCCACCATGTGTCCCATTACTATTAGCAAGCTTTCCCAACTAAGATAACCCTATGACATGCCATGTGTCCCATTACTATTAGCAAAGCTTTCCCAATTAAGGTAACCCTATGATATTTTTTCCTTTCATTCTATGGGCTTTGCCGCCTTCTTCATTGCTGCCCAATGTCCCTAAAACCATGTCCTCCATTGAGTAGTGGACAACTCACTCACTAACCACTCTTCACTCCAAACCCCACCCCAAAAATCACACACACAACACACACTAGCCACCATGCCACCACCATCTAGATTCTTCTAGACAGGCGCGTCATCCTTAAAACATAAGAGATTTTTGCAACTAAGTTTTGATATTATTCCTTCAAGTGGGGATAGCTCAAGACCTTAACCGACCTTAACATACCACATTAACCAATCCTTCACCACAAACTTAATCTTTCTTTTTTTTCTCTAACTCTTTGTCCATATGGAAGATCAATCAAATAATTCTCAACATGAGAATCAACAACATCTCATCAATGGAACAAGAAACATCATTTTTGGAAAGTACGAGATGGGTAGGTTGTTAGGACAAGGCACTTTTGCCAAGGTCTACTATGGCAAAAACCTAAAAACTTCAGAAAGTGTCGCCATAAAAGTCATCAACAAAGATCAAGTGAAGAAAGAATGCATGATGGAGCAAATCCAGAGAGAAATCTCCGTCATGCGCCTCGTGAGGCACCCGAACATCGTCGAACTCAAAGAAGTAATGGCCACCAAGCAAAAAGTCTATTTCATCATGGAGTACATCAAAGGTGGTGAGCTTTTCGCCAAAGTAGCGAAAGGAAAACTCAAAGAAGACGCAGCAAGAAAGTACTTTCAACAGCTGATAAGCGCTGTCGACTTCTGCCACAGCCGCGGCGTTTATCACCGCGATTTGAAGCCTGAAAACTTGCTGTTAGACGAAAACGAGAACTTGAAAGTCTCGGATTTCGGCTTGTCTGCTTTATCTGAACAGTTGAGAAACGATGGATTGTTGCATACACAGTGTGGCACACCAGCTTATGTTGATCCTGAGGTGTTAAGAAAAAGAGGCTATGATGGATCCAAAGCTGATATTTGGTCGTGTGGGGTGATACTATATGTATTGTTAGCTGGATTTTTACCATTTCAAGAGGAGAATATGATGAAGATGTATAGAAAAGTTTTCAAGGCACAATTTGAATATCCACCATGGTTTTCACCTGATGTGAAGAGGCTAATTTCAAAGCTTTTGGTTGCTGATCCTGGAAAAAGAATCACCATTGAAAATATTATGAGAAATCCATGGGTCTTGAAAGGGTTCACTATGCCAATTGCATTTTCGATTCAGGAAAGTTTTGATAAAGATGAAGGGAAAGACATAGAATTGGTGAGATCAAAATCATCACCATCTTTTTACAATGCATTTGAATTTATATCATCGATGTCTTCAGGGTTTGATCTGTCTAGTCTTTTTGAGAACAAGAGAAGATCAGGGTCGCTTTTTACGTCTAGGTGTTCGGCTTCGATGATTATGACAAAGCTGGAATCGGTTGCCAAGAAGCTGAATTTTAGGATTGTGTGTGCTAAGGAGTATAAGGTGAAGATGCAAGGGGCTATGGATGGGCGGAAAGGGAAGTTATCCGTAGCGGCAGAGGTTTTTGAGGTTGCGCCGGAATTGGCTGTGGTGGAGTTCTCCAAGTGTGGTGGTGATACCTTGGAGTACAGGAAGTTTTGTGAGGAAGATGTCAGGCCTGCACTTAAAGACATTGTTTGGAGTTGGCAAGGTGATTGCAACTGGCGAGACTAACTTGTCAGATGGTAGCAATTTCTCTAACTGTAATGCTAGGCCAGGCCATGCCCTGGGACTCTAGAGATCCACAGGAACAAAGTTCGTCCACAATCTTATTTAAGATTAAGTTACCTTAGGAAGGATTCTCATCCGATAATCTAATATCCCTATACCATACTAGATGGGAGCAATTTCTGTCAATTTTGTATGGACATGCTTTCATAGAACTGTTCATGCTCGCTATTTATGGTTACTGTGTAAATTACGTGTATTGGCCATGACTGAGCTAGTAAACTATGAATCGGGCGTGTCCAATAATAGTAATGTGTACGATTGTGGTTCTTCTTTTTCATTTTAGTATATAGAGTTTGTATATAGAATATTTTGGTTCTTGAGGGAATCAACTTTGTACTGATAATGATGTAACAGCATGAGAGTGAATATAATTTCCACCGGACACGTTACGCTTTCGGTGGGCACTATGAGCTCTTTGCCTCTATTATTAGCCCAGACATATCTTATCTAGCATAGTGATGGGTGTGGAGTTGGGTCCAGAAGCAGCCCAAGTCAGCATCAATTTTAAAGAGGATCGAAGCACTCTTTGGGATTTTATAAGGAGTCCGACCCTCTTTTTTCGAATCTCATTTATAATAAAAGTTTTATACAATGATTATCTTAAATAAAAGCATAGAAACCAGATGGGTGACATCTGAGGCCTAGATAGCCCACATTACTTGGGAAAATATAATTTACTAGCACCAAGCAGATGAGAATTAGTGGGCAGAGAATTTTTTTTTTTTTATTCCAAATCTAGTAGTTAAAAAGAGAATGCTTTTGTTCTATGTGGCAAGAAAGAAATACTCATTTGTTCGGTCAAAAACCCCTCACTGAGGAGGAGTTCTTCCATAAGATTGAAATGAACATCCGGCTCAAGTTTTAGTTTGTTGAGAAGTTTTGTAACTCTGATCTGAATAGGAATATGGTGGTAGCCTGAAATTTATTTACCCTGCGTGACTGAGTTTTTTCTGTTCACCTTGATTCTTTGGTCTCTGTAACTTTTTTGTATTGATGTACAATTCTTTCAGTCAATGAATATAGTTCTTACTGATTTCAACAAAATAAATAAATAAAGAGAATACTTTATATATATGCTAGTCAGTTATTACCCAAAAGAAATTTCTTCACTTAGGGAAGAAGCCTAGAAGCCTGCCTATATCTTTGACAATTTTAGTCTGTTTCAAAATTAGAGTAAATATACAATAAAAAAAGGACCTGTAAAATCCAATTACAAAACCTAATTGTTAAAAATTATGAGATTTCATTTTAAAATTAATTGATACTAAGAAGAGTACTTTAATATTTTATAAGGTAATTTTAGAGATTTATAATTTTTTTATGTAAGACATGTATATATTTTAATATCCCTTCACGTGTAACTACAAAAGATTCAACTTTTCTTAATGATATAATGAGGTGTGAATGACCAAGATCAAAGATGTAGGTGTGGTAAGCAAAAAGAAATGGGGTCATGACCAAGGGCTCAATTTGATACTATGTTAATAATTATAGAGTTTCATCTAAAATTAATTAGTGCAAAGGATATAGTAGAATTTTGAAGTACACTACCGAAATTCAGGGGCGTCACATATATCAAAAAACAAGCAAATATACAAATTAGTTGTTAAATTTTGGTTTGAACTAAATTTTCGGTAGTTGTACTTTCAATCAATCCTGAGAGTCGTTATGCTTAATATCGAAGCATGACAAAAGGGGTATGATATCCCCTAAATTGATTATTGGGTAGTTTATATTGTCTTTTCCTTTTTGGGTGATTTACGAACTTTAACCCTCTCACATAAATGAATTTATACATATAAATTTTATTAATATATGAGAGATTGACATCTATTTCAATAGATTGAAAATTTTGTCAACAATATGATCAACATCGTAGGAGTGGTCCAGAATAGAAACAAATATTCAAAATTGCGGCCTTCGCAAAATGCTTACTTTCCTTGTCAAAAAAGGGCATTACAACTATCAAAAGTGGGCAGCTGTTATACCACCATCAATGGTGGTGTTCATTTGATAGAAAATTTTGATCAAGTTTCACACGCTATTGCTGCTTTGATGTTTTATTCGTAGACAAGTGTCTCACCTTAAATTGTACACTGCTAGCCTTGACCCAAGAATGACTCAGTTTCGACACGTTAAGCCTTGCTGTGTAAATCAACTTGATCGCTTATTGTAATAGTGAAAACCAAGAGTGGTTTGGCAAGTATTGAAGTTGTTTCTAGTAAGTTTTGGTTTGGCAAGTATTGTGTACCCAAGGGGTCATCATGCATATTAAGTACTAATGTGTGGTCAGAAAATTAACAGTGTTCTCTTTCAAATGGTCCCGTGTGAATAAAGAAATTAATGTAAGGCCTCTCATAATCTCAAACTACAAGTAGATGAATCGTGACAGATATAATGAACATAATCAATTAGGCTGGGACCAAACTTTCTTCTCCAATTTAAGGGGGAAAAAAAAAAAACACATTTCACTCTCAATTCGGCAAAGATAATTTATGTAGTGTCCAATATTAATTGGAGACGTAATATAAAAATAGTTTACAATTAAAAGTTGTAGTTTAAATAATATCTTAAGTTATTTATTTTAGGTCAGTGGATATGAGGGTAAGATAACTTATTTTTAGCCTCCCTTGCAATCTCCAAGTTCTAGGCATAAAGTGTGGAAAAATAGTATTAAAGCATGTGTCAATCAAAAGTGCAGGAACTAAATTTTGGGTGCTGCAAAATGCTACACCAGAAAAGTGTTGGAAGTCCCTTCTTAATCTCGTAAGGGGTTATCTCCAAAATCATCTGTCTGATTGTCCTAACTTGTGGATCGTGTTTGTACCCATAACAAGGAGAACAAATTCTCAATTGGCATGATTGCAATGTCACATCAATGAGAGATTATGATGAAAGTTTTAAATCTATAATACTAGTTGAAATCTCAAGGTTATGAGTGAATTGATACCATTCATCTATCATTAACATTAATCAAACATCTACAGTGATTGGGTACTGTATGTCTCTTACAAGCATCCTTAACTTAAACATGCATATCACATATAAACTTCTACATAGAAAGCAAATGTTACATCATCCACCCACCAAATAAAGAAAATAAGAACCCTATCCTACAACCAAAAATGTGCCAAATTTGACTTAAATGATGGGATTTTGCATGGGTTGATCACACTGATAGCACTCTCGTCCAATAGATGACGAAAATACAAGTTTTCTAACACGTTGAGTGTTCGAGCAATAATCCAATTTAGTCAACAAGTTGAAAATTGCAGAAGAATTTTGTAACCTCATACTCAATATCACGCAACTCATATCTTTCTAAAAAAAGGGAGACAAATACCCTAGGATACTAGTTCGTGTCAAACATGTTCGGGCTGCTTGATCATCATTTGATGTTTCACTTCATCGGCTTCATCCCCTCTTAGACCCCAAAAAAAAATTATTTACATATTTCGATAGACAAATCATTATACGAATTATTTGGCAAATCTTGATTTCAGTTACTCACTGAAAGCCGCTCAGTCGAGCGTGTTCTTGTGAAGCCACAACATTTGTTAAAGAAAGATAAAAAAGAGCGAGACACTGCTTAAAATAATTGTTGGAGAGCTTAGTCCTCTTTGTAAAAGCTTAGTCTCTTTTACTTCTTGTGTCTATAACATTTGGGTTGAGAAGAACTATAGACTCCATAACTCTGATATCTCAATAGAAGAACAAATCTTTAGGACAATTATTGCTGATGTTCAATTTAAAGTCTCTCTTTTTAAAAATTATAGGAATAGCATAGTCAATCGTCACTTTTGTATTAACTGGCAACTAGGTTGCACTCTATTATAAGTGCTTCCTTCTCATGTTCAGATATTTTTTATAGTTGAATGAAAATTTCTACTTGCTTAGCAAATAAAAAATAAAAAAAATAATCCAACCATGGCTATTTGTGCAATCAATAGCGCAAGGGAGTCTCTCGCTAAGTAGGATTCGGCCCGTAACAGGGATTGGGCCTATACTTGCAAGCCCAAAGCCTATCAATTCTCTTAATTGGGCTGTTCATATGAGCTGAATAGCTGGTTTTATACGGGCTTAACTTAATATAGGCCAACTTAGATGCTCTTTAGCAATGGGCCAATACGCTTAGGCAAAGCAAAATTTCTAGAGTAACAATAGTATAAAAATGCTAACTAGTACGTAAGATTGATGTGAGACATGTGGCGAACATATTGCAACACTACGGGATTGTATCATTATTATGGTAGATCAAAGATAATCCTGCGTAAAATGAATTTTTCATTATAAAAAAATAAAATAAATCATTGGATGATTTTATACAAATTTAGTGTCGATGTCAACATGATTGGTTAGCATTATATGTTAAGGAACATAATTAATTTCTCTTCCAACCAATTGTATAGGGTCAAAACGGTTAAATTATTAGCTCGAAAAAAATACAAATAAAACTAGTGTTTTATTTCTGTAGTTTATTATGTTAGATGTTTCAAAAATGCATATTGAGAGACATTAATGTGTTCTATGCAATAAGGGAGAAATATTAACAAAAACAAAATCAAATACGCGTTTCATATAGCATATCTATCATATTATCAAAATAAGAAACAAATATATACTTAAGCATATCCCAAAAACCGGAGTATTAACACTAATTTAAGAACAAAATAAACTAAATGAATTTAACTTTATTTGCAAAATATAAAATCTTAACCCGATTTTGGGTTGGATATAAAAAAATAAAAAAAACTTAACTTTCAGATAAATTTTTATAAGCTATTATATCAGCATTAATACCCCAAATTTTATCAAAATTATGAAAATGAAGATATTTGAGTAAGAATAATACTAAGATGAGTGACTTTGTAAAAAAAAATTGTGTTTCACCCCTTGTTGAATGTTAATTTGCTAACCAAATAGAAAAGCAAAAAAGAGAAAGAGAAAATATTAAAGAAAAACATACAAGAACCAGAAAAATTCTGGTAACCGGGCTACGAGATCCAGGGAACAATGAAGTAGCGACACGTGGCAGTGGGACCTGTGGTATTTAATGTGTACTAATTCATATGAAGACAGAAAAGCTGAGAAAAAAGATTATTGTATCTTTTCGCATAGGGCATTGTGGGCCCTTGGCATTTAATAGGATCAGATTTAAGAATTTTTTGGAGATGTGATGTGCAAGGCTAAATGTCTATTACGTCCTCATATTTTAGACGAAATTTCTATTATGTCATCGTAGTATATATTAAAATATAGATGAGTAAAGGCAAAATAATGGCTAAAATAAGAAAAAGGACAAGTAAATAAAAATGAAGAAATGTGCAATGACCAAAATGGGCAAATGAATGAAGATAAAAGACAGGAAAAATGACAAAAAAAGGCAAATAATAACATAAAAAATTACCAAAGTGAAATCTAAAGTTTTGCATTTTTTTTTTTTGCACTCAAATTTGGAGAGCCCTTTCCCCACATCCTATAGAAAGAACAATAAAAGAACATATTACAAGTAAAGTATCATCTACGTTTATTATTTGTTTAAAAATAATAGCAATGAAACTACCCTGTATAAAATCATACACTAGGTCAAATTAAAAATTATAAACCCATAAGTGCATCCAAAGAGCATCAGTATGCATGATTATACCATAACATATTTTGTCATTTATGAAAGCAAAAAAAATAAATATCTCTCGTAAATTAGAAGACGACGTAATTAAAGTAAATAATTAGGGAAAATTGTACAAATACTCCCTATTGTTTACACGGTTTAGACAACTAGTCTCAATTACTTTAAACGTTACGCGATTAGTCCTCATTGTTTGCAAAAGTCTTACCACTAGTCCCTAATGTTTGTAAAAGTCTCACCATTAGTACTTATTATTTCAAAAGTCATCTGGTTACTCACCATTGTTTGCAAAAGTCTCATTATTAATCCCTATTGTTTGTAAATTTTTTTACCATTAGTCTTTACAGTCAATTAACCATTAAAAACTTAATCAAAAAAATATTGTTTGTGTTAAATGATATTATTGCCCTTGATTTCATGACCAAAATTACTTAATTATCCTTATTATTTAATGAAATTCTTTTTTAATTGTATTTTTTTCTTTTTCTTCCTTTCCATCTTTCACCACCACCAAATACCACACAAAACACACATAACACACAACACACAACACACACACATCACGTACAGACACGACACACACATCACACATGTTCATACATCATGCAGACACAAACATATCCACACACACATCATGTGGGGGTGGGGGTAACGAGAAGGGTGGGGATGGGGTTTGATGGTTAGGGGTGGGAATGGGGATGAAGGTTGACGGTTAGGGGTGAAAATGGTGATAGGGGTGACAGGGAGAGTGGGAATGGGGATGAGGGTAACGAAGGGGTAGGGATGGGGGTGGGGATGGGGATGGGGTTGACGGGTGAGGTAGAAATGAAGGTGCCAGTGTGGGTGGGAATAGGGTTGAGGTGACGGGAAGGTGAGGGTAATGGGTGGGTTGCTAGGGGTAGGGGGTGGGGTGGCGCGTGGGGCTAGGGATAGGGAAGAAGATGGGAAAACATAAAATTAAAAAATGATACATTATCCAATTAAAAAGAATAATTTTTTTTGATAAAATAACTATTATACCTCTGAAATCTGTTAAGTTTTTAGCAGTTAGTTAACGTTAAAGATTAATTGAAACGTTTTTTAAATAAAAATAACTAATGGTGAGACTTTTGCAAATAATATAGACTGATGGTGAGACTTTTTACAAATAATAAGGACTAATAGTGAAACTTTTTACAAGTAATAGGGACTAACCGAGTGACTTTTAAATCAATAGGGACTAATAGTGTGACTTTTACAAATAATAGGGACTAGCCGTGTGACTTTTGAAATAATAAGAACTATTTGTACAAAGCATGTAAAAATAATAGGGACTATTTGTCTAATTTGCCAAGCTTAAAATCACTTTGAATGACACTTAACATATATGAAGCTAACATATGATGAGAAACATACTATATGTAAAGTATCACATTTATTTAATGGTGAGAAAAAATACTGTATACAATCTTTTATACTTGGTCCACATTGAACACTATAAGCTCTTTAGTACATCTAATGACTTCGAGCATGCATGAGAGGGTCGTACTAGATTTCATACCTAGCAAAGGGGGTTGATCTCTGATGTTGTAGTATGTCATGGTTCAATTAGTTACTGCATAGAAAAAATTTTACTTTCAAAGTAAAGAATTGATTATGTCCCTTGAATTATGACCTAATTAAAGTAAATATTATGAAATCAAACTTAATAATCATTTAATTGCACTTAACATACACAATTTTTTTTTTTTTTAATCTTAAGTAGTATGAGTACTATACCTTAACAGAAAAAAAATATATGGTATAACAATGCATCCTATAATCAAATTGCATTTTGTGATAGTAATGTTAGCACATCATAAATTATTTTCATAATCCATTATTATTAGGGTTCTTTACACTTTATGGTTTGATAGTTTGAAAATGAAATGGTGTTCAAATATCAATATTAAAAGGCACCACTTAATACAAGTAGAAAAAACAGAAGACGTGATAGAAAAGATAATGAATTTGAATAAAATTAATAAAATTGAATGGTATCTACAAATAACGAGAGTATGTATATATGAATATGAATGTAGACTTCTCATTGATATATACTAATATATAGCCTTGCATCAATGAATCGAGTATGACTATTTGATCAATCGACATAGAGGTTTAGGTCCAAGTTTAATTTTTTTTAGGTGCACGCTTGTATTCTATATTAAACATTCCGTATGACATAAGTTTATAAATAAGAAAATTTAACTCATAATTATATACTATTTTCTTTTGATTTCAAAATTTCTCCAAGAATAATTTTTACTAACTATAAATTTAGTAATTGATCACTTTTAGGGATAAACTTGACATTTTAAAACTGGTATTATAGTACGGTGTGGATCCCATGTGATATTAACCAAATCATGGGTAATAAAGTAATTAAGCATTAAAATAAAATTAATATTTTAAAAAAGTACTGAACATCAAATCAGTGTAGTTGGTCAATATCATTGTATGGGGTCTCATAAACATTTAATACAATAAGAGATAACTTAGTAATTACACAATAACATTAAATTAAAAAAAAAAAAAAAAGAATAATTGACCCCGGAAACCCCGCACCCCGGATAGGAGAACTACCCCAAGAACCATTGCAACTTTGTTTCGGAAAAATGTTTCATACGACTTGACGGATGTGAGTGGCGAGTGGACTTTACTTGTGGGCGTTTTAGTCCAAGCCACTTGCAGAGATGTAACAAGATTTGGACCCACTTTGTATCACAATCATGGAACAACTTCAAAGAGACCTAGAAACAGTTTGAGTTATGACCCTACGAGAAAAACTAAATTCGCACAATCTTAGAACTGCAAACAACAAGTACACTATCTGACTGATCTGCTCTGCACTTTCAATGATGGTCTATATGAGCACAGAGAAAAATGTTTTTTTTTTTTGTCTAAAGAGAAAAAGGTTGAACCTGGGGTATTTAAAGTGCCAGTTGGAATAAATGGGTCCGCCCAGTTCAATCGTCCGGCTCATTAATACACAGAAAATTCCCACACATCCAAAGGCCCACTTTTGTTCACGGAATGAGGCATTTGACAGAATACTAGTTTTTTTTTTTTTGACAAGCAACTCATTAAAAGCAGAAATATATTGAATTTATCTAAATATTACGTATTCTGTTAACAACTCATCTACATGACCTTTTCACAGACTTGTTCTTCTTAATTTATGAAAATTTGATAGGGGTAAATTATTCATATAATGATAATGAAATAATATAGACAAACATCAAATCTCACAACATTAATATTGTGAGTGAAGTTTAATAGTGGTGGGTGAACTATCATACATTTTGTAATAAAATAATATCTATAGTTTATCACGATTTACTTTTTGTTTTTTGTTTTTTATAATTTTATAACGTTATAAAAAGGATCCATTATCCAACCATCATGTGGATGTATTAGGTCGAATGAGTTTGTTTTTTGTGTCAACGAGATTATGTTCACAACAACAAAAATAAACGATGTCAGCGACATCTACATCATTGTATACAAGCAAAAATGGATCAAGAAGGATACTACAAATCCAATCTAGGAGAAGAACGCCTATTTTAATTGTTCGAATAATTCAATTTACCACACAATTAACTTGCAGATAAACAAGTTAAAATGTAAAGGTCAAGATTGACGAATCAAAGAGATAGCGAATTATGAACTATGAAGAAAAACAAATTGATGCGTGTGACTTAAGCATGGCCGAGTGATCTGTGGTTAATATGTGGAGAGAATATTCGTGAACTGTATTTGTTCATGTGTAGATAGGCAATGGTGGAAATAATTTATATGCTATTTTAATTTACTTGAAAAAGTTGGAAATGGATAATTGGATGGTGAAATTTGACTTGTGATTTTTTAATGTGTAATCTCTTTTGTGGGTGATAATCCTAGTATGAAAGTCTTCGAAGACAAAAAAAATTGTCAAATGCCAATTATGAACTATGAAGAAAAACAAATTGATACTAAAATTGTCCGTCGCCAAAGTTGAATTCAACTTTCATACGTTTGACATTATTTTAAAGACAGTGGAATTGTTTAGTATTGTTGGACAAATTATATGCATATGGTTATGTATTAAAAAGACATAAAGGCTAGGTACTTTAGCACCTCCAAACCAAACATTTTCAATGTTCATGATCATATTTCTATCATTGACAAAACCATTCACGATGGTCTATTATTACCAATATCAACTGGATAATAAATTGGAATAATAATCACCATGTAGTCTCTATATATCTAAGATAAATTAAAGTATTTAACTGTTGCTACACAGGTTAAATGCAATCACAATTTTATATCCTTTGTTGTGCCTAGATATTTTGATTGATATATTATCGTGTACCCTTGCATATAAGTTTTCATTCAACTATCTCATACGATATTCTAGATGTGTCTTCTGCTAAATGTGCTTCATCCAGTAAATTATTTAAATTATTGAGACTTTATTGATAGTGCTATTTTCTGGATCTTGAACAGTGTTACCCTTATTTCAGTCATCTGCTATCACTTTCTTTGTGGGATAAATTCTCTTACCGAGCTTTTATTCGCTCACAATATTTGCTTCCGCCTACTTTCTTTGCAGTTAGAACATAGTTAACACTTTAGTTTTGGGTGAGATCATGTCATTTAGATAGAATGATTGGAGTAGAGAGACCTCCTCTATTTGATTTCTACCAGTGCTGCAATTGAATAGTGATTTACAGTGTTCCAATTGAATGTAATAAATGAGGAACTTGACCTCATCTTCTGATTTAATTTGGAGATTATTTTTCTTGATGTTATGTGATGATGATTTGGAGACTTGTAAATTTTATGATTTTAGTGGCTCCGAATTAATTATATTGCAGTTGTGCACCTAGCGGGCTTGAGGGCTTGTACCCTATGGGCATGCGACTAAAGTCTTTAATTTAGGATAGGAAGAATGTAATAAATTAAAGTACTAAAAGTCATTAATTTAGGATAAGAAGAATGCCACTTTCCCCCCTCGTGTCAGCCATAAATCTCAAATTCCTCCATGTATTTGTGGTATATATGATCTTGGTTCCTTCGTACACCTGCTTTTGTCAAACAAATCTTTAAGACGGTAAGGAATTTTAGTTTATTCATGTTTTAAAGCAAAAATAAAATTTGACAAATAAAAAATTGAACCAATCCCCACCCTCAAAACCCCGCTTACA